>CM022396.1:35281660-36561580 GCA_011833715.1 Carcinoscorpius rotundicauda | reverse complement strand
GGAGCCGCAGAAAGCAGCAGGGCAGCAGCAGCACAAGGAGCGGTCAAGGATGCGAAGCAGCGCGGCGGCAGCAGCAGGGGAGGGGAAGCGGCAGAGGAAGAAGCAGGGCAGCGGAAGCAGCGCAAGCGGCAGCAGCAGCAGCAGGCGGCAGCAGCAGGAGGGGGAGGGGAGGAGAGGAAGCGGAGGAGCAGGAGCAGCAGGGGCAGCAGCAGCAGAAGCGGCAGCGGCAGGAGCAGCAGGGGCAGCAGCAGCAGAAGCGGCAGCTGCAGCACCAGCAGCAGGGGAGCGGGAGCAGCAGCTGCAGCAGCAGCGGGAGCGGAGGCGGCAGAGCAGAGAGCAGGAGCAGCGGCAGAAGCAGAGCAGCGGGAGAGGCAGAACCAGCAGCAGCAGCAGCAGAAACGCCGGGGCAGCAGCAAGCAGCGGTCAGCAGGAGCAGGTGGGCGGCAGAATGGCAGTCCGAGCAGCAAACAGCGGCGCAGCAGGAGCAGGGGGGGCGGCAGGCTGCAGCTTCATCATACATATCATCCCATCTCCTTCATTATCATCTTCATCATTATCATCATCATCTTCATCACCATCATCATCTCCATCTTGTTCATCATCCTTATTATTATCATATTTATCATCATCAAATTTCTCATAATCATCGTCATCATGTCTATCATCATTATCATATTGTCTTCATCATCATTATCATCATCTTCATCATCATCATGTTTATCTTCATTATCTTCATCGGGATCATGATAATCTTGTGTTACGTATTTTTTGATGTTTTAAGTTCTTCGTAGACTAAACGCAACAGAAAAACGCAGATAACAGCTTGTATAATTTATTACACTAAACTATTAACAAATATAACAGATATAACATGAATTATATAATAATAGTGACAGATATTAAGTTACAACATTTGAAATTAATTACAAAACAAAATAATACTAGTTTCAAACTTCAAAATTAATCACAATACAAAACGGTACTGGCCTGTATCTAATGTAATGATCTAAAATTAAAATCTCAAATTCCAGTCTAGGGTGTGAATTTGGTCCCACGAAGAAATTCCGAAACAGTTCACAGTTCAATGAAATCGCCGTTTCTCAGCTCAAGCAGTAATTCAGATGTATCGTAGAGATTGACGAAATAAAATCACAACTTCCGTAGATCTAATTTCAATCACAAATCCAAGTTGAATATTCACAGCAAACACTTAATCTTTCTCAAATAACTAACTCTCTTCTTTTGAAATGAAACTGGTGTCTGAATCTCACTCTTTGTCTTCGAATAAAACTGATGACTGATGACTCTATATCTCTCACGTCACCGTCTTTTTTATACCGATAGGCCTATTTCTCGAACAATCTTGCAATTTCCATACAACTCCAGAGCTATCCACGCATATCCGTTCTTGCACGAGACTACACTTCTAGACAGGAAGTCACCAGCACTCATTTACAAACATGTGATTGGTCTACTTAATTCGAGAAAGTTCTAAAATGTTACCCTAAATAAATAACATATTTTAGTTTAAACTTCGAAACAATAATATCAATATGGAAAAATGAATAATACACATGAAAATTCAAACACAACACGACATGTTGTTGTTTACAAAATATTTACACATATACATAACACTTGATCTTCACCATCATAATAATCATGTCAATCTTCGTCATCATCTCAATCTTTATCATCATCATCAACATCATCATAATCATCATCATTACTATTATGTTCATCATCATCATCATGTTTATCATCATAATCTTTATCATCATCATCATGTTTTTCTTCGTAATATTCATAATCATCTACATCATGGTCATTATCTTCATCACCATCATCATCATCATCTTCTTCTTCATCAACATCATGATGTTATTTTCATAATATTCATCATCATCTCCATCTTTATCATCATCATTGTCATCATCATCTTCATCTTCATCAACAACATCATAGTCATAATCATCACCATTATATTCAATTATCATCATCATCTTCATCATCAACATCATGTTTATCTTCATCTTCATCATCTTCATAATCGTCATCACCAGCATCATCATCATCTTCATCTTTATGATCATCATCATCATCTCCATCTTCATCATTATCATGATCATGTTCATCTTCATCTCTATCATGATCATCATCATTTTCATCTTCATCTCTATCATGATCATCATCATTTTCATCTTCATAAACTTCACCTTCATCATCATTATCATACTCTCCAACTTAATCATCATATTCATCTTCATCTTTATTATCATCATCATCATCAAGTTTAACTTCATAATCTTCATCATTATCATCATATTATCTTGATCTTCATCATCATCGCAATTATCTTCTTCATCATTATCATCATTTTCATCTTCACATTCATAATCATCTTCTTCTTCATAACCTTCATCTTGATCATCGTCATCATAATCTTCCTCTTCATCATCATTTTCATAATCATCTTATTGTTATTTAAATCTCTATCATCATCATCATCCTCTTCATGTTCATAAACTTCATCCTCATCATCATAATCTTCATGTTCATAAACTTCATCCTCATCATCATAATCTTCATCTTCATTTTTATCATCATCATAATCATCATCTTCATCATTATCGTCTTTTTCTTTATCGTCATCATCATCATCATCTTCAGAAACATAATTTTCATCATCATCATTATCATCATCTTCATGATCATCATCTTCATCATCATCAACATGTTTATCTTTATAATCATCATCATCATTATCAACTTGTTTTCATCTTCATCGTCATCATCATCTTAATCTTTATCCTCATTATCATAATCATCTCCATTTTCATCATCATCATCCCCCTCAACATTATCATAATCATCATCATCAACATTATCATCACCATTATCTTCATCATCATTGCCATCTTCTTCATTATAATGTTTATCTTCATAATCTTCAACATCATCATCATGTTTATCTTATATTGTTCATTATCATTATAATAATCTTCATAATCATCATCATCTTCATTATCATCATTTCCATGTTTTTCTTCATGATCATCATCATCTTTATCATCATCATAATCATCATCTCCATCTTTTTCATCATGGTCATCTCCATCCTTTTCATCATGGTCATCATCATCAATATTATCATGTCCATTTTTTCATCACTGTCATCACCATCTTCATCATCATTATCATCATCTTCATCTTCATCATCATCATCATTATCATCATCTTCATCATTATTTTCATCAACATCTTCATAATCATTATCACCACCATTATCTTTATCATCATCATCATAATCTTCTTCTTCATAATTCTCATCATCTTCATGATCATGTTCATGATCATCAATATCATCATCATCACCATTATCATATATTATCATCACCTTAGTCATCTTCATTACGTTTATCTTATATTACCATCAACATGTTCATCTTAATCATATTCATCATCATCAACATAATCACACTCATCATCATCATAATTATCATTATCATCTTAATCTTTATCATCATCATCATTATCATAATGTTTTCATCTTCATCGTCATTGTCATATTAATCTTCATCATCATAATAATAATCTTCATCCTCATTATCATAATCATCTCCATTTTCATCATCCTCACTATTATCATAATCATCATCATCACCTTTATGTTTATCTTTATATTCTTCATTATCATCATCTTTATCATAATCTTCATAATCATCATCATCACTATCATCATCATCATCATCTTCATCTTTTTCATCATGGTCATCACCATCTTCATCATCATCATCATCACGTTTATCTTCATAATCGTCATCATCATCATCTTAATCTTTATAATTCTCATCATTTTCATAATCATGTTAATCATCATCAACATCATCATCACCATTATCTTATGTTATCATCACCTTTGTCATCATCATTACGTTTATCTTATATTATCATCATCATCTTCGTCATCATTATCATAATTTTCCTAATAATCTTCATTGTCATCAACATCATCATGTTCATCTTAATCATCTTAATCTTCATCATTATCATCATCTTCATCATCATTATCATAATTTTCATCATCATCATGTTCATCTTCATCTTCTTCATCATTATCATGTTTTTCTTCATAATATTCATCTTCATCATCATCATCTCCATCTCCTTCATTATCATCATCGTGATCGTCATCATGTTAATCTTCATTATCATCATCATAATCATCTTTGTGATCATCTTCATGTTTATCTTCATTATCATCATCATAATCATCTTTGTGATCATCTTCATGTTTATCTTCATTATCACCTTCGTTATTATCATGTTTTTCTTCATAATCATTATCATTATCATCATAATCTTCATCTTCATCATCGTCATCATCATCATCATCATCATCTTCATCATCATCCTCATTATTATCATTTTCATTATCATCAACATCATCATCATCACCATCATGTTTATCTTTATATTCTTCATTATCATTATCTTTATTATAATCTTAATAATCATCATCACCATCATCTCCCTCTTTTTCATTATAGTCATCATCATCTCCATCTTTTTCATCATGGTCATCACCATCTTCATCATCATCATCATTATCATCATGTTCATCTTCATCATTATTTTCATCAACATCTTCATAATCGTTATCACCACCATTATCTTCATCATCATCATCATGTTTATCTTCAAAATCTTCATCATTATCATCATAATCTTCATCTTCATCTTCACCATCATCATCATCTTCATCTTAATCATCATTATCATCATTTTCATCATCATGATCATCATCATCATGTTTATCTTCATAATCTTCATCATCATTATTATCATCTTCTTCTATATCAACTTTATCTTTATCATCATCATCATCTTTACTTTCATAATATTCATCATCATCATCATCATAATCTTCATCTTCATCAACATGATCATAGTCATCAGAATCACCATTATCTTCAATTATCATCATCTTCGTCATCATCATCATGTTTATCTGCATTATCATCATCATTATGTTCATCATCATCATCGTCATGTTCATCATCTTCATCATCATCTTCTTCTTCATAAACATCATCTTCATCATCATCATCATGTTTATTCTCATAATCTTTATCATCATTATCATTATATTCTTCATCTTCATCATAATAATCATGTTTATTTTAATAATCCTCATCATTATCATCATCATAATCTTCATCTTCTTCACCATCATCATGTTTATTCTCATAATCTTTATCATCATTATCATTATATTCTTCATCTTCATCATAATAATCATGTTTATTTTAATAATCCTCATCATTATCATCATCATAATCTTCATCTTCTTCACCATCATTATCTCCATCTTGTTAATCATCCTCATTATTATCATTTTCATCATCATCAACATCATCATAATCATCATGATCATTTCTATCATCATAATCTTTATCATCATTATTATATTGTTTTCATCATCATTATCATAATCTTCATCATCATGTTTATCTTCATAATTTTTATTATCATAATCAACATCATAATCTTCATCTTCATCATCATAATCACCATCATCATTTATTTCTTCATCATCATCATGTTCATCTTGAGCTTCATCATTTAATCTTCGTCATCATCATCAACAACATCCTAATTATCATCATCATAATAATCATAATCTTCATCTTCATATCATTATCATCATCATCTTCATCTTTATCTTCATCATCATCATCGTCATCTTTATCTTCGTCATATTTATTATTATCATCATGATTATCTTCATCATCATCATCATAATGACCTCA
The DNA here is from genome assembly GCA_011833715.1 of Carcinoscorpius rotundicauda. Lineage (NCBI taxonomy): Eukaryota > Metazoa > Arthropoda > Merostomata > Xiphosura > Limulidae > Carcinoscorpius > Carcinoscorpius rotundicauda. The sequence goes on along the minus strand of CM022396.1, from coordinate 36,555,767 downwards.
TTTTCATCATCATCTCCGTCTCCTTCATCATCATCATTAACATCTTCGGGATCGTCATCATGTTTATCTTCATAATCTTCATTATCATCTTCCTGATAGGCATCATGTTTATCTTCATAATCTTCATTATCTTTATCACTATCATCTTCGTGATTATCATCCTGTTTTTCTTAATAATCTTTTTCTTCATAAACTTAATCATCATATTCATCTTTATCATAATCATCTTCATATTCATCATCATTTTTATTTCATCATATTTATTATCGTCATTATCATTTTCATATTCTCAGAATTATCGTCATAATCTCCATCTTCTTCATCAACATCATTTTCATCATCATCGTCATGTTCATCTTCATTATCGTCATTATTATCATCACGTTTTTTTCATAATCTTCATCATTATCATCATAATCTTCATCTTCATCATCGTCATCATCATCATCCTCATTATTATCATTTCATCATCATCAACATCATCATCATCATGTCTTCATGATCATTATCATATGTCTTCATCATCATGTTTATCATCATAATCTTCATCATCATTATCATATTGTCTTCATCTTCATTCATCTTCTTCTTAATCTTTATCATCTTCATCTTCATGATCATCATCAAAATCTTCATCATCGTCATCATCACCATTATCTTCATCATCATCATCATCTCCATCTTTTTCATTATGGTCATCATCATCATCATCTTCATCTTCATCATCATTATTTTCATCAACATCTTCATAATCATTATCACCACCATTATTTTCATCATCATCATCTTCGTGATCATCATCATGTTTATCTTCATAATCTTCATCATCATCATCATTATTTTCATCAACATCTTCAAAATCATTATCACCACCATTATTTTCATCATCATCATCGTCTTCGTGATCATCAACATGTTTATCGTAATAATCTTCATCATCATCATCATAATCTTCTTCTTCATCATCATCATCATCATAATCTTCTTTTTCATCATTATCATCATCATAATCTTCTTCTTCATCATCATCATCATCATAAAGATCTCAATTTTCTTCATCATCATCATCAACAATATCATAATCATCATTATCACCATTATCTTTATAATTATCATCATCTTCGTGATCATCATCATGTTTATCTTTATAATCTTCATCATCATGATCATCATGTTTATCTTAATAATCTTCATAAATATCATTATCATCAAAATTTTCATCTTCATCATATTCATCATCATCATCACCATGTCCATCTTCATCATTATGTTTTTTCATAATCATCATTTTCATCATCATCATTATCTACATCTTCATCATCATCATCAGAGTCGTCATCATTACCATTATCTTCAAATATCATCATTTTCGTCATCATTATCATGTTTATCTTGATAATATTAATTATCATCATCATCATCAAGATCATCTTCATCATCATCATCATTAGCATCACAATCAACATTATCATCATTTTCATCATCATCATCATGTTCATCTTCATTATCATCATTTCCATCTTCATCATCTTTATCATCTTCACCATCATTATCATCTCCATCTTCTTCATCATTATCATCATCATCATCTTTTTCATTATCAACATCATCATAATCATCATTTCATCTTTTTCTTTCTCATCATCATCATCATCTTGATCATCATCATGTTTATCTTCATAATCTTTATTATCATGATTATCACCTTCACCTTTTCTTTATAAACTTAATCATCATATTCATCAATATCATCATCATCTCCATCTTTATCATCATCATCTTTATCTTCATAATCTTTATTATCATCATTATCATCTTCACCTTTTTCTTCATAAATTTAATCATCATTTTCATCTTTATCATCATCATCATCATCTTCATCTTCATCATCATTTTCATTTTCATCATCTTTATTATCATCATTATCATTTTCATCTTTCTCAGAATCATCGTCATAATCTCCATCTTTTTCATCAACATCATTTTCATCATCATCGTCATATTCACCTTCATCATCGTCATCATCATCTTCATCATCATCATTATGTTCTTCTTCATCTTCATCATCAACATCATGTTTATTTTCATAATCTTTATTATCATCATCATCATAATCTTCATCTTCATCATCATCTTCATCATAATCATCCTCACCATCATCATCATCTTCATTTTCATCTTTATGATCATCATCATCATCATCATCTTCATTTTCATCTTTATGATCATCATCATCATCATCATCTCCATCATCATCATATCCATTTTCATCATCATCATCATCATGTTCATCTTCATCTATATCATGATCATCATCATCTTCACCGTCATCATCATTATCATACTCATCATCATCATCATGTTGATATTCACATTCATAATCATCATCCTCTTCTTCTTCATAAACTTCATCTTTATCATCATGATCATATTTATTTTCATAATCTTCATCATCATCATCATCTTCTTTTTCTTTATAAATTCATCTTCATCATCATCTTCATGTTTATCTTCATAATCTTTATCATTATCATTATCATTTTCGTGATCATCATCATGTTTATCTTCATAATCTTTATTAACATCGTCATTATCACCGTCGTGATCATCATCATGTTTTACTTCATAATCTTCATTATCATCATCATGTTTTTCTTCATCATTGTCATCATCATCTTCATCATCATAATCATCTCCATCTTCTTCATCATCATCATTATCATCTCCATCTTCTTCATCATCATCATTATCATCGCCATCTTCTTCATCATCATCATAATCATCTCCATCTTCTTCATCATCATCATGTTTATCTTCACAATCTTTATCATCATTATGATTATCTTTATAATCTTCATTCTCATCATCATCTTTATAAGCATTATCATTATCATCATCATCTCCATCTTGTTCATAATCATCATCATCTTCACCTTCATCATCGTCATCATCATGTTCATCTTTATCATATTCATCTTCATCATTCATTTTCATCGTCATCTTCATCATCATCATCATGATAATCTTTATCTTCATCATAATCATCATGTATATTTTCATAATCTTCATCATCATCATCATCATAATCTTCATCAACATCATCATCTCCAACTTCTTTATCATCAATTACATCATGATAATCATCATCATCATCATGTTTACCTTCATAATCTTCATCAACATCATCATCTCCAACTTCTTCATCATCAATTACATCATGATAATCATCATCATCACCATTATCTTCATGATCATCATCATCATGTTTACCTTCATAATCTTCATCATCATCATGATAATCTTTATCTTCATCGTCATCATCACCATTATCTTCATAATCATCATCATTATGTTTACCTTCATAATCTTCATCATCATCTTTAACATCATCATGATCATCATCATCAAGATTATCTTTATCATCACCATCATGTTCATTTTCATCACTATCATCATCATCAACATGTTAATTTTCATCACTATCATCATCGTTATTTTAAAAAAGCATCATCATCATAATCGTGATCTTCATTTTCATCATCATCATAAAAATCATCATAGTTATCATTATCACGTCTTTATAATATTCATTATCATCCTCATCATAATGTTCATCTTAATCATCTGATTCATCTTCATCATCATCATCATCGTTATCATCACAATCATCTTTATCTTCATCATCATTATCATCATCATCATCATGTTCATCTTCTTCATTGTCATCATTATCACAATCATTTTCATCTTCATCATCATTATTATCATTTTCATCATCATCATCATCATAATCTTTATCTTTATCATCGTTATCATCATCATCATGTTTACCTTCATAATCATCATCATCATTTCCATCTTCATCATCATCATCATCGTGAACATCATCATCTTAATCATCATCATCATCTTCATCTTCATTATTTTCTTCTTCATAAACTTCATTTACATCATCATCATCATGTTTATCTTAATAATCATCATCATCTCCATCTCCTTCATCATTTTCATCTTCATCTTCACCATAATCATCATCATTATCATCTACTTTTTTCATAATCTTCATCTTCACCATCATCATCATCTCCATCTTCTTCATCATTACCATCATCATGATCTTCCTCATTATCAACATCATCATAATCATCATCATCTTCATAATCATCATTATCATCTTTATCTTTCTCATGATCATCACCTTGATCATCATCATGTTTATCTTCATAATCTTCATTGTCATCATTATCATCATGATGATTTTGTGGACGAAGATGAAGATAATGATAAAAATGATGATGAGGAAGATCATGATGAAGATGATGATCATGATAAAGATCAAGATGATGACAATGATGATGATGATAAAGATGACAATGATAAAACAATGATGATGAAAATGATTTTGATCATGATGATAATGATTATGATGTTGATGATGATTATGACGAAGATGATGATAATAATGATGATGATCAACATTATTACAAAAATGGCGATGATGATGAAGATGGTGATGATGATAATGATAAAGATGGTTATGATTATGATGATGGTGGTGGTGATGATAAAGATGATAATGATGAAGACGATGATGATGATTTTGAGGAGGAAGATGAAGATAATGATCAAAATGATGATGATGACGATAAAAATGATGATGATGATCAAGATGAAGATGATGACAATAATGATGATGATGATAAAGATCATAATGATCAAATAATGATGATGATGATGATGAAAATGATTTTAATCATGATGATAATGATGAAGGTCAACATGATGATGAATATGAAGATGAAATATAAGATGATGACAATGATGAAAATGCAAATGATATTCATTATGAAGAAAATGATGATGATGATAAAGATAATTTTGATGATTATGATGTTTAAGAGGATTATGAAGATGGTGATGATGATGATAATGATTATGGTGATGAAGATGATGATGATGATGAATATGATGATTAAAAGTTTGATGAAGATGAAGATTAGGATGATAATAATAATGAAGAAAATGATGATGTTGATGAAGATGAAAATGGTGATGAAGACGAAGTTGATGTTGATCATGAAGACGATGATGATGATGATAAAAATAATAGTTAAGATGATGATCTTGATGATGATGAAGATAAAGATCATGTTGATCATGAAGACAATGATGATGATGAAGATTATGAAGACGATGATGTTGAAGATTATAATATTGAAGTAGATGATGATGATGATAAAAATAATAGTTAAGATGATGATCTTGATGATGATGAAGATAAAGATTATGTTGATCATGAAGACAATGATGATGATGAAGATGATTGTGATGACAATGATGATGATGATGATGATGATAAACATGATGATGATGAAGATGATGATAACAGTGATGAAGATGAAGATGAAAATGAAGATAATTATGAAGGTGATGTGGATGATGGATATGATGATGATGAAAATGAAGATGATCAGAATGATAATGATGGAAATAATAATGATGATAAAGATGATAATGATGATGAAGATGATGATGATGATGAAAATTTATATGATGATGATGGTTATGACAATTATGATGATGATGATGGTGACAAAAATGATTATGATTATAATGATGGTGATGATGATGATAACAATGAAAAATGATGATGATGATAATAATGAAGATGATGTTGATAACGATGATCAAAATGATGATGATGATGAAGATGAATATAATGACAATGAAAAATGATGACAGCAATGAAGATGAAGATTAAAATAATGATCATGATCATGATCAAGATGATGATAATAAAGATTATGATGATGGTGACAATGAAGATTATGATGATGATGAAAATGAATATTATGATGATGATGATAAAGATAAGAAAAAATAATGATGATGAAGATGAAAATGTTGATGATAAAGATAAGAAAAAATAATGATGATGAAGATGGTGATCATGGTGAAGATTAAGATGATGATGATGATGATTTTCATGTTTAAGATTAAAATTAAGATGATGTGTTTAAGATAATGATGATGATTAAGTTTATCATGATGATGATGAAAATGATGATCAAGATCAAGATGATGTTCATAAAGAAGGTAATAATGATGATCATGATGATGATTTATATGATTATTCTGATCATGATTTGGATGATAATGATGATGAAGATGAAAATGATGATGATGATGATTTATATGATTATTCTGATCATGATTTGGATGATGATGATGGTGAAGATGATGATGATGAGAAATATGAGGATGATTAAAATAATGATTAAAATGATTTAGTTGATGATAAAAATGATAGTGAAAATGATGACGATGACGAAGATAATAAAGAAGATGATGATGAAAATGATAATGATGATGATTATTATGATTGTGGTTATGAAGATGATTGTGTTAATGAAGATGAAGATGAAGATAATGATCAAGATAAAGATGATGATGAAGATGACTATAATGATGATGAATATGATTTTTAAAATTTTGATGAAGATTAGGATGATAATAATAATGAAGAAAATGATGATGTTGATGAAGATAAAATGGTGATGAAGACGAAGATGATGTTGATCATGAAAACGATGATGATAATGATGATGAAGATGATAAAGATGATTATATTGAGAATGGTGATGACGATGATAAACATGATGATAATTAAGATTATGAAGATGATGATGATGAAGATTATAATATTGAAATAGATGATGATGATGAAGATTATAATATTGAAATAGATGATGATGATGATAAAAATAATAATTAAGATGATGATCTTGATGATGATAAAGATGAAGATCACGTTGATCATGAAGACAATGATGATGATAATAATGATGATGATGAAGATGATAATCATGATGACGATGATTATAAAGATAATTATGAAGGTGATGATGATAATGATGATGATCATGATGAAAATGATTATGATGACAATGATGATGATGATGATAAACATGAAGATGAAGATGAAAATGAAGATAATTATGAAGGTGATGTGGATGATGAAGATGATGATAATGAAAATAAATATGATCAGAATGATAATGATGATGATGATGGAAATAATGATGATAATAAAGATGATAATGATAATGATGATGATGATGACGAAAATGTAGATGATGATGATGGTTATGACAATTATGATGACAAAAATCATTATGATTATGATGATGGTGATGGTGATGATAAAGATGATGATGGTAACAGTGAAAAATGAAGATGATGATGAAGATAATAATGTTGATGAAGAAGATCATGAAGATGGTGATGATGGTGAAGATGATGATTATGACGAAGATGATGATGAAGATGATTATAAAAATGGCGATAATGATAATGGTAAAGATGATTATGATTATGATGATGGTGGTGCTGATGGTAAAGGTGATGATGATGATGAGCATGATTATGATGATGATGTAAATGATGATGAAAATAATTATAATGAAAATGGTGATGATGATAAAGATGATGACGAAAATGATGATGATGATGATGATGAATATGAAGATGAAATATAAGATGATGACAATGATGAAAATGCAAATGATATTCATTATGAAGAAAATGATGATGATGATAAAGATAATTTTGAAGATTATGATGTTTAAGAGGATTATGAAGATGGTGATGATGATGATAATGATGGAACATTGATGATAATGATTATGGTGATGAAGATGATGATGATGATGAATATGATGATTAAAATTTTGATGAAGATGAAGATTAGGATGATAATAATAATGAAGAAATTGATGATGTTGATGAAGATAAAAATGGGGATGAAGACGAAGATGATGTTGATCATGAAGACGATGATGATAATGATGATGAGGATGATAAAGATGATTATATTGACAATGATGATGACGATGATAAACTTGATGATAATGAAGATTATGAAGATGACGATGATGGAGATTATAATATTGAAGTAGATGATGATGATGATAAAAATAATAATTAAGATGATCTTGATGATGATGAAGATGAAGATCATGAAGACAATGAAGATGATTATGATGATGACGATGATGATAAAGATAATGATGAAGATGATGATGATCATGATGAAAATGATTATGATGACAATGATGATGATGATGATAAACATGATAATGATGAAGATGAAGATGAAAATGAAGATATTTATGAAGGTGGTGTGGATGATGAAGATTCTGATGATGATGATGAAAATGAAGATGATCAGAATGATAATGATGATGATGATGATGATGGTTATGACAATTATGATGATGATGATGATGGTGACAAAAATGATTACGATTATGATGATGGTGATGATGATGATGAAGATAATAATGAAGATGATGTTGATAACGATGATCAAAATGATGATGGTGAAGATTAAAATGATGATCATGATCATTATCAAGATGATGATGATGAAGATTAAATTGATGATCATTATCGTGATCAAGATGATGATGATGATGTAGATAATGATAATGACAATGAAAAATGATGATAATAATGAAGATGAAGATTGAAATGATGATCATGATCATGATCAAGATGATGATTATAATGAAGATTATGATGATGATGACAATGAAAATTATGAGGATGATGAAGATGATGATGACGATTAAAATGAATATGATGATGAAGACGAAGATAATGTTGATCATGAAGATTATAATGATAATGATGAAAAAAATAATTATGATGATGATGATAAAGATAAAAAATAATGATGATGAAGATGAAAATTTTGATGATAAAGATAAGAAAAATAATGATGATGATGAAAATGTTCATGATGAAGATGGTGATCATGGTTCAGATTAAAATGATGATGTTTAAGATAATGATGATGATTAAGTTCATGATGATGATGATAAAAATGATGATCAAGATCAAGATGATGTTCATCAAGAAGATAATGATTATGATGATGATGATTTATATGCTTATTCTGATCATGATTTGGATGATGAAGATGATGAAGATGGTGATGATGATAATGATGATGAAAAATATGAGGATGATGAAAATAATGATTAAAATGATGAAGTTGATGATCAAAATGATAGTGAAAATGATGATGAAAATTATGATGATGACGAAAATAATAATGAAGAAGATGATGAAAATGATAATGATGATGATTATTATGATTGCGGTTATGAAGATGATTGTGATAATGATGATGAAAATGATGATGATGAAGATAATGATGATGATAAAGATGAAGATGGTGATCATGGTTCAGATTAAAATGATGATGTTTAAGATAATGATGATGATTAAGTTCATGATGATGATGATGAAAATGATGATCAAGATCAAGATGATGTTCATCAAGAAGATAATGATTATGACGATGATGATGATTTATATGCTTATTCTGATCATGATTTGGATGATGATGATGATGAAGATGGTGATGATGATAATGATGATGAAAAATATGAGGATGATGAAAATAATGATTAAAATGATGAAGTTGATGATCAAAATGATAGTGAAAATGATGATGAAAATTATGATGATGACGAAAATAATAATGAAGAAGATGATGAAAATGATAATGATGATGATTATTATGATTGCGGTTATGAAGATGATTGTGATAATGATGATGAAAATGATGATGATGAAGATAATGATGATGATAAAGATGAAGATGGTGATCTTGGTTCAGATTAAAATGATGATGTTTAAGATAAAGATGATGATTAAGTTGATGATGATGATGATGAAAATGATGATCAAGATCAAGATGATGTTCATCAAGAAGATAATGATTATGATGATGATGATGATTTATATGCTTATTCTGATCATGATTTGGATGATGATGATGATGAAGATGGTGATGATGATAATGATGATGAAAAATATGAGGATGATGAAAATAATGATTAAAATGATGAAGTTGATGATCAAAATGACAGTGAAAATGATGATGAAAATTATGATGATGACGAAAATAATAATGAAGATGATGATGAAAATGATAATGATGATGAGTAAGATAATGTTGATGATGCAGATGATGAAGATGAAGTTTTTGAAGATGATGATCATAAAGATAAAGATGATGAAGATGAAGTTTAGTAAGATGAAGATAATGATGATGACGATGATGAAAATGAAGATAATGAAAATGAACATAACGATGATGATGATGATGATGATGATGAAGATGATGAAAATGATGATGATGAAGGTGATGATGATAATTAAGATAATTATGATGTTGAAGATGATCATGAAGATGGTGATGATGATGAAGATGATCACTATCATGATAATTAATATGATGATCATGATGATGATGGTAATGATAAAGATGATAATGAGGATGAGGATGAAGATGAAATTGATGATGATGAAAATTATGATGATGATGATTTTGAGGACGAAGATGAAGATAATGATAAAAATTATGATGACGATAAACATGATGATGATCAAGATGAAGATAATGACAATAATGATGATGATAAAGATGATAATGATCAAACAATGATGATGATGATGGTGAAAATCATTTTGATCATGATGATGATGATGACAAAGATGGTCATGATGATCATGATGCAGATAATGATGTTGATGAAGATGATCAAGAAAATGGTAATGATGGTGAAGATGATGCTTATGACGAAGATGATAATGATGATTATGATTATGATGATGGTGGTGATGATAATAAAGATGATGATGATGATGATGTTGAGCATGATTATGATGATGATGTAAATGATGATGAAAATAATTATAATGAAGATGGTGATGATGATAAAGATGATGATGAAAATAATGATGATGATGTTGAGCATGATTATGATGATGATGTAAATGATGATGAAAATAATTATAATGAAGATGGTGATGATGATAAAGATGATGATGAAAATAATGATGATGATGAAGATGATGGTGATGATGACGATAAAGATGAGAATGATCAAACAATGATGATGATGATGAATATAACAATGATGAAGACAATGATGAGGATGAAGATGATAAAAATGTTGAAGATGATGATAAAGATGGTAATGAAGATAATGATCCTGGTGATGATAAAAATGATGTTGATGATGGTGATGTTGAAGATGACATTATTGAAGCAAATTATGATGAAGATGATAATAAAGATCATGTTGAAGATGATTATTATGGTGAAGATCATGATTAAGATGATAATGATGATGAAGATAAAGTATAGGTTGATCATGAAAAAAATGATGATGATGTCGTTAAAGATGAAGATGTTGATGATCATGATGATAAAGATTTTGATGACGATGATGATGATGAAAATGTTGATGATGAAGATGGTGATCATGGTGAAGATTAAGATGAAGATAATGATGATTTTCATGTTTAAGATTAAAATTAAGATGATGATGTTTAAGATAATGATGATGATTAAGTTGATGATGATGATGATGAAAATGATGATCAAGATCAAGATGATGTTCATGAAAAAGATAATGATGATGATGATTTATATGATTATTCTGATTATGATTTGGATGATGAAGATGAAGATGATGATGAAAAATATGAGGATGATGAAAATAATGATTAAAATGATGAAGTTGATGATAAAAATGATAGTGAAAATGTCGATGATGATGAAAATGATAATGATGATGATTATTATGATTGTGGTTATGAAGATGATTGTGATAATGATGATGATGGAGATGAAGATGATGATGATTATGATAATTATGATGATGAAAATGTAAAAGTGATGATGATTATGATAATTTTGATGATGAAGATGGTGACAAAAATGATTGTGATTACGATGATGGTGTTGATGATGATGATGACAATGAAAAATGATGATGATGATGAAGATAATAATGATGATTATGATGAAGATGATAATTAAAATGATGATTATAATGATGATTAAGATGATGATGATGATGAAAATGAAAATGTTGATGAAGACGAAGATAATGTTGATCATGAAGATTATGATGATGATGATGATTAATATGATTATGATGATGATGATGATGAATATGATTATGATGATGATGATGATGAATATGATTATGATGATGATGATGAATATGATTATGATGATGATGATGATGAATATGATTATGATGATGATGATGACAAAGATGATTCGTATGATTATGATGATGATGATGACAAAGATGATTCGTATGATTATGATTCCGATGATGATGGTGATGAAGATGATTATGATGAATAAGATGATAATGATGATGATGATGAAGATAATGTTATGATGATGATGTTGATGTTGATAAAGATGATGATTTTTATGGTGATAAAGATGATGAAGAAGAAGATGATGATGATGATCATGACGTTTGTAATGATGATGAAGAAGATGATGATGATGATTAAGATCATAATAAAGATGGTGATGATGATGAAGATCAAGATGATCACGATCATGATCATTAAAATGATGATCATGATGATGATGAAGCTAATGATGAAAATGATGATAATGATGATGAAAATGATGATAATGATGATGAAGATGATCATGATCAAGGTGAAGATGAAGATGATCATGAAGAAAATGACAATGATGAAGACAATGATGATGATGAAGATGATGATGATAATGATGGAGATTATGGTGATGATGATAATGATGAAGATGAAAATTATTTTGATCATAATGATAATTAATATAATGATGATGAAGATCATCATGTTGATCATGAGGATGATGATGATGAAGATGAAGGTGATGATTAAAATGATGATGATGAAGTTGGTGATGATGATGAAAATGATGGTAATGGAGAAGATGATCATGGTCAAGATCAAGATAAGGATGATGATGAAGATCAAGATGAAGATAATGATGAAAAATATGAGGATGATGAAAATAACGATGATAATTATTAAAATGATGAAGATGATCCTGAAAAACATGAGGATGATGAAAATAATGATGATTATTATTAAAATGATGAAGATGATGATAAAGATGATAGTGAAAATGATGATGATGATCAAGGTGATGATGATGAAAATAATATGATGATAAAGATGATGATGATGATAATGATTAAAATGATTGTGGTGATTGAGATGATGATGATGAACAGGAACATGATGATGAAAATGAATGATGAAGATGAAGATCATGATGATGAAACTTTAGATGATCATAATAATAATGATGATGATGAAAATAATGATTATGATAAAAATGATGATGATGGTGATGAAAATGAAGATGATCATAATAAAAATGATGATGATGATGATAATGAAAATGTAGATGATGATGATCATTTTGATGATGATTATGATTATGATGATGGTGATGAAGATCATGATTACGATAATAATGAAGATTATGATGATAATAATGATGAAAATGATGATGATGATAATGATGAAGATGATGAGGATGAAGTTAATAATTAAAATAATGATGAAGATGAAGATAATGATGAAGATCATGATGATGAAAATGAAGATGACCATAATGATGATGATGAAAATATTTATGATGATAAAGATGATGATGATGGTAATGAAAATGTAGATAATGATTATCATTATGATAACGATGATGATAGTGACAACGATGATTATGATTATGATGATGATGATGAAGATAATAATTAAAATAATGATGATGATGATTAAGATCATGATGAGGATGAAGATCATGATGATGATGAAGATCAAGATGATGTTCATTATGAAGATAATGATGATGATGGTGATGAAGATGATGATGATGAAGATGATGATAAAGATGATGATGACGATTATCATTCAGATGATGATGGTGATGAAGATGATGTCGTTTAAAATAATGATGATGATGAAGATGATGATGATCATGAAGATGAAAATGACGATGAAGATCAAGATGATGATGATGAAGATGATTATGAAGTTGATGATGATGAAGATGATTATGATGATGATGATGATATAGATGATGATATAGATTATGATTCAAATGATGATTGTGATAAAGATGATTATGACGAAGATGATCATGATGAAGATTAAAATCAAGATGATGATGTTTAAGATAATGATGATGATGAAGATAATGATTAAGATGATAATGATGATGAAGATGAAGGTGATGATTAAAAGATGATGATGAAGATAATCATGGTCAAAATTAAGATGAAGATGATAATGATAATGATGATGAAAATGATGATGAAAAATATGATGTTGATGAAAATAATCTTAATAATTATTAAATTGATGAAGATGATGATAAAGATGATAGTTAAAATGATGATGATGATGATAATTATAATGATGAAGATGACGATTATGATGATTATGAAGATGATGATGATGATGATGATAATGAAGTTGAAGTTGAAGATGATGATGATAATGAAGATGAAAATAATGATGATGACGATGAAATTGATGATGATGATCTAGATGATGATGCTGGTGAAGATGATCATGAAGACGGTGATTATGATGAAGATGAAGATGATGATGATAATGATAATGATGAACCTGATGATGATAATGAAGATGATGAATAAGATAATGTTAATGAGGAAGATGAAAATTATGGAACATTGATGAGGATGATTATGGTGATGAAGATGATGATGATAATGATGATGATGAATACGATGATTAAAATTTTCATGGAGATAAAAATAAAGATGATGATGAGGATGATGATAAAGGTGGTGATGACGATGGTGATGATGATGATAATGATGATGATAAAGTTGATTATAAAGATGATGAGGATGATGATGATGATGATAAAGTTGATTATAAAGATGATGAGGATGATGATGATGATGAACATAATGATAAAGATGAAACAATGATGTTCATTATCATCAAGATAATGATGATGATGAAGATGATTATAAAGATGAGGATGATGATGATGATGAACATGATGATAAAGATGAAACATTGATGATCATGATCAAGATTAAAATTAAGATGATGATGTTTAAGATAATGATGATGATGAAGATGATGTTTAAGATGATGATGATAATTATGATTCAGATGATGATGGTGATGATGTTCAAGATGATGTTCATCATGAAGATAATGATGATGATGATTACGATGATTATGATAATGAAGATGATTATGATTCAGATGATGATGGTGATGAAGAAGATGATGATGAAAATGATCATGTTCAAGATTAAAATTAAGATGATGATGAAGATCAAGATGATGATGATGAAGATGATAATTATTATTATGATGATGATGTTAAAGATGATGATGATTGCGATTAAGATGATGATGTTGATGAAGATGATGATGACAAAGATGATGATGATGAAGATTAAAATTAAGATGATGATGATGAAGATCAAGATGATGTTCATTATGAAGATAATGATGATGATGAAGATGATGATAATGAAGATGAGCATGATGATGAAGATGATGATAATGAAGATGAGCATGATGATGATGATTATGAAGATGGTGATGATGATGAAGATTATGATGATGATGATGAAGATGATGATAATGAAGATGGTGATGATGATGATGATTTTACAATGATAATTATCATGAAGATGATGATAATGAAGATGAAGATGATGATGATAAGGATGAAGATGATGATAAAGATGATGATGATGATAATGATGATGATTATGATGGTGATGAAGATGATGATAATAAAGATTAAGATGATTTTGATCATGATGATAATGTGATGATGATGATTAAAATGATCATTATGATCATGATTTAGTTGATAATGATGATGAAGAATATGAGGATGATGAAAATAATGGTGATAATGATTAAAATGATGAAGTTGATGATAAAAATGATTGTGAAAATGATGGTTATAATGATGAAGATCACGATGATAATGATTAAAATGATGAAGTTGATGATAAAAATGATTGTGAAAATGATGATTATAATGATGAAGATCGCGATGATGATGATGATGATGAAGATGATGACGATGATGATAAAGATTAAAATGATGACGATGATCATGAAGATGATGATTATGATCATGATGAATATGATGATGAAGATGATAAAGATGATGGAAATGAAGATGATGATTAAATTCATGATGGTCATGATGATAAAGATTATGATGATGATGAAAATGATTATGATGATCATGAAGATTACGATTAAAATGATGATGATGATGAAGATTATGATTAAAATATGATGATGATGAAGATAAAGATGATTTTGATCATGATGATAATGATTAAGATGATCATGATGTTGATTATTATGATGATAAGGATAATGATGATGAAGATGTTGATTATTATGATGATAAGGATAATGATGATGAAGATGAAAGTGATGATTAAAAGATGATGATGAAGATGGTGATAATGATGATGATGATGAAGATGATCCTGGTTAAGATTAAGATGAAGATGATGATGAAAAATATGAGGATAATGAAAATAATGTTGATAATTATTAAATTGATAAAGATGATGATAAAGATGATAGTGAAAATGATGATTATGATGATGATACTAATGATCATGATGATATTAATGATGGTGATGATGATACTAATGATGATGATAACATTAATGATGATGATGATGATACTAATGATGATGATAACATTATTGATGATGATGATGATATTGTTACTTATCATGATGATGATTCTAATGATGACGATGATACTAATAATGGTGATGTTGATGATGACGATGATACTAATGATTGTAATTATGATGATGATGATGTTGAAAATGATGATACTGATGATGAAAATGATGATACTGTTGATGATAATGATACAAATGATGATGATCGTGATGATGATTCTAATGTTGACGTTAATACTAAACATGGTAGTGATGATGACATGATGATCATTATGATACTAATGATGATAATGACACTAATGATGATTATAATACTTATGATGATGTTGACATTAATGATGATATTAAGGATAATGATAATGATACTAATGGTGATACTAATGATGATGATTCTAATGGTGACGATGATACTAATGATAATGATGATGATGATAATAATGATGATACAAATGATTGTGATGATACTAATGATGATACAAATGATGACGATGATACTATTGATGATTATGACACTATTGATGATACTAAAGATGATGATTATGATACTAATGATGATGATGATACTAATGATGATTTTATTTAATGATCATGATGATGTTAAAAATCATACTGTTGGTGATATCAATGATGATGATAAAAATAAAGATGACGATGATGAAAATATCAATGATGATGATCATGATCATGATTATAATACAAATGATGGTGATACCAATCATGATCATGATTACACTGATGATGATTATACTTATGATTGATGATGATAATGCAAATCATGATAGTAATCATGATGACGACGATGATACTAATGATGTTAATAATGAAGATGATACTAATCATGATGAATGAGATACTAAGGATGATGATGATAATGATAATGATCATACTTCTGATGATCATGATTATTCTAATGTTTACGATCATACCAATGATGGTGTTGATAATGACGATGATGATGATATTGATGATGATGATGATACAAATGATTATGGTGACACTAATGATGGTGATGATGATGATGATATTAATGATGCTGATGATGATGATTCTAATGATGAAGATGATACTAATGATGGTGATGATGATGATTATTCTAATGATGAAGATGATACTAATGATGGTGATGATGATGATGATTCTAATTATGAAGATGATACTAATGATGGTGATGATGATAAAGATGATGATACAAATGATGATGATCATGATGATGATTCTAATGTTGACGATAATACTAAACATGGTGGTGATGATGATCATGATGATGATAATGACGATAATGACACTAATGATGTTACAAATGATTCTGATAACACAAATGATGATACTACTAATGATGATGATGATACTAACACTAATAATGATGATGATTATCATGATACTAATGATGATACTTATGATGATGATGATGATACTGCTTCTGATGATGAAGATGTCACTAATACAAATCATGATGATGATGATGATACTGATACAAATGATGATGATGATACTAATGTTGATGATCATACAAATGATGATGATGATGATGTTGAAAATGATAATGATAATAATGTTACTGATACTGATTATAATGACGATGATCATGATAATAACTATGATGATGATACTAATGATGACGATGATACTACTGATGATGATGTTACTAATGATTATTATCATGATGATGATGATGATTTTATTAATGATTATTATAATGATGATGATGTTAATGTTACTAATGATTATTATTATTATTATGATACTAATGATTATGATGATGATGTTGATGGTACCAATGATGATGATGATGATTATGATACTGATGATGATGGTACCAATGATGATGATGATGATTATGATACTGATGATGATGGTATTGATGGTAATTTAATGATGATGATGATGGTACCAATGATAATGATGATGATTATGATACTGATGATGATGGTGGTACTGATGGTAATTTAATGATGATGATGATGGGGAAAAAATGATGGTACAAATAATGATTCTCATGATGATGATGATGATGATGTTAATGATGATAGTAATGATGATGATAATGATAGTGTAAATATCTTTTACATAGTTTGACTTGTTTTTAATTTACTATTTTAAAACAAGTGTATTTTGTTTTGTCCAGTTATCGTTTTTACTGTAAATAATCCTGTTCTATAAAAACTGACATGCACGGATCTTTGAGCTTGAGATGGTGAAAAGTGGGTTTTGTAAATATTTTTTAGCATTTAACACATAAATAAATATAACAGTTACGACAAGAAGTGTTCGTACCTTTTCGTTCCGAGTAGTTTTTTGCTCCTAACTTAAAAAGTATCACAATTAGGTTAATAGACGTATCATATACCATAAATATTATACTACGACACATCTACATAACTTTTTATGTAAATTAAACGACAAATAAACAAAAATAGGTATTGCCCTGTAGAATGATGTAACAACACTGAAGTATGAAAAATTGTGTTCTCAAGTAAAACAAAATATTACAAGTAGAGAAATGAGATGTAATAATTGTTCACATTATTCGAATTTTACAATCAGATCTTCATTTCTAAAATTCTTGATTAGGACAGATATGAGTGCATGATAAAAATCAGTGTACTTTTTATAGTATAGCTGTTGTTTTAAATAAAGCACAAAGCTGTGCAACGGGCTAACTGTGCTCTACCCATCACGAGTATCGAAACACGGGTTTTTAGCACTGTAAGTTTGCAGACATATTTTTGAGCTACTGGAGGGCTTGTAGTAACGTAATTTGTCAAATACTTGATCATATTGAGTAATAACAATTATAATTCTCTTAAACCACTCCATTTGACTATTCTCGGAATGACGACATTGATGTTCCTCTGTTTTCCTGACCAACAAGGAATGATCATTTAAAATGTTCTCTAATAAGTATTTTTGTTATTAGATAGTAACTTGCTTCTTTTTCTTTTTTTCCAAAACATAAATATTTTTGTTTGGCATCATTCATTTCATCAAATACCTCTACGACAAGTTTATAGTGCAGCTTACCTACTCTCCTGGTTGCTGTTTGTGATTCTACTTCATTCAAGTAAGAATAATTTTAAACTTCTAATTAATATATCATTTTTAATACTTTAGCTTTCATGGTCTTCTGAAACAGATACTTTCCTGTTTTAGATGGATAACCAATTTGTGACATTTTACTTGAAGATATAATGCTTCAAACAGTGCAATAGGTGAGTTATATTTGTCTACTTGAGACTGAAGATTGTCTAAGGTTTACACGCCACTAAGTCCAATTTTGGTCATGTTCTTGCATCTGTTAGCCGTTAGCGTAATCTATTTTCTTTATTATGCGTTTTGGTTTTGCATAAATTTAGACGTTCCACATATTTTACCATTATTTTTCCCAACTAATATACTTTATGTAGCCCAGCTGACATTTCAGCCTGCATTTCCAAGAACGTTATTATACTTACTTTTAGAAAAGGAGTTGAATCATGTAGATAGCCTGTTACGGAACCACATGATTTATTTTTCCAAAACTATCATAAAGACATTTTATTTTTGTTGCAATAGAAAATCCAAAATATCCTAGCCTGGCATGGCCTAGCGCGTTAAGGCGTGTGCTTTCTAATCTGAGGGTCGAGGGGTTCGCGCCCGAGTAACACCAAACATGCTCGCCCTCCCAGCCTTGGGGACATTATAATGTGACGGTCAGTCCCACTTTTCGTTGGTAAAAGAATAACCCAAAAGTTGGCGGTGGGTGGTGATAACTAATTACCTTCCCTCTAGTCTTACACTACTAAATTAGGGACGGCTAGCAAAGATAGCGCTCGAGTAGCTTTGTGCGAAATTCCAAAACAAACACACAATTCAAAATAACCAAATATTTTTATTGTGTTAAGTTTTGGCATGTTAAAATATTGAAACAGAGAGATGTTGAAGTACTTTTCTATGAAAGTTGGTCCTTAACTCGTCATTCTAACAGCAACATAAAAACAAAAACATATAATAACGACAGAAAGTGTTCGTACCCCTGCGTCGTAAGTGGTTTATCCGCATAACGTAAAAAGTATCAAGAACAGGATAGTGAAAGTATTGTGTATTATCAGTATCATATTAGCACACATCTACATAATTTTATCTAAATTGAACGACAAATAAACTGTTTATAAACAACCAACCAAACACAGAAGAATCAAAAAATGTTCATGCGTCTACTTTAATGGTCAGTTTTTGCTGCCTAATCCAGCCAAGAAGACCCCTGTAGAAGAATATAAGTACAGTTACGACAGAAAGTGTTCGTACCCCTGCGTTGTGAAATGTTTTCCTCATAGCTTAAAAATTATCAAATTTAGGATAATGAGAGTTTTGTAGATTATAAATATTATACTAACACACATCTACATAAAGTGTTATGTAAATTGAACGACAAATAAATTGTTTATAAACAAATAACCAAACACAGGAGGGACAGAAAGTGTTCGTGCGTCAACTTTAATCGTCAGTTGTGTAGCCTTTCAGGTGAATTACTTGGTGCAATCTCTCCTCATTGATCTCCGTGATCGTTTGATAGTACTCGACTGGTATTTTCTTCCATTCTTCTTTATGAAAACCTCCAACTCTTGCAAGTTTTTCGGATGACACTGATGAACCTTGGTCTTCGAGTCACGCTACACGTTTTCAATTGGGTTTGGATCGGGTGACTGCGATGGCTACTCCGAAACGCTTATATGGTTCCTCTGCAACAAGGACCGTACATATTTATGTGTGCTTAGGATCAATGTCATGCTGCAAGATCCAACGACGCCCAAGCCGCAAGTTCCGAGCATCATTCTTGATACAAGTGCCTAATATATCAACGTATTCTTCTTTTCTCATGATTCTGTTGACGCGGTGAAGTCTGCCTACACCAGGAGAGCTGAAGAAGCCCCATAGCATGATCGAGCCACCTCCGTCTTTAACTGTATGGACTGTGTTCTTTGGAAGATTTCATTACCCCTCCTTACGGAAAATATTGCGAACATCATTGTGGCCGAAAAGCTCGATTTTAGTCTCGTCTGACCAAAGAATATTCTTCCAATTGGTAGATGATTTATCTACCTGCTTTCTTGCATACCTTCATCGTTCTTCTAAATGAAGAGGCTTTAAATATGGAGTTCTACGAGGACGGCATGCTTTGAACCCAGAAGAGCGTAACTGTAGAGGTGCTTACTTCTACCCCAGTTTCCGTTACCAGTTTCTGTACATCATTACGTGTTAAACGAAGGATCCTACTGATTTCTCTTAGATCCTTCCTCTTGGTTCTTTCTGGAATTTTGGTGGGGCGTATGCAACGAGGGAGGTTAGCAGTTAATCCTGTAAGCTTAAACTTGGCAATTATGCTTTGAACATTAGATTTCGGCACATTAAGTTGTGTCGCAATACTGGAAAGACACACACGAGACTTGTATTTTACAATAATTCGGTTTTTTTAATCACTGTACAGTTGTTTCCTGTTCGTCATGATGACCAAGCAGACAATGACAGAGACGGCGCTAAATTGCCGGAAGTACATTTTTTTGCTTTCAAAACTCCAGTGATTACGAAACCAGTGTTTAGTTCTGAGTTCTGGAATGGTATAATTGGTTTATTCGCCAAACTAAACACAATTTTTTTCGGGAATATCACTTTTTTTACACGAGCACTTTCTGCTCCTCTTATTTTTGGTTATTTGTTTATAAACAGTTTATTTGTCGTTTAATTTACATAAAAATTGTATGTAGATGTGTGTTAGTATAATAATTATAATATATTATACGTCTGTTAACCTAATCGTAATACTTTTTTAAGTTATGAGCAAAAACTACTCGGGACGCAGGGGTACTAAAACTTTCTGCCTTAACTGTTTATGTTCTCATGTTTATCCTGATCATAAATGCAACAAAAAACATGATCATTCTGTTAAAGAGTTGATGCTTGTACCAATAGGACTTTCTTAACATGCATCACCCAAAAGCGTAATTTTTTTACGATGTGAAGATAGTTTGACTAAAAACATAAAAAGGCGGAGTTGAAACTTTAGTTTTTCCATGAGTCCGACGTGAGGGATGCGAAAGTTTTATACCAAGGTGAATAGATTAGGTTACATCTGTAACACAAAATAAGTATAGAAATAGTAAAGTACAAGTGAATAGATATGCTAATGATATTTGTGATATTTGATCCTATCATCATATTTCTTTTGTTATTAGGTGAAGAGTGAGCCGGAGTTTTTGTATACAATTTACTGAGTTGTAGTTTGGTATTTTTCGCAGAACATTATGACACATTGTGATACTTAGGCAAAACTCTTAGATAGTGATGTAGATCAACATGGTTCTGCAAAGTAGCAGAAAACTTGTGATTGGAGAACTGATTCTTCAAGTACAAGACACGATTCAACAAAGAATTACGTAAACCATTTTTTACAGCTATTGCAAATGATCCGTAGATTGTGAGATGTTATGGGTGTGAAAAAGCTGTAAGCATCTGCAATGAAAGAGCTGCTGACATACGCAGCTACATTAAAACACAATTGCATACCAAACTGACAAAGGCTGTTGAGACACAATCAAAACTGACAAAATTACAAGAATAGACGTGAAAGTTACTAAATTACTGCTCCAAATCAATGCTCCATTTAACATACCTGATCAACTGAGCCCCTTCTCTAAGAAGAAATTTCCAAAATCTCAGATATCTTGAGGATACGCATCAAAGAAAACAAAAATTACATGAATTGTCAAAGGGGCAATGCATGCAGCACTTCAAGTCAAAATTTTTTAAAGATATGAAAGTAAAGCCTCATTCTTCAACAATTAATAGATCCAATGTAATACAGGGCTGCTGAAGATTAACCCAATAACCACACACATTTTTTATCGGAGTATCTACTCAGCTGCTTGACATGTGTGTAATCAGGGAATTAACAGGTTTCAAATATTTAATAAAATGGATGAGATCTTGGAACATCATAATATTTCTTGGGACAAACTCTGTCAGTGTTAATGTGAAAAATGCTTCTGTAAATCTCGGTCGTGACAAAGAAAAGTGAAAACTGAACTGTTTTATTCAATAGCTATCCTTGGAATATTGTGCACGACACTGGTTGCAAAGCTTTGATGTTGGATATTTCTGTACAGACATCTACTAGTCGTTTGATAAATTAAAAAGAGAAAACTTTCACTATAAAAATTATGTACGTTCTGTGATACAACATATACAGGCTTGATGAAACTTATATCTAACTGCTGGTTGAAACTAGAAAATGCCATTTCCAGAGCATCGCAGATGTTTGTGATCTATACAACAGCAGTTTATCCATGTAAACAAGGTAAAGAAACTGGAGAACCCACTGATCTCAGTTTTGCACGCTGTATTGCACAACTTGCCTTCCGGTTCCTAGATGTCATTATGGTTAAAAAAAGCAGTAAAGCTAAGAGACTCTGATGATGACAGAGCCCAAAAAACTCATGAACGGCTAGACATAGGCTTCACAACAACAAAAAAGCTCTCCAGAAATTAAAAAGTGATGGATATAAAACAAATAGGATCAAGCAGTTCTACCATGGTGTAAGATTCTTCTTTGTGGTAGTGCTTAATTTGGCAAAAAACAAAACTACAGTAGATGATTTCATGCTCAATAATGCCAGATTTCTCAACTTTTCAAAAAGAAAGTCAGCTCAACTGTCTCAACTTGAAGACATCATTGATAGGCATCCATATCTTCTTCCTTTTAACAATTATTCAGCAAAAATGGAATTACTGACGGATGAGTGCATTTCATACCAGCTTCTAGACAAAAGCGATGTATCAGCGGATGTGTGGTGAAAGGCTGCAATATACATTAAGTACACTGCAAAATTAAGTAAACCTAGTAGGCACTCTATGGATGTTGTTTGGGGACACGTTTTCACCATGATTAATGAAGATAGCAGCCTTCTATTTTTTTATTCTCAGTCAGATGTCACAGCTGATTCTTACAAAACCATACTCAAATGCTGCTGAAGAGCATATTTTTCATTAATAAGGAAAATAATACATCTTTCAGGCCTAATATTCAAAACACCTACTGCATTTTACACTGGCACTGGTGTTTGAGTTATCGCAAAATACAATTGTTCATAATTTTAGGTTCAGTATTCTGTTTTATAACTAAATAAGTTAAAAACAATTATTTCACTCTAAAGACGCAGATAAAATGTTTTTAGGACGTTAACATTTTAAAAAGTCAGAAGTAACTCCGAGCATACACCGGACCTCCACAGGTGGGATATGTTTACACTGAACAGGAAAAAGGTACTTTTCTTTGTTTAGAAACCTCACGGATTTTCATACTTAAACTTAAAGATTGGTGTCTCTAATAATGATTAACTTTTATTCTTATATAATTATAATTTATACTTCGATAAAACCTGCATGTCGCTGGTTTGGTTACATATTACAATACCTATTTTCCATTTTTCTTTCAACAACAAACTTCTGTTGGTCATTTTATAAAAATTAAATCAGTCATTAATTATATGAATCTTGTTAGTATTTGTTTGTTTGTTTAGAATTAAGCGTAATGCTACACAATGAGTATCCTTACATCAGGTATCGATATCTGGTTTCTAGCAGTGTGAGCCCGCAGACATGCCACTGCGACACTGGGGTCTCCTTAGTATTAATTTTGATAGTAATACTGAGTACTAGTAGGTGCAGCCTTCTATTTGTTGTATTGATTATTTGTTTTCTAATTTGATGAATAACAGTTATTTAAGATACAAATTTCGTATTCAGTTGTTCTTTTGGAATCTGATGAATTGAGGTCACCGTTTATTAAAAAAAATATCTCAAATTTCTCTACTCAGTCAACATATAACAATGAACATCCAATCCATTCCATCTTAAGATATAAAATAATCTACAGACTAGAGTATAAGCATAATATGAAGCCTTCAATCCTTTAGGTGGTATTTGAAGCAGGAAGGAGAAAATGACCAGGATCCTAAAATATGACGATATCGCACAAACGTGGAAATGGTTCAACTTCATAAAAGCGACAGACGGCTAGTACGACTTACTATGGGACTATTATGCCCCTCTATACTATTTATGATGAATAAACTATCTAATTCATAATAAAATAAATTATTATGAATTTATTTTAAATTATGATAAATATTTAACTACAGGAAATTTGTAATTATTAAATTAATTACGTGAAGATATCTCTTTAGTGATACTTATAAATGCAGAATTAACACAAAGCGATCACACTTGAACCATGATAACTATTAATATTTAGGAGTTTTGTGGTTAATCAGTTAATTTCCTAAAGATATCTAATTCATAATATAAATATGAAATAATTACAAACAGTGTATTAGAAATATATATGCAAAAACGGCTCGTTTGGGTTAAGAAAATATTTTACGTAGAAGAGCGAACGACGTTTCGACCGACTTCGGTCAGATTCACAAAGAAAGAAAGAGGTAACTGACCGGAAGCTGACCACATGTTTTATTACATTTAATATAGGTATAAAGGCGTTCCTTTATATTGGTTTATTTTGGGTTTAAGTTGTTGTATAAGTAAGGCTTCTTTAATTTTGCGTTTGTTTCTTTATTTAGTATTTGAGTGTTTTTTATGGTTATGTTGTGTTTATTTGACTTGCAGTGTTCGAAAATATGTGAAGGTGACTTTTTATGTTCTTTGAATCTGGTTTCCATTTTTCTACTTGTTTCTCCAATATAGAAGTCGTGGCAGTTATCACATTGTATTTTATAAATAATGTTGGTGTGATGTTTGTAGCAGTATATGGTTTTGTGATTTTTTGATTCGTGAGTATGTAGTATCTCGCATAGTTCTACAATAACGTGTTGGTCTAAATGACAGTAGAAAGAATGTTTCAGTTCTAAGTCATGTGACTGAGCCCATTGGAGGTGGAAACTTGTATCTATCGTAGGTTTTATTGTTTGATTTAAATGTGACGAAAACCTGATAATAAGTTGTATTTTGAATGTTTTATATATCCTTCATGAAGAAATTATATGTACTATGTAATTTATTAACTATATGTGTGAGTCAGAAAACGTACATTTAAGAACAAATTCGGATAAAACTGCAAATTGGTACAAGTACTTTATCAACACTAGTGCCAATAGTAATAGGCTTAATATGATACAACGTAATCGTCAAGGCATAAAATCTCTTGGGATATGAGCATTATGGCAAAGTAAGGCTATATAATTAATTTACTGTTATATTAAACACGTGTTCGACTATCTAGAACTGTGTAAATATAAATAATTAAGAGGAAAAGATTTAAGTTTAACTTTCAATTATGTGTAAGTTTGTATTTAAAATTAGACGTAATTTTCTTAACATAAGATAAATAATTGCATTAATAACACTAGAATCTATATATCTACTGTTATGGGGCTATATGTATTATATTTGAAAAGTTATTAGTATGGCGTTATTTCAGAATTGCCTTACTAGCGTAGGTAAGTATCACATCCGTCAGTTTTGATAGACTTTGAATGGTTATTTGTAATTAATTTTCCATCACTTGGAAAATACCGTTTAGTCTCCTTGTATCTTGAAAATACTACATTAGCAGTATGTTCTTCTAAAAGGTAGTGAAATAAACTTTGATTGAGAGAACCAAAACACTATACTTTGTTATTGGTGAGCTATAAGAGTGTTATTAAATAATTATCTAAAATTCAGTTAATTTTTAATACAGGTAACAGAACATTCCTACTTATAAACACTGAATTGGCTTATCATCATCAAAAGGTAATTTATCAACTATTGGTCCAACTTACTAATTGATCATGATTGTTATGTAGTATATCAATATTCTTTGTACAGTTCAAGATATGAGCTTAATGTCAACAGAAAATGTGTAAATTTTGCTCTTATCAGTGTCTTTTATATGTAGGGGGTAGTGGTCAAAGTATGCATGTCCTATTCTTGTATGGAGTTCTGTTGTACATGGTATTATGCATTTAATGTGAGAGTTATCCATATTTTGTTATTCTGTGTTGCTAATTTCACAGCAGCTCATGTTAAAGTAAACAATACTAAGAGTCAACATTATTTTTAATGGGGTTGGAAGAATCAAACCAGTTGACCAACTCTTTGCACTGACTCCTCATGCATAGCACCATGTAGAAACAAAAGTATATAGTTTTACTGAGCAATACTGATAACTTTTGTTTCCCATCAAGGTGGATTTCTATATATGGAAGGTTCTGTAATTTCAGTTTACCTCCTCTGGATTTGAATGTCTACCCATGTGTTTATTTTGTGTGGTGATCCATGAAAAGGAGAAGACCCTGGAGAATGAAGGAATCAAACCTTAATGTGTACCATTTTGGCCTTGAATTCCAGGATAATTTGGCTTGTCCACTGTAGCTAGGGTCAACCAAGTACCAGTTATGGATGTTTCCAGTAGGTATTGTGTATATTTTGTTTGATACTGGTAAACACCAGTATAGTGCTCATGAAGCCCTGGCATTGCAGTGCATCCACTCATAGGATTCTGTGATGGGTAGGGATACTGGGCACTGAAATATTCTTATTTTAGTTTGGATACCCCATTCATGAAAACAGAAAAATGAGGAGAGAGGAAAAAAATATAGGTTATCAGAAAATGACCACGTTATACTGTTACCATCAAAGTTGGATTTAACACCTCTGCATTCATTGTTTAAGAGAAATCTTTAGAGCAGTTGTTCCCTTTTTTCATTCAAAAGGGATTAGAGGAGCTCTCTGGATTTCTCAAGTCAGTAAAGAAGGCATGATCTGGAGGTATTTTGGTGGAAACATCTTTACTACAACACACCAAACTTTTCATGAGTTGAAAGAACATTGGTAAGGTACCCATTAAGGTTACTTCCCATACTTCCCTGAGATAATAACTCCTTAAGGAGATTAATTATTGAGAGGTACTTCACGAACATTCCCGAGCTGGCAATCCTTGGTGATTTTTCCAGCCAAGACTTTTCTGCAGTGTGCCAAATCTCCACTCGCAAAGACAGAATTTTGATGACCTCTAATGTTCTGATTTTTACGTTTGTATCTTTATGTCTACCTGTTGTAGTCAAGGCAGGTTATTTGAACTATAAGGTACAGTCATATATTCCAAACCCTCTTGGATATTTCCAGCATCAGTGATTTAGTCACTCAAAGACATCGTATCCTGGTTCTTTAATGTGTGCTATTTGTGTTGGTAATGATCATGACACCAACGAATGTGAACTGGAACCACACTGGGTTAACTGTAGTGGTTCATATCCCTCTTTTTCTAGTTTTTGCCCTATGTGAGTGTAGAAGAAAGAGGTGCAATGCCTTGAAGACTGTGAACAATGTCTCCAACCCAGAGGCTTGGAAGTTATGATTTCCCACTCCATCTCAAACATATGCTGATTCACCACATTCTGCTTCTACTATTGGAATGCGGATAGATCTTTCTGTATCTCCAGCAGTAACTAACTGTACTGTCCAGGCAGCTGCTCAGCATATTCGTAAATCCTCGACAATTTCTTACTGAACTCCATCCTGGTGAAATTTTCCTTTCTGTGTTTCTCAAGGCAAAGCTCTTTGGGCTTATACATGACCATAAGTTGACATTCATTCCGCACATCAAGCAGCTACACGTCAAGTGTACAAGGGCACTGAATGTCCTCGGTTTTTTTTCTTCCACTACTTGTGGAGCACATTGATATTCTATGTCCATTCAATGGGTCTCTGATCTGTGGCTCTGCCAAAACCTTGGAATTGAAGATGTTGAACCCCATTCACCATCTGGAGCTTCAGCTCTGCATGGGGGCTTTTCACACTTCCCCTGGCTATAGTTTGTACACTAAGTCTCTGCCATTTGCAACTGTATGTTTCAAAATTTTGATCCTTACTGCAACTTCCCACTTGGGGTATTGTTTTCCTTTCTCAGTCGGCCATGCTTTATTGGATAAATGGTCTACCATTGTTCCCTTTAGTCTTCATATCCAGGTACAGTTGGCTTAATTGGGTCTGTTCTTGGATAACATTGCTGTATCCACTGGTTAGCCTAGCCCTCCATGGCTTATTACCATCCCTAAATGTGACATTTCTTTAAGTCATCTGAGAAAAGACGATACTTCTGATTGGAAGTACTATCTTTTATATGCTGAACATCTTTTAAGCCTTTCCTCCATTCCCACTTACCTGGTTGGTTCAAAATCTGGTGACTCTGTGGGCTCTGCCATGATTTGTTGTGATTCAGTTGTTGCACACAGAATCCCCATTATAGCTTCTGTATTCACACTGCCAATTTTTTGCCATTTCTCTTGCCCTGGATCACATAGAAGCTGTGCAGTTCATGAACTGTACTATTTATACCAACTTGTGTAGCTTTCTGCTGGCTCTGGAATTACTTCATGTTAGTTCTTAACCTGTCTTCATCAATATTCAAAATCAACTGGTCCATTTCTCTTGTATCATTTACTTCTATTCAGTTTTCTGGATACCACACCATATTATTCACAGAAATTAACTCCCTGACACCACAACTAAGTCTGTTTGTTGTGGTGCTGTTACTGCTGAACCTGTTTCATACATGAACTACAGCCTTGTATTTGAGGCTCACTCTGTACCAGTTGACAGTCAACTTGGAGTGAGCAATGTGTTAACAGGCTTTTCCAGATAAAACCTTCTATTGGACTTTAGCTGTCTTTTTCTAAAATAATTGGAAGTAGGAATTTTTCTAACTAGGCTATGTATTGTTCACAGTTTTTAACTTATCATTTTTCTTTATCTGGGACTGATGCATCAGTGTGTGATACTCAAGTCACAATAGCCCACTTTTACTGCTGTGGTGTTGTTATGACTGTGAGTAACACCATTTTAGACATGTTTTACCATGCCTTTACCCCTGATGTTGAACAGTGTCATTAGCAATGGGGACACTGTCCACATTATGAATGTTTTAATTTTTTTAAGGGCCATTAGCTTTTTAATTCTGTTTAAGTTTTTATCCAATGTTAGATCACTGTTTTTGTTTTAACTTAATTTCCATTTATGCTTCATATTACTTTTGCTGTTTTTTTCACCTGTTGTTTGACACCTTTAGGCAAACAACTTTTGCTTTTTTCTCATCCATCCACCAAACAGTACAGTTTAGTTAATTAGTCTTTCTCCATCCCAAACAAATGAGTTTTTTGCTAATATTCTGTTTGTTACTCAATTAAAAGTTTTTCCATCATCTAGATAAGAAATAAAATTCACGAAAAAAACATCTGATTAGAACCTAAGAAAATAAATTTGAATACACTTTTTATTTTTCAGGAAAGAATATTTTTTCATGGAATCCACATTTAATGAAGTCTTGCTAAATGATTTTGTATGGTTATTATTGGGTTTTCTAAAATTTTTCTCAATACAGAAATAAGAATAATTGTCCTATAATTTTTAGTACCCTCTTTAAAAATAGTGGTAATGTTAACAACTGAATATTTCTTTGTACATTCCTTCTGTCTACAGCGTAACAGACCAACCAGAAATAAAGTTATTACAAATTATAAAAGGTTTACTCCCCTTGACGTTGTCAAAAACTCTCCTGCTCGTTTTTCAGGTAATGCTCAACAATATACACTGTCATTTAGGAAATGAACTGTCACCTGATTGTTTTCATGCCAGTTATGGTGATTATGTTGAATACTCAATATTGAAAGTAATTTATTGGAAAGATTTATTTTTGATAAGAGCATATAGTGTAATTATTCATAATTTTTATGACAGTGAGTTGTAGCCAAAAGCAAACTAAAACTTACCAAGTAATGTTTTAGCTAAGCCTTACAATACATTTATGTTTTAGGCATAATGCCTAAGTTAAACTATAAGTAGTTTTACTATTACTATTGTAATAGAATCAGTGTTTGAAATATTTTAAGTGGTGAATAAATGTTAATTAATATTATTTTGGTATTTTAACATATTTTTTGTTTACTTGGGCTTAAAACGTACAGAAAAATAAAAGTTTATTACTACCAAATATCTTTCCTTTGTACTGTCAAATGATTTGAAAATTTGTTTTGGAACTGCGGCACTCTGTTACCTACTTCCTGATGTAGAATACAGTGAAAAGGCTCAAGAGTGATACTTAACTCTCTTTCAAAGTGCATGTTTGCTTACCATAACATTTCATTTTCTATTGTAGATTTTACTTATGTGGTGATTAAATAATTGCTTCAAGGCTGATGAAATAAGTGTAGTCAGTGCATTTTGGAGACACAGACAAATTTGTTTTCTTTATATTCGGTAATTTTCATTAACCATTTTGCATTGGTTTCCCATAAGTTTTCATGGACTTTTATACCAGTATCTCATATTTTTTCTCCTTTTAAATGGTCCAGCATGGCCAGATGGATTAAGGTGTTCCACTCAAAATGGGAGGTTCGTGGGTTTAAATCCCTGTCGCACCAAACGTGCTTGCCCTTTCAGCCATGGGGGCATTATAATGTGATGGTTAATTCCACTATTCATTGATAAAAGAGTAGCCCAAGAGTTGGCGGTGGGTGCTGATGACTAGCTGCCTTCTCTCTAGTCTTACACTGCTAAATTAGGGATGGCTAGTGCAGATAGCCCTCGAGTATTTTGGATGAAATTCAAAAATAAACAATCTCCTTTAAAACTTTATTTGTAATTGTTTAATCATTCCTAACACCAAGGGATTTATATCCACATGATTAGGATAAATTTTAATGTTTCTCATAGAACTTCCAGGGTCAAGAATATTTAAGATGTGATTTTTGTCCTTATTTTTTGCATAAGGAGAAGAAACAAACAATTTCAGCTATATCCTAGTATTCAATGGCAATTTAGCCAGTGGCATCATATAAAAGATAAAGTCCCTGTGTTAATGTTTTGCTTACATTTTACAGAGATCAAATTTGGTTTTATTGAACAGTTTTCCTGAAGTGTGAAACACTGATATTGTTCCCATATAACCTTGATGAACAGTGTAAATTAAAAAAGGAAGTCATGAGACTCCGTATTTTTAGTTTAAAATATTTTTTTTATTTTCTCATTATTTAAAATGTAACTATTTGAAATTGAAATATGATAAAAATTAGTAAAATCTTATGTTGTTGCAAGTTTAGCTTGTACTTGATCAAGTTAATGTAGAACCTATCATAATATTTACGATACAATATATTTTTTCCAGCTTTAACGCTTGTACATACTTCTTTCTGAATCAATTTTTTTGAAGGAGTTAACAGTTTTGAAGAATAATGTTACTGATAAAATATTGAACATTTCTTAATATTAACAAACTACAGTCTTACACCCAGTTATATCCTTAAAATTCACAAAATACAGTTTCTCACTTAGGTTCAAGGGCAGACTCATGATACAGCACTTCTCTAGACTGTGATATGTATTCCTGTTTTTGTATCAACAAAGTTTGACAGCCAATATAAGTAACTTGTACCATTAAATAGAATATCATTTTCTGTCCTTAAAACCCTTCGATTTCACAGTGTAGTATAGCTATAAAACCTATGAAAATTTTTATTTTATTCTTTTGTGTGTGAAAGTAATTCCTAAAACCTATAGAGACCCATATTTTTTCAGCTAACCTGAACTACATACAAACAATAGTTTTTGTTTTCATAAAAATGTTAAAAACAGGACTGAAAAAAATGAGATGTAGTTCAACATTGTTATTTTGACAAAGCTCACAACAAAAACCTGTCACATTTTAAGTAATATTCAGAAAATGCACAAGAAACCAATATTATGATTTTCTGAGTACACATTTGAAAATTAGGTGTTTGCAAAAAAAACTTGAGTTATGCACTCATGTGCAAAGAAATTTATTTTTTGTAGACCAATGAAGTATGACACTATTAGCAGCATGCAAATAATAGTTCATTCTTCTTGGTGATTTTTTTGTAAACTTATTGTTTTCCAATATCCTTGGGTTTGGGAAATGAGAATATTAGTGTTTTTTTGTCCAGAAAAACATTTTAACTTAGGACTTACGCAAAATGGTGTGTTTGGATGGCAGAATAAGGAATTATAAATTCCATTAATTGTATGTTATTAGTTGTATAATCACAGTAATGTCTCAAATTTACTGTAATCAAACATGCAATCCATCTGTTTATTGCAAAATTTAGATTGGAAGCTATGAGCATTCAAAGAAATGAGATTTCATAGTGATTGCACCTCCTTACCAGTAAGTTTTGCATGCACACACTAATTGATAAACTTTTTGATTCTCACATTAAAACATTTGACTTTCCTTCATTGCCTGTCTGTGATTGAAGACATCTGATTTGGTGGAAATCTGCTACTACTGGTATCACTACTGTTTTTGTTAAAATCAAACCTGTTTCTAAGTGATGTCACAGCATCTTTGTGTTTCATAAATGGGTTTACTTCAACAGGGGTTGTTAAATAGTCCTGCACAGGCTGCAAGTTAAGCATCTCAGAACCTTGTATGTTCAGGTAATGAAGGGAATAATAGTGATTGATAATGACATGCTTTGTCATTTTGTAACCTGATCTTTTCATAACCTCAGAATTGGCATTGTCTTCTTCATTAGTTATGTTTTCCTGTAACAACTGTTTCAAATAAAGAATACATACTTCTTAAATCTTCATCAGTAAAACCTTAAGAAAATGTAGAATTTAGTAACCCAACTATCTCATAATTATCCTTCAAAGGCCCTACTCTAATTCTAAATTGTTCATATTCTGTAAATATTAAAGGAAATCCTTACTGTTCACATTTCCAATCAACTTTTCTCTTACATTTCTGTTGTCTAATCTCCTTAAGAAATGTATATTTTGAAATTAAATATATGTTTTTAAAAACTATATCTGATCAGTATGTCCATTTCATTTAGCAACCCAGTTCACAATAAATAGAATTTATCACATCTCTTTCAAAATTTGAATGTTGGAGACTTGTAATCAAAATCGTATATTTTGTGTTAACTTGCATCTAGATGTTCCATATCTCCTTCGTCTCAGCTGTTTCCTTTATTGCAATTTAACAGTAAATCTAAAATAACATTATTCCTAATTTTCTCAGATGTTTTCTAACAAATCATTGAAGAAAAGCATAATTAACAGTTTATGAATATCTGTTTATTATTTGACTCTTAAAATATCTTATTGATACTGGTCTATAATGTATTTTAACTCAAAGCCATCTACTCCTATATCCACTAACAGAAATTTGCATAGGTTCAACTTTCTGCTATTCTCTCTTGTGTCTTCAACATGAACAAAATGTGATTGACACCTTACATATAAAGCCATTGCTACTTTTCTTACTTTGGTATACTATCATTATTAAACAACCTATAACCCTGTATTTCAAAGAAATTTGTATCAAAATTGTCCATGTAACCAAATAGTAGTTTCATTCGTTATGAATGAAATTTAAGCTGTAGTAGTAATTAAATTCCTTTATCAACTCTCCTTGTACCTGTAAGTTGTCCCCCACTGGTACAGCAGTAAGTCTACAGATTTACAATGCTAAAATCTGGGGTTCAGTTCCCCTTTGTGGACTCAGCAGATAGCCCAGTGTGGCTTTGTTATGAAAAAAATACAAATACCTATAAGTTAGTCCTCTGACCTATCCTTTCTTACATCATTAATTCTTGTGTGTACAACAAAAACTGCATCATTGCATAACTATTATACTTTAAACATTTCACTTTGTTTATCAGTTTTCCTTCACCATTGCTCTGTACAACAAAATCTTATTTTTTTCTCTGTATTTAGCTCACAGACTATTGTATCCAGAAGGCTCACCAGATAACACTATGTAATAAAACTTTTTCTTGTTCGGGGGTAGAAAGTATTATTTCCCAGTTGCTCATGTCTAAAGTAAATGGAAAAGACCTATTTTTTTCTTTAAACTTTGCTTTTGTGACAATTTTCCAGGTAAATTCAGTGCTGAGTAGCTGATAGAGAATTTTCTTGAACTTACAAGGACTTCAGAGAATTTTCTTGAACCTTTCAGATTATTCTAGAACTTTTCATAGTAATGTGTATATATTTATATACAGGGGCTCACCACTCAATTTAGTTTTAGCTGTCTGCATGAACACAGACATAGACCTATGCAATTTTATCAGAGATGATATCAAGAAACTAAGTATTCTCCAGATGCATTTTGCTATGTATGTGGCCAATTTATCAACACAAGAGCAATAAAGTACTCTGTGACAGCATCTGCTAAAATGTGTAAAGCCTACAAGACATAATTTGGCATGCCTTTCAGGGATCAAGACAATTTCTGGGTTCCTCATTTTACCTGCAAGTACTGCAAATATCCTTAGAAAGTAGGATAGACAATTTTATATTATACAGATTTTAGTCCTTTTAAAATTTAAATCTTTCAGTGCACCTTAAAGAGGAATACAACAACATCAAGACCTTGCTGGAAGCCTTGAAGTGTGATGAGTATGGCTAGGAGGTTATCGGTAGCATTCTTGATGAATCTCTAAGGAGGCTTTACCAATTTTTTTTTTTATCTTTGCTTTTGGGACAGCAAGGACACCACAGCACTGGATACAATGCACCGAATTCTCTATGAGGAGGCACAATGTTGAGTGTGAGTCACTAGTGGACCTCTAGAAGAAGATGTTTCCACCATTACACATAAATTTGGATTTTATTAAACAATTTGTCATAGCTCTTGATAAAGAGACTGGAGCCTTCAAGTACCTTCCAGACTTGTTCCCTAAGTTGTCTGAGACAAAGGTCAAAGCTGGTGTCTTTGTTAGACCAGAAATAAAGAAGTTCCTGGCATGCACAAAATTTCCCATGAAGCTCAGTAGGTAGGAAAAAAAAAGTGTGGGGCAGTTTTGTTGCTGTGGTTTGAGGCTTCTTGGGCAGTCACAAGGCTGAAAATTATGGGGAACTGATTGAGGCTCTGGTGAAGAACTAGGGCAAAAAGGGCTGCAGAATGTCACTGAAAGTTCATATCATTGAAGCATGTCTTAATAAGTTCAAGAAGAACATGGGAGCATACTCAGAGGAGCAAGGCAAGCACTTTCACTAAGATATACTGGACTTCAAATGCTACTACCAAGGAGCATATAACAAAAACATGATGGAAAATTATATTTGGGGGGTGATAAACATTAGAGTTGCGAATCTTGAAAAACTACTCATTTTTAAATATTTTTGTACAACTTTAGTATAAATACATGTAAATCTTGATCCATATATTGTTTTATTTAGACCTTGTGTAAATGAAAATGTGCAAATTTGCCCGTTTTTACATAGAAAATAGGTTAATTTCTAAATTTCATTATCCAGGTCACAAAAGGAAAGTTTGAAGGGAATAATGGCCATTTTCTGTACTTTTACAACACAAGCAATTAATAAATAATACATACTGTACAGGAACAAAATTTTTGTTACATAGTATGGTTTTCCTGTAACCACTGATTTGGTACAATCATCTTTTCTTCTCCTAACTGCTTCCCTTCCCTGCACCAGATTCCTTTCTTCACTGTTATGGCTGAAACCTGTGACTTAGTACAACTTGCTTTGTACAGCTAAAAGGATTTTTTGAAAACTTCTTAGATATTACTCTTTTTTTTTATCTTCAGAAAATTCAGATTATGTACTACAACCCTCTCAATTAAGAGCTTAGCTTTAGCTCTCTTAGCCCTGTCCTCATTTTCCACAATTTGTATTTCTCTAACAGCTTTTAACAATTCTAGTTAATACAGCATCTGATTTCTTCTCTAGTCTGCAAGATCTGCAAACAAATTAAACATCATCACTATTAGCCTCTCCAAAAGAGCATGGTAATTCAGAGTATTCAAACAAAATCCACTCCTTCAATCTATTAACGTAAGAAGTTGCATGTCCTTAATACTGACATTATTCCTAACTAGAGTATTTGAAAAAGTATTATGTGATACAGATTTAGACTGGAGTAAAAGACAGGTTAATCTAATGTGGGTGATCCAGTGAATAGATCCAATTATGGAAAAGAATTATTGACTACAACTATATTTACTATATGTATTTGTTTGAAATGTGCCAAGTCTATTCTGCATGAAAATTTGAATGTTTTACAAAAACTATACTAAAATATGTTAATGAGTTATTTTAGTCTTGATCAAACATGGTAATATTCTTGTGAATAATAATAATACTTTTATCTGTCATACAGTTTGCACATTGTATTTGAGTAACTTGTAGAATCTCAAAAATACAGATTTTTCAGTATTATGTTATATTGCGTCAAATATTTATCATGCACTGCCATGAAATAAGCAATATTGGGTAAAGTGAGTGGTTGATAATTGTAACATATGGATATAACATCATGTTGAATGGCATTCTCTAAATGCTGTGACATGCATGCTTAACCACCACTTATGCACATAGGATTAACTTTGTATTAAAATAATTACTAGAAGTTAAGTCTAATAATCATTTACTGTATTAAATATCCAAAACTTTAGGCTATCAAATTATTAAAACATTTAGTACATATCTCATTCATAGTCACTTCCAGAATGATCAAATTACCTCTTTACACAGTAGCTATATTTGGCATGCCTGCTGTTAAAATTTTCAGTATTTCACTAGCTTTTAACTATTTCTTACATAAATTGTGTTTTAACATGAAGTGTTCTAGTACATGATGTAATCATCATATGGCAGTAGCCCTTTGCTGTTAGGTGGGAGAATATATTCCTAGAAGCACTTGCACTTGAAATTATATTCATGACGGAATCAATCTCAACCACACAGAAACTGTGGGAGGAGAAAGTTGCTAAAGAAAAGGTCCAATCAGAGAATACCTCAGAAAATCTATCTGGATACCAGAGAGGTAGGATAAAAAGAAAGCACAAATATTGGAGAAGTGAGCCTTGGTAAAGGATAATAAATATAGAGGCTCAATATCTGAAGAGAGAATGAATTCAAGAAAAAGAAGATTCTAGAAGGTGGAAGAGGAATAACTCAAAGCCATTTTAAAGTGGTCATGGAAGTGAAGAGGAGGCAAAAAAGAGTGGCTGAGGCAAGATTATCTCATCATGAAAACTAAATTCAGGTGAAGTGGGGAAGAATAAATTCACAGCCTGAAAACACAAAACAACAATCATGAAAAACATAAGAGAAAGAAAGCATAATACAAACTAACATAGCAAAGACAGATTGTTGTGTTCCTCAATAGCAACAACAAGGACAAAAAACATTGATTGGAATCAATGGTGAACACAAAGGAGACATAAACAGGGAAGGAAAGCAAAATCCATCGTTAGTAAACATTGGAGGTAACATCTTTTGCTAACAAAAAAATTCCAGCACCCATAAAGATGGCAAAAGCTGTGAGAAGCTTCAACATGCTACAGCGTAAAGTTTCTCAAGCTCTGCAAACAACCACTGTAGAGAATATGGAAATTTTTGCTTCATAAACAGAGTTTGTACTTTGAAAGGACAAAGTTACAGAGAAATGAGTTTGTATAGTTTGTAAATAATCTGAAATTTAACCCTTGCACAACTTGCAGTGTACAACTGTTGAAAAATGTGTGAAAGTGAATAGTAGTATTTCAAATTTATGGAAAATCAAAAATAAATAAGCATCCACTGAAAGAAGAAATAAGGCACTTATGATAATAATAAAGGTCACAAAGTCAAATCACTCATAGCATTTGCAAAATCTTTCAGAATTGAAGAACAAAATTAAATACATCTAGTAATGGCAGTGCTAGGTTTCACAATAGGATTTTCTGTATGTGATCAAAGTTTCTCATTGACAGCAGAGTGCTGTTGGTTGATAATGACTGCATCATGTACTAGCATACAGTTCATGTTAAAACATGATTTAAGTTAAAGATAACTCAAGTCTACTGGAATGCAAAAAAAATCTCAAAAAGAGGTGCATGAGAAAGAAATACTGTGTGCAGAGAGTTAAGTATTTGTCAGAAATATATTTTCAGGTAAGAAAATTGTTAACTTAGGTTTAAGCTTCTATCAAACAATTCACACTGGAATTTAAATCAAGGATTGTTTCATTAAATAATTAAAAATTGCTGATGTAAACTAGTAGTTTAGTCCTGATCAGTAATTCCCCTCATTAAATATTTCAAGGCAGGTTAAAATAACTATATGTAATATATATTAAATTACATCTGTTTAACCAGATATTGTTATCTACTAATTCGATAATTTCAAAGCTGCAGCATTTGTTTGCACATTATACTTAGGTACACATAATCAGAAGTCTGAATATCTAGGCTAAGTATATAGCAGTTCTACCAAATTTGTAAATTTTGGTTTGTTTTGTTTCTTGTCAACTTGTGCTTGTCAGCCAAAAAGCTTAATTAGTTTCATTTCATAAACTTTTTAAGC
The DNA here is from genome assembly GCA_011833715.1 of Carcinoscorpius rotundicauda. Lineage (NCBI taxonomy): Eukaryota > Metazoa > Arthropoda > Merostomata > Xiphosura > Limulidae > Carcinoscorpius > Carcinoscorpius rotundicauda. The sequence goes on along the minus strand of CM022396.1, from coordinate 36,515,793 downwards.
ATGACTGTGTGTTTATTGTTGTTATTTCATAAAAATTAGTGTTAAGTTGCTGTTGATTTGTATTAATCATATCTGATATCCTTGTAAAAGCTGTTATTTTTATTTTAGATTGGGGCCATACATGGTTTAGTTGCATTGTCATTTTTTTAAAATAAAGTTTTTTTTATATATGTTCATTAGCATTTCATGTTTATGTCCCCCAACCCACAGAAAAATCAATATCCTGAACATATTTTCACTTTTTGATAACTTGGAAGTTGTGTGATATCTATATTACTGCAAAATACTGGGAATTGTGTACTTCCATATTTTACAAATTCCATAATAAAAAGCTATACCCAAAAGTTATTAGTTCTTTAACTACTTATGTATATGCTTCCTGTTAAAGTTTATAAACTAATGTCTGTGCTGATATTAAATAAACTATGGGGAATCTATCTTATGAGCAATGTATTTTAATAGTTTTGGAAATTTTCCATAATTTGAAAGATTATATTTTCAATAAACCGTATTATGCTTTTGCTTTAGGGGTAACATCAAGTGTATATTTCTAGAAGTTCTGCTAAGTTCTGTTCAAAAATTTGAACACTGATGTTCATAAGCAGTTAAAAATTTGAAAATGACCACATTAGTAGAAGAAATTTCTTCAAGTGAAACACAGTCTTCAAGTACCAGTGAGACAATTTGTGATGGATGGGATAAGAACAAAGATTTCTATGTGAAACCAAGTGAATGTCTCAGTGTCAAATGTGAAATCTGTAGCAAAGTTTTTATCTCATCAAGTTTCCTAATGTCCCATATAGAAATCTATCACAAAGGTAATTGAAATTTTCTTCAGTGAAAATGTATTGTTTGTGTGTGTATTGTAATTTATACTTTAAATCAAATTCATAATTAAAAATCAAACCATTAACTCTTATAACAGCATCCAGAAATCAATTTTCAAACCACTAATTGTGGAGTTTTTAAGCATAACAAAAAATATGTGAATGGTGCACATAAAATAATGAAAGAAATGCATGTGCAAAGTGTAGAACACCTTTTTTATTATAGTATTTATGTATTTTTAAGTTGTGAATAACAATAAAATGTGGAATAAAAAGTAGTTTCTTTAAGAAGAATAAAACAAACTTAGGTTTAAAGCAGTATGTTTGGAAATGCGTATATTTCTTTCTTTCTTTTCTTTTTTCTCATTTATGCTCTGCATTATAGATAAAAGAAAAGAAGCAAGTAAAGAGGAAAGTGATGCGCTTTTTCACACTTTTTCTAATGAAGAAAAATTGATGGAAACAAAAGGTTTTACTGGTGAAGAAAGTAGAGATGAGGATAAGAACACTGTGATCTGTAGCAACATTTATAATGATAAAGATAGTAGAAATTGTAAAATACAGTTTAAGGAACTAATAGAAGATCGGTCTCAGAATAATATTCAAAAGGATGAAAATCAGTTTCCTGAACCAGATGAACGTCAAGAGGAGGATAAAGGAACCAAGGCTTTACCTGAACAGCTTGTTTTTGGATCTGAAATACACAAATGCCACTTTTGTGAAAAATCATTTACTTCAAAAGATTCTTTAACAACCCATAATAAACAACATGATTTCTTAGATTCTGATAACTATCATTGCACTCGTTGTAATTTTTCTACTAAAAACAGCTCTGAACTTTCAGCTCACCTTACCACTCACCAAGATGATGATAGACCATTCAAGTGCTTGGAATGTGGGAAAGGTTTCAAAGGACAATTCAATCTTCGTCAACATCAGAAATTCCATGGTGATATTCAACTTGAAAAGTGCAGTCTTTGTGACAAAATGTACAGAAAAGGCTCTGGTCTAGCTACCCACATGAGAGCTCATTTAAAAAGTATTCCAAATTCACAATCATATGAAAATGTTAAACTTCATAGCCATGAAATAGTTGTAAGAAAGATCAATAATACTGGTGGCAAACGTTTTCACTGCTCTGTGTGCGATAGAGGTTTCTCTTGCACAAATAACCTTATGAAACATTACATAGCAAAACATGATCCTAACAATCCAAACATTCCTTCTACATCTTTTGAAATGCAAAAACAAGAGGAAGAAAGGGAAGAAACTGTATGTAAAGATTCCTACTCCTGTGAAAAGTGTGGTAAACTGTTTACATCCATGAAAATGTTAGAAGGACATAAAAAAATACATCGAAATGAAACAGAAGACCGACGCTTTAAATGTCCTCATTGTAAATATTCAACAAATAGGTCATCAGATATGCGAAATCATACTGTAGTTCACACAAATGAACGACCACATCAATGTAATCTATGTGGAAAGCGATTTACCGAACGGGGCAGGTTACGTAAACATGTGCTTACTCACACAGGGGAAAAGCCTTTTGGTTGTGATGTTTGTGGGAAAAAATTTTCACAGCGTTCACACTTAAATATACACATGAGAATCCACAACAAAGAGAAACCATACCGCTGCCCATACTGTGAAAAAACATTTGCATATCATAATGTTCTAACTCGTCACCAAAGGACCCATACAGGTGAGAAGCCATACAAATGTACCCATTGTAGCAAAAGCTTTAAATGCAGCAGTGCTCTTCAAGACCATGAAATTGCTCAGCACACTCATGAATATCCTTTCAAATGTACAGAATGTGGAAAAGGCTTTATACAGTTTGGAAACATGCAGGTCCATCTAAGGAACACACATAATATAGCAATTTATAAACTTAAAGATGTGCATAATTAATTATCAATAATTTTTTCTGTTACTTGACATTTGGTACAAAGGAAGACAGCTTATTGAAAGATAAAGATATTCCTTAGTGATGAAGTACATGATATAATGACATTTTTTCTTAGTTATTTTATAGTATTTGATTAGTGTTAAGGAAAGTACTGTTAAAAATTTGATTAAAATAGGCACATTTAAAGGACTTCTCATATAATTGAAGGCTTCAGTTCTGTTCAGCTGTTAAAATTGATATATAAATTTAGTCTGTGTGTGACACTGAAATTGAAGTAGCAATAGTATAAACCAATTATAAGAACATTTCATATTTTAGATTAATATCTTAGCAATCAATCTACAGTATACAACCTTTGGAAATATTGGTGTTAATACTTATTTACTCTTTAAATACAAATGCATATGATTACAAGCAAGAAAAGAAATGTAATAGTTTGTCAGAATAGGTGTCCTCCTGACCTAACTTTAAAATATTTAAATAGTGTGTATTTCTAACAAATGTAATTTTTGTTTTTTCTTCCATTTTATACATACACTCTTCAATGTTTTTTTTTTCTGACTAAATATCATTTTTATGTTTAGCTATTTGGTGCGTTACTGGGTGTGGCAATACAAAAATTATTTCAAGAATTGCATATTTTTTGTATATGTTCTTAATCTTTGTTGAAACTTTCAGTTTATTATGTACAAAATCTGATAGATGAAGACCAATAAACGTTATTACACATGTTGAAAACATATTTAACATTTTGTATGGATCGCTATACTATTTTATTTGCACATATTATCTTTAAAAAATATTAAAAACTGATTTTTTTTAAAGAAATTATATATTCCTTTTTAATGGAGTAGCTTTTACTGTGTAGACTTTAACTCTTTTGCTTCTAATTTGGTGGATTACACTGACCACATGACCCTATAGTGACCATTGTAGTTTCTCTACTATAACTGTGTTTTTGTATCTTTACAAAATTTTGTAAACTGTTTGTAAGTATTGCAAGTCTTTTGTAGACAAAATATTTGAATATTTGACTGAGTAATTTTACTAAAGTGTGTCCTGAATCTTTGAGGTTCATGTTGACTACTCTGAATATAAAATGCACAAAAAAGTGTTAAGTTTAAAAGTGCTGATCTTCATCTGAACATTTTTGAATTGTACGAATCTCTAAAACTTTGTAAGTAATTATGAAATTGATTTTTCAGTGTAATTTTTATCTGTTATTTTCTCTACGTTGTCAGTCAGTTTGGCCACCCTCGTAACCACCATAAATTATTAAGGATTGGATATGTGAAATAAAGTGAATAGTGTTTAGTATTTAGTATGGAGTTCCAAAGCACTTTCCCTGAGACATTTTCACATTTATTTTGTATGTTTATTTTATTATTAGCTGCTGAATTGGAATGAATCACTATTCTTGACATTAGGCTGTTTAGGTTGTTTATAATACAACAATGTCAGAAGAATTAAGATCATAAGAGGCAAATAACAGAACTCTCCCACAGAGTTTATCATAATTCTGGCTTTAAGATCTCAGAGGGAGAAGATTTATCAGCTTGTTTACATTAGTGTTTTGAAAGAATACTGATCTAAGAAACTTTGTAAATAATTAGATGTTTGTTATCCTCAGCAGTGTAAATTTACAGAATGTACACAATATATATCATTAGTATTTACTGATAAATGCTTAAATTTTAGTTATTCTTTTCGAACATGACAGTAAATAAAAAATCCATTTAAAAGAAAATTCTACTGTGTATGATGTTACAAAATTGATTTGTATTCGCATGACATACCGTCAAACCTTTTCATAAGTCTCATTTATCATCTTAAATGGAGGGGAAAACAAATTAATTTTTGTATGTTGCAAAGATAGAGTTTAGAAATCCAATAATTATGAAATTACTATACTGGTACATTCAAAATCATTGTAATTTATCAGGCTTTTTAACTAAGCTGTATGTGGGTTAAGAAAATCTCATTTCTGTTTAGAGAATTAATTGATCAAAAGACTGCAAACAACTATCAGATGTATGTAGTTTTGTATCTGCTCTTTCTTTTCGTTATACATCTGTATTTAAGTATTTGTGAGAAGACTAGAGGTTTCTTAATATTGTAGTAGTGGATGGAGCTTCCCTTGTAGGTTTGCCAAATATTGATATTTAAGCAAATTCGAAAGGTTGGAGGTTTTGTTTTATATTCTTGTTTGGAAATATTTCAAATTTGACTTTTCAGTTTAGTAATTACTATAAACATTGTATAATGGATATACATTATTACAGAATGAATATTGTTTTTATTTCAGCATGTTAACATACAGGAAGACACTGTGAACTAATTTTAGTTCTAACAGTAAAGTTAGATGGTAAAAATAATTATTTTAATAAACACTGAAATGACCACGTACTATTTTGTGTTGTAGATGTGATGAATATGTAAATGTTAGAAAAATACTATACTGCATACATTTTTTGCGACTTTTTGATATTGCAACTGTGTTATAGAAAAGTGCATATTCTGAACAATTGTTTCATAATGTTTCTAGTGCTGATGGGAATATTCAGCTAATGTTAAAGTAAGTTGAAATTAAATTTACTCATAATGAAAAATATATATATTAGCATAATATTAAAATATGGTATTTTATGTAATATGTGCATGTTCGTATAGTACAATATAGTCAAAATGGGTCTTTTATTCATATATCAATCATTGCTAATTATCTTTAATACAACAAAGCTCGTAGAAAATATAATCTACTCAAATTTTCTACATAAAATATATACTCACAAATTGTTTGCATTCCTTAATTGCAGTGTTATTTGTCTTGTGTAACATTATACTCTTCATTACATGCTATAAACTTTGGGAATTATTTACATGTAGCACATGTATTAAAATTTTTTTTTTCCATCAAATGGACTTACCTCTGATAATTCACACATAAACTACAGTTGTCATCAAGTAAACAAAGTTAGCATTTAGATCACTTTATTGTTGATAATTACAGTGTTATTCTCAGGTTAAATGTTTCCACGTATTTCTAAAATGATATCAAGTTTCAGTGATGTCGAGAAAACCCGCTTGTAGAGAAATATATATATACAAAAATGGATCGTAAAATATTTTCTCCACCTAAACAAGCCGTTTTTGCACATATGATATTAAGTTTATTTGGAACCAGGCTACAGTGGAAAATTACATGTTTAAATAACTGTTTTTATCACTGAACAGATATGTTCCAGAAGCAAACATTTCTTACATCCTAAAAAGTCATACCCAAATGAAATTCCAAAAATCAATGTGTTATTAGTTTTAAGTTCTAGGTGGTTTCAGAAACTGATTTTAAGTTGTGTTATATTAGAATACAATAGTAGAATAATTGTGTGTGTTTTGGACTAAGGATTCTTGTACATAAGGTGTGTGTCTTGGATGATAAATTCAGCAATAAACAAACACACATTCCTTGTTTCAATAATAAATTGTATGTTTGAAACAATTTAAACATAAGTACACAGTATAAAAATTAGTTGTATCTTGCGCATAAAACAGCTCTTTTCTTTTCAAAAGTCCACTTAGGCCACTTTTGTTTGTTTGAAATTCAGTTCATAAACTGAGATACTTTTATTATAATAGTATTACCTTATGCTGTCGTGTGAGTAACTGCAATTGTATTCTGAACTGTTGCCTTTTGTCAAATTCCACACAGACAGGTTCCATTACGAGGTCTGTTTAAAAAATACGCGGACTGTTTGAATTGCGCGGCTCCAGTTGGTTCCCGGGGAATCCGCTTGGTGTTGCTAGGTTTGCACAGATCAGCTGATTACGACGCCATTTCCCGATTGCAGGTATCTTCATTTCTGTATTAGCTACGCGGTTTAAGTGAAGTACGATTTTTTCGTTTGACGGATTTCAGAATGAATGACCTGAAGGAGCAACGACTTGCTGTGAAATTTTGTGTTAAACTTGGAAACCCCGCGACTGAAACTTTTGCTATGCTTAACACGGCTTACGGTGATGCTGCTATTAAGCGTACGGCATGTTTCAAGCGGCATGAACGTTTGAAGGATGGTCGACAGTCCATTGAAGATGATAAGCGTCCTGGACGTCCTTCCACGTCAACTGACGAGCCACACGTCGACAAAATCAACACCATGGTGCGGGCAAATCGAGGTCTGACTGTCAAGCTTGCTGAAGAGTGTGGGATATCGGTTGGATCTTGTTACAAGATTTTGACTGAAAAATTCAAGATGCACCGCGTTGCTGCGAAATTTGTGCCACGCCTGATGACGGACGAACAAAAAGCCCATCGTGTCCAGGTTTGTCAGGAACTGCTTGATCGTTCAGAAGAAAATGAAAACTTCTTGTCAAGGATCATAACAGGTAATGAATCATGGTTATGACACTGAAACGAAGTTCCAGTCGTCCCAGTGGATGGGTGAAACATCCCCCAGACCCAAAAAAGCTCGCCAAGTTCAATCTAAGGTCAAGGTGATGCTGACAGTTTTATTCAATTTAGCTTAATGATTTGCTTTGGTCCTTTTTTTGCAAAATTATAACTAGTGGCTACTTGCAATTTTTTGGTTTCAATTTCAATTCAATATTGTTTTAGCCCTCTTATTAAGTTTAATTCTATATCCAGTTTTGTTACTTTTATTTAGTTTGACCTTTTATTAGCTGTTGTACAATGGTAGATGTCGTTTCCCACATTTTCTTCCATTATTAATTTTAGTTGAATTTTTATTTTACTTGTTGTTAGAGTAATTATATTTCCATATATTTTTTGTTCATTGTAACTATAGTGGTATCAAGCATGTTGCAGGCTACTGTAATATTCTTAACATGTTTTAATGTTAAGAATAGTATTAGCTGCGACATGTACAATACAGATATCTAGATTCTGGCTTCACTGAGCTGTGAAAAGACTGAACATAAGCATGATAATAAACTGAAACAAAACTGTTCAACGTCATAATAGACAGCTCATCAGATATGTGCACAAAATGGCTTCACGTTTCTCTGAGAAAACAGACATTTTCCAACTATGGTAACATCTTAGGGCTGAAATAATTGAATATCTACATCTAATTTAATATGGTCATCTCTTACAGAGTATATATATATGTATGTGTGTGTGTGTCACACATTCCATCTGATCATCCATTTATTTACCATTTGTAGGAAAACAGTCTTTCAACGTACTTGTACTTTTAAACCCTTATTTGAATTGTGCTACTAGAATAAAAAGATTCTTCAACATCATCCAAGAGTGAACCCAGAAAATGCAAAACTGGAGCAAAGGGTAATTGAAACAACGTAACTTTCTTTGAAGGTGATAGCTTTCTGTACATTCGTTGTGTGTTAAGAGAGCTTAAAGTTTTTATGAATAATAACTGCCTTTCTAAACTGAAAACGAAAATGAACACTGTTTCACACAATTATATTATTAAAAATCACGCTTAATAAGGGCTTTGAATACAGAAAGTAGGAAGGAATGTAATGAGATCAGGAGTTGCATTTTTTCAAAAATATTGAAGAGTTTCACTAATTAGGTGTCTTACATTTTGTTTTTGGATATGTTTGTGTAAGTGTTCAGCATATAGCTACTGATATTTTTTCCAAACGACTTGAAGAAGTGTTGTATACTTCCACCAGCCGTAAAGGGTACCTACCATTACAGTTATTATTCCATAAAGAGGACTTTTATTTAACATTGTTTCTCTATCATATCATGAAAAGCGGTTGTATTTATTTAAAGTAAAGGAATATAAGTTAAAAATTTACCTTTGTTGATTTATGATGGTAATTGTAATTTACAAAAATAACCAAGTATTTTAGGGTTCTGCATGGCGACTTGGATTAAATTATAAGGACTAATTGCTGTGCAAGACTTCACCAAATGAAAGAAAATAATTTGATCATTTTTGCATCTCGATATGAAATAGTTTCCAGCTGAACATCGCATGAACTTCAACAATAGCCCTCTACTAATAAGTGTATGACACAAACTTGTGCAGAAATTATCGTGAGCTCTTGTGCTTAAAATAACTTCAGTATTCTCCTCAGCAATGTCTAAGGGATGCATTTTAAAATTATTTACCAGTTGCCTGAGAATTGCATTAGTTTATGAAACTTAACCTTAGCTTAAGTAAATTGATTTCTTTTAGTTTTACTAAAAATAAATTATCTGTTTATCCACATTTACTTCTATTTTATTTTGTGATGGTGATAATTTTACTAACACAGAACCTGTGACTGCTGTGAAAATGTTTTCAGTGGAAGACATAACAGTCACTGTTCAAGAAGTTGTGGGATTTTTATTGCGCACGGTACTCCTGTCAATTTGATTTACATTCCTTTTTCGTAGTTTGAACATGACTTTTCTTTTTATTCCTTTTGTTTTTTTACAACATAAAACTCGTACTCAAGATTACTTTGCCTTCTCTCTTTCACCTGGTATGACCACGTGATTAGGGTGCTCAAATCGTAATCTGAGATCGCGTGTTCCTAAAGTCATAATGTTAAAGTCAAGCCCACTATTCGTTGGTAAAATTTGGTGGTGGGTGGTGATGACAAGCTGGCTTCCTTCTAGTCTTACGCTACTAAATTAGGGACAGTTAGCACAGATAGCTCTCCTGGAGCTTTGTTTGAAAGTCAAAACAAACAAGCACCGAGCAAAAATATCTATACAGATTTGTATCTTGAACAGCTGTGCACCCATATTCGTTTGCATAGTCTTTTTTCCCTATTCAACTTTTTTTTATTTTAGTTTACACATTCTTGATTTCATTTTCTTGATTCTGAATAATTGAAATCTTTTTTACCTGCTAGGGGCAGACACCATAAATTGTATTTCATTTTCTAGTACCTAATTTTTGGACTACTGTTTTTACCCCACATTATCTTTCATCACTTCTCTTTTTACACATTCCAGTCTTTATTTCCATTGCAATATTATCTTCCAATTCTGCGCATTTTTTTTGTCATTGTGCTTTTAATTGAGTCATGGAAACATTTGCTTACCATGCTCATTGATTGGGACAGAGGTTCCATTATTACATGTATCATAGGTTAATTCTCACTTACAGTTACGACAGAAAATGTTCGTTTCCCTGCGACCCAGGTAGTATTTTGCTCATAACTTAAAAAGTATTACGAATGGGCTAAGAGACATATGTTATATTATAAATATTATATTAACACGCATCTGCATACAATTTTTATGTAAATTAAACGAAAAATAAACTGTTTGTAAACAAATAACCAAAAATTAGAGGAGCAGAAAGTGTTCGTACATTTCAGAACGTGTGAAAAAACAGATATTTTCGTTAAGATTTTGTTTAGTTTGGCGAATAAGCTACATTATACCATTCCAGAACTAGACACTTTGTTCATAATTACTGGAATTTAGCCAGAAAAAAAGTGTACTTCCGGCAATTTAGCGCCTTCTCTGTTATTATCTGCTTGGTCATCATGACGAACAGGAAACAACTGTCCAGTGATTTAAAAAACTGAATTATTGAAAATTACAAGTCTCGTGTGCGTCTTTTCGGTATTGCTATACAACTTTATGTGCCGAAATCTTCTGTTCAAAGCATAATTGCCAAGTTTTAGCTCACAGGATCAACTGCTAACCTCCCTCGTTGCGGACGCCCCACCAAAATTCCAGAAAGAACTAAAAGGAAGGATCTTAGAAAAATCAGTAGGATCCCTCGTTTAACACGTAATGATGTACAGAAATTGGTAACGGAAACTGGGGTAGAAGTAAGCACCTCTACAGTTACGCTCTTCTGGGTTCAAAGCATGCCGTCCTCGTAGAACTCCATATTTAAAGCCTCTTCATTTAGAAGAACGATGAAGGTATGCAAGAAAGCAGGTAGATAAATCATCTACCAATTGGAAGAATATTCTTTGGTCAGACGAGACTAAAATAGAGCTTTTCGGCCACAATGATGTTCGCAATATTTTCCGTAAGGAGAGGGAACGAAATCTTCCAAAGAACACATTCCATACAGTTAAAGACGGAGGTGGCTCGATCATGCTATGGGGTTTCTTCAGCTCTCCTGGTGTAGGCAGACTTCACCGCGTCAACAGAATCATGAGAAAAGAAGAATACGTTGATGTATTAGGCACTTATTTCAAAAATGATGCTCGGAACTTGCGGCTTGGGCGTCGTTGGATTTTGCAGCACAACAATGACCCTAAGCACACATAAAAATGTGCAGTCCTTGTTGCAGAGGAACCATATAAGCGTTTCGGAGCAGCCATCGCAGTCACCCGATCTAAACCCAATTGAAAACGTGTAGCATGAGTCGAAGACCAAGGTTCATCAGTGTCATCCGAAAAACTTGCAAGAGTTGGAGGTTTTCATAAAGAAGAATGGAAGAAAATACCAGTCGAGTACTATCAAACGATAATGGAGGGCAATGAGGAGAGATTGCACCAAGTAATTCACTTGAAAGGCTACACAACTGACGATTAAAGTTGACGCACGAACACTTTCTGTCCCTCCTGTGTTTGGTTATTTGTTTATAAACAATTTATTTGTCGTTCAGTTTACATAACAATTGATGAATATGTGTGTTAGTATAATATTTATAATATACAAAACTTTCATTATCCTAATTTTGATACTTTTTAAGTTATGAGGAAAACTTTTCACAACGCAGGGGTACGAACACTTTCTGTCGTAACTGTACCTACATTCTTCTACAGGGGTCTGCTTGGCTGGATTAGGTCGCAAAAAATTTCAAACCTACCCAACATTTAATACGTCTGAGCATGTTCTGCAACCTTATCTCAGTTGGACTCGGCTTTATCTGCAAGCAATGAAATGACTTGTTACCAAGATTTACGTTTTTCATTTATACCCTGCACATGAGGAACTCTTCTCTAAAAGCACTCATTTCCTTATACCACATACGCACGTACCTCCTTCAGTGAACATTGCAATATCAGTGTAACCTTTCTTTGTATCTCTTGTCCCTCAACTGTGAGTTTCCCTATTCCTCTTCTTAAAGACGACTTGGTAGCTTAGCTTTGCCAATACAACAGGGACCAACACTTTCTATTTTTCTTCTAACGTTTTACAGAATACTGACATTACTTTGGGTGTATGGGCTTAAAATGAATGCTCTCTTAATATCAGGGAACTCTAAATACTTGCAGTCTATCAGGCATATTTCCATATTTTCCTTCTCGTGAATCAATTGTCAGGAGGCATCTGTTCATGCTTCTCGCTAGACCTGCTAGTTTGGCTTTGTCATGTGCTGTAGGCTTTAAACATGTTGAGAGATTCTTTCTGGACGGAACTAAATTTTACATATTTCTCTTCATTCTTATGTTTTTTTATTTTTGTTTATTTTTTCCCCTAATTTGACATGTCTCATCAATGCCTTCCTCACAACCTTTTTAAACTGGCCGTGGCAGTTGATGGTTTCATCCAGGACTGACATATTGCTTTCAGTATGTTCATCTTCATATATGTTATCTCCCTCACATCTTTGATGCACCAAACTCCTTGTCAGCTTTTTCAATTATGCCTGCATAGCCCGTTTCCTACACTTTGTCAATCGACATTCAGCCCTCCTCTTTCTATACTTTATCTCCTCTTGGTTCAAACTCACATGCCACTCTTTTACTTATGATGTTTTCCCTTCATATTCATGTGGGAGATTTGTTAGGTTCATCATCATTAGGGTCGAACTTTCTGCTTGTGTAACCTTTTTCTCATCCCACTCCTATTGCTCTTCAACTTTTTTCCACATATGAGCAGAAGTGTGAGTTATTCGATATTCGTCCATCAGCCACTCCCTTCCTCTGGATCGATCTACTGTGGCCCACCTTACAGCCGTTTTTACATTGCTGTTAAATCGTTGAATGTAGTTTTCATCATTGATTGCTACCAGGTGGCTTTATCAGATGGTTGTTTTTTCCCATTACTTATGTGCAAAAACGGCTGGTTTGGGTTGAGAAAATATTTTACATAGAAGAGCGAACAACGTTTCAACCTTCTTCTGTCATCGTCAGGTTCACAAAGAAAGAGGTAACGGACTGGAAGCCGACCACATGTTTGAAAGGGTGTGTGTAACTGAGTGTCGGAATGTAGAGGGCGGTGTTTGATGTTTGAATATATAATTTTATTTATTTTATTACATTAATATAAGTATAAAGGCGTTCCTTTATATTGGTTTATTTTGGGTTTAAGTTGTTGTATAAGTGAGACTTTAATTTTGCGTTTATTTTTGTTTGTTTCTTTATTTAGTATTTGAGTGTTGTCTATGGTTATGTTGTGTTTATTTGACTTACAGCGTTCGAAAACGTGTGAAGGTGACTTTTTATGTTCTTTGATACTGGTTTCCATTTTTCTACTCGTTTCTCCAATATAGAAGTCGTGGCAGTTATCACATTGTATTTTGTAAATAATGTTAGTGTGGTGTTTGTCAGTGTAGTTTTTACATGGTATAGACCTCAGTTTTGTGCCTGGTTTTTGAATAAATTTTGTATTAACTGGAATATCATATTTTGTTACTAGTTTTAGCCAAATGTTGGTTATTTGTTCGCTGATGTCAGGATTATATGGTATACAACAGTGTATGGTTTCGTGATTTTTTGATTCGTGAGATATATTTACTTTTGTTGGTTGATTTTGCTTTCTGTCTAGGTGTGTGCGTATAATGTTTTCTACGGTTTGTGGAGGAAACTTTTTGATGTTGATGAATTATTGTTTTATTTTGTCTAATTCTTCGTTAATTTCATCTGGTTTGTTTGTTTTGGAATTTCGCACAAAGCTACTCGAGGGCTATCTGTGCTAGCCGTCCCTAATTTAGTAGTGTAAGACTAGAGGGAAGGCAGCTAGTCATCACCACCCACTGCCAACTCTTGGGCTAATCTTTTATCAACGAAAAGTGGGATTGACCGTCACATTATAACGTCCTCACGGCTGGGAGGGCGAGCATGTTTAGCGCGACTCGGTCGCGAACCCGTGACCCTCAGATTACAAAGCGCACGCCTTAACGCGCTAGGCCATGCCAGGCAATTTTATCTGGTGAGCATAGTTTTATGGCTGTGTTCATCTGGTTTCTTAGTATGTTGAGTTTTTGTTTTGTTTCATGTGCTGAGTCCCAAGGAATGTATAGTCCAGTGTGGGTGATTTGTCGGTGGATTTCTGTTTCGAATTGTGTGTCGGTTCTTGTAATTTTGAGGTTAAGAAATGATATTTGATTGCTTTCTACCTGTTCACATGTGAAGTTAATGTTGGGATGTAGAGAGTTAACGTGATTGAAAAAATTAAGTGTGTGTTCTGCAGATTTGAATCCCGCAACCGTGTCATCTACATATCTGTACCAGTATAGTGATGGATGTAATGCTGTATTAATTGCTTGTGTTTCAACTTGTGTCAGAAAAATATTGGCTAGAACTGGTGATATTGGGTTGCCCATGCTTAGGTCATTTTTATGTATATAGTTTTGGTTGTTGAACATGAAGTTTGTCTTCATCGTGGTGAATTCTATGAGGGTTGCTAACTGGTTACTGGGCATGTCTATAGTTTGGTTACGGTCTCGGATATAGAGTTCTAAGGCTATCTTGCAGGCTTCAGCGGTTGGGACTTCTGTAAAGAGGGGTATAACATCTAAACTGGCCATTGAGGCTTCATGATTAAGTTCATTTTGATTAGACTTGAAATTAAAATTAAAAGAATCTTCGTTGAATGAGCTGGCTGATGTTACGTATTTGGAGAATGCCTATTCTATGTATTTACCAAGATTGTAATTAAACGATTCATATGTTGACATTATTGGTCGTAATGGACAATCTGGTTTATGAGGTTTTGGGATGTCGTATATTTGCGGTGTGCGTGAGTGTTTGTGAAATTGTATTGGCTTTTTTCATTTGTGGTAGTAATTTGTTCAGTTGGGTCTCGTGTGTCTTTGTTGGATTTGTGTGTATTGGTTTAAATTTGTTCGTGTCTGATAGGATGTTATTTATTATTTGGATGTATTCATTCGTGTTCATTATGACTATAGCGTTACATTTATCTGCTTTTAGAATTTTTATGTTTCTGTCTTGTTTTCGGTCTGTAATGGAATTAATGTCTCTTTTTGTAAAGTTGTTTTTTAGTTTTCTGTTTTGTGAAATTATGTTGATAGTTTTCTGAGAAAATTCTTTGAAAAAATCGTTTAAGATGTTGTTTTTAGGTGTTTCTGGAAAATATAAATTTGTAATTTTACTTGGGAAGTTTGGCTGTTGGATGTCAATGAAGTTATCTTAGTTGTCTTCTTTCTGTTGGTTGTTTTTGGTTTTTTTCTTTGTTTTTGTTTTCTGTAGAAAGTATCACAAGGCTCCTAGTTCGGTCTTCTAAACATGTTTTGATTTCTGTGGTTGGAATGTACCTAGGTGCTATTGCGAAGTTGAGTGCTTTGTTAAGTAGATGTATATCGTCTGTGTTTAATTGTCGGTCGGATCTGTTAATTATGAGGTTAGTCAACTGTTTGTCATGTTGATGTCTTTCCTATTGTTTGCATCATAGTTTTTCTAGTTTTTTTGTTGTGGCAGATCTTTTTGTCTATGTCGTGCTTAATATTGATTTGGTTTAAGTTGTATAAGTCCGTAAATTTCTGGTTTAATGCAGCATGCCAGTTGATGGTCTAGGTTCATTTTTTGTTTTTGTGAGTCATGTAGTTCTTTGTATTTTGTGTTCAACATGGCTTTAAGTAGTTTTTCTGTAAATTTTGGATAATGTTTGTGTATGTATTAAAATGTTTTTAAAGTTTTACCTTTACAAAAGTAGGGGTTAGTTGTACCTTTCTACAATGTTGAATAAAATGACATCTATTCTAGAAGTAGTAATATGCTATACAGTATGATAAAATTTTGGTATGTAAGATTTTATGACCTGATTTTAGAATTCATTTATTACTGTACCACTACCAGACTAGGCTGACATCTTCAACAAAGTCAGTTATTTATGTTTTAAATTTTTATAATTTCTGGTACTACTAGGTATTTTTGTGCTAATTACTATATTGTTAGAAATTATTTAACGTTGGGCTACTGCAAATTAAACTGAGTGAACACATTTATAAAAAAAATAATAATAATAATCAAAATATATTATTGTTTTCATTAAAATCTATTCAAACCAACAATGACAACATTTTTCATTATGGTAGAAGTCAATCACCTGGTTAGAAAATAAAATTCTCTTACTTGCAGTTTAGCCTGCTTTTTCTTTTTATTCTTCAGAACATTATAGATTAATCTCATTTTTATAATTGCAGAATATAGCACAAAAAATATGGGGCCTTTATCCTATTAACCCTCCAAATAATCAAAAATTCAAAAATAATTACCTCTTACCCTTCTTTTCTTGAGAGAAAATTTAAAATACCTTAAGTTCGTAACCTCTTTATGTAGAGTGGCTTCTTTGAACTTCCTTCACAAAATTCAATATCCCTTTTTTGGGGGGGGAGATCTAAACTGTCATCTTCCAATAATGTATTGATGATTTGTTTTGGTGCATGATTACTTCTTAAAAGTTTTAAAAGATATGTTGATCGATATGTCCTAAAATTTTCTTCTAGCAGCAGAAAACTAGTTTGATGGCTTGAGTGTCTTGTGTGCTGCTAAGATCCTTCTTTCATTATTTTGAGAAGGTTTTATCCTATATTTGGTAACCTAAACTCAATACTTTGAACTTTTTATAATTAGACCAAGTTAAGAAAAAAAAATGTTTAGCGTCTGGAGTGTTTCACAAAAAAGGAAAGAGAAGTTATTTTCTTTTAATGACCTTTTTATCAAGATTACTTATTTTCAAAAGGTCCTTATCAAACAGTATTCTTGTTTGTTTCATTTTTTTTCATCAAAACATACAGAATTTATGATGGAATAAAAGGGTTAAATTGGAACAAAATATTTTCATTTTGTTTTTTTTATTCAGAAGTCTTCAGTTTCTTTGCATGATTGATAAATGATAATAAAAAAGGGAAAAATCTGCCAGAAAAAGTGAGGAGTTGGAAAAAAAATAGAAGCACATGGGGAGAAACTGAACATATTTTCTACTCCGTAAAGGTTATTTGCCAAATAGTTGTTCAACTTATCGATGAAGTTAGAAATATTCAAAAATGTAAAATCAGCAGCAGACTTTACTATTTATACCTCTTTAGGTGCTCCACCAGCAACAAAGTTCAAAAGTGGAATTCAGTGATAAATTTTTTTTTTCCTTACAGTCATCTTACAGTGCTACTAAATAATGATTATTGTGAGCTTTGTGCATAGGATATATATAAGTTTAAACACCTTGATTATTTGATTACAAAAGTAATGGTGTTGATTATTGTGTTGCAATCAGTGTATGGTAGTTATAGATTTACATTAATTATCTGGGTAACAAGATGATGGAGCTGATAGGAGTGACTTGTAAACTTTTATCTTTGATAAATATGTATGTTAATACTTTTATGAAAAAAATAACTGAATAGACAAAATAATGAAACTGTACCTCTGCATTAATAAGTGCAAGTTCAGATTTAACAGGCTACAATTGGTCCATCTTATGCCTGATAATGTTTCCAAGTGTGATGCACCTTTTTATTAGCAGTAGATATTGGATTTATTTTTATTAACAGTTCATACATTTAGGCTATCTTACAGTGATGTAATATTTTGGAAAATAAACTTAATTTATTCTCGGAGTGAAGTAAAATGCTGTGTGTTACTTTTTTTATGGATTATGTCAAAATGGTTATATTTTACTTTGTTTCATCAAAATTTGGAACTCTGAAATACATAAACAGTTAAGAAATCACTGAACATGGCAAGTGTAATAAAAAACATTTCACCAAGTGAAACACAAATATCATCTAGCAGTGAGTCAACTTATGATGACAGGTATTTGTGTCATTAGAGTCTTTTCAAGCGTGAAATTTATAACAAATTGTCTATCTCTTCAAGTTTTCTTGTGTGCCACACGGAATTCTATCATAAAGGTAACTTAGGTTTTCGTGTTGTTGTTTTTTTCAGTTGGCTTACAAATTTATTGTAAGTTATACTTTATAACCTATTCTTAAGATTCATGCAAATGTACACATCTGAGATGGTAAGATAATTATCAGTAACTTCCAGACACAAGGTAAATAGTCTAGGCAAACTTGTGAAAGAAGTACAAATATGTTAAATATATGTATGTACATTTGCAGTGATTGTATTGTGTTTCTAAAATATAATAAAATTAACTGATATTATAACCCATCAGTAGTAGAGCTTGATGATTAGTGAAATTTACCAATTTTCTAATTAGTAGTCCCATCAGTCCTGTTGTCATAGGTTATTCTTTGCTGCACATGACACAAGGTTTTAAGTGTCAAAATTCTATTTAATTACTTTTTGTTTATGTTATATCAATTAGTACGGCATAAGATCTTAGCTAATGATCTATATTTCAATAGTATATATTTCAAGTTCTCAATTCTACAAGGCAATATGAAAACATCCTGAATTTCTCCTAATGTAACATGTGTTACACATTTTTTTAGATATCCTCTTTATTTTATCCATCACCTCTCCAACAACTATGAAATGTAAATTACTCACTGTAATTATCATCATTGCTCAGATGAACCAAATTTGTATTGCTTTCAACTTTGATTACAGAGCTGTCAAATAGAAAATCAGACCCCTCTTGCCACGCCCACCTGAAACATCCTTTTTTTCATCATTTGTTAATAGTTCTCTCTCATGTTTAATTATATATTACATGTAACCTACATAAGTGATGTTTTGTATAGAGTTGTGTTTTAAACACAGAAGTGTCAAGGTTTCCATGGGAAACTTACCAACTAGCTTGGGTAACTTTATAATGGTTCTTGTTAAAAAGAGAAAAAGTTTGAAAGTTGGAAGAAATTGTTTTTTTTTTGTACGTTATTAGTCTGTGTTCTTTGAATAAAAAAACTATTTTAATTTTCATTGATGATCAACAGCAAGAAAAAAGATTAAGTACTTTATTTCTTGCTTTTCTAGTTTATTTTTTATATATTATTATAAAAGTAACTAAAGTTTTAAAATAAGGGAATTTTTAGGTTAGTTAAGTTTATATTAGGTAAAATAACTAGTAATATAATCATAATATTTCACAAGCATGAGCATCTCGTGGGTAACTTAATTCAGTAGTGTGACATGAACTGCACATTTTCTTAGTGATTTACAACTTGTAATGATGAGGATAATGGTTAATCATGGTTCAAATGGTAAAAAAACAATAAAATTTATTTATAAATAGAGGTGTACTGTTAAGAGTTTAAAGCTACTTAGGATAAATGAATGTAGTTTCACATCACATTTGAAATTATTATGAAAACAAAAAAGGGCAATTTAGACTAATTTTTTTTAGGTGGTAGGGTTATGATATTGGTAAAATTGATCACTCGTGTACATTTAGGTTAAAGAAAATAACAGGTGAAATAAAAATTGTTTTATGGTAAATATTTGAAATGTATTTAGGATGTTTTAGAGATTGCATGAATGAAACTTGAGATTTTAGAGATGAAAAAAGTACTTTTAATTTTAACTTTAAAGTCATTTTGCATATGGAGTGTTCAAAACAAAAACTTAACATATTTATGAACAGACCTTTATTTTAGTTTATTAAAAATACTTCACTGAAAATATAATGTTTTTATTTGTGAAAGACTTATAATTTAACTGAAAGACTGTGTATACTGAAAGCTAGAACTATTAAATCTGGAATTACTTTAAATGAGTACAAAGAGCTAATATGGTTGATCAGATTGATTGAGCCTATCTCAAGAGAATTAATTGATTGGTACAGTGTTCTTTACACCATGATAAGTACAAAAAAATCAATATGTGCTGCCAGAAAGTTTCCTTCCCTTAGGCAGCAGTTTATAAAGAACAGCAAAAAAAAGGTTGATGTCATTACTAGTCAGTTGTCTTTCTTATAGTTACCACCACCATCAATAGTAACAAAAGACAAGCTAGGAATGGGTACTACTAGAGAATTACCTTTCTTGTGATCAACAATTTACTAAAAATGTTGGCAGTAGGTGTTGCCAGCTAGTTGTTTCCTTCCCTCTAATGAACAGCTTACTATAAAGAACAATAACAGCAATAAAAAAGATTAGTAATGAGTGTTGCTAGAGACATTGTCTTTTTTTCTAGTTAATACTTCAGAATAAGTAAAGTAAAAAAAGATAAGTTGGTGGTGGGAGCTGTAAGAATTGAAAATTGGTACTGGTAAGTGGCTTTAAAGTCTTTGTCACAACAAAAGGATAAAGATAGGACAAGCAAGTTTGGTGGTAACATTGTTATTAAATGGATAATTAGAAGTAATCAGAAAGTTTCATTGATTATTTTTATGACAGTCTAATTGTAATTTTGATTAACAAATTATAAAAATTAAAAATAGTAATAACTGGAAATTATAATTTTCATTAGTTGATTATTTTTGAAATAATAGACATAATTGAAATTGTGATTTATTGTTGAAATAATCTGAAACAGTAAAAATATAAAACTTGTTTTGATTGATTGAATTTAATCATAATTTTGATTAACCATTGAGCTTACCTGACATTTATTGATATAATTACTACTAATAGGTACTAGATTGAACCTCCCAGCTTTAATTAGTAATTGTGTTAACAAAGTTGGTTTTGTATTAAAGTCTTATGGTAGTGTGTGTGTGTATATATATATATATATATATATATATACACATATTTTTATATGTAATAGAATACTCACTTATGTACTTGTATTTATTGTTTGTTTTTTCTGGCATACAGATAAGGCAAAAGTGAATAAAAAGGAAACTGGTGAACTTACCGATAAAGTTTTTGTCAGTGAAGAAGAAATCAACAAATTTATAAAAGAACATTCTCCTTATAGAAAAGACATAAGTGAATCTCTGGATGAGAAAACTATGTTTTGCAGTAATAGTTGCAGTGATAAAAATATCATACTTAGGAACCTGAAGGAAAACCAGACTCTTAAGAAAAGTGAAGAGGATGAAAATGCCTGTTCTGGAGAAATATTTTCTGAATTAGATAAAAGTAAGGAGGTGAATGAGAGTATGAGGGATTTAGATGAACAACTTCTATTTGATACTGAAATGCATAAATGTGAATATTGTGAAAAAGTTTTTATTTCAGAATATTGTTTAGAAACTCATAAAAAACAACACAATGTTTTAAGAGTTTCTGAGCATCAATGCAGTTACTGTACTTTCTCTGCCAAAAGCAATTCCGAGCTTTTAATTCACTTAGCCATTCATCAAGATAGAAAGTATGAACGACCTTTCAAATGTACGAAATGTAGGAAATATTTTGAAGAGGAGGTTCTTCTTCATGAACATGAGAACTCTCATGCCAATTTCCAACTAGAAAAGTGCAGCATTTGTGATAAAATGTACAGAAAAGGCTCTGGTCTAGCTACCCACATGAGAGTTCATTTAAAAAACATTCTTACTTCACCATCACATGAAAATGTTAAACTTAATAGCCATGAAATAGCTGTAAAAAAGGTAAATAATGCAGGAGAAAAGCGTTCTCACTGCTCTGTGTGTGATAAAAGTTTCACTAGCACAAATAGTCTTATGAGACATTACATAGCAAAACATGATCCTAACAATCCAAATGTTGCTTCTACATCTTTTGAAATGCAAAAACAAGAGGAAGAAAGGGAAGAAACTTTATGTAAAGATTCCTACTCCTGTAAAAAGTGTGGCAAACTGTTTACATCCATGAAAATGTTAGAAGGACATAAAAAAATACATCGAAATGAAACAGAAGACCGACGCTTTAAATGTCCTCATTGTAAATATTCAACAAATAGGTCATCAGATATGCGAAACCATACTGTAGTTCACACACGTGAAAAGCCACATCATTGCAGTCTTTGTGGTAAACAATTTACCGAACGGGGCAGGTTACGTAAACATGTGCTTACTCACACAGGGGAAAAGCCTTTTGGTTGTGATGTTTGTGGGAAAAAATTTTCACAGCGTTCACACTTAAACAGTCACATGAGGACCCACAACAAAGAGAAACCATATCGCTGTGCATACTGTGAAAAAACATTTGCTTATCTTAATGTCCTAACTCGTCACCAAAGAACCCATACAGGAGAGAAGCCATACATATGTACCCATTGTAGCAAAAGCTTCAGATCCAGCAGTGCTCTTCAAGACCATGAAATTTCTCAACACACCCATGAATATCCTTTCAAATGTACAGAATGTGGAAAAGGCTTCATACAGTTTGGAAACATGCAGGTCCATTTAAGGAACACACATAATATAGCAATTTATAAACTGAAAGAGGTCCATAATTAATTATCAATTATTTTTTGGCACTTGACATTGAATACAAATCGAAACATGTCACTACTGTTAAGTACATATAGGAAGGCAGATTATTGAAAGGTAGAAGATATTCCTAAATGATCAAATTTGATGAAATATGTGATGTAATGGCCTTTTATGGTTATTCTATGTGAAGTAGGTATTTGATTAGTGTTCATGAAGGTATTATTAGGAAATTAGATTAAAATAGATACATTGAAGGTACCTTTCACAGAATTGAAGGCATCAGTTCCAATAAACTTTTAAAATTTATAATTTTACTTCTACACTGAACACAGCACAAGTAATTGTACAAAAGAATTTTTAAAGCATTCCACATTATACAATAAATTGTTATCACTCAATCTAGAGTCGACAAGTTTTAAAAAGTATGTTCATAGAGACAAGCTATTAAAATGTAATGTGCAAGTGAATACAAGCTTAAACAGAGCCTGAACTCATATTTCCTATTGCCATAACTTTAAAATATTTGTGGCAAATGTTATTTCTTTGTTTTTGTTTTGCATTTTATGTATATATTTTTCAGTGTTCATTACTTGCTTTTAACGTTATCATGTTTAGTTTTTACATGTGGCTGTCGTGTATAATTAATTGTGTATAAAATTTGGGTTAATATTACCTACACACTTGTTTCATAATATTTTCAGTACTGACTGGAATTTTGAGCTTATATTAAAATAACATAAATTTAGGTTTTGTTAAGACAAAGAAAAAATTTATTAGAATAATTATCAATCCTATCTTAGGAATTATTATAATACAAATGTTATGTAATATGTGTATGCAGTACAATATAGGGAAGTTGGCTCTTTTATATTTATGTATCAGTTACTTCTAACTGTATTTAACATAAGGTGTATATGAAAGACAGTGTACTAGCAAATTAAGATTGTATTCCATGAATGAAATGTGTAGTTTTTCTTCTGCAACATTGTACTCTTTATTCATTACTTGTTTTAAACTTAGGGATTTATTTGCATGTACTATGTTTTGAAATATTTTGTTTCCTTAAACATGATCTCACCTCTGAGAATTCACACATCAACCACAGTTGTCATCAAATGACCAAAGTTACCATTTATATCAGTAGTTCCCAAACCTATGGCCAAGATTTCACAAAAAAAAATCCATGTAGCTAAAAAAAATGAGTTGGTTGAAATACATGTCTATTCAGGATGTATGAAATAAAGTTGGCAGTGAAGAAAGCTTGGGAATCACTTATTTAAGCTGTTTTTTAATTGTTCCTGTTATCAATAATTATAATGTCAAAATAGGTACTTTTTACAAATTTATCATAAAAATAGGAGTCTTAATATGAAATTTGTTAAATATAAACAACTTAAAGGAGAGAGGGAACTACTTCAAAAAGGGTGGCACAAATGTTATTATACAGTTAGCACTGTACAGTGTAAAGACTTTGTAAATGGACTGCATCTGTATAGAAAGATTTTTAAGGACAGTTTTATCTACTGTTGTAAATCCACCCAACTCCCAAGGAAAAACTAGGATTTTTGGAGTTCAGTATTGTTCAGGAGTGCAGCTGTAATTCTCAGTTGGAGATATGATTGAGAATGTGGTCAGAGTAAAAGATGTTAAGTGAGGAGGAGGTGTGATGTCAGAATAGTTGATCTGTAATTTAAGCTGTGTGAATACTTTTTATGGACTTGGAGCAGGAAAGAAGTTTAAATTTTTAACATTTTAGCATCAAATGTTGTTAAAAGCTTTTTCATGAGTTTAATGTAGAATGCTTTTGAGTTTTTCACTGACTGTTGATTTGAATAGTTGATGTAATTGGTGTTGTGATACCGTTCGGCTAAGGTAGCTTGTAATAGAAGTCTGGTAGATGTTCTTTTGACTTCTTGCTTAATACTTCTATCTGTTTTTCTTGTTTTTTATTTTTATAAGAAAAAGGTAATTTGTAGGTTGTGTTGATCAGTTCATATTTACTTCATAGATTGTTTATTATTTTTTTGCAATACCATTTCTTAATGTTTTGCTGGATTTGAAATAGATTTTGATAACACTGTTCAATAAATTATTTTGAGTTTATAACTTGTTTTTAGAATAAAAGGTAGGAATGCTTTTTTATACATGTTGAGTCTGTGCATTTTGAAGTGATTGAATGAAACTGACACAGGAGCCAATATGACTGTGATATTAACACTTTTTTTTCAAGGCAGGAGTTTGTTGCAGTTACAAATCTGAGAGGTCTGATTGAATACACAATTTAAAATTCTTCTTTTAACAGAATATAGGTGGTTACATGCAAAATTTTGATATGTTACAAAAGACTGAAAATACTGTGCAAAAATAATTTTAAGCATGAGAATAAAGGAGAAATAGAAAAACACAACTATATTAATTGAAAACGAATAATGGAACAATAAATACACTGGGGTTTTATATGTACTGCATAAATTCAATTTTTGTTGATGAAGCAGGATTACAAAACATTTCAACCAGACATAAACAAAAGTTAAAGTCATCGTAATGCCACATTGAAAAGTTACAAACGTTCTTGTGCAACATCCTATAATTACCCGTGTGTATTACAATTATCACTGTAAATCAAAGGAGAGAAACTTTTAATTAATAGTCACTGTCAAAATGAATGTGACTTCACTCCAGGTTGGCATGACACATATTCAAGTGAATGTAATCTTTATAAAATAACTGCTCTGATATTTACATTGTGCTTAAGTTACAGTGGTAATAAAAACTCTTCTAAAGTAGTCTAACCTAAATATTTACATGCTTAGTGTGTTGTTTTCTTGTAGCACAGCCACATTAGGCTGTTTGCTGTGTCCACCGAGGGGAATCTAATTTCTGATTTTAGTGTTGTAAATCCCTAAACTTACTGCTGCCCCAGTGGAAGACCATGCTAAACATATGAGAGAAAATCTAGGAACATTCACAAAGGAAGACAACTAGAAAGTAAATTAATCTATAGTGTGGGGATCCTACAACTATATCTAGTTCAAGTGGAAGCTTTTCTTACATTTTTACATTTTTTTGTTTATAATTTAATTGACATATGTTTTTTCTTTCATAATTTGTAGTGTTTATGTAATAGCTGTAAATTTGTTTAGAATTGTCATACTCCATACTTACAAGACCTAAGATCTTTCTGTGCATGCACTTTTGTTATAAACAGTGCAATCAGACGAAGAACAAAGGGTTGGAAATACAGGGTGTTTGGAAAGTCACTGTGCAGTTTTTTCTGTTAATAAATATACAAGTGCACAGTGACTTTCCAAACATCCTGTATCATTCTTATTTTAATAAAATTTGAAATAAAAACTCAGCCATTGTTAAATCCATTATTTAATTTTAACTCATAAACAAAAATTAATGCATGTACAATAAGTTTATCAGGTTGTTTATCTGCAATTTCAGTTCATTCCAGTTTCATCTTCAAATGGAAAACTTCCTTTAAAGTTGGATAACTTTCTCTAACTTCACTTGTATATCCTTGTCCAATTCTTCAATTGTTACAGCAGAATCTTCATCAAGTGGAGCCAATAGCAAGTCATCATTAAACTCAACAAGACAACCTGAACGTGGCGCATCACGTAAGCTGTAGTTATTAAAGCTAAACTTCTAAAACCACTTTCGACGTTTTCTTTCATTGAGAGACTCCACACTATAAACACCTTGAAAGTTTAATGTAGTTTCTGTTGCACTATTGCCTTTTTAAACGCATAAAGCATTATACGAGGTCTGTTAAAAAAATACGCGGACTGTTTGAATTGCGCGACTCCAGTTGGTTCCAGGGTAATCCGCTAGGTTTGCACAGATCAGCTGATTACGACGCCATTTCCCGATTGCAGATATCTTCATTTCTGTATTAGCTACGCGGTTTTAAATGAAGTACGATTTTTTCGTTTGGCAGATTTCAGAATGAATGACCTGAAGGAGCAACGACTTGCTGTGAAATTTTGTGTTAAACATGGAAACTCTGCGACTGAAACTTTTGCTATGCTTAACACGGCTTACGGTGATGCTACTATGAAGCGTACGGCATGTTTCAAGTGGCATGAACGTTTTAAGGATGGTCGACAGTCCATTGAAGATGATAAGCGTCCTGGACGTCCTTCCACGTCAACTGACGACCCACACGTCGACAAAATCAACACCCTGGCGCGGGCAAATCGACGTCTGACTGTCAAGCTTGCTGAAGAGTGTGGGATATCAGTTGGATCTTGTTACAAGATTTTGACCGAAAAATTCAAGATGCATCGCGTTGCTGCGAAATTTGTGCCACGCCTGATGACGGACGAACCATCGTGTCCAGGTTTCTCAGGAACTGCTTGATCGTTCAGAAGAAAATGAAAACTTCTTGTCAAGGATCATAACAGGTAATGAATCATGGTTATGACATTGAAACGAAGGTCCAATCGTCCCAGTGGATGGGTGAAATATCCCCCAGACCCAAAAAAGCTCGCCAAGTTCGATCTAAGGTCAAGGTGATGCTGACAGTTTTATTCAATGCTAAGGGTGTTGTTCACCACGAGTACCTCCCAAAGGCTCCACAGCGAACCAAACTTACTACATTGAAGTTCTAAAACGTCTGACGAACGTCATCCGTCGCAAAAGGCCAGAAATGTGGAGGAGTAGCGACTGGTTTTTTCATCACGACAGCGCTCAAGCCCATTCAGCCCTCAGAACTCGTGAGTTTTTGACCAAACACTGGATCACTGTTCTTCCCCACCTCTAATCACCTGACCTTGCTCCTTGCGATTTTTTTCTTGTTCCCCAAACTCAAAAGACCCTTGAAAGGAAGAAGATTTGAGACGATTCTCGAGATTAAAGCGAATGCGACGAAGGAGCTGGAGGACATTACAAAAGAAGCGTTCCAGGATTGTTTCAACAAGTGGAAACACCGTCGGGATAATTGTGTGCGTTGGGAAGGAGAGTACTTTGAAGGGGTCCCAGACCTGTAACTTCTAAATAAAGTACATTTTGTTTTATGACGTCAGTCCGCGTATTTTTTAACAGACCTCGTATGTTTAATGTGTTCCTCATACACATCTTCATTAGGGTTTATTTGATTAATTATTTTAAAAAATGGATTTAAGTTAGTTTCTTTTATTTGTCTGAACATTTTTATACACGTTCTACTACATATTTTGGTCATTAAAGCCTTCTATAGATACAGAAATGATGATGAACTTTCTGTATTTTCGGACATTACTTAGGGGATGACATGATAGTTAGGGTGTTTGATTTTATGTTTCCACTTGTCAAGGGTTTTGTTTTGAAGCTTTGGTTGAGTTATGAAATACTGTTATATTAAAGGGCTTATTGCTTGGGCCCGGCATGGCCAAGCGCGTTAAGGCGTGCGACTAGTATTCTGAGGGTCGCGGGTTCGCATCCCCGTCACGCCAAACATTCTCGCCCTTTCAGCTGTAGAAGCGTTATAATGTGACGGTTAATCCTACTATTCGTCGGTTAAAGAGCAGCCCAAGAGTTGGCGGTGGGTGGTAATGACTAGCTGCCTTCCCTCTAGTCTTACACTGCTAAATTAGGGACGGCTAGCACAGATAGCCCTCGAGTAGCTTTGTGCGAAATTCAAAACAAACAGAATTATTGCGTATTTGTACACAATAAGGTAATAATACTCACTTAAGGTAACGAAAAATATCGAATGTTCGAGTGACATGATGTCAACAATATTTGTAAACCCGCGACAACAATGTAAGTGCAAACACAACGAACAACTCGTACAAAGTTACGTTAAGAAATTCATCAAAACCAACACCTTTAAAACTATCCATCTACAGCATTATTCCTATCCTTATAACTAAACAATCATTAAATGTTAAGTCACGAAACAAACTAAATGATAGCACACTAAATAGTCTTGCATATTCAATAGTTGCCAACTGTCACAATATCACTTACTTCTACTTGGTTGTGAATGTACTAAAATGGTGGTGGTCAAACCCCTACTATAAAATCAGAGTGGCGGTCGGTTTTGTTGATTGACTGTTTTACCTATGACCTATAATTTATAAATTAGAGGTAGTAATTTGCAGATGAATCTTTGTGTATTTTTACGTGAACGTCCTGAAAAACAAACAAGCAAAGAAAAAACTTGGTAATGAACACGACGAAAATGATCTGTTTGAATTGTTCTAAAGTATTTAGGAACTTTAAAAGATGAAGGTATGATTCTTTTTTAATGTTTGAATTCCGAGGATAGTGGGACAAAGGTGTATAAAGTTTAGATGTGGAAAGATTAGACACAACCATTTCAAGTAGTTTTTATTTCTTTCATAAAGTGCCAGAGTTTACAACTTTATCAGAAATTAAATGAATATTTTTGAAATAATTGCTGCTTGATTTGATGACTATATTTTATTTTAGGTGAGAAAGTCTGTGAATCAAGACGCTCTTCAATAACCAAACGGGCCCGTTATATCTTGTAACTTATCATTATTTTTTCTGTTGTAAAAACTTAATTTTAGAAATCAGAAGTGCCACAAATTTAGCTTTACGTTTTACTATATATTTTTTAAATGAACAATGGGGTATAAAATAAATTTAATTATTTTAAATATTTCCTGCATGAACACTGAATGTTGTAGATTGTTGTTTTTGAATTAAGCACAAAGCTACACAATGGGCTATCTGTGCTCTGCCCACCACGGGTATCGAAACCCGGATTTTAGCGTGTAAGTCCGCAGACATACCGCGGAGCCACTGGTGGCGAATGTTGTAGATAGCCTAGAAGTTAATGTTTTCGGATATGAGAGCTGATCATTTTGTCCGTTTGTCGAAAATTGCGTTCGGTACTTACTTTAGGCCACTACTGCGCTATAAATGTGTCACACGAATGCTATATATTACTCAGTCAGACTATTGTGATCGCAGTGGAAACTGTTGACCATCCAATTTTTCCTTAGTTTTTTGATTTATGGTTTCAAAACTCAGAGTTGTTTTTGTGTAAATTTGTGCAAAAATTTTGAACTAATCAAACTAAACACTAGAAAATACGTATAATTATTATTTAATTATTAAATTAATTTACATTAATTAAATGTACTAAATTATTTGCAGTACATTTCAAAATAATAAATTTTTATTACAGTTTGAAGGCACTCCATTATTCATTAATCTGTTTATTATGAGATACAAAGTGATCATGGCAAACAAAGGATATATATTATTATATTTCGAAAAATTACTTCGTTCTAGGTGGCACGACATTGTAGGTGTAAACTTAGAAAGTTGTACGTTGGTTTAATTATACTTTTATTTTTATGTTTAACTTTTAGATGTTTAGGTATAATGTTAATTTTATTTCTTTACATATAAATTTTACTATTAAAGATACAACGTAATAATTCAGACGAACGTATTTTATTTCTTAATTATGTGTTTTAATGGGAAAACGTATTTGTAGATAGTGAATAGAAACGGAACAAATGGGTAAACTAGGAAACAGCAGTTGACACTTGTTTTATCAGGGTTGTTTCGTGAACGCCTTTCGTGTTCTTAACTTAAAAACTAACAGAATATCATCATAAGAATTATGTTAGTAATATTACACTTACTAGAATTAGGGCAGAATTAGGTTAAAGAAATTTTTTCCACAGAATATTTGTATGCTTGAGACGTTAATATGTTTAGTACTAGCATGGAAAAATATGTCGAGTTAAATATAAAGGTCTGATTCTTTGAGTTCATTTATCGCTTTACAGATTAACCCCTATGGTGACTCAGTGCTATAAACTAGGTTTAATTATACATGGTGAGCACAGCATTCGAAACTAACCAAACTACAGCATAGATATCTCATTGTGTAGCTTTGTGCTTAACTATAAACAAGTGATATGCAAGGCTGTCACATCCAACAGAATTTAGTTACTTGTATGTTCAGTTTTTCTCCTTCATATTTTCACTATGCATTCCATTTTTGAGGAAAATGATAAAACAGGAAAGCAGTATTTTAATATGTTGATCCACTCTTTTGATTATTATTATTTTTTACCCTTATCTTGCAAGTATGGGATCAGTTGTGAGGCTATTTTGTACAAGTCAGTAACTTTTGTGCATGGTTTGTTGGTCCATTTAACAATAATAAAGGGTGATCATGTTCGTGAATGGGAATTCCAACCTGCGCCCCTCAGATTGAGCATTGAACACCCAAACTGCCAACACCCATTGATATAAACTAAATAATATTCCCATGATTTTATGTCAGGTGTGTATAAGTATAGTTGCACGTTAATGCTAATATACTGTGGATGACCAGATACAGTAAAACAATGTTTTATACAAATTGATGTCTGTGAGTACACAAGTAAAATAACTGCAACTAAAGTTATGTTGTCATGCATGTAACTCACCAATTAATTCTTTTGGTATCTATACAATATGGGAGTATTAGGTCATTCAAGGCCATTCTTGCATACCCATTTCTGAGAAAAGTAAATATTTAAACCAACCACTTTTTATTTTTCAGGAAATAATTCTTTTGTTAAATTCTTGATAATTGTTAGTCTCTACTACTGCTGATGGTGGTATAAGTAAATCACCCTGTAATAAAATTAAAACCATCTCAAGTGTAGTCTAGCCTGTCTTTCTTCAGTCTTAAATTTGAGTCCTCCTATTAAATTATCCTCATTGTACCTCACAAAGGAATATGAAATCCTTTTTTCATTTACACCCCTGATGATCTAAAGCTTAATAAGGTCACCTCTTGTCCTTACAGTTTCAAACAAATATAATTTAAGAGTTCATAACTCTTTTTTTTCTCAGATTACTTTTTCATCCTTGTTGTCCTTATGTGACCCCAATATTTTTTTGAGATATGGAGACCAAAAGAGTACACAGCATTCCAGTGACATCTTAGTATTGAGTACATAATTATTCTTTTTTTATTTCAAGAGATTTTTCCATCACAATGCCAAGATCATCTTTATATTCATACTGTTGAGTAGGTTTGAATCTCTCTTAAATGTATGTAGCAAGTTATGATAATCTAAATTTAGTACTATGCACTTAGTGTAATTAAGGGATGTTTGCAAAATGTCTGTTCACCTGAGTCGATGTGTAATTCATCATTGTCTCCAATATAACTGGAAATACCAAACAAATCTTCACTATTTATATCTTAAGCAGTATCATTAAATAAGAAAAAGCAAATTTTCAAGCACTGACTTGTAAGACAGGCCTATGATTATCTAAGAGCAGAAATTATGGGAATTAGTATTACAGAAACTAATCAATTAATCTAAATTATGATTAAGTTGATTTATCAAAAGTAAAATTTCCAGATATTACTGTTTATTATTCTAAGAGTCATTTAATTGAAATGATTATTGTAGTTACTGGTAAAAATGTAATCAACTAATGGAAATTAAACTCTGATTATTCCTATGTTCAGTTATTCCAACTATTCAAGTAATAGAATTATGGCAACCAAACTTGTTTCCCCTTTCTATATTGTGGGAAAGTTATGAGAGTGTTCACTGTCATTAAATTTGTATTGCTAACTAGATGGTTAGCTGCTAGATCTTGTCACCAACTTTTTTTTCATTATTTGTTTGCTGTTGATTTGTTGACTAGAGAGAAGACAACTGTTATTACTTCTATTTTATTCTTGTTGGCCTGACTAGAGAGAACAATAGAATGATACATCTTTTGTTGCTGGTGTTTTAACCATTTGTTATAAGGAATGTAACATCTTACAGTACTTTATGCCAACATTTTTTTTACTCACAGGAAGCTTGTTTTCGGGCACACGGTGCTAGTTGATTAATTGACTGAATTTGGACCATCAGTTATGTGATAAGCAAAATACCATTAATTGTTCAGCTCTGTTTAACTGGACATCATTAATAACAGCTTTAAACCTGTTTTTTCTCAAACAAATATGCTATTGAAAAGTGGTTTCTTGTGATCACTGTGTATCAAAAATATATATATATATACTCTTCAAAAAAAGAAATGTAAAAGGCAAAATTTGACACATATTGTTAACAAGTTTATTCCAGGTAGTTCTGTATGACGTGTGAAACTTTGCACATTCACTGCTGAACATCCAAAGTCTGCAAAGGCAAAGTCCACGCTCACTAGTTGAAGTTTAACGTCACTCAACGTCAATAAGGACTATACCCCCCGTGAGCATCAATAACTGCTTCGCATCTCCTGCCCCTAGAAGCAATGAGATGATGAATCGCATCCTGTGGAATGACTGTCCACTCAGCCTGCAAAGCTGCTGCAAGCTGAGGTAGAGTCTGCGGTTGAGGTTGTCGCAAACATTGGTCCAACTCGTCCCGAAGATGTTCGATGGGGTTTAAATCTGGTGATCTGGAGGGCTAGGGAAGAACGTTGATGTTGTGGTGTCTTAAGAAGACAGTGTTGAGTCGGGCTGTGTGAGGACGGGCGTTGTCGTGTTGAAAAACATCATTGACGTTCACCATGACACGTTGCACATGGGGCCTAAAAATCTTATTGACAGTTGCATACGGTCTGATTGGAAATCCTATGCAGCCCTGGTATGTTTGAGGCAGTAGTGTTCCTATCCCGAAGGTGACATAACCAAATGTAACGATCTTTTGCGAGCATGGTCATATGAGGTTTGCCAGATCATGGACAGTCATGAGTTGGTCCATGTTGTTGGTGACAATTCCATAGCCTTGTAATGGTGCTTTGGTGGACATTCACAGCTCTGGCAACATCGGATTGAGATTTGCTTGCTTACAAGCGACCAATGGCGTTGTTGTGTTGTGCTTCAGTCAGTCTTGGCGTAACTGTATTGCGTGTCGGTGGCTTAACACTGAGCTATGGAAACCAAGAACCCATCACTTTTATAGGGATTTTGCAAATGTCGCACTTGCAGAACATGCAGATCTCTCAAACAAATTTGTTGGAAATGAATGCGTTTTGGCAAAAAATCTAATGTTTTCCTCCATTTTCAAAATGCACAACTTTTTTGTCATTTTGGTGTGACAATCAGTGCCTTAACACGTGTAACATTACATACTCTGAGCTTGTAATATTATTACATATATTTCTCTTTAAAATAACAAAAATATCCCTTTTGTCCTTTTTTTTTATGAGTGTATATATACACACACACATCAAATTTGTGAGTGAAAATGTGATACTGTTGAAGAGTTTCATTTAGTCATCTCACATTAGTTGCATGTTCACATCAATCTCCTGGGTATCAATGTAATGACTGTGATTGGCAGTGATATATATACTCTTTTGATGTTAAAATAGTGAGTAGATGAAGGTACTTGTTTTTATTAATGATAAATGTTGATTAGTTGAATTTAACATAATTAAGTTTGAAAATATTCAACAATATAAATGATGAAAATGTACCACTTTCATAGTAATTTCATGTACAAGTTTAACAGACCATAAGTCTTTGTCATGTTTACTACTATTTCTGTGTTTATTATGTTTTTGTTAACATTTATTACATTTAAGCTGTTATCAAATGAAAAAACATCTCTGAGAAAACAAAGTAAAACAGTAATTCTATCAAGATGAATTATAATCAGTGATGTCGAGAAACCCACTTGTTGAGAATTTTATGTGCAAAAACGGCTCGTTTGGGTTCAGAAAATATTTTAAATAGAAGAGCGAACAACATTTCAACCTTCTAGTTAAAATATTTTCTGAACCCAAATGAGCCGTTTTTGCATATAAGATGAATTATAATGTCATTATACATATAATGATGTTTTTAGGACTGCTGTAGGATGGTTGCATTTTACTCTGTCTTGCCAAAATTGTGAACTCTGGTATGTATAAACAGTTAAGAAATCTGAAAATGGCAAGTTTAGTAGAAGATGTTTCATCAAGTGAAAAACAAACATCATCTACCAATGAGCTAACTTCTGATGACAAGGATAGGACTGGAGATTTGTGTGGGATTCCATTGGAGCCTTTCAAGTGTGAAATCTGTAACAAATTGTTCATCTCTTCAAGTTTTCTTGTGTGCCACACGGAAATCTATCATAAAGGTAACTTAGGTTTTTATACTAGCTTACATATCAATTTTAATTTACGCTGTAAATTTCGATGTATCTCTAATAATTATACTAGTTAAGCTTGCGACTGCCATATTAAGCCAGGTTTCAGTTGCATCTGAATGTGAAATAAATAGTGTAAGCATTTATTTAGTTTCATATAAAGTGATTATATTTTGTCATCTCTAAAATGATTTACCTGTATTCTTAAAATAAAATTAACCTACTGTATTTTAAAATGTAGTAATACTACATACAGCTGTTTTTTTACTATATTTTCTATTGTATGAAATACTTAGTGATAGAACATAGAGCTGGGCAAGTAGCAGAATTTTCTTAGTTAACTATTAGGTATATTAATTGATTATTCTCATGTAAAATTACTCTCAGTATGTTCAGCTAGTTTTGATAATTCTTTAAAGTGATTTTTAGAATTTCTCGTCATTTAATGCCAGACATCTACTGGTGATTGTCACTTGTACACTTTGCAAAAACATTTTTGTAAGAAACATTTGACACGTGTTTTGTAAAGATAATCTGAATACTTACTACTTGGTGAATCCATAATGTTGAGAAGTCTGTGCAGTTGACATTTGTTTTTATAATATACATTGTTTCATCCAGTGTTCTTGCATAAATCAAATAGATTGATAATGAAAACTTGTTTTACTATCACTACTAATACTTTTAAGACATATCATAATTGCAGTTAGAAATAATCGAGCAATCAGCTAGTTAATATGTTCAAGATACCTTGTTTGAATAGAATAAATATAAAACTTTAAATAAATAAGAATTTCAGTCATCAGAATATTTTTGCTGTTGCCTATCTTGATAAAATTAAGCTTCTCCATTGTCTTATCATAGGAATTTTATGTAACCTAAAACAGATATAATGTAACATAAACATATTCACAAATGATAAGAACATTTAAACTAGCCATTAAAAAAAATTTCAAATCTGGTGTTTGCATCTAAGTTTTCAAAATTTAACTTATGCTACAGGAAATCAGACTGTAGACTCTCCACAAAACCATATACTACAACTCAAACCATTTTGTTTAAAGTGATATGTAAAGTAATACTGTTTTTCATTAATAAATAATAAAAATGAAAATAGAGACAATTAAGGCCTGTACAAAAATTAAGCATAAAAATACACAAGTGTTTGAAAATCAGGAAACTGATAATATATTCTTAAGGGGTGTTAGTTTCTTATCAGAAATATGACTGTTCTTTAGCAAAGTAAGGAACAACTAAAAACATTAAGTGCATTTTTGAAAGACAACTCCTCATGGCTGCGTAGAAACATAAATTTAAAGTTTGTTTTCATTTTTCTTTATGAATTATACCAAATAAATAACAAAATATTAATTCTAAACTGTTTTACAGTTAGATTTGTTGGAAGAGTTAGAAATAACTTATAAAACTAATATTAAAATGTATAGCTCCATAAACTGTAGAGCAATGGGAGGGGGAATGATCCAGAGGTAAGAATGCCTTGAAGTAGAGTTACTTATCTAAGTTTCTTTCTTAATCCTAAACTGTCACACAAATAATACAAAGCCTGTGGAAAGTGAAATATGATTAACAACATTCCTTAGGTATTTTCTTAGAAATTTCCACAACACTACCAAAACTACTTAATTTTTGTTGATGAAAATAAGCTGATATTGATTGTAAATCAGAATAGTAGAGATAAGCTGTGACTACATAAGATTACTAGTCGACATAGTTTGATACATGTTACATTCACGTAGTGACTAAGTAATATTACTTGTAGGTACAGATTGAAATAAATTATATGCACTTAATTTTTAGGATTAAGATTGCACTTCTATTTGAACAGTTATGAGACATTCAGTCAAGTGGCAATGAACAGAAAGTACAGAATTACATTTAGGCAGTAAAGTACGTGGATACTTTAGGTGCATCTTCACTGAAGAAAGTGATGAACTTAAAGCATGTGCCACTTCACTTGTTAGAGATAGAGTATAATAAGATTGTCATGGGTATAACATTAGCCATTATTTTGTACACAACAATATTCTTGTGTGAAGTGAGCCAAAAGTTTATTATTTTGAGTCAGCAAAATGTCCATTTTACAGATCTTTATCATTTTATGTGCTTTACATTACATATTAGACACAAAGAAATTGTGCTGGTGACAATGACAGAAAAAAATTAGGACTTATTCCCATGTTTTGTTATCATTAAACATTATTACATTGTACTGTAGCATACCATTATCAAATAAATGTTTTTCATCCATTCTGTCAAATAAAAAACAAAATTACTTTCAGTTTCTTTTTTTTTTACTTTTTTAGCTGTTCTTTAAGAAAACTGTTTTTAATTTTGTTATACAGCTGAAGCACTTTTTCCCAGAGATTCCATTTGAGCATAATCATTGCGATTTTGGTGTATACATTACGACTATACGCTCATACAGACAAATATTATGACTTGTTGCAACTCCCAAATTATTATATATTATATAGGCCTATACAATAAAGTGATAAATTGTTCCTCCACAGCTTAAAAGGGTGAAAGGAAAATTTCTAGTAAGATACAAATAAATTTTGAGAATAAATAAAAGACATAGCCCAAATGGCTACTTGCCATAATCATGTTTGTGCTTGAAATAATGAAAAAATATTTATATCTCCGACATCTACCAATAGTTTGAGTGTGATGCTTCTCCATACTGGGTACATGGGGAAATCCATAGTTATGTCATCAGTGCTTGTCAGCCAATTGGCACTTGCATAGATGGGTATTTCTCATTTTCTAAGCAGCATAAAAACACCAATGCAATCATTCACAAGATGGAAAAAAAGAAGTCTTGTTCACCAGATTGTCTTGTTTCTGGCAAATCTAAAAGGATTAAAACTATGAATGAAAATTTAGGAAAAATTATAGTGCAAAATATCCGGTCATTGCATCAAAAATCAGTGATAGTCATGCGTTTTGTATAGTTTGTCACATCAATTTTTCTGTGGCACATGGCGGGATAAATGATTGTTCCAGACATACAAAATCAGCATCTCACCAACAAAAGGCAAAAACAATGCAAATAACAACATTTATGAGTAACAATTAAGAATAT
This sequence comes from Carcinoscorpius rotundicauda, assembly GCA_011833715.1. Taxonomy (NCBI): domain Eukaryota; kingdom Metazoa; phylum Arthropoda; class Merostomata; order Xiphosura; family Limulidae; genus Carcinoscorpius; species Carcinoscorpius rotundicauda. Next base: position 36,478,574 of record CM022396.1, on the reverse strand, counting down.
GAAAAAGAATTTCAAAAGAAGTTTTTTAATTTATTTATTAAATGCACAAAACACAGTCATAAATTAGTAATCTATTGCAGTAATAAATAATAATAGTTATAATAATAATATAATAATAAACAGCTTAGAGACATTGGTCAGGCCTAGTAGTAACAAATGATGAAGGGTTCTGTCTACAATCATTACACTCAGTCATTTGAAATAGTTTGCATCTCTATTTTCCTAATACACAGTTGGCTAAATCGACTTAATTAAAATACACTACCAACTTACTACTTGTATTAATTTATACATATGTTGGCAAATACATTTCTTTGTAGCATTCAGTTCCTTCATTTGTTAGCATGCACTATACATTATGTATGTCAGTTACACATGTTTTAATACAAGCTTCTAAATTCAAATGAATAAAATAATAATTTCAGATAAACTAAATTAATAGTAGATTGTATTTTTTTATTTTGCAGTAGTATATTGGTTTGTTGAACTTGTAAACTAAGTTACAGTGAAATAAAACTTTAAATAATCAATAAATTACACATACAATTACATAACACACATTGGAAACAAGTAGTAACAGAAACATCTTTAATATGGATATTTCAGAATTTTCTTAAGTTCCACCATCAATGTTAATATTTCAAAAAAGTTCATAATATTTGAACTACAAAAAATAACATTAGCATTGAGAGAGTTTCTGTATCTAATCAGAAGATTGGAAAGAACAGATTTAAACAGTAATGGTATAATGGAAAGTATGATGAAACATGAAGTATACATGTTTTATAAATAATGTTAAGAGACTATTATAGAGAGAGGCTTAAATATAGGTATAAACACTATTTCTTTAAAATAATAATTGGTATTAGAAAAAAACCACTGAGAATTCAGAATTGATTACATCAGTGACAACAGTAAGGAGTTGATGTTATTATTTTATGTTGGGTGATCATTGAAAATGGAGAGGCCTTTATTAAAAAGAGTGTTTGTAATATGTGGTTTTGTGATCAAGAATTTTAAAGTTTTTTAGAAGTAAAGGATGGTTTTTATTTTCATGGTGCATTTGGGTAAATTAGCATACATCTGCTTCTTGGTGACATTTCCATGTTATCATATCTACTTATCTGTAGGTGACTTGTAGTTTTACTAATATAGATAGCTTTAGAGCCACCATTTTTAATGATTACCCAACACTGAATAATAACATCAACCTTCTCACTGTTGTCATTAATGTAATCAGTTCTGGATTATCAGTGTTTTATTTGGTATTTATTATTATTTTAAAGACAGAGTTTGTATACATTTAAGCCTTTCTATATAATGGTTTTTCTTAATGTTATTTATTAAATATGTATCCTACATGTTTTGTCTTACATTCTGTTATATTTTTACCATTTAAATCTGTCTTTATGAAATTCCAGATGAATAGGACAACTTTTTCTATGCTAATGTTGCTTTTCATAGTTCAAATATTATGAACCATATTTTTCTTGAAATATTAACTCTGATGATGGAATTTAAGGAGATTCTATGTATCAAAGATATTTTTTGGTATTTTCATATTTTAAATATTTACTATAAATAAATTGCAAATAAATACTTTTAACATGTAAATATTATTTCTAAGATAAATCCTAGTTTACAAACAATCTTTCAAAAGGCTACAAATGTTAATACTTTCTAGCTCTTGACAATTGGTAATAACAGTAATAACCTCATTAACCTTTTTGCTGTGGCTTATGGGTCAGAAGCCATGTCATGGCATTTATTGACTTGCATTCAAAATTTTATTGAACTACTATTTTATGAATTTATGTCAATATGGTTGGAATCAAATTGTAGATTAAAATTAAAACTTGTATACAAATTATACAATTTAATTTCTTAATCTTAAAGTAAATATTTAAAGAATGCACATGAATATAATTTTAGTGAGTCGTGGTATGTTAAATGCAGTACTGTTTAAAATTAAATATTTGTGATGTCAAAATATTAATTTCTTAATTATATACAAATCAGGAACTCAGTTTACTAATACTGACAAGCTAGGATATAAAATAAGAACCTCATCTTTTTATTTTATTGAGATATGGCTTGTATACTGAAACAAATGCAGTGGCCCCATTCAACTCTTTCCATTTTTTGAAACAGTTCCTCTTATATTCTGACTTGAATAACCAATCAGCAGCTTAAAATGTCCCCAGAGTGGTTTTTCTCAGCTATTTTAATCTTTGAAAAGACTGCCACATATTTTTGATCCAAGATTTCAGTGAGGTAGGGTATGTCTTCAGTCAGCTTGAAGTTTCATATTTTTAAAAAATCTAAATGCATCTTAATTAATAAGCTTAATAAATTACAATGAAATTTTATGGTATCAGTACAGTTATGATTTTTTGGATATTCAACTGTATATATATAAAACCAAACAAAAAATTTTGTTTTACATCCTCCATGTCCAAAATTTTAAAAGGCTTAGCAACCTATTGTGTAGCATCAACTGATTTCAGAGGTCACAGTAGGAAGAGATAATTGTTTGTTTTACTTCTTGATTTATTGTTCTACATTTTAAGATAAATAAGTTTAATTTTTTTCTAAATAGTAATAATCTATATACATATATAATGTATAATAATTGAAATGTGATTGTATACTACAAAATACTAGTCTGTTAAAATGCAGCCAAGACAAGGGAGACTAAAGATCTGTTTTATATTACTGTATACATAATGCATGCCCTTTCATCACATCATTGCAAATTATGTATGTTAGCTAGGTATGACTGGAGGGTCAATATAATAAAAAAATAATAAATGTATATGTTCATATATAACATTATGAGAGCTAAGATATTTAGATTAAACATTTGTATTTTGGTATTATAATATGCAGTTTTTCTTGCATTAATAAAGCATAATTCTTAATTTTGTTGGAATGGTTGCAAAGTTATTTAAGTGACAGATACCACATAGTTAGAGTATAGAAAATAAAATAAACTGTAGTTTTAGTGAAAACAAACATTTAAAATGTATTTAGGAGGTTCTAGAGATTATGGAAATAGTATTTGAGATTTTGGTGACAGTATAGTTTTTTTTTTAAATCATAAGAAATCAGTTTGCCCTCAGACTAGTAACAAAAAAGACTATTTTAACAAAAAATTTTTTTGTAAAAGTATTTATTAAAATATCTGATTTAAAGTGTGTAAAGTACTTGTAATCTTCAATAAAATCTATTTGATTTTAGTGAAGGTACACATGCTGTAACAAAAGTTATAGTACAAATACTTAATGCGTGCAAATGTGTAGACAAACTCTTGTATATTATACTGAACCCACAATGAAAGGGTTAATAGATTACACTAACTTATTGAGTTAGTATGCCCCCTATTTATTCCCATACAATAAAAAAAAAAGGGAAGAGGAATGCTAGCTTTATAATGTTATCAAGCACTGCACTATTTATTCCAACATTATTTTTCTTGTTTTCATTGTTACTATTATTAATGGGTGTGCATGACTAAGTAAATAAGAAATACTGACTTGTAACCTAAGTTACAGGTTTGAGACATGCCAGTGCCTGTAATAACCATAACACATACGCACTGTAGAAAAAAATAATTTTATTTAGCACTAATAAAAGTTATCAAAATTGTAAATTACAGTGTAACATAATGTAAAAAGATGCCAAGATGATGCCTTCCTCAGTAGCTTTATTATAACTCAGAAGTAAAGAAACAAATATTAGTTTCTCCAGAAATAAATGTTTTTGAACTGTGAAGTCTGGAAAAGTATAAAACAGTATTGTAAAACATGTTTTAATCAAAATAAGCACCATTTACTTCAATATTTTTTCGCTAACATGTAACAATGTTGTTTATACTCCTGCTGTAGAATTCACAGTTTTTATGGCCAGTGAACTCCTTGAAAGCTTCTTCTGTAGCTGCCTGGTTTTGAGAGCATTTATTGCTCAAAAAATAAAAATTTATAGGGGAAAAGGTTTGGGGAATAAAGTGGATGAGGTAGATTTTCAATTCCCAATTCATTCAATTTTTGAAGCATTATCCATGACAGTTCTCATAATGCTGATTTTGTTGATCTTCAGTCAGCTCATGTGTAAACCACTTATCCAACTTTTTCACCTTTCCAGTTGCATTCAGGTGATTGGCAATGCTTGATTTTCTTGTGCCTAGCTTTTTTGCAAGCTCACATGCTGTTGTGCGAGGGTCTGTCTCAACTGCTTCACCTTAATGTGTTTTCATCTAAGGATGGCTTACTTCCACGATATTCTTGGTCTTCAAGACTTTCATCTCGATGTTGAAACCTTTGGAACCAACAATGAACTATATGTTCAGTAACAGATTCATGGCCAAATGCGTGGTTAATGTTTTGTGTAGTTATGGTTGCTTTTTGTCAAAGTTTGAAGTTGCAGAGGAAAATCAGACAAATGTTCTTGTCCACATGAGGTGGGAGGGTGTAAAACATACTCTAAGTAGAATTGAAACAGCAAACAATTAAGACAACTTGCAAGCAACAAATATTGGATTAAACCAACCAACCAATGATAAGTTACTCAATATTCAGCTTCTAAATATTATCACGAGAATTCAGACATTTATATGTGGACAACCTTATACAAAGCCTTATGCAACCATAGTATTATTGATGGCAACAAGAATTGAAGTTGAGACCTTCAGTTTATGAGGTTTTGTTTTATACACTGAGCCATGCCAACCCAAGACTAAACAAACTTGGATTAACAGAGATAATCATAACAAAATGTAGTGGCAAAATTATAATTAAAAACACTAACAACAAACACATTTTGATTACTTCATAACACTGGAAAGATTAATTTCTTGAATGATAATACTAAATTGATTATTTTATGTGATGCTGATCAATGCAATTGATGGTTAAAGTGACCAATTATATCAGTTAATCAAGTTAATTGCCCATTTCTAGTAGTACATGTATAGTATTTTCCCTAGTGTATAATATTGACATATGTTTTTGTTTTTCAAATGGATATAGATAAGGAAGAAATGAATAAAAAAGAAATTAGTGATTTTTTTAATGAAGAACTTCCTGTTAATGGAGAAGACATCCATGAACTTGTTAAGGAATATTCCTTTAATAGAGAAAATGTCAATGAAGCTGAGGAGGAGTCTATGATTTGTAGTAGTAGTTGCAGTAATAAAAATGAAGTTAAACTTGGAAAACATAAAGAAAACCAGAACTGTAAGAATATTGACAGGGATGAAAATACCATTTGTGAAGATATGCTTTCTGAAGTAGATAAACGTCAGGAGATAGGCAAAGGAACAAGAGATTTAGAGGAACATTCTGTGTCTGAAACTGAAATGCATAAATGTGATTCTTGTGCAAAATTATTTATTTCAAAGGATTGCTTATTAACCCATAAGCAACAACATAGTTTTTCAAGTACTGATGAGCATTATTGTAACCATTGTACTTTTTCAACCAAAATCTTTTCAGAATTTGTAACTCACTCAACCACTCACCAAGATTGCAAAGAAGATGAAAGACCATTCAAATGCCTGGAATGTGGAAAAAAATTCAAAAAGGAAAGCCGTCTTCATCAACATAAGAAAACTCATACCAATTTTCAACCAGTAAAATGCAGCCTTTGTAGCAGTATGTTCAGAAAAGGTTCTGGTCTAGCTACTCACATGAGAGTCCATCTAAGAAATATTCCTAAGTCACAGTCACGTGAAAATGTTAAACTTAATAGACAGGAAATAATTGTAAGAAAGATTAATAATGCAGGAGATAAACGTTTTCACTGCTCTGTGTGTGATAAAGGATTCACTAGTACAAATAATCTTATGAAGCATTACATTGCAAAACATGATCCTAACAACCCAAACATTGCCTCAACATCATTTGAAACACAGAAACAAGATGATGAAAAAGAAGAAACTTTGTCTACAGATGCATATTCTTGTGAAAAGTGTGGAAGACTGTTTACATCTGTTAAAATGTTAGAAGGACATAAAAGAATACATCGAAATGAAACAGAAAATCGTCGATTTAGATGCCCACATTGTAAATATTCTACAAACAAGTCAACAGATCTGCGAAACCACATTGTAGTTCATACAAATGAACGACCACATCAATGCAGCTATTGTGGAAAAGGTTTCACAGAGCAAAGCAGCCTACGTAAACATACTTTTACTCACACAGGAGAAAAACCTTATGCTTGTGATGTGTGTGGAAAAAAATTCACACAACGTGCACATTTACAAGTTCACATGAGAATCCACAACAAAGAGAAACCATACCGTTGTCCTTACTGTGAAAAAACATTTGCATATCATAATGTCCTAACTCGTCACCAAAGATCTCATACAGGAGAGAGGCCATATAAATGTACTCTTTGTAGTAAAAGTTTTAAGAGCAATACTGCTCTTCAAGGCCATGAAATTGCCCAACACACCCATGAATATCCTTTCAAATGTACAGAATGTGGAAAAGGATTCTTACAGTTTGGAAGCATGCAGATTCATTTAAGAAATATTCATAATATAGCTATTTACAAGCTTAAAGAGGGTCATAATTGATCTTTGATAATTTCTTGCCTTTTTATTAATATCCAACCCAATAAAAATATGAAGAGCTGTAGAAGTTTATAAATCACATATTAGCCAGTTATCAATGTTAACTAGCTCACAACTTTTAAAATAACAGATACTTGCAGATACTGTTTGTGATAGTAATTATTCTTTTTCTTCTGTGTTCAGTTATAGCTGAAATAAAAACATGCTGGAACTGCATGTTTATGTTTTTCTGTTCATTTTTTGAGGTGATAGTACTCACAGCTACTTTGTTGGTGGTCAGTTGTATTCTAGAGTACTCCTGAAGCAAATTTTGAAATTAATAGAAAATGGTGAGAGAAGGTAACTATTATTGTTGGGTAAGAATTTTTTTTTTTTTTTTATTATTATTGTAGGTTTGGTAATTTATTTCCTTGAGTATTTTTTATGAAGATGATTAAATGGCTGGATGTGAAATTAAACTTCAGCTGAGTTACAACAAAATATTGTGTTTTTTTTACCATCAATCTAAATCTTGTAGAGTGTTGTGCTGCAAATCCAAGTCACTGGTGAACATGTAGAATGGAGTGAAGCTTGACTCATATTTTTAAATATCGTTTTTAGAAAGCTTACTCATCAGTGTGCAGAATTCTTTAACTCTGAGCAGATAGATGGATATTTACAACATTGTGTACAAATGTAAATGCTCCACTGTCCATTATGTATGAGATAACTATACTTTCAAATACTTTGGGACAAGGTAAGCTTTATGGAAACTGAATATTCTAAAATGATTATGGATATGATTAAAGCTTCTAAATGATCTGGTTGAACCTTTGGAATTGTTTTCATAGAAAGTATAAATTATATTAGGTACAACCACAAAATTTTCTAACAAAGAGTTCAGGGCAGTATGAAATATGTTTTGTATCTGTTGTATAAGCCAAGATATCACAGTCTGAAATTATAGATTATTTCCCTGATCCCTATTGATAACACCTTACTATAATCTGTTATTTAGAGTACATTCTTCTTACAGACATAAATAGGCATAACTTTCTTCATATTAGTAAAAGAAGCATAATTCTTTTAGCATAATGTTTACAATGTAAGAGAAAGTATTTGCCCATTTGACAAACAAAATGGCTTGCGAAAAATGCATTAATTATCATAATCTAAAATTATGTGATTAAAATAACCTTAATCATACTGACTGTGAATGAAGCATTACATTTTCAGCAAAATGCTTCCTTCCATTTTGAAAAAAAACAAGGTGGTTGAAAACAAAATATATAATTACTATAATGCTCTTAACTGCTGCTCAGTCAATAAAGTGTATTTGCCTGTATTTCCTTCCTTCAAAATAGTTTGTATTCACCATACTCTCATACCCAGTTTTTTTATGTTAGTATAGAAAAGGCTTTTGCAACTAGAAAGGTTAACAGTTGCTTCATAGTCTGGACAACACAATATTGAATACACCAAAATACCTTCTGTACAAACATTACATAGGTTATGCAATGTTGCAAGTTGTCAGAATTGAATTATATTCTCTTGCTAATTATTGTCAACCAATTTTAATTCATATGCAACCTGCAAATAGTACCAAAACATGTACATGGCCATAATAATATTCACCTCCATAATATATGACAAAACCAGTCTAGTTTTCAAACAGATATGTTGCAAGGCAAGTCTATGATTCGATCAATGTCATTAATCAAAGATTAAAACTCCAGGTAAAATATCAGTGAGTATTTCACCATGTGCAAACTCATAGGTGTCTTTGCTGTGAAATACATATCTGATGGTAACTTGATTGTTTGTGATATCCAAGATTTCTCTTGGATACAAAGTTTCATAGAAGTTCTCATCTACTCATGTATGATGAATTACTTTGTTACATAGGTCACTTAGTGATTCCACTAGCATATTACAAGGATCTCTCTTGGTCTGCCCATAATTTGGGCATAATTCAATGAAATTCCGGTGAGTTTTGACTAACTTGGCTTAAGTCATGGTTTGATGTGAAATTCCCTTGTGCTTGAGGACAGTATTATGTAACAATAGGACCTCTACCAATATGGTAGACATAGTTGTTGTTTGGGTCAACTTCAAACAAGTTAAAATTTATTTATTTATGGTTATGCAGATGTGTGTTAAGAACAAACTCTCAGAGTGGTGACTGAAATATCAAAATGGTCAGCATGGCTAGTACTAAAATTGTGGAAGAAATAATTATATGTCAGAATGGTTCAATATTTAGTACAGTATGATTAACTGTTTATTGATCAAATATTTTACAATGCCAATCAAAAAAGACTGTAACAAGCAAATTATCATTTAGGTCAACATGAAATATACATTCAGACATAGTTATGTTTTGCCAGTTTGGTTAAAACTTCTAAAATATCTTTCAAAAACTCATTTTGCTAAATGTACAATTGAAATTCCATTGTTTTTTCAACAAGTAGTTTACACTTATTTTGTTAGTAATTTCTTCATTTAATGTGTACATTCTTGACCTACTAAACCAAAATCATAGCTGTTTGTTAATTGGTTGATATCATAAGCTGCTTAATGTAAGTCTACTCACATATACTCTTCAACTTGTTGCATCTAATCAAAGTTCTGCAATTTCTTTTCTTGAGGCTACTTCAATTAGTTTGGTGTCTGATATTGTAAACATTTGTTACTTTACCATGATTGCACCTGTTCAATGCTGATAAGAGAATTGTTGGTTTGTAATTCTCATATTACAGCTTGGAATACATTTTATTCAACTTATGAATTTAATATTTTTTATCCCTGTTTCATTAACCATTCTTTGTTAAGTTTCTTTTATGTAATTTCCACTATGTATGCCCTTCCTTTATGTATTTATGGACACAGTAAAATTCAACTTTTCAATCAATTAAGCATTTGTAACTTTGGCTAATGCTTCACTCACCTATGCACACTTTTCCACTGTACTTTCTTTTTTGCCTCATTTTAGAATAAAGTTATTTCAAGTGCAAGTGTAATGAATCAGTTAGAGCTAAAACTGCTATAGAAAACTATGATATAATTGAAACACTTGGACAAACTTTGAGAATATTGATAAAGAAATTGTTTTTAAATTTGAAGTACTGAGCTGTTTGATAGTGATAATTTGTTTTAAGCCTCTCATTTTCAAACAGGATAAAGGGAGCATGTCATGACATTTTAGAGAATTATTTTCAAAATTTAAGTGAATAATGTTATTATCAAGTGTCAGTAAAATTGGTATGAAAGCATAGTTTGTAGTTCAAATTTTAGTACTACACATGTTTTAATTTTTTAATTTAATAAAAGTATAACAAACAAAGTATTAAATATCCTTTTTTGTTTGTCACATGCACGTTTGTCTTGCTGATCAGTTGATTTTATATTATGCCTACCATACAAACTTGTAATGGTTAACAAATTAGAATTTCAACTTTCAGATGTTGAAAATCTAGAATATAAAATGAAAAGTTTCCATCTTGTTCATTTGTTGGGATGTCAGTATATTTAGCAAATATACTAGAGTAGCTCCTCCCACTATCACAGTCTTTTAAAACTTCTTGTCTACTCACTTCTCTTTTGTACATATTTATAATTAATAGAAAAAACACATTTCAAACTACTTAAATGGGGTAGTTTGAAATTAGCTTGAAAGAGAATGCTAGATTTTTAGTGCAAATGTTCAAATCTGTTTACTAAATTATTACTCTGAACAGAAATGAGATCTTTTAAAACTTAAATTTCCAGATTAATTATTATGTTGTGTACCAGTATAGTAATTTGATGATTATTTGGTTTTCTGAAATATATCTTTAAAATTAACAAAAAATAATTTATCTTTCCTCTCCACTTCAGAGAATAAACTAGGCTTAACAAGTACAATATGCAAATACAAGTCAATTTTGTAACTTTTATAAGTTGACAGTGTGGTAACTGAGTCACTCAAGCCACTGAAGCAGTACTCTACTGCTAGTAATGAAGCTAATACAATTTGAATGTGTAGCTAGTTATTGATTACAGCTAGAAGAGGTAATTATTTTTATATAAATCATTATTTAGACTTCATTTGGAAAACTGTATGTAGTTTTGTACCCTTTATCTTAAGAAAAAGGATGTTGAATTATTCGAAATGGTGCAGAGAATGTCAAAGAAGATGTTTCCTTGGATGGAAATTTATTTTGGAGAGTAGGTTAAACTCTCTTAACTCATGTTTTGGTAAGAGAGGTAGTTCTTTTATTCACCTTCAATTATAGAATAGTGTATAGTTTACTAATTTTATTCTGATTGATAAATCTAAGTTGTTTTATAAACTAAATTTTTCCCCTCTGACAAACACTCCAGTATTATTAAGAGCTATATTATAACCTAACAGGTGATCTACTTTACAGAAAGTGGACTATTTTCATGTAACTTTACATTCAGATCTTGTAACCTGTTATATAAACATATTCCAGTATTTCTATTTTTTTCAATATTTAAAATACAATTTTAATAGGATATTATTTTTTTCACCTCAAAAAGATTGGTAAAGTTTTCTGTTTGACTGTGTAAGTGTTCTAAGCTGTGTATATCATGTTATAATTGAAATTATGTACCATTCAGTTAAGGTCTGGTTTGTGTATATTATCTTGTTGTTTTTATACACCCTTGTGCAAATTAATTGAAACAAGACTGAAAATTACGATTTTTTTCAATTTTTATGTTTTATTTCTGAGAACCCAAATATTACTCAAATTAATGCGTGATATAACCGCTTTTAGTTTTCAGAAAATCATTAATCCACTTTGGCATCGAATACAATCTTTACTAATTTTTGGATTGCAGTACCACACCTCAGTTATGGCCTCAATTAGCTTATCTTTCATAATAAAGTGTTTTCCTCGAAGTCCTTCTTTACAAATTGCCCAAAGATTTTCAATAAGATTTGAGTCTGGAGAGTTTTCAGGATAGCCCAGCAACTTTCTTCGTGTTGTAGCCTAAAATTCTTCACGAGTTTTGATGTGTGGCACAGAGCCAGCTCTTGCTGAAAAATGCCAGATCCATCTGGAAATCTTTTTCAATTCTGGAATGAGACTCCTTTCTGCAAAACTTTGATGTACTGTGGTCCTCACATTATACCTTCTATGATATGTAACCGTCTGATGCCACACTAGCTGAAAAAGCTCCAAAAGATCTTCTTCAAGGGATGTTTTATGAACTAATTGATGTGAGATTCTCGAAGTTTCTCACCTGAAGATCTGCGAACATGCAGACTTCTTTGACTCTGTATGAAAAAATGAGTCGTCGCTGAATAACACCTTCCTCTATTGTTCTTATATCCAGTTCTTGTATTCCAGACCCCATTGATACTGTTTTTTCCTCATTGAGTTGGGAAGAAGTTGTTTTTTGACTGGTCTCCTTGTCCTTCTAATGCAGTTTTGAATGACATAATATTCCTTAAAATTTTGTCATATATTCCAAAAATAGATGGACCATACTGAAAAACAGTGTCTGTGTGATAAAATGACTTAAAGGAAATCAGCAGGTCCAGTGAGCCTATACCAGCCACCTTGCTGAAAATATTGTAAAGTGACCATTTGTTTCAATTAATTTGCGCAAGGGTGTATATGTGATAAATAATTAATTTGTACTACTGCAGAATTGGCATGGAAAACATAAGCATATATGTATCATATTTTTTTATGGACCTATTGATTTCCAATAAATATACATGTATATCAACATTAATACAGGAAAGCTATAGTGAGCATTTACAATTTAAGAAATGAAGCATTGTAAAGAAGAAAGAAAATATGTTAAACAATAAATTGGGGATACATTGTACTAATGCTGTGCTCTACAAGTAATTTAATTGGATAAGCCTAGTTAGGTGTGAGAATGTGTTTTCAGCTAAATTAAACATTTGTATTGGAACTGCATGACATAAAATGATGCATTTGTATTTAACTTATGGCATATTCTATTTTTATGTATTAAATTTTCTTGAACATTTCTTAATTTTGTAAAATAGAAGCAAGTCAGTTTCATTATTCATTGAATTTGTTTTCTGTATTGTTTATGGTCTCTGTTTTGATACTTCAGACTTGGGAGTTTCCATCTAAGTATATACATTGTAGTATTAGCAAATACAAATCCTATGTGAAAGTGATATATTATTGTATGCTTTGAAATGAGTTAAAGCTGAAAAAGGTAAATCTTTGACAGAGTTACAAGGTTATTGATTTAAACTTTTTTTCATAATGTTCTTATTCCTAATTGGATTATTGAGCTAACATTAAAGGAAAATTAAATTTTATGTAGATTAGGAAAGTAAACCTAGTAATGTTACTTTGGATAATTTTGTAGAGCATACTGCAGAATGTGTGCACTATGTTTGTATGAATAAAAATCAAATGTTTTAACACAAGGTACATAGAAGCAGAGGTAGTTTGTAGCTCTTGATAACAGTGAATAATTTTTATCTTTTTATGTAACATTATATGTATTAATTTGTGGGAATTACTTGTATGTATTTGTAGTGCATATATTAAAACACTTAGTCATGTTTTGGCTGCCATTACTTTATGCTTGAACTACACTGGTCATTAATTGTGAAATTTTATCATCTTAGTCAGTTTTTATTGTTGTAATATGATGTTAAATCCAGTACTTCACATTTCTCTTTACCAAGAACAAAAGATATAAAATTCATAACAATTGTAAAATGTAAACAAAGAAAATGAAAGCAGCTACTAGATTACTGTAAACACAGTAATGACTACTTTCTAATGTTTCTTTCGTGTTTGATGTTGTAGTGAAAGAATATTTAAAGAAAATGAAAAAATGAACACTGAAAATCATTTTCTTGAAATATATTTTACAATGAAATGGTAATTGGTAAAATCATTAATGGCATATATCATAGAATGAAGTTTGACTTGTAACTTTAAGCCCTGGCATGGCCAGGTGGTTAAGCCACTCAACTTGTAATCTGAGGGTCGCAGACTCAAATCCTCGTTATACCAAACATGCTTGTCCTTTCAGCCATGGGGGCATTATAATGTGATGGTCAGTCCCACTATTTGTTAGTAAAAGAGTTGGTGGTGAGTGGTGATGATTAGCAGCCTTCCCTCTAGTCTTATAGGGACAACTAGCACAAATAGCCCTTGAGTAGCTTTGTGCAAAATTCAAATCAAACTAAACTACCCACTGTTTCTGCTTGTTGCACAGTATTTACATGTTTATCGCTTAATCATCTGCCCAGCTTCTAGAAATCTCTGTATTATTGACATCAGTGTATTGAATGTGTAATTTGACAGACTCAACATCAGTGAATTACAAACTCAACTTCCAATAATCATCTGCTTTTAATTCTCTTATTATAATAACACACAAAAAAATCATGAAATATTAACTTGAAAATAAATAGGTTAATACTACCTACATTAAAGTCTTTCATATTATGATACATGCATAGAACCGATAACCTGACTGGCTAATTCCATACAAACTACCAATTTGATATAATTACATATAATGGCACGTCATTACACATTTCTTTGGCCACTCACTTGGATTGGTTGGTTTGGATACAAAGGTGTGATTATTTAAACATAGAGACACATATCCAGCAGAAAAAACAAAAGTTAATGCAAAGTTAAGGGAAAAAAAAACAGTATGAACACAGAGAGTAGAGGTAAACAAGCTTACAAGAGAAATTTGGAACACAAAATTATCTATTCACAAACACAATGTTTTGTTACCAAACTTACCAGAACTTCTGTAGTATCTTCTGGGCAAATAAGAGTAGCATAAATGTTTGCAGTGGTGAAGTTTCAAAACCATTTTAATATAAAATTCAATCTCTGTATTTCTGTCATCACATAGAGTATACATCAACAATATTTCACTTGCTAAGCTGTTCTTTTTTAATTGAGTGCTGATGCACATTTAGTCAGTATCAGAAACTGTATTAAATCATTCCAGACAGTTTCTTACCTGAAACATTTAAGTCAGGCCTTCTTTAAATATACCTTTAAAATTTTACATTTATTTCACATTATCCTCATTCTCTGGCTGTTTCCTGCTATACATTACCTATCATTACCATCTTGAGCTTCATGATTTTTCTATAAGCGAGTAGGTATTATTTTTCTATTTCTTTTCATTTACTTCTGTAGATGGTGTTTCGACACTCCTTCTGTTGACCTGATGTATTAATCCAAATGCTGCCTGGTTGTGGAATGGACAGTTTCAGCCAAAATAAATCTCACTCTTCCTACTATTGCCTGGATATTGATACTATGAGGGTTCTGGTGCTCTCTCTGTTGGAGCTAGACCAACCACAAAAGTCTTCACATGTGATTGGCCCAGGAATACTCTACTTACAACAGAGTAGACAATGTATTCTCAATGCTACGTGGTTCTAAACTAGAGTTGAAACATTATGCTGGTTCCTTCTTCCTAGCATGGGCCAGGTATTCCTATCAAGATACTGCTGTTGTCGTTCGAAATTGAACTTCCTTTACAGTCTGCCATGTGCTAGTCACACTACACCATTGGTCTCTTCATTTAATTTCTGGGGTACCTCCTATGATTCCACATTATTTTCATAAACAAAGAATATACCTGACTCATACTTTTTAATTTATAAATCCAATGGGCTTCCTTTCAGCACTTTCTGAAGGGGGTTTATTTAGGTTCTATTACACTAGTCCCTCCACCAAGTCAATGTGGGATTCTAGCTATTCTGTGAGAGGAGATAAGATATTGTATCAGAAGTTAACATTTTTCTACACTGAAATGCATTTTTGATTGATTATAACCTCCTCTTACATTTCCCACCCTTCTAATGTTTTTTTTCCTTTTATGTTGCTCAATGTTGAAATCAAGATGGGCTAGGATGCATAAAAGGAATTAGCTTGTTTGGAGCTGTGTTGAACTCCTTTTGGAGTTCACTTAATATGCTCACTTAATGTTTTGCAACAGTAAGATACTTATTGGTGCATGTTAGCTGCCATTTTCTCTAAACTAAATTAAAACAATTTATAAATAAATCTTAAAGGCAGCTTTTATCATACATATACTTATCAAGCTTTCTCTTCAACTTGGTTACATTTAGTACTTTGTCAGTAATCAAAGACAACCCATACAACAGGCCAGCCTACAGTGGCACAGCGATTTGTCTGCGAACTCACTGCTAGAAACTAGGTTTTGATACACATAGTAAGCGGAACCCAAATAGCCCACCATGTAGCTTTGTGCTTAATTTCAAACAGTCAATCCCAAGACCAACTACCACATTACAAAAATAAGTGTTGTGTTTTAGGTAAAGATTACTTCTACTCTGCCGAAATTTATATCTGTGTCTCGTAATTCTACTGTTCTCTCTGTTAAAAGTGACTCATACTATTATAATTTTAAAGACCTCTATCAGGTTCTTTCCTACCCTCCTAAATCTTCTTTTCCAAAAGAAAACAATTTGAGAAATCTCAATCTCTCCTCGTATAACAACCTTTCCATCTCATGCACCATTCTAGTAACTCTCCTCTGAACGCTTTCCCGCAATTAAATGTCCTTTCTAAGGTAAGAAGCTCAAAACTGAATGCAGTATTCCAAATGTGGTCTAACCTACACAACAGAATTATAACCTCTTTAGACTTGTATTCAGTACTTCTGAAGAGACAATCTTAAATCCTAACACCTTTAAGGTTATTCTCAAACAAATTATACTTATAATTGAAATGATGATAATCTGCATGCATTGTCTTGCACTTATTATAATTAAACTCTATTTACTATTAACGTGCCCAAATCACTAAATTATTTTTTTTTTTTTTTGTAAAGCAGCAACATCCTCTTAGCTGGCAACACCCAAGACCTTAATAATAGTCAGCAAATTTAAATAATTTATTGACTATTCCTTCATCTATGTCATAGGTATAAATCAAAAAGAGCAAAGGTCCTAAAATTTATGACATTAATACAGTTTGATTGAACTCCATTTGTAATCACCCTTTACTTTCTTTCATCCAGCCAGCCTTCAATACAATTTTCTAACTTATCGCCCACACCTATATAGATAATGTTTTTACAAGTCTGTTACGTGGCACCTCATCATGGGCTTTTTAGAATCTAAATACATCAAATCTACACCCTCATCCTCGTTTACATAAACTGTAACCTTTTCAAAAAATGTTTGAAAATTTGTAAGGCAAAATTTTCCATTTGTGAAACTATGTCGACTATCTACAAAACTTTTCCCACGACTGATGAAAAACTAATGCGAATATAATTACTAGGACAATGTTTATAACATCCCTTGAAAAGGACTTACAAAAAGAAGTAAGAAAAAGGCTCACATATTCAATCCTTATCCTCCTTCAAAACCCTTGAGGAATATTATCTGACCCATGAGTCTTATCGTTCTTTAAATTTTCTAATTTTTCTTAACAAGCATAGAATTAATACAGTTTCCTTTTCACATCTATGAACAGTGCAGGATATGGAATATTGCTTAAATCTATGTTAGTAAAAAGTGAAGAAAAAATATAATTTGAAAATTCGACCATCTTGTAGTTGTCCTATTAGAGCCTTTCTTCAAGCGTCTTACTTCATCCTAACATTTTATTTACTCTTACTCTATTTAAAGAAGTTTGCCAGTTATTACACAGTTGTCTTATGTAAAAACGTGAGTATGGAGGTTTTTCTGTAATTGTTTATTTATAATTAAGCTCAAAGTTACACAAAAGACTATCTGTATTCAGACCACCACGGTTGTTGAAACCCAGTTTCTAGTATTGTGAATCCCATTTATACTGTGATAGAGGTAAGAAACTGTTAGCTTTTCAACTTCTTAGTTTACTCTGACATATCATTAACTAAAAAGACAAACCCTCATACATTGATTTGGAAAATAACTACCAGATATATGCACTTTTAATCCAAGTTATTTTATCTATGCCTGAATATTTTATCAGTTTGCACAGCTTTTCCTTGAACAGGATCTCCATTGCTCATTTAAGTTGTATTCTTAACAATAAAATGTTAAAATTAAACATTGTAATATACTTGAAATTGAATGACAGTTGACCACTTCGTATGATATCAAAGTGGACTGGAATGAAGACTGTTGAAAACTGTGCTTGCTATGACTGGTAAGAAAAAATAAAACTGAAAAAAATGTTTTCAAGATATACATTATGTTAATGGGAGGAGGTATTTTTTTATTGTTGCTTTAAAGAGATTAAGATTAAGTCTCAAAAGTGGTACCAACATCTTGCTTTCTATTTTTTAGAGCTTGTGACCTTAAACTATTGAGTGTGGTGTTCCTTAGATTGCTCAAATGACAGCCTATATTTGATAATTCAGGTAATTCAGAATTGTTTATCAACCACCTGTGGAGGAATAAATAGGTAGAAAATGATGCTACAAATATGCTTTTCAGTTTGAAACATAATGCTTAGTGTTTACTTATTACTGTGGTGTTTACCACTCGTAAACTTTTAATACAGTAATGATATAAATTTTCACTGATAAATAGTCTGTTACATATTATAATTTATCCCTGATGAATCCTCGAGATATTATGTTATGTATTACGATTTCAAATAGCCAGAAATTTAAAAGATAATTAAATGTCAATATGTATTAAATTTATGATATTTGTCAACAAGATTGATACACACACTTTTCGTCCCCCAATGGCACAGCGAATGTCTGCGAGTTAACAATGCGAAAACCCAGGTTTCGATACCTGTGGTGGGCAGAACACAGTTTTTCCTTAACACAAATTTTAAGATTTAAAAAAAGATTTAAGGCAAGGTTTTCAAAAGTTAAATTGACAGTAATACTAGAAATCACGAGTATTTTACATACACAGATCATTGATTTTACAGTTGAGAATCTTTTACGAATTTATAGAATGTGCGGGACTTTCACAATACACATTTGACAGGATAAGTTACATGCATTTCTGAATATATATATATTAAGTTGAAACAAACATAGATATCAAAGTAAATATATAATATTAAATCGATTAAAAGTCCAATCTCTGTGAACAAAATACCATGTGACATGCCAATGGCAAGTTGGACAAATCTTGTGTAGGTGTTAACAGAAGTCTACACTATAATGTTTTCTTGCTGTATTTGGACAAAGCTACACAAATTTAAAAGTTGGACAACACAAGGTTCCAGTTAAAACAGTTTATATTTTAAATAGTGGTTGATTTGTGGAATAAGTTGCATTGGCACTAGTGGATAACAGCATTTTACAGAAATTTGGAAGGTAATTGATGATTTCCTGAAAACCAAGGAGTAAGTTTAACCTTTTTGCTTTTCTCAAAGGTAAGTGTGTAAGGACAGCCTTGAAAGACCAAATTCCATTTTTGCCTGTATTTTGTGAAATATGCAATTTAAAAAGTCAAATGAAAATTCCTAGGAGCATTACTTGTCAATAATCCATCCAAAATTTCAATGAATAGCTCTAATTACATAACATATAATTGATTGAATATGTTGCAAAGAAGGCTCACTGATGTAGAATGGAGGAGTATGACAGAAAATCACACTATTGTTGTAAGAGATGTTAACCTACTCAATACTGATTATGTATTGTTTATGAATATATCATAACATGAAAAACTTATTTTCTATTCTTATGAACAGTAAATGCCATCAAACATTTATGTAGTTTATATTCAAAGTAAAAATAAGAAAATGGAAAAAAATGTTATTGATCTACCATTGATCAATGCTTCACAATCACATGATTTACAAGAAACCTTATTGAATGATTGTTGTTTCCCATGTTTATGTTCACTATTTATGCGTATACTTTTCATTGTATTGTTCATATTTTTCTGAGTACCTTCGTTAATGTTCCAAACGCATAATCTGTTAAGAAATATTTGTACAATACTATTTGTCCAGATTTTAATATCTACTGGTGAATTTCTAAATTAAGAATTAGGATTTTTTTTTCACATGAATATTTGCTACTGCCTTATCTATGGTTTATTATAAATTATCATTAACTAGCTATAAAAAGGGTGTCACTAAACAGCAGGTGATATCATCTTACATTGTGAACTGTCTGACATATATATTAACTTGTGAAATTAGTTTAATTATTGTTATGTTTTGTATACTTTTTCTTTTGAGCTGTATTGAATTTGCCTTTCAATGACTCAATGGTGTGTTTTCGGACTTAATGATAAAAATCGAGTTTTGATACTCCTTTTATATACATCACAGATATCCTCTTGTGTAGCTTTGTGTTTAACTACAAGCAAACTCTTCAGCTTATTTATGAGTTATATTCTAACTTGCACACTGTTAGAAATAATTGTAACATTTTTCTAATAGTAAGTGGGGTAAAATAATAATACAAGATGGCGTCGAGGGGTTTGTCACTGTAACTATGGGGATATATAAATTAGCTCAATTCTACACAAATACTTTATCAATTGTTTTGAATTAAGCACAAAGCTACACAATGGGCTATCTGTGCTCTGCCCACCACGGATATCGAAACCCGGATTCTAGCGTGTAAGTCCGCAGACATACGCTTAGCCACTGGGGGGCAATACTTTATCAATAGCAAATGATCGTTCCCGTGTCGAACTTTAATCTCGTCGGCTTGTAGCAAGTAAGAGAGAAATGAAGATCCAGTAAAACATTAGTGGTGATAAGTACAACTTTAGTTAATATAAATTAATTTTTTTCCTATCTGTAAACTTCTCGGCGATGTGAATTCATCTAATGACTAACAAATTCCCCGTCGCGCCAAACATGCTCGCCCTTTCAGCCGTGAGAACGTTATAATTTGATGGTCAATCCCACTATTCATTGGTAAAAGAGTAGCCCAAGAATTGGCGGTGGGTGGTGATGACTAGTTGCCTTCCCTCTAGTCTTACACTGCTAAATTAGGGACGGCTAGCATAGATAGCCCTCGAGTAGCTTTGTGCGAAATTCAAAAACAAACAGACTAACAAATAAAATTTACAACTGGATAGGCCTGGAGTAGAGACAGTAACGTCTGTTTCTAAAAGTAGCTTACTTGGGTGGGTATTATCCAACTTCTATCCAATGGCATATGATTAATAATCATTTAGAACCCATAATAGAAAAGTTACTGTAAAAGTATTAAAATAATTGAATGCTGATTTTTTCGATATCCACCCTGTTCGTCTACACGGTTCTGGATGGAAAATATCTGTATATGTCAAGGGTGTTTAATCTGTACGAGATCAGAAACGGCTATAGTTGTTCGAGAAGTGTTGTAATATGGTCAGAGCAAGTTATGTTAAATTTATCACTGACCCACAGAGGAACACAGCCAATTCTGGTGTTTCTCTCTAGTTTATTTATTAAATTTTGGAGCTAAGATCTTGAAGATGAGATATATGATGATTTGAATCATGGATTAATTTTGGTAATTGAAGCAATTTTTCAAAAAAAATGCATATCTCATATTTTTCTAACTTTTCTCGCAATGTACTCTTATTAAAACAGCTGACTGAAATTTTACCTTTGTGTTAACTTTGTCCACAGTATAAAGGATAGATTCTCAAATTTTGATCTGTATATTCTCAGAGTTTGCATATGTAATGATCTGGAAGACATGAACAAAATACATACTAGTTAATTCCTATCACATTTTTATTCACAAGTTTTATTATTCAAGCCTGTCACATTTTTTACAACCCCAATTGACATATGTTGGTAATAACTTCTACCTGAATTGGTGTTATGCTACAGAGCTACAGTTACGACAGAAGTGTTCGTACCCCTGCATCGTGAGTAGTTTTCTCCTCATAACTTAAAAAAGTATCAAGATTAGGATAATGAAAATGTAGTGTATTATAGATATTATACTAGCACACATCTACAGAAATTTTTATGTGTGACTGAACGGCAAACTGTTTATAAACAAATAACCAAACATAGGAGGGGTACAAAGTGTTCGTGCGTCTATTTTAATGGTCAGTTGTGTAGCCTTTCAGGTGAATTACTTGGCGCAATCTCTTCTCATAGCCCTCCATAATCGTTTGACGGTACTCGACTGGTATTTTCTTCCATTCTTATTTACATAAGGCCTCCAACTCTTGCACGTTTTTCGAATGACGCTGATGAATCCTGGTCTTCAACTCATGCCAATCATTTTCATTTGGGTTGAGATCGGGTGACTGCGATGGCCACTCCAGAACGCTTATATGGTTCCTCTGCAACAAGGATTGCACATGTTTATGTGCCTCATATATCAACGTACTCTTCTTTTCTCATGATTCCGCTGATGCGGTGAAGTCTGCCTACAGAAGGAGAGCTGAAGAAACCTCATAGCATGATCGAGCCACCTCCGTCTTTAACTGTATGAACTGTGTTCTTTGGAAGATTTCATTCCCCCTCCTTACGGAAAATATTGCGAACATCATTGTGGCCGAAAAGCTCGATTTTAGTCTCGTCTGACCAAAGAATATTCTTCCAATTGGTAGATGATTTATCTACCTGCTTTCTTGCATACCTTCATCGTTCTTCTAAATAAAGAGGCTTTAAATATGGAGTTCTACGAGGACGGCATGCTTTGAACCCAGAAGAGCGTAACTGTAGAGGTGCTTACTTCTACCCCAGTTTCCGTTACCAATTTCTGTACATCATTACGTGTTAAACGAGGGATCCTACTGATTTCTCTTAGATCCTTCCTCTTGGTTCTTTCTGGAATTTTGGTGGGGCGTATGCAACGAGGGAGGTTAGCAGTTGATCCTGTAAGCTTAAACTTGACAATTATGCTTTGAACAGTAGATTTCGGCACATTAAGTTGTGTCGTAGTACTGGAAAGATACACACGAGACTTGTATTTTACAATAATTCGGTTTTTTAAATCACTGGACAGTTGTTTCCTGTTCGTCATCATGACCAAGCAGATAATAACAGAGACGGCGCTAAATTGCCGGAAGTACATTTTTTTGCTTTCTAAACTCCAGTGATTACGAAACCAGTGTTTAGTTCTGAGTTCTGGAATGGTATAATTGGATTATTCGCCAAACTAAACACAATTTTTTTCGGGAATATCACTTTTTTTACACGTTCTGAACTTACGAGCACTTTCTGCTCCTCTTATTTTTGGTTATTTGTTTATAAACAGTTTATTTGTCGTTTAATTTACATAAAAATTGTATGTAGATGTGTGTTAATATAATATTTATAATATAACATACGTCTCAAAGCTCATTCGTAATACTTTTTAAGTTATGAGCAAAAAACTACCCGGGACGCAGGGGAACGAACACTTTCTGTCGTAACTGTAGGTCATTTAATAACAGTGTAACATGTACTTTCTTATGCCAAGTATTGTTGAGACATACAATTTTTTTTCTGCTGATTAGTCAGGTGGTGCCGAAGAGATAAGAAATCCCGTTTTTTAATAAAGATGGTGATATTTAAAACAGCGTTGTAGGATATACTGTAGGATTTAGCATGGATCATGAAGCCTGGGTTCATGCGCGAGGATCCTTTTACTTACTAATTTCACTACACCATTGACAGCTAAGCCTGGTATTAGTTGAAAATCAAAGGGAGAAAGCTTATGTCAACGTCGTAAGTCCCCATTAGCAATGATAAACAGGTTTCTCCTCGACATTTAATACTATGACCAAAGAATTTTTAGATTACTTCCTTAAACATTTTCAAGTCACTGCTGGAATGAATCAAACGAGGGAGAGACAATGCAGTGCCTAAAGCTGAATATGTAGGTTTCAGTGTTTGAATCATTTGATAAGAAGAAGCATCACAACTCTTAACTGATTCATTGATGACTTGATCTTAGCTAAGTAATCATATGTTAGGGCATTCAGTGATTCTAAAGTCAGTGACCAAAAAGCATTCCTCACTTTCAAAGATAGTGTTATTTCTCGTTTAAATACCTGGAATATAGACTATATTCGAAATGTAAGGATAGTTCATTGACTGCAATATTAACGAAAACGAAAAGTCATTGTGACCATTACTTTTTCGAATTTGTTTCTGAATTTTGCTCAACGTTACTCAAGGTCTTTGTACTAACCATCCATGATGTAACAACGATGGACAAAAGGAAAAGCAGTAAATATTTCATTTTGTTATGATTGAATGTTTGCACTCATCCAAATTTAAGTATTTCGAGAAGTATTCTATTTTCTAAACATTTTTTTTATTCTTGTTTCAGTACAAGATGCAATTTAAACGCACAAGTAAAACAACAAAGTGATACCCAAGTAGTATTACTTTCTTGTTAAGTTTTAGCCTCACTAAACATGTTACTGAAGATATCCTACAAGAAATAAGATGTCAGAGTTATGTTTCTATGTTCAGAAAATTGAAGTTAGCACTTGTGAAGTTTTTCACACACCAAAGTTTATTCACTTACGTCACTTATATCTTCTCTAGTATAACTGGGTTATTTTACATAATAACCATATTAATGAGAATAATGTGCTTATGTTAGAGGATAGTCGTTTAGATCGAATAGAACATCCCGTTAGTCATATATGAGACTTAATAAAGATTCGTGGACCACTGCACCTATAGGTTTAATACATTGTTTATTGGTGATATACATAATAAACCTATAGCAATGCTATCTTTTCACGGTTATATTTACATAGTAGTTATAGTCAAGCCATCATAACATTTTCGACTGATCAGTATTCACGTGACCACACATCTCTCGCTCCCGACTTTATGACTGAATCATCGACCCTTTTGCGTTTTGTACCAATCTGCTTAAAAAATCCACATTACTGCTCTCAGGAATGAATATCAACACACATACATGAAGCCTAAAACAATTCTGGAGACCTCTTGATATAAAATGACATTACACGTGTACACACAAACACACATGTAAAATACAGGCTCTATACAGCACTTTGAGTCATATTTTGGAATCTATGAAGATGATCTTGTCCAATGTACACGTCATGTTACTAGCCCACGCTAGTTACCAGTCATTTAAGATTGCTAGGAAGAAGCCAGGAAAGTACTTACAATTTCTTGGTGTATCATGTAACACAATGCAGTTATTTAAATAAAATACAAACATATCCCAATTTTTCAAAATTATTGAAGTTGTTAAAAGATGACCTAAGGTAGAAACGTTCTGTACTTTATTTTAATTTATGTTTAATACCTATACCAGCCGTCTTAATAATACATTTTTATCCCGTTTTATACACGCGTCCAACTACAACCAGTGTCCAAAACTAGACCTACCTACAACTGTAGTTATATTCTAGTGTACCTTATAATAAACCAGGAAATGTTGTATAGCACCTAAATACATGTCTAAGTTTTCTTTGACATTAGGTTAATATTAAAGTGTTTCATAGTTTTTATACCATATTATAGGATTTATAATCATTAGTTTCGAGTGTAAATTTTACTTTTATATCATATACTCATTCTATTTATATGTATAGTTGTGCAATTATTTTGTAGGAGTGAGAACACGTTACAACCAGCTGCCTTCTTTCTAGTCTCCAAGGCAAGTGATTAAAGTATAAAAAACAGAGATTGAAACTGACGACTATTCAACGTTCTGAGACTTGTTTGTTTTTTTGGAATTTCGCACAAAGCTACTCGAGGGCTATCTGTGCTAGCCGTCCCTAATTTAGCAGTGTAAAACTAGAGGGAAGGCAGCTAGTCATTACCACCCACCGCCAACTCTTGGGCTGCTCTTTAACCAACGAATAGTGGGATTGACCGTCACATTATACACCCCCACGGCTGGGAGGGCGAGCATGTTTAGCGCGACGCGGGCACGAACCCGCGACCCTCGGATTACGAGTGCACGCCTTAACGCGCTCGGCCATGCCAGGCCTACGTTCTGAGACATGTAAATGTTAACTGCGGGCAATAGTTCCTGCTTTGTCTATTTCCAGAGCGAGCAAGTGCTATTTTACGTATAAATAACTGTTTTATTGGTCATTTTAAATGGATTTTTGCCAATAATGGGTGATAACAGTCTGTAATGAAACTGAAAGTCGAGCAAACAAGCCTCGATTTCTTTCATTAGACATCCTCTCCTTGCCACACAGGCGACACATGTTGTAACATATAATTACAAATTCCGTGTATAAACTAAATTGATCAGCTTTGTTCGGTAGTTTCCCTGTACCGATGACAATACCTTCGGGTCACGGGGTTTCAGGGCTAGCAATTTTTCTGAACATATTTTACACAGCATAATAAATCCGTGCGTCTAATAAACGGAACAGCCGTTCTTATTCGCTGTAGTTAGTGTGTGGTTTTACCAAAGAATATGGTTTTGTTGAAATAT
This sequence comes from Carcinoscorpius rotundicauda, assembly GCA_011833715.1. NCBI lineage: Eukaryota > Metazoa > Arthropoda > Merostomata > Xiphosura > Limulidae > Carcinoscorpius > Carcinoscorpius rotundicauda. The sequence continues at coordinate 36,452,698 of CM022396.1, read as the reverse complement.
TCAAAATATAACGAGAGTTTAGAATTTAATATAGAAAGTGAAATTAGTTAAGACAATAGTTATACAAAGTGAAAGGAAATCTGTGGTGAATATGACAGGACTGAAAAGGATAAAGAAAAGTCGATGTGAAAGCAGGCACCACCGCGAGTATCTGTGTTCATAGTGGGGCCATTCCTGCCACCTCGGCAGCAAGATCAAGGAATCAGGGGGGTTACCCACTGTATTTGGTGTACGATGTAGAGAAGCGATCTCTTAGTTTTCTGCCGAAATGGGAAAAAGAATTCCATTGGTTAAAGTTTGATCAAGAAACAAATGAAATGTTTTGCAAAGGATGCAAAAACCACAAAAACGTGCGCGAGGGAGATAGTATCTTTGTAAAAGGTACCAGTAATTTTCTTCTACAATTGATCAAAGCCCATGATACAAGTGGAAGGCACACTACGTGTGTTCAAGCTTCCAATATTGAAACTAACCTAGATGTCAAGCAGATGGATTTATGCATGAGAAATTTACATGTTCATCAGCTTGAGAAACTGGAAAACTTTTCACTACCGCTTGTTACTTAGCAATAACAGAACAGCCGTTTTCTCGTTTTGGGCCTTTATGTGAGCTACAGAAAATAAATGGGGTGCAGTTAGAAAACACTTACATAAATGACAAATCAGCAAAGAAGTTTCACATGTATTAATGACATCATGATGCAAGACCTTAACAAATGCTGGTGTTTTCTTTCATGTCAGATGAATCTACACACACTGGAGTAATTGAAGAAGAAATTGTATTTCTTAAGGCAGGAAATGTTGTTGCAACATTTTTGAACTTGCTGATCTCACCAACATAGGATTAAAAACAGCATTTGAGACAGTTGGTGTGGAGAACTGGAAACGAAAGGCAACCAGTATAGGTACTGAAGGTAGAGATGGAATACCATAGTTAATTGGGGTGTGGTGTATGGCCCACATATTTAAAAGGGGGTCTGTTGGATGCTGCGAAGGAAGAAAAGTTTTGATCGGATATAAACGACTTTCTATTAGGACTTTACAACCACTATCATTTTAGTGCTGAAGCAAGCAGGGAATTAAGAAGTGTCAGTGATGTTCTAGAATAAAACAACATTAAAATCTGTGAGAATACTAGGGAGAAGATGGGCTCATCTCTATTGAGTACTTGATACAAGTTCTGCTGAAAAGAAATTTCAAATCCATATATATGCATATAGCCCATACAGTTGAGATAAAAGAAGCTAGTTGGGGTATGAAAAATACATATGCAATTCAATCTTGATATCTTACATGAATCGTCACTACTGAGCTTTTTTTTAAGCTTCTAATGCAACCAGGTTACTCTAACTGGCTCACTTAAAGCACTGAACACCTGTGTGCTTGCTATTGAGGGCTTCAAGCATATGAATGGAGAAAATCTGAAAATGCATGTTGCAGAGAGTCATAGATCATACTGAGAAAATATTTAGACCTTTTTGAAGAAGGAACTAATGCAGGTGACCATGGTGCTTGATCCAAGAAACTGGTCTTCCAATGAACCTCAAGAAGCTCTTGCTGTGTATGGGGTAGATCAAATTAACACTGTGGCAGCTCATTTTGAACAACCTCTTCAGGTTGTAAGTTGACCTAAAGGCGTTCTCTCAGAAGCGAGACAATGTTCGAGGGATGGACCTTTACCACTTCCAAAATTGGATTTTTCTTCAAGTCTACAGATTCTCAAATTTATGTCTTTTGGCATAAATCATTCTTACACTGCCAATGAACACAGCAATGTTGTGAAAGGGAACTTTCCATTATGAGAAAAATCAAGCTTGACTGGAGAGTCAATCTGGATCCAGTCACGTTATTCGTGCTTATGAGGATAGCAATGGCTGAGTTTAACTCCAGAAGAACAGTGGAGCGCTGGTGGACTCAATCTCGTTGCACCAGCAGGCCTGATTACCTTGATGACAGTCTAGTCTACCTACTACTCACCAGAGTAACTGTTTACAGGTGTTACTCAGTACTAGTCCACTTTTAGACTACTTCTAGTCTCCTCTACCAGGGTAATTAACATACTCAACTGACACTTGTCTGATGATTATAATCGTTGTATGTGGAGAAACTGTTTATTTTTGGAATTTCGCGCAAAGCTACACAAGGGTATCTGCGCTAGCTGTCCCAAATTTTGCAGTGCAAGACGAGGGAAGGCAGTAGTCATCACCATCCACCGATAACTTTTGGGCTACTCTTACCAATGAAAATTCTGTACATATCAACAATAATTTTGCAATATAGTGTATAAAAAGCAGCAGTTATTCAACATACTTTGTTTTTAACGAGTGACAACCATTCAGGCGACTGTCGCCTGCATCCAGAGAAGATTAGCAATGCCTTTTCAGTAGAATGCTACGTTTTCTTAGCCTGGAACAAGATTTCATATGAAAATTACATAGAAACACCTTGATTCGAATGTGACAAAAGCGGACCGAATATATTTTAGTCAATGTATCAAATACATTTGTTTTTATAAGCTTGAACTGTGTTTAAGGAAATACTATTTTATATTGCGAAATAGCTGCCCAGTCTCTTTACTTCCAACGCTGTTATGGTTAATATAGTTCGAATTTTGCGCCTTACAATATTTTACAAGAACGTCAAATTCTGTGGTTCCGACCAAATTATTAGGAGCATCTGTAAATATCACCAATGCACGAAAGTTATTCTTAATTTAGAAGTCGTATACGAAATTTCTGTAGCAGTTTTAGCACTTAGTTGCTTATTCTGTGTTCAATGGCAAATTAATAGTCGTTTCTAAAAGCTAATAGTAAAGACTCAGATCACTTTAATAAACTGAAAATATCTTTACCTTTATTCAAGGGTTTAATATTTCTATGGGATAGGCAATGCCAGGTGGTCAGGGCGCTCGACTCGCAATCTGAGGGTTGGAGGTTCGAATCCCCGTCACACCAGACGTACTCGCCTTTTCAACCGTAGGTCAATCCCACTATTCATGGGTAAAAAAAAAGAGTATACCAAGAGTTGGCAGTGGGTGATGATGACTAGCTGTCTTCCCTCCAGTCTTACACTGCTAAATTAGGGACGGTTAGCGCAAATAGTCCTCGTGTAGCTTGGCACGAAATTCAAAAAACAATATTTCTATGCAGCTGTTGTGTTGATATCACATTTAGTTAAAGATCTATGTTGGGTTGATCCCAATCCTGTTTTTACTCTTAGTAAAGTTGGAAGTTTCTCGTGTAAAGGCAGTTAGCAACATGATCAGTTAACTTTATCACAATTACTTGGATTAATTATACCTTTAATATATTTACTATTTTTGTACAATCCTTTATTCACTTATTTTGATGTACAGTCTGCATCATCACTTCCCCTATTTTAAACAGCATAACGTGTAGTAACTATTCATCACAAATACAGACAAACTTTAAGTTATATTTTCAAATAATACTGGATAAATTTTGTTAGCGTACTATATGTTCTTAAAGGAAACCACTTAAATGCACACAAGTTGGTGTTACACTTTTCAAAAGCCAGAGAGTAAGTGATAATGGCAAACATCTGAATTTTGTGTCTAGTAAAGAAAGTTATATTCCATGATCACGAGAAATCGACTTGAAGTGAAAATGTATCTCAGGACGGCTGGTATGGGTATTAATACCTTTACTAATAAAACAGAGAACCTTCTTAGACCACCTTAAGGTTAAAAAGAAGTCAAAAGGTTGTTGTTTACTTTTGCAAAAGTACCCCGAGATAAGAGTTATATTCCACTTTCTCCTATTATTTTCATTAATGTTTGTTAAAACATTCAATAAATACCTTTTCCATGTTACATAGTCATTACTGAGTGTTGTATTGTACAAATGGACTAACTGAGGGCAGAACTATCAAGTTGCATAAGAATAAAAAGAATTGTTCTGGATATTAAGATAAAATCACTGATTGTTAGCATGTAGGATATGATTTGAAGACACCCAAACATTTCCATTAATACTGGCAACAGAATTATAAGGATTATATATATATACTACTAAATTAACATGTAACTACAAACTAGCCTAAAACGACAAAAATTTTGGTAGAACATTGTATTAGGATTATTGCAGAAAATATAACAGCCAGAGTATTCAACTGATTAACAAGTATTTGGTCAGTATATTTTTATGACATTGCAAAGTATCTATTTTATTAAATACATTTTCAAAAATTACATGTTGCGATACATATAGTATGCAAGATATGGATAAATAATAAATGGCATCATTGCAAATCATGTGCAAAACAATAATGAAAATACTTAGAAATTACAAACAAAACCTTTGAAAAGCATTAAAACCTAAAGTGGTTATGTTATTCAATTTACCAAGATCATATATACTAAGCAAATATTCCCTGTTCATGAGTGAATTTAATACTAGTGTAACCTGCTCCAGTTTACAGAATTTATTCAGTCATGAAAAACTGATTATGGTCATACTAGCTAAAAATGGACATGATATTGCGAGCATTTTATGATGTAAATGTGACAGGGAAAATAGGTATCATAATCCATGCATGAGAGCTGATGTTCTGATATTTAGTCAATTTCTATTTCATTCTGATCCGTATCAGTAGGAAGCTTTGATCAAAAATTAAGAACTTCATCTAAAGAACATTTCTTGTATGAAATAGTCACAAATTTCAGACTAAAATATAAATTCCATATATTATGGTTATTTTGTTTTTATTACATTAACTTATACATATATATTATGCTCATTTCATATTTTTTGCATTTGTCAAGTACATGGTATTTTTCATTTTAACTGTTGACATCTTTTGATGTTTAAGCATTTTTAAATAAAGGTGAACAAAGTAACTTTATCTGTTCCCATGAAAACTGTTTTAAACTTCATGCAAAGCTACAAGAGGCTCTCAACACTAGCAGTCCCCTAATTTAGCAGTGAAAGAATAGATTGAATCACTAGAGCAGTGGTTCCCAACCTTTTTTTATTCCCTGCAACCCTAAAAAATTTTAATATGTTCTTGCACCCCTCACAGTAATTATTTATTTAATAAAGGTGAAGGTGGCCAAAACAAATGTTATATCCCATCCCTGGAATGCTTTCTCACACCCCTGATTGGGAACCACTGCACCAGAAGAAAAGCAGCTGGTTATCAACCACCCACCACAAACTCTTGGTTTATTATTTTTAACAATGAATAGTTGGATTGACTGTCACTTTATAATGCCCCAAAAACTGGAAATGGGTTAGGATGTTTGGTATAATATGGATTCAAACCAGCAACCCTCAGATTACGAGATGAGTGCCTTAACTACCTGGGCCAAGAAAACTATTAGTCTGATGTTAATTTTGAATTTATGAGACTTGAAAACTAATAAGATGTATTAGTATGATTTAAAATAGACTATTTCCATCATATTATACCCAACTGGTTTGATGAATTCTTTGTATTAGAAGAAAATTCTCACTGCTATCTTAGTGCAACAGATAAAATAGTTAACTCACTGAAAACGTATAACTGGGCAATAAAGATGGTTTTATAAATTGCAAAATTAATTCCTCAACAACAATAGTTACAACCATAAATTCACTGAGGTTTGAAGTACAAGCGACAAGATTTTGCATACACTTGAAGGGCTCAAGAGAAAAAGTATTGAACTAAAAAAAGCCTCATGCCTGAGGTATCATCCAAAACATTTAAATGATGGCAAAATATGCAACTAAAAAGCAGCTTAACAAGATTTGAAGAGTACTACCCAAATATTTGGACTGTTTATTTGTTTAAAATTAAACACAAAGCTACACAATGGGCTATCTGTGCTCTGCCCACCATGGGTATCAAAACCCAGTTTTTAGTGTGCAAGTCTGCAGACACACCACTGTGCCACTGTTTCTAGACAAAGTACTGAAATAGTCTCTGATAAATGTCACCATTCACATTATAAAAAACACAGTCAGAGGTTGCATATTACTACATAAAACATTGTGTGGGCAAACAAAAATCAACAATCATGGTGAAATCATTACATTGGCATTTGGCACCTTTGGAGAGCACTCTAAACACATACTGTTTGCTACAATTTCATAATACTTTCAACATACCTGTTTTTATTGCCATTGCTGTTGATTTGAAACAACTGCAATAGTTTTTGGTTTATAAAATTTTGACAGTCAATATTTTTAGTGTATGGTGCATATTTGTGAAAAGTCATAACCTTACACATGCCAACAGAGCAGACCCTCACTATCTAATTCCAAACTAATAGCTTTTTTGCCACACTACATTTGTATTGTTTGCTTGTGAAAGAAATTTTTAATTGTTCAGTACAGTAGCACATAAGATTGAAGTTAATTTACAAATCATGTATTGATGATAATTGCAAGAGTACCCCTTTTTCAATAACAAACAAAAACAGGGTTTATAAAACCAAAGAAACAAGAAAAAAAAAGAGTATAACTTTAATATTCTTATAGAAAATAAAAACTGTCAAGTTTTTTACTGTAGTGAAGGCTATCTATCTCACAAGATAACACCATTTTTACCTCAAAAGGATTAGAATCGAAACCATAGTATAATCCTTAGTTTCTGGAAGAGCTGAGAGGAAATGTTTTCCTCTGTTGACACTAACAAACCAAGTTAATATGATACAGCTCATACATATCAACTGTACTTAAACTATAAAATAACTCCAAACAACTTAACAATAGCTCAGTTACTGTCAGCAGAGATAATAAAAAAAAGTAAACTGGCCAAATAGAGAAAATACTACCAGCTCGAATAAATGACTTGAACACGACTTTCTAACAAGAAAACCCAGAAATGAATCATAGCTTCTACCATTATCTTAGTCCTTCTCAGCACTTTCATAATGAAATCAACAGATCAGCAACCAAAATACAAGATATAAGATACTTAATTAACATCTTCTGGCAGTTAATAATTAATTAATTACACTTAAATGAAATAAACTATTAACCATAACAATGACTGATAATCCCACTGCCATAACCTTACCCCCCAAAAAATTATGAAATACATTTGTAAAGATATAGTGCAGAAAGATTTAAAATTACCATCATTGAGTGTCCTACTGCTTTTTGCTTTCTACAATTTGTAACCACATAATACTTATAAAATGACCAATCAGTAGCAAGTGCACTGTTTCTACCATATGTATAAATGAATTAAGAAACTTGTACAAAATGTAGAGCCATATCCAGTTAAATGCTTTTCTAGTTCACTTGTATGCACACTTCTGTTAAATTCAGAATAAACTGAAAATTATAAATTTTAAGAGTTCATGCAAGTTTCAATTTCCCAAAATATTTGAAGTGTTCATATTTTTATTTGTTTCTTCACTATTATCATTAACACCACAAGAACAAAGAGAAATCATATTAAAAAAATCATTATCTCATGCACTTCATCAAACATGGTCATTCTGTAATATCAAGAATTCAATAACAAATATTACTTTTTAAATACATTTTTTTTACGTGTAGTTACTGTATATTAAAGCAAAGTGGAATGTTTCCCTACATGTTAAACACATTTATATATACAACATTCCCTGTCAAGAATTATCAAAAAGATCAAAAACTACTTATGATCCTCTTTAAGCTTGTAAACTGCTATATTATGAGTATTTCTCAGATGGATCTGCATGTTTCCAAACTCTATAAATCCTTTTCCACATTCTGTGCATCTCAAAGGAAATTTGTGAGTGTGTTTTGCAATTACATGGCCTTGTAGAGAACTGCTGCTTTTAAAACTTTTACTACAATAGGTACAATGGTATGGTCTTTCTTCTGTATGGGTCCTCAAGTGACGAGTTAGAACATTATGATAAGAAAATGTTTTTTCACAGTAAGGACAACGGTATGGTTTCTCTTTGTTGTGGATTCTCATGTGTATGTTTAAATGTGCACGTTGTGCAAACTTCTTTCCACACACATCACAGGTGTACGGTTTTTCTCCTGTGTGAGTAAGCACATGCTTACGTAAGCTGCTCTGTTCTGTAAATCCTTTTCCACAATAGCTGCACTGATGTGGTCGTTCATTTGTATGAATTGCTACATGATTTCTCAGACATGATGATTTATCTGTAGAATATTTACAGTAAGGACACCTAAAACGCCGATTTTCTGTTTCATTTCGGTGTATCTTTTTATGTCCCTCTAACATTCTAACAGATGTAAACAGTCTTCCACATTTTTCACATGGGAACGATTCGGCAGACAAACTTTCTTCGATTTTATCATCTTGTTTCTGTGTTTCAGAAGACGTAGAAGGAATGTTTGGATTATTGGGATCATGTTTTGCTATGTAATGTTTCATAAGATTATTTGTGCAAGAAAATACTCTATCACACACAGAGCAGTGAAAACTCTTATCACCTGCAGTATTAATTCTTCTTACAATTATTTCATGGCTAAGAAGTTTTACATTATCCTGTGCTTGTGAAGCTGGAATACTCTTTAGATGGGATCTCATGTGGACAGCCAGACCAGAGTTGTTTTTGAACATACTACCACAAATATTACACTTTACAGTTTCATACTGAATATGAGATTCCTGGTGTTGACGAAGGTGGCCTTCCGCTTTAAAATTTTTCCCACATTCCAAGCATTTGAAGGGTCGTGCACCTCCTTTACAATCTTGGTGAATAACCAAGTGAGTTAAAAGCTCAAAGTAGCTATTAGTAGTAAAAACACAACAAGTACAATGATATTCATCAGAACTTGAACTATTTTGTTCCTTTTGAGTTACTAAAGTATTCTCTGAAGCAAATACATGTTCATGAATTTCAATCTTATGCATTTCATTACTAGTTGTAGGATTTTCATCTAAATCCCTTGGTCCTTTATCTTCCTCCTGGTTCTCATCTATCTCAGAAAACTGATTTTCACAATAATCATTATCATCATTAGTCAAAGGCTGATCTTCCATTAGTTCAAGCTGTATTTCACAATTTACACTATCTTTATCAGTGCAACAGATCATATTATTCTCATCCTCATCTCCATTAAAGCCTTCTGTTTCTAACAATGGTTCTTCATTCATGTGATTTACATCCTCATCTCCACTGATGTCTTCTTCAGTAAAACTTTTTGTTTCCAACAACGGTTCTTCACTCATGTGATTCTCATCTTCATCTCCAGTGATGTCTTCTCCAGTAAAACTTTTAGCTTCTAACACAAGTTCATCATTAAATAAGTGACCAAAGACTTCATTACTTTCCTTTTGGTTCACTTCCTTCTTCCCTACATATCATTTAAAAAAAGAATATTTAAAAAAACAACAACACATATTCAAAATAAAATTGCTATTAACAGTTATCATGGGAACTTTTAGATACACTTGAGAGCATGTCAAGACAAGTAAAAAATAAGTTTCCTAGTGATTCAGGGTGGTTTTATATCTCCAACCAGAGAGGAATGCAATTTTAGAAATTTTACACTTTTATTAACATCTGCAGTAGAGTGATTACTTCACATTCACATTTGATCCTCTGCTGCACACTGAAATAAATAAAAATGAAAATTTTATTTCTAAATTTCTAAAAGTCAATTTGAAGCCATGAGAAAACATTTATCTTTAGAGAACTGGGATAATGAGTAAAGTTTGTGATATGGTGCAATTTTTTTAATGAACCATTTAATTCACAATTGGCATATTCAAAAAAAAAAGGTTAATAAGGATTAATACATAGAACTGGTTTGTTAACAATGTACACAAAAAATCTGAAACAAGTATGAAAAATTGCACAACTTTAAATCAAAATATAAAAACTAAAATGGAGACTTGGCCATTCACGGTTGCTAATAGAAAGTTTTTTTTAGATTAAAAGGTATTAATAATATCCTAAGACAGGACAGTTCCAGCATGCAGAAATGCCAACCATTACGAGCTGAACATAATCATTACGACTTTGGTGTATACATTACAACTATACACTCATACAGACAAATATTACGACTTGTTGCAACTACCAAATTATTATATTATATAGGCCTATACAATAAAATGATAAATTGTTCCCCCAGGGCTTGAAAGGGGTGAAAAGAAAATTTCTAGTGAGATACAATTAAATTTTAATAAAAAATAAAAGACAGTCCAAATGGCTACTTAAGATAATCATGTTTGTGTTTGAAATAATAAAAAATATTTGTATCTCTGATGTCTACCAATACTTTTAGTGCAGTGCTTCTCCATACTGAGTACTTGGGGGAATCCATAGTTATGTCATCAGTGCTTGTCAACCAATCAGTGCTCGTGTTGATGGATATTTCTCGTTTTCTAAGCAGCATAGAAACATCAATGCGATTGTTCACAAGATGGAAAAAAAAGGCCTCATTCACCAGATTGTCTTGTTTCTAACAAATCTAAAAGGACTAAAACTATGAATCAAAAATTTAAGAAAGAGTATAGTGCAAAATATCTAGTCTTTGCATCAAAAGTCAGTGACAGTCATGTGTTTTGTACAGTTTATCACATCAATTTTTCTGTGGTACATGGCAAGATAAACGGTTGTTCTAGACATACAAAATTGGCACCTCACCAGCATAAGACTGAGTCGAAGACAAAAATGATGGAGATAACGACATTTATGAGTAAGAATTCAGAATATGATAAAAAATTTCAAAATTTTTTTTAAATGAGCAATAATAAATAATAATAGTTATAATAATAATAAATAGCTTAGAGCTGCAAATGATAAAGGGCTGTCTACAATCATTATGCTCATTCATTTGAAATAGTTGGCATCTCTGCAGCATGGTCACTGCAAAATGATCTTCACCATTTCACTGGAACGTATGTGTCAACCCAAACAATTCATAATCATCTGCATGAAGGATGCCTTAGGATCAGACGGCCTGCAAGAGGCATTATCCTGACAGTGCAACACCATGCAGCCAGGTTGGAGTTGCTTATCAACACCTGGACTTGGAACTTCATCAATGGGCAACCATGCTGTGGACAGATGAGAGCAGGTTCACTGTGATTAGTGATGACTGATGTGCAAGAGTGTTGAGATGCTGAGGAGAGAGATGTTCCGCTTGTAATATTTTCTGCAAGTTAACCTTTATGGAGGAGGTTCTGTAATAGTCTGGTCAGGCATATGCTTAGGCAGTTGCACAGACTTACTAATACTTGACAGGGGTGCTCTGAATGCAGAATGATACAGAGATAAAATACTGCAACCCATTGTGAAGTATTTTGCCAGTGCTATTGGCAATGGGTTCATTTTCATGCAGGTTAATGTGCAAACCCACTTTGCCAAACTGCATATGGACTTTCTTGAAGAGGAAGGAATAGAGACTTTTGAGTGGCCCACCAGATCTCCAGATTTAAACCCAATTGAGAGTTGTTGATGCTTGTTAGAGAACGCTAGCACTCTCCTCAGAATGTACAGGAACTCCAAGCCCTAGTAGACTAGTGGGCTACTATACCCCAAGATAACATTGACAGATTCATTGAAAGTGTGCCAAATTGGTGTCAGGAGTGTATCACAGCCTGTGGAGGTTCCACTAGATATTGAATGTTTCAAACATTTCTTGAATAAATGCATGCAAACTGTTTAAAGTATTATTTCATATGTGATATATGTTTTGGTGATACTGGTCATTTTTAAAAATTTTATTTCTCCGTGTTTTACCATTCATCTCACATTAAAAAATGGATACAAATGGAACTGAAATGAGACAAATTACCCAAAGAAATAAAAATATCACATTTGGAACACTGAGGTAAATTATATAAGAAAATGCACTTATTTCTTTAATTTTTTGAGCAGTTTATAACACAGATAACTTAAGATTCCTCATTTCGTCTTAAGAAAATAATTTATTATCTATTGGATTTATTTGAATTTCGCACAAAGCTACTCAAAGGCTATCTATACTAACCGTCCCTAATTTAGCAGTGTAAGACAAGAGGGAAGGCAGCTTTTCATCATCACCCACTGTCAACTCTTGGGCTACTCTTTTACCAACGAATATTGGGATTGACTGTCACATTATAATGCCCCCACGGCTGGGAGGGCGAGCATGTTTGGCGTGACGGGAATGGGAACCTGCAACCCTCAAATTGCGAGTCGCACGCCTTAACGAGCTTGGCCATACTGGGTTGCAAGAAGATAATAAGAAGCAATCTTTAATGAGCTTCAGAAAATTACTTTAAGGGGGTAAAGAGAAATGCCTAATATCTTTGTTCTGTATTCTGACAATTAACAAAATACATTTTTAAAATCTGTAAAAGATTGGTAGGTTACATTAAGGTTAAGACAAAGATAACAGAGTTATGAACTTATGAACTAAGTTGTGAATAATATATATATAAAGAAAGAGAAAGAGAGGCCAGCACTTAAGAAGAGGGGATCACCGATTTCCTGAAAAGCAAATGGGACTATAGGGACAGCCTTAAAGGACTAAATGGTCCTCTTGTTATATGCCTGTATATGGATACACTCACATAGTAAATTTAATCTTAAGTACATGTATTTGTTTCGTAACTTGAATTGTAATCACAATACCTGAAATCAGTTTGTACCCTGGAGTGAGTTATTAATGCATCTTGTTTATTTATGCAGTTGAAATTTTTTTAAGCAGTTTTCTAGCAACCAAAATCATTCATATGACAGATTAATTCCATACAGCCTGGTTAACATCTCGGAGTCCATTGGAAAACAGATACCAGTAGCTGGCAACACAAGAATGAATACCGAAATTACTTTTGAGACAAAACAATGGTTTTTATACACCACACACCACTACAAGCATGCAATAATTGTTCTTTTGTTACTTTATAAACAATATTGGAAAAATACAGTGATGTTGAAAATAGCACAGTATCATGCAAGATGCACAAATAGAGTTATCTGGCAATGAAACAGCAAATACAAATAGCAACTTTGTGAGTTAGAACCAGAAAATATTCCTCGAACTAAAGAAAAAGAGGGTTATACTTAGTTATGTAGTTGATCAAGTCAAGGAGCTGTTTCACATTGAAAACAATTCTCATGACATCATGATTACAAGATTGACAGTTTCTTGTAATTAAGTACTTTATTTTGATCTGTTTTAATTATTATACGAAATTCCACTAAATGAATGCTTAATTATTGTGAGAAAATTTTCACTTCAAGCCATCTGCATAAAATCTCAATATCATACCAGTCTCAAACTTTTACATGGATTATCAATGATAGTATCCATTACATTTTCAAACTAATGAAGGTTACTTATACCATTCAATTTATGGATGTAATAGTTTATATTATCTTTTATAACACATTGCAATTTAAAATATAAATTTAAAACAGTACAAAAAAACAGTTAAAAATAATTTACATTACCTGTGTGATATATATCTTTGTGGCACATCAGAAAGCTTGAAGAGATAAACAATTTGTCACATATTTCACACTTGAAAGGCTCTGCAGAATTTCCACCCAAGTTTTTATTCTTATCCCACTCACCAGAAATTGGTTCATTGATAGATGAAGTCTGTGTTTCACTCGTTGAAATATCTTCTAAGTTTGCCATTTTCATATCTTTTACTGCTTACGAACACGAAACCACTATTTCGGTGGAAATGCTTAGTAAAAGTCGATATAATCTGTGTTTGCCCTAAAATGAAAGTGCACATTTCATCAACGACATACTCTTTTGCAAAGTTTTGGACTTTTACAATTTCCGAAATTTGTTAAAACATATTAGTGTCAAATAAATATTTTATACTCAAGACAAATGTTAATATTATCAGTATATTCTGTTATTATATATATGCTACTGTTTTTAATGTAGATTCCTTACGATTTAAGTACTCTCAGTGTTACTTTGGTTTACCAACTTTGACAACAAGCCTAAAACGGTGATATACCAACTGTCGAGTATTTCCGGTATTAACATCAGCCTCTTCCCATACGTCAACCTGGTAAAACTTTCCAATGTATTACAGCTTGTTATATTCACATATATTAATTTAGGTATTATATGTATGTTTCACATAACCAGACACGGGTTGTTTTTTTAAATCTTACTTCAACTAGCTAATACTTACGCACACATACAAATTAACTTTAGAATTTTCTCTTTTATCAATCAAAGATGGCTCCACAGTAAAAAAAAAAAAAAAAACACCTTTGTTGCTGGGTCAGGTTGTTAGTGTTACTTGTACGTAAAGATTATACTTTTAAATTCTTTCGTTCAGATACTTACGTTTATGAACAAATAATAATACAATACAGAACTATTTACATTAATTAGAACTTACATTACGATAAATCTTTTCTTCTACGGCTTACGTTAATATGTTTGTTTAACGTTCTTCGTAAAGCTATAACAAAGAGCCACCTCTTCACTGCACACCACAGGTATCGAAACCCGGTTTTGACGTATCAGCCCTCAAACGGCATTAACCGGCAACAATCCTGAAAGTTAAATAGCGTTTAGCTTAATTTTTTTTTGTGTGCAATACGTTCAATGTTGATTTCTTCTCTTCAAAGGAAATGCGTAAACACGTTATATCCACGCGTCCTTTTAATTATAGATTTTGTTACGCGGATACATGTATGGTATTATCAGTTGAAAACCCATTTGCTGACAAATATAAGATCCGCAGTAACAGTAGAATCCAAAATAGAAAAATTTCGAGACTTATTCTTATCAAAGACATTTTAACTTGTTTATTTTGTGAAAAAAAACGAAAAGCTGGACAAACTTTGGAAAAAAGAAAATCCTTATAAAAATAAAATACATAGCGTACACACGTTCAACGATGCAGTCCTCACTCCAGATTAAAAAATTTTAATCTTTAAATTTACTTTCTCGTCAGAGAGATTACATGATTGTTTGTTTTGGAATTTCGCACAAAGCTACTCGAGGGCTATCTGTGCTTGCCGTCCCTAATTTTGCAGTGTAAGACTAGAGGGAAGGCAGCTAGTCATCACCACCCACCGCCAACTCTTGGGCTACTCTTTTACCAACGAATAGTGGGATTAACCGTCACATTATACACCCCCACGGCTGGGAGGGCGAGCATGTTTAGCGCGACGCGGGCGCGAACCCGCGACCCTCGGATTACGAGTGCACGCCTTAATGCGCTCGGCCATGCCAGGCCCGAGATTACATGAACACTTAACAAACTCCTGAAGGTTATCTCTCTGTAAAAACTAGTAGCAACTGAAACAAAAAGGCTTGTTTGTTTTGGAATTTCGCACAAAGCTACTCGAGGGCCGTCCCTAATTTAGCAGTGTAAGACTAGAGGGAAGGCAGCTAGTCATCACCACCCACCGCCAACTCTTAGGCTACTTTTTTACCAACGAAAAGTGGGATTGACCGTCACATTATACACCCCCACGGCTGGGAGGGCGAGCATGTTTAGCGCGACGCGGGCGCGAACCCGCGACCCGCGGATTACGAGCGCACGCCTTAACACGCTCGGCCATGCCAGGCCTAACAAAAAGGCACCTAGATTCTAAATATCAATCCCCCTATTCGTTGGTAAATGAGTAGCCCAAAAGTTAGTGGTGGGTGCTGATGATTAGCTGCCTTCCTTCTAGTTTTACACTGCTAAATTAGGGACGGCTAGCGCAGATAGCCCTCAAGTAGCTTTGCGCGAAATTTAGAAACAAACAAGTTAGTGCTTTGAAAATAGTTCGCTAAATTACTACGCCAATCGTTTAAATTTGTCAAATCTGATCTTAACATATAATTTATAAACAAAAATTCTCAAGAGCCAGTATTATCTCCTCTTTTATAGATATTATTTACCTGAGCCAGTCGAAGCTAACAAGAGTCCAAGGAAATGTCACCACACAAATACAACTTACAATGTGAATGCTTTCACAAAACTTTCACAAATATATTCTTTTATTTGTAACCTATTTCGTAATAAGTGTATCTTATTTTTAACATGAAATAGTTAATATTGAGTAATGATTTGATATGATGGAAATGATAAAAAGTATAAAAATGTCCCCGTACGTTTAGGTGGCACTATAAATAGGTTGGTTTGTTTAGGATTAAGCACAAAGCTACTCAATGGGCTATCTGTGCTCTGCCCACCACGGGTATCGAAACCCGCAGACATCTATAAATAGGAAAGTGCTAATGTGATACATGAATATACCATGCGTTTCTATTTTGTAATATTCTTTATTGGTTTGGTTTGTTTTGATTTCGCGCAAAGCGACATGAGGGCTATCTACGCTAGCTGTCCCTAATTTAGCAGTGTAAGAGCAGAGGGAAGGCAGCTAGTCATCATCACCCACTGCCAACTCTTGGGATACTCTTTTACCAACGAATAGTTGGATTGACTGTAACATTATAACGCCCCCATGGCCAAAAGGGCGAGTATGTTTGGTGTGACTGGGATCCAAACCCGCAAGCCTCAGATTCTTTATTGTGTATGTGTTCATGTTTCATCATAACACATGGTCAAGAAACCTTTAAGGTTAATTTCATTCTAACTGCCTTTGTTATTTTCATGCAGATAATACCAATTCTACTTGTGGATGATACTGCTGTGATACTAAACTCTGCATAAGGATATTAACAGTGGTTTAAGTTATACTTCGATGTTACAGTGTCATTGTTGTTTGACTGAGAATAGTCAGTCATGTAGATAATATCAGTCACTCTGGATAAATGAGATGCTTCTTGAAAAATGTAGCTGATGGATTTAAACAGCTTGATCAGTTGAAGACTGAATACTTAAAAAATGTAGTCATCCCATAAAAAGAAAAGCACATGCATGCACTCTATTTACATTAATTAACAATAAAGGCTGTTAATTTCATGTTTCCTTTTCTGTCCAGTTTCTTTATTTAATTCATTACCATGTAATAACTTTACTTCATAATCAGTATTGTGATAAATTCTTGTTGTTAAGCAGACCTATCTCAATGCTCTAAAGTTATTTAGGTCCGACATGGATATACCACAGACTGGACCAGAAGAAAAACAAGAATTCTGTCTTGCAGAAGTTGCTATTTCTGCTGTAATGTGTACTGTCTTTACTTGAACTCTTTTCTTTTCTACCTTAAGCTTGAAAGGATTCTTAGTGAAAGTAATGTAGACAGGGGCTTACTTCTTGTCAGAGTGTTGGGGTTCATAAATATAACTGCCATTCTATACCTGAAAGTTTAGGACATCTCAGCCTGGTAGCCAACAGTCTGTGAGAGAAAGGCTTATAGCACAATCACAGGCACCTGTAAGTAAGATTATGCAAGTATTTCTCCAAAATTTAAAAGTACAACTAAAGAAGATTGAAGTTAATTTCTTAATTTCACAAAAGTGAACAGATACAGAAATAAACAGTGCAATGTTTAATGTTAAATCTCCGTTGTTCAGAACTTGATCCAATTAAGCACTTGAATAAGAAGGAAAGAGCAAAGGGTTTGGTTTAGTTTGATGTTTTATAGCATAAAGCAACCAAGCTATCTGTGCAGGAAAGAGCCAAAGGTACTTATATGACTGTATATAATGAGCCAGATGAGGAGATACTAGATTCAGAGGTGAAAGACAGTTCTGACAATCTGCTTGCAGCAACAGCCTCCCAACTGTTATGACTGACACTAAAGTGTATTATACAGTCACTGACAATAGAATCATAGATTAAAAGGAAATGGAATTAATTGATCTCTAATCTATCAAGTAATATCCACAGTACAAAGTATGTACCAATTTTTTATTGCCATTGAAACACAACATTGGATGATTTGTTGATCCCAAGATTAATGGGACTGAATGAGCTTTGTGACCCTTATTTTTAAAGCAATCAAGAAGAGTTTTACTAAAAGAAATGGTCATTAAATAATAGGTATTTAGTTATTACAACTCATGGAGGTTGGTGCCAGAACGGTACGTTAACGGTTTGCACAAGTGAAGATAATAGCTAGGATCTCAAAAACTCATTTGAAAGGGCTTTTCAAGTGCCTTTTACAGTAATGTTTTACACAAATTGGAGTTAAAAAGTGTTAGCTTAATTAAATGATGTTATTACTACTTATTTTAAAAAGCCAGAAAAGAAACAATGTGATTTAAAGCATGTAGATGGTTGCAATTCACTAAACTGCACCTGTAGAGCAGTAGCTTTAGAATGTATTCCATGACATTTCAAGGAAATTTGTGCAGAAATTGGAGGAACTATGAGCTATAGGTGTGTGATGTATAATGATGGTCCATGTGTATGGAAATACACATGCATAAATAAATACAAGTTTGTAATTCCACACATGTGAAGAAACATTTCATGAAGTAATGTGTTGTGCAACAGAAATAGATAAAAAAAAGCAAAACAAACTGTTATGCAACATGTGAATGGACATGGAGAATTTGATCTGAATATTAAGACAAGCAAATATCAGGCTGACTGTGATTACTGGACTGTAAAGTACTCCTTTTAAATATAATGTACCTGTTATTTTCCATGATAATTGTGATAAAATATTTCATTTTTGATGGTGAAATATTTGGCAAACATGAAATTTTCATTGAAGAATAATTTATTTACTGAATTTCATGCAAAGGTGCTTAAGTTCTATCTGCTCTAGTTATTCCTAATTATTTCTAATAGATGGAATTTCAGCTAGTCCACTTCACTTTTAATTTGTTGGCTATAATATTTTTATAATATATGACCATCACTCTTATAGCATATCCACTATCAACTAAACCCTTTTACACTGAGGAAAATAAAACAGTATTTCAAAACTTAAATATTTAATAATGAACAAAACATGGAGTCAACTCATGCCAACTCACCTAGGGCTTTTCAGTTCATGTCGTACACTTCCTTAAAAAAATTTAAGCAAAACCTTAATTTGATTTATTCAGCCATGCACAATCCTAAAGCTGTACTCCAAATAGTTTTTTAAATAGTTTTTAAAGATCACCAAGTCTGTGCATTCCAAACATATGCAAAACAATGATTGCTACCATCAAATCTGTGAACACTGTTTTTTTGTAATGTATCCCAAGAGTAGGGCCAGAAATATGTGAAGACTGGTTGTTCATCTTGTCCAGACATGTTCAAAATGATTGCATCACAGTGAACTAGTATGTGATAAACCATCCTAAGATGAGCAATAAACTGGTTAGTCATCTAGCAGATGAAGCAAAAATTCATCATAATAAACAACAAATAAGAATAACTTTCCAAAATTATAAAAAACTTT
Source organism: Carcinoscorpius rotundicauda (assembly GCA_011833715.1). NCBI lineage: Eukaryota > Metazoa > Arthropoda > Merostomata > Xiphosura > Limulidae > Carcinoscorpius > Carcinoscorpius rotundicauda. Next base: position 36,433,510 of record CM022396.1, on the reverse strand, counting down.
TTTTGAAAAGTTATTTTTTCAATTCAATCTAGATATTACATTGTAGGATCATGTGCCTAGGGTACCAGAATGCTTTATTTTCAAAACGTTATTGAATGGTGAAGGAGTCTTAACACGTGTAATTTTTGGATATGTTAGTGAAAAGTAAATGTTCTTGCTAAAGAAGAATATTTGAGTGAATAGGATTTGTCCCTTTCAAGATACTGGAGGAAGAATAATTCCTTAGAAACAGGATTTTCCATTCTGAAGCCATGTTCAAGCCAAAAAAATATTACATGCAGGTTTGATACAACTGTAATAATAATACATATATTTAAAATTTTGTTTGAAAACATAAAAAAAGTGACCAAGGTGTTGAATTTTAAAAATGAAGAATTTCACACTTTGGTATGAAAAATGGATACCAACCATTAAATCAACTTGTAGTATGATTTTATTGGCATAGAAGCAGTTTATAGCAAGTGATGTATTATTTATAATCAGTAAAAAATTTCAGCTCAATACATTCAGATTCCAGCATTCTGTGAGCAGTTGGTCAAAATTTAACAAGCAATTTAAAAAAAAACAAAGAAAAGGAAAATCAACTTCACAGCTACTTTTAGGCAATTACCACAAGCATACCGGCTGTAGGGATATAGATATAGAGCAGATTTCTGGCACTGCTCTAGGGATACATTACAAAAAAAACAGTATTCATAGATTTGATGGTAACAGTCATTGTTTTACAAAGGCTCAAAATGCACAGATTTGCAATAAGAAACAAAGTCAGATTTTGCTTAGGAGTGGCAATCTTTAAAAAAAATCATATGTAATAAAAATATTTGGAGTATAGCTTTAGGATTTTGTATGACTGTACAAATCAAAATGAAGATTTTGTTTCAATATTTTCAAGGAAATCTATGACATGAACTGGGAAAAGTTCTTTTTTCTGGGTGATTGGCATGGAATGATCCTATAGTAAGGTAAACCTTTCTAACTTATAAAGCTTTCAGTGAAGTCTTAACAAAGTAAACTTCTGTGGCAGTAAAACAACACAGATAACCAGTATTATGTTAAATGCAAAAAATACACAATAAAAAACAGTACTAATACTAAAACTAATGAACTGATGCTACAAACATGTGACAAAGTAATAAAATGCCCTTTGTTATAAACTATTGACAAATGAAATGGCAACATTCTATATTACAAATGTTTCTAAAATTTATCATATGTATTAAATATGAAAATGACCCTTAATATAGCCCAATTCAAGTTCACAACGCATATAAAATATATAAGTTATTAACAGTAAAAGTTTTTAATACCTGAAAAAGGATATAGTGGCAAACCAATGCCTTCCTAAATCATCCTGTTAGTGTGAGATCTAATGACATGGTTATGATTTTGGGTTGAGCCTTCTTGTTCTCTAAATTTTTAGTAATACTGTCACCAGTGTCAGTTGAAATAGATATACAAGAAGATTCTGCAAGCAAAATATTCTTTTACGTACTCAAAGTTAGCTACATTCAGGCCAAAGAATCCTAAATTTTTTATATTCTCAAGTGTCATTGACACTGTGGCAGTATACATCTTTTCTTTGCAGCTTAAACAGCCTTGGAGGTTTCAAACAAGAATTATAAACACCATTGACTAGTTGAAGAACAAGATAGAGAAATATCAAGAATTCCATCAGAATCAGCAAAAGTCCAAATAAAAATATACAATGTTAGATTAATTCTAATTGGTCTGAAAACCAGCATAGTTACAATCATTACTACACTTTAAAACTTACATTTCAATATACAGAAATCAATGGTCAAGTGATATTTCTTTGGGGTTCACATGCACTCGTGTTCTAATCACCAATATAGTGTATCCCTAACATTCATGAACTTCTAGACCCATATGCTTCATTGGATTTCTCCTTGCCCTTTGATCCAGATCCATTTCTTCCATACCATCTGGTTGGTGCATAAACATTTCTGGTTCCAGTATGAAAGGAATGGAGTCAGTACTACAAAAATGGATGCTATACTAACCCTTACTTTTGACCATTATAATCTACTAACATTTACATAATCTTTCCTTAGTATAGAGGTTACACAGTCACATGATTGAAAGTTGAGCTTGTCTTATCATCTGCCATTTTGGACATAAACATGATGACTTTCCCAACTGTAACATTAAATTGTGTACAGGAAAACTTTATGTTTAATGTTTTATGGTCCAAATCAGCTAAGCTATCTGCACTTAATGCTTTTACAAAGAATTTAGATAAACCATCCAAACACCAGTACAAGGTAAAGTATCAGCAATTTGGAATAGCTATGATGGACCCGTGCTTTATTCCCCAAACAATGACCACGGGTTTAGCTGCAGCTTCGTTAGTCATGCTGGCTAACAGAGATACATGTATAGACATTTCCAAAGTGGAATACACAGATATTTTTAGTTATCCAGTTTAGATGTCTTTGCCACAAGCTGAATACACAGTGTATGACTGTGGAAAGTGTATGACTCATCAGTTTTTACAAACTACTGGAAGGTAAAAGAACTGTTAAACCAGACCTAGATGAATTCTAATTGATCATCTTTATTTACATAACAGTAATGTCTGCTGATAATTGATATAGTTCCAAGTTTAAAGAGAATTGATTTGTTTGTCTATGTTTACCAGATCTGTTATTATTAGGTTTAGAATCTAGATCTAACTGTTTAATGACATACCATGTAGTTGTACATGTTATGATCTATATTTGGATTTTATAAGCCCTATACTATTAAAAGCTTTTAATGCATGTGTTGGATATGCAAGACTGTAGTGTAGGCATTATTATTTATTTTTTCTTTAAAAATTATTAATGTTTTATAACAAGAAAGTTAAAAATAAATACTTTAAATATACAGTTATGACAAATTTGGTTGTATAACTCAGTAAGAGTTTTAGATTATGTGTGTGGCTCAGTTGTTGTAGTTTTGTTGCCACCAGGTTACTTGAATCTTCTTTATTTCTTTTTCTATGTTAAGTGAGTACTGTTACATTATAGTATTAATCACAAACTTTACAGAAAGTTCAGTCTTGGTGATTAATGTGTACAAATAGGCAACCAAGTGAGCACTAGTTTAGAAGTAAAGAAGTAGAAACAAAGTTGTGTAACTTTCAGTCAAAAATTAAGTTAGTCTGTATGTGACCAATTACCCATAACAGACAATTCTTTAAAGTGGGTTCTAAACCAATTTAACCCATCTATGTGAATTTTGATAAAAAGTTCAGGATACAATTGTGGTAACCCATGAGGTAACATTATGATACTATTGTGATAAGAACAGAGGAAAATAATCCATCTTATTAATTAGATTCTAAAGTGATTGAATTAGTCTGAGTGGACTTTTGGCAAGAAAGAAGAATTATTTATAGTTTTAAAAACAATTGTGATATTCCTTTGTGTAGATAATTTTTGTAAATATATTTGACTTACTTTGTTGATACCATTTTAAAATTAGTGGAGTGTGTGCTGTTAATTTATTGTTAAATTTATCCCCAACAAGTCACAGACACTTACTGTAGAAGAATTCTCATCCCACACATACAAAATACCCTGACTGCAAGATTCAATCCAGATCTTCACATTTCATGAAAACAAAAGTGCAAAGCATCAGGTAGAGGCTCCTAAATATAGTTGCTGACATAATATAATTTGTTAATGTGTTTAGGAAATATGCATAATTAATGGTGATTTAACATGTTAAAATGATTCAACAGTAACAATTTACAGCAGGATTTATATTTTCATACATGTGAAGTATTGAGCTAAATAGATATGGATCTGAGGTTCCAAGGTTCACATACCATTACCACAGAATAAAATAGTCATCTATGTAAACTTTGTATTTGGATTCCCTTTCTATGTACAACTAACAAAACTGTAAATTGCAATGTTAATTTTGGTGCTATTTCTAGTTCATGTTTCACTTTATTAAGAGCAGTTAATGTACATGTTTGCTATGTATTATATTTCTGTTAATGGTTGACTTTCTTCACATTATGATAGATTAACCACTATGAGTAGCAGATGTTGACTACATCTTAGGTTATGGTGAACAACTACACATAAAGATTCTTTTGCCAATCTGTTTTGACTACTCATGCAGATTTTTCGACAAGGACATAAATAAAAACAATTAAATTCTTAATTTTTAAACACAAACCTTAAATTATATGATTATGTAATAACATCTACCAGAAAAGTTACTTAAATCCTCAATAAAAAATTTAATAGTAATTGGTCTTAATTATGAGTGATAAGCAAACCACAAAAACCCTATATTACTAAGATGTACATACTGCAGACTATTCTATCAATTAAATTTTAGTTTCTAGAATTATTTTAAACTTTTTTTTCACTATAAATTGAAATTTATAGTATATAATAATCCTGTGTTGGTAAATTATAAAATTGATCATAGTAAATACTAATTTTTAAATTTCTGTGCTAAGTAAATAAGGGTTGTAGAACACAGAACTACAATGTAGTAGTAAGTAACATTTCATAATGTTCTACAAGAACAAGAGATCTAGTGGTCCATCTTGGCTATTCCATCCTTTAAAGTAAAACTTATAAATAAATACAAATCTTAAAGCCAGACCTAATCATTCATACAGTTATCAACAGGTACTAGTGGTCTAATCAAGTCCACAACTGCTTTGTTGAACAGGTCTTTCATGAAAGGCATCTCCTCCAATGGCACCTCTGCTATCTTTCTTCTAGGTATTGTCCTTTGGCAGATGTCACATGACCTGAGTAATTTACTCACATTTCCATTGACTGGTAGTCATGGAAGTTATTGGTGATTCTGTATCCTATCTTCTTTGTTTCTAGGTCATGAGTCAACTTCATCACTTAAGTCCAGTATTTTCTGGTATGTTTCCTATCTCCAAGTTATATATTGTTGCTTTAATATACATAGCCTTAAGGAGTCCTTCATAATACAGAGTATATACACCTATGGGAAACTTCTTTACTGCCTCATCAATTAGCATACTTGGATGTACTTTGCCTGTTTTCTGATAATCATATAATTAGACTGGTTTTGATTGTGGCATCCAGTGCCCCACAGGACCATCACTTTCTTGTCCCCAACATATCCTTCACTTACTAACATGTGATTTGATATTACTTCTTGACATTTGTCACATACTGCAAGCACTACTGCCATTGTTGATCTGTTTGATTATTTGAACTAACCATCAGTCATACATTGATCAATCAGGAAACTGGTACTTCTTTTCAGTGGTAAATCTGATGTGTTTTCTTAATTTCCATTTATTCTGCCAGTATCATCCATTTCAGCTGTTACTTGCTAGTAGTGAACTTGCACTCCTTTGTAATTTGACTAATTTTATGACAAACATAGTACCTATTTTCCCTTCTGTCTATTAATTTACTGTTACTTTTGATAGACTTTTACTTCTGGTAAACCATCACCCATGATAATAAAATGAAACAAAAACTGTTTAACATCATAAGACACACAGCTCATCAGATACTTGTACATAATGGCCACACATCTCTGAGCATACACATACCTATTCCAACCATGGTAGTATCTTTAGGCTGAAAGACTTGAATCTCCAAATCTAATTGAATATGGTCATCTCTTACATAATATATATATGTACATGTTACATATTCCATCAGATCATTCAGTTATTTAACAAGAATAGGAAAAAAGTCTTTTAAGGTACTTGTACTTTTAAACTCCTATTTGAATTGTGCTACAAGAATAAAAAAATTCTCCAACAACATCATCCAAGAGTAAACCTAGAAAGTGCAAAACTGGAGCAAAGCATAATTAAAACAACGTCACTTTCTTTGAAGGTCATTAGCTTTCTATACATTCATTATGTGTCAAGAGAACTTAAAGCTTTTGTGAATGAGAACTACCTTTCTAAACTGAAAATGAAAAGAAACACAGTTTTACACTTAATAAGAGATTTGAATATAGAAAGTAGGAAGGAATGTAATGGGATCAGGAGATTGCATTTTTTCTTATATATTGAAGAGTTTCACTCTAATTAGGATGTTTTACATTTTATTTTTGTTTGTTTTTTGGAAACTTTTGTGCAAGTGTTCAGCATATAGATACTGATAATTTTCTAAATGACTAGTAGAAGTATTGTGTACTTCCACCAGCCTTAAAGTGTACCTTTTATTACAGTTATTATTCCATAAAGATGACTTTTATTTACAAAAATAACCAAGTATTTTAGGATACTGTATAGCAGCTTGGATTTAGCTATAAGATCCGATTATTGCTGCAAGGCTTCACCTATTGAAATAACTTGATCCCTCTTGCATCTGAATATGAACTAATTTCCACCTAAAGATCGTATGTACTTCAACAACAGCCCTCTACTAACAAGAGGGTGAAATAAACTTGTGCAGGAATTATCTTAAGCCCTCGAGCTTAAAATAACTTCATTAATCTCCTCAGCAATCTTGAAGGGATGCACTTTAAAATTATTTACCAGTTGCCTTAGAATTACATTAATTTACAAAACTTAACCTTAGATAAAGTTAATTGAATTTTTTTTAGTTTTAATGAAAATAATTTTTCTGTTTATCCACCTTTACGAATTATGATGTGGAAGTAATTTCTATTTTGTCTTGTGTTAATTTTACTAACACAGAACCTATGGCTGCTGGAAAAATGTTTTCAGTGGAAGACATGACAGTCATTGTTCAACAAGTTGTGGGTTTTTTCATGAGCCCAGGGCTCCTCCTGTTAATTTGATTCTCTTGACTTTTCTTTTTATTCCTTTTATTTTTTACTATTTCAAACTCATAGTCAAGATTACTTTGCCTTCTCTTTCACCTGACATAAGGCCTGGCATGACCAGGTGATTAGGGTGTTCAAATTGTAATCTGAGGATGGCAGGTTTGAATCCCTGTGACATCAAACATCCTCGCCCTTTTAGTTATAATGTACAGTCAATTCTACTATTTGTTAGTAAAAGTTGGTGGTGGGTGATGAGAAGCTGCCTTTCCTCTAGTCCAGTCTTACACTACTAAATTTGGGATGGCTAGCAGAGATAGCTCTTATGGAGATTTGCTCAAATTTCAAAACAAGCACCTAGCAATAAATATCTATGAGAATTGTAGCTTGAACGGTTGTACACCTCAACTCATTTGCATAATCCTTCTTGTCTATTCTTTTCTTTGTCCTAGTTTGCACATTCTTGATTTCCTTTCTTCGATTCTTGATCACTGGAATCTCTTTTACCTACTTGGGGCAGACACTATAACTTCTATTTCACTTTCTAGTACCCAATTTTTGTTCTAATGTTTACTTACTCCATGTTATCTTTCATCACATCACTTTTTACACATTCCAATGTCTTGTTTCCAGACATTTTGTCTTTTTTTCCATTGTAATCTTATCTTCCAATTCTGTGCTCTTCCTTTTGTCATGGTGCTTTCAATTGAGTCATGGATTGGGACTGAGGTTCCATTATTACATGCATCATAGGATCTTTTTGTGAAGAGACTTTCCAACTTTCCTGCATTCTTCTACAAGGGTCTGCTTGGCTTGATTTGCTAGTCGAAAATTTCATATCTACCCAACATTTAACACATCTGGGCATGTTCTGCAATCTCATCTCAGTTGGAGTAAGCTTTATCTGCAAGTAATGGAATGTCTTGTTACCAAGATTTGCATTTCTCACTTATGCCTTGCACATGAAGAACTCTTCTTTAAATGCACTCATTTCCTTATACCACATACACACATACCTCCTTCAGTGAACAATGCAAGATCAGTGTAACCTTTCTTGGAATCTCTTGTCCCTCGACTGTGAGTTTCCATACTCCTCTTCTTAAAGACAACTTGGTAGCTAACGTATTTATAATGGTTGTTCAGCTTGTATTTCCTGTTTAAAAATTTAATGTTATTAGGAATAACTACTTTATGAAAGTAAAGTGTTGCTTAAATGTATATCATACTGTCTTGTCTTTTCATGCTGGAGTAGAATTTTATACAATATTGGATAGCACAGTTTGGAGTACTGGAAGATGTCCAAGGAATGTATAAACCAAATGTGACTAGCAAACTGTTCTCTCAATTGCATAAAATATTATATATGGTGAAGATACTCACTTCCAACCTAAAGGTTTGGCAGAATGGGTAATACAAACCATGAATTAGATGCTCACAAAGTTTGTTAATCCCAATCAATTGAGCAATAGCTATACATCATATAGAACAACTGAACAGAGATTAATAGGTTGTTTACTCACTATGATCACATTCCAGCATGAAATCCTCTTTACTGTTGATATGATGTTTCTCCACGTTTTTAAAATAGACAGACATCCCAAAAGTAAGTGTGAAGTGGTGAAGGCCTTTGTTAGTTGACATTTGGGAGTCTTGACTCAAACAGCTAGGAAAGGCAACAATATGCCATATGATGAGCTATTATAAGATGGTGAAAGAACAGATCTATCAGGATATAAACTGAATACTACATTGGTATTTTTTGGTAGCAAAAAAGCATCTCATTTTTGCTGGAGAAACCTATACTTTGTACACTGAAATATTGGTTCACTGACTGACAAAGAAAATACAGCAGAATCTAGGCATTCAAAAGCACATGGAACACAGGTAAACTTTATCAGTGCTGGGGCTTTGTTAATGAAATGGCTGAGACTGATAAATCAGAGGAAGAAGAGGATGCCATGTAGTATTATTAACTAGGACAGCATAGAGGAAAAAGATAAAAGTACACAGTTGGATGTGCACAATGAGGTAGATCTGAGGAAACACTAGAGCTTGAGGTGAGTGAGAAACAGCTCCACCTGAGCCATTACTGCTGATCTCGTGATTACTATGGCTGTGATTTATATTTGGTTACAATAAATTAAAGTGGTTGATACTAGTAAATGTAATATTTAACTAAGTGTTAAAAATCTCGGTTGAATAGGTATTGTGTTGTTTAAAAGCCACTGAGCAAAAGTTTGTTGAGAGTCCTACACTGGCTATCATGTGATAACTGCTCAACTGTTAGGCAAAAAGTTGAGAAAATTACCTGAATTAGCGTTCCTTGCTTTCCAGGAAATTTTCCACGAAAAATTATTTTATACTTAGAAAGAATCACCTGAAAAGTATGTGGTTTCTTCACTATTAGTGTGGTAGTTTTGATTCCTTTGAATGTAGCTTAATGTATACAGTAATAACAACAAGAATACTCTATTCCCTAGATTTTTAGATAAACGTCTTAGTTTGATGCATTCTGCCAGTGAATCTTTATTATGTATAGAAATACATGTATAAAAGTTTGCTGAAAATAACTGATGTGAACTGGAAGTAGTGTATTTTGTTCATTTGTGGCCAAAAGTTCTAATATTTACTTGAAGAAAATGTGTGGATAGCCCTTTATTAAGAACTGCATATATATTTTGAACAAATATAAACACTGGTAAATGGTAAGAAATAAACAACACAATTCCTTTCAAAACATTTGAATTTGCATTAGTAGGCACTCAATCCTGATTTTTGTTATCATAAAATAACAACAATCTTTTTATATATATGTAAAGCAAAACTAAATCATTCACACACCTCGAAAACTGCTTAAGCACCAGGTGACATGGTTTTGTCTATATAAAATAAAGGAGTTGTATTATAGTTAAGTACATATATAATCTTATTTCATTGGGTATATAGGTTTAATTTTTCAAAATACAGAGTAAAATTTCAAGGAAATCCATTTATTCAGAGTTCAAATTATAGAGATTGGATAAGTAGAAAACGTGGAGACAGTGGTTCAAGTAGTAATACTATTTGTATGCATTTTTCTACCTTTTCCAAATCTAGTTAATTCTATGTTATTCAGTAATACTATTTGTATGCATTTTTCTACCTTTTCCAAATCTAGTTAATTCTATGTTATTCAGATAAAAAAGGAAGAGTCAATTTGGGGTCATCTGGTGCTAGATTGTGAGCCTCAGGAGTTGGCTTGACGTCACCCTTTTCCCCTAAAGAGAAAGATTCTTTGAGCCAGTTACCACCACATAGATCATGTATAGTTTGACCACATAATGCATGATCAGCTGGATTTTGATCTGCTCAAACACAGTTCCGTTGCTGAGGGGCTGAGGCTTCTCTAATGGCTTAGACTTGGTTCACCATGAATATGTGAAAGCGACGCATGTCTTTATTGATGTAGCAGAGCATGACCTTTGAGTCTACAGGTACTCTTCTATGTTTTCCCAGATGAGCTCACGCTCGAGGAGTTTGCTGACTCTTGTGGACACCACAGCTGCTTGGATCTCTAGTCTATGGATGGTGACTAGCTTCAGCAGGGCCACTCTTACCTTTCCTGTCAGAAGTGAACAGTGCATATTTCTATATTCATTGATGAGCCTAAGGTGCAAGCACTGACCATACCCAGAGGTGCTGGCATCTGAGAAGTGATGTATCTCACGTGTGACTTTGCCAAAGCTTTCTGGCTTGTAGCAGCAGTTTATTTTAATCTGGGTAAGATGATGGACCTCAGATCACTGCTCCCACCTTGGATCCAAGTTGTCGCTGAGGGAGTTGTCCCATCCAGTGCATCTCTGGTAATTTGTTGCAGGATCTGTTTCCTGATTAAAATAAATGAGGCAAGAAACCCCAGTTGGTCATATACAGAGGCTACTGTAGACAGGATACCTCATCGTGTCAAGAGTCGATCCATGCAGATCACTCAGAATTGAAGCAGATCAGACTCTACACACCATTGTATGCCAAAACACTCTTTCCAATGGGGTCCTCTACTCTGACAGATCAATTTTTTTCCATTTTTGGTGTCCTGTCTCTCGGGGAAATTGAGTCCAGAACTTGTTTGTTAGATAAGAACTTGTACAGATGGATGCTTCCCTTTGCACATATTGTTTGGGTCTCCTTTATGAGATGGATGGCTTTGCTGACAGTTTTCACAATCATAAGGCCAGTGTCCACAAAAAAAGCCTTCTTGGCTGAAGCAAGCAGCTTGGGGGCTTTCTCCCATGTTGTCATATGCCAGCTGCCTGAAACCTGAGATGGCACAGGCAGGTGATGACATTGATTCCAAGAGGTGCAGCTTTATTTGGTACTCCACCACATTGCCTGGACGAGTCTACAATCCACAAGAACCTCAAAAAATATCTGTCTTCTTTCTGGACCTGGAACTTGTGGAACATTTTCTCAATGTCACAGCTGAAGGCTATAGTTTCTTCTCAAAATCAACAGAGTACTCCCACCAAGCTATTCATCACATCTGGGTCCTTGAAAAGATGGCTGTTTAGCAAGTGTCCTTGAAATTTTGCTGCGCAGTCGAAGACAACCAGAAACTTACTTGGTTTTTTTGGGTGGACACTCCACAATGAGGAATGTACCAAGCCATTTTTTCACTAATTTCTGGGTCTGAAACTCTCTCTGCATCCTTGCTGCAGATCATGCTGTTCACGAATGAAGCATGGCCTGAGAGGTACCTCACATTCTTTAAAAACCTTTTCTGAAGATGGTTCAGGTGACTCAGGGCCATTGCTCTATTGTTTGGAAGTTTAGGCCTCTCTTTGAAAGGTAATGACATTTCAAAATACCCTTCTTCATTTTGATGGATGGACTGACCTATGATCTTGGATTTCAAGTTGTCCTGTGAGAATAGTTGATCTCTTTCTGCATGGACATCATTGAAATCTGAAAGTCATGTTGATTTCTAGGGGGGTACACATTTTTTCCAGTATGGATGTCTTGTACATGCAGTGGACTTCATATTTGATGCTCCCTCCATGTGCCACTTGGAATGCCTTCAGGATTTTTCTCACAAGTTTTCTGTGAGAAACTCCTATCATTTCTCATAAGTCCTGTGCCAGATCTATGTGCCCTACAATGCTCCATCCCAATTCAGTCCCTATGGCAAATGGCTGGTTGCCCTCTCCATTAATAAAGTTCTTCAGGGTCAAAGCTTGTTGGTAGTTGCACCCAACTAGAAGGCCAATCTCATTGTCTTGCAGCAGTGCAATTTTGTGCTCTATTCCACAAAGATGGGGCCAAGATCTAGCTGTTTTTGGGGTAGGAATATGTGACACATTGACAGGGATGTAATTCCTAGAGTAGGGCAGCTGGCAAAGATAGGCACAATCATTGAGCAGATGACAGGTTCATTCCTGGACATCAAAACTGCACTCTAAGTTCCTTCCCTAACTTGGCTTCTGCTAATCTCAGAGTGAATCTATTTATAGGTATTCTTATGTGCTTCATTGACAATGATGGCATAATTTTAACATAACAAAATAACAAAACTGTGAAGACATATAACATGCATGAAGGCAATATAACAAAACACTCAAATATACAATGGCATATGTTATCTCAAGAGTAAATACCAATTTTCGTATATTCAAGTACTATGCATGATAGAACTAATTGTCTTTGGGGATGAACATGAGTGTGATTGGGTTTCTGGATCATTCCCCAATCCAGATCAAACTGGATTAATTAGGAAGGGCATAAAACTCAGATGTTAGGATTTAGATTCAAAAATGAAATTGAGCTAGCTGTGGCTACAACATAATTCAATTATACAAGGATACTACTGCAATAAAAATAGAGAAAAACAGTTTGGTTTTTCAACTGAATTTTAAAGCAATTGAACTGGCCAAATTGACATATTATGTCTTTACCATTTAATTTATTGTCTATATGTCACAGGTACATATGGTAGAAGCATCTTTAGTCCAAGACACCCATATATTTACATTACTATATAAGTAGTTATAAACATAAATCTCTGATATTTGGGTATCTAGTTAGGGTTACACAGTGGCAATGGACAGCAGAATAAAATGTGAAAAACAGCAAGAATAAGTAGGCCTATGTATGTACAACTGTAGTAATAGCAAAAATAGTGTGAAGATAACAATTATGCCATATAACCATGTCAAGGTTTTATAAATGAATAAAGAGGAGAGCATGTTAGGTTAAAAGACAGTGAGCTACAAGAATTTGTTAAACAACAAGAACAAAAGAGAGAAAAATAAAGTCAGAAAAGGGAAGTAAAAAGAATAAAAGAACAAAATGAAAGGAAGGAGAGGCTGCAAGTACAGGAAATGAGAACAGAAACTGAGATGGCCCAGCATGGCCAGGTGGGTTAAGACACTAACTTGTAATCTAAGGGTCGTGGGTTTGAATCCCCATCACACCAAACATTCTCTCCCTTTCAGCTGTGGGGGGCATTATAATGTGATGGTCAATCCCACTATTTATTAGTAAAAGAGTAGCTCAAGAGTTGGCAATGGGTGGTAATGACTAGCTGCCTTCCCTCTAGTCTTACAATGCAAAATTAGGGACTGCTAGCGCAAATAGTCCTCTTGTAGCTTTGTGCAAAATTAAAATAACAAACAAAAAAAACAGAAATTGAGATAAAAAATGAAAGAATAAAAAAGGTAGACAAGACACCAGAAGTAGAAAGAATAACACAACAAACTAAGATTGTAAAGTTTGCCCAACTAAAGAAAGAAATTACTAAAAATGACAAAAGAGTCATGGCTAGCCAACACAATCTGCCAAAAATTTGATGAATGTGTTTGTTGTAAGTTAAGCACAAAACTACCGAATGGACTATCTGTGATCTGCCTACCACTGATAACAAAACTTGGTTTTTAGCAGCATAAATCTGGAGATATACTGCTGTGCCACTGTAGGGAGGTGATAAATGTGAACGAGAAGTTTGGTCAGAGAAAAGTTTGAAAATGTAACAGTAAGTATCATGAAGAAAAGGGATCTTAAAATGGTGAAGAAAATTTATAGTGTTGATGCATCATCTTTTTTATCCTACTTAAAAATGAGAATAGTAATACAAATGTAGTAATAAGGGGCTGCACAAGAGTATTGTTAATGTTTTATTTTTATATTTAACATTGAGAAAAGTAGAATTAAGGGGCACAAGTATAAATTTTAGCAAGATAGAAGTCATCTTCAACTGAAACAGTTTATTAGATACAAAACACCACATACCATAGCATTATTAATTAATGTCAAAAGACATGTATCAGATAGGTGTATGAAAGGTTCACCTAAAGTCAGAACTAGAAAAAAGATGTCTCAACCCATTTCTTACAGGAAAAAGTGTACAAGCGTATGCAAGCACGACATCAGAAAATGCAATGGAGTATCACAAATTATAATTGGCTTTAATGAAACAGTATGAACTTGCTGAAGAAGGATTTTGCTAGAAGTTTAGAGAAGTCAAGCCTTAAATTGGAAATACTGTATTTCAGTTTATGGCATGTCTCTGTATTAATATTTACAAGATCAACAGAAATGGCCAAATGTGAAAGTTTTGAGGGACTGGCAGATCTATTAATACAAGAACAGTTCATTATCATGTGCTTAGATGACATGACACTGTCCTTAAAGGTGAGAGCACAAGAAGATGTGGAGGAGATAATCAAACTGTCAGAACAGTGTATGGAAGCCATGGAGGAAGTATAACTGGCAAGTCCAAAAATATCCAGTTAAATTTAAAACCAGTGATGGCTGACCAGGAGCAATTATATCAAAAGTGGCAGAATGTTAACAGATAGAAAGAATAACAGATGCATCATTGTTTTTCGTATTTAACAGTTAGAACAATAAGACTAGAGAACATAACTATAATTTTGGCAGGGTATGAGTCATTTTCAACTGAAACAGTTTCATTATTTTATGGTTGGCCTTTTGAATGGTTGCCTTAAAATACTGTAGACGTAGTAAATTTATGTGAGTTTAAAAACTTGACAACTATATGAATGGTAATGGCTGACTTTAAGAATTTTTTTTAAAATTTAACTCAGAGGATGGAACAGCTGAGATAGACCAATAGGTCTTACTTTTCCCAAAATGTTATTTGTTTCCTAACCAATTTCAGTCTTACGCACTTTACTTTTACTTCAGTCAATCAGGGAAGGCAATTAGCCAGCAGCACTTGCCACTAATTGTTTTTCTTCTTTTTTTTAAAATTGTTGATTCAATGGAAGGTAGTGGGTGCAACACTCATCTGCAGTTGTGTTTTGTTTTTTCCTTCTTTGATTGTTAACTAGAGAAAAGGCAACTGGTTGGAACCTCTACCATCAACCACCCTTCCTTTTTTGGCTTTTGCATATTACAGTATGAGGAAAACACTGTAATAATCAATTGTAATTAATTAATAGGACCACTGATTAAATAACGTATACCATTAATTATTCAGCTCTAGAGGTGAGAATGAAAATGTGTAACTGGAAACAAGAACTAACTACTTATCTGTTTCACCCATTAAGCTTGTAAGGTCTTTTGCATATTTGTTGGGTAATAGATGTGAGAGGTTATACTTTGGTTACATTGGTTTCTTTTTCTGGGAGACCATGGTGGCCTAAATGGTTATATGTAACCTCAGTTATTTCTTATCTTCCTATAACAGCACAATTACTGTTTGAATTACATTTAGAAGATAATATATAATTTAAAAGCAGTTAAAATACCAGCTATTATTTAAAAACAAACACATGGAATAACTTTAAAATTGATAAACCATGGTGACATAAAAATATAACAAACACGAAATAAGTCAGTTATGGTTAGTTAAACCTACATGTATATTTTCATGTGATTGTAATACAATGTTACATTTTTTTATTTACACTATTGTGAAATTGAGAAATAGCATCAAAAAGCTAAAAACTTCAACTATCTGTTTTTGCACTAAGACAAGAATATTCATAATGGCATTGTACAGAATTTCCACAGTAACATATTGAGTGTTAAAAACATATCCATTTATAGTAGTTTAGTTGCTAACTCAAGGTTATTACAATTCTTGATCATCATGTCAATTGGAATATTTTCATCCTCATTACAGTTACATTTGTTTAATATCATATGTATGATGCTAATACACACACAACTCAGCATAATTTTGTGATGTAAGTTATTTATTTATTAATTGTTCAATCAATAAGTTTAGCAAATGATGGAATTATCAGCCTTGAGTCATGGAAGACTTGTCCTGCTTACTTCTCAATATCATATGAAATAATAACAAAAATGTTTAGAATGTACAACATGTTTTTTACCATATAAAAATATTTTTTTTTACTAGGGAAATTCCATATAAGTACCTTCGAAACTAACACCAATAGACATTTAAAAGCAACTATGAACTAGTGATACTAACTTTTTACCCAGAAGATTATGCTTATGTACAAGACAGCTAAAGCAACATTGCTTTATTACTGTGCTTAAAGATCAACTCTAAGTACATACAATCTGTAAACAATTGAAACTGTCTTCAAAATGCTGTTATTTGTTGGCATTATCTTTGTACCCAGAGAATCTATATGCATCTTTATTTGATACATACCAACATAAGAACTACTATTCTGCAACAGCATTACTTTTCTTCACACCACATTATTCTATTTATAACTGCTGGGTAAAAACATAATAAAAAAGCAAATGTTCAGCAGTATTTCCTTAGTACTTAATCAGTATGAACATCAAACAAAAGTAACTGATGATTGAAAAGTACATTCCTTCAGTCCCATGAATATATAGAGTAATAAACTTTTACTTGTAATTATTTACATGTGGAAGTTAAAACACACAAAATATTAATTTTGCTGAGATAATATTGTTAAAATTGTCATCATCAACAAATATAAATAGGCCATTTTCCTTCTTATTGAATTCTATATGAACCTTTAATTAGACTTTCTTGCTTTTGAAATATCTAAACAGTAACATTTGGCAAATTTTGAAGGTTTGTACAGTAACCAATAAATTATTTCAAATTGTACTGAATAGTTATGAAAATATTTTCAATTTTACAACTACATAACACAGCTACATAAACTGCCATAACCATTATTTTGAACTTAGATACATCGTAACGATTTAATAATAAACGGTAAAATATACCACAACTCAATGAGCCACAAAATAAAATATATATGAACGTTTCTAGGGTGTGAATGCCCAAAAAAAAAACAGGAAACTTTATTAAAACCGAACATTGTAAAGAGCAAAATAAAAATATTATAAAGTTCATTCAATAAATATTCCTATGAATATTTGGCAGCATAGCCACATTTAAGCCTTAAGAATGAGAATATTTTTTTATAGTACACGCATTACTAGAGGTTGTTCTTCATACTATTTACTTTTATTTTGAAATCAGGTTTTTTTTATTTATTGCAGACCATTAGGTAATTTCTCCTTTTTGAAAGAGATTTTATGCCATATTTAAGTTTCCATAAATTTTAATAGCGTGTAGTCTCAATATTTTAATTTTATTCACTATTTAATCTTTGTGTGGGTGATAGCTTATATATATTTACAATCGCTTACATCACATATTTAAATTCTAAATTGTTGTGTTGGTAAAAAAGTATTTTAAATTTAAATGTGAAATAGTAGCGAATGTCCAGGAGGAAGAGGTTAAGATTCTGCCTGACCTTCTCAGGCCAACCCAAATACCAACCAATAGAACTGGTTAAGCCCAACCACCTTTTACCTCTTTTTAATAAGTTCCCTGATATAACTTATGTATATCTTCAAACTTACCCTGATGGAAACTAGGTTTTGATAACATAGGTGGCCAGAGCACACATAACCCTTTATGTAGGTTTGTGCTTGATAACAAACACAAATATTTAAGAAAATAAATAATAATGTTAAAATAAATACAATTAATTTAATATTATAATTATATTTGTATGCTTGATTGAGTTTTTTATATATATTTTTTAAAATTCTGACAAATGATAACTTTTGCTTTTTATTTTATGAGTGAGCACTTTAAAACACACACAAGGCAAAAGAGGCATGAGCTGTTAAGCTCTGTTATAGACAGTGCTCAGAAAATTCTTAATTTGTCAAAAAAAGCAAAAGTTTAACATTTAATAAATAAATAAACTTTCAAGTGAGGCTTTTAAATTATTTGAACATCAAATAAATTTCATTTAACAAATAATCAATGAATGTTTGTTTGAAATTAAGCAGAAAGTTACACAATGGACTGTCTGATCTCTGATCACCACTGGTATCAAAACCCTGTTTTTTTTTCAAAGAGAGTCCAGGAAAATACCTTTGTGCCACTTAGAGGTAACAATGGATGTAAATGCTTAAAGATTTTTCCTCGTTTCCTCAAGTTAAAGGTCTCTATCATACAATTTTGTCATTCTTGGTTGCACTTAAATGTTTAAAAAATTCTTAATTTTGAAACAAGGCAAAAATTTTGACATTCAAATAACTAAATAAACGTTTGAATTAGGCTTTTGGATCATCGAACATAATTTTTGTTATTTTGAATATTTAAAATATTTTGTTAAAGTTCACAACAATAAAGGTTTAGTAAAAAGTAAGAATGGATAATTTCATAAACTGAATAATTTGAGGCAATAGTTGGGTGAAAAGTTTTTTATGGAAAATCCTAATAACGCGATATTTAACTTTTCAATGTTTGTTTGTTTTTTGAATTTTGCATAAAGCTACTCGAGGGCTATGCTATGATAGCCGTCCCTAACTTAGGATTGTAAGACTAGAGGAAAGGCAGTTAGTCATCACCACCCACCACCAACTTTTGGGATACTCTTTTACCAATCGAATAGTGGGATTTACCGTCATATTATAAAGTACCCACGGCAGAAATGGCGAGCAGGTTTTGCGCGACGGGGATGCAAACCCGCAATCCTCAGATTACGAGTCACACGCCTTAACACGCTTGGCCATGCCTGGCCACTTTCCAATGTAATTGTTGAATAATATTGAAGAAAGGGAATTACAATGCTCAAATAGGAAGTTCAATTTTCTTCGGTGGACACAGCAGATAGACTGATGCGGCTTTGTTATAAGAAAACACACACTTAATGGAATTAAATTATAAACTTTTTTTAATTTGAAAAGTTTTCAGAAACATCATCATATCAGAACATTGAGTCAATCAGGTCCATAATTTAGTCATATTAGACCTTATTGCATTTAATAGTAATAATTTTTATGAGCATTTTCAAACTTAAGTTTAAAATAACTTGAAGCTCTAAGGAGTTTTAGTAAAATGGTAAAATATTGTTATTTCAAAACAAGATAAAGAGAATAGTTTGTCATCATAGATAAAAATGAATATTTAACAGGAAAAAAACTAGTGAAATTATAACAATTGAATTTGTTGAATTTAAAATATATACGATTTTACTGATAAAAGGGAGACTATGTTACAACTAAATAATTGATAAAATTACCACTGAAGGACAATATTGGAATATTAGGCCATCAGAAAGTCATCCAGGAACTTTCTATTTGTTGCTATAAGTTCATAAAGAATGATGTCCTTTTTGACATATAATAACTAACATTAGAACATATTGTCATACTTTGGCCGAAGTTTTAGTAATTATTCTCAAGAAACGTACTACAAATGAATATATCTTTAAAGTTTATTTTGAGTTTTATCAGAAAATGCAACAATTGAAGTTTGATTGTGATGTACACTGTGTGAGGTTTTCCTTCGAATCACCGCACACAAAAATACTATTGGAAGAGACGATATATCTATGTAATAATTTAGTCAACAACACTAACTTATGAATTTATTATTCCGAAAGATGTTTTTCTGAAGTTAATCATCTTTGTTGTTCGGGATTTTCATTTCTTCCTGAATGGGAATTTATATGATCAAATTAATAATGTCACTACGGGTTCAAAACTAGCTCAATCTCTTGCTAACCCATTTTTGTGTTTCCAAGAAAATAATGGCTGGACAATTGCCCATTATAATTCAGTTTTTCTTCTATTGCAATTATGTTAATACAACTTTTACTATTTTTAAGAATTCTGATCAAATATCTAGAATTTTTCAATATTTGAACAATAATTACAGTACTATTAATTTTAGCGTTGAAAATCAGGAAGATCATAAACTTCCATTTTTGTACACTCTTATAAAAACAGTGATGGATGGTTTGAATGTGAAATTTATCATAAAAACTTTCACTGGACAATATTTAATTCCAAGAGCTTCTTTTCATCTGTTTCTAAAGATAATTTAGTTAAAATATGTTTTCATCAGGCTTATTAGGTAACTAGAACGTATGATAGACCCGGCGGTTTAAGATGTTCGTCTCGTAATCTGAGAGTCGCAGGTTCGAGTCTCCTTCACACCAAACATGCTCACTCTTTCAGCAGTTATTAATTTTATTTTTGGTGGAGCATTACAGCAAGAAGAGATCAAATTTATACAAAACAAAAGGAGACTGCACAGGCCGATTTCGTTTTTATATTTAAGAAAGGAGCTGGAGAGAGGCTAGGCCAATTACACACACACACACACACATATATATATATATATTTATATAACATGATGATAATCTTATGGATCCCATGAACAGTTTTGTAAACTTAATAGTATTGGATCGTTATCTATCCCCAAAAGCACAAATCTCCTTTGAATGTTTCCCAATAAATCAGTGTATTTTCTTAAATAAGAGCATCAAGAAGGTTGAAACCTGTTCTCTACTTTATTTTGGTAAAGTTGTTAATACCATACCAGCTGTCCTGAGAATGACACCCACCAATTGAAGTTTTCTTGCTATCATAGAAATAGCACAAAGTGGTTAAGATTATGACCCACAGGATGGAACAGTTTATTTAAGAAGAGAGGTGTGTTAGTGAGACTACATCATGTCATGGAGAACTATGGTGCTATGCAGAGATAGAAGAAAGGTTTCCAATAACATAAATAAACGTTTAGCCAAATATAGGAGTCTATGAGCACTAATATACTCATGTTATAGGTTTTTAGTTGTCTGAGTTTGGCATTGGCCAAGGCAACACTAAACATCTCTTACTTTTACAATTACAGGCATCTGTGATTAATGTGAATCTGATTTCACCTCCAGTATACAAGAATACTTACTGCCAAGAAGGACCTAGTCTATTTTCTCAAGAATTTCAAATTACATCAAATAAGTACTCAGAAATAGGTAGTCTCTGTTGTCTTGAGAAACCATAATTCAACTAGACTAAGAAATAATATCCTATCATGGTATCAACAGATCTAAAAGATATCATGGATAAATTAAAGGAGGGAATCACAAATGATACAATTAATTACCACTTAGATTTTTGAGACATATACACTCTAACAAAGGCAACACCTACAACAAAATAGTTTCAAAACTGTAATTTTGAGCAAGTTACAGAAGAGGGAAAAAATTCACACTATTAGATAAGTAGTGGTATTCTGCCCTCCTAATATTTCTAAATCATAGAAAGCTCATGTTCTGTTAAAGGTTACCAAAATGAAACACATTCCATAGGTTCCAGTGAATAGGAAAATCTTTCTATTAATAGTTTTGACACAGCAAATGTCTCACATCTTTTCCAAGAAAAAGTTCCAGAACTTCAGATGATAATTTAATCACAAAAACTCTTTTCCCACATCTTACTCTGGAAAGCAGAACAGTATCTACATTTTGTCTGGTCTAGTTGGGCAATATAAGAACTGCCTACTTGTACCTTGCTACATAGCAAAATTTGATATTTTGCTCAACTGTTTCAGTATATGAAAGAGGGTCATAGGCATGCCATTTCTGCTATTATGCTGAATCCAGAAAATTAATTGGATCTTGGGCTAGTCTGGCTAACTGATCTGGGGAGCATAATAATCAATTTGTGTTGAAATGTCTGGTAGTCAGCTCATATTGTACAAGGATGGGTCGTACTTGGTGTATGCAAGTAAATGTACGTGGAAATAAATTCAAATTTCTAGTTGATACTAGAGCCCACAGAAACCTGATTGACTTTAGGCAACTCAAGTAAAGTCACTACTTTAGCAAATTGGTATTTACTTGATGATCACTACATCCATTAAGTTGTAAATATACAACATCCAAATGATGCCATATTTTCCTGCTTGGTACATTCTCTATGAAATAATAGGATTTTAATCACAAATATTTAAACAAATTAGATAAATCAGAATTCCAGTTTTCTATTAATCCCAAACTAAAAATGTATTTGCTCTTAAAAATATCTGATTACAACCATGCAAAGTTTGTGGTTGTTCTGTTATCATCTATCACAGTGTGCAGTGTAGAAAATGCATACCAAAAATTAAGAACCCCAGACTATTTAAAAAGAACCTAAAGCAAATGGTAGTAGTTATGAGAAGCATATTATATATTTGTTGAATTTCAAAATAATTTTCAGAAAAAGTTTTCATAGTGAATAATAACCCAAATTTACATAGAGTTAGTGATATGTACTAAATATCTGTACAAGGTGACTTTCTTTATCACATTCCAACAAACAGATGGGCCTACTGGGCTGCATAAATTAGTTAGTTCAATTTGATAATTGAGAGATGAGCAAATTACATTAAAAACATTTAAAATATTCATATCATTAAATCATGTGACAGCTATAATCCATAGAAAATTGGAGTGGAATATATGATAAATACATTTTGAAACAGTTTGGCCTTTTTTCTATTTTTCTTTTTTAGTGTTCTGCTACGGTTGATTACTTTTGAAAATGATATGTAACAGCTCTTTCAACAAATTATATTCATATATTCAGATCTTGTTATGGATTAAAAATTTCTATAATAGGTTTTTTCCTTTCTAGCTTATGGTATTATAAAACAAAAGATGAGGATCAAGTACAGAATCAGGCCCATCTAGAATTAAACCTGCCACAAGTTGTACCTCAGCCATGGTTGAGCAAAATGTAACATACTGCAATACGTGAGAACCCATGAACACAAACTTCAGTGGCAAAACCAATTTATGTACCACAGGGAACATCAAATAATATAATCAAGAATGATTTTCACCTGGAAAAGTTACATAAGTTGCTTCCATGACAAAAACCATGAAATGAAGATCAATTGTAGGAATCTGTATGATTTTGCAAGTGTGATACAGATGCTCAGTCAAATTAGTTTTAAATTTTACCTAAGTTCATTTACAAATATAGCTTGTGTATAAAAGTTCAGAATACAAGTTGCTTGCCGAAATGTTATGTGAGCAATAGTTGTTTAATATATTCTACATGCTACTGTAATCTTGTGTCTTTCTTTTCTTCATGCTATAAATACACAAAAACTGTTTGCTAAGACCAAACTAAACACACAATTATTTGATTTTGGTGATTATAGGGTTTCAACAACCAAGAAAGTATTTGAACAGATGTAGTTATTTGAAGTGTTGGAATAAAAAATACAAAACACAGTACTGAAGTTACAATGAGATATTTTAATTGCTGTGCATTATAAGGATGATAACAAACTGCTGATCACATAATCTATTAGGTTATTTCACAGTAGAATATACTGTTTAAATAAATGAGCTATATTTGATTAAACTTAATTTGGTAAAAGTACAGATAAAATGTACTTATAGTTCACAAATAAATCTTGACTCTATTTGTAGAAAAATGAATTTACTCAAAAACCACTAAAACTGGTTCAGAGTTTCACTGTAACTACCAATCAGAAAAGTGAATCACAAAACTTGGGAAGTGTCTCTGCTTTATGTAATAGTTGTAAAACAGTCCTTTACATAGGAAGAAATAAAAATATAGTACAATTATATCATGAAACAATAGAGATTTTATTAATTAGACCCTACTATGCAGATTAACATCTTAGCCTGAATTTAAGGCATTGACCGGAGTCAGATTTTCCAAATCACATTGTGGAGAGTAAAGATTAAAAAAGAAAGTGAATGGCTAAGCTTCTGAAAACAATAAACATTATCTTTGACTTGTGTTTTTGATGAAGAGCCTCTATAGTTCAATACTGTATACATAAATTATTACACAAGCATGAATAAACTCTTGGTTACACACAAGTTCTTTTACCCTCGTTTACTTTGAACAACTTATGATATTTAGTATATGCCACAAACCATTCTATGTTTACTGGGCTTGAAGATTATCATTATTTGTTTAAAAAAAGTGAAGAAGTTGTCAATGAATTTTTTTTATTTTATTCATTTATTGTTAAATATTTATATTATTAATTATCAATATCATTTTTGTGGATTAAATTTTGTGTTAAAAATTGTTACATCACCTAATCTAAATTTTGTTTTGACAACAGATAAAAGCCTGATATTAATGCTATTTCAATTACAGAACTGACTGACATAAAGCAAAAATCATCAAGTACATCAAATTACAACAGGCAAAATGCTGCTATGTGATATACTTACCAGTACTTTATACTAGTTTATACTGAGTGAATAAAGACAGTAAGATAGTTATATCCCAGAATTTTAAAGTCTTCCTAAAGACTATAAACAAGATCTTCCTTTACAGCCAATAGTTTCAGCTCATGAATCTCCTGCAGAAGTACTGTTTTGATTATTAGAGATTAACTCATAGTTTTCATTTCACCTTAGTTGTACTGAGAACTTCCAAAAGCAAATCTAACCTACATAAAAGCCACTGTGTGTATCACATCGTATAGTGCTTGATTTTTCAAAACAGTAGAAGTCATACAGGTCAAAATACATTTATTCAGATAGAATAACATGGTTATTGTCTACCCATTACGATTTTAGTGACTGGGGTACAAGAGGACTATGACACCTGAGAAGTGTTCATATAATAAACTAAAATAAAAGGTTAGTGTGGCATCACCTGGCTTAGCTTCAGGTATATACAATTTATCATGAAAGTGAAAGTACTGATTCAATTTTAAATTCAAATAGTTTCTGAATTAAGGTATTTTATGTTATATCAAAACATTTTTAACAATACACAAATGTCTTTAATCTATGGTGACTCTATATTAAGAAACAAATATTTTTACAGTTTTACTGTCTTACACTTTTGGTACACAGACTAACAACAATATCAGAATATATCTTTGTTAAGTAACATGACATAAAAGCTACTGTTGGAACCCTGTGTTACCAAAATGTACTGGCTATTCTATATATTAAAAGTTAATCTAGCTACTGTTTATGAATAATTAATCTATGAATACATTACAAATTCATTTTGTGAAGAATATTAATTTTGATTGGTTCACAAAGAAATTAGAGGATATATTTTTCACTAAGCATAGTGTCAATTGTCATTATATCCATTTATAACAACTGAAGAAGTCATACATGCTGTCTTGGAACCAATTAGCAATGATTTGATTATAGTGGAAGCATATAATCTGTCATTTAACCTATAAGGCTTTCTTTTCAGATGAGCCATATAAAATGGTTGTTTAAATTTTGAGAGGCATGATATGGGTAAAAACAATTGTTGTGTATTTGTTATTTTTATGCACTCAGTCTAATAAACTTTTAACTTGGGGGGGGGGGGAGAACAGTTTGATAATTCCTTTGGTAAGAAAGGCTTGGTTACATCAATGATATTTTTGCCAGCTGGAATGCTGACCTTAAAACCTTTATCAACAGACAAAATGACAACATTTCACCATTAAACTAGCAACAGAAACATCAATTAGTGACAATACACTAACATTTCTTAATGTACAAGTTGTTATAAAAATGGTCTAATATACACTAGCCTATCCAAAGCACATTTCAAGAAACCAATCACATTTTGCCATACCTCACACCATCTACAAGATAAAAAAGAGACACTGAGCAGTTAAATTGGATTAAAAAATCTGCAGTGACAAGAATAATGGAGAATAGCAAATCAAAAACCCATACCTAACACTTTGACAAAGTGGTTAACCTACATCATTAATAATACAGTTGAAAAATGTAGAGTCAACTGCAGTTTTCAAACCCAAAGCTTAACAGGGGAGAAAAAGCTCATGTAAAGATTGACTATCAGCTGCAACAGACTAATGTTTTTAAAATAAAATACAATTTATGTGGTGCGCTCTACATAATGAAGCAGGAAAGAAACTACGCAATATTCAGAAAGCATATGAAACATGTATTCAACCTGAATGCAAGTAAAAATATCATAGCCAAATACTTTTTGGGAAAACAATCTACCATGCTAGAAAAATCTTTGAACATTTACATACTGTTGAAAACCAAGCAACCAAGAACTGGTTCATTGGGTGGCTTATTTAAAAGCTAAATGTATAAAATCATTCAATTTACTCTATTTTTGTAATAACTTAGTTTGGTTCAAACACGTATGTAGATATAGATACAAGTATTGTCATTTTAAATCCTTTAGTTCTTTGTTCTCTCATTTTATAAAACTCAAAATAAACTATCTCAGTTTTACAGAAACATTTATCTGTATATCTATACATCACCTTAGTTTTTGTATTCACAAAATGAACTCAATGATTATTTACTTTTTTCAGGAAACTGAAAAAGATAAAAATAGTGAAATACATTTATATTAGTATGATATATAAAAATTTGAAATTTAATGTCACATGCAACATAATCTGAAGTCCTATTACTGAGATAGTTTTCTCCTGAGACTTATCACATCCATCTTAAATTTAAAATGTCAATCAGTATTGTGAGATGTTTTTACCAGTGGTACAATTTATTAAGGAATTAATCTAAAATGTATACCAAAATACAAGATACTACAATACTTCATTTATACACGTACTTCTGTTGTATTCAGAGTAGAAGCAAAATTATAAATTTTAGGAGTTATGAATGTTTGAAGCCTTCAATCTTTTGAGTTGCTTGTTGAAAAGTACACGATTTTAATCAGTTTTCTCCACTGATTTTAATAGACACTACTCAAATACACGCTGTCCATAACCTATTAAAAAGTCTTTATATCATATAGCCCCCAAAACTTGTTCACTTTGGAAATTTTGCATGTGCAATCATAATAAAATGTTTTCCTGTGTATTAAACACATGTATATAAAGGACAATATTTATCAAGATTCAATTATGATCTTCTTTAAGCTTGTAAATTGCTATATTGTGAGTATTTCGTAAATGAATCTGCATGTTACCAAACTCTATGAAACCTTTTCCACATTCTGTGCATTTTAAAGGATATTCATGGGTATGTTGAGCAATTTCATGGCCTTGAAGAGCATTGCTACGTTTAAAAGTTTTACTACAGTAGGTACATTTGTATGGTCTATCTTCTGTATGTGTCTTCAGGTGACGTGTTAAGACACTATGATAAGCAAACGTTTTTTCACAGTAAGGGCAGCGGTATGGTTTCTCTTTGTTGTGGATCCTCATGTGAATGTTTGTGTGTCCACGCTGTGTGAATTTTTTTCCACATACCTCACAGGCATAAGGTTTTTCTCCTGTGTGAGTAAGCATGTGTTTACGTAAGCTGCTTTGTTCAGTGAATCCTTTTCCACAAAGGTTACACTGATGTGGTCGTTCATTTGTGTGGATCGCAACATGATTACGTAGATCTGTTGATTTGTTTGTAGAATATTTACAATATGGGCATCTAAAACGACGGTTTTCTGTTTCATTTCTATGTATTTTTCTATGTCCTTCCAATGTTTTCAAAGATGTAAACAGTCTTCCACACTTTTCACATGGGTACGAATCTGTAGATGAAACTTTTTCAATCTCATTATCTTTCTCTGGTGTTTCAAAAGATGTAGAAGAAATGTTTGGGTTGTTAGGATCATGTTTTGCTATGTAATGTTTCATAACATTATTTGTGCAAGAAAATCCTTTATCACACACAGAGCAGTGAAAACGCTTATCTCCTGTGTTAGTGATCTTTCTTACAATTATTTCCTGGCTATTAAGTTTAACATTTTTACAAGACTGTGAAGAAGGATTTTTTATTAAATGTACTCTCATGTGAGTGGCTAGACCAGAGCCTTTTCTGAACAAATTGTTACAAAGGTTGCATTTTACAAGCTCAAACTGAGCATGAGCTTCCTGATGTTGCCGAAGATGTCCTTCGGCTTTGAATTTTTTCCCACATTCCAGGCATCTGAAGGGTCGTTTATCTTCTTGGTAATTTTGGTGAGTGGCTGAGTGAGTTAAAAGCTTGAGATAGCTTTTAGAAGAAAAAACACATTGAGTACAATGATGCTCATCAGAACTTGAAGACCTGTTTTGTTCCTTATAATTTGCTGAAGAATCCTCTGCACTAAATTCTCTTTCACAAAATTCACTTTTGCTTATTTCAATACCAGTTTCAAGCTGTATATCTAAATTCCTAGTGTCTTCATCCTCATGGTGCTCATTTGGTCCAAAAAATATATTTTCACAATCAGCATTTTTGTCCTTGTGAATATCATTGTGAGGCTGATCTTCCATTAATTCTTCAAGTAGTATTTCACAATTAATATTACTGTTACAGCTGTTATCAAAATTTATGTGGTTCTCAGCTTCATCTTCACTCAGGTATTCTTCATTAAAACTCTTTTCTTCCACCAAAAGCTCTTCATTACATAAAACACCAACAACTTCATCATCTTCCTTTCTGCCCACCCCTTTCTTATCTATAAGGCAGTATGAGAAGAAAGTGTGTGTATATATATATATATATATACTTAAGTAGTCTATATATAATTCACAAAAGAAATACACAAACTCATATATTAAACAATTTTTAGTAATAAAAATTCAAAGAGTATAATGAAGCTCCTCAGAACTTGAAGTATTATTCTGTTCATTACTTGTTACTAAAGATTCCTTTGTAATAGAACTTTCATACAACTCACTTTTCTGCATTTCAATATTGGTTGTAGACTGTTCATTTAAATCCCTTGTCTGTTCATTCTTCTCTTGATTCTCATCTAACTCAGAAAACTGACCTTCAACACAAGCATTTTTGTCAATGTGAATATGGTTCTGAGTCTGATCTTCCATTGGTTCCTCAAGCAGTATTTTACAGTTTACACTGTTGGTACAGCTGTTACTACAAATCACATGGTTCTCATACTCATCTTCACTGATGTCTTCTCCATTAAAACTTTTTGTTTCCAACAAAAGCTCTTCATTCCACAAAACATTAAGAGTTGCACTATCTTTCTTTCTGTTCACTTGTTTCTCACCTGTAAGGCAGTACATATACATTGAAATAATCCATAAGTATTTCATAAAAAGAATACACCAAGGAAAGTTTAGTAATAACATACAATAATTACAGGTAATATTACAAATGAGTTTGAACCTAAAATAACTAAGTAACTTTTACAACATAAATTTCAGAGTTAACTAATATAGTGAGATCAGGGTTGTTACAAATAATAAAACTGACTGAACAACTCTCAAAAACTTAAATTGTAGACACACTGATTTCGGCTACATATTGAAAAAAATTGTGTTTGTGTGTATATGAGAGAGAAAAGAGTGATATTATTCTATAATGAATAGTCAGCGAACCAATGAGAGAAAGTGCCATTTTAAATTTAATGTTATTCAATGAGAAGATCATTCCAAAAGTTGAAGTCGGTGAACACTGGGAAGAGGATTCATCACTGTATTATTAGGTTTGATGCTTTGCTACATGCTGAGATTGTAAAAAAATTCAGTTACTAATTTTTAGATAACCTAATTTTGTAGCCATAAGATAAGATTTACCATTGATAAATTCTAGTAGTGAAAGTAAACTGCGATGCAAGAAAGATTTGGTAAATTAAAATATAACAAAAACAACAACAATGCTCTTAATTCTTAATAAATAGATTTCTAAATAGAAAAGAAAAATCAAGGAAAATAAAGTCTAGTTTATAAAGAAGATAAAAGCTGAGATAAATAGCCTAAATTTAAGAAGTTTAAATTGACAAATAGGATGGAAGACTGACAGAACAGTGGAAATATTAGGAATTTTGTTAAGGAAAGAAAAATTACAAGATGAAAAGAAGAATTTATGAGAAACAGCTGGCTAATGTTAAAACTAACAGCAAGTTAAACAAAATGTTAATGTGGAAATTATGCCTTTAAAAGATGTTGTAAATTGTGAGATGGCTTTCTTTTTAACCATTTTATTATAATTAAGCTGAAACAAGTAGATATGATTCCTCCGAGATGTAAAAATGTAAAAAAGTATGTAAAAATGACAGAGATGAAAAACATATAAAGGATTGAGACCAAATATATGCCTTTGCAGGAGTTTTTGGGGAAGAAAAGGATGAAACATGTAAGTGGCAAAACCTATTTCTTTTGTTTTTTGATAGATTAAAAAAGTAACAGTTGCCTGAAGATTGGGATGATTACCAAATTTAGAGTTCAGGCTGGCATAAATTCTATTCATACTAACTTTGGGCTAGTGCAGTTCTACATTATTAAATTTTTTTTTAAATGCTACATGTGTTATTTGTTCTTTCAACTTATTAGATATCTATTGTCACTGAAAGTTATTTAAGATTAGTAGCCTATCTCTCATGAACCTGATATTAAAATTAATACTTCTCTTTTACATGTGGTTGTGGGAATTTGAACAGGAAGTCGTATCTTCCAAGATAGTGACAGATCTACTACATTGGTTGTGGAAATTTATCATAGAAGGCCACATCATTCTGTAATAAGGAGACAGACTCCATGCATTGTGATCAGAAGTCCTTTTCCACCATCAAGGGGATGGATCAACTCTTATGAAGGTCATATTGCATCTACTTCAGTAGGTCAACCACCACATACTCTCAACTAAATAGCTCTAATCTCTTTCTTGTGGAACTCGTTCAGGAGTGTGTCTCCATTGCTCCACACAAGAGTGGCTTGAAAGTAAAAAGATGCATGGACTCCCATACTCCACTCACAGAAGAAGAAGTGACAATGTGTTGGATGACCATGAAACCGTATTGGGATAATCAGACCAAACCAAGTTATTCATTCAAGGTAAGGTAAGAATGGGCTGCAATCTTTTTCTGCTTTATTTACCCACACAGCCCATAAGTGGTATAGTCAGAAACAGATATGTTTTCTTATATAAAGTAAGGTAGATAACTCTCCAGCAATGTTGTGGAATACCTAATCTCAGTGGTAAACATGTTGAAATATGGATGAGAGCATTCAAGTCAACATAACTTACAGAGTGGATTAAAAGAACATCTCGTCAAGCACTACTTGTCACTGAGTGAGATCAAGTGAGATACGGGCCTCTGAAAAAAAAAATGACGATAAAAAAAAATAATAGTTAAAGTCGCAATGAAGTCTGATCACAGGTATTGAAAGAAACCCCAACTAGGGACAAAATATGAGATTATCTAGACAGTGAAAGATGAATATACAAGGAATGGTCCACATGTCAGAATGGAGAATCCTCTGCATTGTATGAGAAATATGAAAAGTGAGGGTAAGGTATAGGATTAAGTGGAAGGATGGTTGGGAAAAAGAAATAATTTGAGCCAAAGGGTAAACTTTAATTGGTAAGGGAGAGAGTAAAAATAAAAAAAGGATGATGATTACAAGGGGATAAAGAGACACAGGATCATGTATCCCAATAGGTAGCCAAACAGGTTCTAGAAGAAAAAAGAGCCCTGACTGGATGCATAAGTCTATAAGGATCTGGTGAACTGTAAAGAAATGAAAGAAAAAGAAGGAACAGTCCTCCCGAGTTGTCAAGGTATGTGGGAGTATTAACAAAGTGGATAAGGAAAAACAGGTAGTTGGAGAAGAGCACATGAAATGTCAATGGCAAATAAATCCAATCACTTATGTCCACAGGTTAAGAGCAGAATTTATGTAGTACAGGAAAGATGTAGCATTGAAATTTGAAAGTAGTTCAAATGGATGTCAAGGAAGGGAATAATTGATCACAAGAATGACCCAATCCAGAAAACTAAGCGAGAAAGTTTGCCACACATTCAGGGGTAGACTGTTCAGTGGGAAACCATCTCTGGAAGTATACTAATAGTGGATGATTCACCAATTATGTCATTAACACCATCTGCAATAAGGAAGCAACTCAACATGTGAAACCAGACGGAGTCACTGTAGACTTTACAAAAGGTAGGTGAGAAGACATAGAACATTAAGAGCAGGCTGCAGAACATGCGACTAAGATTGATAAATAAGGAAGGGACAGACTGATAAGGGATGGAGAAGAGAGGCAATTGACATAATCTTGAAAACCAAAGTAGATCTGGTCAATAGAGAGCAAACATAAGTACTCTGCAAGGACAGGAATAGCAATAAATTACCTGATGAAAGAATCAGATGGATAAGATACAATCCATACTGAAGGTAGAAACTGCCAGAGCTAGTGGATAAGGTAATGGCAACCAAAAGAGAGGGAACTTGGGAGATAGTGATGTAACAAAGTAATTCATGTATTGAGACTCCCATCAATGGCAAAAAACACTTAAAACAAGGAGACCTAATGCCCACTCAATGGAATATACCTGGATGGAACATAAAAGACAATTCACAGCTATATGGATAGCATCCTGCAAAGTACAAGTAATAATGCAAACGAGATGTATATATCCCCAGTTCAAGAAATTTAATGATCCAAATGTAGATTTATGGATTGGTTGCTCCTACACTGAGTGAGATGTGCCACTTCTATAGAACTGACCATAAGAATTAACCCCAGACAATGTATGACAAGGAAAAAGAAATGATATAACATCCAATATTTAGACAGAAGTTCCAAAACAGCTAAATACAAAATGTCAAAGTATGCAAAACACTGTACCAAAGTGTTGTTGTGACTGACCCATATTCTCCATGCCTGAATGGAAGTGTCTGTGAAAAGATGTAGATCTGTAGAAATAGCACACCTGCTGAAATATGAGCATTATTCTCTTACCAATACAGATTGTCTTGTAGGGAAGGAAAAGGGAAATAGGGGTTGAAGAGGATCCAGATCTAGGTCCTACAGTTTATGAAATACCTTGTGAAGAGATTGTAAATGGATACGAAAAAGGGGGGACCAAAGCAGTCATGAAAGAACAAATCCCTAAAAGTAATAAAACCTTGTGAGTAGTAAGTCACTAAATAAATATGGTATGGTAAACTAAAAAAACTCCATTAAACTAGGTTATGATGTAGGAGGCAGAGCTTGGGGAGAGAGGGTAAAGCTTGAGGCAAATGAGGCTCTGACAGAAAAAAAGACTGCAATATCTGTATGGGTAGACACTTAGGGCCTGATCATTTCCGGGAATGTTCCAAAGATAATAACATCAAAAGGGAGCCTTACAAAAAACCCTGAGGCAAATCTAGGGTAAGTATATTCCAGCCAATATAACATCACAACTTCTTATGTCCCAATAACAAAACCACAAATATAAAACTAAGGGTGGCATATAATTAAGGAGTCATTACTCAAATATGTAACAAAAAAACCTAAGAATTACTGATATAAAAATGACAGACAGTCTGATAGAAGAAAATGGCAAAAGAAGCTGAAGTCCCCTGAGGGCAGGGAGTATGCCATGCAAATCCACTCATATAACACACAGCTAACTGAACAGCATAAATCAGAATTTCAGGGGAGAGAGGAAGAATGAATAGTAATGAACAATAATTAATTGACAAAGAGAGACAAAATTCCATGAAGAAAGAATTAAAAAAGCTAAGAAGAAACCATGAGATGGGAACAGTAATGATCAGCAATTGTGAAGACAGAAAAATACTTTGTTAACCAACAAAAACTAAGAAGCATTAGTGGGAGCTTTGAAGAAGGCTATAGATAAAAAATGAATTATGTAATATTCAATGTCCCAACACATAAAGCAAATAAATCTGTTGTCAAATTGCCCACACAACCTCCAGAGGCCTACAACATCCAGAGTGGTAACTGGAACTTTGGAATTTATAGCACAGAAAGTTTACAACACACTACGTACAGAAAAGCAACTTCAATGAATTATTAAAAACAAATATAATAATCGACTTCAAAAAATCAAATGAAGTTAAAAATTAATTATCTCGGGCATAAAACAAAGTCACACATAAAGCTATAAAAAACAAAAGAGCACATAAAAACTCGACCATTATCATACAACAAGTGATGGTTAAGTACTGAAGTGTAGAGGAAGCATGTATCCTGTGAGCATTTCATGCTCGTATTGGTTAAGAGGTGACATAGGATGATTTGCAGGAGAAACATGTTGGAGTCTTCCAATTCCAATGACAAGGGATGGAAGGCTTGTGGCATGTGTAAAAAAAATTCACATATAGAAGGTAGAACTGACTGAGAATAGCTAATCTTGTGTTATGTATACAAGTTATCTCACATGAGTCTACAATTTATAATACACTATGTATTACTACTTCAAATAATAATAATAATAATTAAATCTATGATATTTGCTAACAAGATTGATAGATATAAATTTCTTTTCCATACAAATACAACTCAATGTACAAACAAACAAAAAATACAATTTATAACAAGTTATTACAAATGATGTTTTATATACAAGAGTTTTACAAACTTACAGACAATACTAAGTTTCATACCTGGTCTAGAACTAAATATTTTATCAATGATCCAGGTCTACAACTAGCAAATTATTTCTAAATTGATACTGTCACACACGTCACTTAAGCTAATGCTGTCTTTTTGTTGGCTGGCCTCACACCAGGTACAAGCTGACTCCTTCCAGGAAAGATATTTAATGTCTTCATAGAAATAATAATGTCTGAAGTAATTCACTAAAACTGAATGGTTTGTAATGTTGAAAATCTATAATTTTTCTGGTAAAATCTGGTACTTTTACATTTAATAATTGCCAATCACAAAAATAGCTTCCTAGGCCTATAGCACAGTGAATGTAGCTGTTCCATAATAATACTTCTATTTCTCTTGGCTCTTAAATTTTTACATACCACTTATGGAAGTTTCTAGAATTTTCAATAGTGATTAAGCATGTTTTCATAAACAACTACTGTTGATTGTTTCACAAATTCTCCACAAGTTTTGAGAACAGGTGGGACCTTCACAATACATCACATGCACAAAAAAGGAAAACTATACAGAAACAAGCATAGGCACTAAAATAAACACAAAACAATAATTGGTTACACTTACGAGGTAAGTACTGTACTGGAAGAAACTTGGATAATCTGAATAAACATGAAAATAGATATAGAGGTAGCACTTAATGATGAATTTGATTTTGCAACAACAAATATATCCTAAGTAGTCATTCAAACTTCTTCTAAGGACTAGGTAAAAAAGAAGAAGAAAAGAGGAGTCCAAGAAGATAATATCTATAAAATCAGAAATTAGAAGTTATTAGTGTAGTTATCACAAAAACAGCCAAAGGTAACAAGACTGTTGTAATCAAAAAACAAGATTATCACAGTTTCACACTCTTAAACATAAACTCTACCAAAAACTTTAATCATATTGTTAAATATTTGTTGAACAACAAAAAAAAACTACTTAATGATCTTAAAGCTAAGTCCTCACTTAGCATAACTACACAGAATGAATATCCATATCAGACCTGTTGCAACCTATATTAATGCTCCCACTTATAAAATAACATATAAAGCTGGAAATATGTTAAAAATGTTATTGGTTTTAAACACAAGTTTGGTATAAAAACGCTTTGGAGCACATTCAAAAATCAAAAATGTAGAAATAATGAATAACACCAAAATTATTTCTTTTAATGTTCATCAGTATAACTGTTATTGAATGTGAACAAATTGTATTTGATTTAATAAATATAGAAAAAGTAAACTATGTTCAAGCCCAGGAGCTACTTCAAATTTAATGACCAAATATATAAACAAAACTATGAGTTATGCCCCCTCTCACCTTTGTTTGCAGAAGTTTTCATGAATAATTCACAGAAGAAATTTTTAGCAATAACAATAATACAAAACATATTAAATATTGGTACAGATATGTCAATGATATGATTTGTCTTTGGATGGGATCTACATGTTAAATCGACAATTTTGTAACTTTTCTAAATTCTCAAAACAAATTTATTCAATTTACTATAAAATCTGGTGAAAACAGAAACATTAACTCTTTTCAAATCTTCAGAAAACTGATAACAAAAGTAAAGAAAAACAAATGGTTTAAGGTAAGCTATATTGGAAAACTTCCTCACACAATGACAAAGAAATCTAGGAACCAGTCTTTTACTGTACAAATAATATAGAAAAAATGCTGTGCAGCACCAAAGACAGAACTGAAAAGCATAGCACTAATGTATTTATCAATTAATGTGTTAAACTGCAAAAGTGTATAAATAAGTCAAACAGAACATTCCACAGAAACAAGAATTCAAGAACACTATTAAAGTTAGAAATTAAAAAAAATGGATTCATTTTTGCATCATAAATTATCAAAACTAAACACCAAAATTTTACATATCTGTTAAAGAAATAAAAACTATACACTCTAGAAATTTTAGAAATAAACAGAAGTCTAAAAATAAACCCAGACAAAATTTTAAACGACAAAACTAACTTAAGTTTCTTCCCACTCCTGGTTCTGTGTTTAAACATATATGTAAACCTTGCTACAAGACATTTCAGTCTGTAACTGATGATGCCTTTACTGGTAAAACAATGTTCATTATAAATTATGCATTTCTGAAATCTTCAAATGATTTGTTTTTCTTCAATTCTGCAATTGTAGAGTTTCACCATGTCCCAATGGTTTCAAGCAACAATTCTACATTACTGTTACATTTGTTTATCTTTAAGCACAAAGTTATATAATGATGGGTGGGGGAGGTGCCTCATCAATTGAGGATTTTGGGTTTAATTCCTGTTACCAATAAAATTGCTTCTTCTGTCTTTGTTATTGCAAAGCAACTAAGACTATCCACCACTGTCACTAATTTTGAATTGCTAGCTGGAGGGAAAACAAATGGCTGACACACTCCTCCATCAGTCTAGCTACTTAAGTTTTAAATAAAATGTAGGATTTCATGATTTGCTAGGAATCATGGTGTCCTTCGAAAGTTTTTTGCTGCAAACAACACACAGTGGTAGAGGGCAGTCTCTCCCTAGCCCAAGACTCAGTAATTGTTGATATACTTTTGACAAGCCTTTTGCTTAGAAATCTTACAAGGTGGTAGTATAGTTTTGCTCAAATAGTATTAGCAAAATTGTTGCTGTTGCTACTTTCAAAGACATGTTTCTTGAAACGAATCTGTCTATTATAATTTTAGAGATGCTATTAGAAAAGTACTAATAAGGCAACTGACACTTTGCACAGGTGAAAAAATGGTTTTATAAATCAAACACATGTTCAAAACACCACTACATCAATCACTATGTCAAAAAAACAAAAACTGAAGTCATGCCAGAGGGACCATGCATGCACAAAATCAATAAAAGGTTGAATTGAGAACTGTATAAAAACAAGAGAAAAAGCTGAAGCCATGCTAGTGTCACTAAGCATATGGAAATTAGCCATTTAATCTATTTTGTCACATTGTGTTAGGATAATAAGACCACAATGGCCTAAATAAAATTGATTACTTTCTGCAGTTATGAAAAAGTGTACTTAATGGAATACATTTACAAAATTTTGCAGTGAAAAATTTGGGAACCACCGATCTAAGCAATGCTTTGGTGACAGTAGCTAACAGAATTTTAGGGTGTATTGAATGTTTAAAATGTCACTTCTGCTGTTCACACAACCATATTCATGAAACTAACATATAATTTGAAACTCTACAAAAACATATTTGACCACATGGAAGACAGTGTACACTTTGCAGTAATAGCTTGTTCAAAACTGCTTAAATGTGATTTTGGACAATGGCTGTTATATCCATTTTGTATATATCATGTAATGTGATTATGAAGTTCATTAGCAACACTAGAGAAATAAATCTTGACAGAGTGGTAAATAAAGTACTTAAGATATTTAGGCAATGCTCTGGTAATAGCAGTTAAGCCAACAGAATTTTAAGATGATGAGTATGCAAAAAAGTCACTACTGTTGTTTACAAAATTGCATTCAGGAAACCAATGGACATTATGAAATTGTGTAAAACATTTTGACCATGTGTGTCACTTGTTCAAAACTACTTGGATATAATCTTGAAAAATGTCTTTTATACCTATGTTATAGGTATCACATTGTGTGATCATTGAACCATCAAAACATATCATATGTACCTTATATTTTGCATGGTAAAATTTGTGTATATAGAGATATAAAACATTGTGTCTACCTGTTTCCTGAATGTGATTACCCTAATAGCAAAAGTGACTTTTGAAATATATTTTTTAAGAAATATATTGATCAAGTCGAGAAATTTAAGTATTTACACATATTACTAGTTCAGGTTGCTCACAGAGATTACATCATATAGCTTTGATCTCTATCTTAGTTTACCAGGTTATATAAAGAACGAATAAGATAAAAACCTAGGGATAGGTTAAGATCTTTTAACTTCACTATGTTGAGAAAAAAAAAAGATATGATCTAACTGAATTTTACATTTTTAATCTAAGAATAAATAAGGTTGATTGGAGTTTTATAGCACAAAGCAACTCGGCTATCTGCACCAAATAATTTGTAAAATAATTAAAATTAAAGTAATACTATTAAAATTTGTAAAATGGAATCATATTAAAACAAAATAAAGTTTAATTTTAAATTAAAAACTCAAATAGCATTAAATTCAATTTTTAAATCTAGTTTACAGCAGTAAGAGAGAAAGTAAAGTAATACAACTTTTAAAATACTTTCTGTTGAATAATTTTAATTATCATAACTTGTCAAGATGACTAACGAGTAAGTTCAAACATCAGCGTTAGTCACCTGAAGTTGGCCTTTTCAGTCCTGGTTTTGAGTTATTTTATATCACGGCCATTTTCTAATTTCATGTTGAACTAATTTTTCTTTAATTCATAAAAAGGAATCATGTTAAAAAACAAAATAAAGTATAATTTATGAATTAAACTGAGATAGCATTAAAAAGGCCAGTGGCCTTTGAAAAAGTAAAAACATCTGTAAGGTGGACAGTGCCACCATTACCAATGTCAGAGGTAAACCCTGAGACAAAATATGTCTAAAATGGTGCTGTCGTTGAGAGTTATAACCTTGACATGACAGTAAAAAGTTGGTTAATTTTAACCCGAGTCATACAGACCACACATTGGTGCATCAGTCACAAATAAAAGAAAACAATGAGTGAAAAAACTGTGACCAATGTGTAGTCTAATTTGGACAACTTCCTCTTTCTGATCCTTATGGCAACAAGGTACCCAAAGTTCAATAGAGGGTTTCATTGGTAAAAGCTTGTTTTCACATTGCTCACTCCAAGTGAACTGCCAACTGGCATGTAGCCAAGCCTTGAATTCAGGACTTTAGTCCATGTATGGAAGAGGCACAGCTGTGATAGTGTCAGAGCAGACAGACTTAGCTGTGGTGTTGGCAAGCTCGTTCCAGCAAATATCAATATAGCCTGGTATCCAGAAGAACTGCACAGAAGTAGATGTTAAAGAGAAATGGGTCAGTCAGTTTTGAATATCAGCAAGAACAGCGTGAGAACTAACGTGAAGTGATTCCACGGCTGATAGGGAGCTAAGCAAGTCAGTATAAATAGTACAGTTCATGTACTGTATAGCTTCTATGTGATCCAGGGCAAAAGAAATGGCATACAATTCAGCAGTCAATACAGAAACTGTAGAGGGGATTCTGTGTGCGACAACCAAACCACAACAAAGTATGGCAGAACCCACAGAGCCACCCGATTTCAAACCACCCGTATAAGCAGAACAAAGTGTAGCAGCATACATATGGGGTGAAATGGTGGATAGTAACTTTTGAGCCTCAGGGTGAGAACTGTTTTCAAATGCTGTACCTCCTTTTCATCCACTAACTTAGGGCAAGAATGAAAGTAGGATGGGTGAGAGCCATTAAAATTAACGCAATGGTCTGTTTCACACTCATAGGAATCATGGTCCTTGCTATTAGAATGAGCCCAAGTCGAAGAATTATGGTATGATGTCTTTGAGTGACCAAACCACTGACACTGGAAAACATCTGAGAGATTTAAAATATATGACTATACGTTGCAGTTAAGATAACCTGCTTTGATGGTCACAGATGGATGTGGTGATGTAAACCTCAAAATTAAGACATTCCTTAGCATTGTAATTTCATCTTTGTGTGTGGAAATATGTTTCATTGCAAAAACTCCTTGAGTGAACAAACCAGCAACAATCTCCGACATGGGGATGTTCTTCAAATCTCTCTCAACACTACCCCACGTGATGAATTCAAAGTAGCATAGGGAGTAACCTCAATGAGTATATCCCCAATGGTCTTTAAATGCAAGAGGAGTTCACTGTGTTTAGAAGTGGATGTTTCCATCAATATGCCACCTGAGCAAAACTTTATGACTGGCTCTTAAGAGAGCCAGTAACCCCTCCAGTTCTTTCTGAATAAAAAAGGGAGACATTTGCCCTAAATATCTGTCTGAAAGATAATGTAATATATGAAAATGAGGTACAGGTGTTACAGAGGTAGAATATTGCTACTCAGAATCTTCAAGATGTAGTTGTGAACCAATGGACTGTTTTTTCACTATTTTATTTGAATATTCATTTGAGGGATTCATAATAAAGAAAGAATATTTCAGTGCCCACAGAGCCAAACAAGGACACTGCAGCAACGTCAGGGCTTTGTGAACACTATACCCAAACACCAACATCAGATACAATATCCACAAAACCTGTTGAGAACATCCACCACTGGTACTTGGTTGACCCTAACCAAAGTGGACCACCTGATTAACTCTGGGGGCCATCCAAGGTCGTCTGTTTAAAGAAATTCAAGGCCAAAGTGGTGTGTTAGGGTTGGACCCTCAACCACCAAGATCCTCTCCTCCCCTTTATGGGTTGCAATGCATGACAAACCTAGAGGAGGTAAACTGAAAGAACAGAACCTTCTTTTGGAGGTCCCCTCACCACCTATACGAATCCACACTGAGGGGATAAATAAGATGCCTTCAATTTTTCAACCCCAATTCTGAAGACAACAATATGAATGGACACTAGTTTAAAATAAAAATAAAAAAACAGGGAAGGTTTCAGTCAGTTAGTTTAATTTTTCTAACAGGATGATTAATATATGGAGTGGTTTCTCATTAGAAGTAGTGTAGTCAAAAACTGTAAGAGATTCAAAGGGGAATTCAATGATTTTCAGAAATATAGATGTACAGTTTAATTACATTTCTTTGTGTGGGTATATCTAGGGACATCCTTGAAGG
The DNA here is from genome assembly GCA_011833715.1 of Carcinoscorpius rotundicauda. Classification (NCBI taxonomy): domain Eukaryota; kingdom Metazoa; phylum Arthropoda; class Merostomata; order Xiphosura; family Limulidae; genus Carcinoscorpius; species Carcinoscorpius rotundicauda. The sequence continues at coordinate 36,392,446 of CM022396.1, read as the reverse complement.
ACTAAATGGTTCCTTTTTGTTTGTATATTGTTTTTCTGCACATATAATAGTTGATTTGAATTATTTCTGGTAATAAATTTAGATTTCAAATTAAATAACAGTTGGTACATAAAATAATTTTGTACAAAAATCTCATTTACCTTTGTGATAGATTTCCATGTGGCAAATGAGAAAACTTGATGAAATAAACACTTTGCTACATATTTCACACTTGAGAAGCACTGAAGGATTCCCCAACAAATGTCTGTTTGTATCCTTGTCTTCAGAAATTGGCTCATTAGTAGATGAAGTTTCTGCTTCACTTGATGGGAATTCTTCCACTAGAGTGGTCATTTTCAAAAAACTTAGTGAACAGATTTCATTTCCACATTAACTCATACAGCAAGTATTGTGTATGTCAGTGAGGATGTGCTCTTTGGACTTCTCGAAGTTTTCCTAAAAAGCGTTAAAATACATTTGTGGAAAATAGGTATTTTATAGTTGATACACATAATGATATTATTAACTGAATTTTATTGTTACACAGTAAATCTATTATAATTGAAGTATATTACTATAAACATTTGTTTATAAACTTTAGTGTTAAGCTTACAAAGATAGTGATCTAGATTGTTATCTAGATTATGTTCATTTCTGTGCTAAAATCAGCACACTGCAAAATGAGTTGGCAAACAATTCAATAATTTTACATTCTTACTGTTCATTTACTTCAGGCATAACATGTTTAGAGTAATTCTAATTTAATTTACTACTGATTGTTGTGTTCAAATACAGCAAGTTTAACAATTTTATTATCATGAATAAACATATTTCAAAATTTATTCAAAGCACCTGATATTTACATATTTATAGAAGTTAGTTGTATAATCTTTTTCAAACAGCAGACCTGTTATACTGCCATACCAACTTGGCAGAGATAGATGCATAGGCACAGGAATTTTTGTCACTGTGTAAGATAGATGTACATATCGGTACATCTTAGATCATTATGTTTTTTATTTTGTGAACTTTTCATGCAAGGCTATTTGACAGCAATTTCCATTATTATGTTTTCACAAACTTTTGTGTATTAATTTCTTGATGAATATAGTAATAACCGTTTCCAATTTCTTACAATACTGAGATATGAAATGATGCGATTGAAATAATATTAAAATAAATGCAAGTTAGATATTAAATAAAAACCCTATAACCCAAGTGCTTTTGAAGGTGGATCTTTCTTCTTCATGGACAGACTATCAAGACTTTTTGAACCTACGTGTTTTCCTTACATCATGAATATTAGTAAGAGAGTGTTCATAGTAGTAGTACTAGATTAACTAATCTATGCAAGGTATAATTTTCTGAAAATATACTTCCTATAGGTGCTTCCCTCACATCACAAGATTAGCTGTGCCACTATCAAAATGCAAACTTTTTTTTTTTTACAATGTATGCCATAAGCCTTCCACACACTTCCCTACTGAAATTAAAGATTCCAAGATGTCTCTCATGCAAATCAACATGCTTCATCTCTTACTAAGAGGAGAACACCACCATCATGTGATGCATGTGACTCCCTCTATGTGGCATTACCAAACTGTCACTTTGATCTTTGGCAGATGACAAGCAACAAAAGATTTTGGGAAGGATGGTAAGTGTGAGAAGTATCTATCAATAAATTTTAAGTTTAGGAAAATCATAAGTTCCAGTATGGTACCTTCTTTTTCTCACAAAATTAGCTAAAATCCCACACTGAAAAAGAGGGTCTGGTGTGAAGGAAAAACAGATGTACTCTTCAAAGTGTCCAAAGGATAACCATTTATATGAGAGAAACAGGTCAAATGACCTGAGAAGGAGCATTGTACCATTTTGGAATAAAGTATCTTCTAATAGTTAACAGGTATGAACAAACATGGTGGAAAAAGAAGGGTACAAATTCGAGTATAAGAGGACAGGTCAGGAGAGTGATCTCAATCACATAAATAAATAAATCAAGGAAGAAAAATGGGTAAAAACTTGTTGAGTGAGTGAACTATATCAAAAACCTCGCTATTGGGTTGTGACATCAAGATAGGGGTAGGAAGAATATCATATCCTTATCTCAAGCCCTAAAACTGTGGATATGAGGAAATTACTGACTATAAGGAATCTGAGAAATGGGATGACAAAACCGTCTGACAATTCTTTATGAACCAAAAAACACACATATAAAAGTGCTAAAATGATGAACAAAGGCTATCAGACTAAGAAAGGGAGGATTGAGAGACAGGAATTGGTGAAATGCTTTGCTCCAAATGGACTAACAGAAAAGAAAGGATTGACTGTTGTTGAACCAAAGCATACTTCTATTCCAAAGGCTCCAGAACTGTGTCAAAAACAGAACATTTTAAAAATGAGACAACATGAAGGCCCCATTGATAAAGAACCAGGTATGTGAAAATTTGGCATCATGATGCAAAAGGTCCCAATGACAAAGAAACCATGTCTGCAGGGTCAGAGCCAAAGATGACAGGTGGGCCAATATGAAAGTGAGGAGGAAGAGAACATTTCTAGAAAATTCCTTAGTGTCCCTGTAAAGAGCCTTGGATAGGTAATGGATCAAGAAAAGGGACTGCAATGTAGCTGTCATGATAAGATGAAAAAAGGTATACCAGGCACCTGCTAGCTGAATGACAGATTTACAAAAAGACAGAACTGAACCCCACAACTGTTGGTCAGGACAAGGACAGTCCACCTTATGATAACAAAACAGAGTGATCTGAGGCCTGAATAGGCCTAATACCATCACTGGAAGCAAAATGCTCAGAACAAACCCAAACATGAGGGACCAGGGAAAATTAAATAAGGTTGGGAGAAAGAATAATGTCAAAGAGTAAGACTTTAGTCATAAAAATAAGAGCAACAGAGAAAACATCATATACCAGAGAAATAAAATCCAGGTTGTGGGAAGGTACGAAATTTTAGGAAGAATAAGCAATTGAAATCCTCAGGAGGAAGAGAAACAATAGGAGAAGACAAAGTTTGTCCCATATAATGCTCAGTCTCCTTGTGAATAAATACCTCTACAAGTCACCTACAGCTATGGCCTGAACAATGACATCAGACAAATGAGATAGACACAAAGCCATATCATTAATTTCAAAATTCGTGGTTGACACTGAACAAATAAGTAAAATATTTGGTGGCAAAACATGGGTAAATAAATGCTTTCAAAATGAAAGTTAAAATTTCTTGAAAATAAATGAAATAGAAGTTAAATTATGGTAAACTACTCCATAGCAGAATTGGAACAAAAGAAAGATGTCTGAATTTAAGCACTGTCAAACAAGAAGTGATGGTTCGTCACTGGTACACAGAAGGAATCATGCGTCACATGATGGTGTTGCTTTCCCATTGGTGGGAAGATGACATATGTTGATTTGAAAGAGAGAAGTGAGGATGCAAAAGACTTGTGGCACACAGAAGGCAGCACAAAATCAGAAAATGTAATCTTATGAGCAGAAGGAAGTACTGTGTATGGAAAGTCTATGCACTACTTATATACATGTTGTTGGGTAGGTTTACAAAGGTGAAGCAGCCAGTCTAACCAGTATTTCGAAGAGCAATCTACTTTATGAGAATTCGAAGTGTAATAATAAACAAAAAATATTTATTTCAGGTTTTTTTGTAGAACCAAAATGAGATGTGAAAATACTAAACTAGTATCTAGTTTACTAAGTGCTGGGGAAAATGATAATTTGGATAATTCTGATTTTCACACAGCAGAAAATAAAGAAAATTTATTATAAAGAAGTACCAATAATGGGGCATTTGAAATGAAAGATGCCAAAGTGGAAAATGACTGACAAATAATGTTAAAAGATTATGCTAAATATTTGGCTAACATGAAAACCTGTGATCTTAATCTTTCACCACTTCACCAATCCAATTTCTTAAAAACCTTCTTAAGTCATGACATATTGAAACATACTTTCACATTTCAAATAAGTTTGATAAGCATTGTTAAAATTCATCAGAATAAAAAAAGAAAAAAGATGAAACAATCAACAGCAATTTCAATGTTCAAGTTTGGACAGTGTTTATTTGTTAACTGTTTATTTTTCTGTACCTTTGCAACAGTTTGTTGAAATTTGTCCAGTAATGGATTTTAAAAAAATTGTGATTCTAAATTCAATGTGCTCAACTGACAATGCTTTATGAAAGAGTGTTTGTGTGTGTTTCTTACAGCAAAGCCACATAGGGTTATCTGCTAAGCTCACCAAGGGGAATCAAACACCTGATTTTAGCATTGTAAATCTGGAGACATACTGCTGTACTACTGGTGGATGCTTCATGAAAAATCTGGTGAGGAAGGATAAGACTACACAATTCAATCAACTAGGAAGACCTGCTATGAAGAAAATAAACAAGTTGTTGATGAAATTATAGTAGTTTTCTCTTTAAGGAATATTTGGAAAGTTTATATGCCCTTACAACCTGGATGTGTAAGAAACAATTTAAGCTCATTGGCCATAATGAAAAACAAATACTGACATCCACACTTTTGTACTTTGTGTCTATTTCAAGATGGCTCATGATGCCATCTCAGATCCTCACAATTAGCTTTAGTGTTTTTTCTGTTACAGTACTTGTAGTATTGTAGTGCAAAATAGCTTTTACCTCCTTTTATTACAAAACTTTAATCATTTATCAGAACATTTTCAAAAGCTAAGTTGAAACTCCTGGTGCCTGTGTAACAGTCACTTAACTCTTTCAGGACAGGCTTAGTATAATATTCATGAATTCCTCTACAAATTTGCACACATTAAATATTTGTACTATAACTTTTGATACAGGATATGTACCTTCACAAAATTTGGTAAAATTTTAGTAAAGATTACATGTGTTTTGTCCATAAAAAATCAGATTCTTTTATGCAGTAGTTTTACTAAAGATTTGTTTGTGAAAATAGTTCTTTTTTTTACTAGTCTGAGGGCAAAGTGATTTCAAGTTAACATTAAAAAACTGTTCTCCGTCCCAAAAGTAAGAACTTATTTGCAAAATACCTAAACCTCTTAAATAGATTTCAAAGAAAATAAATATAAATTATGCTTTTTCATGCTAGAATGGATACACATTGTTTCATGAAAATATAAAGTCTCAGTAGTAGGAACAAGTCTTTTTCCAAACATGTAAATTAACCACTACTAATATACTCGAGTTAGGAGATTTCCAAGTGTTTTTAAGACACAGGAACTTCTTGATGATTGGAAGGCACTAATTTCATACTTTCTTTTTTTGGAAAGAAGGGTGTAGGGAAAATCCCAGAAAACTGAAAATCAGGAAGTCTGACTCTTACTAATAAAAGTCTACTTTCTCAGAAAGTACTTGGAGAAACACTAACCTTTTCATGACAAGTCACGGGTCAAAGACCATGTCATAACAATTATTGAGCTGAATTCAAATTTATTGTACTTTCGAATTTATGTCAATATATTTGGAATCAAACTGTAGATTATAATTCAAAATATTTGGAATCAAACTGTAGATTATAATTCAAAATATTATATATGAGTTGATTTTTCAACTTAAAAGTAAATATTAACAGAACATGTCTAAATACAGATTTTAGTGAGTCACAGTGTTGAATGCAGCACTGTTTAAAATGAGATGTTTGTGATGTCAAAATGTTAAATCTATAGTTTGGTACAAATTAGGAACTCAAGTTACCATTATCAAGTAGAATATAAAATAATAATCTCATATATTTTTAGTTTGCTGAGATATGGCTTATGTACTGAATCAAACACAATGACCCTGTGCACTTCTTTCCATTTTTGAAAATGATCCCTTATATACAGATACACTTACTTCAATACCTAATCAACAGCTTAGAATGTTCCCAGAGTAATTTTCTGAACAATTTTAATATTTGAAAAGGCTATCACATATTTTTGATCCAAGATTTGCATCTTTAGTCTGTTTGTAGTTTCACATTATTTTAAATCAAAATACATCTTTGTTACTAAGTTTAATAATATGGTCAAATTCTATGGTATCCATATAGTTATTTATGATTTTTTGGTTACATAAAACCTAAAAAACAATTTTGATATCCTTCATGTGCAAAATTCTAAAAGGGTTAGCTAAGGTCATAGCAAGAAGAGAGAATTGTTTGCTTTTTGATTTATTGTTCTGTATTAAAAAAAATATTTTAATAATCTATTTCTAAATAGTAATAATTTATATATGTATGTAATGTGCAACTGAAATGTGACTGTATACTACAAAATACTAGTCCACTAAAACGTACCCAAGACAGGGAAGACTGAAGGTCAGTTTTATATTATTAGATATGCAACATGAATGCACATGCACCATGTAATGCAAGTTATGTAATTTAGCAAGGCATGACTGGAAGGTCGTCATAATAAATAGTAAATATATATATATATATATACACATATATCTAGTGTTATGAGACTCAAAGCTATTTAGACTAAACATTTCTTTGTGTGTACATGTAGTCACTGTAGGAAAAAAGCAGAATTTATATATTTTTTTATGATGGTTGCTAGGTTGTTCAAGTGACAGATCTTACAAAGTTAGAGTATAAAAAATAAAATATAAAGTCTTATTCAAAACAAACTTTTTAAATGTATTTAGATTTTATACATCATGCAAATAATAGTTGAAATTTTGGTTATGAAGTTGTTGTTTTTTTTAACTCATATGAAATCATTTTGCACTCAGACTTGTAATGAAATAAACTTGATATTTTCACAAATCTTTATTAAAAATATCTAAATAAAAACTGATTTATTGAACAAAGTACTTGTAATTTTTACTAAAAGTCTACCAAAGTCTGCTAATTAGTAACTTAGCACAGAACTGAAGAAAACTTCTAAGATAAAATAAGTTTATTTGAAGGTAGTAAATCGAATGTTTTAACATAATCACAGTAGGAAAATGTCATTAGTGATGTGAAATGGACTTATTTATACATTTACTTATGGAAAAAACTTTTTGAATGAAAATGACAGAAAAACCAAAGCCAACCAATCCTGAATCCTTCAGTATGCATTTATAACTGCCAAAAACCCATAAACAAGACATAAGACAAATAAAGGTCCTATCATGAGTAATATCTCCTTTATATAGTGTCTCTTCCCAGCATTATTCATTGTCTTGGTATTCAGTAATCACAGATATTTTCTGATATCATCAATTGCATTATTGCAATAGTTCTTTAAAACCACAATCCTTTTATTTTTTGAAAAAAAAAAAAACTCCCTCATTCATAGGCTTTTACATAGGAGAAATTCAAATTTTGAAGCAATTTAGGATTATGTTAGTGACTGAATCTAACTAGAGTGAGAACAGGCAATGAAAAGAAGTATTATAGGTGAAGAAAGTACAATTAGACTCATGTAACACGCACAATTTAGAGAAATCAAGTATGATTTACTGGAAGATCAACTAAATGACCAACATTTGGATTTTTATTATTATATTTTACATACAGTCATACCTTTTCTTATGCATTTAATTGACCTGTCTCTAAGTTTGTTTAGGCATGATGCCAGCTTCTCATGCTGTCATTTTAAATTAAATGTGACAATATTCCCACAGTGAGACAAAATAAATGGTATGGGGTTGTGCTAAGTCTTGGTTATGGTAACAAAGGTTACATGTAAATAACAGAATTGTAATCTTGTTATACAACAGTAAAAGAAATTTGACTGGAGAATGATAAGCCAAATGCTTAAGAATGTTGAGGTTTAGATGTAATATTATTCAAAACTTGATTAAAGCTTGCAAGAATCATCATAGTTTGAAAATAGTATGTTATGTATATTTTTAGCTATGGAGTTAAGTGTTTCATTTTGATTAATTTCCCATGGGTTATATTATGAATATATTCTATATATCTTGTGAACTTCTAATAAATATTCCTTGTAGTTCCAGATAACTTTTCAATAACTTTTAGAATAGAGTAGAAGATTTCTATATGCAAAAACGGCTCATTTGGGTTGAGAAAATATTTTACATAGGAGAGCGAACAATGTTTCGACCTTCTTCGGTCATCGTCAGGTTCACAAAGAAAGAGGTAACTGACCGGAAGCTGACCACATGTTTGGAAGGGGTTGTATAACTGAGTGTCTGAATGTAGAGGGCATTGTTAGATGTTTGTATATATAATTTTATCTATGACATTAATATAGGTATAATGGCGTTCCTTTATATTGGTTTATTTTGGGTATAAGTTGTTGTATAAGTGAGGCTTCTTTAATTTTGCATTTGTTTATGTTTGTTTCTTTATTTAGTATTTGAGTGTTTTCTGTGGTTATGTTGGGTTTATTTGACTTGCAGTGTTCGAAAACGTGTGAAGGTGACTTATGTTCTTTGAATCTGGTCTCCATTTTTCTACTTGTTTCTTCAATATAGAAATCGTGACAGTTATCACATTGTATTTTACATATAATGTTGGTGTGGTGTTTGTCAGTGTAGTTCTTACATAGTATAGACCTCAGTTTTGTGCCTGGTTTTTGAATAAATTTAGTATCAACTGGAATGTCATATTTTGTTACTAGTTTTTGTCAGGTATATATAGTATACAGCAGTATATGGTTTCATGATTATTTGATTCGTGAGATATGTTTATTTTAGTTAGTTGATTTTGCTTTCTGCCTAGGTGTGTGCATATAATGTTTTCTACAGTTTGTAGAGAAAACTTGTTGATGTCAATGAAGTAGTTTTATTTTGTCTAATTCATCATTAATTTTATCTGGTGAGCACAGTTTTATAGCTGTGTTTATCTGGTTTCTTAGTATGTTGAGTTTTTGTTTTGTTTCATATGCTGAGTCCCAAGGAATGTATAGTCCAGTGTGGGTGATTTGTCGGTGGATTTCTGTTTTGAATTGTGTATTGGTTCTTGTAATTTTGAGGTTAAGAAATGATATTTGATTGCTTTCTTCCTGTTCAAACCAATACACACAAATCCAACAAAGACACGAGATGCAACTGAACAAATTATAACAACAAATGAAAAAAGCCAGCACAATTTCACAAACACTTTATTCCTACCAACGTAAAACTGACTCACGCACACCACAAATATACGGCATCCCCAAACCTCATAAACCAGATTGTCCATTACGACCAATAATCTCCATATGAATCGTTTAATTACAATCTTGGTAAGTACATAGAATGGGCATTCTCCAAATATGTAACATCAGCCAGCTCATTCATCAAAGTCTCTTTTAATTTCAAGTCTAATCTAAATGAACTTAATCATAAAGCCTTAATGGCAAGTTTCAATGTTATATCCCTCTTTACAGAAGTTCCAACCACTGAAGCCTGCAAGATAGCCTTAGAACTCTATATCCGAGACTAACCCAACTACAGACATGCCCAGTAACCAGTTTGCAACCCTCATGGAATTCACCACGATGAAGACAAACTTCATGTTCAACAACCAAAACTATATGCAAACAAAGCATGGGCAACCCAGTTCTACCCAATATTTTTCTGACACAAGTTAAAACACAAGCAATTAACACAGCATTACATCCACCACTATACTGGTACAGATATGTAGATGACACAGTTGCAGGATTCAAATCTGCAGAACACATACTTAATTTTTTAAATCACATTAACTCTCTACATCCCAACATTAACTTCACATGTGAACAGTAAGAAAGCAATCAAATATCATTTCTTAACCTCAAAATTACAAGAACCAACACATAATTCAAAACAGAAATCCACCGAAAAATCACCCACACTGGACTATACATTCCTTGGGACTCAGCACATGAAACAAAACAAAAACTCAACATACTAAGAAACCAGATACACACATCCATAAAACTATGCTCACAAGATAAAATTAATGATGAATTAGACAAAATAAAACAATACTTCATCAACATCAATAAGTTTTCTCTACAAACCGTAGAAAACGTATGCACACACCTGAACAGAAAGCAAAAATCAACCAACAAAAGTAAATATATCTCACGAATTAAAAAATCACAAAATCATATTCTGCTGCATTCCATATATTCCTGACATCAACAAACAAATAACCAACATTTGGCAAAAACTAGTAACAAAATGTGAAATTCCAGTTAATACAAAATTTATTCAAAAACCAGGCACAAAACTGAGGTCTATACTATGTAAGAACTACACTGACAAACACCACACCAACATTATTTATAAAATACAATGTGATAACTGTCACGACTTCTATATTGGAGAAACAAGTGGAAAAATGGAAACCAGATTCAAAGAACATAAAAATTCACCTTCACACGTTTTCAAACACTGTAAGTCAAATAAACACAACATAACCATAGACAACACTCAAATACTAAATAAAGAAACAAACATAAACAAATACAAAATTAAAGCCTTACTTATACAACATCTAGAACCCAAAATAAACCAATATAAAGGAATGTCATTGTACCTTTATTAATATTATAAATAAAATTATATATTAAAACATCTAACATCACCCTCTACATTGCAACACTGAGTTACACTTCCTCTTTCAAACATATGGTCAGCTTTCGGTCAGTTACCTCTTTCTTTATGAATCTGACGACCAAAGGTCGAAACATTGTTCGCTCTCTTATGTAAAATATTTTCTCAACCCAAACGAGCCGTTTTTGCATATAAAATTCTCAACAAGTGGGTTTCTCAACATCACTGAGAGTAGAAGATTCACAACAGCAGGTTTTCTCCTGTGTGTTTTGGAATCTTTGTTGTTTATTACCCTTGTCAATGAAAAAAGGTACTGAATAAATACTCAGATTGTTAAATTTGATGATGAATAACATTAATTTTTTTGGAATATACTTACTTAATAAAGAAGGAATCACTCTTGCTTAATGATCTAATTTGAGAAGATGACTTTTAACACTAAAATACATTGTGTTGCATTTAAGTTAAAGAAATTTGGAAATACCTTATTTGTGTTCGAGAAATATTAGAAATTCAGATAATGAAAATGATTTTTGTCTGATGGCTTATAAAAGCCTGAAGTTTTTAACTGAATTTCTTAAATTCATGAAAATGGAAAATCGGGTTCTGAAATTTGGTAACAGAAATTTGAATTCTATGTTAACAATAAAATTTTAAAGAAATTTTAAGCCAAAAAAACCCCCAAAAAACATCAGTAAACTTGATAGAAATGTTCACAAGATAAATAAAAAAAACTCAAAATTTTAAAAACCTACAGGTAAAATTTATTAAAAAAATGCAAAAAAACCAGACTGGACACACCACAGGCATTATATACTCAAAAAGATCCACAGTTTAGCTCTATGCTGTTATTCAGAATTATATTTGGTGAAATCAAAAGATGGATTTGCAATAAAAGTATATATAATATTTACAGTATCTTCAGTCTTGTTTCCTACTTCCTTTTCATGATCCCTACTTGCTGGTTTTTGAATTCCCAATTTTTTATTTTGTTTGACAGTTTTTTTTATTTTTTACATGGGCAAAGAATTATTTAATATAACTTTATACATTGTAAACACAGCTAGAAGCGAGATGATACATTTCATAATGATTTTTTGTAACTACTGACTATTTAATTACATTAATTTGGGAAGTAAAATGTTGAGAGATTTTCATGGAGATTTGTTTCACAATGCAATAAGCATTTACAGTAACATAATTGTAATTATCATAACTTGCCAGAAGGACTAACATGTAAGTATAAAAACCACCATCAGTTACCTGAAGTTGGCCTTTCCCAGTTATTTGGTGTTATCACCATTTTCTAAAAGTAATAAAAGTTTTAAGACTTGTTGCAAAATTTTAATAGTAACTTGCCAGGATGACTAATAAGTAGTTCAAACAGCAGTGTTAGTAACCTGAAGTTCACCTTTCCAGTTCAGGTATTTTGACATTACGGCCATTTTCTAAATTCAAATCAAACTAGATAAAATATGATTCTTAAAAGAGAATCACATTAAAAAGGTCTAACATATACATATTAAAAAAACTTAAATGGCATTAAAAAGATTAATAGCATTTAAAAAACTAAAAACATTTCCAAGGTGGACAGCATCACCATCATCAATCACACTGTCTAATATTATGGATAAACCTTGGGATAGAACATGTTTAAAATGGTGCTGTTGTTGAGTCATAACGATGGCAATAGTAAGACTAACGTGGTTTATTCTGACCTGACTGTCATACAGACTACACACTGGAGCATCAGTTCCGGATAAAAGAAAATGATGAGTTAGAAAACTGTGACCAGTGCATGGTTTTGTTGGAAAAAGTTCTTTGTGATCCTTATGGAAGCAAGACAACCAAAGTCCAATGTTGGGTTTTATTTGGAAAAGCTTGTTTTCACATTGCTCACTTCAAGTCCACTGCCAACTGGCACAGAACCGAGCCTTCAATGAAGGATCATAGTCTATGTATGGAACAGGCAAAGTGGAACATGGAAGAGTGATAGTGCCAGAGCAGTGTTGGTGAGCTTGTTCCCATGAATACCAATGTGGCTTCGTACCTAGAAAAACTGTATAGAAGTATATGTTAAAAAGAAATGGGCCAATCGGTTTTGAACATTGGTGAGAACAGGGTGTGAATTAGCATGAAGCAATTCCAGGGACAGCAGAGGACTAAGCAAGTCAGTATAAATAGTCCAGTTTGAACACTGCTTAGTTTCTATGTGATCCAGGGCAAGAGAAATAGCATACAGTTCAGCAGTAAACACAAAAGTTATAGAAAGTATTCTGTGCACAACTACAGAACCACAACAAACCATGGCAAAGCCCATACAGTTATGTGATTTCGAACCATCTGTATAAATAGGAATGGAAGGATGGTTCAAAAGATGTTCAGCAAATAACAGACGGTATTCTGCTATTCTCAGATGACTTAAAGATAGGTCACATTTGGAGATTGTAATAAGCCATGGTGGGATGGGCTGACCAGTGGATACAGCAATGTTATCCAAGGACAGACCCAATTCATCCAACTATGCCTGGATATGAAAGCCAAAAGGAGCAATGGTGGATCGTCTGTTCTGAAAAAGTATGGCTCACCAAGCAAGGAAAACACAACCCCAGGTGGGATGCTTTGTTAAGGAACAAAGTTCCAAAGCATATAGTAAAGACAGTTGCAAACGTCTCATGAACGTTCTTTGCACCTCTGCCTATTTATAAGCTTTGAACTGAAAATGTGTGGAAAGCCCCAGTGCAGAGCCAAATTCCTTGATGATGAATAGGGTCCGGCATCTTTAAAGCTGAGATTCTGACAAAGCCATAGACCAGTGACCATAGTCGAGTTTCGATTGAAAAAGAGCACAATATATCTTTAGTATAGAACATAGATCTGCTCCTCAAGTGGTGGAAGAGAGGAAACAAAGGATGTTCAGTGCTCTTGCATGCAAATAGTTTTAGAAAGAGAGAAGTTAAAGCTGTTTGCTGTGGTCCACTTCAGTAAATGATTGAGGGCAGTCTGTAGCTGCTGCTTAATATACCTCATGTTCCACAGCTGACATTAGATGTGAAAGTCATCAACATAGAGCCTTTTTACAACAGTGAGAGGGAGTTGTTCAGTAATGGCATTAATCTTTATACTGAAAATGGTTGCACTCAAAACACAGCCATGAGGGACTTCAAGTTCTTGCAGAAAAGAATGGGAAAGTGTTGAACCGTTATGAACATGGAATTGCCTGTCCATTAAAAAATGGGCAAATGGTCATATAAAACATGTTGTATCATAAGCCTTCTCAATGTCAAAGAATACTGATAAAAGATATTATCGTTTGAGGAAGGCTTCTCCGATTGGCATCTCAAATCAAATCAGTTGGACAATGGTGGAGTGCTATCATCAGAACCCACACTGGGTGGACATGTTGAGGTTTTAGGAGCTCCTTGTACAAGTCAAGTTACTGCTGCCATGCAGCTGTCTACTGATGGCTTATAGATGATGGCAGGATCAAGTTCTAAGAGAGCAGTGAAAGAGAGCTAGTTTGTGTGATCCAGCTTCCACCTGGGCATGCAGGTTGGGTGGCATCAACCATAGCCAATCTCTTTCAAAGTTATAAGAAAATGATTGCTGCTTCATGGAATATTGTCAACCCTCCATGAAAATTAAAAAGTACGAGGTTATTGTAGAAAACTTTAGGTTTTAGGAGCTGCTTGTATAATAAGTGGTGGAAAGCAACTTTCATCCCTCAGGATAAGTAATGTTACGAATTGTTTTCAAATGCTGCACCTCATTTTCTTCCAACCATTTAGGGCAAGAATGACAGTAGAATGAGTGAGAGCCATTGCAATTGATGCAATAAGGGTCTGTTCACACTAACAGGCATCATAGTCCTTGCCACCACAAGGAGCACATATTAAAGGAACCATTATATGATGTCTTAGAATGATGAAATTGTTGACACTGGAAGCATCGGAGAGGGTTTGGAATACATGGTTTTCTCCTGCAATTTAGATAATCATCCTTGTTGGTGGCATATGGATGTAGTGATGTAAATGTCAAAATGAAGAAAATGGTTGGCATTGTAATTCCATCTTTGAAAGTGGAGATATGATTCACTGCAGAAACTCCTTGAGTGGAGAAACCAGCAAGAATCTCTGACTCAGAGATGTTCTTCAAGTCCCTCTCAACAATAACTCCTTGTGATGAATTCAAAGTAGCATGAGGGGTAAACTGAATAGGTAAATTCAAAACTTTGAATGCAAGAGAAGTTTCACTGTGTTGAGATGTGGAAGTTTCCATCAATATGTCACCAAAGTAAAGCTTCTTTACTGACTTTGGAGAGCCAGCAAATCCCTCTATTCACTTCTAAATGAAAAAGGGAGACATTTGCTTTAAAGGTTTGTTTGATGTAGTATAAGTAAATGAGGTACTGACCCAAGGGGCCACCCAAAGGTAGCCCGTGTACAGGAATTCAAGGCCAGTGGTGTATTAGGGTTGGACCCCTCAATCACCAAAACCCTCTCCTCCCCTTCATGGGTTGCCACACATCGCAAACACATGGGTGGATGTTTAGATCCCAGAAGAGATAAACTGAAAGAACAGAACCTTCCTTGGGAGATCCCCTCATCATGTGCAGGAATTCACATTGAAGGGCATAAGTGGAGTGATAAAGAGTACTATGTACATCTTGTAAAAAAACTCCCACCTAAGATACCCACATGTCAGCAGCAGCAGCAAAAAACTTTGTAGGAAAGGTGGCACACAAGTCTAAAGGCTTGAAAGGATGTTGAGACAAAGCACGTAAAGCTGCCTCAACATTCCAGAGTAACTGAAAAGGGCTATCTGAGACAAAGGAATTTAAACAATTTGAGAAGACTGGATAGCACAGGGGGATTCAAACACATTCCAAGTTTAGAAAAATGAAAAGTTTTTATAAAGCCTAAAATAAAATATAGTGACAGTAGAAGAAGCTAGATCTTCATCAAAAAGAAAGGTCAAAAAACAGGAAATAGTGGGGACTTTTAGATGAAGAAGCTAAAACTTCCTCATGAGATATCAGTGGTGATAAATGTTCCACTTCTGCTAATAAATGGCCATTGTGGGTCTACAAACAGACTGAGACAAATACAAAGAAACTTTGGATGTGAATCATGGATATTGTGCAAAGAACCACATAATTTCCAATAACGAAATTTAAGTTTGATAATATCAGACTGAGGATGCCTCAACAGAGGTGACCATAGAGGAAGTAACACAGGTGTATAGCTGTGGAAGATACTGTAGAAGTGGAAACCACAAATGGCTGCCCAACAGTACTCAACAAGTTTCAGATAGAATCATAGACAAAGTTTTGGGTAACAAAATGAATCAAGAGAAGCATAGTGATGCAAACACAACCAATTCTGATCAAATGCATCAACTGCCAAAGCTTGAGAATGAAGTGCAATGTCTTTGGAAGAAGGAGACACAAGAGTGATTGTCCCTTCTGTTGCCTGCAGCTGAATTGAAGTCAGTTTGGCTCATCATAAATATGTGTTGAAAAATAACTCCAAATATACAGCATATTGAGTTGGCAAGATAATGGACTCCATGAGAAACCTAACCATGGTGGCTTTCGAAAAGAAAATCTGGGTATGTCGTTCTACCAACCAACAACATGTCAAGATTGTAGATCCAATGGTGAGTTAACAGGCCTAAAGTATGAAGGTAATGATAGAAAGCTGTTAACAAGCCTCTACAAGACCTATAATGCAAAGGCTACTCCAAAGGACAGAACTATAACTGCAAAACATGACCCTTGTTCGCAGAATGTAGATATTGGTAGGATGACTTTGCTATGGAAGTGTGTAGATGGGCATCAGTGATATTTAATGTGGTCAACCATAGATCTGGTTTAAAATGCAAAGATAAATTAAAAAAGAACTCTATCATATTTATTATTTAACTTGGGAAGATACAAGGATTGGCAGAGATGAAATAGATTGGTGACTGGCTGCAAGTCTTCCATCTTTTTTAGACATAAATAACTGAGAGTAAAATCTTAGAAGAATGGAATTGATTCTCTCTCAATGAATCTGCTGAAGGTGGAAATACCAGAGGTAGGAAGGATAATGAAGGAGATGAACTGAATAACCAGACCTGTTGCCAGAGCCTCAAGAACCCATGAATCTGTTGTGAAGAAATGCCAGGTGGCCAAAATCTGATACAATTTTGTCTCCCCAGAACACCCTCAGATATGGTAGTTACTATCACTAGTGGCATTATTCATCCCACGTGTAGGAGCCATGTAGACAAGGATAGGAACAGTTTTGAAGTTCAACAGCTTGAAGAGAAGTCAGGACACATGATCAGCACTTGTATCTTGACTACAAGCAGGAGCTGAAGAAAGCAAGAGGCCAAAGACAAAAGAGAAAATGTAAACACGCAACATCAATTTGAGATTATAATGCCTCAGGGACACTTGCAAATCTCAAGGAGGTGAAGAAAAAGAGCCTTGCATAACACAGAGAACTACAGTAAGTAGATGAACACCCTCCAACAAGGCAACTTTAACCTAAGAAATTCCAACAAAATACAAGCCAGAAAACAAAAAGAGCAGAAGCCAATAAATGTAATAACGTAAAAGTCAACAAAGGACCCAATTCATCCTCCAATTACTAAGGGGAATACTGATAAGCTAATAAAAGGGTTATGCTTTTGTGAAGATAAATATCTCTAAACATTAGTGGAGTTGAAACAAAGCTGAGAAAACTGTGATCTATTCAAAGTGGTCAAAGAGTCCAGTCTAGAATCCCACATGAAATAACAATCAGTGATGTCGAGAAACCCACTTGTTGAGAATTTTATATGCAAAAACGGCTCGTTTGGGTTGAGAAAATATTTCAAATAGAAGAGCGAACAACGTTTCGACCTTTCAAGCTAGAAGGTAAAAGAATGACAGGTAAAATAACTCCTAATATACAGCATATTGAGTTGGCAAGATAATGGACTTCATGAGAAACCTAGCCATGGTGGCTTTCGAAAAGAAAATCTGGGTATGTCATTCTGCCAACCAACAACATGGCAAGATTGTAGATCCAATGGTGAGTTAACAGGCCTAAAGTATGAAGATTTACTCCATATAAACAAGGGCGAAATGTTGTTCGCTCTTCTAGTTGAAATATTTTCTCAATCCAAACGAGCCGTTTTTGCATATAAAAAGAATCCCACATGGTTAAAAGGGGATCAAGATTTTGAGAATCTAAATATACCTCCTCCTGGTAGTGGTAAGCCAAAGCATGCTATTCAGACAAACACAGTGGACAAGACATAGCTCTCTGATTACACAATAGAGCAGCATATCTCTCAAAAAGTATCAGTCAAAGGTAAAATAGAGGAGGGCCAATCAGCCTCCTTGCTGGAAATATTAACTTAAAACAGTACATCACATCTAGTGTCATCACTAGATGACACTGAAATCTCAGCCATGTACATTAGTTATGGCAGTATGTAGCTGTACAGAAACTATTATCTAAATGCTTTCTTAAGAAAAAGTAATAACATTTTCTGAATGAGGTGCTAATATAAAGTGCAAAGATAGAGAGCACACTGACACAGGTGAAGAAGATATCACCAAAGGCATTTGAAGAGGGTATAAAAACTGGAGCAATTGAGTAAAACAAATCCAATGTTTAAATGGGGAAAGTTAAAACTCTACAAGTCGATAAATGGCAGCAGGTGATAAGTAATGTTTGGAATGATTACAACTTAGACTAGTAGGTAAATTTTGGCATCAGGCTATAATATCAGGTCATCCCATAAGTAATGTCTGAAAATTTAATACAGAAAGTGCATCATCATCATTTCTGTATTTGTAAAAAGTTTTAATGACTAAAATATGCAGTAGGATATGTATAAAGATGTTCAGACAAATAAAAGAAACTAACCCAACTCCACTTTTTCAAATAATTAATCAAATAAACCCTTATGAAGATCGATGTGTCTGAGGAGCATGTTAGACATATAATGCTTTACACATTTAAAAAAGGCAATAGTGCAGCAGAAACTACATGAAACATTCAAGGTGTTTATGATGCAAAGCCTCTCAATGAAAGAAAATGTTGAAAGTGGTTTCAGAAGTTTAGATCAGATAGCTACAGCTCAAGTGATGTGCCACATTCAGGCCATCCTGTTGAGTTTAATGATGACTTGCTGCTGGCTCCACTTGATAAATATTCTTCTCTAACAGTTGAAGGATTAGCAAAGAAGCTTAATTCAACCCATTCAACAGTTCACCATAATTTGCAACAGCTTGAAAAGGTGTCAAAACTTTGAAAATGGGTGCCTATGATTTAACATAAGCCAACCTTAGTAAGAGTAGACATTTGCACTTCTATGCACTCTCGTGAATGTAATTCACCTTTTTTGGACAGGTTAGTGACTACAAATGAAAAATGGATATTTTATCAAAATGTTAAATGCTGCAAACAATGGGTCAGTGCAAGTAAACTGGATAAAGCTCAGCCCAAAATGGACCTTCACTCTTTGAATGTTTTATTAGGTGTTTGGTGGGATCCACTTTGAGTTGCTGCCACTCATTGTAATGATTGCATTAGACTTCTCCTGTCAACAGTTAGAGCACTTGAATCTTGCACTGAAAGAAAAGAGGCCTGCTTTGATCAGTGGTAAAGTTGTTGTGATATACCATGGCTCCAAACAGCAAAGAATGAAGAACTAGACTGGGAAAAACTTTCAGATCCGCATTCTCCAGACCTTGCCCCACCTTATTATTGCCTATTCTGTAGTTTGCAGAACTATCTTGATGGAAAAGAGCTTGAAACATATTAAGATGTCAAAACTATCCTCTATACATTCTTTTCCTCCAAACCCCAAGAATTTTATAGAAATGGCATTCAGAAGCTTGTGAATCATTGGCAGGAAGTAATTAATAATAATTGAACAACATTATTGATTAAATAACATTAAAAGCATTTGAATCTAAAAATCAGAAATTACCTAAGGCATGACCTGCTACTTAATTTCACAAATAAACACTAGTTTATTATATAATAACAATGCTTTGGAACAACAAGAAATGTAATGGACCATCTCAGTTGTTCCATCCTACAAACTAAACTTCAGCCCTTGTCATTATCAAACCTCCACAACATCTGAAAGTAATCCATTCCAAAGGCCAAACATGATAAGAAAAATAAAACCGTTTTTGCTGAAAATGACTCCTACCCTGCCAAAATTTGTGTTTTACAGTCCTACAATTCTCATTATTAAGTATAAAAAAGATGGTAAATCAACACCATCAATTTTCTTTACAATCTTAAACACCTCAACCAGATATCTCACAACTCTTTTTTTCTAGAAAAAACAGTTTGATATATAAAATAAAAACCGTTTTAACTGAAAATGACTCCTACCCTGCTAAAATCTGTGTTTTACATTTTTACAATTCTCATTATTAAACATGAAAAAAGATGGTAAATCAACACCATCAATTCTCTTTACAATCTTAAACACCTCAACCAGATATCTCACAACTCTTTTTTTTTTCTGGAGAAAACAGTTTGATAGATTACATCTCCTCATGCTACAACTTCTCCATTCCAGGCACCATTCTAGTAACCCTTCTCTGAACCCTTTCCAAAAATGCATTGTCCTTCCTAAGGTAAGGAGCCCAAGACTGAAAACAGTACAAAATACCCAACTTGTAACATTAATTTAGTTTAACTGGTCTCTATTTGTAACAACCCTCTGCTTTCTTCCAAATAGCTACTCATTTAATGAATTTGCTACCTTATTCCCCCCCATCTACCGAAATATTTTCATATAAGCCTTTTATGTAGCACTGCATGAAATGTTTTCTAAAGATCCAGATATACCAAATCTACACCTGTACCTTAATCTAAATAACAAGTGACCTTTTCAAAGAATGTTAAAAGGTTTCCAATGAAATATATTTTTTTAAAAATCAAACTACATTACCCATCCAGTAAAATTCTGAAATTTGTTAATTAGCTTTGCAAAGCATCTTTTATCAGATATTTAAAACTCTTTCTATAACTTGTAAAACTAATGGGCCTGTAACTGAAAAAAAAAGAGTAGTTGACATAGCTGATATTCAACCCCAACGACTAGTGGCTGACATATCAAATGCTTAACCTCCTTCAAATCCCTTGGGGTATAATTATCTGGCCCAGAAGACTTATGGTTCTTTAAACTTCCCAATATTTTCGTAAATACTACAAATGTAAGATTAAATTAAATGTAATGCTGCCAATGTATTTAGGAAATTATGCTCACTACTTTGGCGTTATATATCACTGTTGGTTGAAATTTTTTTTTTAATTATTAAACATACGAACATATAAATTGATAGATTCGAATACGTTTACAAAGGTTAAAACCTGACTCATTTTAGTGCATAGGTTAGCATATATTATAATGTCACTAACATAACTTTGCCACAACATAACTTGATGTTTCACAACCCTCAAACTAAACCTATTGACAAGTATTACCGTTTCAGAGCTTTATCATTGTTCAGGCTTTCACACCGACTTCGCACACAGTAGTACCATGTAAAATAAAGCTTATGGTCTTTATATTGGGGCCTTCAGATACACACAAATATTAATCAATAAACTGACTTCATCAGTAATATTATTCAGAATCTTCTGAACTGAGACCCTTTTTTTACTTAAAATAAATAATATAACTTACGAAAACAACTCTTATAAGAACTCGTATAACACTAACCCTAAAGTCTAAGTTAGGTTAAATACGTGCAACATGGTAAATAGAGACGTGAGTGAGTCCCCCTTTGAACAAAATAATAATAATAAAAAAAATCGGAACGTTTTTATTTCTTACTGATTAGACATAACGTATTAATAATAATTGACAGTATTTTACGAAATTTGCTCATTAAACAAAAAGTCAAAAATTAAAACTTTCAGCTCTGGAGGCGTTATAACGTGACGTTCGTTGGCAAAAGAATAGCTCAAGAGTTGGCGGTGGGTGGTGACGACTAGCTGCCTTCCCTCTAGTCTTACACTGCTAAATTAGGAACGGCTGGCGCAGATAGCCCCCGAGTAGCTTTGCGCGAAATTAAAAAACAAACAAACAAAACTTTTCTTCGAACATTGATATATTTATGTTATTAATTCAAATAATCAATGAAATTAACACATGAAAACGAATATTTATAAATTTTGTTTTTAAAAACAAATACCGCTTTTTTGCCCCTTCACTGAGAAAGTTGTAATAAGGGATTTAATTTTGTAGCAAATAAGATTTTCAGTATTTATGATATTTTCATAACGTGGTAAAATATTAGACGATACTTCTGTTTGTTTCTGTTATTTTTTGTTAAGTATAGAAAATAATTTAAGTATTTAGAAACAGAATTTCCGTCTGAAATTTACCTTAATTTAAAAATCTTGTATTGTATGTAAAGTATATCAAAGTTTAAAACATTTGTGTAGTAAAGACGTTTATATTTATTTTGCGAAGCATAGTACGTGTTTATTTTATATTTAATTCAGACTGATGGACAAGAAACATTCACCAAAATCTTTCAAAAGTGTTCACACATGTGAGTAAAATTCTGTGTTTATAGGATTTTGTTTAATTTAGAATATTTTTGTGCAAAGCCATGAAAAGAAGCATTTTCTCAAAGCGTCTATAAAACTGAATTGACAGATTAGTCAAAAGCAACTTCTCTCACAAAATCTTGGGTTGCGTTTGACTTACTGAATAGTGGGATTTGAATATTACTTTTATAGCGCAATTAAAGCCTTAAAATGAGATGATCATTTTTGCGACAACGGGCCGCCAACCGTAAACCCTCTGATTCACAGTCCGAGTACTCTACCATTTCGGTCACATTTATCCCTTCAAATAGGTACATCAATGGATATCAATTCTAGGATTTGGTTATCTTACACTTGTGTTTCATTTATATATTGTTATAAGTCTTTCCACTTTGACCTAAGTTAATTTTTTTAACGGAAAAGGTCGTTATCAAGCTTATTATTATAGTTTGTAATCTATTTAGTGGAACTATATAACAGGTTTACAAATCCGTAAACTTTTATTTATTTGACATTCTTTTTGCTTTTTTAGAAATTCAACCAGTGTAATAAAACCAGCTAATTTCATGTTATGTTTCTACCGTTTCTCCTGTTAACTGCAGTTACCACCTGCCCCCCAATGGCTCAGCGGTATGTCTGCGGACTTACACGCTAAAATCCGGGTTTCGATACCGGTGGTGGGCAGAGCACAAATAGCCCTTTGTGTAGCTTTGTGCTGCATTCAAAAAACAAAACAAACAAACAGTTACCACCTTTAATTTTTTCTATAAGTTTATTTTAAGCACTTTAGAATAGCACAGAGTAAGGCAGTAGAATTATATTTTGTGTCGTGACTACAGGATTTGTTTGAAGTTGTTTTTTTCGCAGGTGCATTTTGCCTTCTCCTGAATTCTTGTGTGATTTTAAGTTAGGACTTTGCACGATATTAAAAGGCATTTTCACAAGTTGAAGGATCTATAAGCACGGGGCCGAGTTCATTGTTTGAGGTAGAAGTTTGTCTAAAATAGTTGTAAACTCCAGGAGAAGTCTTCTGATGTAAGACTTATTTTCCTATTCTGTGAAAGAAGATGACTTTCATTTTGTTACATTTACAAATTTAGGAAGAACAACAACAACCTGAAAGCTCCAGACATGTTGAATAGGTTCTACTCATAAAATTATGTTTCAGTGTCCAGAATTCATGAATGAGTGACTTCCAGGCTAGTGGTCTTGAGATTAAGTTGATTGGTCTTGAAAGGACCCGTTATAATGCCAGAAATTAAGAAATCTAATTACAGTCCATTGGTATCTGTAGCCAGCATTCCTGTTTCTAGGAGGGACAGTAAAAGCTTGTTGGTAAACACACTGTGTATAGGCGTAGGCTTCTCAATATGAAAAATACGCTGCTACAATCACAATGGGTCAGGGTCACTAGGGGTTACGATGAGGTACCAATGGCGATTTGTTTTTCTTCCACCCAGTAGTAAGGATAAAACATTTATTCAAATATGAAGGTTCCTGAGTATAATTATATAACGCTGTGTATCGATTCCTTTGAGTGTCTAAGCTAGGTATTAGAAAAACTAGGGGATGGATTTACCATTGTTACTGTTGTTGGTGAGCGATATGAAACATATTTTTCTTATTATTTAAAGATAATAGATACGGAGAGCTGGACCAATTCCTTAAGCATTTCAAGCTGCTCATGATGAGTTTGAACTTTCAAGGAATCGATTTGACCAATCACATAAGTGAGAAGCTAGACAGTGACTGTGCTAGATATGTGGTTGAGTATCACCATTGTTTCAACGAAATGAAGATCGGGTTATTCATTAGGGATCAAACGAGAGGACTCATAGAAAACTTAGTCACTTATGTGGATGACTTGCATACCTATCTACCTCACTATTGTGCTTAAAGTTTGCAAGGATACTCTTATAAAAACGTTCATGAAATATTACGACATCACCTGGGTGTTAGGGATACCTATGCTCTTAATCATTTAATAGATCTTAATTGAATTTTGCTCGAAACACAAAAATTTAATTCAGTGTTTAGAAACCAATGTAATATTCTTAGATACACTGATTTATTTTATAGATAAGAATAATAACTAAAGAGAAATATAAAATAAGTTTCTGACTTTGACTGAGTTTAAGAAAACTAATCATAGTTAAAAGTGACCGTTATTCACTTACTGCAAAATAAAAAAGTACGAGAAGAGTACTTACTTACTACTAACAGATTTTGACATGAGAAAATCTGAATGAAAAATGATGTTTTCTTTCCATGACTGAGAGAGCTAACTACTTACACAAAATATAATCCCCCGCTGGTACAACTGCAAGTTTAAGACTTTGCAACGCTGAAGTCAGAAGTTTGATTCCTCTCGGTGGACTCAGCAGATAGTCCGATGTGGCTTGCTATAAGAAAAAACACACACATATAATTTAGATATATATAATAAATAAATACCGGGCAAGCAGTAGCATTGCCTATGTAGGGATGGCTCGGATTATTCATCGTAATGCTATTTTAGATGTCTCCTCAATATTTCATCATAGCTTTACAATAATAAATAATGTTATCTTTTATAACAATATCTATATGATGAGACCTCGCTAGTACCGCGGTATATCTTCAGATTTTTACAACGCTAAAAGCAGCGGTTCGATTCCCAGCGGGGGGGTGAGCAGATAGCCCTTTGTGGCTTTGCTATACGAAAGACACACTCTATATAATGATTTGGTCAGAAGTTCTTGAAAGATAGGTAAATATCATATTAAAAAGTTTAAATTTTTTGTTATTCTTTTTTGTTTCTTTTTTATTACACGATGATTCAAAAACTAAAACAATGATATCAACCTTTTTCACTGAGATAATATAGTTTCATATAGAGTATCAGCTTTTATAAGTATTATTAATAAAAAATATATTTCTAGCATTCGTTTCAGAACATTATTAAAATGATATCAGTGGAATAGAACTGGATATTAGAAACTAATAACTAATAAACGACTGAAAACGTTGTTTCAAGAATACACTTTGTATTCTTTACTTACTTGGGACAGCGATAACTCTTCGGATTTACATCGTTAAATTCCAGGAGGTTGATTCCGCTCATTGGGTGCAACAGATATCTCATTGTGGCTTTGTTATAAGAGAATACACGCATGTTACTTGGCCAACTAACCAAATGAGTTCAATGCATCAAGTACAAATCACAACAGATAAAATGTAATTAAAATATTATTATGTCCTCAACTTACTGAAAACTCGTACTGAGTAGTAAGAATGATTGTGATTTAAATTATTTTCAGCGTTATTGTTATGTTGTATCATGCACACTACTAATTAGATCACTGTTATCAATGGAACTGACAATATTCCCTCTAGCCTTACACTGCTAAATTAGGGACGGCTAGCGCAGATAGCTCTGGTATAACTTTGCACAAAATTAAAACACCAAACCAAACAAATAGGTAATGCATCTGTTTTCAATTACAAATTTTATTTTCTAGCCTGCAGTATTAAAATTTCAAAACTTTCTATGTTTTATATGTTTTTTTTCACAGAAAAGAGATTATTTTATGCGTTATGGGCTTGACTTTGATTTTTGTTTTTCTTTTATTATTTGGAAGTGTTATTTTTAATACTTTTCTTTGATCTGATGTAAAATGTAGTGTTTTCTTTTTTAAATATATACTATTAAAGTGATAATTGAATAACGTTGACTCGTGTAACTGGTATATTCGTAAGGTTAAAGAATAAATGAAAAACACTTCAGTAAAGAGGGGAGATTAATATATTGTCAGGTATTACAGGGATCAGTCATAATAACGGTCAAGAGATGGTTTCTTCACTTTATTTAGTAATAAAATATAGAAATACAAAAATAATAAAACATGAGATCAAAATCTCGAAAACCTACATCAAGATAATATATTTTACATTTTTAATTACTTAGAGCTGGTTATAAACAGTAACCCTAACCTTTCAGACATTCTAACTCCGATGATTAGATATTCACTAACATGTGCATCTTTATATGCAAACCTTTCATTTCCAATAGATTTCAAAAAATAAATTAATACTCAAACCTAGAAGAACGTATCATTCATGAATTGAGTGAAAAAAGCTTGAGTTAGTATTGTAGATTTTGTACAATAAACATTTCCAGCTATTACTTTTTTCACTTTTTTTATGACTAACTTCAAATCATAGTTATGATTATGGTTTTATATGCAAAAACGGCTCGTTTGGGTTCAGAAAATAGAAGAGCGAACAAAGTTTCGACCTTCTTCGGTCATCGTCAGGTTCACAAAGAAAGAGGTAACTGACCGGAAGCTGACCACATGTTTGGAAGGGGTTGTGTAACTGAGTGTCGCAATATAGAGGGCGGGGTTAGATGTTTGAATGTATAATTTTATCTATAATATTAATATAGGTATAATGGCGTTCCTTTATATTGGTTTATTTTGGGTTTAAGTTGTTGTATAAGTAAGGCTTCTTTAATTTTCTGGACCCAAACGAGCCGTTTTTGCATATAAAATTCTCAACAAGTGGGTTTCTCGACATCACTGATTATGGTTTTAATTTTGCCTACATGGTTACGTTTACATTCTCTTGGTTTCTGCAAAGAATTATTATTCAAAATAATATTTTCTATTGAAGTATTAAAGCTTTGTAGTTGACCTCAACAGAACGAATTCTTTGGCACTTATAAACTTTTAATACTATTTTAATTATATAGCAGAAATATTAAAATAAAAGAATGAAACAAGAAAAAACAGTTGTCTTTTCAAAGTCAATAGAACTCATTTGTGTATAAATCAATGCAGACAAAAATAATACGTATTCTCAAAGGTCTCGATATATATATTTTAAGAATATAATATTTTATAGACAGAAATTTATTTTCTTTCATGTAGTAACCTATTTTGGAAAGAGGTACTTAAATCATTTTAAAATACTCATTAGCTTAAACAACATTAAGAAAAACTTTATCTACTTGTTTAACTTGTTCGTTAATGTTTTATTTTGCCTACAAACGAAGTTTCACTTTTTTATATTTCAACTGACCATTAATTTCACGTAGGTAGTGGCGCAGAGTTACAGAAGGTTTATTTCAATCGTAAGAAATGCTCCATTTTATGTTATTTAAGTCTCAACTTCACGGTCAAAACCAAGTATTTTGCATTTTTTCAAGTGTTAAATATTGATATCCTAAATTTTTAATACTTGTATTGATTTAACTTAGAAAGTTCCTCTTCTTTCTGTTTTTTTTTTATTTGTAGAACACTACCCGAAAAGATAAAGTACAATATATATAATTTAATTTTGGTCTTTGAATTCGGTGGCATTGTTACAAAGAATGACTGCCTTCCACGCAAGATTCACAACATTTGCCCCTGCTTATTTGTTTGCACTGAAGTAAAGCTACACAACGTGTTATCTGTGCAACTTATATAAGTCGCATGTTAAACGTTTCTACCTGCATACCTTTGGTATGCACCAAATAAAAAAGATTACAGCACATAAATATTTTATGATAATTTAAAATATAATATATATGGAAATATTAAACACTTTTATGCGTGTTTGCTAAATAACAAACTGTCTTAAGTAAAAGCCTCTGCTGTCCAAATAAAGATAATTTTCATAAATCTGTTAGGCCTGGCATGGACAGATAGTGCTTTCGACTCGCAGTTTTTGGTATTGGTGGTTCAAACCCTCACACATGCTCGTCCTTTTTGTCGGGTTGGTGATTGTTATAGTGTAAAGGGCAAACCCAATATTCATTGGTGAAAGAGTATCACAAGAGTTAGTGGTGAGTAGTGATGACTAGCCAAATTCCTTCTCGTCTTACACTGCTAAATTAAGGATAGCTAGCTCAGATAGCCATCGTGTAGCTTTGTGTGAATTAAAAACAACAACAACAAACAAACCATAAACATATTAATCTCTAGAATTCTTTAATTAAACTTTACTAAATGGAAACATATGAGCTGGAATGATTTATATAAGTTTTCCAATGAAACATTGTCTTCAATATATACAAAAGTTACGTACTGATCGGTCACACTTAATTTCTATGAATTTTGTGAGTTACATGAGTTAATGACATTTTTCTCCAACAATACTTCCTCTTTTAATTGCTTGTTTCCATTTCAGTTGAATGTAATCGCTAACATAAGCGTAAATAGTTCCTAAATTTCGGTATTTCTTCTCTTATATAAAAGCTTGTTAAGAAGCAATTTCCCACGACTAAATCGGGCATGATGTCATAATGAGAGATTCCTGTGAAAATAATTTTAAAATTAGCGCAAATATATGTTTTTGAATTATTACAAAAAATTATTTGTTAAAACACATTGAAGACACCGATTATCTGTTAAAAAGAACAGGGATGTATGCAATCACATTATTATATTTAATCTTTCGCCCCCTAGTGGCTCAGCGGTATGTTTGCGGACTTACACGCTAAAATCCGGGTTTCGATACCCGTGGTGGGCAGAGCACAGATAGCTCATTGTGTAGCTTTGTGCTTAATTAACAGAAACATTTAATCTTTTATTCGCAGGTACCAATATATATTTTGATTACACTTTTTAGGTAAGGGATTGTGTGGTTTGAATTTTGGGCAAAGCTACACGAGAGATCTCTGCACTAGCCGTCCTTAATTTATCAGGGTAAGACTCTTGGGCTTCTCTTTTACTAACGAATAGTGTGACTGACTTAAATGGCGAGCATGTTTGGTGTGACGGGAACTCGAACCCGAGACTCTTAGATTACTAGTCAAGCGCTCTAACCACCTGCCCATACCTTGCCTTTAGAATAATTAGATATTGCTCATGATAGGTTTTCGTTTCCCGAAGATGGAAAATCCTTTATTTTTCTTATGTTTGTTTATGAGCAGTAAAGTTGCAAATGTATATTGGAAGGTTTAAATTTAGTAGGCTTTGGTTTCTCGTATTTTTTTACGGGATTATATATTAGTTTTATTGATATTATTTCAACTTAAATATATTTCTTTACTTATTTATGATTAAAAATAAATATATCATTTCTTATGAAGCAATTCAAATGATTAATGATTTATATTTACAAATATTACCTCATGTTCCATAAGAAGAATTTGTCAATTGCTCTCTCTCTGACTAAAATGCTAAGTTTAAGGGCTTATCACACCAAAAACCAAGTTACGATGCCAGTGGTAGGCATAGTATTTATAGCTCATTGTGAAGCTTTGTGCTTAACGATGGAAAAACAAACAAACCATAACATATGCGGCCCGGCATGGCCAAGAGCGTTAAGACGTGCGACTCGCAATCTGAGGGTCGCGGGTTCCCATCGCGCCAAACTTGCTCGTCCTCCCAGCCGTGAGGGCGTTATAATGTTACGATCAATCCCACTATTCGTTGGTAAAAGAGTAGCCCAAGAGTTGGCAGTGGGTGGTGATGACTAGCTGCCTTCCTTCTAGTCTTACACTGCTAAATTAAGGAGGGCTAGCACAGATAGCCCTCGAGTTGCTTTGTGCGAAATTTCAAAAACAAACCGGGGAGGCACGTGCCTGGGGCCGGCATTTTGAGGGTGTAAAAATAGAAAAAAAATGAAAATAATAAAAAGCTAACAAAAAATCTGAAATTTTATACCAAAATGAGTTTTTAAGGTCGTAATATGTTTTTATGTTTTATGCATGTAATAATGTTTTTAAACGGATTTTTCAAGTGTAGCATGAGTTTTATGTCCAATGAAAATAAATATTTCAAGTTGAATACTCCTGTTTTATATCAAAGAATAATTTCTTGAAAAGTTTTGTGAAATAATATATAATTGTTCTACACCAAGCCCAGATTTTATATTTTATTCATGAGCAGTCTTAAACCATTCATCATTTTTGTATTTTTATTTTTTCAGAATATTTGCGTGAATTTTCAAAGAAGGTACCGTAAAGAAGAGAATGAAGGAGAGCGGCGCGGCATTCCGTAAAAAGCGAAAAGCAAAAGAAGAGGAGGCAAAAAAGAGTAAAGTCGCGCTATTGAAATTCATCAAAAGGACTTCTGTGGCCGAAGTGGCGGAAAAGAAAGGCGAAAATCATGCCGAGACCGAAGATAAACTTGATATTGCTAACTTTGATAATCGTACTGCGGAAGACGATATTGACAGCGTTGATGCAGCGAAAACTGACAATGATGATGATGCGCGTGAAGTTGAAGAATTGGAAAGGAAATCACTAGTTGGCGCGAAAACAGACACAGCAACTGATTTTACAGATGTTGGTCTGTGGCCTGTTGAGATTGACAATGAAATTCGCGCTATGCTTGT
Organism: Carcinoscorpius rotundicauda; assembly: GCA_011833715.1. Lineage (NCBI taxonomy): Eukaryota > Metazoa > Arthropoda > Merostomata > Xiphosura > Limulidae > Carcinoscorpius > Carcinoscorpius rotundicauda. The sequence continues at coordinate 36,362,114 of CM022396.1, read as the reverse complement.
CCGACAGGGATCTGCTGCTGTGCAGCACCTCGATCATGAATTCATGGAAGTAGCGCGACCAGGAACGAAAACAAAAGGCGACGTTAGAAAGCTAACAAAAAACTGGTTCTTTAGGGATTTGCGGAACAGAGAGAAAAGTTTGCGAACATGGATGGTGTATTCTCCTTTTAGAGAGGCCCTGTTTTGCTTCTGTTGCAGACTGTTTTCAACTGGACTGTCGAGTTTTTCTGGTTATGCGGGTTTCATGAATTGGTGGAAATTAAATCCAAAAGTATATGAACACGAAGCTAGCACATCGCATGCTCAGGCGTTCCTCAACTGGAAGGAGCTAGAGATCCGGCTTGCTGAAGGAAAGGTAATTTACAAAGTAGAGCAAGAACTTATTGAGAAGGAAACTAAGAAGTGGCGAGAAATCCTAGCTAGATTACTGCACATCGTCAGGTTTCTCGCCAAGCAGAACCTGGCACTACGAGGTCACCGGGAAGACATCCATGATGATGGAAGATGCCAGGAAAACAAAAGGAATTTTTTAGAATTGGTACATTTGTTGGCCAAGTATGACCCTGTGCTCCGTGAACATTTGGTGAAAGTTAAGCTGGGAAAGAAAATCGCCACTTCTTATCTGCCACCAGAAATTCAAAATGAATTTGTGAGCATTTTGGTAAAGCAGATGAGAAAGAAAATAATCGATCAGATAAAGAAAAGCAATTATTTTTGCATAATTTTTGATAGCACTCCTGATCTATCCCATAAGGACCAGATGAGCGAGGTGTTGCGCTACGTAAAAATAGACGAAAATGAAGTGAAAGTGGAGGAGTCGTTTCTCCGGTTCATCGAGACAAAGGGCAAAAGCGGGGAGGAAATTTCTAGAGTGATTTTGAAAGAACTGGAGAACGATGGGATTCAGATTGGTGACTGCCGTGGCCAGGCATTTGACAATGCTGCTGTTATGGCAGGCCACCGATCGGGTGTGCAGAAGCGCATCTCCGAAATTAACCCAAAAGCTCTATTTGTGCCATGCACAAACCATTCACTAAATCTGGCTTGTGCATATGCAGCTTCTGTGGCGGTTCACTCTGTTACATTTTTTGGCACACTGGACCGGTTATTCTCGTTCTTTTCTGCATCTACACATCGCTGGGACGTCTTGATTCAGGTGACCGGTCTAAGTATCAAGCGGGCTGTGGAAACTAGATGGAGTAGTCGAGCAGACGCAGTAAATGTTGTAATGAAGAAATTATCGGAAGTTGTCATCGCCCTGGAACAGCTCACAGGAGAAGGAGAAAATGCAGTCACAAGATCAGATTCATCTTTAATTCTCGACTCGGTACAGTCGTTTCCGTTTCTTTTATTTCTGAGCCTTTGGAAAACTGTTCTCTCAGAAATTAATGATGCCCAGAAGTATCTTCAAACAAAAGGGCTGGATCTGCAACAAAGTTCTGTCAAGCTCACAGCGTTGAGAGATTGGCTTCTTCAGAATAGAGAAGAGATGGTGGACACTGCAATAGACGAATCAAAAATACTCTGCTCTGAAATGGGGATAAGCATGGAGCGTCGAGAAAAAAAGAAACGAATAGATGGTGAATGATTGACTGATGCAGTGCTGGGGTTTATTACTGAGTTGAGACGGGAAATGCTGTCTGTCATAAACAGGTTGACTGAAGAAATATCTTGCAGATTTCAACAAGTTCATGATCTTGCAAGTAAATACGTTTTTTTTGTACCGTCAAATCTGCTTGACGATAATTATGATTGTTAGCTTGGCGAAGTTTATGAAGATATAGAAAAAGAGGAATTCTTTGCTGAAAGGAAGAGATTGAAGTATTTTGTGGAAGCTTCAGGAAACGACAAAATCAATGGACCCTCTGAACTTTTGAGCTTCATACAGAGATACCACCTGGGGGATTCCGTTCCTAATATTGTGATCTTGCTACGCATCTTCCTTACCCGAGCTATTAGCGTTGCCAGCTGTGAGCGCTCTTTCTCGAAACTGAAGCTCACAAAGAACCACCTTCGATTAGCAATGAGCCAGACAAGGCTTACAGACTTGGCAGTTCTCTCCATAGAGAGGGAACTTGCCGATGGACTAAATTTTGATAGTGTTATTAATAACTTTGCCGAAAAAAAAGCGCGAAAAGTTTGTTTCTAAATTTCCAACCTACTTGATGCCTTGCAGCAGTTCTCTCACAAAAAATAATTTTTAGCAATATTTGCAAATTAAAAACAAATTTATTTTAAATTTTGTAAAACTATTTTTTTTAAAAGGGTTGAAAGTTTATTATATTTGTTTGCGTAGCAAGTTAATTTAATTTAACAATTTTTTTATAATTTGAATTCTACGTTTTTGTTTTGAAAAATCTTTGGTTTTATTTGATGACGACTGTATATGTATACAAGTACTGTAATAAGATGAAAGTCTGGGACTAATAACAGCAGTCTAAAATTAGATCCTTGATTGTAATTCCATGAAAATAAATGTTTTGAGGACTTTCTGGAATTTTGAAGGTTAACGTATTATCAACGGCCAGCGGGGGGAGGGGGAGGGCAAATCTTACGACCGCCCCGGGCGGCAAAAATAGTTGCTTCGCCACTGAGTTTTCCTTAAAAGATGCTTAAATACGCAAATTTCAGGAAACACTGACCTCTTGCGCCTACTAATTAAATTATAAGCTTATTTTAATTGTCTTAAACAAGTAAGTATTTAGCAAACAATCTCGATTAGACTTTTGGAAGATTTAATTTATATTTGATCATATCCTGTGAAATTTCCCGGATAATGTTAACTGAACAGTTTTGCTTTGTTAAGTACACTAAGGAGTATTTTTGCTTTTCCTACCAGGGGTATCGAAATCCGATTTTAGAATACTGACCACTAAGCTACTTGAGAGTAACTAAGCAAGAGTGTGAAAATCAAACATTAACATATAAGCTAAATAGCCACTCTACAGTCATAATTATGGCTATTTAGACGTAACTGTATTTTTCTAAATGTTTTTCTTTGCAATATCACAAAATCCATGTATTTTTTCTGGGTTTTTTTCCATTTAAAAAGTCCACTATCGCCCATGTCAGGTTTGTCATCTCATTAAAGTTATCTTTAACCTGAACTGTTTCAATGTTCTTTTTTGAAAATTTACCCTAAGTGAGTAGGATGTAAAACTTATGCGGAAATACAGTGTGACTGGTGCAGATAGTCAACGTCATTAGCCACTCCATTCACATCGTTGAATGGGTGTGTGTTTTTTTCTTAGAGGAAAGCCACATCGGGCTATCTGCTGAGCCCACTGAGAAGAATCGAGCCCCTGATTTTAAAGTTGTAAATCTGGAGACTTACCACTGTAATAGCGGGGGGCAATATCGTTAATATTAGACTGTAAAAATTTCTTAAGCAGATTTTGTGGAAAGAACTAGTTTTTTTAAAAAAAACATTTTTTAAATCTTAGCAAAAATGTACTCAGATCATTTACGCTTTGTTGATTTTGGAGCATAATTTTGTGTTTTATCGCAATTATGAATTTATGGTATAATTTTATTATTGTTTTTTCTTCTTTGTATTCAGAATAAAATATTCTATAATATGTTGTTTTCTGAAATATTTTGCAGTCTGAATTATTTTTATTACATTAAACAGCTTGAAAATTCAACAAGTAAATCCTTCCGTATTGTGACTTTTGTGGATTTATAAAAATAAAATACGGCAGAAGAGATACTGTTTCCTCTTTTAGTTCATCATCATCCGTAACGAGATTATCCTCTGCGACTTTTATAAGCATGATCTTCACTTTTGAATAAAAATGACGTTAATGAGAAAATTCTATCAGTTTCTTTTATAATAAATTTGTCTGCATTACTATTCTATAAAATACGGTATTTGTTTGAAACTTCCATGATTATTGATTAGGTTTGGTTTGTTTTGAATTTCGCGCAAAGCTACACGAGGGCTATATCTAATTTAACAGTGTAAGACTAGAGAGAAGGCCACCCACCGCCTACTATTGAGCTACTCTTTTATCAACGAATAATGGGATTGACTGTAACATTATAACGCCCTCACGTAGTCCAAGGGTTGGTAGTCCAAGGGTAGTCCTCTGGTCTTATGCTGTTAAATTAAGGATCACAAACGCCGATTGCCCTAATGTAGCTTTGGGCAAAATTCAAAATAAACCGAGCTTTCATCACGAAGAAATGTGTAATCAACTCTGTTTTTCCTATGAACTAATGACTCGGTGATGCATCCCAGGAAGGTGTGTATACAGAACAGGTGAGTGCTTACAAGACGGTCTAAAACTTTCTTGGTTGACCTGATCTTCTACTTTTTGTCTGACTTTTCTTTGCAGTGTTTTTTTTTGTTCAGATGTCAGAAGTAATCCAAAATTTTTGTTCTAAAATGGTAGCATAGCAATCTAGTGGTTTTTCCAAAAAAAAACACTTGAAGTTGTAAATACTTTTCAAGTTCATTATTGTTCTTTGTTGAGGGAGCAGAATTATAGCCATCAATAACAATGATCACACTTCCATATTTCCAGTTGAAGAAGTTGACACACTTTCGGCATAGTACTTCATAAGTCATGCCACTTAACGTGATGCAGGATGAAACCACTATATATGACATATTAAACTTCACCACTGGTAATTAACGCTTGGCCCTATTGGTTAAGTAAAACCAAACTTGCAAAAGCAAATGTAGTTTTATTTTCTTGCTTTTGTCAAAAATTACAACTGCTACAGCGTGTTTAAGATTAACCTACCAATGAACATAGATTGACTAAATTATTAGTTAACTTAGACAGTCTTGTTCTTTCACATAAGTTGAGGGAGATATCATGTCATTTAACGGAATACACAAACAGAATGTGAAGTCGATTTGTACTGACGTAACAATATTATCTTTTATATCAAATAATCGAGAAAATGCTTTATTGAAACAATGCAGTAAAGTAAGACTTGTTTCAGAGACCACTAAAAATTACACACCTTTCTAGGGTTACGAAACTCTCGGTCACTTAGATATCTGTATTAATTTCGATTACATATATCTTGTACTTTGTGATGTAGGTTTATAAAGTAACAATAGCATGAAATTTTCTGTTTATAGAAAGTGTGAGAAGTATTTGTTTCAGACTGAGAGGAAATGTTTCGTGGTTTCTTTTTCATCTTTAACGGTAATGGAATATCTGGTGCACCAAAATAACTTCTATAATGTAAATATAATTTGTTTTTAATCTGTTTAGTTCGTGTGCGCTTTTTAAATAAATACTAACTTTCTCTGGTGCCCGAATAAGATGTGAGGTGTTTAAAGATATACAGATGTAACGCACTAAGTCAATAACACATGTGTACACAGGATTATTTTCATATTCTTAACTCTTCCCTAGTAGCACAGCGGTATGTATACGGACTTACAACGCTAAAAAGTGAGTTTCGATACCAGTGGGTGGAAGAGTACAGGCAGCCCATTGTCCAGCTTTGTGCTTAATTACAAACAAACTTTCTTATATTGTTCACTCAAGAAAAACAAAACAAATGTTTTGAACATACCAAATTGTAGATTAATTCGTTGGAAGAAAAGTTAAAGAGATTTTTTTTTGGTATTTAAAGTCAATACATTTTACTAAACCTACCAAACTAAAATTTTCTTTGCATTTTTGTTACATCTTTACAATATATTTAATGACTCCAGAGTGTTCAGTTATATATACACTCTTCAAAAAAAGAAACGCAAAAGGCAAAATTTGAGACAAATTGTTAACAAGTTTATTCTGGGTAGTTCTGTAAGACATGTGTGAAATTTTGTACATTCACTGCTGAACATCCAAAGTCTGCAAAGGCTAAGTTCACGCTCACTAGTTGAAGTTTAACGTCAATTAACGTCAATAACGAGTATGTTCCCCCGTGAGCATCAATAACTGCTTGGCATCTCCTGCCCATGGAAGCGATGAGAAGACGAATCACATACTGTGGAAGGTCTGTTCTGGCATTGTAGGCGATGACAGACCACATCATGACGCTGCCACCACCAATTCTGTCAACTTTCTGCACACAGTTTGCTGCAAAACGTTCACCTCGGCGACGGTAAACACGGGTCCTTCCATCCTGTCTACGAAGCATAAAACGTGATTCATCGCTGAACCAAACATGCCTCCATCGTCGATGAGGCCATACCCGATGTGCTCGAGTCCACTGCAGCCGTGCTTGACAATGTTGCTGGTTGAGGATGACGCCTCTTACTGTACATCGAGGTCTGATTCCTGCATTTCGTAGACGGTTGCGTACGGTCTGATCGGAAATCTTACGCAGCCCTGATATGGTTGAGGAAATAACCATGAGAAAGTAGCAGAAATCAACACAACATTGTGATGTAAGTGTCTAATCCAATTTAACAATACCTTAAAACGTTTAATCACGTATTTTTAGCTTTTATTTTTATCTCAGGTATTGCTTACTGAAATAGAAATGTGATAAGTAAAAGTATATACAACAGTACTATGCTCCAATTCGTTGTTAGTCTATCTATTATTTTGACATGGGTATTAGTTTGGCCTTTTTCTACCTGTGTTGAAAATCCTTTATTTTGTTCGAGAAGAGAACATCAAATTTCTGTATTTGCTGTCTTTGTAATAAAACTGTGAAAACTTATTTTAAAAATTAGAAAAAATCATGGAGTTTATCGCAAAACTTTGGAGTCAAACTCGAAAAAAAAGTATATTGTATCGTCAGAAGCTCGTTGAATTTATATAGCACTCTGTATATTTCTTAACAAGCTGATTACCATTATGAAGAGAAGTTAGAAAGCAATGGAGATTGAATACTTACTAAAAGTTTTAGTACAATAGAAAGGTAAAATGCTCAATATTAGATTGTGTTTAGTATCATTCATACACAGTGATTGATAAGATAATTCTGATTATTGTTGTTGTTATTTTGACTTCAGCACAAAGCTGCACAATGGGCTATCTGTGTTCTGCCAACCACGGGTATATAAACCCGGATTTTAGCGTTGTGAATCCGCAGACATACCGCTGAGCCATTGGGGGGCAATTCCAATGAATATTACTGAATAGCTGTTAAAAACACGCAGTAATTTAATACGCAGCATTTAAAAATCAGCAAACAAAAAGTAAGGAACCATGTTGTACATTTCTAGGTTTGCTTCGCAGTAGTACATCGGTATATCTCCGGACTTACTACGCTAGAAACCAGGGTTCGATACCCATGATGGATAAAGTACTGATGGCCTACTGCATAACATTGTTCTTGACTACAAATTTCGAAATTCTGTCAGTTACGGTGTTTATATAATTAGGAGAGAATTTTGGCGCTGATGTTTAATTGTAACACTTTGTGTATCGATACTTCTTTTTTATTTCTCTCGAAAGTAAGATGTCGAAATATTGAGAAATCTTTGGCAATTGATGGTCTTCATCATCTAGTTACCAGATAACATTTATTTGTTTATAGTTAAGCATAAAGCTACAAAAAGTGCTATTTATGATCTGTCCACCACAGGTATCGAAACCCGATTTATAACTTTTAAGACCGTAGACATGCCACGTGGGAGCTCCAAAGGGTGTTGCAATTGAAATAATTTTTAAGTTTATCTTTCCGTGAACTAGAAGTTATTCATTTAGATTTTTTCTGACATTTTTCTCTTCAACATATAGTTAGCGATATTCTTGTAAATCGGTTATAAAGTTGCGGTTACCATTTAGGTTATAGAGAGGTTACACACCACAATCATTATTAATATTACTTATATTTGCTTAGCCCGGTTTCTGTAGTGTAATACCTCTCTGTATTAAAGTCATACTTATTTTTTGAGGTAACGGATAAGTTTGCGTGAGCTGGAGGTACAATGGGAATAATCGCCAACTTAGTCTAGGAATTGTGGAATAAAGCACTGTGACTTTTATCTGACTTATGAGTACAATATTATCATTCTTCTCGCTACTTGTACTCCTATATAGTATGAAAGATGGCCAGTAATAAGTGAAGCTTCCACATATATTATTATAATGCTCATAAAGATCGTTATTGTATTCTAAATAGGGCTGGTATAGGTATTAAAACTTTGACTAAAATAAAGTACTGAACGTCTAGACCATCTTATGTCATTTATACTTCAAATGGGTTTCTCGTCATCACGAATATTTTTATTGTATTCATTGGCTTGGGTGATTTTCTTTTGTTTTGTGTGCTCATTTCATTTTATACTTGTAATAAGGGCTCTCGACTCGCAATCTGTGAGTCTCCACGTCGAAAATAAAATTGTAATTTATGTATAAAATTTTGACAACTTGTACTGCGAGTATTTAATACTTTTCTCTCATGATTATATCTAAATATGACAGAAGTATAGAAGAGATTTAGCACCAAAAGATGTAAGAATATGTTTGAAAACATGTTTGATGAATATAATGAGATTATTTTTAAAGTTTTGACATTCGCAAATTTATTATTTACAGATTCAGTTGGTTTTGAATATTTTTGAGTGATCTTTGTTTAAGAAGTCACGTATATTATGTATTAAATCCCCTCATTTTACTCTGGTAAAATCACATTCATGCCTATCGTTTAACTATTTTATTATTGACACTATTTATTTATTTTCAACAGTTTATTGCAGCCAAAGTTACAAAACTTACACGACACCCTCAGTTCTTTTTATGTTTTTTCTTTAGTTTCTACTTCCTTGTACTTTAATAAGAGTATACAAATATTTGGAGGTAATTGAACAAGTTTTTTAGAGAAACGGCCTGGCATGGCCAAGCGTGTTAAGGCGTGCAACTCGTAATTCGAGGGTCGCGGGTTCCCATCGCGCCAAACATGCTCGCCCTTTCAGCCGTGGGGGCGCTATAATGTGACGGTCAATCCCACTATTCGTTGGTAAAAGAGTAGCTTAACAGTTGGCGGTGGGTGGTGATGACTAGCTGCCTTCCCTCTAGTCTTCCACCGCAAAATTAGGGACGGCTAGCACAGATAGCCCTCGAGTAGCTTTGTGCGAAATTCAAAAACAAACAAACAAACTTTTTGGGAAAGAATGATCAGTCGTAAAGGAATTCCGAACATTGAGGTATGATAGAAAGAAAAGGAAGATATAAATTAGATGGTATTCAAGTAACTTGGTATAATTATCAAAACCAAAGAAATCATTTTCTCATTTCAATTATCCCAACTTTAATTTAACTTCAGTTATTCCGTTAAGAAATGGCAACCATATTACAATCATTTTAACACAATACTCAACTATATTTAATAAAACAGATTGTGAATTATTTTATAACTACAATTAACACAATTTTGTAAGCATAGTTCTCAATCAATTAGCGCAATTTTGTAAGCATAGTTCTCAATCAATTAGCGCAATTTTGTAAGCATAGTTCTCAATCAATTAACACAATTTTGTAAGCATAGTTCTAATTCAATCAACACGTCTTCATTTTTCATGTGTAAATTTATTAGATGTTGTAGAGCAACAACCAAGTATAAAATGGCCGTTTCTAAGCCACTTAAGACTTAAGATTACTAAAGCGTTTGAGCAACGTGAGTAACAGTTTGATAAACAACATAAGCTGAAGAATTGATAACCAAAAATTCGGAAAAATAAAAATTATATAATAAACTGTGCTGTTTGTTATAAACTAGAAGGGTAGGCGTTGGTCTAGTGCTCAAAGGTTCCGAATAAAAACTTTCAGTAAGATTCCCGCGTCTGTTTTCCTTCTATTCAGATATAATACAAATCCTTCTCATATCATAACATTGAAATGTTGGTGATAGAGAAGAAACATTACCATTTTCATATAATTTATTTCTGAGGATTGCATTTGTTTTTATGGCAAAATTTCAAAGGAATATTACCTTCCGTATTTTCTGCCCAGAAACCGGTTTATCTTGATTGAGATCACCCACCAACTCGTTATATTACCTGTGACCTGCTGTTTTTGCTTGCTGTATATATGAGACAACAATGACAAAGCACAAACCAGAAACTTTGTTAGAAGCTGGAGATGTGAAAGACAATTTAACGTGCATTTTGCACGAGTGATTGGACAATTACCAATTACTGTTTGGCAACTTGACATAGATAACAATGATCTTCCACGCTATCTAAATGTAATATTGTCCTGTAAGTCTATATGTATATAATAACATTTCCTCAGCCACAGCCTAATGGAAGAGGTTACAGAAGTGTTTCTGACAACTTATTAGAAATTTCTCTCTGTAACATACATATATGTGTGTGTGTGAAATATATATAAATTCTTGACATTTAAAGGCTACCAGCTAAAACAAGATTAATATTCTAGAGAAAATGTGCTGAAGTTTAATATCATATTTCTGAATGAAAACAAAATTTATTCCTGAATAAATGAGATGAAAAAGGAATTATTCTGAATTTTCATAACTATTATCGAGCACATGCGAGCATCTAATATTTATTTATATGATATTAGGCTCTACTATATGCAATAACAGGTTACATATAGCTAATTTAGGAGTTAACGATCAGCAGAATGTAAACATTAAAGAAAAATGTCCGCATTTTGCTTCAGCCAATAAAGGTTGAGGTTTTACAAAAACTACAACAAAACATTTATGAATTAATTGCTGCTTTGTTTCATTGAAATTTAGTTTATTTTAAGAAGTTAAATGTTAGATTGAAAACACTATTTATCTAACAATTCTGCACTCTAGTAACAGTATATGATAATCACAGGTAAAGATCGAAGGCGGTAACTACCTAACTATTCTGTACTCTAATAACAGTCTGTGATAATTACGCATCTTTCTTGGAAGCCGAACGGATCAACAGATTCAAAAGGTGTCCAATAACGCTATTTCCTAGAGTTCATTCAACATTAAAACGAATATAAATATATTCTTTATAATTGATATTCATTTAAATGTACTTCACATTTTGCGTTAACTGGAATTAAAATTATTTTTAAACTTTAACAATGTCCGTCACTGGGTTACAACGCTAAAATCACGGATTCGATTTCTCTCGGTTGACATAGCAGATAACCTGATGTGGCTTTGCTACAAGAAAAATACACATACAAAACACACAACTTTAGCAAATACTTTTGAATATTAGTTACATGGGTTTTTATGTTGAAATATTGTTAGAATATACATTAATAAGAAACGTGATACAAAAATCAACGAATAAAACAAATTTAAATTGTGAACACAACCAAGTGATTTAAAATTATTCGTAGTCTCTTCACGTAAGGTTTAGAATAAACCGGTTAGTGTTTAAAAACCTAATTAAATACCAGTAAAAAAAGCTAAAATCCTATAAGTTATACGATTTTAGCTTAAAATGTAATACTCCTAGCGATTTATTTGAATACTGTTTGTTAATTATGTGTTACACTTACATTGATTTGAAATGTTTTTCTATTTATTCGATATTTATGCTAGTAGTCTAGCTCTATCAGTAGTCTCTAGCCACCTCAAAATTTTAAAATAAGCTTCATATTATTAATAGTTGCTTTATGATTAAACCTTTGTATGCAGACTTTGAAGAACAAGCAAACATTTAACACAAAATATAAAGCATGTTTTATGATATTCTTACATTATATATAACAAATGGTTTTTGTGAGTGTTTTGTCATTCTACACGGTGTTTGAAATACACAATTTCACATCAAGTAATATTTATTTCATCAGCAGTTCAGTCAATTGACCTAACTTTTCTCTTTTCAAAAGCATTTGTATAGCAAATCTTGTTTTACTTATTGTGGAAAACACGTGATAAAACAGTAAGTTACTCGCTACAAGTACAACACTTTATCAGGATAGAGTTTCATTAATTATTTATAGAAGTTTAATTTTTAGTTCAGTCAAGCAAAAACCAACACTTCTCAGTTCTGAGAATATACGGTGGATACAAATTGCTGCAGTTTTTACGCATGAGTAAGATATTGTACTAGTAGACAAAACACGACAATAAAAAATTCAATAGAAATGAAACATAAAGAATAAAATTTACCTTATCGAAGAAATTATTTCCCCGAAAGGGAGCCAAAAACCGCTTGAACGGGCTACTTGTTTTAACCATTCGCAATAGTGGGTTGTCTGTCAGTCAGTTAGTAGACTTTAAAATAACGTCATATAAGGGAATCTTCAAATTGCAATTCGTACTTGAATGATGTCAATAAAATATGCACATCTCATGAATAACAGGAAGAATCATGCATTATGTAGGCTATAACATAGTATGACAATAGGAATTTCAAAAGATAGAAATAAAAATATTTGTTATTCTTAAATTTCGTTTTAACTACTCCTGAAAAAGAATACTTTTGGAAACCTTGCGGAAGTACATTTAATATAAAAATAGTAAATGAATAAATATATTTATATATGTATACATACACACACTTGTGTTCAGTTTTATGTCACATATAACAAGAATGTGTTAAAAGTTATATCTGAAAGATATTTATGTCATAGTGAACTGCAAACACTTTTCCCTCTCACCGTCTGTTATGTAAATGTTTTGTAAACGACAACATGTCGTGTTGTGTTTAAATTTTAATTTCTATTATTTACATTTCCATATTTATATTATTGTTTCAAAGCTTAAACCAATAAAATATGTTGTTATTCATTTAAAATAACATTTAGAAATTTCTAGAATTAGGTAGATCAATCATATGTTTATAAATTTATGTAAATGAAATGTTTGGCGGCCTGAAGTCTAGACGACAAGTCTCGTGCAAGAACGAACATGCGCGGATTTCTCTGGAATGTTGGAAAGTTACGCGATGTTTCGAGAAAAGAGGCCTACAAATATATAAACAAACGAAAATGTGAGAAGAGTCATTAGTTTTTATTCGAAAAAAAGAAGAGTCAGTCATTCGTTTGAGAAAGTTTAAGTGTTTGCTGTGATTTTATTCAACTTGGATTTGTGACCAGAGCTAGATCTACAGAAGCTGTGATTTTGTCTCGTCAATCTTTGCGATTCATTTGAATTACTGGTTGTGCTGAGAGTCGGCACGTACGGACTGTTTAGGGGAGACTGGGAAAATTGGAAGGCCGCAAGTTTGAGACGTTCATCAAGAAGCACCGTAAAATGAACTTCGTCATTCTCCATTAAAACTTTGAAATTTCTTCGTAGGACCAAATTTACACCCTAGACCGGAATTTTGGATTTCTGATCTGAACTTTTGGACTTTCATTCTAGATCATTATATTAGATACAGGCCAGTACCATTTTGTGTCGTAATTAATTTTGAAGGTGTAAACTTAATATCTGTCATTGTTGGTATGTAATTTATGTTGTATCTGTTACATATATAATAGTTTAGTGTAATAAATTATACAAGCTGTTATCTGTGTTTTTCTGTTGCGTTCATAAAACATAAAAAAAACGTAACACCGTCAAACCTTTTAGTGGCTAATCATGTCTCAATAAAACAAAAATGGTGCACCTGGATTCTCAACGGTAAGTCTGAGTTCTTGTAACACTTAAAATTGGGTAAGGCAGAGCACCAAACAAACAAAGCAAAATTTTCTCTGCAAGTTACAATGAGAAACAAGCAAAATTCAAGTTATCGTGCCTCAAAATTATAGGTAGTAGTAATGCGTATAAAACACATGTTCGGAATTTTTTTATTATAATTTGTTTATCGATAATATTTATAAGAATAAATACAAAAATATTAAATTTTCTTTCAGATATACCAATAAGTCAAGAAAGAGACATGAGAATTTATAATTTATATAAATAAGAAATCATCTCTAACTCTCTAGGAAGATTGCTTGGCACTGGAACGTCCTGGTAGGCATGGTACTACTGACCTGTAAGAGATCTCGTGTTTCTAGCTTTTACCATCTTTGTACCCATTTATGAATGGAAACGTGCTAGTCACTACTGGTACAGATGTTGATGGATGCACAAACAACCTGTGTGCTGTGAAGTTGAAACATTTAGGTTTTCGTTACAGAAGTCATGATCGTGCTTGTCTTCACTTAAGTCTCCCAACCAAGGCAAGAAATACTTGAAATGCTCTCGACACTATAATATTCCTCATCAGTTCTTTCAAGGTTACGTAGATACTTCTCGATGGGCACTTTATTTTGTTATTTACTTGAAATTCGCAATGTTGATGCTGGTTCAGATCTAGAGTTTGATAACATATTACACGCTCTTATAACCTTCTTTATATTTCAACCTACAATTTTGTAACTTCTTTTATTTTTCAACCCACACATTGTAACTTTCTTTAAATTTTCAACGTGCGCTTTTGTAACTTTCTTTATATTTGAACCTACATTTTCGTAATTTTCTTCTACTACGACAATCGTGGGGGTCTTTAGTACAATGCAAAATTGTAATTTGATATATTTTTTCGTCAGCTTGTATGAAATTTTATGTAACTTTAACTGTGTATAAATTCCTCACATTATTATAGTGAATGGCAGAAAAGCCAAATTACTTTCTATTTTCATAACGATGTAAATGAGTTGTGTGAAAATATAAAAACTTGTTAGTTTTTTATGATACAGTCTAACGCTAATAAGTCTTGAGCTGTTCCGAATAGTGGAATTACACCGCAATTCTCATAGCGTACCCACAGGGCGGAGCGCCATTTTTAGGGTCCATAATGTGATGTGATTCATGGTTCAGTTTGTCCAGGAGGAAAAGACTTGCTATGATTTCTAAATCAGAGACGGCTAGCACATAAAAGATCCGTGTAGCTTTGCAATTAGCAACCGCAAGGACTTTGTTCAGTTCTGTGATCTGAATAATGGGATTGCTTGTGAATTTTATAAAAGCTAAAAATGTAGAGATTAATCTGTAAAATCAAGTCTTAAACATTCGTCCATACTTAGTCCCGATTCGCTAAACACTAGTCCAAGCACGAGCTTATCAGTTAGGGATACTAGCAAGCTATCAAAATTGATTTTATAAACAAATAAGACAAGATTTGTTACTATTGGTTTAAAATACAGTATTCAAGAATTACAAAATTTTATTCAGCTATATTTGTCATAAGATCATTCTGTATCGTAGCAAACGAGTACGTGTTTTTGTATATTAGCTGGCTTGTTGACCTCTGGTATTGAGAGAAACGCATTTGTTAGCAATGGCTAAGTTTGGTTGAAATAATACAATACATTTTTTTTCCTCAATAAAAGCCCTAAGGGATCACATAAAATGTAGTGTTTAAACGTATAATAAAACCAATAATTTTATCTTATGATCATAATTCCACTTTTTCATCGAAAGGAAGCCTGGGTCTTTATCAAAGGGTTTTCATACCATAGCTGAAACCCAAACAAATTTGCACAATCTAAAATGTGAATATTAGAAATAGACACTCTTATTCTATTTCATATATATGTTTAAACTAAATATTAGTACAATGCACAAAAAGAACAATAGTTTAATTTAATGTTTAAATATCAGTACAATGTATCAAAAATGAACAGTATTTTAACTGTTCCAAATGGACAAATACATTTTCATGCTTAATTCATGATAAGACTTACAATTGTAAGAAAAAAGTATTTAAAGAAGTTGAAGTTAGCACAAGCTGGAGAGTTAAGATCAAAAATTTACTGCACAATTCACTGCGGAAATACACATCGTTTAGTGTATTGTAAGACAAACTTTTAAAATCGTTAATTAAATTATATCTTCTGCATTTTCTGACCTTTATTTAGAAGGAAAGGATGACGTGTATAAAATGTATTTAAATGTTAGATATACTGTAAAAATACGAGAAATATATAAAATGTTAAACAAGAATAAAAATATAAAAATAGTGACAAAATGTTGCAAGCATGGAAGATTTGGCTTTTGTTTGTATTGAATTTCGTGCAAAACTATACGAGATGCTGGTTGCACTAGCCATCCTTAATTTAGCAGTGTAAAACTAAAGGGAAAATAGTTCGTCTTGGGTTATCGTTTATTGATTAATCATTACGTTATGTATAATGCCCCTACGACTAAAGGGGCTGACATGTTTTGTGTAACAGGGATTCGAACCCGCGACCCTCATATTGCGAGACCATCTCCCTAATCATATGGCCATGCCGGGGGTTTTTCTCTGCAATTAAGAACAAAGCAATGCATAAGACTGGAATTGGAAGTCGATTCTATTCTTTTAAGTATACAGACATTCAGTTGTGCCACAGGGGAGCAAACATAGAAATTGTTTACAAATTTGATATTCAGATTTTTTGTTCTTATAATTCAAATACGTTTTTTTTCTATTAACTAAAAAAAAAAAAATAGAAAAGTTATTTTTTTTCGGCAAGAAATTCAAGTAAGTAATTATTTTTCCTATCATAGTTAGTTTACTAAGTAGCATTTTAACTTTCACGATTTGCCCAAGTATAAAATAAGTTCTATGTCTATCTTTGTTTAGGCCCGGCATGGGCAGGTGGTTAAGACACTCAACTAGTAATTCTAGGGTCGCTGTTTTGGATCTCCGTCACCCCAAACATTCTCTCACTTTAAGCCGTGGGGGAGTTATAATGTGACAGTCAACCCCATATTCATTGGTAAAAGAGTAGCCCAAGAGTTGGCGATGGGTGGCCTTCCTTTTAGTCTAACATTACTAAATTAGGGACGGCTAACGCCCTCGTGTAGTTTTGCGCAAAATTCAAAAACAAAACAAATTTCTGTTTAATGTCTAAGACTTCATAAGTAAAGAGTGAAAAGAAAGATTTATATAAACGCAGGTGAATGATACTATTTTATTGTTTTACCTTGAGGAACAGTTTGTTGAACGTATAGATATGAAAGCTACCACAAATGGCTGTGGAAGCCAGTTAGTAGCTATAAGCCTTCCAGTAGCACCGCGATATGTCTGTGGAAATACATCGCTAGATACCGGATTTCGATACTCGTGGTGAGCAGAGCACAGATAACCCATTATGTTGCTTTGCGCTTAATTCCAAAAAGCATCGAACTAAAAAACAATAAGTATAAAAAGTATTTAATTAATTTTTTATTGAGAATTTGCTTAATTAAAACAATTTGGTTAGTAAATAGTAATTCAGTGTATTTTTTGCTGACAATTATTATTGTTACAAAGTTTAAAAGACAGTTTAAATTGTATCATGAACCACGGTAGTAGTTCGTAATAGGGATCGCCTATCTGTTCTTTATTATTTAATATTGTTTTATCAGTCTACACCAAAAATGCCTGTAAGTATTGTAATAAAAGTTAATATAGCTAAGGGCCCCAATAATCATTGTGGTTTTTACGTTTATTTGACTATGTAATAATGTTATCAAGTTACGTTAGACTTCATATTCCGAAAAGGGTTGGAAGGTAAAAACTTACGCCACGATTATCATTCAGGGTGAACGTGCGATTTTGTTTAAATATTTTCTTGGCGAGTTAAGACATTACATCTAATATAATAAAAAAAAGATATATATACATTTATTTATTACTTTTGAATACTTTATTGCCAACCTATAGCAAAAACGGCTTTGTTTGTTAGTTTGTTTTTGGAATTTCGCACAAAGCTACTCGAGGGCTATCTATGCTAGCCGTCTCTAATTTAGCAGTGTAAGACTAGAGGGAAAGCAGCTAGTCATTACCACCCACCGCATACTCTTGGGCTACACTTTTACCAACGAATAGTGGGATTGATCGTCAAATTATAACGCCCTCACGGCTGGGAGGGCGATCATGTTTGGCGCAAAAATGGCTCTGTGTAGTGTAGTAAAACCTGTGCGAAGTTACAAAACGCATCATTGCGTATTGTGCAGGGCAGTTTTGTATTTGTTTTATTACTAAGCAAATAACACATTCGTTTCGATGTAGTCTATGGTTTATAAGGAGTGTAATAATATACTACATGCAATTTAATGTTTATATGGCAAGTATAACATGTTTACCATAGAGATTATTCAATTACTGCTCCACAAGTACTGATTTCGCATAGCATTTGTTTTTGTATAAGGTTTCTGCTCTTTTGAATACGACGCTGGTGATAAGAACACAGTTTTTTATATTTTTACTCTGCGTGGTCTGTTTTGGCCAGTACACATAAATGTCAAATCCTTATTCTGACTCTTTTAAGTATTACAGCTTTTAAACAAAGAGTTAAAATGGAGATAGTAGCTTGAGAAAATAATGTCAACGCTACGTCTCAAACATTAAGCTTGTTTGTTTACTTTTTGCGATTACATTTTTACTTATGCTACCAGTCTTGTTTCTACATTTTATGACGATCCCTATTTCCCTTTTTAATAAATAATTTTCAATGACCTTGTAAAATTTGATCTGAATGCTGATTTAGTACGTACGATATTATGATGAAGATAATAATAATATAAAACGGATTGTGACCGTTATGTTAAAATGATTTTGGAATCTCACTACGTCATTATAGTCAATGTACTTACGTCCGATTATCTGCGCAGCTTGACAATAGCTCTATAGCGTAATTTCTATTACAAAAAGTTTCATCACAAGACTTTCATGCCTAAAGCACGCCATTCCTTCCTGCAGGCAAGCGGATATTTTGTTATCCTTCTTTCATAAGACAAAGAAGGCTTCCCAGAGCTCGTTTTCAACATTCCTATTCACAGAAATCCATTGACTACATTATTTGAATATCTTTTTGTGGATTAGCGTCAATAATCATTTCATTCTCTAGCTTTTGACGTATTCAGTACTGAGCAGGACGTTGGACAAGTATTGTCTTGGTAAATCCATACCTTGTTGGCCTGGTTTTCAAATCAAGATTATTTTTGATTATGTTGTGGAGCAATAGTCGATATTTGTGTTCGTAGATCCACATCTGTTATAAGACTTTGCACGTTGTTATACACGTCTGTAGTACAACATGTTGCAGATTACTTTTCGGATTCCTGTTTTAAATTGCGTATAGGTTCTTGTAATTTTGAGGTTAAGAAATGATATTTGATTACTTTCTTCCTCTTCACATGTGAAGTTATTATTGAGATGTGTAGAGTTAATGTGATTGAAAAAATTAAGTGTGTGTTCTGTAAATGTGAATCCCGAAATGGTGTCGTCTACATATCTGTATCAATATAGCGGTGGATGTAATGCTATGTTAACTGCTTGTGTTTCAACTTGTGTCATAAACTATTGGTTAGAACTGGTGATACTGGATTGCCCATGCTTAGGCCATTTCTTTGTATACAATTGTGGTTGTTAAACGTAAAGTTTGTCTTCATCGTGGCGACTTCTCTGAGGGTTGCTAATTGGTTGCTGGAAATGTCTATTGATGGGTTAGGGTCTCGGATATAGAGTTCTAAGGCTATCTTGCAGGCTTCAACGGTTGGGACTTCTGTTAAGAGGGGTATAACATCAAAACTGGCCGTTAAGGATTTATGATTAAGTTCATTGAGATTAGATTGGAAATTAACAAATTCTTTGATGGATTAGCTGGCTGATGTTACACATTTGGAGAATGCTCATGCTATATATTTACCACGATTGTAATTAAACGATTCATATGTGGACATTATTGGTCGTAGTGGTCAATTTGGTTTATGAGGTTTGGGATGCCGTATATTTGTGGTGTGCGTGAGTCGGTCTTGCTTAGGTAGGAATAAAGTGTTTTTGAAGTTATGTTGCTTTTTTTCAGTTTTAGTAGTATATTGTTTAGTTGCATTTCGTGTGTCTTTGTTGGATTTGTGTGTATTAGTTTAAATTTGTTTGTGTCTCTTTGGATGTTTTCATTCGTGTTCACTATGACTATATCGTTTCCTTTATCTGATTTTAGAATTTTAATGTTTTTCTCCTTTTATAGGTTTTTAATGGAATTTATGTCTTTTTTTTTTATAAAGTTTTTTTTTTTTAGTTTTCTGTTCTGTGAAAAATTCTTTGAAAAAAAGAACAATCAATAATTGAAGGCATCGCTCTACTTACATATCTACACTCATTTGACAAAGGTCTTGATGTAACTTAACCATATTATAACTATTTGTTTCCTTATAAAGGTTTTAGGATAATTAATCTATATTACAACTCCTCGTTTCTTTACTGTTAAATTTCTCTCTCTTCTCGTTGTATTTTTTAAACTTTTAGACAATTCAAACCTGTGGTAAACGAAAACTAAAACAAGTTATTTTCCTGAACGAATAATGCCTTAAAATAAATAAAAAAATCTTGTAACGTAGGAACACTGATAGAAGAATTATTGAAAAACAATACAAAATTGCTATTACACTTTATGAGACCCTTGATTTATGTTTTCCTACAGGAATTGAATTGTCTGTACTTGTCGGCGCAGCTTTCATTTTGTCTTCTTGACCTATACTGACTACTACTTGGTTAAAAAAAAGTTCATCGATTGATTTTTGAAACTATTCGAAATAATTTTCTCTAGGGTTATTGTTCGTTTTGAATTTCACGCAAAGCTATACAGGGGCTATCTGCGATAACCGTTCCTAATTTAGCAGTGATGGAATGCAGCTAGTTATCATTACCTACCGCCAACAACTAGGCTACTTTTTCTCAAGTGAATAGTGGGATTAACCAAAAATTATGATATCTCCACGGCTAACAGGTTTGGTCTGACGAGGATTCAAACCCGCGAATATTTGATTGCGAGTCGAACTAATGAATGAATATCTACTGTAAAGTTATTATTAATGCTACAAGTGTTGCTACTAGCTTGGCCACTAATTTTTATTTCATTCCTTTTAGTTTGCCCACTGAATCCTTTTTTGGCCGAACATTTGTTTTCATGTCTAAAGTGTTTATGATTAGGCAAGGTTTTTGTTACTTTAATTTAGTAAAATTGAGCGATCTAAAAAATTCTAAACCTTAATGTTGGCTAACTTTTTGGACTTCTTGACTTTTTTTAAATTGGTGATTTAATGACATTTGAGGTTAATATGAACAAAACGTAATGACAATAGGGAATTGTTATGGCTGTTGAGAAAACATATATAAATGCCTTATAAAAGAAAATTAGTTTTGTTAATATATGGGAGTATTTTGTTGAAGAAGTACAAACATATCCTTGTATATATGTATGCATAGAAATATTTGGACAAAATAAAGTTTACCGTAGCTTTCAAACTATGCTTTTACAGATTTACTGTAACTTTTAAAAGCAGACTGAGCTAGCAAACAAAGTATTGGTTTTAACCTAAATAATTCCTTACAATAGCATAGGGTGCTGCTTTGTAGCCTAAGTAGAACACTCTGTTATTTATAATATATTGTTTAGGTTAAGCAACACAATGTGCCACTGTAAAGTGTTATTTAGGTTATAAACAACTCTCGATGTCTCTGCTCTCTCTACTATTATCTAATGTCAAAGATATATGATACATACACTTGTTAAAAAAATATACTCTATGTATTTTATTTTTATGTTCTATGTAAATAACAGTTTTTAACACTATTTTCAGTATAAAAGTAGATTTATTCAGCAAAACACGTCAACATAGTTTAATACAGAGACAGCTGTTCTTGGGAAATTACTTATCTTGGAGCCTTTCGTCTTATCACAAAAAGTTGTACGAATAAACTGTGTAGACTGATTACGAAAATAGAACTTTTGTATAAATAAGTTAGTGTAGTGCAATCGTCATTAATCCAAAAATAAATAATGGTATTTTACTAATAACAAATTAATGTTGATTTAAGTAAACTAGTAAACTCTCGTAACATTACATTAATCTAAAGTGTTGTTTTTTCTAATTCAATATTAAGTAAAATGCAACAGCTCCTCATTTATTAGATTACAACTAGTATATAACACTCTGTTGCTATTTTATAGCTCTGTATTACGTTTAAATTCAATTCCAAGTCGTACTGCAATGGACACACTTCACAGTACGTGTTTTATTTTGACAAATGTTTCTAACCTACATCTTTCAATCGAGAGAAATTATGGTCGATGTAAATGCGGATGTTATTGGTTAGTATATATTTATCCCATGTGTGAATGATCGTAGAATACAAATTCAAAAATGTGATTACAGATACAATAGAAACTCTAAATGTTGGCTTATTCATTGCGGTTGATACTAAGATATATACGTTTAATTTAAATAATTATAATCACCGAGATATGAAAATAAAGAGAGAGATAATTATGTAATATGATACGTAGTAATAACTAATTTCTTATAAAAAACAAGCTGCCTTTATAGATGAGAACTACAAATATCTACCATTGTAATAGCATAGTTATTAAATATAATGCTAAAACTGTATTACTTATAATGATTATAATGTATTATTTTTGTACTCTTAAACCAAGTGCAGAATAATCGTTATAGTAAAATAATAAATATAAAACAAATTATGAATAATAAAAAAGTAGATATATTAAATATCCCAATCAACACTTACCTGTACTGTGATCAAGTTATTGCTTGTCTGGAGCCAATGTTCAAGTAAGAACTAACACACCATGCTTGATTCATTGAGCCCCTCAGTGGCTCAGCGGTATATCTGCGGACTTACACGCTAAAATCCGGGTTTCGATACCCGTGGTGGGCGGAGCACAGATAACCCATTGTGTAGCTTTGTGCTTAATTCAAAACATTGATTCAGTGAGCTTAGCACAAAGGTACTAAGGTAAATAAAAAATCCATAAACTAATAATGTGAAAAAATATTCATAATAATAAATGATAATAATAAATTGAAATTAATATTATGTAAAAATAATCATTATAGTAAACCAATATGTATGTTAAAAATGCTAAAAACTAACAATAAAGTAGACATGATAAATATTATGAATAACTGCGTGTGCCCAAACTGTGGTAAAATTATCAGTTCTTTAGTCTTATGTCTAAATAACAACACACTGTTTGAAGGTTGTATTTGACTAGGCTAGCTTAGTTGATACAGGTAAATATACCAAAGAATACAATAACTTCTAGCTATACTTTATCCATTTATCATTTGGATACACTTACTGTAAACAGCAATATTTTAAATCCTATAACATGTGCTGCATAGAAATAAAAGGCTAAATTCAGAGCGTTATTTACGGAAACGATAGTAAATTAGTATTATCGTTTCCAAGAAAATGTATGGGTGGTTCTAGAATATAGTAACGTGATGAAATTTGTTGTTTGTTTGTTCGTTTTTTGAATTTCGCGCAAAGCTAGCTGTCCCTAATTTAGCAATGTGAGACTAGAAAGAAGGCAGCCAATCATCTCCGCTACTTGGGGTACTCTTTCACCGACGAATAGTAGGATTAATCGTCTTATTATAACGCCACCACGGCTGGAAAGGCGAGAATGTTTGATATGACGGGGATTCGAATCGCGACCCTCATATTCAAACATAACCACCCTAACCAGCGGGGATATGCTGGGCCTGATAAAATTTTTCTCTGTCTCGCATATTAAAGAAGACAAAAACCACGTTGTAAGTCTTGTAAAATGTCTTCAAAATTTAATCTGTGCTTGGAAAGATGCACATGATTACTTTTTCTGTTTTTTTTTTTTAATTTCGTGCATGGTTGCATGAGGCTTATCTGTGCTAGCTTTTTTAAAAATTTTAACGTGATAAACTATATAACTGACTACTCTTGGCACTGACCATCATATTATGATCCCCCAAGGCTAAAAGAACAGGCATTTTCGATGACAGAATTCAATCCCTAGACTTCTGTATTACAATTAGTGTGAACTAGATACCTAGTTATGTTATGCCTGCTGTTTCGGAAGTAAAATATTTACATAGCAGGACTTTTAAACATCGAATACAAAGGATAAAATATTTTTAAAAAAGAAGTCTTTTATTTTCTCCATTAAAACAGAGCTCTCAGGATATAAACAATATTAGAACCAATATCCCAAATCAATCCAGAGCAAAATCCAATTCGTAGTATATCAAACATAACATCTGTTGTTGTTTTTTCTAATAATTTTGAAAGATAAAACTTTGCCATACATAATAAATTGAAAAAAATCTCAAAAATTAGCGAGTTTGGGGTACTCTTTCAGCGTTAATCTTGCAAACAACAAATTTTGAAATGAGATTGCCGTATACTTGTGTTACTCATACAATGCCAAGCGTAATTTTCTTTTGAACTACTGAACTTATCCACGGAAGGTTTTGCTAGAGAATTCTTTGTATCAATGTATTCTCTTGTAGCATCAGTCGAGTAAAGGTTTGCGAGTCCTTTTAATATTCTATTGTTCTTATTTTTACTAATTATTTGACATGGGTTGATTCTTTAAGTTTTATCCAAATATTAGAAAAAGAAGCGAAATTATCATCCTGTCTGTGTGCACATCTGTAGCTGAGTCGGAGTATTCTTTTGTGTTTTGTACCGAATAATAAATAAGTTGTTTTTTACACTTGCAACTTGTGCCCAGTCTGTTTCCTGAATTCAGGAAAACCAATATTAAATCTAATCCGAGAAAAAAATTTATTCTAAGTTCCTTCGTAAAGTACCAAGTATTTTTAATTGTGAGTTGTCAGCATGCCTGAGAATATCATAAGCCCTTACCATAAAGGTGAAAATTGTTTATTAAGGAAAGACCCTCTGAGTCAAAGTCAAAAAGCATTTGCAACGATTGGTTTGGTTTGTATTAAACTTCGCGCAAAGCTACACGAGGGCTATTTGCGCTAGCCGTCCATAATTTAGCAGTGTAAGACTAGAGGGAAGGAAGCTAATCTTCACCACCCACCGCCAACTCTTGGGCTACTCTTTTGCCAACGAATAGTAGAACTGACCGTATATTATAACGTCCTCAAGGAGCATGTTTGGTGTGACGGGGATTGGAACCCGCGATTCTCGGATTATGAGTTGAGTGCCCTAACCACCTGGCCATGCTGGGCTATTAAGAAGCTGGACATATATTTTAGTACTATTTACGATAAAATATGTAATTTTTTTACTTTGATGCAGACTGTTAGACCAGCAGTCCACAAACTTTTAGATATATTTAAAATCAATGGCTGTTTTTTACAAGAAGAATGACAGTCACAGCAGTATCACACAAACACATAACTAACTAATGAACTTTTGTTCTGCTTAAAACATATACTTTGAAACAAGTCAGTTTATGAAAAGCTGAACAAAGAAGGAGATGGCTGTTTTCTATAAACGTCCGTTCTCAAGAAACCATCATTGTAAGACTGTGATACGAAGTGATACGAAATAGATAGAAAATTGTGGGCCCCCCAGTGGCTCAGCAGTATGTCTGCGGACTTACACGCTAAAATCTGGGTTTTGATACCCGTGGTGGGCAGAGCACAGATAGCCCATTGTGTAGCTTTGTGTTTAATTCAAAACAACAACAACTAAGTGAGGCCTGGCATGGCCAAGCGCGTTAAGGCGTGCGCTTCGTAATCTGAGGGTTGCGGGTTCGCGCCCGAGTCGCGCCAAACATGCTCGCCCTCCCAACCGTGGGGGCGTTATAATGTGACGGTCAATTCCACTATTCGTTGGTAAAAGAGTAGCCCAAGAGTTGGCGGTGGGTGGTGATGACTAGCTACCTTCCCTCTAGTCTTTCACTGCTAAATTAGGGACGGCTAGCACAGATAGCCCTCGAGTTGTTTTGTACGAAATTCCAAAAAACAAACAAACAAACAATAGAAAATTGTATTTATATACAATTCATATTAATTGACGTTTACACGTTTCATAAATCTTTTTATGAAGACGCACTTTTGAATTGACTCATTTTGTACGTACTACCCATCTCCCTGTAAAACAAAACAGTATACATATTGTTCTCTATCTTTGAAAATTTAACTCATTGTGTTTAACAATAAAGTTAGTTTTGACTTTCATACTTCCATGCTTGTGTGTCACTTCACGCATTTTTAGTAACAGTGTCTTTGTTCTTGTACCGTTAATACTTCGAAGAAGTTTAGTTCAAGATCTGTCTAACTTAGAAAGTTTAGGTAACGGGCACAATGAAATTAAAGTCATAATAACAAAATCATATCCAGTGTACTGGTTTAGCTTGGATCATCCAAGCTGTTTATGAGCTTAGATCAAAGTAACTGGGTTGATGATTTATCGTACATGTTATGGATCGGTAGTTACTTATTGGCTGTTCTTCA
The DNA here is from genome assembly GCA_011833715.1 of Carcinoscorpius rotundicauda. NCBI lineage: Eukaryota > Metazoa > Arthropoda > Merostomata > Xiphosura > Limulidae > Carcinoscorpius > Carcinoscorpius rotundicauda. The sequence goes on along the minus strand of CM022396.1, from coordinate 36,336,107 downwards.
AACGTGTTATTGTTTGGAAGACAAGTTAACTTCTCTGCAGGTATTATGTATAGACAGCCACCAACTGCAGATAACTTATTTTACTCACAAGAATACGTGAAGAGGTTGAGATTATTTAATGGAAATGAATTTATGCAACAGTAAGTGGGAATGTGGGCAATGACAGAAGAGAATGTAAAATAGAATGGCGAAAAAACAATAGTTCAGATCTGGATGGACTGAATCTGTGCAACACAAGAGCTACCTTCTGTAGCCGTCCCAAAGTTAGCAGTGTATTATACCGCCCCCACTGCTAAAAGAGCGAGCAGATTTGGTATGATGGGAATTTGTACCCGAGTTCCTTATATTACTTAGTGCGTCTTAGAGATAGTAAAGTTGCAAGTTTGCCTCTAAGAGCTTAGGTTGAGACTCAGAAAAGACAGAAAAGATAAGAAAATACAGAGGAAATGACGAAAATATGTAGTGAATAAAAATAGAGAGAAGGAAGACCAACTACTTGTGGTGTCCGTTGAAACTAAGTAGAAAGTATCACTATTATTCATGTTTTGCATCCTCTCGAATACGTGCAAAATAACGAGCTGTTTATTTTTATTTTATCTTGTAAAATGAGGCTCACAGATGGCCGCACAATAGATCGATTGTTCAAGCTTTAAGAGCAACAGCCATAATGAGAAATGCATATCATTGCCACTATTAAGCATTAATAGAATTATGTTAGTTAAGATTTATAAGCTGGTAACAACACAGTGGTATTTTGAAAAAGTAAATGATTTTTTTACTGATTGAATCTGATATTAAAATGTTAAGCACAGTCAGATTTTAGGTCTAAAGATGTTCGCCCGCCCGAAGGTTCAGCGGTAAACTTGACAGTTTACAACACCAAAATTCGACTTCCAGTCCCCAGAAGGAGCAATAGACAGATAATACATTGCGTAGATTTGTGCTTAAAAACAAACAATGGTCTGGAAATAATACTGCATATGTAGCACAACAAAGTTTAATTTTGTATCAATCAAAATTTTTTCAAACATTATAATGTCTTTTCAATTCTGGGGAACAAAATTTCTTAATCCTTTTTGTAAGTAAAATCATTATTTGTGTGATCTGTTCGATCAAGGATTTATTATTTGGGTTTTCACACCGACGGTTACGTTACGAAAACATTGGCTAAATGGTTATTTCGTAGGTCTCAAGTTTCAGTTTATAACTGTCCATCATTTACAACTGTGGACTAGACGGAGGGTAACGACTCAGCTCGATTAAAAGTGCTGAACACGTTCAATGACATTTCACTCACTCTGTTCGTAGGGCTTCTAATATGTAACTCGTTCTGCTCACCATTAGATCACGTCCAGCCAGAGTCGTAACCAAAGGAGTTTTATATGATCCAACCGCTCGAAAAAATCTAGGCATATTGATCACATATTATTTTTCAGATTTTAAATATAATAATATAAAGCCCGTCAGTGAGTTAATTTATTAGTTGATGTGAATGTTAGCCAGTTTTGAGCTTGTCCTGTAGATACGAACGGAAATTTATCGAGCGTTTGTTTCATTTTATTTCTGAATTTGGTATCACATTTTCATTAAATGCAATAAGCTTTGAAATATATTTGTCGAATAAGTAATACGAACTAGTTCAACAATAAAAGCCGTTACAATAATACATTATCAATAATCCAATCTAAAATCCATTACTTAATAAATAAATAAAAAACTTTTATAAACACTATTATATTTGTTTTAATTAATACCATACTATTAAAAAATTAGACTAATTTCAGCTTTCTAATTTATTGCCCGCCCTTAAAATTTTAACACGATAATTAATAAACAATGGAAATGCTCAAGATTCTGATTATATTGCGAATTAAATCTAATTTATTTCTGTTATTAGTTTAATTATAAAACATCACTTGTACTAAGCTTTGAGTTCAGATGTTAATTATGAATACATTGAAACAGTTTATTTTGTTCATCATATAAAAATATGAATTAAGACGATAGTTACACAGCATATTAGCTATTGACTACCGATTTGAATGTTGGTGTGACATATACTAAATATGACTTAAAATATGAAATATTTTAACTATTTTTATATTATATTAATTTTAAATATTTAAAAACATTTTGAGTAGATATAGCTCATCAAGAACGTTATACAGAAATATGTATTACTATATTAGGTTTTCATTTGACAAAAAATTAAAAACGTTTCAACAATAATTTATTACTTTGGAACACTGATATCGATTAAAGCAAACCACAGATGGTTTATCAAGTAACACAGATGACATCTATCAGCTGTGTTTCAATAACAACACATATTTTCAATGAAACAATAATAGTCAACTCAAATGTTATTTATAAATAAGTATTTGTTTGTTTGTTTGTTTTTTGAATTTCGCAAAAAGCTACTCGAGGGCAATCTGTGCTAGCCGTTCCTAATTTAGCTTTGTTTTGTTTGTTTGTTTTTTTGGAATTTCGCACAAAGCTACTCGAGGGCTATCTGTGCTAGCCGTCCCTAATTTAGCAGTGTAAGACTAGAGGGAAGGCAGCTAGTCATCACCACCCACCGCCAACTCTTGGGCTACTCTTTTACCAACGAATAGTGGGATTGACCGTCACATTATACACCCCCACGGCTGGGAGGGCGAGCATGTTTTAGCGCGACGCGGGCGCGAACCCGCGACCCTCGGATTACGAGCGCACGCCTTAACGCGCTCGGCCATGCCAGGCCCCTAATTTAGCAGTGAAAGACTAGAGGGAAGGCAGTTAGTCATCACCACCCACCGCCAACTCTTGGGCTATTCTTTTACCAACGAATAGTGGGATTGACCGTCACATTATAACGCTCCCACGGCTGAAAGAGCTAGCATGTTTGGCGCGACGGGAATGCGAACCCGCGACCCTCGGATTACGAATTGAACGCTTTAACACGCTTGGCCATGCCGGGCCTATAAATAAGTATTATATGAATAGTGACAATTATTTTCATATTACAAATATGTGGAGATCTTAATCACACCCCCCAAAAAAACATATATATATATATAAGCTGCTCAAATAATTAAAGGAACAAACACGTTTTCTTGTATAATTTATCTCAGTGTTCTAAATGTGATATTTTTATTGTTTTAGGAAATTTGCCTCATTTCAGTTCCATCTGTATCCCTTTTTTAATGTGTGATGAAAAGTAAAACATGAATAAATAAAAATTTTTACAAATGACCAAAATCACCAAAACTGATATCCCATATGAAACAACACTTTAAACAGTTTACATGCGTTTATTCAAGAAATGTTTGAGATATTCAATATCTATTGTGACTTCCATGGGCTGTGACACACTCCTGAAACCGATGTAGCACACTTCGAATCAGTCTATCGATGTTATCTTGGGGTATGGCAGCCCACTATCTACCAGGGCTTGTTGGAGTTCTTATACATTCTGAAGAGGGTGCTCGCGTTCACTAACAAGCCTAGACAACATATCCAAACAATGTTCAATCGAAATAAAATCTGGATATCTGACGAGCCATCCAAAATATCTATTCCTTCCTCGTGAAGGATGTCCATATACAGTCTTGCGACATTGATCGCGCGTTAACGTGCATGAAAATGAACCCGTTGCCGACATCACCGGCAAAAGGTCTCACAATGAGTTCCAAAATTTAGTCTGTATATCATCGTACGTTAAGAGTACCCCCTGTCGAGTATGAGTCAGTCCGTGCAGCCACCAAAGTATATGCCTACCCAGACCATTATGGAACCTCCTCCATAAGCGTCGAATTGCACAATGTTACAGGCGAAAAATCGCTCTCTTCGGCGTCTCTACACTCTCGCACGTCCAGTGAACCTGGACAAACAGTGAACCTGCACTTGTCTGTTCACAGCACGGTGGCCCATTGACGAAGTTCCCAGTCCAGGTGCTAACAAGCAAACTCTTTCCTGGCTGCAAGGGCCGCGCTCTCAGAATAATGCCTCTTGCAGGCCATCTGGTCCTGAGGTGTTCTTCGGGCAGGCGATTGCAAACTATTTGGGTTGACACATGGGTTCCAGTGGAATGTTGAAGGTCATTTCGCAGTGACCGAGCCGTAGCTAACCTGTCCCGCAGAGCGGTAGTCACGATGTAGCGGTCCTCTCTCGCTGTTATGCAGCGATGACGGCTTTAACCTGGTCTTCTTCCATAAGAGTTCGTCTTCTGGTAGCGTCGCCAAAGTCGATTGATGACGCTTGGTAACACATCGACGCGCTGTGCCACTCTTCTTTGGATTTGGCCATCCTCCAGCATCTGGACCGCCCTGGCTACCTCGTTCTCTGTCAGATGGCGCCTAACTGCTTGGGTACACAAGATGAAGGTATGCACTGAGAAAGCGAGAACTAATGAATAATGCATAGTTTCACGTAACAGCCTTATATAGGGTACCTTGAGTTGTATTCTCCTTGAGTGAGGTGAGTTTCGTTTGAGTTACTTCAAACATCACTCGCAAGCTTAAAAAATACAACTGTAGACGAACGGATATGTTTTCCATAAATAAGTTTAGCTATGAAAAAAAATATACTGAAATATGTACTTGTTCCTTTAATTTTTTGAGCAGTATATATATCTATCAAGTCATCCCATATGTCTGAAAATTTAATAAAGAAAGTGCATCATTATTTCTGTCTTTATATAAGGTTTTAATGACTAAGATATATGATTGGACGTGTATGAAAATGTTCAGACAAATAAAAGAAACTAACCCAACTCCAATTTTTCAGATCATTAAAAAAATAAACCCTTATCAAGATGAATGTGCCCGAGGAACACATTAAGCATTTAATGCTTTGTAAATTTAAAAAAGGCAATAGTGCAGCAGAAACTACACGAAACATTCAAGATATTTATAGTGCGGAGTCTCTCAATGAAAAAAAAATGTCGAAGGTGGTTTTAAAAATATTCAGATCAGGTGACTACAGATTAAGTGATGAATCATATTTAGGTCGTTCTGTTGTGTTTAATGATGACTTGCTGCTGGCTACACTTGATGAAGATTGTGCTGTCATAGCTGAAGAATTAGCACAGAAGCTTAATTCAACCCATCCAACAGTTTACCGTCATCTGCAACAGCTTGAAAAAGTGTCAAAACTTGGAAAATAGACTCCACATTATTTGGCAAAAGCCAACCTTTTGCATTTCTCTGCACTCTCTCAAACGCAACTCACCTTTTTGGACAGTTTAGTGACTGGAGAGGAAAAACGGACGTTTTATAAAAATGTTAAGCACTGCAGACAATGGCTGAGTGCTGGTAAACTGGATAAAGTGCAGCCCAAAATGGACCTCCACCATAGAAAAGTATTGTTAAGAGTTTGGTGGGATATTGTTGGTGTAATCCATTTTGAGTTGCTGCGATTACATGAGACTTCTGTTGTTAACATTTAGAGCAACTGAATGTTGCACTGAAAGAAAAGAGGCCTGCTTTGATCAATCGTGAAGGTGTTGTGTTACACCAGGATATTGCACGGCCCCATACAACAAGGATCACATCTGTAAAGATTAAAGAGATAGACTGGAGAAAACTTCAACATCCTCCTTATTCTCCAGATCTTGCCCCATATAATTATCATTTATTCCAAAGTTTGCAGAACTATCTTGATGGAAAAGAGCGTGGAACATATGAAAATGTCAAAACTACCCTCTCTACATTCGTTTCCTTCAAACTCCCCAAGAATTTTACAGACGTGGCATTCAGAAACTTGTGAATCGTTAGCAGGAAGTAATTAATAATAATTGAACGTACATTATTGATTAAATAACATTAAAGGCGTTTGAAATCCTTTCTCTTTTTTCTGAACCAAAAATCGTACATTACTTAAGGGATGACATGATGCAATAATAACGGAGCTAACAATTATTTGTTGTTTCCTACCAGTCATCTGAAGTAGAGACAACGTTCTTTTACACATATTTATACATACAATAACCACGATATGCCTTTTGTTGTTAGCTACCATCGCTGTTAACTAAAGTTGATGTTCAAGTAAACTAAAGTCGTCATGAATGGCTGTGTGACGTGACTGGTAATTGATAGATTCATTTGTCTTTCCCTAAAGTAGACTGTTATACGTCAAGGAAGAATGTTATATTCGTACTGAAAATCGACGTTAAGTATTAAAAAATATTAATTTAACACACAACACGCGGAAGAAATTTGCTAATGTTGTTTTAGATTTATCAAATAAAACTTGTTTTCGACATATTTAATGAAATTAAAACTATTTCTTATTTTCTGACAAATCAGAATGGCCGAGCGCGTTAAGGCGTGCGCTCGTAATCCGAGGGTGGCAGGTTCGTGCCCGCGTCGCGCTAAACATGCTCGCCCTCCCAGCCGTGGGGGTGTATAATGTGCGGTCAATCCCACTATTCGTTGGTAAAAGAGTAGCCCAAGAGTTGGCGGTGGGTAGTGATGACTAGTTGCCTTCCCTCTAGTCTTACACTGCTAAATTAGGGACGGCTAGCACAGATAGCCCTCGAGTAGCTTTGTGCGAAATTCCAAAACAAACAAACAAAGACAAATCAGATGTTTTGCTTCATGATACAAACTAGGGTACTCTTTTGATAAAAAATAAAAATAATCATTTAAGCTGTGTTAATAAAGGCTAATTTTTTTACAAAATACTTTTCTCATTTAAACAAAGAGCAAACGAGTAGCAATGTAAATATTATCTATAGTTCATTACCTTCTAATTGCTAAAGTGGTCGAGGAATTTAAAAAGTTGGTCATTTGAAAATGTGATATAACTCTCGAAATATGAGTATCAAATAATGTTTTATCAAATACTATTAAAATTCTCTTCCATTTTGATGTGTAAAAGTATTCGTTTACCTTATCCTTTTATTGCATGCGCAACAAAAATAACATTAGCAAATAAATACCGTCTACCTATTTAAACCGCAGTTTAAATTTCCCATGGTTTTTGTAGAGATCGAGTAAGATACTGCACAATCGGAAGGGTCTCTAACGATGTTTAACTTTGGGATATGTGGTGAACATGCCTTTGTGCATTGTCTATTTTAGATAGGCAGAACGGGCTTGGCATGGCCGAGCGCGTTAAGGCATGCGCTCGTAATCTGAGGGTCGCAGTTTCGCATCCGAGTCGCGCAAAATATGCTCGCCCTCCCAGCCGTGGGGGCGTTATAACGTGACGGTCAATCCCACTTTTTGTTGGTGAAAGAGTAGCCCAAGAGTTGGCGGTGGGTGGTGATGACTAGCTGCCTTCCCTCTAGTCTTACACTACTAAATTAGAGACGGCTAGTACAGATAGCCCTCTAGTAGCTTTGTGCGAAATTCCAAATTCCAGATATGCAGAAAATGCGTACATTGCTTATAGAATTATAAGACGTTCGATAAATTAACCCAATTTAAGAAGGCTGTAAAACACATAAATCAATAGATGTTATCGAAATAAATTACATATTCATTTTTCGAAGTAATATAAACAATTAAATTTATTTAATTTAGTGTTGTTTATGTACGATAATTATATACCCTAGACAATATCATATATTTTAATTGTACCATGTTATGTCGTTCAGAAGAGTACATTGGTGTAAACAAGTCATTCTGAACATTTCAGGTAATCTGTGACAACTATTTAAAGCAATAGCATTTAACCGTCCCTCCTTTGAATATGATCGCCTCTTCATCCGTGGCGTAGTTATGATGTTACAGTCAATCTCACTATTTCCCGGTAAAGAGTAGCCCAAGAATAGGAAAAGAGTGGTGTTGACTGTCTTCCTTCTCACCTGTCATTTATATATTAAGGACGACTAGCGCAGATAACCCTCAATAATGTTTGTGCGAAATTCAAAAACAAACTATCAAACAGGCATTAATAAACTAAGAGATGTAATATAAATATTTTTGAAATAACCTTTTTCATTCTCATTTACCTGAGTTTACACTGTGTATCTCGCAATAATGGATAGTTTTTGCAAACACATTTGTTTGATACACATTATAAATAAATTTCTATTCCTTTTGGACCACTCTTCAGCACTGCGTTATCTTTGTACAATATGTCATGATATATTATGACCTTCGCCACAATTCTATGACTTGAGCTAAAATATCAGTTGTTTTACAGGTTATATACCAAACTTTTGATACATTCACTAATACTTGTGATAACTGTCTTTTTCTTTTTTTTTACCGTGGTAACCAATCCTTTGATACATTTCCAGCGATTTTAAAACATACGTACCTTTTACCAAAATATCAGAATTTTTGTACATTCGTAAATGTTTATTGCTTATGAAATTTTAATCAAATTACCAAGACCAATAAAACACGTACAAATGTTGATGTGGTTTGTCTGTTTTTGAATTTCGCGTGAAGATACACGAGTGTTACCTGCATTAGTAGAACATGTACAGATTTTTGCTATTTATTAAGTTCACCAAATTTCCAATTTTCCGGTTCATTTGCATAGAATTCTCACAATACCACGACCTGTGATATTCTAATACACAAAATTTACATAATACCAAAGTCTGTGATGTGATATATTCTTGAGCCTTACAGAGTAAAACTTGCTTTCTTAACATCAGGATCAGTTCTACTTTCATGGATGTTTAAGTTTCATGATATTATAACACATTATAATACTTGTAATACAATCATACGTTTGGATAATACTGAAGTCGGTGAATTTTGTATTTCACTTTTGAAAATATTTGTTTGAGGAGTTGTTGTTGTTTTGAATTAAGCACAAAGCTACACAATGGGCTATCTGTGCTCTGCTCACCACGGGTATCGAAACCCGGTTTTTAGCATTGTAAGTCCGCAGATATACCGCTGAGTCACTGGGGGCGTTGTTTGAGGAGAATGGTTTATTTACCATAACTTCTGACGGCCATCAGAAAAAAATAATATTAGATCATAGTGACGGTGTTTGAAAAAAACATTAAGGAGGATTTTTTTCTTTAAATGGAACTTAAAATGAAAATAGAGAGCCATCAAGCACTGCAAACAACTTTAAATTAGAAGCATAATGTATCTATTACATGCTAGGTATTTTTCTTACGGCATTTTACAGTTTATTTGAGGACCAGCTTGTGGACTTGTGGCATATATCTGTTTACAGGATGAGATATTTGTGAAATATCTTGTGCACAACAGAAAAAGATATGCAACTTATTAAAAGTCACTTTCGGAACTACGAAGGGGGTTTTCACGGATGACCTATCTATTAATTTGGCAATGGTATGAGAAATCTTGAATATGGTCTTACACTTTTTTCAAAGGCATGCTGATCCTACTTGTTAAACATAAATATCTTGCCGTATGCATTATTCTTTTAAACTGTTATACCCCAGACTCGAATGTCTTTGCTTTTAGCCACCCCTCCCAGGGCACAGCGGAATGTCTGCAGACTTACAACGCTAGAAACTGGGTTTCGGTACCTGTGATTGGTAGGTCAGAGAAAGCTCACTGTGTAGCTTTCTGCTTAATCTTAAACAAGTAAGCTTATACTTCAAAAAGGGCAGTCACAGATTTCTGGAGCCATAATACTATTCGTGACGGAATTCTATGGACAAATAGTCAAAAATTTGCTGGAAATAGAGTATATATAGATGCTAGACATGGCATCTCAGGTGCATAAGCAAATCGCTTTGTGGCTGTTTGTTTGTTGTTAAGAACAAAGATACGCAATTGGCTATGTTCGCCGTAGCCACTACCGGTATCGAAACTCAGTTTTGTTATAAGTCTTCAGACTTATCACTGACCCACTGGGGAAGTATTTCAAATTGTCTATTTGTTGCAAATATTCACACAAAGCTCATTTGTTCCTTTTTTTGAGCTGTTAAAATAGACAGAAGGGAAATAATAATAATAATAAAACACTGCAAACTCTTAGGCTACTATGATTATATTGTGGGTGTTGACTCTCACTCTTATAATATATCTATATTCCAAAATATGGAGTGCGATTTGTTATCTACGGCAACTGGACGCTAATCAAAATTATTTGAATCTACAAGCCAACATGCTAATTGCTAGGGCATGTTCAGCCTTGCTTTATAAAGTGTGTTTAACCCACTTACGGACATAAGATTCCCAGTTAAAGATATCAGATGCTTTATAATATTCTGGTTATGTCAATGCTCTTTCATTCTTTGAAAATCTCCCAAAATTAGAAATAAGTTAAGACTAGAAAAGTTTGTTGGTTCCTTTTTCAGTGACACAAAACATTAATCTGTACAGAATGTAAACAAGATAAAACAAATATAAAAAAATGTTTTCTACATTTTGTAAGAGAGCATAGTTTAGGAAAATAAAAATATAACTATCCATTTCTGTTTTTATATGTCTTTATCTCTTTCACTGTTTTAAGTCTTTGATAACTTGGTATATTAAATAATGCACTTACAAAGTACTCACAATAGCGGCCATGTAAGTAACGTATCGTAGGTATGTGAGGAGTTTAATCGCATCTCTGATTACATAGAGAGTCCTTGTTACGCATAAAAATTCATTATATTTTTTGTTGACATAAATATATTTTGATGTTAGAGAAAATTTGATAAAATATAGTATAGAAGAAAAAGCTCAAGTTTAACATTACTAATAAACCGAGTTTTTAAATAATAGATTTTAAGATATGCTACTGTAATTACATTAACTGGAAATCTGAAGAAATATGTAATATACAGTATAGTTTTTGTTACGTTTTATAATTTATTTCGAACAAGTCTCCGATTTCAAATAGTCGAAAATTTTAATTTTAATTTAGAAGTTAACTGAATGTCGATATGTATCAAATTTATGATACATAATGTAGCAATGTAAGACTAGGGGGAAGGCAGCTAGTCATTACCACCCACCACCAACTCTTGGGCTAATATTTTACCAACGAATAGTGGAATTGATCATCACTATTATAAAGCCCCCACTGCTGAAAGGGCGAGCATGTTTTGTGTGACAGGAATTCGAACCCGCGACCCTCAGATTACGAGTCGCACGCCTTAATACGCTTGGCTATGCCAGACCAAATAAAAGTTGTCGGATTGAATTAAGCTCCAAGTGTTCTGCCCACCACGGGTATCGAAACCCGATTTTTAGCGTTGTAAATCCACAGACATACCGCTGAGCCACTGGGGGGCCATTGGTAAAAGATATGAATAGAATTAGTTTTATGGGAGTTTTGAGCTCGGTAGAGTGATGAATGTCTAATATAAAGTAGAAGAATGGGCGTAGGAAAGCAATAAGCGTTTTTACAAATTCACAAGCTAAGCACTTTGAAAATAACATGTAATTGAGATAAACCATGATTAAATATACACCACCTTACCAACGCAAAAGAAAACAAAATTATTTGTAGGTGAAAGTGAGATTTGATCTAAAGTGGAGAGCACAAATACTAGTTATTAAGGTAAGCAAAGTTTTAAGATTATCTTCTTTCTGCAACGCATTAATGTGCAGCAGATTATTTTTTAATGCCAAAACTTGTCACCTAGGTAGAATATAGAGCAATATGCTTGAAATACCGCTTGTGTTTCTAATAACTTTCTGTGAAAGCAAATGAGAATATATAATAGTTTGTTAACAACACTTCATTTAACATATCTAGTGCCGATGGGTTCTTTCGTAAATACCAGGGCTCATCAAACCAATTGTGTTATATTTTACAAGCGATCACAAAAGCGTGAAACACTAAAACTAAGGAAACTTACCCGACCCTGACAACGACTATGATGAGAAGGAAAAACAACATCTTTTCAAGCTATATAATATCTAAAACTTCGAAAACTAAGTATCTTAATATAATTTCCATTTTATTTATTGTACAGTGCGTTATTCGCTGAATATAATCGTTGAAACCAAAAGCCATTTAAATGGTTTTAATAACTTCAAACTTTAAGATTATTCTATCACATGGCTTCTCGATGTGAATAGGAATTTAACAACCTACAAGCATTGTCATTGCAGGATATGTTATTAAATGATAAACAGATGTTGCAATGTCAGCATTCTGGAGATTAGATGGGTTACAGAGGAATGCAACATAACTGAGCTTCTCGGAATGGTGTTTGAACGCTTTTTAATACACAACAAACAATTTGCGTCTAGTCGTATTCCGCACAATAAGGAATAAGTGGTTTGTTTGTTTCAATAGTTCACAAATTGCAAGAGGATTATCTGCATATATATCTCCCTAAGTTTGAACTGATAGATTAGAAAGAAGACAGATAATAAATATCACCTACAATCAACTCTTGGGCTGCTTTTGTTCAATAGAATATTGGGATTTGGCCGTTATTTTTATAATGCACCGATGATCCAAAGTGCGAAGAAATTCTAATGACAACGGCTGATAAACCATGAACCCTTATATTCGAAGTCGTCCGTCAATTTGATTGAAAGTAACTGCAGAACGGACAAGCATTAAGAAATTGAACTGCACCTAGAATGCGAATCTCCAGATTCACTGATTTTCTTATTACAATCTTATAATTAATAGAAACTATTTTCACTTATCAACACAGGTAATTACAGCTGGTCATTTTAGACTTCCTGGCTTAGCCTGTTACAGTCAATGGAAGCTTAGGCCTTTAAAGTGATAGAACGTTTATTCGACCTCGTATCTCAAGCTATTTTATTTGATATAAATTATATCTCTCACCATTCTATATCAATAAAACTAAAACAACTTCTTTTTAATTTCTCATTCTAAACTATTACAGTCAAGAAAACTTCATTTCGAAGTCGCTTCCAACGCTGTTATAGTTATAAAACATCATTTTGGCTTCTTATCCCAATCGACTACTGCAGAAACAAACCATGAATTTGTGTAGTGTTGTAAGTCCTTAACCGTCGACATATCGGGGAGCAAAGCTAAAACAACTAAAACTCTCAAAGTATCTTTATGAACTATTGTTTTTTTCACAAATGTATACTTCTATACTTCATTTGATTTTTGTTAAGCAATGGCTATCCGTGTTCTGCCCACCACTGGTATCGAAACCCGGTTTCTATTATTGCAAGGCCAAAGGCATATCACTGTGCCACTGTGGGCTTTTTGTTTATAAACATATTTCACTGAACCAAACAATTTTAAAATTTTAACGTTTCAAGCAATTTACAAACTAAAGTTTCTAATTCACGATGTTTAACTGACATTTGTACATTTCTATTTGAAGTTGCTGATTTACATCTTCTGCAAATATTATTAACTAAATTGTGTTTCATACTTGTACTTAAACGCATGCAAAAGATAATTTTCAAGATGAACGATAGCAATAAATAGATTATCAAGCAATAAGAATTACATAAACATTTGACGTGAAAGACTCTGACATAAATGTAATTATCTTAATTATACATAAGTTGTAAAACTATCAAGACTTTAATTTTTAGATCTAAAATGCAGGTTTTGTTGCGACTGTTCTAGTAAATTCCTCCTGTAAACAATTAAGAAATAATCTTTACAAATGAAAAAAAAAGAAATAGAACGTTAAAGAGATAATACTTAAAAACACTTGCTTCTGTAATTTGCGCATACGTAACAAAATAAAGTTTTCTGTTATTTTTAATTTCAAAACAACAAATAACTTGAAACTGCTTCGTTACCTGACAAAATATTTTTGTTACTTTAAAGTAATTGGTAACTTAGGTAACTCATCTAACCTTAGCGCGTATAGGGGATTTTTAAATTGATTTTGCTATTAGCTTATTTTTATAATCTGCAGTGTAAAAAAAAAACAAAAAACGGAACGGTTGTAATTGTATTGGATCATCAAAAGATTGTTATAACTACTAGAAAATTAAACATGAACTCAGAACAGTAATATCCTTTAGAATTTAGTAGTTGTTTAGTTCGGTAATCAAGAGAAGACGCTGCATCCTGAGGGAAGTATTATTGGATAATTTTTTTATAAAAATATTTAGTATTAAACGAACTTCACACTTCCTTTTTCATGCTGAACGATCATCATATTAGCACTTTTATGTTTCTAATTTACTATTAAGCTAGACAGTAAGTTCATGTGATGTCCGTTTTCAAAAGATGCAAATACATTCTATGGAACATTACGTAGCAGACTGACCACAGTATAAGAATGCGTATAAAATTTATAAACAAATAAATTTTGTTAATTTAAAAGTAGAACATTTTTTTTTATCAGAAAATTAGTTTTTCTTTTGCGATTACAGCTTCAGTCCTCACTGCATAGAAAGCAATTACAACATGGATAAACTATATATGGATGTAGTCTGGATAAAATCGTATATTTGTATGTACGGTGTTTACAACGAAAATATTTCTTAAGAGTCTCAAGTAAAAAACAAAAAAATTGGAATAATAAACAAACAAACACAGATAGTGGCAACTTAGTGCTCAATACAAGCAAATAACTTTTTCATTTCATTACTCTCAGTAATAAAATGTAATACTGTCGTTTTCTGTAATGTCGAATATTATTGCTTAATGTAGATCATATAAATTGAAGTTAGAACCTTATCGTGCTGAGCAAGCTGAATTGATTTAGGACAGCATCCGATATGATACCAAAGAACTGAAACGAATGCATTAATTCCTAGAAACATATTACCATGTATCAGACTCGTAATGTTGATGCTTATTGCAAAATAATAGACACTGTAAAGAAAATATTATTCCTTACTATAAAGTACAGAGTCGTATACCTTTTTCTAAAGAAATAACACTCCGCATAAAAATTATATCATAGTAACTGGAATCAATGTTTGTAGGCCAGGCATACTCAGCTCGACTCGTAATCTGAGGGTCGCAGGTTCAAATCCCCGTCGCCCAAACCTTTCAGCCGTGTGAGCGTTCTAATGTGATGATCAATCCCATTATTTGTTGGTAAAAGAATAAGCGGTGGGTGATGGTGAGTAGTTGCTTTCCCTCTCTTGTCTTACATTGCTAAATTAGAAACGGCTAGCACTAGCCTTTGTGTAGCTTTGCGCGAAATTAAAAAAACCAACCAACAATATTTGTAAAACAGAGGACTATATATTTTATAAATGCAACCATAAATCACTTCTAAGACAATTAGCGCTATCGGTTGTACTATAATTATTTAGGGTTTATCACCTAGAATATGCTAACTCTATAACCACAAGGCACTTATAAGATAAGTAGTGTTTCGTTCTTATTTTTATTTCTTAAAATACGATATTTTGTTATTACGAAGGACCTCCAAGACAATTAGCGTTTCGTTCTCGTTGTTATTACTTAGAATATTACATACGAAATGCTAATTTTGTAAGCTTTCTTTAATTTCTAACGCGGATTGGTTTTATTTATAGTGTGAAAATGGGCATCTTAAGTCATTTACTTTCTAAAATGAACAGATTTCGTAATACAGAACATATCAAGAACAATGATGAACACTTGATTAAAAATCATTTCTAAGAATAAAAAGGAAACAAATTACAGATACATTCAAATTTTTCTATGTCAAATGTCTTTCTAAAAGTATACAGAGGATATGTAAACTCATATTTATTATTTTGTCAATTATGACAACAAACAAAAGTTCTCCGCCAGCGTCAAAATGTGGTGGAAAACCCCTCTTTACAGAGTAGTAATATCATTCAGTAAAACGAATACAAGTCATAGGCTTAGTGACATAAAATTTATTTAAAATATACGCATGATGAAGAACAAATAGCACTTCAGTCATATTGCACGAGGTTTAAGATGATATATTATACAAAGGTTTCGTTATTCATATTTTTGTTCTCATTTTGTCTCAGTTTTTATGGATAAAAGTAGCTTGTCGAAGTCTTTAATTTGAGATTCTTAATCACGACGCCAATCAATTGAGCTTAGCATTCTGAACATGACGGCTCATTAAGTTTTATGCTGTTGTTGTTTTGAATTAAACACAAACTTACACAATGGGCTATCTGTGCTCTGCACACCACGGGTATCAAAATCCGGTTTTTAGCGTTGTAACTCCGCAGACATACCACTGAGCCACTGAGGGGCAAGTTTTATGCAAATAAGGAAAATACTCATGTGGATATAAAATGAAATAGATTGTCTCTTTTTTATTTATTAATTTTCTTTAAACTTTTACAATGTTTCTCACAGTATATTCTACTGTATTATAAACTGAACTAGAAATCTTTTTTCTTAGTTTGTAAATAGTGTGAAACAAGAAATTGTTTCGTTTAAAATTAACGTAATTTCCTCTGGCATTCATAAATAGTGTTCTGTGATATTTCTGACTGACACTATCTCTTTTAAAGTGTAATATATTCCACTACACATAGAAATAACACAATAAATGCGAAGCTGTTAAAAGTGTTAAAGAATAAACTAACATAAAATTCTTCTTGAAAGGAATTAGCTTAACGTGGTTGCCCAAGATATCATACTTGTATGCAAGTACCATTAAGTGGCATTATAAAAGTTTTTTAGCATACTTTAAGAAGTATTTTTTTGCTATTGTAAGAATTATTGCTTTGCAAAGGGAAGAATTTATAATTAGTAGCAAATAAAATTAGTTTTAGAAATCTAAAACGCGATACAAATTTTTGTATCCTTTTAAAACGGCTCCCTAAGTTAAAACCATTCGATGACACAATGTTAAATGCCAATACGAAGAAATTAATTTTTACTCATGAAGTAAACGTGGAAAATACGTTTCTCAAGACATGAGCATTGAATCAACAATTAGAACTTCGTGCTCTGGTATAAACATTCGCATGGAATAATTTTACGAACAATAAATATTACTTTGTCTTGTTAATATGTTATTAACGTAGATCAAAATTTTTAGATGTTGCCAATGAAGTTGCTTCTTTACGCATATCCACACAGTACATATTTAACTAAATATGATGGTTATTTTGCGCGTGCGTGCGTGCGAGTGTGTGTGTGTGATTACTCACAGTTATTGACATTTTCAGTCGCAATTCCAGTAGTATCTTTCGAGTTCGTGAGGTTCAGGCGACTTTAGAAGTTCAAGGCTAGTTCAAAATTTCTGTACTAAGTTACCAATTTAAAATAATATTTATAATAAATATATAAAATAGAAAGAAAGGCTACTCTGCGACTTGTTGCAAGTCGTTTATCATAAGCAGTGAAACAGTAATTTGCCAGCAGAAATACTTCGATAAAACAATGGCCCAAGAAGATACGGCTTTAATTTTATGTCCAACAAAATTTCCCAATAACTCCTCAACATCTACGTACTAAAAGAACTCGTGCCATACTATTCTTAGACTCGTGTGTCGTTCGATTACTGATACGTGCCCTCAGAAGTCGTATTCTGTGCAAGTTTCTTGTATTTCGAAAAGCATGCAAAGAGGAGGGGCGACAACATTGACCTTTGTGCATATTGCACTATAAAAGGATAGTGATAGGAGGAGGAATGGCAAGGTCTAGTAGTGTCTTTTACAATAAATCGTGATAGACCCTCTCTACTCGTATTCTTTGAAGTGCGATAAACAAAGATATTGTGTTAGTATCTCGGATTAGAATTTCATAGCTTATAATAGACCTTGGGTCCAAACTTAACACAAAATATAAACTGTACTAACAACTTATATGTGAATTAATATTTTTATACTACAGATGTTCATACGTATATGTTCAATATCATACTGAAGGAATGCTCATTTCTCAAAAGTTTAACAGAATTGATATATTTTGGTTCTAAACATATTAACTTTAGGTAGTTTCATAGATAATGGTTTTTATAGTTTTATAAAATAAAGCACTTGAAAAAGCTATACATTTTATAAGACTCCATTAACAACTTTCGCGATTATTCAAGTATTACACAGTAAAACTAATTTATGGAAAAAGTAGGTAGAGAGTATGAATAGGATAATTATTATTTCAACTATTAATAATTTATACTGAAATGAAGTATCAGTAACAAGTATCAATTTCTCTACATGCGAGTTTCGTATGAAAGGTTATGCGATTAGTTGTCGTTCATAAAACAAAGTTGGAGCAATTTTTTAATTAAACCAGATAACTGTCTCTTACAGTCTGTTTAAAAGAATGTGAATGTTACTAATCGGTCTAAACCTTGCGAGAACGAGTGTTCTACTCAATCCAAAGTTTGTATTTAAGAGTTTATTTGGCTTATTGACATATAGAAAATAATAATAATAAACACACTGAACAACTGTATTCGTTAAGAAAAATGGTCAAACATTTATTAAAAACTTAAAAATGTAACAAGATATGAAAACCTATAGCAAAGGCATATTTATAGGAAGGACCAAGCACAATGAAATACGAGTAGATGCGAGATGAGAACGTGTGCAATAATTATGTTACATGTAACCTTTAGCACTCACTCAATCTATGTTTACGACAACGCACACGAGTAAAAAAAAAAAAAGTACGTATCTGTTACACTCACAAGAAAAATTCCAAACTGTGTATATTATAAAACATTCACAACTAATAATAATATTATTATTATTAATCGCAACAATTCTTCTTGTGAATCAAATTTGTTGTTGAAGTTCAACATAGTTATGAAAAAGTAAGCTGAGTTTTTCAAGTAGAAAAAATAAACCACCTTTAAAATTCCGAAACGTCATTTATTAGAATTAATAATTAAATATAGTCTGCTCTCTTAACATATATATACTGTACAAATAGGAATGATTATTACATAATTCAAATTACTAGGTAAGAAAATATACCCGCAACTCAAATCGAGATCACTGTGGCGAGAAAATTTTGAACACCAGCCTCAAACGTGTATTTAGTTCACGAAATAAATTCCTCACAAACATACACAATATATTACGAGACTAAGTATTCAGCTAAACAAAAAGGTATTCAAAATATTATATTATTAAGCATCTGGTTTTTATTATGTAGTTTCGATTCCACCCAAACATATGCGAACCTCGACCCTCACTGCAATCTGAAATATTTACTAGAATACAGCAACTTCAGTAGATTAGTACTAGAATAACGAGTGCCTTTTGATTAGTAACTCGAGCAACAATTTATTAACTATGTAGGTAATACCACAGACCTGGTGAATTATATTAATATAATTTCTTAAAGTATGTTTAATAATTAAAGCTAACATATTTTTTTTAACTACAACACTAATAAAAACGTCAGAAAAAAATCAGACAATAGTCCCATATTAGCACTTTCTGTTGTACTAGAAAACCTATATTCCTTATGAAAAAAAGAAACGATTCCAAATCTTTATTTTATGCAATTTATATTTCTTACGCCTATAAGCATACAAAATGAAACCTATAAAAAAATTGAAAGTGTTTTCGCAAAATGTCGTACATCTTTACTTACGACAACCAAATGAAGACAGATATCCTTTATCCAGATGTGTAATTTTCATTTTGCCATCAACAAGTGTTGATACTGGTTGGTGTAGGATACACCACCCACACTGAGTGTATCCATCCGGAATGTTTTAGAGTCTGCTGGTGGCAGGTTTATATTCAAATCTCCCAAGGAGTCGCCGTTACTTCCATAAGACTTTTCAAACAAAGAAGAAAACCTGCTGTTCGCAGCTGTCATACAAGTCGAACTTGCTAAACACTGGTATGTCATCTTCGTGGTACCAGTAACAGGAGGGGTGGATACAGCTGAGCTGATGTTAGAGGAAAAGATAAGGTCGCTCGAATAACTTTTCAAGGTGACATCAAACATTCCAGATGGAACAAACGTACTTGATGTAGAACACAAGAAGTGAGTCGTGTTTGTAGTAAACGGAGGTTGCTGGAGAGAGGCCATAAGGAAAAAATTGGGATCAAGTTGAGGCTGGGGATTAGATGACAGAGATCTTGGCCGGTGGGAGGCGCCGACACCACAGTTTCCTCCAGCAGCAAAGATGGCTGATGTCAGAGTTATTGACTGGGGAAGAGAAGAAGGGGCTAGCTGTTGATGTGCTACTTGCTGAACTCGTTGCATCATGAATCGCTGCTTTATAGAACTTCCCAACTCAGTCGGAGAGAGACGGTGAGACCTTTTACTAATATTTTTCAGCTTGGTTGATCCAAACTTTGTCTGAGCAAATGTAGCAGTAGTAAATGTAAGAGAAGGTGCCGTCTTGGGTATGAAATCATATACGGGGCTAGTGGATTTGTACGTAGGAGAAGGAGAACTACCGCATAAACTTTTGGCTTTAGCAGGTGCACAGTTTAAAGAGATTCCTCCTAGCTGAGACGCCACACTGTCTATTAGTTTAAAAGACTGAGCTTCAGGGTTGAAAGTGTGCGAGATTTCACATTCGCCGCTTTCTTTACAGACGTCAGATATACTGTAAAGTCCTTTGATGGGCTCCTTTTCCTCCAGACGGTACGACACCTCTTCAGGATCAATCCAAATACTAAGTTCCTTTGGTAAGTTTTTTTGAATGTCCTGTAAGTCCATTCCACACTCTATGGATGCTTTCTCGAATACAGGATCAAGAGGAAGTGTTGTCCTTAAACAGCAATAAGCTGACCCTTTCATAGGTTTTTCGGGGTACCAATGACCTTGGAATTTCTGAAGTAGAGCTTTTTCTAACTCTTCTCCAAACTGATTCACCCTCCTCCTCGGTAACTTGTTGTAAAGAAAGGAGATTAGGAAATTCAGCGCTACTTGAACCTCGACGTGCATACTCGGGTTGTTTCGGTCGTTATCACACTGCTCCTAACGTTACAACACTTCGGCAATAAAAGCTGGTACTAAAGAACAACTTTTCTCGGTTTCGAAGTTTCTGTTCGAATTAACGCGTGTCAATATCGTGGGAACTCTGTATGTAAGAACAAGAATAAAGTTTAGAGCCAGAACAAAGTTTAAATACAAAAACTTGACATTTTTAAATTACACGCAACTAATAAATAAGGGTTTTTTATAAACCGATAATACTTGTTTAAAGTATATGAACTCGACTATGTAGTCAAAAAAGACTGTTTGATAATTTACTTTTCTCTATATCCTTTTCTTCTGTGAAACATAAAATATCTTGATTACAGTGATTAACATAAGAATCATAGTGTTGTATAAGAAAACAAAAGGGACAAAAGCTGTAACAATAGGTATATAATCTTTGATAAGAATTACAAGACTGTCAAACCAATTATCTTGGTTGTTTATAAGAAACATTTAGAGTCATCGAAAATTGCCCTAAAACAAAGTGTTTCAATTATAAATTAACAAACAACAGTTACTTGTACAAGAGAAGAATTTATTAAACAAACTGGCCCTATACGCAGTTGACAAACTTGTTTCTTAGCACCAGACAATGTTTGAATACTCAATGCTAAAATCATTTACTAGTTAGTACTTTTCGGTATTTCTGCACAAAAACATACCAAACTGTTTAGAGAGAGAAGTCAACTTTTCTCACTTTTAACCATTCTCAAAATATAGCAAAGTATAAAATATTGCAGCCAGCTTAAAGGTTTCTTTTAACCGAAGTTGTCTTTACAGAATGTTCGTTTTCGGATTCTAGACATCTTTAAACAAAATTTTAGAGTTTATAGAATATAAGATTGTTTCAATTTAGGAAACAAAATCAGCATTATTTCAAGAAAACTATTTAGAAGTTTTTGTGCTTAACAAGAACACACGACTAATATAGAATACTTTTCTAAACTTTTATCATGTGTTATTCATAGTTCATAACCAAGACTAATTCTAACCCTGAACACAGCAACTGATTTATATCTTCTTCAAAGTTAAATCCATGTTCAACATTTTGATACTTAATACGTTTCTTTCGATTACATAATTATACATCACAAAACCTTATTGTTATAACGTGAAAAGTAAACAATTCAACAGTTTTACATAAGTAGATGCTATTATTCGTTATTGTAAAATGTTAAATAAATTAGGGTTCTATGACTATGCTATGGACCTTTATTAAAAACGCAAGTTCCCAAGCACAGAGCTAAGGATTTCAAAAACAGATTGACGTACGTTTAGCTTTTCTTAACATCCTCTGAGCACGTGACGCCGAGACCGAATCGATGCCCTAATTCTTTCTTTTAAAATACAGGGTGGTCGCTAGAAAAGCGGAAAATTTGTCAAACAGCTATTTATTTTTACAAAGAATAACTTTTACAAAGTTTTTTTAAAGGCATATGTTATATTACACTCACAGATGCTCAAAATGAATAAAATCATGCATTTTATTCATGATGTAAAGAAATCAAAATAGAAATGAGTAAGCACGCATTTTATTCATGATCTCATCTGACCCTCAAATTTTCCGCTTTTCTAGCGACCACCCTGTATAAAGACCTCGTCTTGTTGTGGGAAACGTCTCTTCACTATTGAAGGACCTTACAAGAAATGCTGCGTTACTGGAAATTCGCTTACCGCAAAGCAGTATTGCTATGCATATATGGCCTACTTTTGAACATGAAACTGTTGTTCTAACTTTGTGACCTTGTAATTAGCTGAGACTTCTTGAGGTACGACATTTAGATACATTAGTGTCATATTTGAACCGGAACTCTCCGAGCTAGCGTTAAATGTAAAGTAATATAATACTAATTAAGGTTGCGTTTTTTACAGTTAACAATAGCACTTCCTGATAGTCATGTTACCTTAAAAGAACTTTAAGGTATTTCTACGCTAAGAAACGGTGAAGCTAAGTATTGTATTTTTCATTGTTTCATGCAAAATTTACGTACACGTGCCAGCAATATTCACTTAATAACCATTGTGAGAATCAACTCTTTTAACATAGTATTTGGTTAAGGTTTAAAGTAGATTTCAGCTGTTGTTAAAAGTATTGAGATTCTAGACAGAAATCCTGGCGATACATCTTTTTCATTTCTAACTGTAAATTTAACCCTTTAGGGGAAATCACAACAACCTAGAACCTTAGTCATTGACTACCTTTTGAGAATGAATATATTTAATAGTCACTTTTTACAAGGGCGTCCTCTTCGAGATAAAACACACCAGCAATTAAAACCCAAAATGGGTCCAGTGTGTCGCTAAAGTGTAATGTTGATTCAGACTTGGAATTTTTGAATTGGTTTCTTTTCCATTCACCTTTTGCACTACCAAATACGAAAATTTTAAAGGCTTAACTATTTAATCACTGCAATTTCTTTCTCTAGTAAAATATGCATCACTGATAAGGAAAGAACACACACAAAGTTGTTGCTCATTTACTTTAATAATTTAATCAAATATTATTATCATTATTGAAATTTTGACAACAAGATTTTCTAATGTTCTCTGTTGTAAAGCTTCTAATCACATGGTGAGTATATACAAAGGAGCATAGCTTGGCTTTACTCCATCATTCTATAAAACTTTTTCTGGTAACGATAAAAAGATCAAACTATACATTCCGCATAGCTTTTATTTCTACATAGAACATGTGCCAGTAGTCATTGTCAGAATGTTACTTACAGTAACACGTTTACAAAATAGAATGAATATATTCAGATATACCAATGGCCGAGCGCGTTAAGGCGTGCACTCGTAATCCAAGAGTCGCGGGTTTGCGCCTGCGTCGCGCTAAACATGCTCGCCCTCCCAGCCGTGGGGGTGTATAAGTGACGGTCAATCCCACTATTCGTTGATAAAAGAGTAGCCCAAGAGTTGGCGATGGGTGGTGATGACTAGCTGCCTTCCCTCTAGTCTTACACTGCTAAATTAGGGACGGCTAGCACAGATAGCCCTCGAGTAGCTTTGTGCGAAATTCCAAAACAAACAAACAAGCGTCATTGAATATTCTCCTTGTGAAATCGCATACACGTTATTGTTTTCCTTTGGGAGTCGGTGACGCAAAAATTTTCGCTAAATTCTCTCTGGCTTCTTAAGGAAAATCTTAAACGTGAAATCCGAGTCCAGAATTTAAATCAAGTTAGATATTTTGTCTTTGTCATGCGAACTAATGAGAGTCATAAACAGTACCTGATGATCGTAAAACAACATGAAATTAAGCAAAACCAACCATAAAAATCAGTAATTTAGTTTTTCGCACTAACTAAAATAATGTTTACTCACTGAATGAACGCGCACCTCCAGTCTAAGTAAAAATGAAAACGTTACAAACAGGCACAAAATGAAACGAGTAATTGTTTATTGACATACGTAAAGGTAAAATGCCGAAATACTCATTTTTAAACTAAATTAACATTTTTTTGAATTATCAAACAGTATTTTAAATAATTATTCAAGTGCTTTATGATCGATCAGTATCTGCAGTTTACGTTCACGAAGTCCACTTGTGGCCTTTTCATTTACGTGTTTGTGTCTGCCAAACTGTGTGTATTATATAAATTAGGCAATAATAGTGAATTACGGAAATACTAATTAATTCTCCCTTACTTTTTTAAAATAAAGTTAACAAGGTAGCTGAACTAGATTTTAAATTATATCTTCTAAAATAAACCTCTTTGTCTTTGATATCCAAAAGGTCAAAAGATGAAAAAACAATTAATTGCACAGAATCAGCCGTAATTTACGCATATCACATACAATGACGTATTTACCTTTAATATGCAAAGACTTCAGAAGAACTAGCTGCACCCTTTCTGTTATACAAGCAGTTCATTTGTCTAAAACCTGGTACCATAGCAACAATTCACTGAGATCTTTTTAATTTCCATCCGCATTAGAAAGTTCTGTTATGTATACACTTGCAACAGATTGCTGATATGCAGTTCCAAAAGACGACATTGTCTTTGCTTCCTGTAAAAGTTGGTTGGTTAGTTTGGCGTTTCATGGCGCAAAGCAAGTAGGCTATCCGAGCCAAACATTCTTTAAAAAGTTCAAATTAAAGCAAAATTATAAAAAAATCATTAAAGGAAATTAAGGTAAAACAAAACAAAATTTAATTTTTGAATTAAAACATAAATAACGTTAAATCAAATTTTTACATCTAGTCTACAGCGATAAGAGAAAAACTAGAGTAACACAAGATAAAACTTTGTAAAATGGATGGCAACTGCCTGTTGTGGAGACAAGTGTAGAGGACAATTTTCGAAAATCCTTCGCCTTTCATCTTCAAACAATACAGTAATACAAGTTGTAAAGGACTTTCTGCAGTATAAATGTAATTATCATAACTCGCCAGGGAGATTAACAGGTAAGTTTAAACAGCAGCGTTAGTCACCTGAAGTTAGCCCTTTCAATTCTGGTTTCGATATATTTGACGTTACAGCCATTTTCTAATTTCAAATCAAACCAGATGTACTTTGATTCTTAAAAGGGAATCACATTAAAAAATCTAGTATATAGATAAAATATTTAAATAGCGTTTAAAAGATAAATGGCCTTTAAAAAATTAAAAACATTTCTAAGGTAGACAATGTCACCAACGCCAATAACACTGTCTAACATTACTGATAAACCTTGGGACAGAAGACGTTTAAAATGGTGCCGTCGTTATGACACTTAACGACGGCAAGACAGTAAAATATGGCTTATTGTGACCTAAGTGTTACACAGAAAACATATTGGTGCATCAGTCCCAGATAAAAGAAAACGACGAATTACAAAACTGTGACCAATACGTAGTCTAGTTAGAATAACTTTCTCCTTCTGATCCTTACGGTAGCAAGATGGTCAAAGTCCAATAAAGGGTTTTATTTGGAAAAGCTTGTTTTCACGTTGCTCACTTCAAGTCCACTGCCAAATGGCATGGAGCCGAGCTTTCAATACAGAACCACACTCCATATAAAGAATAGGCACAGCAGTGATAGTGTTAGACCTAACAGGTTTAGCTGCGGTGTCGGCGATCTTCTACCCGCAAATACCAACGTGGCCTGGTATCCAGAAAAAAACAGGATAGAAATAGAAATTAAAGAGATATGGGCCAGTCGATTTTGAATATCAGCTAGAACAGGGTGCGAACTAACATGAAATGATTCCAGGGTCAATAGAAAACTAAGCAAGTATAAATAGTGCTGTTTGAGTACTGCTTAGCTTCTATGTGATTCAGGGCAAAAAAAATGACGTACAGTTCAGCAGTGAACACAGAAGCTGTAGAGGGGATTCTGCGCGCAACCACCGAACCCCAACAAACCATGGCAGAGCCCACACAGTTACCTGATTTTAAATCATCTGTATAAATAGGAATGGAAGGATGGTTAGAAATATTTTCTTCAAATAAGAGACAGTATTTTCAATTGGGAGTGTCTGCTATTCTCAGATGAATTAAAGGTAGGTCACATTTAAAAACTGTAATAAACTATGGTGAGATGGACTGACCAGTGGATATAGCAATGTTATCCAAGGACAGATCCAATTCATCCAACTACGCCTGGATATGAAAGCCAAAAGGAGCAATGGCGGATCGTCTGTTCTGAAAAAGTATGGCCCATCAAGCAAGGAAAATACAACCCCAGCTGGGATGCTTTGTTAAGGAACGAAGTTTCAAAGCATATAGTAAAGACAATTGGAAACGACAGAGGTACAAAGAAGGTTCACGAGACTATGTACAAGCTCTAAACTGGGGAAGTGTGGAAAGCCTCGTTGGAGAGCCGAAGTCCTTGATAATGTACAGAATCCAGCATTTTAAGGCCGAGGTCCTAGCAGATCCATAGACCAGCGATCCACAGTTTCGATCGAATAAGATCACGATATATCTTTAGTATAGAACAATGATCCGCTCTCAAAGTGGTGGAAGAGAGGACAAAGAGGATGTTCAGTTCTCTTGTACATTTGACCCGTAACTACTTGATGTGTGGTATAAAGGTCAGCTTATGGTCAAATATAAGCCCCAAAACGCAGTTTTGCAAAAGCAGTGAAAGAGGGCCAATTTGCTTCATCCAGCTTCCGTCTGTGCATGCGGGTTGGGTGTAATCGACCACGACAAGTCTCTCTTAAAATTACATGAAAATGATCACTGCCTCGTGAGTTACTGTCAACCCTCCACGAAAAGTGAGATAATAGTAAAGGCAAGTAAATAAAGATCAACAGCAATAAAGGACTGACCAGATGCATAAGAATAGGTGTAAGAACAGGGAAAGTATAATTATAGTTGTGATCAGGGAGCATACGCTCAACATACATCTTCAACGTCCCCTTTCTTTTGGGTGTTGTTTCCACAGCATTTATCCTTGAAGTACATACGTTTACACTTTTTCCTGTACTTGTTATATCCTTCATAATTTTGTTAGATACATTTGTCTGCTATATTAAACACAGAGACCACAATAATAATGCCTTTCAGGTTATTTCGCTGCTTTTTGGCTGAACACCAAAAACCAAACACTGACATGTCTATGAATTGTGCCAATGTAGGCAAATCACCTGGAACCGTAGGTAAACCGGAAATATTGCAGCTTACAAACAGTACCGAAGCAACAATTACTCCGATAATTGATGTTGAGATGCAAGTGAATCTATCATTTCAGTGTTCCTTTATCACTGTGAGAAAATTCACAGCCATCTTTAAGCTATGCACATGTACACAGTACTCACGTAGTGGAATAAGTAAAATTGAACGACTTGTGCACAAAACCAGACATAACCTTTGTAATAAAATTAACTTAAACTTCTACACTCATATTAAAGTTTCTTAAAGCAATCTACACCTTTTCTTTCCAGGTTAGGAAGCCGATACCTGTAGACATTTCGTAAACGTTCACTACAAGAGTCTTAATGTATGCATCTAACTGGATAAATTATAAAGATAAAAAACAATAGGGACTTTCCTATTGATCCATGAAACACAAAAATTAACTGTTCTAAAGAACAAAAAAAAATCACGTAACAAACAAGTATTGACCATCAGTTCACATTCAGCTACATAACGTGCAATGATACCGTTGAGGTAATAAACATACATTTCTCTTACGTCATCAACCGACTGTGCACACATCTACAGTATTTGCTTCTCAACCCTTTCACTCCGATATTAACATTACACTTTAGCATATTCATACACCTTAGATAAATTCCTCGGACAACTATTATTATGAACGTTCTTTTACATACATCACCCTTTCTTTCATGTATCATAGATAATGTCCATATTTAGCGCTGGACAAAAAGTAAAAGTTTTATCAACGTAACTAAGCGTAAGCACGTTGGACAGACACAACGAAAGTGTTTAAATAGAAACCCATGTAAATACTACACCTTGAATTTTGAAAAATAAACTGAATAGCTAAGGACTCAGACTTCAGAAACGTTAGTACTTCAGAGAATCAAAGTACATCAACTGAATTTTGATTTGTGCTTAATCCTACTTGCCCGATAAAAATTTTGATATTTTTATTCTTCTGGCACGTAGTGGTTTTTTATCTTCATGTCAAAACACGATATTTATGTCATTTCATAAACGTTTAAAATGCTATAAAACGTTACTCGTACTCAGATACGCAAACGTACCAGAAACAAGATAAACGCGAATGCTAGCAAAGGCGACTAAATGAAATGTAATTGTACACTCAGATCTTAAGGTATTTTAATATCCTCTTTAGAAGTACTACCGAGTTTATTACAACAGTTTTACAAACCACTAAGAGTTGTGTTCTAGCTGCGTTATAAAAATATAGTATTACTATGGGGTGATCTTTCATTGCACCATACTTAAATGTGTTATGTATTAGTGTGCTTAATAACATTAACATGAAATATATTTCAGTCTATCTTTAAATTATTTTATATGAACATATCTATGGGATATGATAAAACCAGAGAATAATGGTACATGAAATATCTTGATGGAAACATTTCTTATTAACATCTTTCATTATCTCACTAAAACTAATTTACCTAAGTAATCGAAGTAATGAAAGTAATTTTCTATAATAATAGGATTTTGACAAAAACTTTATTTTAAAGTAAATTTTAAAGTATATTTTAAACTAAAGTATTTCAACAATGATGTATTTCTCGTTTAATACTTACTGCCTTATTTAATTATATATTAATTCGTATTCAGAAATAGTTTAGATATGTAGGAAGTACGATTATCGATATATTCATCTGACAGCAATGAAAAACAACACTTCAAATGAAATTGGCGTATACCAAACATGTTGAGTTTCTTCACTTAAAAGGCGTGGCATGGCTGAGCGCGTTAAGGCGTGCGCTCGTAATCCGAGGGTCGCGGGTTCGCGCCCGCGTTGCGCTAAACATGCTCGCCCTCCCAGCCGTGGGGGTGTATAATGTGACGGTCAATCCCACTATTCGTTGGTAAAAGAGTAGCCCAAGAGTTGGCGGTGGGTAGTGATGACTAGCTGCCTTCCCTCTAGTCTTACACTGCAAAATTAGGGACGGCTAGCACAGATAGTCCTCGAGTAGCTTTGTGCGAAATTCCAAAACAAACAAACATTCTTCACTTAAATTTGATTGAAAAATGTAAAGTACACAAAGATATAACAAGTTTTACAAAAACAAAACATTTTTAATAAAAACAACTTAATGTACTATAGTAGAGGCAAATTAACCATGTTCCATATGGACTTTAACACGTTGTAGATTCTCTTCAGCTTCAACAGGCTTTTTCGAAGGTATTTAATATTTTCACAATTAATTAAAATAAACATTAGTGTTTCAACTCACCTATTACAGGTCGCCTATTTTTGACAGAAGTTTTATGCGATAAGGATCCGTTATTTAACAAGAAATGAAACATAGAAAATTAAGGAAGAAACAAACAAAAACACATTTAATATCATATTCCCACAAGCTATTAGATTACGTTTGCACTGCAACATATCTTCGTAGATGAGTAAATTATACTTCAGCCTTATCACTTGCGTATCCATACGCGAAACCATTCATTTTACCTGTAGAAAAGTTGTACTGCTTGCTTCTACTTTTTTTCTATTCCGCACTAAAATAAACTCTTCGTGTGACATTTTTCTTTAGTGGGAATTATGGGAAAACTAACTTATAAGTTGAATAAGTATATCGATTTCATAATGATTTTCCAAAGTGACATAAATAGATAGTTTCTGATTTAGTGTCACGTGAATGTTTACGTTGTTCAATATTCTACCCACATACCACGTGCCTCATCACCACGCAGCAGGCATGCGTTGGCTGACCAGAATGTTCGATTGTCGGTGTAACTCTTCCCAACCGTGACGTATTTCGCTCGAAATAACTTTCGAAACTAAATTAGTGTGTTGCCTTTTTTATCGAAAAAAATATACAGCCTAAAAACCTAACAGCTGAAGATAATTCGTAGCAAGGATTCTTACTGTAATGTAGAACAAATGTGATGCATTTTTGCCAACCTAAAACATAAAAAAATAGTAGTCTTATTTAAAAATTATTATTAAAGCATTCATTTCCAATACTTTTAGAAAGATGTATATTACCGTATTTCTTAAGCTAAAAAGAATAAAATTAGTTGAAACAACTCAAATAATTGTAACCTCCGAATTAACGGTAACGTTTTACAAACACTCAACGTTGCATATTTGTCCTCCCCCTCTTTGGTACAGGGCCTGGCATGGCCGAGCGCGTTAAGGCGTGCACTCGTAATCCGAGGGTCGCGGGTTCGCGCCCGCGTCGCGCTAAACATGCTCGCCCTCCCAGCCGTGGGGGTGTATAATGTGACGGTCAATCCCACTATTCGTAAAAGAGTAGCCCAAGAGTTGGCGGTGGGTGGTGATGACTAGCTGCCTTCCCTCTAGTCTTACACTGCAAAATTAGGGAC
The DNA here is from genome assembly GCA_011833715.1 of Carcinoscorpius rotundicauda. NCBI lineage: Eukaryota > Metazoa > Arthropoda > Merostomata > Xiphosura > Limulidae > Carcinoscorpius > Carcinoscorpius rotundicauda. Next base: position 36,305,500 of record CM022396.1, on the reverse strand, counting down.
GGCTAGCACAGATAGCCCTCGAGTAGCTTTGTGCGAAATTCCAAAACAAACAAACAAACAAATCTTTGGTACAGCGGTAAGTCTACGGACGCAAAACGCTAAAATCAGGGATTCGATTCACCTCGGTGGGCTCAGCAGGTAGCCCGATGTGGATTTGCTATAAGAAAACACACACTCACACATTTGTTCCGTGTTTCTCCTGTAGTTATTTTTTTACTTTTTTTCTTTTAGTGATCCTTCTATAACATACTAATTTCATAAGTGTTTTTAATATGAAACATATGACTTGCAACAAATTTGTTAACTTCGCTTAAAACAAACGGTAAGAAAAGTTCAATCTTAACACACAAACAATTGCTGTTTTCTAAGTGGCAGCCAAATACGTTTTCTTTTAAAATTAGCTTCAATAAATATTACTGGTTATGATATTTTGATTAATTGTTGAACATTATAATGGTGTGAATTATTGGTTTTAATAGGATTTTGAGCTAACCTCAATTTTATGATAACTGGTTACAAAAATTGCCTTTATAATTTATCATACATACCAACATGTTATAAATAGAGCAAGAATATTTTAAAAGTATAATAATAAAAGATTTAAAGACTATTTGAGGTTTAAATGGGGTGTATTTTATAGACACGAATATTTCTTGTAGATCAAACGTTCAGGTAATTATATCACAAGCTCATTGTTTTTCTGTTTTTCTTTGTAAGGTAAATTAAAGCAGACCCAAGCATGATCGAATGGCATTTGATTTGCAACGTGAGGGTCGTGGGTTCAAATCCCTATCCAACAAACATGCTCGCCCTTTCAGCCGTAAGTTCATTATTATGTAAGGTCAATCCCACTATTCGTTGATAAAAGAATTGCCTCAGAGTTGGCAGACGGTGGTGATGACTATCTACTTTCCCTCCAGTATTCAACTGCTAAATTAGGAACGTAGCTTTGCACAAAATGTTGTTGTTTTGAATAAGCACAAAGCTACACAATAGGCTATCTGTGCTCTGCCCACCACGGGTATCGAAACCCGGATTTTAGCGTGTAAGCCCGCAGACATACCGCTGAGCCACTGGGGGGCTTGCACAAAATTCAAAACAAATTAAACCAGAGGTTTTGTATGGAAGACAAAAATGGGATTGTCTTGTTCGCACCAAGTTGTTTTGCTATGTCAATAAATATTGGAATAAATAACTTACAGCCTTTTTATGGAAGACAAAAATGGAATTGTCTTGTACGCACTTAGTTCTATTGCTATGTCAATAAATACTGGAATAAATAACTTACAGCCTTTTTATGCTTTTTCATAACTAAAATCAATCATTATTTAGATTAGTACTCACCTAAAAGCTTCACGTGTCAGTGAAGCATTTCAAAATAGTTGGAAAGAGGTCAAAGGGATGAGTGATTATTTTGTTTGTTTGTTTTTGGAATTTCGCACTAAGCTACTCGAGGGCTATCTGTGCTAGCCGTCCCTAATTTAGCAGTGTAAGACTAGAGGGAAGGCAGCTAGTCATCACCACCCACCGCCAACTCTTGGGCTGCTCTTTTACCAACGAAAAGTGGGATTGACCGTCACATTATACACCCCCACGGCTGGGAGGGCGAGCATGTTTAGCGTGACGTGGGCGCGAACCCGCGACCCTCGGATTACGAGTCGCACGCCTTACGCGCTTGGCCATGCCAGGCCAATGAGTGATAGTATCTCGTACGTTCGAGATTATCCTAATATGTTTTGTTTTTCAATCCAGAGCTTTCCCTAAGGATTTTTATTTTATTTTATGACTGCATGATGATATTTTACTTCATAATTTTTAACACATGACCTTTTATTTTCCTTATATATTCAGGCCTAGTAACTAATGAATAAAAAATTAGGTACATTCTAGAAAACATATTTATTTATCAACTCTGGAAGGAAATGCCATAGTTTTAAATATGTTTATTCGATTTTTATCCTCTTTAAAGTTACTTATATAGATGAATTTTCAACTGCACAAATATTTTTACAGATAGACAATTTGTGATCAATTACGTCCATTTAACTCTTCCAGCGTCGTAGTTTGTGCCCAAGTTTTATTCACGTCTTTTATATACAACGCTTTTTTGTTTTTGAAATTGTTTCCTGAGAAATTAAAAAATGCCTTTTAACTTTTTTTAAATTTGCTATAGAAATATCAGAATTTTCTGTTTGGAAATGTAAAATATGGATGATTTGTATTACACTGTTGCTTGCAAATGAAACAAGTATTTCCCATATGGTATCCGTGAACTGGTTTTAATTTGAAATAAAGAACATAATGTTTCAATCTTTATTCTCAAACACAAATGATTACTTGTAAAATTACATATATTGTCTATTTTTCCACAATCAAAGCAGTTTTTATAACCGTTATTATGATCCCGGAGACAAAAACTTGTCAATTACTGACTAAAACTCTAGTAGCTAGCCTCGATATTGTACATTAAGAATAGAGCGGAAAAGTATTTTATTCATATCACGTGGTCTCGCGTAACTCGATAGTTAAAAGTGATTAACCCTTACTTTGCGTGGTGCGAGTTAGAATACTGTCACCGAACAGTCTCACCTTTGATGACATAACTGATTTAAAATAATAAAATATCCACGTATTTTACCTAACATGCAGGTGTTAGTTAGAATTCTGTGTAATTGGATCAACCTATATGGAGGGGTGACAGAAAAAAAGTTAACATTCTGAAAATCAAGAAAACATTGAGGTAGCTGGTATTAGGATTAATGTTAACTTAGTCTTAGTATGTAAAGTTGTAAATTAAACCTATTTTAAGTGTGTAATAAAGTTAAACCAAATAACAATAAACATCAAAAACTAACATACAGTAGAAAAAAAAATGTATCCAAGTGTGTGGTAATCTAAAAGTATTTTGATAAGTATGCTTCAGAACACAAGTCACTCAGTAACCCTGATGACTCATCGACGTGTCCAGTACGCTTCACTCACTGCCTAAGGTTGCCTCTATTTCACACTGTCAGTTTCTATGTGAGCATCAGCCGAGGTAGACAAAACCTGGTATGTATGTGTACTGCCCTGTGCAGTATAGTTATTATTTACTTACTATTACATCATTCCTATGCTGAATAAGCTCTTTTAATGCCATCTAGAATGCCATGAAAACATAAATAATAAGTACAAATTGTTCACACTTTTTTATGTAGTTTTTCTTTTTCTGCAGGTTAAACAATAAAATGTCTAAAAAGCGCACCTACTCTGACGTCTTTCTTCGCTATGGCTTTGTGAATTTACCTTCTGGTGGAGAAAATTGGTCACAATGTGTAGTATGTTACAAAGTGTTGACAAATGAAAGCCTCAAGCCATCAAAACTCTCAGCTCACCTCCAGAAGTGCCATCCAAATCTTCAAAATGAGGATCAGACTTATTTTCAGCGCCGGGCTGTAGCACTGAAGAATATCCAGTTCGGTTCATCTGGAATTCAAGCCCAAAAGCTTCAAGCTGCGGTCGAAACATCTTACTTTGTTGCATATAAAGTTGCCGAACAACAAAAATGCCACACCATTGCAGAGAATCTGATTATGCCTTGTGCATACGAGATGGTAAACAAGGTATGTGGGGAGGATCAAGCGAAGAAACTGAGTATCATATCTCTATCAAACAACACAATCCGCCGACGAGTCGATGACATGACATCAGATATTCTGTCCCAAGTTACAACAGAGATCAAGAAAAGCTCATACAGCAAATTCTCCTTGCAATTTGATGAATCGTGTGACGTAGCCAGTTGTGCTGTTCTCCTTGGGTTCGTTCGTTACGTCCATCGGGACAAGATCAAAGAAGAGTTCCTATTATGCGAAGATCTGCTGACAACCACGAAGGGAGAAGATATCTTCAGTATCATCAATAGTTTCTTTACCACAAATGGATTGGATTGGAACAGCGTTCAACAGGTAGAGAGAGATGTTTATATAAAGTCTAGATTAGTATAAATACAATGAATTACATGGCATATAGTTATATAGTTTTATTTATTGTACAAGTAGCTGTAGTGTTGCTACATAATTCACAAAAAAGTATCGTACTTGTCGTACTGAAATACTAAAGTACCAAAATAAATTAAATTAAATTAAAACCATATAATTATAACGCAAAAGATAAGTAAGAATGACTAATTGACGCAATCTATAATAGTTTTTCTTTTTTAATCTAGGTCTCCGTCGATGATTGGTCGTAATCGTGGCTTACGGGGCCTCATACAAGCTGTGAATTCAGAAATTTCTGTAGATCATTGCATCATTCATCGGTACTCTCTTGGATCATAAAGACTGCCTAGTAATTTGAAATTAGTGTTTGAAGATGTGTTGAAAATCGTCAATTTCATCACGTTCAGGGATGTGAATTCGCGCATATTCAGGGAGCTGTGCAAGGAAATAGGAGAACAGTATCAAGTTCTGCTCTACCACACCGATGTTCGCTGGTGGTCACGAGGCAAGGTTGTACGTTGAATCATTGAGCTCCGAACGGCTCTTCAGGAACTTCTGAAACAAGAAGAATCTCCTTTTGCTACCACATTCACTGATAAGGAGTGGCTTGCTCGACTTTCTTACTTGGCTGACATATTTGCGGAGCTGAACAGTGATAATCTGCAACTCCAGGGCCAAAACACGACTGTCATTGATGCCCATCACACTGTGACTGCATTTCTGGGAAACTGAGACTCTGGATTCGACGCTTAGAGAAAGGAGTGATCGCTCAGTTTCCCACCCTAGACCAGTTTGTTGAGGAGAATAGTTATGATACTGGATCACTTTTACAGACCATCAACAAAGAGATGGACGACCACTTGAAGGGGCTTGAAACAAGCATGCAGCACAACTTTCCAGAGAGTGACCTGAAAACAGCCAGTCTTCAGTGGATCATTCATCTCTTTTCTGATGATGATTTCCCTGCAAAGGAAGAGTGGATCACAATGCAAGCAAATGAAGCCTTGAAAGTCAAATTCCAAAACCAAAATGCAGATTCCTTTTGGATTTCACAACTAGCTGACTCGCCAACTCTGTCCAAGAGAGCCTTAAAGTTGTTGGTATCATTCTCAACAACGTATCTATGCGAGAAGGGGTTCTCAACCGTGCTGGGGATGAAAACAAAAAAGAGGACTCGCTTGAATGTTGCAAACGATGCCAGGCTGGCACTTTCAACCACAAAGCCAAGAATTCCTAAACTAGCTTCAAGTATGCAACTCCTTCCATCCCACTGATGTTCTTGACATCTTTGGTAATATTCATTAGAAATGTACAATGATCAAATACAATAATTAAAAGTGTAATTCAGTGTAAATAAATTATATAAATAAATTGTAAATAAATAAAGTGTAATAAATAAAGTGCAATATATCTCTAGTTTAATTTAGCCATATATATCAATTTTGAAAACATTTTGTGAAAGGGGTAACACGCTTAATGTTGTGGCATGCTAAATTAAGTAACAAGCTGAAAAAGTTTGGGAACCACTGCTCTAGTGTCTCCACTTGCCAACCAGAGTTGAGTGACAAATGTGAGTTAAAATTTCAATTAAAACTCAAACAAAATGACCTTGATCAAGCCCGTATTAAAGCCGGTAAAGAAATTAGGCTCAACTCCGATTGAACACTGCAAAATGATAACTTTGAATGCAATCGACATATTAAAGTACCATCACTTAATGAAAATAAGTTGATAAATCCTTCTCAAATGGCCTACCAAAAAATGGTCACTATTATTACAAAGGGGCCCGGCATGGCCAAGCGCGTAAGGCGTGCGACTCGTAATCCGAGGGTCGCGAGATCGCATTCGCGTCGCGTCAAACACGCTCGCCCTACAAACGGTGTGGAAGCGTTATAGTGTGACGGTCAATCCCACTATTCGTTGGTACAAGAGTAGCTCAAGAGTTGGCGGTGGGTGGTGATGACTAGCTGCCTTCCCTCTAGTCTTACACTACTAAATTAGGGACGGCTAGGTGCAGTGGGCTAACAACCTACTCACTTAAAAAATCTGTAACAGAAACCGAAGTGATTGCGGCCCTATGTTCCTTAAGGAATCGAGTAGCAGATGATGATGATGATTATTATTATTACAAAGTATTCCAACTGGTAAAGTACAAGAACCTTATGCCGCTCTCTCTTTAGAAGATTGTGCGGATTATGATAAGGTTAAAACTACTATTTTCAAAGCATACGAGATGATACTAAAGGCTTATTGACAAAAGCTTCGAGCTTATTGTTAACAATATAGCCAAAACTATATGGAATTCCCCAACGGAAAAAAATGGTTTATTATGATCGGTGATATTGGCAACTATTTCGACATATTGAAAGAACTATGTTTAATTAAGGAATTTAATCGTTGAGCAAGTGATGACTTCGAAATTGGATTAAAAGAAAGTTGAAATAATATAATAAATAGCAGCTCTTCCTATGAAAAGAAACTCTGATCATTTAGATAAAAAATTGTATGTGTTCAATCCACTAAAGTTCAGGATTTTCCTAAAAAATCCATCTCCCCTAGTTCGAAATCTTATTACAGACGGGATAAAACTTTTTCATATCTATGAAGGCTTTCTGCCATTGTTGAAAACACCTTGATCATGTTATGTCCGATTGTTGAGGTTTGGAAAAGAAATAAGAGAGCTTTTGTTGTTTTCTTTTGAATTTCGCTCAAAGCTATACAAAATCTATCTATACTAATCGTACCTAATTTAGTAGGGTAAGACTAGAGGGAAAGCAGCTAATCATCACCACCCACCGCCAACTCTTGGGTTACTCTTTTACTAATAAATAGTAGGATTGACCGTCACTTTATAACACTCCATGGCTGAAAAGGCAAACATGTTTGGTGTGACAAGGATTAGAATCCACAGATCCTCAGATTGCGAGTCAAGCGCCCTAACAATCTGAAAAGAATACGCACGGCGTTTGTGTCCACATATGGACGTAGTTTCACCATACCATCTGATATTGTTGATTTGGCCACTGAAATAAAGACTGGTGCAGTCAGGGAGGAATTTAGACTTCTTGTGGCTATTGGTTCCGTGTCTTTGACAAGTGTCACTAATAATTCCGTACCAATATGTATTCTACGTGATATTGGGGCGACTCATTGTTGTTAGAAGGTATACTGTGTTCAAATTGAGATTCGAATTCTGCCACTAGTGAGCCTGTTATTACTCAGGGTATTTATTGGTGATTTTTATAAATGTTATGAAGATGAATATGGTGCAATACCTACTCTGCCAATTCAGGGTGTATCATTATTGCTTGGAAATGATTTGCCTGCGGGAAAAGTTGTTGTCAAACCCAAAATGGTTAGTGAGCAGATCACTGTTTCATCTAAGGATGATGATATTGGTGAGAAGAATCCAAGCGTATTTCCCTCGTGTGCTGTGACTCCTACTCAAGCTAAGAATCTAAACCAAAAAGAAATGATAGACATGTATTCAGAGGATAACATTATACATTTGTTTTAGACAATTTACTGGTGAGTGACTGATGTACTTGATTAAGACGGGGAAGTTCTGTCTGCTACAAGCAGACTGATAGCCGAGTAAGAAAATGATTCACAGATCTCTTCACGATTTAAATATGTACGCTAAGAAAATGAACTGGAGAAAGTTCCATAGGATACTTTTTCAAAAATAGTGTGCTTATGAGAAAATGGAGACCACAAAATGTGCCAACTTCAGAGAATTGGACTGTAGTTTATCAAATCGTTGTTCCAAAAGCATATCATTCTAAAATATTGAAAGTTGCCCATGAACTTCCCATGGGAGGTAATTTTAGGTGCCAACACAACGTTACAAAATTATTAGATGTTTCTTTTGGCCATAAATTAGGCTAAAATTTTGTAAAACTTGTAATACTTTTCAATTGGTTTGAAAACCTTACCAGAAGATTACTGCTGCTCCTTTAAAACCCATCCCAACTTTCGATAAACACCTCAATGTTGTGTTGACCCAAAAATATTGCTTGAAGTACTTCTCTTTCAGGAACAGATTGCTGTTTCTGTCACACTGACGTTTGTGTGTATTTATATGTTAACAGCTATTTTGTAAAACATTTGATGTGAGCGTACAACACGTTAGTTACATTTAGAGTATAAAAATAGTTCAAAGTAGTTGAATTGTGGTACCTGACATGAATTTCGACATATAGTTGTAATTATACGACATTCGCTAACACAGAAAACAAATCGCTGGTAATAATGATATATATATATATATATATATATATATACGCTTTATATACAAACACTACCATATCACTTAATTTGATTTTTTTTTTTTTTTTTGAATTTCGCGCAAAGCTACACACGACGGCTGTTTGCGCTAGCCGTCACTAATTTAGCAGTGTAAGACTAGAGGGAAAACAGCTAGTCATAACCACCCACCGCCAACTCTTGGGCTTCTCTTTTGTCAACAAATAGTAAGATTGACTGTCACATTATAATGCCCCCACGACAGAAAGGGCGAGCATGTTTGGTGCTAGGGGGATTTTGATATTTATATTAAACATTCCGTACCACGTTGATTAATATAACGTTTATATTTTTACTACTTGCTAAAGATTGAGTTCACATATATTACTCCTACATAAACAACATTCAATTCAGTATTTTTAAGCATTAATGTAGTGATCTCTATGTTGAGTAAAAATGCTGAACGGAATATCGTTTATGTAGGAGTAATACACACATATAATTGTACATTTTAATTTTTCATGTTTACAAAGACTGTATCAAAGTGGTTTTAACAACAATACAAATATTTGAGGATGAGTGTCTTTCTTTACGACATGGATAAAAGTGAAACTGCGACAGGACTGTGTAATTCTGTTACAAAAATAACATTACTAAATATACTGTTAAATAATTTGCTTTAAAATATTTCATTTGTCGTTAACGATATAACTTTGTGAGTGGTCGAGAACAACAGAATGGTGAGAACGAACACAAACAATAATAAAACACTTGTATCTTATTTCTTTAACTCATAAAACATAAGCCATACGTCGTAAGTGTGTTTCTAGCTTCTAGAACAATCTCCGATCAATAGAAAGTAAAGGTATGAAAGTATGCCACAATTGTTGTCGTAACGCTCAGACTGACACCATGTCTACATTATACACAAACAGTATACCACCAATCAGAAGTGAAAACAAAAAGTGCGCATCATTCACGATTAACATATTTCAGAAAGTTTTCAAAAACTGCTTCACTAAACTTTAAATTCAAACTTCATTTAGTAGTCGTGATATAATGATTTTGTTTGTTTGTTTGTTTGTTTTGGAATTTCGCACAAAGCTACTCGAGGGCTATCTGTGCTAGCCGTCCCTAATTTAGCAGTGTAAGACTAGAGAGAAGGCAGCTAGTCATCACCACCCACCGCCAACTCTTGGGCTACTCTTTTACCAACGAAAAGAAGGATTGACCGTCACATTATACACCCTCACGGCTGGGATGGCGAGCATGTTTAGCGTGACGTGGGCGCGAACCCGCGACCCTCAGATCACAAAGCGCACGCCTTAACGCGCTAGGCCATGCCAGGCCCAATATAATTATCAGATACATACGATGTACTGACGTCCTTATCATATTGATGTAAAATGATTTCACTTGAATAATGTACATGACATCATCATACTTAATGATCCAACAAAATATGCAGATTAATCCTCCAAAAATATACTCATATATATGAAAATTTCTTAATATAACCTCATCTGCTACTGAATCAATTAAAGTTATTTCATAAGATACCACAACGAAGCTCTCGATAACTATAATAACTAATGTTTATCTGAAGGTTATTAAAATTATAGTACTAATTTCTTAATGTTTCATTAAAAATTCTATAATGCAAAGTAAAGGTAATAACTTAGGACTTACTAAACAGATGTTTATGAATGCCTATTAAAAAAAGCCAAAACATCATTTTATGTAACCTGGCGTTACGTATAACTAAACTAGCGATGTCAATTAAAAAGTAATTAAATTCCTGTAGCAGTTTTCTCAGGACCGAAGCACTTAACAACAGTACTTAAAACATTCTACCAGAAACGCAGCAAGGCAATGTGAAGTTTTAGGAAACAGTTTGTTTGTTTTGAATTTCGTGCAAAGTTACTCGAGAGCTATTAGCCGTCCCTAATTTCGAAGTGTAAGGCAGCTAGTCATTACCATTCACCGCCAACTTATTGGCAATTATTTTACCAGCGAATAGTGGGATTAACCGTCAAATTAGAACGCCCTCACGGCTGAAAAGGCAAACATGTTTGGTGTGACAGGAATTCGAACCCGCGGCCCTCGGCTTACGAGTCAAACGCCTTGACCATTTGACCATACCGGGCCTTTTAGCAAGCAGATGACGGAAATACATACAGTTCCTGAATTAAAACATTATCCACGCCACCTGGAAACATTTATCTAATTCATCTGTTCTGTGCTTTATCAAAGAGTCGTCTTAATGCGCCAGTTTCTCAAGTGATAGAATAAAACTTCAGACAACAAAAAGCAATGAAGAGCATTAAACTGCATAACATCGATCTGTATTCTAACTGTGACGAATCATATTAGTGATTGTCGCCAGGTAATTTCCTTGATATAAGAAAATTAATTATGTACAATTCCCTTTAAGAACTTCAGCAACACAAGAGGGTAGATTAAAAACAAAAAAATAAGAGAAGTCGACGAATATTTTATGCGGGTATATTAATTATTTTTAAATTATTGAAATATATTTTGTCAGATCGTTGGTAGAGAGAAAACTATATCGTGCAACTTACAATAAAATCTTCAGATTAAGAAAACCAGATTACAAATTATTGAAATATCTTCACTGTTCATATTTCTACTGCGTGTAAGTGACTTTTATTACTATCAAATTCATCTCGTACAATAAATATTTAATTCATTTTATTGAGACTGCGGCAACATCATACAAACATGAAATTGAGAAAGTGTGTCAGTCTTCAAGCAGGTGCTGTAAGCGAGTAATTTCATACTTCCTATAATAATTCTTCTGTTTTTCACATCTGAAGCATGCATTACCTAAGACAGTTTGACTTACCTAGAACCTAAAGATGTGTGTACAGAAATCTAAGTTCGTCCTATTCTACAAATTTTTGTAAAATAAAATTAAATTGTTGTAGAAACTAAGAATAATAAATATGCAATTAGATTTTTACTGCTCTTTTATTTACACAAAAACAAGTCACTGAAGTAAACAAATGAAACAATAAAAATATTTGTATCTCAAGACGGCTAGCATGGATATTAAAACTTTTATCACAAACGTTATTTTCTGCTTTTCTTGTAATAAGTTTTACCCCGTCACACCTTTAAGCTGTAAAGGTGTTATAATATGACGGTCGAACCCACTATTCGTTGGTAAAAGAGTAGCCCAAGAGTTAATGCAAGTTTGATATGTAAGGGTTGTTATTATACATCTCTCCTTTAACACTCCTACGAAAAAAATATTTACATCCACTAAAGTGATTTTGGGGCCTATTAGGCCCCATATATTTTTCCAATAGAAACACAGTGATTTACCAACATTCATTACAAATAACTTTAGAATGGCTCTGACAAACATTTTTTTACAATTTGAGCAAACAATTTTCGACTGTATCTTTTAATCTGCCGCACAAATGGCGTCGTCCTCTTTGTAGGCGGTTCACATGAGGTTGTTTTGTCATTATCTTTGTAGTAAATTTCTTTGATTTCAAGCACCAATTGCCGTATAAATTCTCTTCTGGCTCTTGATTTATGTTGACGAAGAAATTCTGGATGTTTTGTCGAGTATAGAACGAAAGCATTGTACGCAGCAAGATCTAGAATGTTATAGAATATGCAGACTGACCAGCACTTTGATCGTCTCTTTGTTTTATAATATCTCACCAGTTGATCGAGAGTATCGACACCTGCCTTCGTTGCATTGTAAAGATTGACGATTTCGAGCTTTCCATCCTCTTTTACTTCACCAGACTGATGCTGATAACTCAGTAGTAGCACATATTTTCCTGGTTTGTCTGAGTGCCTGAGAAGAGTGATGTCATCATCGTAGAAAAACTTTGGTGATAACTCTCTAGATTTTGCATTTATTTCAGGAGAAAGGAAGGTTCTTGATTTCCGTATGGTTCCAAGAAGTCCTGTTCTTTTTGTTCGTAGGTACTTGGCAAGTGTCATTGTTGTGAAGAAATTATCTGTCGTTATTGTCCTTCCTTTTCCAAGAAATGGCTGACTCAGTTCTCTGACTATTCTTTCTCCTTGATTTGTTTCTGTCGTATTTACAACCTTTCTAGTATAAATTTGAGCGTTGAGGAGATAACTTGTCTTTGCATCTGTAAGGCACAAAATCTTTATTCCGTATTTGCCTGGCTTTGTTGGAATGTATGTCCTGAAGCCAACTCTTCCTTTGAAGTTACATAGTTGTTCATCCACTGTCAGGTGTTTTTGCAATTTTCAATGAAAAAATTCCAGACTCCAGAGATGGCGGCATCTTTGATTTCTCTATTTGAGAGAGGATGTCAAATCTGATTTTTGATCACGTTTTTTTTAATTTGTCTTGTGTAATCAGTTTTCGCAAAAATGGCAAACCGAATTCGGTTGAAAACATTTCGCCTATCGATGCATTTTTGGATTTGCTTATTCCAAGGAAAAGATTAGCTGCGATCCATTTCAAGAGGTCTTCTTCGAAAATTGGTTCTTTCATGACGGTGTTTGTTGAGTGAATGATCTGTTCCATCATATTATCAGAAATGAAAATTGTGAATGTTTCGTATGGTGTAGAGACTCTTGAAGCAGCTTGCCTTGTAATTCCTGAGTTCCCATTGAATATATTGAGAGCTGCGGTTCTCCTGTTGACCCTTAATGGTGTTGTTGAATAACTAAAATTCTTATCTTTGGACAAAAGTTCGTTCACTGGCATCGTAGTAAGATCTTCTTGATTACTTTCTTCACTTTTAGAAGGGTACGGCGCGATTTGTTTATCATTTTCGGCTTTAGAAGAATCATCATCACAACTTTCAGAGTAATCTTCGACATTATCATGTTCACTTTCCTCGTCGGATGGTTTTGTGAACAAATGTACAGCTTCATCAAGAGATATCATTTTTGGCACAGTTTGAAGATTCCAGCTCCTATATATATAGGATTTGTGGATTCTTCTAGAATATTCTAGATTATTCTAAATACTTCTGTAAAGTTTCTAGAATGTTCTAGAACAGGCGTGGGCAAACTAGGCAATAATCAGGACCATCTAAAATTATTGTTGGAGTAGAACTATTATCCTAAATATCCATCTTTTGAAAAGAAGTTGTAAAATTAATATATTTTTACTATAATTTGCTTTTTTTCGGTTGCCCAAGCCTGTTCTAGAATTATTCACGAAAATAATAGTCATTTTTATGTTTTTTGATCTGGGGCCTAATAGGCCCTTAGTGGATATTTAAAAAAAAAAATTAAATATTATTTCGCAAATGTCTGAAAAGTCAAAATATTATTGTTCCTTAAAATATAGAGATAGGGTCAGTTAATGGCAATTTCATTTAAATATAAAATTATTAGCCTAATATTAATAACCTTTCAAGTTGCTCTGGGGCCTATTAGGCCCCAATTTTCGAAGGAGTGTTAAACTTTACTTGAAGATTACTCTGAAGAAAACAGATCACATGGTACTGTGTTCTGTTTTTCTCTCCGTAACACATTCTTAACCTAACCTATCATTGAACAGCCAGAAGAACTGAGATTTCAGGACCTGCTCAACCATGAAAAAGAAAACAAAGAAACAAAATGTTTCTTTTGAGTAGATTAAAGATATCATGAACACGTTTTTATTCATTATTATTTTTTAATTAAGCATGAGTTTAAAAATTTTCGTTTGTTTACAGCTTTAAAATGTGATGCAATAAATGTCACATTATATGGTAAATGGTAAAAAGTGTATTATTGATAATTTAATCTGTTTCAGAACTGTTACATTGTCATTCCAATGGTAAAACAAATGTCCCGGATTTTCACTTTAGAAATATGGCAACCCTAAGAATAATTTAGTGTTTTTTATACATAAAGTTTTAAATAATTAGAAGTAACAAAACTATATACTAGATTTCCAAAAACTGTTTCAATAGCAACAGAAAATAATATTAGGTTCAAATTTTGAAACAGCAACTGGCACTACAAGGAAACATTTATAAACTCTGATTTTTAAGTGAGGTATAAAAATATTGACTATCATACCTGAAAAAAAAAAAATTGTGTCAAACAACCTGTTCTTAACATATCATGAAAGTGACGCAGCTATAAAAAATCACTTCAAAATACATCAATATTTCCATAACTAGAATGAAAAAATAATCTTTATGTGTAAAAGAAAAACAACAAAATTGAGAGGTATGATTGCTGTATGTTTATTATTGTTACTGTGCATTAATATTACACTACATTTGCTGCTACTGGAAAATACTTGGCTTATATTATCTGTATTTTATATTTTACCAATTTACATAGCTAAAGACAAAAGAACTTTTAGAAGCAGATCAAGGAATTTTGAAAAGAATGAGTCCATAAAGTTCCTTAGGATGTGTCTAACAGCCCTCAAGAAAATTTGTCATAACAGCTGTTATAAATGGTGACACTTAGTACATTTTAATCCTTCAGAACAAATTGCAGTTGCATAATCTATGTTTATGTAAAATAAGTGGTGTAGAGCTGACAGTCTAGTTTTAGGCAAGTGTGCAGAATGTAATAAAGGATTAATCCTTAATTATGACTAACACATCATGTCAAGTAAAATACTTCTGCTGTACATTTGTGTGTATTGGATTGAATGCAGAACTATAACAAAATTAATTTTAACTAATTGTCTCAAATTATAAAAAAAGCAAATGAAAAGTATTAAATTGTTTATAGAATTAGATTTAATTTTTCTCTATTTCCCTCCATAACTTTCTGGAGGTTTAATAAAATAAAATAGAGATTTAACCTCCTATTTTAATGTTGTGTGATCTATTTACGCTAGATCTGAAGAAAAATTGACACACAAAACTGAATTATATTGGTACAGCACATTATCATGTATTTTCCTTAAAACAAATATAAAAAATAGAAATATGCAAATATACTAATAAATAACAGAGCTAAATATAACTTTTTGAGTTTATTATCAAATATGCATTTTTATTAACTTTAAAATTTTCATAGCTGACTAAAGGATGGAAATCATACTCCATAAATATGACAAACAATTGCTCCAGGTAAATGTTCTTTTGTTGTTTTTTTTACTTTACCTGATGTTTTAACTTGTGCCTTTATCAAGGATCTTTGAACATCACAGGTTACAATACTGATTATAAACAACAGAAGAATGGTGCAAGGTAAATTGTTAAACATACTATTATTAAATAAATTAGAATCACTGGTTATATAAATAAAGGTTCAGCAATGCCAGCTCAACTCATAATCTGAGGGTAGTGGGTTCAAATCCCTGTCACACCAAACATGTTCATACTTTCAGTCATGGAGGTGTTATAACATGATAGCCAATCCCACTATTTATTGGTAAAAAAGTAGTCTAAAATTTGGCAGAGGGTGGTGATGACTAGTTGTCTTCCTTCTTGTTTTACACTGCTAAAATAGGGACAGCTAAGTGCAGATAGCCTCGTGTAACTTTGTATGTTATATGAAATTTTAAAACACAAACACTTGTATAAATAAATACAAATAATTAAATGAAAATAAACATTACATAGAGTTATAATAGTTTTACATGGGCTAGGTGTAATATCTGTTAATAAAAGAACATTTAGACTGAATCAGAAGAGAGTCCTTAAATTTTCTGTCAACAAAGTTACCACAGTTCTCTAAAAGTTTTATAGGATTTGATGTCTCATCAATTATGCCATGTGAATTGGTGTTGGTTTCTTTGTGATAAAGAATAGCAATGGCAGGTATATTTATTCTGATTGAATATACTTGACTATATATCTAGCTGCACACTTTATACATGTCATTTCATGTACAGTGTTCTTAAATTGCAGAATTTCTGTAATCCATGGGTCTTAACATAGCACTTTTATGGGTTTGCATGGTTTTTTCTAATTAAAAGCTAAATGAATAAGTATATCCTTCCATTCTTAACCAGGTGGTGTGGATACCCAAACCAAATCTTATAATCATTTCACAAAGACGTGTTGTTAAATGTTTGTCCATAAAGGTATATCATGTGCAACAGTGTTTTCACATGAGTTTCCTTTTGCTGTCATTTGTCATAACCTTGTTAGTCAAATTTATAAAATATCTTAAATACTAGACAAGTATCTGGGGCTCATTTTGTGCTGGGTCTCATTATGACTGATGTTGCTGGGGTTTTTTAAGTTTACTCATAATGATAACTTAGAAGTTGGTAGGTGGTGTAAATTATAATGTAGAATAATGGGCTTAATCTTGTATTATCTTCATCTGTCTTATTCTCTTTTGTGTTTTCTGGCTCTCACCACTGTCTAGTTCTAGTTTAAAACTTTTCTTACAACTGAGTTAATAGCCTTAACAAACAAGCCAGACATTGCCCTATTTAAATGTAAACCATCTATTCCAAATAGTTCTTTTCTTGATGAAACTTCATAGAATGAACAGCAACTGCCTGTTATGGATACACAAGTGTAGAGGACAAAGTTTCAAAAATCTTCCGCTTTTCTTCTTCAAGT
Source organism: Carcinoscorpius rotundicauda (assembly GCA_011833715.1). Taxonomy (NCBI): domain Eukaryota; kingdom Metazoa; phylum Arthropoda; class Merostomata; order Xiphosura; family Limulidae; genus Carcinoscorpius; species Carcinoscorpius rotundicauda. Next base: position 36,288,777 of record CM022396.1, on the reverse strand, counting down.
TGGAAGACTTTTGAAATATCATCCTCTATACTTCTCTCTTCACAACAGGCAGTTGCCATACATTCTGCAAAGTTTCATCATGAATACTTTGCATAAACAATCTATCAAAGAATTGTTCCTTTCTTCCTCTGAACTAATCCTACAAGTCCAATCAGCTTATCTGCTCATCTTTACATAGTAACCTAAGCCTACCATTTAGCCATAGTGATCTACTTATAACTACATCCCTATTATTAATTCTGAGCACTATCCCTGTCAAAATTAAGTTATGGCCTTTTTCTTTAGATTACTTTATCAACTCTTTATACTTATTAATTAGCTCTTCTGACCTTCTTTTCCCTACATGTACCACAAAAACTGCATCTTTACCAGCCCTCTGTATCACATCTCCTTCTCTGTCAGTTATATCTTCCACCTGTGTCCCTAGGCAGCATAATCTGTTTATTTTCTCCCTATTTACCACACATATCTTTTTGTCCATGTGCCTTGTCAACAAATTATCTATAACTTCATTAATCACAATCGTTTCTGACTCTTGTTTTTCCTTCCCTCCAACAGTTCCTCATTTGCAGAACCCATGTGCTGAAATTTGTTGCTCAACAGAAAAAGCTCATTACAACTAAATTCACTATTTTTCATTCTGAGGAAGAGATTAAAAATGTAGGATTTCCTTCCACAGGTAAAGCTGTGTTTAGAGCAAACATTGGTGGAGAAATAGCTGGTCAGATCAATATCAACCTGATTGTGTTAAAATAGGGAGAAGGATGTCAGCCAAAGGTATGAGAGGAGAATACCCAATGTGCATGAAACAACCAACAATATGTTGAATAATGGTTGTCACATCATCATCACAACTCTCCAGTAGCCACAAGTCATATGTTAGAAGTGTTGTTAATATCATGAGACAATATAGAAGTTATTCCACTTGAGAATTCATGATAGCAAGGAAACAACAAAATACTTTTTCTTATTAAAAGAAAAAGAAAAAAGAAAAAATGCTAATTATGTAAATAACAAATTCTAAATAGTAAATCTCAAGTAATTGATTAACAATTTTGAAAAAATAAATTATTTTAGATAATGCCAAGAAAAATAATAAAGATATTTCAAGTGTAAGTGATTAAGAGAAGCTATAGTGCTTGGAAGTTATATTGTACTGCCTTGCTATAATTGGTATGATATCATTATGCTTTAATGCAGTTCATCTTAAAACATGTGCTTTTTAGATGGAAATTAGCTCAAGGCTAGTGGTATGCAAATCTCATAATGCTTATGCACAAAGTATAAAGCTATTCTGTGTGAGGAGGAGAGATACCATCTCATAAAGAAATTTATTAGTTGAAAAAGAACTGAAAACAATAGGAGGAAGGACCTCACCATCTTCACCTCAAGTTCAATAAAACAAAAGTATATACTGTGCATACTGATCTAGTAAATGAACATCTGTGTGTAAATCCACAACTAACTAAACATACAAGAACCCTTTCTTCAAATGATGGTAGGTCACATAGCAGGTCACTTCAAATTGAAACTCAGACTGGTGTTCCACTGTGAAACATCATCTTTAGGCTGTGAAACTCCTTGAAATGGAAAGAGAGAGAGAATCATTGTTTCATTTAACAATATCTTCCAGATAGGGATGCACAGAAGTTGGAGCACAATGCCACCTTCCATGTGGATAGAATCACACAGAAGATGGGCACATCATCATCCTCCAAGGCACACTGTGAAGAGTTAGTGATCACAAAGCAAACTGAGTGAGGACAAGCAATGCACATATGAAGACTTCCAAATCCAAAACCAGTCACCTCAAACTGACATTCATGTGATGCTAGGATGAGGAATCCCAGTCAAAGGGGTGAAATGCAATGTGATGGATCAACTCCAAGGCAGTTTAATCATCTAGATAAGACTACATAAAATGGGTCCCACTGCACAAATGCAGACTCTAATCATAAATGACAGGCAACCTCAGTCTCTAGATAAAACCTCAAAGATGCCTTGTGCAACATCAACCTCTGGGGCCCACTACACAAACTGTACAAAAGACAATTCTTGTCTCATACCTTCAAAATTTGTTTCTCTGAAATTTGTAAGCTAAATACCATTACTCCTTATTTCCATATTCAGCAAAACATTAAACCTAACGTTTAATAATCACTTGCACCCAGATGTTCCCCAATTTCTACTCTCTTGACCACATCTATATTTGAAGTTAATGATAAATCTAAAACACAGTTGTCTTTTGTATAATTCCTGACAAATTGGTAAAGAAAGCCATCCTGAACAGTTTTCAAAAACATTTTACCCTCATAATTTAACTCTAATATTTCTGTATCAACAAACATAAAATTAAAATCACCCATAATTATGGCTTCATTAACAGCTGAAATTTCAATCTCATTGTAATTTCTCACTAATTTCATCAACATCATTTGATGGTCTGTAATAAATTCCTACTAAAAGCCTTTTTCCTTAATAACCACTAACAGAAACTGAAATGGATTAAATTTCCTTGCTGTTGTCTTTAATATTCTCAACTTTAACAGGATATAACTTGTATGTTACATATTAAACCAATCTTCCCTCCTCTTTATTACTGTATCCATATTAAATAGCCTGTAACCCTATATTTCAAAGAAACATCTCTCATCAAAATCAGGTAAGTTTGATCACATTTCAGTTATTCCTATTATATCAAAATCCTCTATTTCAAATGATGCTTTTAGGTCATTTATTTCTTATACTTCTAGCATTTCTATAGTGACAATTAATCCCATCCACAAATTTCTACACTCATTTCCTATGCTGAACTTTTCTCTTCCTTTTATTATTATTTTTTTGCATTTAATTTTCCCTGGCTCTCACTACTGTTTAGTCCTAGTTTAAAAACCCCTTATGATTGATTTTATAGCCTTAGCAAACAAGCCAACCCCTGCCTTACTTAAATTTAAACTATCCACTCGAAATAGCTCCTTTCTTCCAATGAACTGATCTCACAGGTCCATTGAGCCTATCTGCTCATCCTTAGATACTAACTTAAACCTAGAATTTAGCCTGAGTAACCTACTCTACAGTTAATTCTGGGGAATATCCCTGATAAAATTAAGTTATGACCATTTTTCCTTAAATGTCTTTATCAACCATTTGTACTCATTAATTAGTTTTTATGATCTACTTTTCATTACATTATTAGCTCCCACAAGTACCACACAATCTGCATCTCTGCTATCTTCCTTTATTTTATCTTCTCTGCCTGTTATATCCTCAACCTCTGTCCCTGGGTGGCATAATCTGATTATTTTCTCCCTATTTACCACATAGTGTATTCTCTCCACATGCCTTGTCAATGAATCATCTATAACTATAACCTCCTTATAATTCACATCCTTCTCTGAACCTATTGTTTTCTTTCCCTCCAATAGTTCCTCATCTGCAGAAGCCAAAAGCATAAATTTGTTGTTCAACAGAATTGGCTCATTATAACTAAATTCACTACTTTTTAACTCTAACAGTACTCTTTTAAATTCCTAAATGTCATTGTTAGCAGATGTATCTCTTGCATGTAAATTCTTAAATTCTTTTAAAGTTCTCCTGCCATTTTTTACCATCTTTGCTCTTCTTAATCTATTGTTTTCAGCTTTTCCTCCAACCTACAGAATCTAATAAAAATTGCACATATTGACTACTAGCTTCTTAAAAGTACATGCTAAGATAAAGGTAGGGTGCAACAACACCTGGAACAGAGTTAGGGAAAAAATAGACATGAATGAATATTGCAACTGTATCAAAAGATGAACCCAACTGATAAGGGTGAAAGGAGAAATGTCAGAAACAGAGTTAATGTTACAAGAACCCAATGTTCATGCAAATCCCACTAAATAGAATGCATATGTGCCTGACCAAAGGAGATAGATGTTTCCAAAGAAGTACACACCCGCATAACTGCAATAGAATTATATATGCAGTAAGGGAGGGAGCAGCAAGAAATTGGAGAGCTGAAAACTCCAGTGAATTAAGTCAAAGTGGAAAAGGTTGGATCTGCCTGAGATGAGTGTTGCAAAACACAACACCTAAGTAGATAAGATATTAGGTAGGTAACACAAAAGACTTCTCCAACTTGATAATTCAACCTACTTGAGCAACTTCTCTTAGAAAAAAATGAGTGTGTTGTGAACGATTTAAATTCAGAATGAGCTAACTGAAACCAGTTTTTCAAATAGTGGTGTAAGTTGAGTATATGCTTTGACTGCTCAACAAAGGGCATATAGAGCTAAATTAAACCTGAAAGGAAAGGCATGAAACTGATACAGAAACCCTTCATGGAAGAACTGAAGATAGCATTCAGATTGATGTAAAATAGGAATATAGAAATAAGCATTTGAGACACCAGCCTAGGTCATCCACAGTTCTGAAGAAAAACCCATCTTAGTGCAAGAAAAAACTCCATGGCAAAATGGGAAAGATCCAAAAATTCAGATTCCACACAACTTTAAATTATCAGGAAAACCCCCAAAGTGGATAAATGGGGAAAAGGGGCCATCCACAAGTCCATAAAATAAGTGGATGATAAACAAACCTCAGACATGATAGGAGATCCCAATGGCAAAGAAACCATATACGAGGGAAAGAGAGCTAAAGAGGATAATTGTGCCAATGTGGAGGTAATGATGAAGAATGTACCTTTCAAAAATCCCTCAGAAGGTCAGTGAAGTGTCTCAAAAAAGGAGGTGTATTGTGGACAAATGCCATATGAGAGTAATAACAGTTACATTATGGTAGAAAAACTGGCATAGGATAAATGGATATGAATTCTAGGGTCAGCCCTCATATAGGCAAAAGCAATTCTAACTGCTGATAATCAAAAAAAGGGTAATAAGCCAAGGCAAATTGATCTGAGGCTCATGATGGTGAAGCATGTGAGCACCCTCCAGCACAGGGGTTTCCAACCTTTTGGCACTCGCAACATGAAAATGTAACTGAAGAAATAAAATTAATGTTTTCCCAAGCTACTTCTAACAAGGTTACACGACTCCTCTGCCAAGGCTTTGCGACCCCCTGGGGTCCCACTGGTTGGGAACCTCTGCTCTAGCAATTGAGAAATAAAATGCTCAGCATGAACCTTGATGTCAATTGAAGGAGGGAAAACAAAATACTTTAAAGAATGGGAATAATGTAATAAGGAAGGAATAGGATTATAAGATATTGGAGAAAAAGATAAAATGAAACACACCTGAGAAATAAAGACTAAAAAGACTGAATTAGGTCTAATACATTCTGCAGAAAAGGCTTGGGAAGGTGTGGCACAGTCAGGGGGAGGAATAACTGTCAAAATCTTAGTCATCATAAACAGGTGTGGCAGATTCAGGAGGAAGTTTAGCAATATGAGGAAAAGTAGGTAAACTTATATAACATTCATTCTCCAGAAGAATGAAAGTCAAACATTTTTTGTTCAAGCTTTTCAACCTAAAGCCTGTGGAAGAGTGCTGGAAGTTGGTGGTAAAACCTCTGAAGTGGTAATATAATATTTGGAATTCATCATGTAATAATGAAGAATTGGAGAGAAACAACAACAAAAGTTGATTATTACAAAAAACTACAGAAATAAACTGTATAAATAAATATAGCTACTTTATATTAAATTTCAGAGAAAAAATGTTTGAGGAGATCACAATAAAAAAAAATATCTGCACTGAAACACTGACTAATGAGATGTGATTATTTGGTAGAATTCAGTAAAAAAAGTCACATGTGCATTACACTCCTCTTGGTGGATATGTTCGTTGCATCATGATTTACATGTAAGATGCAATTGAACCACAATGGCCATGGGAAACATAAGAGTGCAAAGCAGCACTAAACAATATTAGCTATATATGTGACAAAATATATCATACTGGAAATTAATGCCCTTTTTATCCCTTTTAACCTATCTGCAAAGGTGAGAGGTCAAGTTGTGGACCCTGACCTTATCCAAAATACCATTCAACATGATATCTGATGTTAAAGTTATCAGCTTTTTGTGTTACCCTACATTGTTGATTTTGCAACAATCTGTGTTAAAGTAGAAAAAATACTAGATACAATGTATAGGAATATGGAAAACTGTGATCATGCATTTAGGAGGCTGTAGAGGTTGCAACCTATATGATAAACAAATTTATTTTTATTTTTCACATAAACATCACATTGCAGTTTTGACTTATCAGATTCTGAAATCAGGTTGACTATCATTTTAGAGACATATTTTTGTTACAAAAACTTAACACATCAACTTTTTGTGTATAAGAGATGTGCACTGTTTACTTTAAGCTCAGCTCATCACATATCATGAACATACACTTTGTACTTTTGGAATTGTCATCTGTATTACTTCTTTACAAGGTAGGTCCATTGAACTGACATTGTGTGTATTTGGTTAAAGATGTAATACTTAATTATATTATGAAAATTAAATGAAAGAAATGACGCTTATATTTTCCATTATCATATATCAGTTTAACTTGCAAAAACAACACCCACCCACTAGAAAACTATGAATCACAAACTTGGAGCTACAAAGTCATTTTAAATTAAACTCAATTGAAAAAAGGAACTGACTGCCTCTGTGTAGTGAGCACCTGAAAGCTTTGCTCATTTACATGGTGATGTCAAAATATACAAACTGAAAGGAATGTTGTTTCATGCTTCTTGTTTTGTTTACCTTATCATTATTTGGTCTCTTTCAATCAGTTTTTTCTCATTTCTTACAAATTCTTAAAATTAGATATTAGTGGTTGTTGATAAACGATAAGAAGCACTAACATTTCCAGTCAACAAAGATATAGCACTATAACTTTCAAACAACATTCAACTTGAGTGCTCATAGGCTTACTCTTTCAAGAATTCTTCATTTTGATCCTTTCACTCTCCCATTTGTGTCAATATTTAAGTAAATGCCCATTATATTTTGTAGAGTAATTTCCTTATAGAAGATCTACTGTACTATTCAATATAAACTTGAATAATATTCAAACATGTATACCTTAGTTGCAAGTATAATGTTGGAAGAGTGATATGTGTACATAAAATACAAATATTCTGAAACTTCTCAATGCAGTCACTAAGCAGTTTCTGTTAATTAGTGGGCAAAAACTGGGGTATCCAAATTTAGAACCCAATCAAATGAGGACAAGAAAATCGTGAAGTATAAGGAATAGATACATGGTTTTTCTCATTGTAACCACTTCATTCATCAGATTATTCAGTGAGTGACAGACTTAAATAAGATTGATCATTTCTCAAGCAACAAAGATTCAAGAACTTAATAATTAAAGAACATTTATTGTTGTTTCGACCTTAATTGCCCAGACTGTATGACAGAGTGACCAAAATGTCATAAATGGGTTGAAAACCATCATTACAGTACAAATTAAGGTCATGAACAAAAGTAGCCTTGCTTTGGAAATTTCACTGTATTTTTCAAAGCAAGATATCAAATCCTAAACTTATGCAAAATTGTACATGAGAAACTGATGCAGTTGGTCTTCCTTTTTTCTAAATTTCCATCAAGTTTCTGTATAATTATTTTAAGGTTTAAAAATATTATTACCTCCAAGTACTCTATACAACATTATGTCTGATGAATTGAACTTTAGGCAAATTAAATTATGCATTAAATGCATTGAGTAAAAAAAAATGAATGAACTGTAGTTTTTATCACAGATATGTTTATATACTGTCATAATCTAGAATACTATCACCTTGAATTTGTAATTAAAATTATGTATGATTCATGGAGAAGTGAATGGTCCTCTAGTGAGATATTGGTTTATCATGTTTATGGCCATTGTAATATTGCTGTGTCCAAGTGTGTGGAGTTATTTCAGAAGTATGCTCATTTACAGATAGAGCTAAATGTTTTAACTGATATAATCAATTCTCTACAAGTAGTGATTATATCAATTATTATCATACAAAATAATCAATTAATCAAAATTATGATTAAACTAACAAACTGAAATTATGATTAAGTCAACTACCATGCAAATAATTAAATAACTGAAATTACAATTCCTGAATATTACTATTTTCTCTTATTCAAACTATTTTGGTGACTGAAATATTATTATTACTGTTGTTAAGCAAAAATATACATAATGAGCTATCCTGTGCTTCATTCCATTTTAGCCTTACAGGTTTTGTTACTTTCATATGAAGTTTGTTCAGTTTTGGTTATTTAATAAGATGCCATGATTTGAGGGTCTTGGATTCAACTTCCACTACAATCAAACTTGGTTGTTCTGTCTTTGTTGCAGCTAACTTACTGAGGTTATTTAATGCTGTATTAACTTTAAATTGCTGACTAAAGGGAAGGCAACTAGCTAGTGTCTTGTGTTGTAAATTTCTCTTATTTTTGAGCTCCTCTGATGCCAACCCAACTCTAGATGCAGATTATGTTTTATCTCGAATTAAAAAAATTTGAATTCATAATATAAAATTACTTATTGAAACTAAAGCTGTAAGCTATAACCAACTCTTAAAGGGACCTCACCAGTTCTAGTAAATCAGGGTTAAACAGCTGGAATGAAGTATCACTTGTGAGTTTGACTCTGTTAGTGGCAGAGTGCATAATTATAACAGTGCCAATAGTCGGGTTTTTCATTTTTTGTGTCTAGAAAGGCTTCCCCAGGCAGAACTGAAAGAAACTTTTGACCTTGTATGTCCATGGATTTGGTGTGACAATTTGAGTCAGATTGTTTGTGCTCTGTTTCAAAACCTGAACTTGTGTCGAATTTTATAAATGAAACCAAACCATTGTTCTTACAACTGGTACAATTGTTGTTCTGTGTGTGAGAACTATGAGAATTACAGTATTTTTTTAGATATACAATCCCAATAATAAATCTGTATGATATGGATCAATGAACTGTAAATAATTTGAATGCAAGTCCCAGATTATTTCTAACTGGAAAGAACTTAATGAAATTCTATAAAAGCTTATTTGTTAAAAAATTAAAATTTACAATTGATAAAATTTTAAGAATAATAATTTTGTAGTCAATACATTGCCAAGAAATGAGGTTTAAGAAGAACTAGTGGCAAGAAACAGAGCATAATTGTTGAAGTTACTGTATACAGTGAATTGTAAAATTTTAACTTTTTGATAAGTTATAAGAATAGATTTAATAATGAGAACAGTTTTGTTATTGAACTTATAAAGAAAATGAATTAATTGAAAAAGCTGGAAATTGAATTTATGTATTAATTCTATTAATCGATTAGGGATTTGTTTTCTATCTATTGCGTTTCTTCTGGACTGAAACTGCAAATATATTTCTTAAACTTAAATTCTCTGGTCAAGGACTGTTTTAGTCTTCAATTATTCTAAGTGGTTAAGAAGATTTAAATGCAATGCAGTATATGTTGAAGAATGATTTTAACATATTCCTGATAATACCAATATTTATAAAACATTGTCGTAACATCTTTTTATTTAACTGCATAGTATCTCAGTGTATATTTTGCTGCAAATTATCATTTTTAAATGATTGTGTATGTATTATGATGAAGTTTCATGTAACTTCTCTTACTAAAAGTTTAATAATATTGCCTCTTTTATTTATTCATATCGTTTCTATACTTTACTTTTTTATGTAGTATATGTACATGGAAAATGCATTTTATAAGTTTATCACCTACTTCTTGCAGGGGTTTCTAACTTAAGAGTGCCCAAGGGCCACAACTATATTCATGAGTCTAGTGGCAGAAGGCATTATATTTCTGTCAAGTTAGGGCTTGTTGGTGTGTTACATAATACAAAATAAAGAGTAAATAGATCCAAGGTAGGGTTAATTTATGTCATTTCAATATGGAAAAATGAGTTACATTGGGGAAGGAGTTAATCAGAATATGACTTACCTTACGTTACATGATATTTGAAGGGGCATATTTGTGAAAAAGATGCATTTCCTTCTGAAAATAAAAAGAAAATGTAATTTAAACATGTTCAGTTACGTAATAAATAAATTTAATGAAGAAATGCTGCACAGAAATGAAACAGCTTACAAATCACATAATTGAAGTTGAACGTCAGCTTGTTGATTTTTCTATGTCAACACAAAGAGGATTATTGAGCAGCTCTATCCTGCCTTTTAGCACTTCAAATTCTTCAAATCTTGCGTTAAACTCATCTATATCTTCAATATTTACACAAAATTCTGAAAAATTAGGTGGCTCGTCATCTTTGAACTGTTCTGTTTACTGCTGACAACTTGGAAAGTGGGCCAAGTCGTTGTTTTCTAAACAAATTCTGAAAATTCTTAATTTATTTCGAAACCCATTTATGTTTCCCATTAAATCTGAACCATCTGGTTCCGCTTTGGAGCTTCAGGTTCAGATGGTTAAGGTGAGTGGTGACGTCTGTGAGAAAAGTTAGTTGTTTCAGAAAATCCTTAATTTTGAGCGCTTCTTCAAATTATGTTGCATCCAATGAAACACACTGATCGGGGAGTACAGGAACTTCTTTCCTTATTCTAAAGAATTGTTGATGACACTTTCCGGCACCGAGCCTTCTTACTTGGTTGTAAAGAGCTAAATCCCCATATTGTATCTGCCTCCTTATTCTCCAAAAACTGCTTCAGCTGCCGATGTAAACGAGCTTTGTTTCCTTCTCTGATCATGATAATAACTTTAACACCAAGTTTAAAATCTTCGTTTTGTTTCATTGATTTCTCACACAATGACAACCAACAAATCCTAATTATTCCAATCATGCAGGCGCGCCATCTGCCACTGTTGCTGAACACTTATTGAAACCTCCAATTTTATTAACTTAATTTTTCACTGTCTCAAAGATATTTTTTCCTTTTGTGGTCCCATGAAGAGCAAATACATTCGATAATTCCTCCTTTGTTGGAGAATTTTCATGAATAATGCTTATAAATATTAACAGCTGACTTACATTTAACTGATCAGTACTTTCGTCAAGAAAAAGCGAGAAATAAGTACTTTTTTCAACCAATCCTACAAGTGAGTTTTCTGATTGTTCTCCCCTATCAGTGACTCTTCTTTGTATGGTTTGGTTTTACAGCTAACTAAATAAAAGAATCCACAAAAATAATGTATTGCACATCATCTTATATGTTTAATTTATTGGTTAGTTTAGTAGGTGAAATTAGAATTCCTTGAAAGAAGAAAATCAACTGACAGAAAGTAATTATAGAATTTTTTAACTTGCGTCTAAAACTATGGTTGGAAACATACTTGTAAAATTAAAAGAACTGCAATACTACGTAAATGTGTATCAAAGTAAAACTTTTAAGGCCACAATTTTGTAGCCTATAATACGTGGCACTCTTTAAAATTCAGGAGTTAGTTTTAAATTTAATAGAACTTAACAGTCTGTATGAAATTATATGTTAATTTAAAACAGAAATTAACATCACCAAGGTGGTATGATCAACTTGTACAAGTTATAGAAATTCATAGGCTTATAAACCTCAATTTACATGTTATAGCAATTGCAGAGGGTAAAAGACTAAAACTCTGCACCAATAGGCACCCAATCAAGCCCACTTGAATATTTCAGTAAAGGCCTTATTTTATGTGTAAACTAGTTTTCAGAAAAAATGTTTCTAGCGTTTATTTATTCAAGGTCTCATTTCTAATTACCAACAAAAGAAGCCACAGCACTCATTTTAATAAAATGATATTAACTTTAAAATAATATATATTAAAGTGGTATCTTTAAAAAAAATATAATTTATTGAAAAAATTGACATATATTTTGGGGTATGAAACTGCAGCAGTTCAAAGACGACGAAGGGGATTTGTACAAGTTGTTGTACATTAACATGTAGATCAAACGATTTGTGTTTAACGTTAGAGATGCGAAGCAAATAAATTTACTAATATTTTATGCTTTTATTGAATATTTGTTTACAATAAAGATTTATTTGCCTTAATGCTTTTTTTCACTTATTGGCTCTAATACACTTGTATATTATTCCAATTACACTGGCCCTCCCGACTTCTGGTGAGATTCCAAGACCACTAATTAGAACATCACTCACCCTTGCAAAGGGTATTTTTTCATGTACGGTATAAAATCCTAAGATATTTTTAGATTATTAAAGCCGCTATAATGTATGAAAAACGTAAAATACATAGGTTTTATATAATAATAAAATAAAGGCTGTCGGACTAATGGGTTTTCGCTTTTTTTATTAGTGGCTCTTCATGATTCCTGATAATTTAGTAGTATCGGAGTATAATAAAATAACTTGTAGAACTTTGGACTGTGAAAGTGTCACATCCTCAAATATGTCTATATTTTTCGGTGAATTAGATTATATTAAAGCTGCACTTTTTATTTCTAGTTAGCGATACCTTGGCAAAAACATCTTTATCTACTGTGGGTTATGAATATATTCTTAAAATTCTTTAATAAAAAATAACATTGATTTTTTTTTAGGATTTTCGCTGAAAGCTTGACTTTCCTTATGTAACTGCCGTCACACCAAACATGCTCGCCCTTTCAGCTGTGGGGGCGTTATAATAGTGATGGTCAATCCCACTATTCGTTGGTAAAATAGTACCTCAAGAGTTGGCGGGGTGTAGTGATGACTAGCTGCCTTTTCTCAAGTCTTACATTGCTAAATTAAAGAGTATCGAAACTGGTTTCTAGCGTAGTAGTGCGCAGACATGCCGCTGTGTCACTGGGTGGGAGGGACATTTCTAATAAATAACTATTGATAGAGCAACACTAAAATGCAGACTAACAACAACAATTACTACAAAACTGTACAGTGTAGATCTTTGTTAAAACACGATATGTTGATCTACAAGTATGTTTCTGTTGTTTATAAGTAGACCAACTTTCTAACTTTAAAAGTATGTCCAGTCTTTAGCTTGAGGTTACCGCTGGATTTATAGCACCTGTAAAATGGTTTAGTAATTAGATTAAAATAATTTTGAATATGTCAATCGACAAGTCACGTGATACGAAGAACTAATATCATGCCATGGTACAACAGTGTGTATTAGAGATATATTTTATCAATTTTTTGGCCTTTTAAATATAGTGTGAAAAAGATACTACAGAAAACTGATTGTTTTTGAAATGGAATAATAATAGTCCTTGTCTAAAAATATTCATATATTCAGGTTATATTAAAGTATTCCTATCAGAAACTCAGAATTTTCAAGAAAAGAATAGAATATCCTTCATACTTAATAGGTTTGAATAACAAAGGAATGTGGATTAAAAACAGAAAAGATTTGCAATAAGTCATACTCAGTGTGTCATCTTGTAACAGGTGAGTATTCATGAACATAAAGAGTATCCACAATATGATAAAGAAAAAATCTCCAATTTAAAAAAAATTTGCACCCGAGTTTCTTCTACAATAGTTGTTCAACTGTCGCATACTAGCTGCAGAATGAAAACAGTATTAATGCTATTCTAAACAACTCCCTTGTATATTTTTGTGTGATCTGACTGCAGAAACAGACACTGGGTAACTGTTGTCCACATACCAAACACAGCATGAAGAAGTGGTGTACTTTGGGCATGCCACATTTATGATGGAGCCATTTACAATGGAAACTATTCTGCAAGACTATTGTTAAGATGCGTTACAGCACATGGTAACATAAACTCTAATGATACGGTAAGGCTCCAAAATCCTTTTAATATAATGAACTCAACCTATTTTATTACTTCAAATCATTATTGTTTTAGGTCTCTTCTACTATTGTCATCACTCTTTAACATGATATGATAGAACTCTGTTCCTCCTATACAATGTTATGGTGATGAATACTCATAGTTTATGGCCACATGTGTCCTTTTTAAGTTGCATTGGTACGTATTAATGAAAATGAAGAAGTAAACATGTTATATAATATTTGTTTTTAATTATGTGCTAGCTATTCTTAACTTTAAAGTGAAGACTGTTATTCAACACTACCCACCACCAGCTCTTTACCAACAAATATTGACATGAGCTGTACATTATAACGCCTTCAAAGCTGGTAATGCGAACACATTCAGAAAACGGCATTCAAATTCGTATCTCTCAGATTGCAAGTTCAATGCGATAACCACTAGATTATGCTGGGCCAATTATACAATGTATTGTTTGTTTTGACTTTCGCACAAAGCTACATGAGAGCTATCTGCGCTAACCGTCCCTAATTTAGCAGTGTAAGACTAGAGAGAAGGCAGCTAGTCATCACCACCCACCGCCAACTCTTGGGCTACTCTTTTACCAATGAATAGTGGGATTGACCGTAACTTTACAACGCCCACACGGCTGAAACGGCGAGCATGTTTGGCACGATTCGGGCGCGAACCCGCGACACTCAGATTACGAAACACACGCCTTAACGTGCTAGGCCATGCCGGGTCTCGAATAAAAAAAATCACGAAACCATATACTGCTGCATACCATATATTCCTGACATCAGCAGAAAAATAACCAACATTTGGCAAAAACTAGTAACAAAATATGACATTTCAGTTAATACCAAATTTATTCAAAAACCAGGCACAAAACTGAGGTCTATACCGTGTAAAAACTACACTAACAAACACCACACCAACATTATTCATAAAATACAATGTGATAACTGCCACGACTTCTATATTGGAGAAGCAAGTAGAAAAATTGAAACCAGATTCAAAGAACATAAAAAATCACCTTCACACGTTTTCGAACACTGCATATTGTTACGTATTTTTTGATGTTTTAAGTTCTTCGTAGACTAAACGCAACAGAAAAACGCAGATAACAGCTTGTATAATTTATTACACTAAACTATTAACAAACATAACAGATATAACATGAATTATATAATAATAGTGACAGATATTAAGTTACAAAACAAAATAATATTAGTTTCAAACTTCAAAATAAATCACAATACAAAACGGTACTGGCCTGTATCTAATGTAATGATCTAAAATTAAAGTCTCAAATTCCAGTCTAGGGTGTGAATTTGGTCCCACGAAGTAATTCCGAAACAGTTCACAGTTCAATAAATTCGCCATCTCTCAGCACAAGCAGTAATTCAGATGTATCGTAGAGATTGTCGAAATAATATCACAGCTTCCGTAGATCTAACTTCAGACACAAATCCAAGTTGAATAATCACAGCAAACACTTAATCTTTCTCAAATAACTGACTCTCTTTTTTTCTTCGAATAAAAACTGATGACTGATGACTGAATCTGTCTCTTGTCACCGTTTTTTATACCGATAGGCCTATTTCTCAAACAATCTTGCAATTTCCATACAACTCCAGAGCTATCCACGCATATCCGTTCTTGCACGAGACTATACTACTAGACAGGAAGTCACCAGCACTCATTTACAAACATGTGATTGGTCTACTTAATTCGAGAAAGTTCTAAAATGTTACCTTAAATGAATAACAAAATATTAGTTTAAACTTCGAAACAATAATATCAATATGGAAAAATGAATAATACAAATGAAAATTCAAACACGATACGACATGTTGTCGTTTACAAAATATTTACACATATACATAACAATATCAAATAAACACAACATAACCATAGAAAACAGTCAAATGCTAAATAAAGAAACAAATATAAATAAACGCAAAATTAAAAAAGTCTTACTTATACAACAACTTAAGCCCAAAATAAACCAATACAAACAAACACCCTTATACCTATATTAAAAATAATAAAATAAATAATATAAAATTATAAATTGAAATATCTAAGCACGCCCTCTGCGTCTACACTCAAATACACAACCCCTTTCAAACAGCTTCCGGTCAGTTACCTTTTTCTTTCTTTGTAAACCTGACGATGACCGAAGGTCGAAACGTTGTTCGCTCCTCTACAAAAGGACCTGGCATGGCCAAGCGCGTAAGACGCGCGACTCATAATCCGAGGGTCGTGGGTTCGCGCTCGCGTCGCGCCAAACATGCTTTTCCTCCCAGCCGTGGGGGCGTTATAATGTAACGGTCAATCCCAATATTCGTTGGTAAAAGAGTAGCCCAAGAGTTGGCGGTGGGTGGTGATTACTAGCTACCTTCCCTCTAGTCTTACACTGCTAAATTAGGGACGGCTAGCAAAGATAGCCCTTGAGTAGCTTTGTGCGAAGTTCCAAAACAAACCTCTACGTAAAATATTTTCTCAACCAAAATGAGTCGTTTTTACATATATATATATATAACGTTGTTTTTGTTCTATCAGTAAATAATAATATAAATGTAACCAGTGACAACACCTCCTCTTCTCGTAGCTATATATATGAAATGGATTTATCTGTCTGTTTGGAGTCACAAGTTTTATGAGAAACTCATTGAACCACTTTCAAAAACATTTGGTAGGTCAGCCAACTCAGTCGAATCACCTAAAGACCAAGGTTAAAATTATAAGCAATCGAATCTACTGCATTACCGCCTTGATATCGCGAATGAGGGCTGCTACGTACTATAATTTATCCCGGATGAGTATCAGATTTACTTGTCACATGTTACGATTTAAAATAACCGGAACTTGTAATTTTAATTCAAAAGTTAATTGAATGTCAATATGTAACCAGTTTATGACACTTTCCAACAAGATTGATGCACACAATTTTATTTATTAACACAAATATATTTCAATATATAAACAGCAATATAATTTATAATAACGGTTGTTACAAATAGTTACTATAAATAAGAATTTATATTTCAAAGTTTTACAAACTTACTAATAATACTGAGATTTTTTATCTGGTCTGGAATATTCAGAGAGAACAAATTAATTCTGTGTTGATAAGCCAGTACACTTCTCTTGACGACAATGTCTAATGTCCTTGTAGAAATACTAATATATAAAATTAATTCACGGAAGTTAAAACGGTTTGTAAAGTTCAAAAGCAAGAAACGTTTCTGTGAAATATCTGTAGTTTTTCCGATTAACAAGCGTTTATCACAATTATAGTTTCTGCGGCTTATAGTATAGTAACTGTAGCTGGCCAGCAATATTCTACATTCTGTCTCTTGGCGCGTCAATTTGTAATCTGTAGGAGAAGTTCTAGAAAGTTCAATCAACCCAACAATATTCGAAGATACGCACATATTGTTGATTCTTACTCTCTTCTTCTACAGCCCCCCAGTGGCTCAGCGGTATGTCTGCGGACTTACACGCTAAAATCCGGGTTTCGATACCCGTGGTGGGCAGAGCACAGATAGCCCTTTGTGTAGCTTTGTGCTTAATTAAGAAAACAAACAAAACAAACAAACAATCTTGTTCTACAAATTTATAGAACAGGCGAGACTTTCGCAATTAGCATTAAAGAATATAAATTACATACATTTCTAAATATATATATTAATAAGTAACAAACATAAATATTAAAATAATATTAAATCCGTTGCACAAGGGTTTGTCAATTACTTTACAAACAACTTCAACAGTGTGTACGTTCTGGTTGGGCCTCAGAACAATAAACTATACTTTAACTTTCATATAACACATTTTACAAGTAACTAAAACAGTTTGTTCATTGTGATTGGGTTTTATAGCAATATACACTTTTATATGAAAAAAGTGAAATATTTTTGACTATTATTAAATATAATACTTTTTATACTGGGAAATATTCAACGGAAGTGTCCTCTTTCTATGTTAGTGTGGTTGTTTCGTGTGATATTTGTTGATTCTTTTTTCTGTTTCTTGTTTTATTTTTCATCATGCTGGTAATACTAAATTGATTTAACACCCTTTCAATTTTTAAGGTGAATGGTGTATGGTAGCTTACTGTTTCGTTTTGGATAGTAAAGTATGATAAAAGCAAAGCAGGGTGGATAGAAGAACGGGCTGGAGGCGAGGAATAATTTGACAAGCATCTATAGATCTACATAAAATTATGGGTGTATACTTTCACGCTAACTAGTAGGAAATGTATATAATGAACTAACATAAGATGGAAAGACGTTTCACACTTAATTTTACTTCTTTGGGATACAAAATTCTAAAATTAAATGCTAAATTGCAAGCTGTTGTAATTTCGTTGTGTTTTATTACGGTAACTGTCAAAGGATATCCTTTAAATACTTCATGTATAATTGATTACGAAAAGATATCTTTACTTCTGTGTTTAATGGGGTATCTATAAGGTCAGTATGAGGCATAATTGATACATCCCCAAAACTTCAAATTATTTTGACTCAATTAATATACACTTTTGTAAGTATAGTTTTCGTGTAAATATATTGCTGTATAGCTAATAAGGGATATATGGTTTTATGGTAATTACTGAAATGTTTTAGTAAGCATATTGATTTGGGATAAGATCTTTGAGATGTTTATTTTTCGTTAAGATTATTTAGTATGTCTGAACTTAGATAGCTTACGTATTAAAAAAAATTTATAACTGGAATATTTTGACCAAAATACACTTTGGGCTTTTGATAAACCACGGCATCCTGATGTTTTCATGTTCAACTGAAAATCGTTTACACGGTAAATTTACCAAATTTGACATATCTGGAAACGGTAACATTAAAAAAATATTTCTTAAAGGTATTATTGGGTGTTTTCATTGATTTGTTTGAAAGGTTACGTTGTTTACATTCTTATACACAAATTATAATCAATAAACATGTAATTAAACTCAAACAAAAGGCAAAACATCGTTGGCATGTATACTATCAAGTTTCAATAAAATATGAAAATAAAAACTACTCAATAGCGTCATATACTTCGATTTCTCTAGGTAATTAATCAATGAGATTAAGTGCACCACAAAAATACCACAATTTGTGCTGTTCTACTTTAAACTGGTATATATGTTTAGTAAACTTTGGTTTGTCAACACAATGTTTATGTTCGTGAGAAAAAGAAATGTATATAAAATGATTTAAGTGTACTTAAAATATTAATTTGTTTTAAAAATTCAAGATATTTACGAAAATAAATCGGTTATCTATATAATGCGTGATGATAGAACATCTATAAATAAATATTAAGTTTCGCTTCACAAAAAATATATAACATGTGATGAATCCTCCAAGGGGCAAATAATTACTTATTTCATTATAACATCATACTAAAATTACATATTATATAATAATAAAAAAATTTCATATATTATAAATTAAGCGTTTCTCAGATAAAATCACAATAAATAAGGCCTGGCATGGCCGAGCGCGTTAAGGCGTGCACTCGTAATCCGAGGGTCGCGGGTTCGAGCCCGCGTCGCGCTAAAACATGCTCGCCCTCCCAGCCGTGGGGGTGTATAATGTGACGGTCAATCCCACTATTCGTTTGTAAAAGAGTAGCCCAAGAGTTGGCGGTGGGTGGTGATGACTAGCTGCCTTCCCTCTAGTCTTACACTGCAAAATTAGGGACGGCTAGCACAGATAGCCCTCGAGTAGCTTTGTGCGAATTTCCAAAAAAACAAACAAAACAAACACAATAAATAAATTACGTTAAACTAAAACGATGTAAAATCCTTCTTTGTTTGTTCTTTTTAATTTCGCGTAAAGCTACGCGAAGGCTAACTGCGCTAACCGTCCGTAATTTAGCAGTGTAGAAGAAAGACAGCTAGTCATCACCACCCACTGCCAACTCTTTTACTAACGAATAGTAGGATTGAGCGTTACATTATAACTCCCCCATGGCTGAAAGAGCGCACATGTTTGGTTCGACTGTGAT
Organism: Carcinoscorpius rotundicauda; assembly: GCA_011833715.1. Taxonomy (NCBI): domain Eukaryota; kingdom Metazoa; phylum Arthropoda; class Merostomata; order Xiphosura; family Limulidae; genus Carcinoscorpius; species Carcinoscorpius rotundicauda. Next base: position 36,269,105 of record CM022396.1, on the reverse strand, counting down.
TCGAACCCGCGACCCTCATATTACGAGCCTAAAGCCTTAACCACCAAGACATGCCAGGCCGATGCTGATGGGAGAATATGTTCTATAAACTACATACTCTCATATTACAATATTTCTCTCTTTAATACCGATTTTTACAGTTATTTTTAGGCACGTAGTTACTATTTTACTGCTACTGATTTTTTTATTTGCTCCCCTTCTCTTTTCTCTCATTTTTTCATAGGGTTGACAGTGACCCATGGGGCAGTGATCATTTTCCTATAATTTTGAGGGAGATTGGCCATGGGTCATGCCACCCGACTCTAGTGTCTCAGTGGAAGCTGGGCCAGGCCAATTGGCCCTCTTTTACAGTTCTCTTGAAACTTGATCCTGCTGCTGTCTGTTAGAAATTGGTAGACGAATAAATGGCAGCAATGACTTACAGTATTTTTCAGGCAGCTGCTCAATCTATTCCTTAAACCATAGCATGTTTTCCATGATTTCTTCGTCTGTGGTAGAGCCCTGCCTACCAAATAGCATGGAAGGCTCAAAAACTAAACTGTGATACCTTTCATAGCGGACTTGTATGGCCAGATGGATAAGGCACTCGACTCGTAATCCAAGGGTTGCGGGTTTGAATCCCCATCACACCAAACATGCTCCGTGGGGACGTTGACGTTATAATGTGCGGTCAATCCCACTAATCGCTGGTAAAAGAGTAGCCCAAGAGTTAACGGTGGGTTGTGATGACTAGATGATTTCCTTCTCTTAAACTAGGGACGGCTAGCGCAGATAGCCCTAGTGTAGCTTTGTGCGAAATTCAAAACAAACCAAACCTTTCATAACGATCTCGCACTTTCAGTCTACATTGCTTTTCAACAGGCCCGTGTGCATGCTTGGCAAGTAAGTCGTCAAAGCCAGAAGAATTAAGTTCACAACTTCCATTTATTCTCCTATGAGTTCAAAAATCATATGAGACAAAATTCAGGAGGTCAGAGGGAGTATATGTTTTTTTTTCCCTTTTCGCTTGTGTCCTCTGACGGCCAGAAAAATGTTGACTCCCAGAGCATTGCCGATACTTTCGGAGAAAGCAATGTTCGTGAATCTAGCACTTCTGTTTCGTCACCCAATTTTTTTCCCTTTAAATCAATTATGACTATAATCATCCATTTACACTAATGTAACTCTAGCTTGCTTTTCTTTGGTTTGGCAGTGCATCAGTCGGACTTGATGATATTCACAATGAGATGCTGTGCTATTTCTCTCCTGCTTTTGCAACCATTATTCTGGTTGTTTTTAATCAGATCTAGAATGAGTATGTTTTTCTGATGTTTGGCATTGGACTTTTGTCTTTCCTTTTTCTTATCCTGAGAAGGATCCAATTGATTTGACGAGCTGTCTCTCTAAAGTCTTAGAGAGAATGGCTAATGCTTGTCTTGTTTGGCTCCTCGAAACAAACTCCTATCTCCCACCCATTGTGGGTTTAAAAGAAAGTACTGCACCATGGATCATCTGATTCGACTTGAAACGTCGACCAGAAAACCTTTCTCAAGCAAAACAATTTGTTTCTTTATTCTTTCAGCTTAATATTGTCTACAATATTACGCAGAGATATGAAATTTTGCGAGACATCCACTCATATGGGTTACATGGCCATTTACCTTCTTTTATACAGAACTTTTTAATGAACTGGCGATTCCAAGTCCGTGTGGCGGGATGCCTTACAGTTTTTTCACAGTAACTTGAAATCCCTTAGAGCCGCATCTCGAGTGTCATACTTTTCTTTTTGAAGATTAATGCTATCACTGCACAATGTTGCAATTGGGCTCGATGTCGACAACTTTCACATCTCATATCAGTAGTCGATCATGACGTTTATTGAGCGACAGGTTCAAACTAATCTAAAACGTTTGTTGAAGAGGACCAAAGTAAATGCTTTTACCTTTTCTTTCTATTAAACTATTTTCATGCATTTTTGCCTCCGACGAGATGTTCGCCCTGATCCATATTGGTGATGTTATTCTTCCCGTGGTCCTTCAGGAAAAGTTTTTGATACTTATCTTTGACTTTAAGGTGATCCTGACCTTTATTTCATATATCAAGCAGCTATGTGTCAAGTATACAAGGGCACTTAACAGTCTCATATTATCTCTTCCACCTATTGGGAAGTAGATCAATATTCTATGCACAAAATCTATCATGTTCTCATTTGATCCAAACTGGATAATGGATCTACCAAGACCTAAGCCTTAAACATGTTGAACCCTGTTCACCATTTGGAAAGCTTGGTTCTGTACAGAAACTTTCAGCACTTCTACAGTCAAGAGTTTGTACACTGAGTCCCACAAACCTTTTCACCTCCACTACTAGCAGCTTTCTTTACAGTGTGTTTTAAAACTGCGATCCTTTCCACAGCATCTCAGCTAGGGTTGTTTCTTCCTTCATCAGTAAACTATGTCCTTTCGGACTAGATGATCTGCCATTTTTCCTTTTTACCTTCGTATCCAGACGCAGCTTACTGAATTAGGTTTGTCCTTGGATGGCATTGCTTTCTACACTGGCCAGTCCATCCCACCATGACTTATTATCATCCTCACTGTGAATTTCTTTGAGTCATCTAAGGAAGACGGATACTACTAATTGGAAGTACCATCTTTCAAACCATTCTTTTATTCCAGTTTATACGGATGGTTCGAAACGAGGTGACTCTGTAGGCTCTGTCATAGATTGTTGTGGTTCAACGATTGCTCATAAGATCCCCTCTACAATTTTTTGTGCACTGCCGAGCTGTACGCTATTTCTCTTGCCCTAGATTATTTAGAAACTATGGTGCACACTAACTGCACTATTTATACTATTTATTCTCTATTGGTGCTGGAATCGCGTTGCGTTAGTTCTCGCCTTGTTCTCGTCGATATTTACTGCCATGCCATCGATGCGACATGTTTCTTTACACTGATTTACCCCTGACCAGGACATTGTCATTGGCGATGGTGACACTGTCCACCTTACTTGTGTGTTTAAATGTTTTAAGAGTCATTGGCCTATTTAAGTTTTTATATGCTTTTTTGAAGTTTCTTTAATTTTTTCTTCATTATTTTTTACATTTACAACGTTTTTACTTGTACATTTTGTTTTGTTTTTACCGGTTATTTTGCGCAGATAGCCAAGCTACTTTGCGCCAATAAGCACCAAACAACAACATGTTTTTTGAAAACATTTTAAAAAAAAGCTACCGTTATGAAAACGATGAACAGAGAATGATAACTTAGCAAACTTCGCCTGCTGGACGACCGTCCAAGTAAGATCAAAGATGTGCATGAAATCGGAGACATTTCTGTACCCGTGGAACTGAAGTAAGCAATTGTCATGCACTTAGATGAGCTCGCAAAGTCTCTCGACGGATACTTCCTCACCAGAGAGTCATATCCAGCATGGATGACACAGCCGTTCACGTTTAGTGTTGTGACAGTAGATGTTAATGATGAATACCTCGATGAAATCATTGAACTTCAGCAGAGCCAGGTTCAACAGCAGATTTTTAGAACAACAACACTCTCAACGTTTTGGTTTCAACAAATTGTAGCGTACCCTCTTATTGCCAAGAAAGCTCTTGAGATACTCATACCGTTTGCAATTCTTTTCGGGGATGGTAAAAATAAAAACAAAGAAAAGGAACAGACTTTGTTGCGAAAATGATATGAGAGTGGTACTTGCCAAGGTGAAGCCGCGCATTTCTGAACTTGTCTCTAAAAGACAACAGCAAAAGTCACATTGATTTGCAGTAAATATTCATTATGTTTTTTTTTAATCATGTTTTGTTGGTTTTGTTCTTTGAACACAGTGACATTGTGTGCAACTGACGCATGGTTCATTTTGTGCACTAATAAAATATCTACTTATGTTTTGAATTTGAAAAACATTATATTTTATTTTTCCAACTCCGAAGGGTTCAGCGAATGCAAGTACGAAACTTCTGGGGTTCATTACCTCCAACAAGGTTAAGAACCATTGATCTAGACTTTCAGTTTGTTTGTTTGTTTTAAACTTCGTGCACAGTTACTTGTAGACTTGCTGCATCATTCGTTCTTAATTTAGTAGTGATAAGCTAGAGAAAAAGCAGCTAATTAGCACCACTCACAGCCAACTTTTGGGCTATTATTTTATCAACGAATAGAAGGGCTTGAATATCACATAAACCCCCTCCACGGAGAAAAGGGAGAGTAGTTCGATAACGGTGATTCAAACCCGCGATCCACAGATTTCGAGTTGAATTTAAATATGCTTTAGCGCAATGTTATATATCAGGTCACCACTAGACATCATGCTATTGATTTTAGCGTTTTAAGTCCGTACACCTGCTGCCAATTTGTGAGGGTTTGTTTGCTTGTTTTTTTATAGCAAAGGAAAATCGAATCCCTGATTATAGTGTCATAAATCCCTAAACTTAACGCTGTACCAGGGAGGGACATGTGTGAGGGACTTTAAAAAATCCTTTGAGCTCCCAGTGGCACAGTGCAGACTTACAACGCCTGAAACAGAGTTTCGATACCTGTGGTAGGCAGAGCAAGCTAACCCATTGTGTAGCTTTTTAGCTACAAACAATGGAAATTCTTTAATAAAGTATTACACGAGAGAATATATTTGTTAGTTAAATAAGCAAGAATGGTCAGTTGTTTTTTCAGTAGATTAAAAAGTCAATAAAAATAATAATTTAATGGTAGAAAGCAAAGCATGGTAATAAGTTATTCATTTTCTAAATGAGCAAATGTAACATCAAGCCTGTCTCAACCACACAAGTAATCTAAGTATTTACTGTGGGCGGCTCATTTTGCTTATTTGTTTCTTGTCACTTAATTATAGAGCGGCAGGGTTTTTGTCTCGCACCCTAGCACAGGTGCAACCCACACAGAGAAAAAAACAACAAAAACGAATGATGATTTCATACCACAAACTCAAGTTCTCATAGATGATCATGAAATAAATCTAAAATCAAAATCGTGTGCAAAATTTACTTAACCTTACATTAAACCTTTTGAAAAAGTTTTCTTCATCTGACCGACTTTACGTTCTATTCACACAGTAACCAGAACAGCCGTAAATTCTGTAAAAACTTATCAGGGGACTTTAAAAATATAAAATACGTTATATTGTAATCAAGTGATCACTCAATTAAGGAGTTATGATGTGAAGACTAAAATTTTAATATTTACTGGGACAATAAATTACTTTGAGCCCACCCTGGTAAGTAGTGAAGTTCTTCAAATGCTTGTTTTAATACCTCTATATCTATATAACACTAGTTTATATGAATGACTTGTATGACGTATACGATAGTAGGGTTTTTAAATTCACTAAGATGAAAAACATTTGAATAAAAGGTTTGATTTGAGCTTACACGTCTGAAACTTTCACCCTGTTATCGCTACAAAAAATACATAAATCGCGCTCTTAACTTTGATACTGTATATACATTATAAGAGTGACGGTGGAATCCCATAATCCTGTTGGAATGGTCCACAAGTTGGCGTAAGGTGTAGTTAACTAGCTGCCTTCTCTCTCGTCTATCACTTCAAAAATATGGGTCCTCCGCTGGTAAAGCGGTAAGTCTAGGGATTTACAACGCTAAAATCAGAGGTTCGATTCCCTCGGTGGACTCGACAGCTAGCCCAATGTGGCTTTGCTGTAAGAAAAAAAAACACACACACAAATATGGATAGCTAACTGAAGTAAGCCAAGAATAGCTTTTCGCGAAAGTCAACAAAGAGTAATTAAGTAAGCAATCTCGTTATAATCCGTAACTTTCTTGTACTTTATACAATGTTGTAATACACGCCAATGCATTTGACGGTCAAATGCCAAATTATTACATTGACTAAACACATGTGGTCCTATAAAAAAAAAAAGAGTTTTCAAGTTGATTTTATGGTAGGACTTTGAAATTTGGAACCATGAAGCCAGATTTGAAACCATGTAATACCACTAAATATTTTCAATATTCACAATGCTGTGGATGCGTTATAAGTGTAAAAGTCAAAATTTATCATGAGCAAGTGTCAAACTCACAATGTACGACAATGAATCCAAACCTTTAGATTCGCTTAACAATGTTTCAGGACTTGTACTGTTCTTAGAACTATTTCATCTATTCTCAGTTGTTTTCATTATATTGACTATTATTACGTTATTGGACGACACTACAACTTCCGTTGCAACAAAATTTTTAGAAGAACGATTAGATCAATTATGGATCTCATATCATTACATACTTTTTACGACTACGTAGACATCGGCTTCTAAACTCGTGGTTAAAAAGGTTAAAGACAATAACATGCACTGAAAGATGCAACGAAGGGACATGGTGTGGTTAAATATAATTGCTGTGGTTCAAATTTCTTCGGCGTTTTTTTTTCAATTTAAACATCCATTATTTTCGAAGCGTATATAGAAGGTTGTGATTTTTACTTATGAGCCTTTGTGAACTTTCTTTCGTTGTTATTTTTTAATTAATTGTACAAGGAAATACTCCCATTTATATTGCAACCATATTTTTGATTCACAATGTTTTTTTTCGTCTTCTCTTTACTGATAGGACATTGTTAAGGCTGGACTTATGGATTAGGTTGTAGAGTCTGTTACCGTTATAGATATTGTGGAAGTGTTTTTGTTTTTCATCTACTATCACTGAAAGCTCCCTTCTCTGAGACGTTGTGTCTTTTAACTTATTGTTGTTTAATCAACAGTTTTGCCTTATGAATGCTTTTTCTCTGAAAGTACTATTTGAAAAACAACTACAGCTATAAGGCTATCTGACAGCATTACATCGAAAAATAGTCGATCATTCAGAATCAAATTCAGGTGTCACGCTGGTTCGCAAGTAGGGCCAGGCGTCACTGCATTAGCCTTCCTTAAATTAAACACATCAAATCTAGGAAATTTAAGTATGGTATTTGTTGTAGACGATGTATTTGTACAATAAATTGTTTGTTTGTTGTTGTTTTTTGTCATCATTTTCCAGTTGTAAGTTGCATCAGTACATTGTATATAGGCCCAGCATGGCCGGTTGGATTAAAGCTTTAGACTCGTAACCCGAAGGTCACGGGTTTGAATTCCCGTCGCATCAAACACATTAGTGATGTCGAGAAACCCACTTGTTGAGAAATGTAAAATATTTCTTCAACCCAAACATATAAAACGTACAGTCCAGTATGGGTGATTTTTCGGTGGATTTCTGTTTTGAATTGTGTGTCGGTTCTTGTAATTTTGAGGTTAAAAAATGATATTTGAATGCTTACTTCTTGTTCACATGTGAAGTTAATGTGATTGAAAAAAATAAGTGTGTTTTCTGTAGATGTGAATCTCGCAACCGTGTCATTTACATATCTCTACCAGTATAGGGGTGGATGTAATGTTGTGTTAATTGCTTGCGTTTCAACTTGTGTCATAAAAATATTGGCTAGAACTGGTGATACCAGGTTGCTCATGCTTAGGCCATTTGTTTGTATATAGTTGTGGTTGTTGAACATGAAGTTTGTCTTCATCGTGGTGAATTCTATGAGGGTTGCTAATTGGTTGCTGGGAATGTCTACAGATGGGTTAGGGTCTCGGATATAGAGTTCTAAGGCTATCTTGCAGGCTTCAGCGGTTTGGACTTCTGTAAAGAGGGATATAACATCGCAACTGACCATTAAAGCTTTATGATTAAGTTGATTCAAATTAGACCTGAAATTAAAAGAGTCTTTGATGAATGAGCTGGTTGATGTTACATATTTGGAGAATGCTCATGCTACGATTTTACCAAGATTGTAATTAAACGATTCATATGTTGACATTATTGGTCGTAATGGACAATCTGGTTTATGAGGTTTGGGGATGTCGTATATTTGTGGGGTGCGTGAGTCGGTTTTGCGAAGGTAGGAATAAAGTGTTTGTGAAATTGTGTTGGCTTTTTTTCATTTTTAGTGGTATTTTGTTTAGTTGCGTTTCGTGATTTTGTTGGATTTGTGTGTATTGGTTTAAATTTGTTAGTGTCTGATAGAACTGATTTGGATTAGACTTGAAATTAAAAGAGTCTTTGATGAATGAGCTGGCTGATGTTACATATTTGGAGAATGCCCATGCTATGTATTTACCAAGATTGTAATTAAACGATTCATTTGTTTGTTTGTTTTGGAATTTCGCACAAAGCTACTCGAGGGCTATCTGTGCTAGCCGTCCCTAATTTAGCAGTGTAAGACTAGAGGGAAGGCAGCTAGTCATCACCATCCACCGCCAACTCTTGGGCTACTCTTTTACCAACGAATAGTGGGATTGACTGTCACATTATACACCCCCACGGCTGGGAGGGCGAGCATGTTTAGCGCGACGCGGGCGCGAACCCGCGACCCGCGGATTACGAGTCGCAAGCGCCTATATGTTGACATTATTGGTCGTAATGGACAATCTGGTTTATGAGGTTTGGGGGTGCCGTATATTTGCGGTGTGCGTGAGTCGGTTTTACGTAGGTAGGAATAAAGTGTTTGTGAAATTGTGTTGCCTTTTTTCATTTGTAGTAGTAATTTGTTCAGTTGCGTCTCGTGTGTCTGACAGAATGTTCTTAATTTTTTGCACGTATTCATTCGTGTTCATTATCACTACAGCGTTACCTATATCTGCTTTCAGAATTTTTATGTTTTTGTCTTGTTTTAGGTTTTTATGTAATTTATGTCTCTTTCTGTAAGGTTGTTTTTTAGCTTTCTGTTTTGCGAAATTATGTTGATGGTTTTGTGAGAAAATTCTTTGAAGAATCGTATAAGATGTTGTTTTTTGGTGTTTTTGGAAAATATAATTTTTTAATTTTCCTCGGAAGTTTGGCTGTTGGAAGTGCCCCTCGCTAGTACAGCCGTATGTCACCGGATTTACAACGCTAAAATCAGGGGTTCGATTCCCCTCGGTGGCCTGAGCATATAGCCCTTTGTGGCTTTGCTGTACGAAAAGCGCGTGCTGTTGGATGTAAATAAAATTGTTTAAGTTGTCTTCTTTCTGTTGACTGTTTTTGGTGGAAAGTATCACAAGTCTTCTGACTAAATCTTTTAAACATGTTTTGATTTCTAAGGTTGGAATGTACCTAGGTGCTATTGCGAAGTTAGGTCCTTTGTTAAGTAGATGTATCTCGTCTGTGTTTAATTGTCGGTCGGATCTGTTAATTATGAGGTTTGTCGTGTTGGTGTCTTTTTTCTTGTTTGCATCTTAGTTTTTCTAGTTTTTTTGTTGTGGCAGGTCTTTCTGTCTCTGTCATTCTTAGTGTTGATTTGTTTTATATTTCGTTATATTAGTCCGTAAATCTCTGGTTAAATGCAGCATGCCAGTTGATTGTTTAGGTTCATTTTTTTGTTTTTGTAAGTCACGTAGTTCTTTGTATTTTGTGTTCAACATGGCTTTAAGTAGTTTTTTCTGTAAATTTTGGATAATGTTTGTGTATTTATTAAAATGTTTTAATAGTTTTACCTTTACAAAATTAGGGGTTAGTTGTTCCTTTCTATTTTCTTAACACATTTTTTTCACACATATTTTTCTCTACGTGGGTTTTCTCAACATCACTGAAAAAGAACGTTACTGATACCAAGACGAAAATTGTTACCCCACCTTGCCATTATAAAGTCTCAAAGTTAAAATGACATCTGTTACTTTTGCAGTATTAATCCAATGAGTACAAATTTCACCGGTAACATTATCATGATGAGGTTTGAAGGAAAGACAACATTAGTAAAGTTATGATGTAAAAGAGAGAAATAAGGGAACATAGGTTTGATTATTACCTTTAAATTATTGAGTAATGAATTCATGATTTATATTATCATTATAAATTCTGAAAGCAAATGAACACTGATTATAGAAAATTAAAAACAAATGAAATACCTATTTATAATCATTATGAAGGTACTCTTATTTTGTTGAAGTATAATGAACTCTCTTCATGCAGTCACATTGATTATCTGATAACAGATATAGTATCACATCCCAATAAGTCCTGTAATAAAGTTATCTTACTTTCCTTTCCTATTTTCAGGCATTTGTAAAATAACATTTGCATTACACTTTACCTGTTGTATTCCGCTGCTGTCGATGCCTTTTGCTTAAGTACCAGAACTAATCAAACTAACTTGGCTACTACATTTATAATTTTAGTAGAAACACTGTTTATATTATTATTTTATGAACTATTAAGCTTAGATGTTGTAAATCTAAAGCTCGATATTTCGTAAACAACAGCTATAAATAGCATTTGAACAAAAATTGTGAACATAAACATGTAAAGAGAAATATATTTTAATAAATGCTTTCTCAGGACATTTAGAGTCAATATTATGTCACATGACAATACTTATAATAAGAGATCAAAAATATTCAAAAGAGAAAATAACGTAAATTATAAGTTTATAAAATCATGTAACAGAACTGTTTTTATACCTCATATTTTATATCTAGGTGATATGTTTTTAGCTCTACAAGTTGGCAATCACGAGTTGAATTCTCATCTATTCAATTTAATGTAATACTTGTTTTATATCAGTTGTGAGCAATTCCATGGTCACTGATCACATGCGGCCAACTCAAGTTTAGGAATCAGCTTTTTCCACCATTTATTTTTTAAGGCAAATTTGATAATCAGCAACTGCACTGCCTTACGTCATCGCTAATGTCGCACGCTTTATCATTGCCACAAACACTGCCCATTTTGTAACGTCGGTCTGGTTTAGATGTTTATTATTGTTTGTGCATTGTTTTGTATGAGCTTGCAAACACATTTTTATTATGAAACTTTCAAGTGTTTAAATATATTTTGTTTTTAATCCCATAATAAGGGCAAGTGGATAATTCGAAAACGAAAGAATCCAGGTGATGGTGAACACTCAGAAAATAAAGACAATTTAATTGATTCTGGCATTACTACAGAAAAGAGAATGGTGTGTGAGTGGAAAAACATGAAACAAGAATTTGATGAAAGTTGGGAGTTTGAAGCAAAGTTTTTAGGAATAATACAGTATATAACCTTAAGCAAAATTTTAATAATTGCCACCCTGCTAGTACAGCGGTATGGCTCCGGATTTGCAACGCTAAAACGAGGAAGTTCGATTCCCCTCGGTGGACTCCGCAGATAGCCGTTTGTGGCTTTTCTATAAGAAAACAACAAATTTTGATAATTTCCATAACGAATTTGATGTAAAATTTCCAGTTCATAGCAAAAATCGTATGAATGAAATTACCCGTCTGAAAGCACAACTTCATGAACAAAAAGAGAGGCCCAAAATATGTTTATTATCAATAGAACCAGTTACGTTAGCTAGCCATGAGGTAGTTTTGATCCTAGCTCAAAAAAGAAGCCATTTTCTGATGCTGAATTAGTAAAAGAATTATTGATTATGATCATTGAAACTCTGTTGGAGAATTATGATTCAAAAATAAAAGATGATATTTTTAAAAGGTAAATAATTTGCAATTAATTCGAAGAACAATTGTCCACAGATGCTAGAGTTAGCGAAAAACAAGGAAAATTAATTGCTTAAACAACTAAAAGACTGTTTGTATTTTTCTCTAGCACTAGATGAGTTAACAGATGTTAGTGACACTTCACAGTTGATATTTTGGATTCAATATGTAACTTCAGGTTCTAAAGTGAGAGAAGAAATGTTTTGCCTTTATGGATTACGAGATCGAAAATGTGGAAAACATCTTTGAAAAATTTCTTGAAATGTCAGAAAAATTCAATCTGAAATTAAAAAATAACAACTGGTTTCTGTCATAACAGACGGTACACCCGTCATGACTGGGGCGAAATTAGGATTTGTTTCTCTTTGAAGTAGATTTTAATTGAAAATAATGTGAAGCCAACGCTGTTATCTTTCTATTGTATATTGCATCAGGAAAATTTATGTTCAAATGTCTAAAAGTGAGGAATTGAAAAATTTGTTAGACATTATTGTAAAAGTTGTGAATTATATTAGAAGTAGAATCGACAGTTTATTGAGTCTTTGAAGAAAAGCAGTGATGATCTTGCTAATTTTACAAATGTAAGATGGTTAAGTACAGGAAAAGTCTTGGAACGATTTACTTCCTTATTTCCTCAAACAAAAGAAAAAGGTGAGGTTGAAAATGTCCCTGAAATTGGAACTTTGTCATGGCAGTGTAACTTGCACTTTCTGTGCAACATGATGGCTCACTTGAATAATTTGAACACGAAGCTTCAGGAGAGATGTAAAATAATAAGCGAGCAATCACAGTTTATTCATGAATTTCAATTAAACCTAAATCTCCTTGCGGAACAATTACAAAATAATGATTTGATACATTTAGCAAAGTTGAATACTTTTCTAGAAAATAATAAGAACTATGCTTTCTCTGATGCTAAAGATAATCTCTATGTAACCTGGATCAAAAATCTATTGTCAAAATTTGAAATTTATATTTGAATTTTTGCATGATCCATTTCAATTTGACTTAGGTAATTTCAGTTAGGAAATTATTGGGTTGAGGAATAATTCGTGAGCGTTTTTTCAAGTTAAAAAAATATATTCATAAATGAAACGCTTTCGCAAAATATTTCATGTCATTTGGTAGATAATTTTTTGCTCTAATAGATGGTGTGTTTAATTTTCATATTTATTTAATTTTTGCTTTCATTTTCAGCTCATTAAATGGAATGTCAAGTGCACAAAATCGAGCATTTTCGACACCATCTGCTTTTTGCATTTAATCGAGGTGTTAACGCCGCCGAAGCTGCTCGTGAGATCTGTTCTGTGAATGGCAAAGGAGCAATGCCTGAAAGTACCGCCCGCCGTTGGTTTTCGCGCTTTAAAAATGGGAATTTTGATCTGAAAGACGGGTCACACACTGGTTGACCAACTGTTTTTGATGAAGAGCGATTGAACCAGCTTCTTCACGAAAATCCACGTCAAACGACTAGAGAATTGGCGGAGCAGATGGATTGTGATAAAAAAACTGTGGTGAACCACCTTCATTCAATGGGCAAGGCTCAGAAACTCGGCGCTTGTGTGGCGCGGCGTATCGTTCAATATTGACGTGGAATTGAGCGCTTGGTTGGACGAATTCTTTCAGTCAAGACCGAAAGACTTTTATCGCCGAGGCATTGAGAAACTTATTGAACGATGGGAGGAAGTTATCAACAACAACGGAGATTTAATTGTTGACTAATTTCTTGCAATTTCGTTAAAAACAATGCATACTATATACCTAGGTATTACATGAAATAAAGTATCATGGCAAATTGTGTAATATTCTTTTATATTGTATTCATGTATAATGTTTTGGGTGTAATGTGTTCATGCCTTGAAGTATTGTATAGTTTTGCATGTAATGCTTGAATGAAATTAGTTAAAAACGCTCACGAATTATTCCTCAACCTAATAAATCTTTTTTGTCTTTAATAAGTGTGAATTTAAAGGCGAGACGTTTACCCTGCAAAATGTAGAACACATAAAAAATGAACACAGAGGTTCTGTCAGAGAGAGTCTTTCAAATTTAAAGATAGCAATTTCAAAATTATTTTCCATGTTTGTATTCACATAGATGTGTGAATCAACAATTTTCACGCTAGATTATCTCAAGTCTAGATACAGATCTCGGCTTAATGACATAAATTTAGAAGCAGAGTTAAAATGCTCCTTGAGTATAGATATTAAGCAAAATTTCACAAAACTTATTGATCAATTTTTACACTGCAGGTTAGTTGAAATGTAGTTATTTTGACTAAACTAACATCTTTCATTTTTTTAATAGTGTGGTCAACGTTGTTTTCATCAGCCATAGTTGTGGCCACTACGAAATATAAGCTGTCCACCCTTGTTTCATACAAATTCAAAGTGGACTGGCTATCTGTTGTTTCTACCGCATGAAGCAACCCCAGATTTTAGTGATGCGTGTTCCTTGACTTACTACCGTGTCACCTGAGGACTTTAAACTTAATGTCTCAACAGGATTAGATAAATTATTTTTGTTTATTTAGTGAAAATAAAGCAAACAAAGAGATCAATGTGGCTAACACCACTTAATTCTAAGTTATTTTAACTTTAGTTACATATTATGGCAGTTCTTGATATTTTCTAAGACCCTTCCAAAAATTAAAATAATTTTATTTCTTATAAAAATTAAGCCATAGTTATTCTCTTAATGAGTAATAACAAAATAATTAATCTATGATAAACTGAAATTTTAGAATAGTCGCATTTAAACTACTTTGAATAATTATTTCTTTAAAAATTAGATAGTTTATTAGTATTGAAATATTTAGTTGATATATTGAGCTTTAGTCAGATACGACAACATAAATTTTACAAAACAAATCCCTAATACCTTCAAGATATTCAGTCTGATTTATCCTTTTTATGGTTTTGTCAGAATTTCTAGAAAAGTTGATACAAGCATGAGAATGGTTTAAAATATTATATGAACTAAATACAGTGTTCCCTCGTGTATCGCGGTAGATGCGTTCCAAAACCCCCCGCGAAAGGAGATTTTCCGCGAAGTGGGATCGCCGATTTTTACGTATATATTTATGTGCATTTAGACTTTTAAAACCCTCCCTGTACAACTATTTAACCCTCCCATTACAATACTGTTCATTATTGCTGAAATAATAAGAACAATTATTAAGATATTAAGCCTTAAAATTAAAAATTACATATCTTCAGCAGGTGGTGTCTTTTCGGGGGACACCACTTTCTCTTCTGTGGAAGGTGAATCGGCAATTTCTTCGTCGGTCGTTACAACTTCAGGAACAGTACTTGCCACCGGTACCCTTTCTTTCTTGCTCGGCTGGAAAAACATTGTTATTGACAGTTGTTTTCTCTGCCTCTTTAGCCTATCGAAAATCATTTGATAAGGAGTCATCAGTTCTTCTATTTTATTGCAAAATTGTACTGATCGAACCATATCGTTGTCCCATTCCTGTGAGCACTCCTTCACTTCGTTAATTAGTTTCATTAGTTTACCTAACCGCTCTAACGACCATCCACTTTGCTCGATTGTTTCCTCGGCTTCTTTCGGTGTTTCCTCTTCGTCGTCTTCCTCGGCAGCAAACTTCGTCACTGCTTCTAAGTCTCGGTCGGCGAGTGGTTCGGATTCTAAGTCAATCAGTTCATCTACGTCTTCCTTCGTCATATCGGCAAATCCTTCACCTTTGATTAACGAAGCTAATTGCACAGCTGTTTTAACAGCCGAGTGTTGGATTTCTTCAGGCGTGAATCCCTTGTCGTCGTGCACAACCTCAGGCCACAACTTCTTCCAGCTTGCATTAACGGTGCAGGGCTTCATCTCTTGCAATGCCTTATGAACATTTTGAAGACATGTAGCAATGGTGAAACACAATGAAAATGGGTAGCTGTCATTGGCCGTCTTTCATTTCTGCACCAATCATAGCCCGTCTTCTACATCGCTACGCCATGAAGCTGATCTTGCGTAGCCTTCGCAGACGCACAATGCGTACATCTATAGCCTTTCCAGTTGGTTCTGTTTCCATTTTTACGCTGTTATAAACTCAAATATATGTTTATATCTCAAAATATACCTGTTTTTTTTCTTTACACTATTAATTATATTTATTTTTAATATTTTAATGGTATTTAATGCTATATTTTAGATTTAATGTTTATTATTTTATATATATGGGGGGTCGGCCGAGCCCGCGAAGTGGCGAGGGAACACTGTATTTATTTTAAGTAAAGTGACAAAATAAAGCCAAGGTTCATGCTTATATTATTACACCGAAAGATAAATAATAACATAAAAACGTGTACTAAAAACGAAAGGATAATTAAGCTGTATATGTCAAAATGTGCTATAAATCTTATTTCTTATTTTGTTCATTTTTTACACAAATGAATGAGATAACATGTTCAAAAGCCGAATACATAATATTGAATTGTTTAAATCTACATGACATATACTTCTATCAGGTGGGCAGATTTCTGAATTTAAAGTATATTATTTCAATACAATTAATTTTTTTGGCTCCATCTGAACTTTGTAATTTACTCGTGTCATAATTCTTGGTTGGTCATATAAATTAGCAGACTTTTGAAGTGACATCGGACACTGTTTTTTTGTATTCTATAACAGCAATATTCAGCTTTAAAAGTGCCCTAAGGAGGATAATATTTAACAGATATATAAAAAAGAAAAGAGATCTACTTCACAGATTAAATTGTATGGTAAAAACAGTACATCAAAAAAAGGAACAGACATCATTGATGTCAATATAGAAATTACTGAGTTTTATAATGTAATAAATGTAGTGAACGTTTCACACTCTTCTTTACGAAAACTTTAGAATTATGGCATGTTTTTATGAGAAGCTAATGAAGTTGTTTTTATTAATGCTATAATCGAGGCCTAAATTAGTTTATATAACAAAAAGGTGTTTACGTTTAAGAGATGCTATTATAAAAAGCAGGACATTGGTTAGTTTCTGGTAGATTCAGAATTTACAATGCAAATTTCTCATTAAGCAATATAAGCCATTTTGTTTTCTAGTAGCTCTTAAAGGTAAATTAACTTTATAATTTAGATGAGGTTTTATTGCTTTTTTCAATTAACTTCTGCCTATATTGCCTGACATTCTCATATTCAGATTTATTCTGTCAATGCCTTTTCTATTATTAATCAATTTTATCGTATTTGAGAATAAAACGTTGTCAATTAGCTACTAAATAATGTAATCATGTTAAGAAATTTTGTGATATGTACATATTTGTTTAAAATACATAAATGATATATTAAATTTTGTATAGAATACGTGTTTAGGAAAATGTTGACATTAAACCATAACAGCTTGAAAAAGTATTTTCTAATTTTTGCCCATATAAATGCTGGCCAATAAACCAAAAAGAAGTATTAAACAGGGTAGGAAATGCCCAAAAAGAGATCTCAGTAGTGAGTTGCACCGCCGTCATTGCGAATAACTACAAACAGCCCCCAGTGGCTCAGCGGTATGTCTGCGGACTTACACGCTACAATCCGGGTTTCGATACCCGTGGTGGGCAGAGCACAGATAGCCCATTGTGTAGCTTTGTGCTTAATTCAAAACAACAACAACTACAAACATTCGCTTTGGCATGGTTGATATAAGCGTTTGAAGAAGGCTGGCTGGAATGTTGTTCCAAGTGGTGAAGATCTCGAAGATCATACATTGTTTTGAATTGACGTCCATTTCTATAAACTTCCCTTATCATCCACCCCCAAACATTTTCAATGGAATTTCACTTCCGACGAATACGCTGGATGGTCCAAAAGAATCACTTAATTCGCCATGAAAAAGTCCTTTGTCCTGCGGGAATTGTGGATTGCAGCGTTGTCCTGCTGAAAGATCCAGTAATTTCCACACAAGCGAAGACCTTTAGTCAATAAGGATGCTCTCTCCAGCATGCCAATGTAGCCAGCTGCTGTTTGACGCCCCTGTATAACTTGAAGCTCCATTGTTCCATGGAAGGAAAAAGCACCCCAGATCATGATGGAACCTCCTCCACCGTGTAGTGAAGAACATGTCTCCGGTTGGATGTCCTTATCGTTCAAGTAACGTTAGAAGCCATCTTAACCATCCAGGTTAATTTTTTTTTTATCAACTAACAAAACCTTTGTCCACTTTTCTACGTCCCATGCTTGGTGCTTCTCAGCAAATTTTAACCGAGCTGTTTCGTGGTGTGGAAGGAGGCGTGGCCGTTAAAGACATTTACGGTTTCTAAGGCCTTTTTCTCGTAGATGCCGTCTTATTATTCTTGAGCTGTATTTTGCGTCCTTAAAGGCTTTAATATGGTTAGACGATCGGTTGGTGTCTTGCCAGACAACCCGTTGAATTCTCTTGCTCAACGCCGGCGAAATTTTCTTGGCCAACCACTTGAAATTCTCGTCCTCAGGGTCTTTTAAGAAATTTGCAACAGCAGTTTTACTTCGCCCAGTCTCACCAGCGATAGCACGTTGAAAGAGACCTTCCTTTTGCAGCTAGACCATTCTGCCACGTTTAAACTCTGTCAACTTTTTAACCTCTGCCATTTTTCATACAATGTAACGCAGATGTCAGTGGGAGATGTTGACAACCCTAATGCTTGAACACAAATGACTACATTTCATTACATGTTTACCGATTAACGCTTCCCTTCAGTATGGTCTTAAACTTTTGACCAGCTAGTATTTAGGCTTATTTCATAATGTTCACATTTTCCACATTTTCACTATTATTTGCTAAAAAGTTATTTTTTATTTTCCCTTTTCTTATTGTCATCTTTTGACGCTCTACTCAAATAAGTGGTTGAGTTTAACAATGCAAGATACATATTTTTTCTTTATGTTCATTGGCCGCAAGATTTTAGCCAGCAGTGTGTGTGTTTTACAACTGACAAAGAATTTAGCCTGAGATTAATGTATGCAGCTAAGCATATAAATTATTAAATTACTGGTTAACCTAGTGGTATCCCCCAGTGGCACAGCTGTATACGTGAGGACTTACAACGCTACAAATTGGATTTTGATACCAGAGGTAGACAAAATACAGGTGGTCCATTGTGTTGATTTGTGTTTAACTACAAACAAATCTTATGTAAACATATACTGCTATTATAATTACTAAATACTTTCAGTTGTTATGTATACATTAAATTCAATTACATTTCCTCCTCATTTACAGAATTTGAATATTGTTGTTTAATCAGTGCAAAATTACACAATGAATTTTCTGCGCTCTGTCCAACATGGAAAAATCGAGCTTCGGATTTCAGCTTCCGAGCCTGTAAATTTACCGTTAAGCCAATGAAGGATACAGCAATCTTTGAAAAATATTTAGTTAGTAAAATTACTGAATACTTATATAAATATATAACCCATCTTTCCAAGTCGTTGGTTTTTCTTAAAAAAAGGAAAATTATTTTTACTTTATGTCTTATCGATATCTTGTGATATGATTTCTTGCAAAATATATTCATAAACCTTTGACGCTTAACGAGATTTTTTTAGCTCGTTAAATAATAGTATTGATATATAAACCACTGATGTTTAGCAAGGCCTATTTAGCTTGTTAGATAACAATGTGCTGATATATAAACATCTGGTGTTTAGTGAAGCTTCTTTAAGAAGTTAGATAGTAATGTGTTTATATATATAAACGTCTGACAGTGACGCCTGTTTAGCAAGTTAGATAATAATGTGTTGATATATAAACTGCTTATGTTTAGTGAGGCCTGTTAAGAGAGTTTGGATAATAATGTGTTGACATAAACTTTTAATGTTTAGTAAGACCTGTATATCAATCTTGATAAAAATATGTTGATGTGTATTAGCATATGCCCCCCAGTGGCTCAGCGGTATGTCTGCGGACTTACGCGCTAAAATCCGGGTTTCGATACCCGTGGTGGGCAGTGCACAGATAGCCCATTGTGTAGCTTTGTGCTCAATTCAAAACAACAACAACAACAACAGTATTAGCATGTTCCTTCTCTTACAGTGCCTTTACATTTTTCTGTATGTCATATTTCCACGTATTATAATTCTATTCTCTCTATTAATTATTTGTCATCTTAATTCTTAAGTATTTTTCACCTATTGATATTATTAAGAAAAACGTTTAAAACGTGTGTCACTGATTAATTAACGGTAAGTTGGAAACTTGCAACTTTAAAATTTGGGTTCAAATTTTCCACAGTGGCTAGATCGTAGATAGTCCACTGTGTAGGTTTACGTTAAAGAAACACAACAACAAGTACGTTAACTTTCAATGGACAAGTGATTGGCTTAAAAATTCTACAAATTCTTATAGATTGTACACAGTATGTTGAATAATATTATGTTACTAACATTAAATTGTGTGAACTCCTTTACATCTTCTCCCTTATTTCAGTTTTGTTTCAGGGAGAAATATATAGAGTTTATAATACTTTTCCCACCATGTTTAGTTTCCATCATGTGCAGATGGACAGGGTAGAACGGATTTGAAATGTATTAGTCACCAACAAACTCATTTTCCTGCAAGAAAAGTTATTGAAAGTAGCATTACTTAACAGGTGTAACTCTTTAATTGTATAACAAACATCCAAAAGGTGAGAGTAGTTATAGTTTCAGGTTTAAATGACTGGTAAATTACGAAACTAAATCTGTGAGTTATCATTAGGGGTATACTTATGAAAACAGTTAATTGAACAGATGGTGAGATTTATGTAAAGGAGTTTGTTTAAAGCACAAAGCTACACAATAGGCTATCTGTACTCTGCCGAACACAGGTATCGAACCCCGATTTCTAGCGCTGTAAGTCCGCAGGCATACCTCTGTGTTACTAGGGGACTTTTAAAAGAGTTCACAGAGTAGATAAAAGAGATCACCATTTTAATTGAACTCCTTATATATAATTTGCATTTTTTAGTATAATGTCACATTATAATAAAAGCTTACATTCATTATCAGTGGAAGTAATCTAATATAAAATAACTACTGTTATTACACTGCTATAGCTGGAATTTCTATAGAAGTGGAAAGAAGATTACATTCATTTCTATACCTGTCTTTGCTAATATACAGAGATGATATGTATTTCGGTTTAGGGTTTTGTATTTGTATTTTTTAGAGTGGATGATGAATAAAATTAACAGCTGAAATATTATCGCAGAAAAAGGCAACAGAAGGAAGCCTGCTTATATATATATATTTTTTTTTTTTGCATTTGCATTTTAATTCTAGCTGAAATTATCTGGTAAAGAAGAGCACATGGGAAAACCAGTGGTCAAAGTGGAAAATATGACAGAATATAGTCTAATTGCTAAATTTTTGGTAAAAAGTTTTCGGTAGTTATATATTCAAGAACTGCGTAAATCATACTTATAGAACAAGATTGTAAGAAATAAGAATGTAAGAAAGCCTGGTTCGTATATGATGACTATTGGGCATACACTGGTAAATATACATGTGGTAAAGGTAGAATTACTTTACATGTTTATTGTTTTGGGCATTTCTCTTGAGCATAGAGTATGGTTATTATTAACTGAACGGATAAATAACTTTTAGATCTTATTTCGTCTTAAGAATACAGAAGTATCAATGCAAGTCGCACAAAAGGCAAAAAAAACAAAACATTATAGACTACAGTACCAAGCATATCTTCATATTGAAAATGACTTTTTACTCAAGTGTTAATATTATATGGTTGTAGCTTAAGAAACTTAAGAAACAAGTGAATGAATGAGTTGTAGCATCAACCTAATAAGTTAACTGCAGTTCCTAATGAGTGCGTTTGATAAGCTTATGTGGTTTCAAAACAGTAAGACACACATTAACACAGAGTGGCCTTCCAGAAACGTCAAAACTTCTCCTGCAATTTTAAGACCGCCGACATGGCCAAGTGGTTAAAGAGCTTGACTTGCAATCTGAGGATTGCAGGTTCGAGCCTTCGCTCCATCAAAAATACTTGCCTTTTCAGCATTAGGAACATTATAATAGTTCAACCAATCCCACTATTCGTTGGTAATAAGTTCTAGTTCTTTTACAATAGCATGCAACGCGTTGAATGTGGGTGAAAACATTTAATAATGTATCTTTTTAAATATACTTGGCCAAGTAACGTTAACTTTAATTGTAATTCTGTAGTTTGGATTTTATTACGAATAAATTTTCATGCATCATTTTTGTACGGTACAGTTTGATTAATGTCCTGTATTTAACTTAAATTTTGAAATTTGGAGTTATCCACTTGAGACTTTTGGTGTTGTAATATAAAAGTCAATCTCACTTTTTATTCAAAAGCAGTAGTCCAAGAGTTGGCACTGGGTGACTAGCTCCTTTCCATCTTGTCTATCAACTAGGGAAGCACGGTGCAGATTGTCCTCGAGTAGCTTTAAGCAAAATTCTAAAAACAAACAAAAATAAAACAGTTATCTGTTGTTATAAGCTTTATATGATTTAACGTGTAATACTTTTTATTAGAAATATGTTTAATGAAATGTGTTTATAACCATTAGGCCATATAAAATAGGCATGGCCTATAAAATATTGTTTAGTGAGTTTTACGATTATTTTTTATACCCGAACATTCAAATAGTGTACAAAAATGCAAGTCACATTGTAATGTGGTTTAGAACTTACTATGATAGCAAATTATAAATGATTCCGAACCTGTTTATTCGTTTGTATTAAGTTTTATGCAAAGCTACTTGATGGCTACCTGCAATAGCCTTCTCTAATTTTAAAGTAATAGATTATAGGACTTGTTTGAAAGTAAAGCCACATTAACCTATTCGCTGTGTCTATCGTATGGTATCGAGCAATGGATTTTAGCGCTATAATTCAGTGAAGACTAGAAAGAAGGCAGTTAAAGTATGTCACTCTTAGCCAACTGTGAAGCTACTCTTTACTAAAAGATTGCAAGATTAACAGTCAGTACATAACGTTCCTATGGTTTAAAAGAAGAATGTTTGGTAATGGTTTCGATCCCGCGATTGCAAGTCGAGCGGTCTAGTCAACAGAAAATATTAGGCCCTAACTGTTTACCTGCTTTTTAAATAAAGAAACACAATGTTATGTGTTGCAATTAATGAAAAACGATAATTTATTCTTGTAGGCTAATTAAAAAATGCAAAGAGAATAAAGAATACAAATCACTCGTAATTATTCGTTTAGCCTATATACTAACTATCGAAAAATTAATAAAAGAGCTTTAATGAGTCAGATGGTATTTAAAATATACAGGGTGGTCGCTAGAAAAGTGTAAAATTTGTCAAACAGCTATTTATTTTTACAAAGAATAACTTTTACAAAGTTTTTAAAGGCATATGTTATATTACACTTATAGATGCTCAAAATGCATTTTATGATATTAAAATCATGCATTTTATTCATGATGTAAAGAAATCAAAATAGAAATGAGTAAGCACGCATTTTATTCATGATCTCACCTGACCCTCAATTTTTCCGCTTTTCTAGCGATCACCCTGTATGTTGACGGGTAAATACTTTAGAAATGGAGAAGCATATGGAAATAGTTGTTAACAGTATAGAATGAAGCACTGTGAGCCTAGTCTGTGACATTGCTATTGAGGTAATTTAAGAGCAGCATCATGCACATAAATGAATATCAAAATTTCTAAACAATAAGATAGCCAGGTGGTTAAAACGCTCGACTCGAAATCTGAGGGTCGGGAGCTTGAATCCCCGTCACACCAAACATATTCGCTCTTTTAGCCGTGAGGGCGTTATAAAGTCACGGTCAATTCCACTAGTCGTTGGTAAAAGAGTAGCCCAAGAGTTGGCGGTGGGTGGTGATTACTATCTGCTTTACCCCTAGTCTTGCACTACTAGATTAAGGAGGGTTAGCGCAGATATCCCTCGCGTAACTTTGCGCAAAATTAAAAAAGTGTAAGGTACAAAGACATTTTAGAAGCGTTGTGATGTGGTTTACTAACAAAATTATGTTTTAGTTTGTGCTTTGTGTGTGAAATATAAGCTTATAAAGTGATTTTAGAAGAGTTGTAGCGATGTTCGATGGTAAAGTCTATCAGCTTGTAAGAATTGCATAATTACCGTACTGACCGATTATCGAAACGTCAGAGCTCGAGTCGTAGCGTGACACATTGGATTTCCGTTTCGGTAATTATCATAGTAACTTTTTAGAGCCTTTTTTACCAACAATTAAAAAGTTAGGGAAAATTACTTTCACTCAACAGGTAATAATAAAAACATTTTCTTTTTATTTTTGAAGAGTGAGAAGTATTTTTTTTTTTTAATTTTATATTCTAAATGTTTAAATTCTTCCAGTATATAGTACATATAATGAAAAATAAGTCCCCCAGTGGTACAGCAATATGTCTAAGGACTCATTTCGCGACAAACCGGGTTTCGATACCCTTGGTTGGGAGAGCACAGATAGCCCATTGTGTAACTTTGTTCCTAATTATAAACAAATGACAAAAAATTTACAGCAAATTATTCTCCACTTTGATCACGCATGTGAAAATATGTCAAAACATATCGCCGTTGTTTCGTTGAAAGGGGCTCGGCATGGCCAGGTGGGTTAAGGCGTTCGACTCGTAATCTGAGGGTCGCGGGTTCGAACCTCGGTCGCACGCCCTTTCAGCCGTGGGGGCATTAAAATGTGACGGTTAATCCCACTATTTATTGGTGAAAATATAGCCCAAGAGTTGGCGATGGGTGGTGATGACTCGCTGCCTTCCCTCTAGTCTGCTAAATTAGGGACGTCTAGCACAGATAGCGTTCGAGTAGCTTTGTTCGAAATTCAAAAACAAAAACAAATCGTTGAAGGGGTTTTACATCAGAAAGCACTTGTTGGTTGCCCGAGTATAAAACGAAATAAAATGTTTCGTTTGTTTGTTTAGTTCTGTTTTCAAGAAAAGAAGACATCTATAATGACGGTTATTCATTCTGCTATTATGTTGCATTAATGTTTCATAAATATATTTCTTAAATTTATAGAAATAATTTTAAAGACCTAAAATTAAAATCGAGAGAAAGAACTAATAAGTTAAACTGAGCGAAAGGGTAATTAAAAAAACGATAACAACAATCTAAATATTCAAATTTAGAGTGCCTTATCTTTCTACACAACAGAAAATGTCCTTTTGTTCTGATTTTTAAAATAACATGGTAAAGATGTGTTCAACTTGGGAGATTTAGAGTTTCCAATATAGTAACATTGTTGTTAATGAGATTGGAAAATATAGTTACATGAAACAATTAGGGACATCAGGATCATTCGGAAAGAGACTTGAGATGGAATTAAGAGAAGCAGCATAGCAGGCAAGTTGTATTTAAAAATGCATTCTGAAGACGTAATTAAAGTTTTAATACCCATACCAGCAGCGTTTAGAATACATTTTCACTTGAAGTGGGTTTCTTCTCAGCATCTTGAAGTTGTATATAAGTCTTTCATCAAAAAATAATTAGCGAGCCACCAAGTTCCGTTCACATTCTAAAACTTCTCCTTTACTTTAAAAGAGCCTGCTATTTCAATTCTACGTCACGAACTTCAATTTCGTCTTCAAGCATGTTATCCCTCGTTTCACTGATTTTCCTTAGAATAGAAACTTGAGGATCAGGTGGCTTGCCAGAAAGTGTATTGTAAATTAGAAATCTGACTTTCTCTGCATAAAAAAAAAATCTTTATTTTTAAATACAATTTAACTTAAATACGAGCATAGGCGTGGCGCTTTAACTGTAAATGTCTGAATCCCAAGTTAAGATATACAAAAGATCTTAATAATTCAAGCTGAAGTTTAATGTTGTTGGAAGTTATATTCTCAGTTGTTCAAAGTTATTAGATATTCAAATTTGAATTATATTGAAAGAATCTGTTGCAACATATGACATTATAAATTGAAAACAACAATACAGCTGTTTTCAGAATGTACATGACGGATTGTTACTTTCATTTTTAGGTAACGAATGTTACGTTCCTGAGCCATCACTCACCTTACCGGTAAAAAAAGAATATTGTTGCGTTCTATACAATGTGTTCTGTGACAGTAATTATTCCTTAGAGCAGTGGTTCCCAAACTGGGGGTAATTTAACAATTTATCGGGGGTAATGGAGGGGTGACAGAAAAAAAGTTAAAATTCTGAAAATCAAGAAAACATTGAGGTAGCTGGTATTAGGATTAATGTTAACTTAGTCTTGGTATATAAAATTGTAAAGTAAACCTATTTTAAGTATGTAATAAAGTTAAACCAAATGACAATAAACATCAAAAACTAATATACTGTAGTAGAAAAGAAAAAAATATGTATCTAAGTGTGTGGTAATCTAAAAGTATTTTGATAAGTATGCTTCAGAACACAAGTCACTCAGTAACCCTGATGACTCATCGACGTGTCCAGTACACGTCACTCACTGCCTAAGGTTGCCTCTATTTCACACTGTCAGTTTCTATGTGAGCATCAGCCGAGGTAGACAAAACCTGGTATGTATGTGTACTGCCCTGTGCAGTATAGTTAGTATTTACCTACCATTACATCATTCCTATGCTGAATAAGCTATTTTAATGCCATCTAGAATGCCATGAAAACATAAATAATAAGTACAAATTGTTCACACTTTTTAATGTAGTTTTTCTTTTTCTGCAGATTAAACAATAAAATGTCTAAAAAGCGCACCTACTCTGACGCCTTTCTTCGCTATGGCTTTGTGAATTTACCTTGTGGTGAAGGAGATTGGCCACAATGTGTAGTATGTCACAAAGTGTTGACAAATGAAAGCCTCAAGCCATCAAAACTCTCAGCTCACCTCCAGAAGTGCCATCCAAATCTTCAAAATGAGGATCAGGCTTATTTTCAGCGCCGGGCTGTAGCACTGAAGAATATCCAGTTTGGTTCATCTGGAATTCAAGTCCAAAAGCTTCAAGCTGCGGTCGAAGCATCTTACTTTGTTGCATATAAAGTTGCCGAACAACAAAAATGCCACACCATTGCAGAGAATCTGATTATGCCTTGTGCATACGAGATGGTAAACAAGGTATGTGGGGAGGATCAAGCGAAGAAACTGAGTATCATATCTCTATCAAACAACACAATCCGCCGACGAGTCGATGACATGACATCAGATATTCTGTCCCAAATTACAACAGAGATCAAGGAAAGCTCATATAGCGAATTCTCCTTGCAATTTGATGAATCGTGTGACGTAGCCAGTTGTGCTGTTCTCCTTGGGTTCGTTCGTCACGTCCATCAGGACAAGATCAAAGAAGAGTTCCTATTATGCGAAGATCTGCTGACAACCACGAAGGGAGAAGATATCTTCAGTATCATCAACAGTTTCTTTACCACAAATAGATTGGATTGGAACAGCGTTCAACAGGTAGAGAGCAATGTTTATATAAAGTCTAGATTAGTATAAATACAATGAATTACATGGCATATAGTCATATAGTTTTATTTATTGTACAAGTAGCTGTAATGTAGCTACATAATTCACAAAAAAGTATCGTACTTGTCGTACTGAAATATTAAAGTACCAAAATAAATTAAATTAAATTAAAACCATATAATTATAACGCAAAAGTTAAGTAAGAATGACTAACTGACGCAATCTATAATAGTTTTTCTTTTTTAATCTAGGTCTCCGTCGACGATGGGTCGTAATCGTGGCTTACGGGGCCTCATACAAGCTGTGAATTCAGAAATTTCTGTAGATCATTGCATCATTCATCGGTACTCTCTTGGATCATAAAGCCTGCCTGGTAATCTGAAATTAATGTTTGAAGATGTCTTGAAAATCGTCAATTTCATCAAGTCCAGGGATGTGAATTCGCGCATATTCAGGGAGCTGTGCAAGGAAATGGGAGAGCAGTAACAAGTTATGCTCTACCACACCGATGTTCGCTGGTTGTCACGAGGCAAGGTTGTACGTCGAGGCATTGAGCTCCAAACGGCTCTTCAGGAATTTCTGAAACAAGAAGAATCTCCTTTTGCTACCAAGTTCACTGGTCGAGTGGCTTGCTCGACTTTGTTACTTGGCTGACATATTTGCAGAGCTAAACAGTGATAATTTGCAACTCCAGGGCCAAAACACGACTGTCATTGATGCCAATCACACTATGACTGCATTTCTGGGAAACTGAGACTCTGGATTCGACGCTTAGAGAAAAGAGTGATAGCTCAGTTTCCCACCCTAGACCAGTTTGTTGAGGAGAATAGTTATGATACTGGATCACTTTTACAGACCATCAATAAAGAGATGAGCGACCATTTGAAGGGGCTTGAAACAAGCATGCAGCACTACTTTCCAGAGAGTGACCTAAAAACAGCCAATCTTCAGTGGATCATTTATCCCTTTTCTGTACCTGATGAGGCAATTCATGATGATTATTTCCCTGCAAAGGAGGAGTGAATCACATTGCGAGCAAATGAAGCCTTGAAAGTCAAATTCCAAAACCAAAATACAGTTTTCTTTTGGATTTACAACTAGCTGACTCGCCAACTCTGTCCAAGAGAGCCTTGAAGTTGTTGGTATCATTCTCAACAACGTATCTGTGCGAGAAGGAGTTCTCAATCGTGCTGGGGATCAAAACAAAAAAAGAGGACTCGCTTGAATCTTGCAAACAATGCCAGGCTGGCACTTTCAACCACAAAGCCAAGAATTCCTAAACTTGCTTCAAGTATGCAACTCCATCCATCCCTTTGATATTATTGTCATCTTTGGCAATATTCATTAGAAATGCACAATGATCAAATACAATAATTAAAAGTGTAATTCAGTGTAAATAAATTATATAAATAAATTGTAAATAAATAAAGTGTAATATATCTGTAGTTTAATTTAGCCATATATATCAATGTTGAAAACATTTTGTGAAAGGGGTAACATGCTTTATGTGGCATGTTAAATTGGGTAACAAACTAAAAAAATTTGGGAACCACTGCGCTTAAAGGAAGTGCATGTGACACTCAATTTGAACTGACCTAGTTCTGCGAATAACGATTACTGTTGGAATACGATGTCTCCCTTAAGAACTGAATATCAATGTATGAACAAAAGCTTTTAACGCTTTTTATATAACAAAACGCATGGTATACCGAACATCACACATACTGTGAGTTTAGTTTAGTTCCCAGCATTTATCTGCATCATTTTCATGCATACAAAGGTCTGAATGCGCAACTGAATGAGTAGTGAAAGCTTTAATGAAAAAAGACACCTTTCAAAAAAAACAACATAGAAACAAAACCGACAAAGGCGAATGTCTTTTTTCTTTTTTTTTAAACAAGTCATAAGAAAATGGGCTGTAATGATACATGAAATGTAAGCTTTGAGTAAATTTTAATAAAGCTAGATATTTAGGAAATTATAACCTTTTCTCTCTAGTTGTAGACGTATCTTTGATTTTGAAGACGGTGAAACAAAAAAACAAGGAATTGTGTTAAGTGCATTTATTATATGTAGTTAATACGTTTTAGTATAATTTGTACACTTACGGTGGCAACTTTCATTCTTTTCTCATTACGTAATATACCAATTGAATTTTACTTATTCAATCCTTATATTTTACCTTAATTTTTATACATATGTATAATGAAGTGAGAATTAGAAGGGATTTCTGTAAACATATATTTATCAAAGCAAAGAGAAAAGAATTTTATGAGTGTTAGGAGTGGTAATTGTTGGATTTGTATGAATTCATAGGGACACAAAAATTTATTTATTACCAAAGCGCATTGTGTATCTTGTAACTCTATGTAGAAGTAACAGAAGGTCAACATCATCAGTTTAGAGCTTGTAAATAGTTTGTAAAACTTCAAAAGAGAAATATGCTGTCAAATGTTAAATGGTTGTGCTATAACTCTTCTTGAGATTGGAATAAATACCCTATCCTTTGACTTGGCTAGAAAAACAAGGGTGGAGTCATTTGAACTAGACTGGATCTTATCTCAAACCTTTCACACGTTATTAATCTCTAAGCCAGTGACTACAGGACACCCTTTAATTGGAATATTACAGAAAAACCGTTCCTGCTTATGAATGTGAAACCGCGAGTGATATATTATCTTTGTTTTAACCTAGACTAACGCCTATCAATATTTATAGCAAGTTGGCTTAGTGGCGCCAAATTAAAAATGAAAGATAAACACATTCACAGTTCCAGTTCTTCTAAGCTTTTGAACCTTCACATTTATAACTTCATATCTTTATCATATCTTTATTTCTTGATACGTTTTGCAACATAGATAGTTGAGCGGCACGTAAAACCAAAATAATTGTGTCAAGAACTGGGAAAATATTTTATTGTCTAAAAACTTTAAAATTCTTAAATCTTGTTCTAAGAAAATGTGATTTCAAAGTTTTATTACGGTTTTAAATCTTTTTTATAGAGTAATACTCCAGATATATATAATATATACAAGGTAACTATTTTACCAAAATAATAGTGTCATCAAAACTACTTGTAATGAGCTTATTCCTACAGGTTTTACATATACATCACATGATACTCTGTAAAATTTACAGTAACATGAGCTCCTATGTTTGTTTGTTTTGGAATTTCGCACAAAGCTACTCGAGGGCTATCTGTGCTAGTCGTCCCTAATTTAGCAGTGTAAGACTAGAGGGAAGGCAGCTGGTCATCACCACCCACCGCCAACTCTTGGGCTACTCTTTTACCAACGAAAAGTGGGATTGACCGTCACATTATACACCCCCACGGCTGGGAGGGCGAGCATGTTTGGCGCGACTCGGGCGCGAACCCGCGACCCTCAGAACACAAAGCGCACGCCTTAACGCGCTAGGCCATGCCAGGCCCCCATAAACTCCTAAGTCAGAGTGAAAGCGTGATATGCAAGAAATCTCGATTGTCGCTAAAAATGATTGGGTATGGTAAATACATAGAGAATATTCTGAAAAAAATTAATGGTGGTATTATAATACAGGCTTCTTTAAGCTAATCTTTGATATGGTCTGCTTTAAATGATTCAAGAAGTTATGAATATCTTCTGGATTGAGATAATTTGAGCAATGCTACCTTGTTTACAGTTTTGGAATGCTATAGAGAAAAGGATCATACCACTTTCATCCTAATAATATATCCAGTCACATCACACGCATACACAATGGTTAATAGTGTTTTGGGACAAATAAGGCTCAAAATCTGTTCTGACTACCCCTAATCTCTCGTTTTATTCAAAAGGAACTATAATAGGAAATTTTAGAATGTTACCTGAAGGACAAAAAGACATATTTCGGAATCTCAATACACTTACAAGACAATGCATTTCACTATATTTGTACGAAATAGTTACAAGCTTTACAATAGGGTTCCTATTTCCGATTAAGATTAAGAGCGGCATTATATTATATTATATTATTAAGACCCAGCGGTAAAATACAACATCATTTTTATCAAGGTTCGATGATTTACAAATTACAAATATTATTTTTCGAAACGTAAGCATCACAAAAAAATTAATTAAAATATTTCCTTAGAAGTGTGTTCTAAAATAATAGTGTAGATTTGTATTACATGATACTATCAACAAAGAGAAGGCAAAATTAAACATACAAACGTCTATTAATAATAAAAACTGAGAAAAATCCATTACAATGCTATCGTTAAATTGGGGCTGTAAAATAGCACTAACAATAATTATGAACTTAGTTTAGAC
Source organism: Carcinoscorpius rotundicauda (assembly GCA_011833715.1). Lineage (NCBI taxonomy): Eukaryota > Metazoa > Arthropoda > Merostomata > Xiphosura > Limulidae > Carcinoscorpius > Carcinoscorpius rotundicauda. The sequence continues at coordinate 36,237,998 of CM022396.1, read as the reverse complement.
TTTAACATTGAAGTCTATGAGTCTTTCTAATCTGTAATTTTGAAAAGTTTTTCATTATCTATAACTGCTAAACAAATAAATAAAAAAATGAAGTTGTGCTTAGGCTGTTTATATCAGTCTATTACATTAAATTACATAAGAGTTTTACGAAAATATATTTTCCTGAAGTAAATACTTAACATCAAACCTTCAAGGAAAAACAAAATGTTTTGTTTTCGATTTGAAGTTTGGATATAGTTTAATTTTATTTTACAAAATCCTGTATACCTATATTATTTGGAGACCGAATATATTTCTAGCTCAATTTTCACAAAATGATTTTTTTTTCTAGCAGCGAAAAAACAATAAGTATGTTACATAGATAACAAGGTTCCTGCAGTAAAGTGTTGTGAGAAGATTATATGACGTTAGAGAGTTATTTGAGAAACCTTTTCCTAATCGTGAAAAAAGACGATCGGTGTTCTATAATAGTGTTGCCCAAAATACGATCATGCTTTGACGTCAAAATATCTTGATGAATATTGGCTAGGGTCAACATATTTTCAAAGATTATTAAATATGAAAGGAATTGATAAAACCATCCATAAAAATAAACATTCTAAAAACCTTTTATCGCATAGGTTTTCAAATAGAAATTGTAAACTTTTTAATTATAGATGTTTTAAAAATCACTATGATTATTTGATTACATACACGTACGTTTTATACTTTAGTTTAGTGATTAAACAATTAAATTACATCTTTAAACTATATCTGTACTATTTGAGTAAATTGCTGAAGTTCTTTGAGTAGTAAACTAAATAATAATAACACCAATAGGAAAAACACTGCTATTTTTTTCTGTGGTTTCGTTCATGTTTCAATCATTCGCGCCTTCGCGACAAACATGCTCGCCATCCCAGCCGTGGGGGCGTTATAATGTGACGGTTAATCCCACTTTTCGCTAGTAAAAGAGTAGCCCAAGAGTTGGCGGTGGGTGGTGATGACTAGCTGCCTTCCCTCTAGTCTTACACTGCTAAAGTAGGGACGGCTAGCACAGATAGCCCTCGAGTAGCTTTGTGCGAAATTCCAAAACAAACAAAAGCTTCAATTATTTAAAGCTAAGTTCACAATATAGCTGTATTACATAAAATAAAGACAATGAATAACATCTTGTTGTATAATATTAGATTGACAAACATATTAAGTCAAATCTTATGAGAATTAGCTCTATTATTGTGAAACATTTTTAGATATTTAATGTGCTAGTTAAATGCTATCACTCTCTCCTTATCATTTAAGACAAGCTTCTAACCATATATATATATGTGTGTTTGTGTAACGAAATATTAATAACTGATTTTCTGTAATTTGGAGTTGTTGCTTACAATCGAAATTACAGTTTAGTGGCTCGTGAGATCTTTGCACGCAAGTTCAACGTTGTTTATTTGTGTGTTTTTTAAATTTCGCGCAAAACTACACGAGGGATATCTGCGTTAGTCGTCCATAATTTAGTTAGAAACAAGGTTAAGAACAGAGATTTGGATGTTAATTAGTTAGCAAGACAATCAAGAAGATCTTGGTGTCAAATAGGTAACAAGAATATGAAGAATAGAGATCTAAGTGTGAAGTGATGAGTAATACGATGATGAATAGAGATTTGGGTGTTAAATAGTTAGAACTAAAGTAAAGGATAGAGATTTCGATGTCAAATGGTTAGCAGGACGATGAAGAATAGAGATCTGGGTGTGAGATACTTCGTAAAACAATGAAAAATAGAGAGCTGAGTGTCAAATAGTTAGCAGACAATGAAGAATAGAGATTTTGGAAGGAAGTTAGTCATCACCACTCACCATCAACTCGTTGACTACTTTTTTAACGCATAAATAGTAACATTGACTGTCTCTATTATAACGTCCCCACGGCAAAAAGTTAAGTTGCATATTTGTTTGAAGCTTAAAGAGCAAGCACACTGTAGTGATTAAACAATTAAAAAAATATTCATCTATTCCCATTCTCCAGTAGTTGACACTTACTTATATAATAGACACCACATGTTCAACAATAAGCCACTTTTTTAGAAAGCATAGTTAATAAACTGATACAAAAGCCAACAAAATTAGCTTCATACTATGACAAAATATACGTAAAGTATATAACTATTTCAACTTAATAAAACACTAAGAAGTCTAGTTATAGATAACGATTAAAAAACAACTTCAAACATACTGCACTACATAAAAAAACAGTGGGAACAAAATCTCATTGAAAATATATAAAACATGACAGTACTGCAAACTAAAGCCAGTATTCGTGTTTGTTGAAATACATGAAAATAAGAACTCAATCACGATGTTTCAAAACAAAATCTATGTTTCTGTTTCTTCACAGATTACAAAAAACGACTTGCAGACATACCATTACACACCAAAGCCTGTATCTTTGATTCTTCAAATATTAAACAGCTGTTAAAAGGTAAACCTGAACAAAACTTCAGACACTACATTATGTGAGTCTTTGCTGCTTTGTGAACAACCTCAATTTTCTCGTAAATCATCACATTTCTTATAGACACTATAGTTAGTACACTTGAACATAGCTGAGATTTTTTAAAGTATAAATATAAACGTTTCTTTATTAATACATATATAGATTAGATGACTACTCTGACATGCAATGAATGGTATACAAGTCAAGTCATAGACATTATATAGTGAAGTAAAATATTGCGGTGTAATTTTGTGGTTTGTTCCCTGAATAAATGTAAAAATAGTAGGAAAATTACATGTATTAAACTTAACGCAATTACTTATTTACACAGTCTTCTGTTATAATTTAATATCGAATTATTACTGCAATTGCTCTACATTGTGTACATGTTCACAATTCATCAGTTTTATTATTCAATGAATTGTGATGAAAAAACCCCTCTGTTTTTAGTTTGTTTTAATAATTGTTCTTATGTTAAAAATTGATAATTTTAGTTTGAGCATGCTATCAACTGCATTCTCATAGATGTGGTGTAGTTTGTTTTCATTGTTCATTCAAACATCTAAGGCAGTTGAGGTCATCTTGAATGATATAGTCTGGCTTTTTCAATTATTTTTCAAAATGACTAGAAGTATCTGGGCTCTGAAAAAGATATTCCGAAATGTTGATGTGATTACTTTGAACCGATCATGGGGTTACGTGTTTTGCAACAGGAAGTTTAATATTTTAGAATAGTATATTAGCTGTTATCTAAAATACTTCAAGGTTCTTATAATGTATTCAGTTAAAATATTTCAATACCTAGGGAAAAAGATTGAAAACATCTGACTTGTCTGGATCCACACTAAACGTGTAAATTGCAACTTGCAACGTAGTATCTTTATTCAAAGTTAATACAAATAGACATGGCTCATCTGCTTGCTTCTAGACCAATATCCACTCATTACTTTTCATTACATAGTAAGTTCAACACTATTTTTCACAGCTATTGGAATTCATCTCTTTCCTTCCAGGCCCATAATCAGTCATTTCTTCAAAAATTGGTTGAGGTGATTCCTATCACTACAAAAAATACTCAGTAATCATCAATATTTTCGAATCGAAGGACTTTACACCAAGCAGTGAAAAATTGTGTTAAACATTATATTAGGAATGATGTAAAATTTGCTAATTTCAACTTTCCTGAGCTAACAACATTAATGGAGAACAAACTAATTTTCATCATATGATGTCCGTTCACTTCACCATGACTTTCGTCTTGTAGTAACTTGAAAAGTTTTAGATGTTTCAGGAAACAATTGAGTGCTTTTATACTCTCATGAGCACTGAGCAAAACACAAATAACCGTTACGATATTTTTCTGCAAATCGATTTTTCATATTACCAGTAGCTATCAATATATATTTTTAAAAAAATATAAGCAAAGCACGACATTTTGATATGTTCTACACTCGTCAACACAATTACTATGAGCTCCAAACATTTACAATAAATACAGTTGAAACATGTGGCATTTTGTGAAAATAAGTTGCACTGTTACTTTGTTATGTACATGTGTAAATATTTTGTTAACGGCAACATGTCGTGTTGTGTTTGAATTTTCATTTCTATTATTCATTTTTCCATATTGATATTATTGTTTCGAAGTTTAAACTAATATTTTGTTATTTATTTAGGGTAACATTTTAGAATTTTCTTGAATTAAGTAGACCAATCATATGTTTGTAAATGAGTGCTGGTGACTTCGTGTCTAGACGGGTAGTCTCGTGCAAGAACGGACACGCGCGGATTGCTCTAGAGTTGTATGGAAATTGCAAGATTGTTCGAGAAATAGGCCTACCGGTATAAAAGACGGTGACGAGAGATAGATTCAGTCATCAGTTTTTATTCGAAAAAAGAAGATAGATTCAGTCATTAGTTTTATTCGAAGAAAAAGAGTGAGATTCAGACATCAGTTTTATTTCAAAAGAAGAGAGTTAGTTATTTGAGAAAGATTAAGTGTTTGCTGTGAATATTCAACTTGGATTTGTGATTGAAGTTAGATCTACGGAAGCTGTGATTTTATTTCGTCATTCTCTACGATACATCCGAATTACCGCTTGTGCTGAGAGACGGCGAATTTATTGAACTGTGAACTGTTTCGGAATTACTTCGTGGGACCAAATTCACACCCTAGACTGGAATTTGAGACTTTAATTTTAGATCATTACATTAGATACAGGCCAGTACCGTTTTGTGTTGTGATTTATTTTGAAGTTTGAAACTAATATTATTTTGTTTTGTAATTAATTTCGAATGTTATAACTTAATATCTGTCACTGTTATTATATATAATTTGTTATATTTGTTAATAGTTTAGTGTAATAAATTATACAAGCTGTTATCTGTGTTTTTCTGTTGCGTTTAGTCTACGAAGAACATAAAACATTAAAAAATACGTAACAACTTCAACTAATTAAGGGCTATGTATGACCTAGTGGTTAGGACACTCGACTCATATCCTGCAGGTCGCATTTCCGAAACCCGTTACCAAATATGTTTATCTTTTCAGCAATGTGGGCGTTATACTATGTTGGTCAATCCTATTTTTCTTTGGTAAAAAGTAGTTTAAAAATTGACAGTGAGTGGTGTTGACTATCTGCTTTTCTTTTAGTCTATCGCTGATAAATTAGGGACGGCTAGCGCAGATAGTCTCAAGTTTAGCTTTGCGCGAAATTCAAAAACAAACATTACTAATTACAAATTTAAAATAGTTCAATTTATAAATTATGTTACGTGTAATATATTTAAGAGCATGTCTTGGTACTTAAAGCATTGTGTTTTACTCATTTATTCAACCTAAATTTTGTTTTAAACGATCTACTATTTCTCAATCTACTTCTTCTCAATCGTGTAATGGGACATTTTATCTGCAAAGGTTGAGCATGTTATATTAAAATTATTTAGGAGTCTTTCTACGTCGCTATAGTCTATGCCATCACGCCTTCTCATGGTTTCTTTGACGACCAATGACCCTCACAATAATTCTGCCGCGTAGTTTCCACCACAGAAAGCTTTGTCACAAGACTATCATGTCTAAACCACGCCATTGCTACTTGATTATTTTCCATATGTGATCTGTAGTGTACTAAGATAACCGTCTCCTTGCACCATTATATCAGGTATAGATCGCAGAGAAATGTCTAAGCTATTTGATTAATGTGCAATAAATTAATACCTCTTTCTTTCTCCAGCTACTTGAGATATGATATAGTTTATCGGGTGTGTCGTGGAAACAATTTATGTACATATGACTTTTGCTGTTTTTTTAGAATGAGGTCATTTTTGGTCATGTTCTACACTGTTACCTAGAGCATGCGGACAGCTTTTGTCACTGACCCCAGTATTCGTTGGTTCTCACTTGTTACAGGACGCTATACTTTGCATAGAATATCTGGGATATGACTTGTAGCAGGTATTTTGTAGGATGGTACTATAACCTCAAATTGATCCAATATATCTTTGTTTTCCAATGCAATTAAGTGGAATTGATGTTTCCGCCTTGGAAATTAGAAAAAAATACCCCTTTACGGTCTGAGTGTATGGATGTTTTGCGTCAGAAAGGACTATAACATACAATTTAAAAAAAAAACAATTTTCGGTAGCATCACACCATCTATGAATGCTAAGCAACGGCAAAATATAGTTTTAATACGTCATTACCCAAAGACTTAAAATCGGCCGTATATATTTCGTGATTTGTGGATTATAAAATCTATATATTACCATTCGAAAAGATACATTTAAAATATCACGTCTTCATTCAAAAATGTATTAATTTGGAGAAGAAAAACAGAAACAAGCTAAAAATCAAATTAAAGTCAAAACTGAAAGACAAAGTCATTTCACTGATAAACAGGGTGTTCGAAAAGTCATTGTGCAGTTTTGTCTGTTAATAAATATATAAGTGCACAGTGACTTTCAGAACACCCTGCATTTATTGACTACAGTGAAAAAACATAAAATCATTTTTAGTCTGTTGATAATCATAGTGCAATGGGTGAAACTACTATTCAGGCAAACAACAAAAGCTTTTGAAATCAATAAACGACGCAGAAAACGTTCGACTTTAGACGATAAAAAATACAACAACAACAAAAATATACGTATGAAGAGAACAGAAAGCAGTAGATACACGTAATGGGGTTATAGTGGAACCACGGACCAGTCTCAGTAAATGTATTTTAACTGTGTACATTCAAACATTGTCTGCATCGTTTATATATCTTAAAACATTTACAGAAGTGCTTGAATGAAATTAGAAATATTAATACAGGTAAAATATTTCCTCTCAGACTTTCTCAGTCCCTGTTGGTTACATTTTCCTGACTTGTTATCTTATTCCTTTTATATATTTTTTATTATCCTTTAGTCTCACGGCAACAAAGACACGTCGTGTTACGTGTGTACCCCATGTAAACTAGAAAAATCACATCTGGTACTTCGTTTAACAAGTTAAACAGCTTGACAAAAAAGCACATTATATTGAAGTGAACATAGGGTAAAAGAATTTTCTTAGCAAGTTCATTGATTTTTCTCCTTGAGCGTGTCAGTTTATGAAATCTGACTCATTAATTTTGTTAAAAATCTGAGAACTTGTTTCTCATTGAAATCAACACACAATGCTGAACGATATATGCTCAAATATTTTCGTACACGCGCCATTTCCCTAGTTTACTTGCACAGTGCGATAAAATACCAGGCAGTTTGTGACATTGGAGAATATTCAACTCTTCCCGTTTATCTCATGAAAGTGATGGCGTTCCACTCTACTTTAATCTAAAATGCTAACACCAGCAGCTTGTTTGTTGAGGAAACATACCACCCTCATTCGTGACGAGCGGTGAAATCCTTTATAGACAAACGTTGTCTTCATAGTCTACTGTTGCTTTGGCGGAAAACCACGTAGAGTTTTTGTTATTTATTCATACACTTTGTGCCCTAACTGGTTCACGAGCGCGTATCATTTCAAAGAATATGAAGCAGTTGGCGTTTGCTCACAAATCATCCCGTTGCGTCTGATCCGCCTGCAGTAAGTGTCAGTCGACAAGAGCTTTTTTCCCGTTAACCTCTGTTTAAAGAGCACAATGGTAGAGTGTGGTTTTGATCTTGTAAGCCTAACTAATTTAAGCCGTTTACCTCTGCGTGTCGCTTGTTGCTACTCCGGCCAAGATAGCCGGGCACATGTTATCGTTGATAGTTACTGTTAGATAACCTAACCTAACTGAAAAATGCGCAGCAATGTTTTAATTACAAAGAGCTATTAAATTCAGCAGATTCTCACCATCAATTTTTAACTAAATGATACTCAAATCATCTGGATGTTTCAGTTCCTGATCCAACTTTTGTTTTCCTTTGTTTGCTGAACATGTGGTTCAAGAAACGTGTAATACAGGAAAATGGAATTGCATACAAATACGAACTGAATAGAGCGGCATCAAACTCTACCTGCTGGAATACAGAATTATTTATATTTTATTCTAATTACAAGTTGCTGCCAAATTAGGGTGTATATGAGAAATAAGACATGGTTTTACTCTGGAGATGATAACATGCAAACTATTTATTAATTGTTAAGTTTTAATTACTTTTGGTCATATTTTGACATAATATAGTTTGAAAAAGAAGAAAAGTAAGATATTTGTTTCATAACGTTGTAAACAGTAATGAAAAATGTCAATAAAACTGAAAAAGATGATCTCAGATATAGTATTACAAATAAGTAACTTGGTTAAAAGTAAATTTGGATTTAAATATATCAACCACAGTACCATAAGAGCTTGATATACTTTCCAGGGGATATACAAAAAAATGTTAAAATTTTGTTAAAGGTATACAAAATCTCTTAACAACACAAGACTCAACAGTGAATTGTACCAAGTTTGAAATATTGCGACATGTCTTGCTGCAAGATTTCAAGAATAAATAACATTAAAATTAAGAATACAATTATTTTTATTTTTTTTTCTTGAATTTTATAGATCATGCTGTGTTGGATACTACAGAGTGCATAATCCATCTTATGATTCATGGCATGCACAAATGTTATTGACGTCACGACAGTACAAATTGTAATGTCAAGTGTCCCTTATGTGATGCCATTTTAATGTCTACTGACTGACTGACAGATAACACACTACTATGTAGTATATACTGGTGCGAGTGGTTAAAACAGGTAACCTCTCCAGGCGATTTTCGTCTACTTTCGGAAAAATAAAAAAGACGTATGACTTTCTGACGAATTTAACGATTTGGAACGCAATACAAATGGATGAGATTCTCTTGAAGATGCATTAAAATGTAACAAGGAAACTCTCTGAATGCAATAAGAACTGGACAAGAAGTTTCAAAATACTTGTGGATGGGACAATAATAAAAATAATTAAATAATTAACTGAATGAACAAAAATCCGAATTTAATCATAGATTTAATCTGATATTTCCTTAAAGACAGAGTAACTTGTGACATGATACTTGGATATAAAATTGGGTTTTATTCATGGTGAATCGAAGTAAATAGTCTGAACACACAGAGAAATGAACAAGGTACCATCCTAAATGACAGAATATGAAGTGATTGCAAATCAGAACAAAGTTTAGAGTTGTCTGAAAGACAGAATTACATGTAAGATTAAAACTGTTACAAGTATGACATAACGCAAGCTCAATTTAAATACAATTTTCTACACAATAAAGAGCGATCTTCTGATACTTTTCTCATATTGTAGATTTGAGAAGCTGTTGAGATTGATATGACTGGAATATCAAACTAAGAGCAAATGAAAACCCACTCAGCAGTACGAAATGAGAGTCAGTGTATGTTGAACTGTTCTATATATACAACTGTAGATATTCATTGAAAAGAAGAAAAATATACTGATGATTTTTTCTATTTTAAGTTAAGCACAAAGCTGCACAATAGGACCAGTGATGGATATTCGTAGTGAAACATTCAGAAGACTGTAACCAAGTTTAGTTCAAAATAAGAACAGATGAGACACATTAGAGACAAGCATTTCTACCTTTTCAAATATACTGGAAGTTTTTAGGGTCATAGATTGTGATATCGATCAGTAGTGTAGCTAAGGACCGAGCGAGCCGTTGGTCCTGGTCTCAGCTCGTAATGGGACACAGAACTCCATGTATTTGAACAGATAGTTGAGAAGTGAATCTGTAAATATGAACTGGTAAAAATTGCCAATATATGTTTATTATTATTTTACCATTGTAAACAAGATTGTTTTTATTTTATGATTATATGAAGCGTGTGTTGAAAAGGTAAGATGGGCACAGTTCGTCAAATATACAGTTACACCATTGCTCTTGATAATTTTTCCTCATAAAAAATCAGATTAACGAAATTAGTTATTTCAGCTGTAACGTATCTATCCTTTATAACTTCTGAGAGAAAGAAATTTATAACATAATGATTCTAATCAGACTTTATCAACACTGGTATATTTTTCGTAACCACTTGTTCATAAAAATGTTTGGTAAAGTGTAAAGAATCACAACAAACAAATGTTAATGTTTCTTTGACCTCGCTTCATAAGAGATTGTCTCTGTTGTGTTTGCAATAAAGGTGATAACGTAGTCAAGCCGTTCAATTCATTTGAGGGATAGAGGGAAAAATGTGTGAAAAATAAAGATATTTATTTTCTGTTTTAGTGTTACTTTTTGTCCATTTGAAGTTTCGTAATAAATCATACTTTCGTGAAATCCCAATGTTAACCGAGATCAACATCAAGTAATATGTAAATTTATTTGAATTGTATAAAGCTTATTTGATTTGAATTTCTCACAACTATCGCATATAACACCCATGTAGCTTTGCGCGAAATTCTATACAAACCAAACCAATTAAACCAGAGACACTATGCTTTATGCAGGTCACTAAACGTGAAAAAAGAATTTTAACACTTACAGGGTGTCCCAAAATAACGTTTACACTCTTTGACTGTGTATAGCCATAAACCGTTTCTTTTGTTTCAGATTTGACTTGTGTCCAAGGATGGCGGATAATCAGCTTATAATAGAGCACAAAATATTCATTCTCAAAGCTTTTTGGAAAGTCGAAAACAAAGCTGAAGTGCAAAGACGTTTTACTAGAAAGTTCCATGTGGATTCGCCATCTCGCCCCAGCATTTCACGCATCATCGCCAAGTTTGATGAGCACGGAACTCTCCACCATATGAGAAAGGGTCGCTCCTGTCGAAAAAGATCTTCCACAAGCTCAACAAGAGAGCAAGAGATCATTGATAATGTTCTGAATTCTCCAAGAAAATCACTGCGCCAACTGTCTCGTTAAACAGGTATCCCTAAATCTAGCGTTCATCGCATTTTGAAGCGTTCCCAATTCAAAAGTTTCATCCCATCACTTGTTGACGCTCTGAATGAAGATAAGCCTGATCGAAGGGTTGAGTTCTGTGAATGATATCTTGCTAGATTTTCAGGCGATGATGAATTTCCACTCAAAATTGTTTGGAGCGACGAAGCAACGTTTAAACTAAATGGCCTAATAAATCGATACAACTGCACCTACTGGGCAACAGAAAATCCACATGTTACAGAAGAACATCACTTGAATTTGCCTGGAGTGACTGTGTGGTATAGTCTGTTCTTGGCTGACCAAAGCATTTTCCTCAAGGATTTTCTTGTATTTTACACCATCCATCTTCCTCTTAATCTTGGCAATCTTACCTGTCCTTACTAATGAGAAGCATCCCCATACCATAATGTTGTTACCATTTGGAGTGGTGTTAATTGAGTGATGTGCTGCGCTGGGTTTGCACCAGAGTTAACACTTTGAATTCGCATAAAAAATCTCAATTTTTTTTCGTCTGACCACAAATATTTCTGCCGTATGTCTGTAATATTTACATGCTTTTTCACAAACTCCTTACAAAATTTGAGATGATTATTTTTCAGAAATGGTTTCTTTTTAACCTGAATATATTACTCGGTGTTGTTTTATTCGTGTCCATGTGTGAAAATTGTCAAAGGCTAATTTATCCCCACCCAAAAAAAAAAAAAATTACAAATTAATGTTACTGTTTATAATTATTACAATGTTCCTTTTAATCCTTTAAACCATTTAATTAACCTCTATGTTAAGCTGTTTGCTATGGAAATGCCAGATAAAAACTGCTTATTTGTTCGAATCGTAAAAAGACAATATATTATAAATAGGATCAAGACTCTTAAACGAGAAAGACAAATTATTCTTCATACGCTGCCATCTAGTGTCAACTAATAAAATATTTAATTAATAAACGTAATTTGGCCAATGTACCATAAATATAAAATATATAAAACAAAATACTTTATTGCAATACTTTATAATCGATTACCCTTAATCATTTATTTTGACTGTTAATACTTATTAAACTTGTTATCAGAACATAAGGTTAATTTTCATTTTAAGAACGTATGTAAAATCATGTGTAAATTATGTTGAAGTTTCCTTTGAAGTCATGGGATTTAAGTTTACCAAATGAGTATAAAGGAAATTTTAATTGTACCAATTACTGAAAAGTTACTTTAAGTGATTCCACTAAAAAAAATGTTTACTACAAAATTTATAAGTATCATATTACGAGACTGAAGTTCTTTATAAAAATATAATTCGGTTGCACAAATTTCTTTTATTTAGTCCTGCTATTTTAAAGTCAGTCATTTGCTAGTTTCATAATGTCATGCTATGGTTTGAGTGCTGTCTCAATTTCTTGACTTTAGAAAAAAAGCAGGCTATATATCACAGAAATGAAAGACTGTGCTTCAGTTACAAAACTAAGTTGGAAGCACTTTATAAGAATGATTTTGCATATGCTAAAAAAGTGGTGAAGTCAGAGCATTTAACACCAACGTGTGTGTGTGTATATATAGATATATATATATATGATACCCTATAAATTTCAACCGTTTGAAAGTGCGAACTACCCACAATAGATGGAGGTTTGTGTCTCAGTTGTTGTTTTGAATTAAGCACAAAGCGACTACATACTACTTGGGTGGTTTAAGAGATTGATCAACCATTGCATGAAGATCATTTTATTCATGACACTGTTAATGTTATTCCCATCCAAATTATACCTAGAATTTAAATTATGGGACCAACATGGCTAGGGACTGGGGCACTCGACTTGAATCCTTGTCATATCAAACATGCTCGCCCTTTCAGCCATGGGGATGTTATAATAGTGAATGTCACTATTCGTTGATAAAAGAGTAGCCCAAGAGTTGGCGGTGATGACTAGCTGCCTTTTATCTAGTCTTACAATGTTAAATTAGGGACGGCTAACGTAGATATTCCTTATATGGTTTTGCGCGAAAAGAAGAAACAAGGGCCTAGCATGGCCTAGCGCGTTAAGGCGTGCACTCCGTAATCTGAGGGTCGCGGGTTCGCGCCCGAGTCGCGCCAAACATGCTCGATCTCCAAGCCGTGGGGGCGTTATAATGTGACAGTCAATCCCACTTTTCGTTGGTAAAAAAGTAGCCCAAGAATTGGCGGTGGGTGGTGATGACTAGCTGCCTTCCCTCTAGTCTTACAGATAGCCCTCGCGTAGCTTTGTGCGAAATTCCAAAACAAACAATTAGGTTAGTTTACACAGCTTGACAGAAACGAAAGATCTGTAAAAAGATTTTAAAGAAAACGGTAATGGATTAAGTATTTCTATTAATTTATGTGTTTGAATGAAGTGAAAAGCTGTTCAATGTTATCCTTACTGAATTTTGAAATGCGAAAAGCGATTAGTTCTCAACGACCACTGCTAACTCTTAAACACAACTTTACTAATGAGCACTAGAATTGATTATCACAGACTGAAAGAACTAGTATGTTCGAGTCTAATGCTTTAACCACCATGCGAAGCCACAAATTTCTACGCTATATTTGATTCCCACAGTAATTTGAAGTAATCGGGCTGCAGTTAGTAAAATGTTAAGGGATAAAAGTTAAATTTCAGTTTTATTGAAGTTGTTAGTGTGTGTGTGTGTGTTTTTTTATAGCAAAACCACATCGAACTATCTGCTGAATCCAACGGTGGAAATCGAACCGCTGATTGTATGGTTGTAAATCGGTAGACATCCCGCTGTACTAGCGGTAAGTAAGTTGTTAGTAGATATAGATTTATAACTACTGCTGATATAAACATCCTTGTAGTTAGTTTCCTTCCATTCAAAACATAGACAAGAACACCTGATATCTTCATAGACCTTTTTACTCTAGAATTTATGAAATATATCCGCTCTCATTAGCTTTGGAAGATTTAAAACGCTCTATATCCACCATTTAGGTTTAAACATAAAGCAGAAACTCGAGACAGTATCTGGATTGTTCTTTGGTTGTTCGCTAGGTACAAAATGCTAAGTGATGTTGCAAACAATAACATAGATGGATTGTCGTAGCGATAACGTATAACTGATATAAAACATTACTGTAAAAACTTCACGTCTCTTCTGCTAGCCGAAGTTATGTGGTAATACTTTTGAGAGTGTAAGAACTATTATGCAGAGTAAGTCAAGCAACCACGTTATGCAGTAAGTGAGTGGCCTCCCAGGAACTGAAACTACGACCTTGGCATTTAGGCAGTTTGTCCCTCAAGTGACGGTAGAACTAGATAGAAAAAAGAGAACGTGTGTCTGTGTAAGCTGAGGAGAGGATGATATGGGGAAAGGCTAATATAATGGAGTTTGACACAACTGCTTAAAGAGGGAATTTCCCTTCCAGTAGGATTGTCTCGCTAGTGGAAAGGAAACGATTCAGAAGAAAACAAATATTTCTTTGGGTCTGACGTCATCTAACATTCATAGAAAACTGTATTTGATAAAAAAATCAATATAATTATACAATAAGATACAGTTAGTTGCACAGGTAACCAGTTAGGATTTTTCCTTACACTTTCTGCTTCAAATTTTTCTGATAGATAAATGAAATATAGGAGAATTGAGACCAAAAACGGAAGACTTTCGAAACGTCGTCCTCTACACTTGTGTCTCCACAGAGGCATTTGCCGTCCATTCTATGAAGTTTCATCACGAAATATAGGACTTTTAAAGTTTAGTATATTGATATTTTAAAATGTATTGAAAGATTGGTCAGCTAATTGATAAAATCCAGAAAACGCTGTTTTAAGAAACAAATCCTCTAGCTTCTCCAGAGAGGTTATTCAGTGGGCATAGCAGGTAGCCTAATAAGGCTTTGCTATAAGAAAACACACATTCAATTTTTTCTTGATGTTAATGTGTTACGTATTTTTGATGTTTTAAGTTCTTCGTAGATTAAACGCAACAGAAAAACGCAGATAACAGCTTGTATAATTTATTACACTAAACTATTAACAAATATAACAGATATAACATGAATTATATGATAACAGTGACAGATATTAAGTTACGACATTCGAAATTAATTACAAAACAAAATACTAGTTTTAAACTTCAAAATTAAATCACAACACAAAACGGTACTGGCCTGTATCTAATGTAATGATCTAAAATTAAAGTCTCAAATTCCAGTCTAGGGTGTGAATTTGGTCCCACGAAGAGATTCCGAAGCAGTTCACAGTTCAATAAATTCGCCGACTCTCAGCACAAGCAGTAATTCAGATGTATCGTAGAGATTGACGAAATAAAATCACGGCTTCCGTAGATCTAATTTCAATCACAAATCCAAGTTGAATATTCACAGCAAACACTTAATCTTTCTCAAATAACTAACTTACTTCTTTTGAAATGAAACTGGTGTTTGAATCTCACTCTTTGTCTTCGAATAAAACTAATGACTGAATCTCTCTCTCTCGAATAAAACTGATGACTGATCACTGAATATATCTCTCGTCTCCGTCTTTTATAACGATAGGCCTATTTCTCGAACAATCTCGCAATTTCCATACAACTCCAGAGCTATCCACGCATATCCGTTCTTGCACGAGACTATACTTCTAGACAGGAAGTCACCAGCACTCATTTATAAACATGTGATTGGTCTACTTAATTCGAGAAAGTTCTAAAACGTTACCCTAAATAAATAACATATTTTAGTTTAAACTTCGAAACAATAATATCAATATGGAAAAAATGAATAATACAAATGAAAATTCAAACACAATACGACATGTTGTCGTTTACAAAATATTTATACATATACATAACACTCTCCCCCTTAAAAGTAAAAAAAAAAAGTTTGAACTTGTGAAAACTTTTTTTTTTTTTTGCTTATTTGTCTTTTTAAACCAACTTAAAAGGGTTAAATCCAGTAGATTCTGAAATAACCTCACGAACTTCAAGCAGTAACAAGGGAACACCCTCAACCCAGTTCTTTGAGTGTTTGTGGCAGTAATTTGGTGGAAACGATCAAGAACACCTTGTGACTCAGGATGGTAGGCACTGGATGAAATTTGATGGACCCTTAATTCATGTATGGCTTGTTCAAATAGCTTGGACATGAAATTTGTGTCTTGATTTGATTGCTCAACTTTTGGAATCCCGAACATGGTAAAGAATTTGACAAGAGCCTTAACAATGTTGGGAGCAGTGATTTTTCTCAAAGGGATTGCCTCAGGGAAACGTGTAGAAGCACACATGATCGTCGAGAGATATTCATTTCCTGCTTTGCTTTTTGGCATTGGGCCAGCACAGTCGATAATGACCCTTGAGAATGGTTCTTCAAAGGCAGGAATAGGCTGCAGTGGTGCTTTGGGAATCCCTTGATTTGGTTTTCCAGTGATTTGGCAAGAATGACATGCCTTACAAAAGCTAACAACATCTTGGCGCATCTTTGGCCAATAGAAATGTCGTCGGATATGATCTAAGGTCTTTCTTACACCGAAGTATCCCGACGATACATGGTCATGAGCAAGACTAAGAATATCATTCCGATAGTATTTTGGAATGACGATTTGATGAATAACATTCCACTCCTCATCAGCAGCAACGTCAGGAGGTCTGTATTTTCTCATTAGCACACCTGACTTCTGGTAGTAACAAATAGGGACAGTTCCTATTTCATTTTCATCAACAGCCAGTTGTAGAAGAGAACGAGTTTCAGGATCATTGTCCTGTTCCTCAATAAGTTTGTTTCGATGAAGAGAGTCGAAAAATTTCTTAGAGTCATCAGTAGAACTTAAAGTTGAGTCAGAAATCTCATCGATGTGAGACATGAACGTATCAGACAAAGAGAAATCCTCTTTGGATTCCTGAGAACGTGTCTGAGAACGAGTAACAGCACAGGCGGGAAAAACATCAGGAAACTCTTCAACGAGTTGCTCTGTACTGGGGCTAATAACAGGTGCTTCAACAACACGAACCTCTGGTACCACCTTACTACCAGCCAAATCATTCCCCAAAAGCATAGACACACCTTCAACAGGCAATGAAGCTTTAATACCCACAGTCACTGGGCCTGAAACTAAGTCCGAATGTAAATCTAATCTATGAAGAGGAATAGAAACGACGCCACCTTCTACACCAGAAATGAGCACACTGGCCCCAACGGATGACTTTTCAGAAAACGGAAGTACACTTTCCAATATCAAACTCTGAAAAGCTCCAGTATCCCGCAGGATTTTAATTGGTTGTAGACGTGAATCACCAACAAAAGAAACAAAACCTTCAGTCATGAAAGGCTTAAATTTGTCCTCAACAATATTTTCAGGTACATCAATAATATTGGACTTGAAATCCACAGTGGACTGAACAGGTTCAAAATCATTGGGAACCAATGATATATCAAACAAGGGCGAAATGAAACTATTGGGTGATGGCTTGTTTTTGAGCTTATAGCACTCAGAAATCAGATGGCCAGGTTTCCTACAATAAGCACATGTTTTGGATGAGAATGACACGTTTTTAGTAGATGATGAGCTTATAGAATAAGATGGAGTCTTCGTTTGAGAATTAGAAGTTTGCTCTTTTTTGTCTCTGTCGACATTTGCATAATATTTAAATGAGTCATTGGGTTTCTTTGTTGTGTGAGATGTTTTGCTTTTGTATGAGAAATCTTTGTGAGTCAAAGCATACTCGTCTGCCAAGACAGCAGCATCATGAATTTTGGAAGCTTTTTGTTCATCAATATAAGTTTTTAGCGTTACGGGAATACATCTTTTAAACTCTTCGACTAACATGAGTTCTCTGAGTTTCGTATAATCATCTTTAATTTCCCTGGAATCACACCATCTGTCGAACAGAGTTTCTTTTTCACGAGCAAATTCGACATAAGTTTGGCTGTCAAACTTTTTGTAACCACGAAATTTTTGTCTGTATGCCTCTGGCACCAATTCATATGCATTCAAAATGCATTTTTTGACGTGCTCGTAATCATAACTTTGCTCGGCTGTGAGCTTGGAAAATACTTCCTGAGCTTTACCCTTGAGAACACTCTGAAGTAATACTGTCCAATATTCGGTAGGCCATTTTAGCCTAAGGGCCAATTTTTCAAATTGCTGAAAATATGTATCTACAGCTTTTTCATTGAATGGAGGTACTAAACGAATCTGTTTGGAAGCATCAAAATTATCCAACTGCATTTGGACAACCTTTTCTTCTGTCTGTGCCTTTCTCATATTGATTTCTTTATCAGCTTTAATGCGTTCCATTTGTATTTCGGCATCAAGGCGTTTGTTTTCTTGTTCTGCCTCAATACGTTTATTTTCTTGTTCTGCCTCAATACGCTTATTTTCTTGTTCTGCCTCAATACGCTTATTTTCTTGTTCTGCCTCAATACGCTTATTTTCTTGTTCTGCCTCAATACGCTTATTTTCTTGTTCTGCCTCAATACGCTTATTTTTTTGTTCTGCTTCAAGTCGTTTGCTTTCAATTTCTAAACGAAATTTCATTTCCATTTCCATTTTTTTTAATTCGAAATCTGGGTGAAAATGAGCGACAGGCAATTGTTGTGCAACTTTTTGAGGTAAAACTTTTTGGCTGACCAAATGTTCAACAATAATTTGTTTAATATCTGCTTTCTTCATTGATTGCTTCACTTCTAAATTAAATGTTTACCAACATCAACCAATTCAGATTTTTTTAATTCACTGATTAATTCGAAAGAGGGATTCCGATTAAATTCGTTTATAAAATCTTCAAGTTCGAATGCCATTTTAAATATACAAGCTGTCTATCTGTATAGAATATAAATCTTATTTTATAATAAAATTAAATTGTTTGTTCGAAATCCCGGACGAGCCCCCAATTTTCTGTTACGTATTTTTGATGTTTTAAGTTCTTCGTAGATTAAACGCAACAGAAAAACGCAGATAACAGCTTGTATAATTTATTACACTAAACTATTAACAAATATAACAGATATAACATGAATTATATGATAACAGTGACAGATATTAAGTTACGACATTCGAAATTAATTACAAAACAAAATACTAGTTTTAAACTTCAAAATTAAATCACAACACAAAACGGTACTGGCCTGTATCTAATGTAATGATCTAAAATTAAAGTCTCAAATTCCAGTCTAGGGTGTGAATTTGGTCCCACGAAGAGATTCCGAAGCAGTTCACAGTTCAATAAATTCGCCGACTCTCAGCACAAGCAGTAATTCAGATGTATCGTAGAGATTGACGAAATAAAATCACGGCTTCCGTAGATCTAATTTCAATCACAAATCCAAGTTGAATATTCACAGCAAACACTTAATCTTTCTCAAATAACTAACTTACTTCTTTTGAAATGAAACTGGTGTTTGAATCTCACTCTTTGTCTTCGAATAAAACTAATGACTGAATCTCTCTCTCTCGAATAAAACTGATGACTGATCACTGAATCTATCTCTCGTCTCCGTCTTTTATAACGATAGGCCTATTTCTCGAACAATCTCGCAATTTCCATACAACTCCAGAGCTATCCACGCATATCCGTTCTTGCACGAGACTATACTTCTAGACAGGAAGTCACCAGCACTCATTTATAAACATGTGATTGGTCTACTTAATTCGAGAAAGTTCTAAAACGTTACCCTAAATAAATAACATATTTTAGTTTAAACTTCGAAACAATAATATCAATATGGAAAAAATGAATAATACAAATGAAAATTCAAACACAATACGACATGTTGTCGTTTACAAAATATTTATACATATACATAACAAATGGTACAAGAAATAAAATAACTATGTGTTACTTAGCTGAATATCTTAAAAAGCTTTGGAAACAAAGTTAATAATATTGTAATTCAGTGTAGTTAAACTGAATTTCAAGTTGCTAAGGGCTAAATTTAACTAAAGTGCAGAAATGGGCAATGTTTGGCCTTTTGTTACAACCTTCACCAGCTCGACGATGCATTTTACAAAATATTTATAATCAGTACCTTCCACTCTAAAGGGTAAAAGTAGCTTTCAGAAACCTACGAGCAATAATAAAAAAAGAATAATTCTTGAAGAAAGAGAATTGTGTTTTAAAACTGACCAGTTATTATAAGTTTTAATCAAAGTAAGTTAGGAACAAAATTCTGTGTATATTTAACTTTCCTTAAAAGCATATTATGCAAAGATGTGTTCCAGCGGGAGGTGACAGCAGGAAGTATACTAACTTACAACTCTAAAATCCTGCATTCGAATTTTCGCGGTGGACAGATCGCAAATATCATATTTGATAATAAATTGAAAAAAAATAGTATTTATAGCAGGAACTGATGGAAGTATTGAACAAACATATACATGAAGGCAGATAGTGATTTTTGTGTCAGAAAGTCACACAAGGACTAGTTGTATATAGCTATCCCTAAGCAGAAGTCACCGAAATATCCGTTACCAAGCAACCGGGTATAGACAATGGATCCTCATACCAGCAGTTCGGAATGTTTACTAGACCACGTATGGCCAAGTATATAACGAAATACAATAATTTATAAAATAAGGTCATAAAGTAAATTTTGTCATACGTAATATTTTAAATTAATCTTTGCAAGTTAAAACATTAATATAGTACATTAAATAGCGTGTGCTAAAGGCTTTTCTATCGAATATTACCTATACTTTATTTCAAATCATCAAACCGCTCTTACCTAAAAATATTCGACTCTAAAGTTTTTTCCAACGTTTCCCTCTAAAAAAAATCTTCCGATCAACCCTAACGAAAAAAGCTTTTCGATTCATTTCTTTTTATTTTCGTCAAATTATTGCACTAACCTGCTACCATATTGTGTAAGGAAAGAATCACAAAAAAACACGTCTCTAATTCGTTAGTTGGTGTGGTGTGTCACCGTTGTCAACCAATTCTGTTGAGCTTCAGTTCTGTCAGTGCCAAATATTTCAATATGGTATCTAGAATATAGACTGTCGTTTTTTTAAAAAAAAATCCCATTTTTTCCCTAAAAGAAAGACAGCGTCACTCTCTACTGGAACAATTAAAGGCGTGTTCGAATCATACCATTTTAAAGTAGATTCGAATAATTATGAGCAGACATTAACATTTGTTAATCTGAGCGAATAGATCAATAGACACGTTCGGTGTCAAATAAACTGCATTACACTGTTGACCTAAAGCAAAATGACTGCGGAAGTTGAAAGTACCATTAGGACAAATAATACAGTAACAAATTATAATCAGTCCAACATTCTTTTTGCCTACTTTATTTTCGAGAATGTGAAAATAAAATAACAGAAATGACTGCATATCTGTCTTATTTTTTCAGCATATAATATGAAACAAAGCATTGTTTTTATGCATTATGAAATAATAGCTTAAATTGAAACTATTTAAAATATTAGAAAATATTTGATGGTTAAATGTGTAAAGTAAAGAATGTTAATATATTGGTGCGTTTCGTTTTAACCTATATCGGAATTCATTTTATAACTTTTTTTGTAATACACCTGTCTGAAAAATAAACAGAAATTAAAATGGTACTGTATAACATTTACAATCTCAGAGTCCAATGAAACTACCAACATTCGTTCCAACACTCCCCATAAAGGTTATAGTAACTTTCATACACGTGTTGACTTAAAAGTTCAAAGAGACTAAATTTTGGTAATATTTAAACTAAGTAAATATTCTCAAATCATAGTAAATAAGTTTTCAAACCTAAGTGAAATTATGTTAATTTCCAAATGTACTGTAATATTTAAGCCAAAAGAAATTTATGTAGTCTTGGGAAGGCTTACAACGCTAAAACTCGAGATTTAATACCCGTGGTGGTAACAGCACAGGTAGCCTATTATGCAGTTGTGCACTTTAAAAACAAACCAATAATGTAATCTTTGAAGTCTAGGTAAATTACACTAGTCTTCAAAGATAAGTAAATTACAGTTGTCTTCAAAAGTGAATAAATTACAGCAGCCCTTATATCTTATTAAAATATGATAAATGCAGTTGTAGAATGACTACGAATATAGATAATTGCAACGTGTATTGTTTAAGAAGTTGACAAATAACTTACATTATGTTTACAACGCAGCTGAAACAGCTTTACTAAAACTATTGTTATTTAATGTGGTGCAGGAAAAGGAAGAATATTACTTCAGAAGCTGTTTATCGGTTCACAAAGCTATTGTTCATTTGTTATTATCTGTTACTAGCTAACAGGAAACGCACTTGTAGTTATGGTTAACGGAAAATAGTTATTTTTCACATTTTTACTGCCATATGTTTTCTGTTTAAATCAGTCATCTATGCCTGCTTGTTCCTCGTGAATCATTAGAAATTAAAACATAGTATCTGATAAAATAAACCGGATATGCTTTTATTTTTAAAAAGAAAGGACATAAATCGAGAAAGGAGAACAGAGTTATTTATTCTGCGTTACAACTACAAGTGAGTGTAGAATATAATTTACGACATTCAGTGAGTTAACCGAAGTGCATTTCATCCTTGACATTTACCGTTTGCTGCTTCGACGTCAGATACCATTTGATTTCTCAGAAGTTTTCCTTGAACAAGTCATGTTTGATTCATGACATCTGAGTTCTGCTTATTTTGTTATAGGGTCTCATTTTCCCTTCATGGTTATATTATCTTATGAAGAATTCCTCAGATCGCGAATACTATCAGTAAAAATTGTTGACAAAAGGCTTCAGCACAGATATTTAGATTCAAAGTATTTATGCAAAAGTTATATATTAGCATTATTCTTATTTGTAAGGAGTATTCAAACAGCTGTGGATAATGGATTATAGCATTTAGAACTGACTCCGGCTGACTTATGGAGGTAATCAACTTCTTACTTATGTAGTTTAGAATATGCGTAATTTCATTCATGAAACTTCCCTCATCATCAACGGGGATTTTTTTATATAATTACTAATTTAATAGCAGAGATTTGTCGGTCAAATATGGATATATTTATTTGAAAATACGTTTTTTAATCAATATTAAGTTTTATTAATTTTGTGCCAGGAGGAGGTCAATAGTTTGTTAGATTCAGTAGAAATCTGAAAAGTCCCGAACTAAAATAATTACTTTTGCTAAAAGTTTTAAATTAACTTTATTTAACTGATTTTAATTTCATAGATTTTAGCACTGAAACGTACCTTTGCTTTTATGCCATATTTTATGCTTTTATGTGAAAATGTTAAAAGGCTCGGCTTGGCCAGGTGGGTTAAGGCATTCGACTCATAATCCGAGGATCACAGGTTCGAAACCCTATCACACCAAACATGCTTGCCCTTTCAGTCGTGGGGGCGTTAGTATGTGACGGTCAATCCCACTATTCTTTGATAAAAGAGTAGCCCAAGAGTTAGCAGTGGGTGGTGATGACCAGCTGCCTTCCCTCTAGTCTTACACTGCTAAATTGGGGATGGCTAGCACAGATACCCTGATGTAACTTTGCGCAAAATTAAAAAAAAAATCTTTCGTGTATCCTCATTTTATTTATTTAAAACATTTTAATGAAAATATCATGTTTTTTTCTTCAAAAGCTAAGCTGAACGTTTTAAGCTGAGATTCACATTTTTTGAGAAAAATTACAAAACATTTGAGATAAATATTTTTGGTCCTGCGTTTAAATTACCGATATAGTATATTTTGGAAAGGAAATATAATATCTCTATCATCTTGCTTCCAGATTTTTATGGTTCAGGTAATTTTATAATAAATTTACTAGTTATCACTAATATACTCTTCAAAAAAACAAACGCAAAAGGCAAAATTTGAGACAAATTGTTAACAAGTTTATTCTGGGTAGTTCCGTATGACACGTTTGAAACTTTGCACATTCACTGCTGAACATCCAAAGTCTGAAAAGTCCACGCTCACAAGTTGAAGTTTAACGTCACTCAACGTCAATAACGTGTATGCCTCCATGAGCATCAATAACTGCTTGGCATCTCCTGCCCATGGAAATGTGGAATGGCTGTCCACTCAGTCTACAAAGCTGCTGCAAGATGAGGTAGAGTATGCGGTTGAGGTTCTCGCCGTCTGCAGACGTCGGTACAACTCGTCCAAGAGATGTTCGATGGGGTATAAATCTGGTGAAGTGGAAGGCTAGGGAAGAACGTTGATGTTGTGGTGTCTCAAGAAAACAGTGGTGAGTCGGGTTGTGTGAGGGGGGCGTTGTCATGTTGAAAAACGTCGTTGACGTTCGCCATTATGGGTTGCACATGGGGCCTAATAATTTATTCGACGTATCGTTGAGTCGTAAGATTCCCTTGAATGTGCAAAAGGACTGTTCTGACATTGTAGGTGATGGCAGCCCACATCATGACGCTGTCACCATCAAATCTGTCAACTTCCTGCACATAGTTTGCTGCAAAACGTTCACCTCGGCGATGGTAAACACTGGTTCTTCCATCCTGCTTACGAAGCATAAAACGTGATTCATCGCTGAACCACACTTCCCTCCATCGTTGATGAGACCATACCCGATGTACTCGAGTCCATTGTAGCCGTGCTTGACGATGTTGTTTGGTGAGGATGACGCCTCTTACTGTACATCGAGGTCGGATTCTTGCATCTCGTAGACGGTTGCGTACGGTCTGACAGGAAATCCTACGCAGCCCTGATATGGTTGAGGAAGTAGACGTCGCAGTGATGGTCCTATCCCGAAGGTGACGTAACCGGATGTAACGATATTGTGCGGGCATGGTCACACGAGGTATGCCAGATCGTGGGCGGTCACAAGTTGATCCATGTTGTTGGTGACGATTTCATAGCCTTGTGATGGTGCTTGGGTGAACATTCACAGCTCTGGCAACATCTGATCGATATTCGCCTGCTTCCAAGCGACCAATGGCGTTGTTGCGTTGTGCTTCAGTCAGTCTTGGCGTAACTATATTGCGTATCGGTGGCTTAACACTGAGCTATGGAAACAGAGAATCCGTCACTTTTATAAGGATTTTGCTCATATTGCACTTGCAGAACATGGAGATCTCTGAAACAAATTTATTGGACACGATCGCGTTTTGGCGAAAAATCCGATGTTTTCCTCCGTTTTCAAAGTGCACAACTTTTATTGTCATTTTGGTCTGCCAATCAGTGCCTCAACATGTGTAACATCACATACTCTGAGCTTGTAACGTTATTACATATATTTCTCTTTATAATACAAAAAATATTCCTTTTGCGTTTTTTTTAAGAGTATAGTGTGATATTTGAATAACATGGGAAGGTTATTTAAATAAATAAATCTCTAGAGGGAATAATGAACCATTTTTTCTAAATCTCTATTTTATACACATATAAACCAGATACATGTTGATATATAGCGGGTAATGTTTCCGCTTTTTGAGCTCTATATGCCAATATCGTATGCATATTATTCATGGATATTATTATGGCAATAAAGTAAACTTGATGTTTTTTATGATATTAAATATTTGAGTTATTTGTTTCATAATAATTACCAGTCTCGTTTATCTTTCCATTGCTATGAGTATTGAGTCAATCGCAAGAAAAGATGAAAAAGTTTATGTCTACAATGACATCGAAATATTACTCAATCCATACAAACAGCATACATAATTAATAGTAGTTTCTGTAGTTTGTCTGTATAAACTATTAATGTATTTTTAAAACATTTATATGTATTATGACCATTATAATACATATAAATAGAACATACTTCGAATAATTTAAAGCTTTGTGTTTAACGTCTCACACCATTAGTAATAAATCATAATGGCTTCTTCAAGAGAAATACGTTGCCAGAATGCACTTCCCTCTGCTGCAATCAATATATTAGCGAAGAAATGATATATTTTAATATCTTTTTTCAAAGGAAATCTATACAACTCTCTAAAAATTGCAATTGATTTTAAATAATATTTAATATATTACTTTGAATATTCTTGCTTTTACCAAAGTTGAATTTCACGCAAAACTATTTGAGGGGTATCTTCGATAGTTAGCCATACATAGTTTCAAATCATAGAGCGGAGGAAAGCAGCTAGTGAACATCGTCTATTGCTAACTGTTGAACTACTATTTATTAACTAAAAGTGGGATTAATCAAAAACTTCTAACTCTCTGAGACTGAAAGGACGAGCATATTTGGTGTGACAGGAACATAAAGAAATTCTGCAGGAGGTAGTTTAAAACAATACAACTTAAACCAGAGTATTTATTATTAACTCAAAATGTGAAAACTCTATAATTAGAACAGAGAAATACTAAGAAAGGATGTACTCTGAGTTTTTTTTTTTCGGAAGAGGCTGTAAAGAGCAAAATATTGTGAAATTATTTACTGTTTAAAGTCGCTATCAGTAGTGAAGGAAAATTTCTGTCTTCGAAACACACAAAGGAAAAACTAACTACATGTAAAATGTATCGAGAACTGGATAAATTCTATGAGAAACAAACTGTTGAATCATTGCTACATAAGGTTTACATTCGAGGGAAAATTTATTCGTTAACGTAATTCTTTAAAAGAAAGGAATAATGAATCAATAATTATTACCTTATCGAAGAAACTGTATGAGAGAGTTGACTAGGTAAAATTTCAGGTGGATACCATGAAGAGAAAAACAAAATATAATATTCAAAAATTCTTATGTTTTCAACTAAATTAAGTTTTGAGCAAGTTATAAAAATGTATGTAAACTATACAGTTGGAACAAATATTAAAAGTGAAAATACATAAAATTGACAATCTTGTATAGTTTAATTTTTACGACAATAATAACTATATATATATATATTTAAATAATTGCCCTTTCTCCAGTGGCACAGCGGCATGTTTGTGAACTTACAACGCTAGAAATCGTAGTGGGCAGAGCACAGATAACCTATTGTGTAGTTATGTGGTTTATTTAAAACGACAATAGATACATATGTATATATATATATAACTAAAGTTGCTAAACTGTAAGGCACTGTTAAATAAGTTATATCTAAAATGGCTCGGTACTCGACTCGTAATTCGCAGGTTCGAATCCCCGTAGCACTAAAATGTTCGTCCTTTCACTCGTGATGAAATTGTAATGTAACGGCCAGTTCTACTATTCTTTGGTAAAGGAGTAGCCCAAGAGTTGCCGATGGGTAGTGATGACTAGCTGCTTTCTCTTTAGTCTTACTGCTGAGCTGGGACGTTTAGCGCAAATAAACCTTATGTAGCTTTGCGCTAATTTAAAAAACAAACAAACAAACATACACCTAAAACGTAGGTCTCAAGTGAACCAAACTAATGAAGAATATTTCAGTGTGTATTATAATAATATATCAAACGTAAATTATGAAATGTTTGAAAGTCACATGTTAACTATTTCAACGTGACCATAAGAAAAAAGAAACGAAGTAGTATCAATTATATCTAAACCAAAACACATACAAGTTTCTACAAACAAACAAACAAATCTATGTGGATAAATATAACCTAAGAATTCTTCTTTTTTCCCTTCTATATCATTTCCTACTGTTTTTATGTTTTTTGTTTTGTTTTTTAATTTCGCGCATAACTACATGAGGGCTATCTGCATCAGCCGTCACTAATTTAACGTTGTAAGACTAAATGGAAGGTAGCTGGTCATCATCACTCACCGCTAACTCTTGGGTTACTCTTTTACCAAAAGATAGTGGCATTGACCGTCACATTATAGCGCTCCCACAGCTGAAAGGGTGAGCATGTTTGGTGCTAGTAGGATTTGAACCCGCGCCCTTCGCCTTAACACGCGTGGCGATGCAGGGCCTAGGTTTCATTACTTTAAACGTTAATAAACATTTTTTGAAATCTAAAAGTGTAAAGTTCAATCGTTATAAAGATTAAATACTTTAAAATTTACTAAAAATACTCAAACTACTTTTCATATATATCCCGTCCGAAAAATAGTAGATTGTGAGTCTTTAGTAGTCTGTCTGTAAATTCATTCAATTAGGCTTTAATTATAAAATGAGTCAATATTTTTTTTATAAATGGTAACATTTAAAAAAAAATAACGTTTGTAAATTTTTAAAGCATACAGAAACATTTATCAAACGGAGAAGATACAGGAGTACAAAACCGCATTAGTAAATATAACGTAACCTAATTTGCTTTTTGCCGAGACTTCTAGATGCCGCTCCAGCTGCAATAGCGAGATGCATATTTGAAAAACAACAGAGAATGCTCGTGATATAAGTGTCCTTACCGGCAACCTGGAACAGTGTTTATATGCAATTGTTTCTTCTTCGTGCAAACTATTACGAAACCATATACTGCTGCATACCATATATTCCTGACATCAGCAGAAAAATAACCAACATTTGGCAAAAACTAGTAACAAAACATGACATTTCAGTTAACACCAAATTTATTCAAAAACTAGGCACAAAACTGAGGTCTATACTTTGTAAAAACTACACTGACAAACATCACATCAGCATTATTTATAAAATACAGTGTGATAACTGCTACGACTTCTATATTTGAGAAACAAGTAAAAAAAAAATGAAAACTAGATTCAAAGAACATAAAAAATCACCTTCACACGTTTTCGAACACTGCAAATCAAATAAACACAACATAACCATAGAAAACACTCGAGTACTAAATAAATAAAGAATCATAGAGAAACGCAAAATTAAAGAAGCCTTACTTATAGGATAACTCAGGCCCAAAATAAACTAGTACAATGGAACACTTTTATATCTATATTAAAAATAATATAATAAATAATAACAATATAATAAATAATATAAAATTATATATTTAAACATCTAAGCACGCCATCTATATTCCAACATTCAGTTACACAACCCCTTTCAAACATGTGGTCAGCTTCCGGTCAGTTACCTCTTCCTTTCTTTGTGAACCTGAAGATGACCGAAGAAAGTCGAAACCTTTACGCATCTCTACGTACACAAAAAAAATTCTCAACCCAAACGAGACGTTTTTACATATATATTTATCTCGATATCACTTAGTTAAATTTCTGTTAGCTAAAGGTATTCAGCTCAAAATAACACGAACAATGTGAATTGTCCGTGGAATTAACTAAGAAAATAACTTTGTTCCGTAGCAGCAGTTAGAAGCGTAATTGAGTTATATTTGTATGCATGGCTCGTGAGATGAAGATTATATTGAAGTTCTTTTTGGAGAAAATGTAGCAGTGTAGAAACTTATGATTACCTAACTGATCTTGAGGAATAGACACTAGAGCTAATGAAATGAAAGCATTGGTCTAGCATCTTAGAAAAACTTTACATTAGTTTATTTCATGCTAAGTGCTAATACTGTTCATAGTTATAATTCTCAGGTTCTTAACCCTATTAACATGGCATTGATATTTCTTCGGGATTTTCTTGTAGTATTTTTGAAACATTTAATTGGTATATAAAATTTTCTCAATGAAATTGAACACGTGACACAAAAAAGTTAAAATTTCTAGTTGTGAAATGCGATAATAAATAATTTTGTTTTGTAGAATGCAAAGATTGATCTTAATATTAATAACATTTTGTTAACTAGCTTAGAATTTGGGTAGCGTTGTATTAACCTTATAACATGACATATGAAGAAAAAAGGTCTTCATTTTGAAAAATAAAATGTAAAATAATTTGAAACAATATATTAAATTTTAAGCATGTCATAGTATAGCTTTAATCCCAAAACCTACTAAAGAATTACGAGTAATTTGAAATTACTTAACATTATTTTATTAATAATTTGATCAGTTGCTGAGGTTTACAAAATCAAATTTGAGTTTAAATTTAAATTATACCACTTACTTATTAGTTGATTTCAAAACTAGAACTTTTCTCTAAAATTGCCAAATTTATCGATACATTTACATAAATTAATAATATATTCTAAAAACATTACAAGCACACCCTGAACATGTTTATCTGCTGTCTTATGTTTACTTTGTTTCGTTTTTTATTAGATTACTTTTGTACTTCGTTTAAGTAATTCATCAGCTTAATCTACTTTGATAATTTACTGTATTAATAAAAAGAGTATTCAAGAATTCAATAAACTTTTTACAAATATTTCGTTTTTAGTAAGTTATTAAAAAGTTAAAATTTAGTTTTATTTAATTGTAATGATTTCATATTCTCAACTCATTAATTACTTGACATATACCTTATATAATTAATTTAATGAAACGGTTAATTTTTAATCTGATAATAACACGAAATAATATGAGAATTACTGTTTTTTGTTTCTTTATCTTAATTTTGTATTTATACAGAATCAGTTATACATTTTAGGATTACCGGTTCTTGTTGTGAGTAATTTTGTTTATTTTATTTAGTATATAAAAATAATCTCGAGTTTAAAATGTTACCAGTTATGAAAAATGATGTATACGTACAGACCAAGCTCCGTTTCTGAAGTATTACTGTTTTTATGTAAAATACTTTCTAGCCCCTCTTTCTAAATAAAAACTATATATAAGTGTATGAGATTATTGAGAATTACTTACGAACTGGTTGTTTAACGAGTGCAATGCACTCCCATAAGGGATGTTGACCATATCGAGTTTTTAACATAGTAACAAACTGGTTTCTAATTAAGTTGTATAAGAAAAATAGCTCGTAGTTTCACTAAATTTGTATTGTCGTTGACAATAATGACGTGTAGAAAATACATTTTATATGGTAGCATATCTAATCAATATAAAACTGTGTATAAAAGTGTTATTATAAGGTGTGTGTATATATATATATGTGTGTGTGTGTGTGTGTGTGTGTATCAAAATATCTTAAATCATTTCAAAGTATAAATTTTCACTGAATACTCCTTTGAAATGTCATAATTACTAAAGAGCCAAATCAATAGCCAGGATATAAGAAATACAATCTACGTGGGATAGAAAATACGTTATTTTGAATATTTGTTTTAATACTTTGTCGAATCTGTTTATTATTACTTTTTTTACACATTATTAATCAAGATATATCATTCAAGGAAACCTTAAACATGCTAAATAAAATTGTTTGAAAAGCAAATACAAAAGACTTATATTTTAATAAACAGTGAATTACGGTGAGAAAAGTTTAAAACCGGAGAATGTATCAGTCTTCATATTAAGATAAATAATTAAAATAAAGTATCTGTTATAAACTCTGACATTAAAGACTATACGAAAAGCTCTGATAATTGCATTGACAAAATGTTCATAATATATAGTTTCAACTATCTGTTGTTAATTTCAATGTCAGTTGAACAATCCATCTGAAAATGCACATAGATATCAGCATTGGGTCTACTATCTACCTGTCCTAGAAAAAGAGGTACAATGTGGTGGTTTCTGTAATTCAAAAAAGAAATGAAGTTCTGTCTCTGTTTCAGATAACACAGACAACCTGTTGGGTATCTTAGTTCTCTGTAAAACAAGAAACCGAAAACG
Source organism: Carcinoscorpius rotundicauda (assembly GCA_011833715.1). Classification (NCBI taxonomy): domain Eukaryota; kingdom Metazoa; phylum Arthropoda; class Merostomata; order Xiphosura; family Limulidae; genus Carcinoscorpius; species Carcinoscorpius rotundicauda. The sequence continues at coordinate 36,206,772 of CM022396.1, read as the reverse complement.
TTTTTATTCTCATGGAAAATTATGTAAAATAGTCGAACTTTCTCATATTCTTTTTCCACAAAAAATGTGTGAAATTTTATTAATTGTGTTCCACATTCCAAAAATAAATGTGAAACTCAGAGTCTGTAGTTGAAGATTTAAAATTAATTGATATAATCTATCAACTGTTGATTTTACATTCTAAAAATTATCTCATTTTTAAAAGTCTGCTTTGTGCTTTTAAAACAATAGTTATAACTGAACATCTTCGTGTAAAAATCACTAAAATTGGTCGAACATTTGGATTATGTTGGATCTTCAGTAAAAGACTTTGTTGCTTTTTTAAATACTTCCTCTGGGTTGTATGTTTATTAAGATAAAAACAAAATAGTTAATCATATTTTTCGAGAAATTAAAACTTTAGATAGGTAGGAAATGACCCATTTTAGGCCTATATACGTTCATTTTAGCACTATAACCTAGAGTGAATTATTTGTAGCGATATATCTACGAATTTATATAACTAAAAACAAGGTTTTTGACACTCGCGATATTCAGAGTATAGGTACAGTGTGCAGCTTTGTACTTAACTCAAAACAATTATCTCTATGTTTTTATACATTTTCTATAAATCTGTTGATTAAATAAATAATTTGAATTTTTTTTTAAAAAGAATAATTTATAAAAGTGGCTCCATAGAGATGTTTTATACGTTTTTTAATCGATTATAATTTCAAACGAAAATACATAAGAATGAAAAATGTGAAGGCGCATGTGTATTAATAAGTAAATTGAGTTTAAAAGAATTTGAAATCGTGTTTTTGTCCTCATTTAGAGTTTAACAATTAATGTAATGAGACTGAATATTACGTTTTGTATAAAAACATAATATTAAAAATCTAACTAAATTTAAAATATTTGTATTGCCTTTCATGTTTTCTCTCAGTGCATTCGTAAGTCGTTATGAATTCTAACACTTGAATTGATTCAGACAAGACAAAAAACATAATTCATTCACTTATTAGCATCCGTAATTTAAACTATTTTTAAAACGAACATTTATGGTAAATATACTGCTCAAAAAATTAAAGGAACAAGTACATGTTTCAGGATATTTTTATCATAATTAAATTTATCTTTGAAAACCATATCTGTTCATCTACAAGTGCATTTTTAAGCTTGCGATTGAAGTTTGAAGCAACTCAAACGAAACTCACCTCACTCAAGGATAATACAACTCAAGGTACCCTATATAAGGCTGTTACGTAACACTATGCATTCCTCATTAATTCTCGAAACAAAAACCAACATGGATCTTTTGGGGCTCGTTTTGTCAGTGTGTACTCTCATCTTCTGTACCCAAGCAGTCAGGCGCCATCAGAAAGAGAATGAGGTGGCCAGGGCGGTCCAGATGCTGGAGGATGGCCAGACCTAGAGAAGGGTGGCACAGCGCGTCGGTATGTCACCAAGCGTCATCATTCAACTTTGGCAACGCTACCAGAAGACGAATTCTTATGAAAAAAGACCAGGTCAAGGCCGCCAATGCTGCATAACAGCCAGATAGGACCGCTACATTGTGACTACCGCTCTGCGGGAAATGTTAGCAACGGTCCTGTTACTGCAAAAAGACCTTCAGCATTCCACTGAAGCCCGTGTGTCGACCCAAACAGTTCGAAATCGTATACAAGAAGGATGCTTTAGTGCTTGACGGCCTGCAAGAGACATTATTCTGACAGCGCGACAGAGTGCAATCAGGTTGGAGTTTGCTCGTCAGCACCTGAACTGGGAACTTCGTCAATAGGCCACTGTGTCTTGTGATGATGGACGTGCGAGAGTGTGGAGACGGCGAGGAGAGCGATTTTCCGTCTGTTACATTGTATAAGTCGACGCTTATGGAGAAGGTTTTGTAATGGTCTTGGGAGACAAATACTTGAGTGGCCGCAGACTTACTCATACTCGACAGGGGTGTTCTGAACGCACGACGATATAGAGACAAAATTTTTGAACCCATTGTGAGGCCTTTTGCCGGCACTGTGAGCGATGGGTTCATTTTCATGCAGGTTAGCGCACTAGCCCACGTCGTCAGACTGTGTATGGATTTCTTTGACGAGGAAGGAAAACAGACTTTTATGTGGCCTGCCAGATCTCCAGATTTAAATTCAATTGAACATTGCTGAGATATGTTGTCTAGGCGTGTTAGTGAACTCCAGCACCCTCTTCAGAATGTAGAGAAACTCCGACAAGCCCTGGAAGACGAGTGAGCTGCCATACCCCAAGATAACATTGATAGACTGATTCGAAGTGTGTCAAACCGATGTCACAGTCCGTGGAGGTTACACTATATATTTAATGTTTCAAATATTTTTTGAATAAATGCATATAAGCTGTTTAAAGTATTATTTCATATGGGATATCAGTTTTGGTGACATTGGTCATTTTTAAAATCTATTTATCCATGTTTTACCGTTCATTACACATTAAACAATGGATACAGATAAAACTGAAATAAAACAAATTATCTAAAAACAAAAATATTTTCAAATTTGGAACACTGAGATAAATTACATAAAAAACATACTTGTTCCTTTAATTTTTTGAGCAGTTTAGTAGAAGTCGTGCAAAGTTCTTAAGATTATGGAACTTTGTCACAAATATATATTCGAAAGTTATAGTTACGAATTGAAAACAAATTTTTCTAGCATCTGTTCAAAGTCAGTGTTATCCTTTTCTTCCTCTTTGTTTCATTGTGTACACACGTTTCAAATAATTATGTTAAGGACATCCATAAATGAAAACTACAGTTCAGATTCTTCAATGTGCCATCAGGTTTGTTTGTTTTTACGATTATTTTAAGTCCTTTTTCAACTACATATTTTTTGCATCAACATATCCTAAACTTTTAAGTGATTTTTAAATATATATTCTTAGCGATAACATTAAAATGTTATATTAGTTTTTTCTTTCACTTTTAGGTTTAAAAGACATTTAAATAAAACTACCCAATTATCATGAGGCAGGGTTGTGTCGCATGTAATAATGGCATTAGTGTCTGTTCAGCGTAGTCTTCTTTCAAAGTAAGATGAATGATGACGCCTGTAGGATCGTACTAAATGATGCTGTTACAAAATAATTACAGTCGTTTTTGATATCACCAAAACTACGTCTGGAAGATGGCTTATTATGTAAATAATATACAATTTTTAAGCCTACGTCTATAAAATCTTTTTTTTTACAAAACAGAAAGCTATGGATAAAATGTTATGATGAAACTCTAAGTTATTGAAGAACTTCATTACGTTATACTAGCTTCTTTCTTATTGGCTGACGTAGTTAATAAATCAGATTATGTGAACTTTATGTAAAAAAGAAACCTAACCCAACGTCTTTGACTGCAAAATTCCTACGAGAGGCATCACACGTGTACTAGTGAATTTTAACAATGTTGAAGTACATTTACATAATTATCATATAACTTTCTACTTTTTTCCGTCTTCCTGCTAATATCTTATTCTACAATTTAGAAATTACTAGTATGTGAACGGTAGCGTAAGTTAGGAAGTAGGCAGATTTTGATATTTCCTTCTTTTTGTTTCTAATTAAGCAGATGGCTACGCAATGGGCTGTCTGTACTTTGCTCACCACGGATATCGAAATCCTGTTTATAGCTTTATACGTCCGAAGATACTGTGTTGTCTTATTACTTATGTAAATTTACTTTAAACATTAAAATATTTCAGATGTGTAATTTTTGTCACTATTATTTGCAGAAGATTTAATCTATCAGCAATTAAAAAATGCTTGTTACTTTCTGTTACATTTTGTACATTGTAACACTAAAAGTTTTACATCCTTGAACAAATATAGATTATCTATAATGCTTCACGTTCATTTTAAATACTCATCAACTGATGTAGATTTTGTATGCTTTACCATAGACATGGAAACAAAGCTATGAACTATGTTATTACACTTTAACATTGACTTAAGTTTTCTAGAAAATGTTCTGTAAAACCTATAGAACTCTTGAACAGAGTCGTTGATTAGTGTGTTACTTATGATTTAATAAAATATTTTATTAGATGTAGCTATCTACATGAATACCAAATGTTCAACTTGTTTTAAATATGATACGTATTTTTGGTGGAGATACTGATATAATTGTATGGAACATTTTCTTATGTATTCTTCACTAGATGTGTACAGCATATATACTCTTCAAAAAAAGAAACGCAAAAGGCAAAATTTGAGTCATATTGTTAATAAGTTTATTCCGGGTAGTTCTGTATGACACGTGTGAAACTTTGCACATTCACTGCTGAACATCCAAAGTCTGAAAAGTCCACGCTCACTAGTTGACGTTTAACGTCACTCAACGTCAATAACGAGTATGCCCCCACCGTAAGCATCAATAACTGCTTGGCATCTCCTGCCCATGGAGATGCGGAATGGCTGTCCACTCAGCCTGCAAAGCTGCTGCAAGCTGAGGTAAAGTCTGCAGTTGATGTTGTCGTCGTCTGCAGACGTCGGTCCAACTCGTCCAAAAGATGTTCGATGGGGTTTAAATCTGGTGATCTGGAGGGCCAGGAAAGAACGTTGATGTTGTGGTGTCTCAAGAAAACAGTGGTGAGTCGGGCTGTGTGAAGATGGGCGTTGTCATGTTGAAAAACGTAGTTCACCATGATGGGTTGTACATAGGGTCCAATAATCTCGTCGATGGTTGCGTACGGTCCTATCGAAAATCCTATGCAGCCCTGGTATGGTTGAGGAAGTACACGTCGCAGTGGTGGTCCTATCCCGAAGGTGTCGTAACCGGATGTAGCGATCTCGTACGGGCGTGGTCACACGAGATATGCCAGATCGTGGGCGGTCACAAGCTGATCCATGTTGTTGGTGACAATTCCATAGCCTTGTGATGGTGCTTGGGTGGACATTCGTAGCTCTGGCAACATCTGATCGATATTTGCCTGCTTCCAAGCGACCAATGGCGTTGTTGCGTTGTGCTTCAGTCAGTCTTGGCGTAACGGTATTGCGTGTCGGTGGCTTAACACTGAGCTATGGAAACCGAGAACACGTCACTTTTATAGGCACATGTTGCACTTGCAGAACATGCAGATCTCTGAAACAAATTTATTGGACACGAATGCGTTTTGGCGAAAAATCCGATGTTTTCCTCCGTTTTCAAAGTGCACAACTTTTATTGTCATTTTGGTCTGACAATCAGTGCCTTAACACGCGTAACCTCACATACTCTAAGCTTGTAACGTTATTACATATATTTCTCTTTAAAATAACAAAAATATCACTTTTGCGTGTTTTTTTTAAGAGTATATATGAATATAATGAGTACTTTAAGCTAATGTATTAACGTGCGACTGATATTTCATTAAACTGATAATTCGTTTCTTACACAAATACTACCGACGGAGTTTGAATATTGAACAATTTCCTGTTTATGGCTGTTATGACAGTCAAGGTAAAGAACTGACTTTAGAAAAGGTGAAGTCACTTATTTTTTAAGTATCCGAAGTATAGAAATAAGTAAATTCACCCAATGGGATCAATATTAATTATATATACATATTTAAAGTGACTCGTATGATATTTAGTGGCGCATGGCCAAAAAGTTAACACGCTCAGATTGTGAATGGTTCGCATCCTGTTGTCACAAATACGTGCTTTACACTTTGAGACGATGGGTGTTTCAAGTAAGCGATGTAACTGAACTACCAGTTCGTTGAACAAGTGATAAAAAACGCGTAAGTAACAAAGGATAGGAAATTGTGCTTCTATTTTTTTAACATAATAAACAATAAAAGTCCAATAAAAATACATAAATTACTGGTAATAAAAAGAAAAACATACTGTTTTCAAGACTATTAACAATAGTAGTTACATAGTTCATTCTAATGCTGAATAATATACAAAAATATATATATGTATCTATATATATAATCGTCATCATGAAATGTGATATTTATATCACTAACTAGCTTCAAGTAAAAGATGTATTGTAAAGGCGGTTGTTCACATTCACAAAGTTTTAGAATTTATACAATGCGATACCAAAAGGATGATAGTACATTCGGTAATTATTGCTCGTGGTTCACCAATCTTTGATAAACTAATGCATTATATAAAAAAATTATCTATATAATTGACAGGAACTGATTTTATACGACGGTTAGGAAATCAATAACCCGGTTTGACAAGAAGAAGAAGAAATAGTTGAAATACTGGTACTTTTTAATTTCGAGGTTATCTAGCTATATTTTTGAAGTTATTGTTTACATACTACGTTAGATTTTGTTACAATTATGTATTGTTCAGATGTGTGCATAAAACATATGTAACGCTCTTAATTAGCAGTTAACGAAAAATTTATACTTTTATGCCTATGTGAGTCAATAAATGTAAAAGAAAGTAATTAAAAATTCACACTGAATCGCCAAGAAAAATTATATCAAAGCATATTTAAACTTTTACAGATTATTTCATAAGTAGATATACCGTCAGTTTAAGTGTAGGTATAATTTCATGTAAAATTTTAAGCATATACGCTTTTTGAGTATTGTGCATATCTGAAACATTATCTCTTCTAATCGTTGTTATATTTTAACAACATACATATTAGCAGACATCGAGGCTTCTGCATCTATTTTTGTAAAATTGTTCCCCGCTGGGACAGCGCTGAATCTTCGGATTTATATCGTTAAAATCAGGGGTTCGATTTTTCTTGGTGAACACAGAAGATAACCCGATGTGCTTTTGCTATGAGAAAAATACAAAACATATATGTTCTGACGACTATCTTGACTGGCCTTTCAGTGCTTCAGTCTTCAGTCTGAAGAATTTTTTTCATCAAAGTTCGGGTTTCAATAACCGCTATGGGTTGATTATAGAGAGAACACTGCGAAACTTTGTGTTTGACAATAAACAAACAAGTTTTTCAGTTGTGCTTAATAGAAACAAGTGGAATTTCTATTAGTTGTATTGGGTAGAACCAAAGTCAGATAGACTTTGTGAAAAATATTTTCTTTACTGCCACATTTTTAAGATTCCCGGTAAGTTCCTTTACCAGGATGAGTATTACTTTCACTTGTAGAATTTCACACGTTTTCAGTTTATGCACGTTTTACTAATAATTTTGATATTTGTAATATCAATCAAGGAGCTCCCACAATTGATTCATTTATATCACGTGCTTTTTGTTCCATATTAACCTATGGATTTTTTAATATACGAAATGTTTGTTTGTATCGAAACCCAGTATTTAATGTTGTAAATCAGCAGACATATAGCTGTACAACTGGGAGGCAATTTAAGAAGAATACATTCTTTCTATTATAATATGCATACATTATTAATTTTGATGTAACATATCGAATTAAATCAATATAAAAAGTGATGCTAAAAATGTGTTTTCCAAACACAGACTTATGTGAACTATAATATAAAAATGTAATGTTTTCATTTGAGGTTTAGAATATTGCTCTGATCCTGAATTTGGCTTTTAATTTGTGTAATAAAATGTTTTAATTTGCTAATATTATATATTGTATATAATTAAACATAAAGACTATAGAACAACTACGATTTTTGTCTTCCGTTTTTTTATTTTAGAATTATTGTGGTTTTTTACTTTACCTTATCTAGAACCATTTCGAACAGCAAGCTTGTATCGACAGCTCACACGTTGCATTGTTGTAATAAGCTGTTTACTGTGGTCTCGATATTGTTACGAGCTTCCTTAAAGTGTTATTTTATCGTACGAATTTGATTATGTAGTTTAAAAGCTTATTGAGAAACAAATCTGATTCAATCTTGTTACCACATTTTTAATATATAATCTTATTGATTACTATACAATAAAAAAATTGAGTTAATAACTACAATACAAGCTCAAGTTACAAACAGCAAAGCTGTTGTGGGCTAACATAAGAGAACACAAATGTATTGGTTGATGTGCACTTTTTGTCTTGAATCTTATACATTCTACATATATACACACATGATAAATAAGATAATTAATTGTTTGTTTTTTGAATTTCCCACAAAGCTACTCGAGGGCTATCTGTGCTAGCCGTCCCTAATTTAGTAGTGTAAGACCAGAGGGAAGGCAGCTAGTCATCACTACCCACCGCCAACTCTTGGGCTACTATTTTACCAACGAAAAGTGGGATTAACCTTTACCTTATAATGCCCCCATGGCTGAAAGGGCGAGCATGTTTGGCGTGACGGGGATGCGAACCCGCGACCCTCAGATTACGAGTCGCACGCCTTAACACGCTTGGGATAAATTTGATAAATAAAAAGCTTTCAAATAAAAACAAGCTTCAATCCAAAACCGCATATCGTTTATTTTGTTAGAAAACACACATTTATTGTTATAGCAATTAATGGTGTTATAGTAGCTCACCAAAGTATGTGCTTAGGAACAAAATTTGTGTTATTTTTGAAATAACATTGTTTGTGCTAATTTACCGCACTACTTTTCAGAGTGTTCCTACAATTTTTTTAGTTTCACAACTTTGAAGTCCCTTCCAAAATCAGAATGTAGATGAACTTATACAATAATGTAAGGAAAACAACTGCAGAATGTTTCAACTTTATAATTTTTTTGCATTGAAAGTGCTATACAATTTTACAACTTTAGCGCGAATAATGAATAGGGAAATAATAAAAGGATAAAGAACATAACAACTGTTCCTCTTCTCCACCCTCTAGTGGCTCATAGGAAATTTAAAAGACTTATGAACTCTAAGTCCAAGCTTTGCTACCCATGATGGATACAGAAGAGATAGCTCATTGTGTAGCTTTGTGGTTAAAAACAAATAAACATACACTAACCTTTTTCGATGACATTTTTAGCTTAGAATAAAACTTTTCAGCTATTTAAAGAAAGACTCAGAATTAATATTTATCGAGTGACAAAAGGAATTAAGGGTAAAGAATAATAGCTGTGTTTGACCTTTTATTTGGTCTCTTGGTGGTTGTTCATAGGACAGACGCTACTTAAAACTAGTCAAGTGACGTGAGAAAGCCTCAAAAAATTAAGTCATAAAATTATGTTTTGTTATAAAGATTATATTAGTGATTAAATACACGATTTTTCAAACAGTGCAATTAAGCAGAGGATTCAAATCTAAGAGGCATAGCTCCAATTAGTTATTTAAGACCACAAAATAAAAAAATCACAAAATGATATTTATAGCTAACTGATGGTTCTTAAAACCTGCCCCCCAGTGGCTCAGCGGTATGTCTACGGGCTTACACGCTAAAATCCGGGTTTCGATACCCGTGGTGGGCAGAGCACAGATAGCCCATTGTGTAGCTTTGTGCTTAATTCAAAACAACAACAACAACAATCTTAAAACCTTAAACATAGAGCATCATTTCATAATCCAATTCAGGCTTTTTGTTTTTCGACAACTGATGACCCGGCATGGCCAAGCGCGTTAAGGCGTGCGACTCGTAAATTGAGAGTCGCGAGTTGGCATCTTAGTCGCGTCAAACATGCTCGCCCTTTCAGTCGTGAGGGCGTTATAATGTAACGGTCAATCCCACTATTCGTTGGTAAAATAGTAGTCCCAAGAGTTGGCGGTGAATGGTGATGACTAGCTTCCTTCCCTCTAGTCTTACACTGCTAAATTAGGGACGGCTAGCTATTGAATTTTTAACTCTGTTGTAATGGTGTTATAATGTGTCCAACCATGATCAAGGTTCTTTTTGTCTTACTAAAGCCATTGTGTCGTTAATAATTATTATGCTAATTTAAAGTACAATAACTTAGTTCATTTATTGTGTGGTCTGAAAGTTAACTAAACAGTTTTGTTGAAAATGTCCGAGCGTGTCTGATTTATGTTTAATTTATCAACTACTCGGGAGAGTGGTTTGAATCTTGAAAATAAATCAGTTCCTCGTAAAATAAAGACATAAACTGTGTTTTAACGTAAATTTCGAGAACGTAAACTATAATATACGCTCATTTTTGAATATATTGATGTGAGTCTCAATAGGAGTACAATATGAACTACAGTTTTCTTTAGTCCATAAAGCACTTTTTGATGTTTCTAACGTTGTTGTCTAATTTACGAATTTAGTCAGATTTCTAAATGTCACTAAGTCAATTGGATTTTGTTTCTTAGAAACTTATTTTAGGTGAAAAAGAAAGCAAAAATCATCATATATAATATTACATTTTGCTTAGATATTAATAAAGAATTTTAAGCATTAATATTTTGATTCTTATGTTCATGATGAAACAATAGTCTATAGCTTCTAATTTGTGATTTGTGCTTGCAAGATAAGCGTAGTAACAAATAAATATAGATGCGACGAAGGAATTGCTTAGATGTCTGAATGCCTTTCGGTAGCAGGTTAGTTTACTTTCATATGACTAAAAAATTTGCTTTTCTGCACTTGATGAATGTTATCACTATATTTTTACTAACAAATCACTCAACCGATTAAATTTATGTTGTAACTAGAGCCAAAAACGACTCATAGAAATGTGAAAACATATTTACGCAGTTATTGATATAAAATAGCTTTGAAATGAAAAACATTTCAAAGATGAGTTTGTATCGCCTTAAGTGGAAATGTCAGTACACACTCATGATCTAACAATATATCTACAAGTATAGTGTTAACAGTAGTGATGTACCTTCAAATATCACTGTCATGGAATCGTACAGAAAGCTGTCCAAATATAATGAAGCAGTTGGTGTTAGCTACACAATCAACATTCTATTCACCACTCTGTTTAAAGTTGTTGAGAATATGATCATAACAAATTTTGATACTGATGTTTTTTTTTTTTACAAAACTGTGTGTTTTTCATAAATTTGTAGATAAAAGTTACATAACTGTACTCGTAAAATTGCTTAGGAATTTTTCAAATTTCAGACAAACACCTGCTTCGAGATATTTTGTGTATCTTTCCTTTGTCAATGATGTATGTAAAATACATTTTCTAGTTTGTTTTAGAACACTTTTTCTTCATATTTTATCATCTTTGACTAAATAAACCATTTATCACTTGAATTGTTGTGAAAATGTTTTACATGCTAATTAAAAGACAATCTTATCTCTACAAGGGAAACCTCTGATACTTGAATATATAGTGTAACTATAACTTGTTAATTCAGCGAGCTCTTTGGCTTTTATTCATATTTTCTCAGACTCATTTCTTTTACAACTTAAAATTTAATAAATGTATATTGAAATATTGGAAGCATCCGATGCCCCTATATGACTTGTACATGTTGGTGCATTTAATAACTCGGTCTTTTGTTGTTATTTTCAAAAAAATATATTTTTAATAGTACCAAAGGCAAGTCTCTTGAAGATCTCGTTAAATGAAGCTACACACATTGATATGAATAAACTATATTTTTATAAATATAATTCATGAATGCGTACCCGCGGCTTCGTGTATTCATCAACAGAAACCTATTTTGTTTCTATACTGGCTTTAATGCTTGTTTCACAATTTTGCTTTCACTATCACAACAAGCATATTTAGATTAGCTTCAGCACACAATGCCAAAATATCTCGTTAGTTCGAAAGGTATTACGATGTGAGTTTAGCTCTATATAAATACATAATTGTAACCTTGATGGTTCATGAAACGTGTATATGGATCCGAATTAAATTCAATTTCCTTTAGAATTTAAAACGCCCGTACCGTCCTTCTCAACAACATGGCGACGCTTTCTTGTTACAGCACTTTAATAAAAGGAATAGTGAGAGAAACTTTGCAGCATATTTTAATGGTACACAAATGTTTATCTCCTACGTAGTTGCCCCCCAGTGGCTCAGCGGTATGTCTGCGGACTTACACGCTCAAATCCGGATTTCGATACCCGTGGTGGGCAGAGCATAGATAGCCCATTGTGTAGCTTTGTGCTTAATTCTAAACAACAACATCCTACGTAGTTGTACTGAGCATCTGAGCTAAAAAGTGATCTGTTTATTTTCTAATGCTTATTATATTATTCATCTCTATGTAATAAATAATGAAAATTATTATCAGAATATTTAGAAGAAAACATTATCTTTTGCCATAAGCTGTGATTATTTGAAATCATTGTTTACTTTATTTTTGTAAAATAGTTTTTTCTTTCTTCAGACAGTAATCTTATTTTGTGAATGTGAGTATGGGGAAATATGATCTTATTTTAAATCGTACTCATGTTAGGTGTAAGAAACCGCGCATTATCAGTATAAACAAAGTATGAGGGTTAAACTTTGGAAATTTTGCATGAATGTGGCAGTTAAAAAAAATAGCTTGTAACGTAATAGCTTATTAGATAAAGCTTAGTGGAAAATCTCAGGTTCAGCAAAGTGCTGGTTCAAACTAAATGGTCCACACAGCTCCTAAAGTAAAAGTAAAATTATTATAGCAAATTTTTCATTTTGTCAAGCAAGTGTTCCGAGTTCATTTGGAAACTGATATACTTACTTAGAGTAGAGTTGAACGTGTAAGAATTCTCATTACTCATTCATATAGATACACTTACAGTTTGAAGACAATAGAACCTGTATTATATGATCAATCATATATACGAGGTAAATTGTGTCAGGAAAATATATATTTATCTTATATATGTAATTTTTTTTCTCAACCCAAATGAGCCGTTTTTACATATTTTTTTTTCTCTACAAGTGGGTTTTCTCGACATCACTGACTATATTTATCCTACTTACGAATTTACAAATTTTCTCTTTTGAGCAGAACAAGCTGGGTTATTCTGAGGTCATAGGCGTAACTTGGGTGGAGATGTCGTGTACACTCTACGGAAATAATGACCTTCATTAATCGATAAAGTTGAATTACCTTACCCTTGGAAAAAGGTCATACGTGAGTTTGCTGATTTTGCCAATCACATTCTCGTGCTGGTGGTTTGAAAGTAAGAAATAACGCCAAGTACGTCGATGATCATTATCTCTTGGTCAAGTTGGTATGTAAGAAGTGTTTTAAACCTAACAATAATTCATTTTAACAGATACGTTTAGCTACAATCATAGTTCTTAACATCTGTTCGTGCTTAACGGGTCTGGCATGGCCGAGTGCGTAACGGCGTGTGACTCGTAATCCGAGTGTCGCGGGTTCGTGCCCGCGTCGCGCTGAACATGCTCGCCCTCCCAGCCGTGGGGGCGTATAATGTTACGGTCAATCCCACTTTTCGTTGGTAAAAGATTAGCCCAAGAGTTGGCGGTGGGTGGTGATGACTAGCTACCTTCCCTCTAGTCTTACTCTGCTAATTTAGGGACGGCTAGCACAGATAGCCCTCGAGTAGCTTTGTGCGAAATTCCTAAAACAAACAAACAAACAAATTCTTGCTTAATTAAAACATAAAGTACAACATAAAGAAAACGAAAAAAATACAATCTAATTCGGTAGTTCATGATCAGCAGGACATTCCCCAACCATTATTTTTAACGAAAACTCAAAAATACATTAACCATGATAGATGCAACTTTTGATTCTCTACTTATTTGATTAAGTTGAAATTAAAACATAAAGTACAACATAAAGAAAACGAAAAAAATACAATCTAATTTATATTTACTGAATTTTAAGATAATTTTAAATTTTTATCTCGTTTTGAAATATAACACGGGAGATAAAGAAGAAATAAATAGACAGAAATTAACTAAAGTAATTTGATTTTATACTGCAAACGAGTTTGTATTGTGTAACATTACCCGCTGTTTAATTTCGAAATGATTTTGATAAACATAGACTGTACACTTAAAAAAGAAATTTTAATAAATGAAGCCACTTTAAAAATGTTACAGTAAAATACAAATTCACTTCCACTTATAATAAAGACAACCCCAAAGGAAAACCATTTATACATTTGTAGCAGTTTGAAGTATTTAATGGCATTTTATCGTTGGATTAAGTTCATGGCTCACTCTATGAACAGTAATATCTTCATGTGTAAATTCAAGAAAATCGTTGAAGCAATAAAGCTTTTCATATTGGTGTTCATTCTATCTGGAAATCAACCATTTTAGAAAACCATTTAATTTGTATAATAACTAGTTTATAATTTCAGGCAACGTACCACATAAAGGGGATAAGACCAGCACTACAAAAAATAAGATGTCTTTCAGTTTAACTTAAGGTTAATTTATACTTGCGAGTGACTAGTGCTGATATAATGTTTTACATTTGACTGTAGAATAAACATAAAGTTCTACATGTAAACTTAGTAGTGTTGTTTTTCATTATACATGATCAATGATTTCATTTCCATAGCAACATATAATGTTTCTGATTTGAATGAAGAGATAACAAGAAAACAACCTTCATAATTTTTATTATTAGCTCATTGCGGTTTAAAGCAGTGCAAATGACTATTATACTTCTGCATCTACGAATGGTGAGTTTCAGCATAAGAGTACAATGTATGTAAAAATAACGTAGATATGAAATATTCGAAACATGTATTTATAAAATAATAGTAAAAACTGAACAGTTTTCTTTGTCCTTGTCTGTAAAAGTTGATAAAACCTAATAATTTATTTTACTGGTTCAATATATATACATTTGTAATAAAGCGAGTTTTCACTTACATGTCTATTCACAAGCATTTAAGTAATTATCTTACATTAAATCTCAATGAAAATTAAATGAAGAAAAAACAACCTACCATTGTAATAATTCACTATTACATGTATTAGTTTTTTTAATAAAAAAAATACTCTTACACGAACTATTTCATCATGTTATAGTATTGATGTATTCCAGGACGGCTGGTATTAGTATTAACACTTTTACTAATAAAGCAGAGAACAACGTTTCGACCTTCTTAGATTAACCTGAAGATGACCTAAGAAGGTCAAAACGTTGGTCTCTGCTTTATTAGTAAAAATGTTAATACCCATATCACCCGTCATGAGATCCATTAATAGCTTAAAAGCCTTCGTTTTTAGCTCGATTAACTATCATAAAGTTGAAAGTAATATTAGTTGCAGATGAAAAATGTCATTCAGTATCTGATAATTTTTTTTTTCCTGAAAACATGCTATTTTGTACGAGTATTCAGACATTTAGAACATGTAAAGTGGTTGATGGCAAAATACCTTTTATTAGAGGTGTAGCGTTCAATAAATGAAAAAAAATAACTTCATAACATGTTTAAATACAGATTTACTGTACATGTGTGAATAAGTTCTCTCTATGACTGAAAATAAGTTCTTTATAACATACTGTAACATTTCACAGTAACATCATTCCCATCACTTTTTTATTCGTTTTAAATTTTGCACTTTAGAGGCAATCACTATAGTTATCTTTTACTTATGTTGCTATGAACAAAGTTAGTGAGACGTTCATTATATTTCGAAAAGTATTTAGTGTAGAGTTATTTAGTTATACTCAACGGTAGTTCATGATCAGCAGGACATTCCCCCAACCATTATTTTTAACGAAAACTCAAAAATACATTAACCATGATAGATGCAACTTTTGATTCTCTACTTATTTGATTAAGTTGAATATAAACTACTCCATAGTAGGTTGTTTATTTGTTGTTAATTTGATATTTGTGTCAATGGTATTGAAACACAAGACGAGCTCTCAGATTTACCATTCAACTATTAAATGATCACTATTTGGCAGAGAAATTTTGATGTCTTTCAAAATTTGTAGCCCATACTGGAAGGATTTACACATTCTCATAAAAATTAAAAAAAAAAACAACCTTTGTGCTCTAAATAAATATAAAAGAATGTAATTTTATTTAAAACAACGTTTCGCCTTTGAGGCTTCTTCAGGAATAATATATAAAAATATAAAATAATAGATGATTGCACTGTTATTTTTGGATTTATTCTAATACATCATAGTTTAATAGTACTATTTGTCTTCCCTTCAAACTTTGTTGAGATGTTTAAAAGACATTTTGTACTGGTGACAGTTCTGACACAGTGGGAATTGTTCTAATAGCCTAGCATTGTGTTTTTCACAATTACAAGTTTATAAAAAACTGAAAACTTACAGTATCTCCCAAAAAAATACAAAGTCCTTACTAAGATTAGAAACAAACGGATTTAGTTTTAACAAAGTCAACTTCTTCATTTATATTAACAAAAACCAAAAGATCACTGAAGGCTAGTAAATGATGCTTAGTCATTTCTAATGTATTATATTCTTGTGTAGATAGATAAATCCTATATAGTATGTATGATTTCTTACGAACTGTTGAAGACACCGGTTTTCAACCATCAAACTGCATTATGTAACACAAATTTTGTTCCTCATAGCATGTGTTATTTCTTAATTGCTTATGTTGTAATAGTACAAAAAATGGCCATTATTCTCTTCAAACTTTGCTTTTGTGACCTGGAAAATGAAACTAAGAAATTAACATTGTGGCAGAAGCAGACCTTATTTTGACGAGCAAAAAAGCTTGAAAAATGTCGGTGACGTTTCCTCTGACTTGCACATTTTCATCTCACAAACCTCACTCCTTGAGCCTCGGTGTCAAAAGCTCGGCATTCGGTTTTGTTAAACCAAGATCTATGATCAAGTCATTCAGGTCCCTCTGGTTGGGATAGTATGGATTTCTCTCACCAGCTGCACCTATGAAAATGTAATCTGGATCTTCAATGTCTCCCTCCTCATCTGATTTACTGCTATCTTGTGAGAATGGCTGCTTTCTCTCTGGCGAGGTGGGTACAGGGAACTCAGGGCAGTTTGGCACTGAGGCGATGGATGATGGAAGGTCCGGATACATGATAGCAGATGCATTGTTGCCAGTCCGACGTTTGGAAGGGTCTACCAGGCAGAAGTAGCAATTGCTCGAGTGGTCAGCGGGTTCACGCCAAATTCTTGGAATAGGGAACTTCATGGCTCTCTTTTCCCCTTTGTACCATCCTGCAAAAGAGCAAAATAAAATTGTTATTATGAAGAATAAATTTACTTCATCCACAACTAATGTATAAGAGATTCATGCAAAATATTTTGTGTGTGATATTTATTTTCTATACTAATTGTCATCTTGCCTTTTATCATTGAGGAAAATCTTATTCTTTATCGTGTACAACCTACTGTACTGTGTAGGAATTGAAAAGATGAGCATATACGAACTAATGTATTTTTATTGTTCAGTGTTTTAGTATATGAAGTGATATCACAGAAATTACATTCATTCTTTTAAAAAATGGATTTTGAATATACAGTGTTCTAGTACATGAAATAAGTTTCGAAATTAACAGTGAGCTTGGGCCAAAAGAGACAGAAATTCTATTGTAAAATTACTACAAATGAGAGCAATTACAATTCCGTATAATTCAGTTAATTATACATGTGTAACAAGTCTACAGATCAATTATTGCCTACTCTGAGTCAATGTCATATACATGGGTATATAATAACAACGAAAACAGACTGGTTTCTTTCCATTGGGTACGTTTTTAACGTTACATAGTATGATGAAAAATTGAAAATAATTTTTGCGAATAAAAAAAAACACATTGATAAAGCCGCCTTACCTTTCTAAGAGAATCACGCGATTTACCCTGACTGGGAGCCGACGACATTACTACTACCTTTTCAGCTGATGTTGATCTGCATCTTCATAACAGCATTTGGCTTCTGGAACATCCTCTTTCAACAAATGCATTCTAAAAAACGACTCTGCGTATGTCATTCTGTCAGCCAAACAGTTGGTTTATTTGTCCGTACATTCTGGATCCACGTGAGCTCACTATAAATAGCATTCACATCATCGCGCTGTGACGTCAGCAGACTTGTAACCATGATAAGGCCTATTGACTGAAAACGTTTCAGTTTTACTGAATTTTGTGCTGTTTATTTCAAAAAATTGAGAAAGAAAGAGAATAAAACAAACAAACATCGACTTATCAGCTCAAAAATGACATCACAATAATGGGAAAAGTAACTGTAAAGGAAGGGCTCATGGTAATTGTAGCTTATGTTCTTGCGGTTACTGTGCGCCAGTAATCAGGTTAATATGTTCAGATAGTAAAAGCATGTACCTTAACAACTACAGTGTTCCCTCGCCACTTCGCGGGCTCGGCCGACCCCCCACCCACATATATATAAAGTAATAAACATTAAATCTAAAATATAGCATTAAATACCATTAAAATATTAAAAATAAATATAATTAATAGTGTAAAGAAAAAAAACAGGTACATTTTGAGATATAAACATATATTTGAGTTTATAACAGCGTAAAAATGGAAACAGAACCAACTGGAAAGGCTATAGATGTACACATTGTGTGTCTGCAAAGGCCACGCGAGATCAGCTTCATGGCGAAGCGATGTGCAAGACGGGCTATGATTGGTGCAGAAATGAAAGACGACCAATGACAGCTACCCATTTTGATTGCCTGTGATTGGTGCTGTCAATATTCATGTCTGGCCTGTGATTGGTGATTTCATCCACAGCAGCATCTTTCCTTGTGGAATCTCGCGGGCTCTGGTTCCTGCGTAGCGAAGTGTAAGACGGGCTGTGAAAGGTACAGAAGTTAAAGACAGCCAATGACAGGCACTCATTTTGATATCTGGCCTGTGTTTGGTGCTTTCAAACACAAAAGCACCTTCCTTGGTGAACCTCTCAGTCTGTTTGAAACAACGTGCTACGCGGTTCAGATCGTTTTACGATCAGTACAATTTTTCAATAAAATAGAAGAACTGATGACTCCTTATCAAATGATTTTCGATAGGCTAAAGAGGCAGAGAAAACAACTGCCAATAACAATGTTTTTCCAGCCGAGCAAGAAAGAAAGGGTACCGGTGGCAAGTACTGTTCCTGAAGTTGCAACGACCGTCGAAGAAATTGCCGATTCACCTTTCACAGAAGAGGAAGTGGTGTTCCCCGAAAAGACACTACCTGCTGAAGATATGTAATTTTTAATTTTAAGGCTTAATATCTTAATAATTGTTCTTATTATTTCAGCAATAATGAACAGTATTGTAATGGGAGAGTTAAATAGTTGTACATGGAGGGTTTTAAAAGTCTAAATGCACATAAATATATACGTAAAAATCGGCGATTCCACTTCGCGGAAAATCTCCTTTCGCGGGGGGTTTTGGAACGCATCTACCGCGATACACGAGGGAACACTGTATAGCAAATATAATATTTATATACAGGGTTGATTATTATATATTTAAATCATTTTGAACAAGCAAGTTAGAGCGTTACGTGAAAACTTACACATGTATAGACTTGATGTGTTATGACATGTGTAAAAACTACATTCGGACATTGAAATTTCGTAGGTTGGGTAATATTACCAAAATTTGATCACTTGGTGAAAGGTATGTAATAGCCCTTTCTGGCAGAAAATATTATTATGCTTAGGTTACAAAGGAATGTACAGAACAGAAATTTGGGATTTCAAGAATTGAGATATTCCTTGCACTCACAACAATTGAAAACGAAGGGATGTGGATGTCAGAGCCACTCATAAAGAAAAAAACAAGTTTAACTCCCACAAAAATCAGCCCTTCCCCCAAATAAAAAGCATCCTCATATCTCAGGTTACAATAGTCAATATAACCAAAAAAGTCCTCCACCTCGAAAACCGACACAGGTTTTTGGTGTAACACACACATATATAAAGAATTACGTATTAAATCAGTCTTGAGTGTTATATTGCAAGTGTGAATCAAATTTACGGAAAAAAAACAACTGACAGGTTTGGTTTGAATCTCGTGCAAAACTACACGAAATTACCTGCACTAACCGCCCCTCATTTAGCAGTGTGAAACTAAAGAGAAGGCAACTAGTTACCACCAATGAATGACAGGAATAGCCATCACATTGTAATTCTCCACGAATCGAGTACCCTAGTCACCAGGCCACAATGGAATTTTTTAAAATATGATATTTATTGCCGATTTTTATACCGTATTTTTTCATAAATCTATTTTTGTTAAAGACCTTTTTGCATATAATTTTGTATGCTTGTTTTATATATTTTTAAGTTTAAGTGTTGTAGTATAACTATTATTTGACCTCTTGTTACGTATTTTTTAAATGTTTTACGTTCTTCGTAGACTAAACGCAACAGAAAAAACGCAGATAACAGCTTGTATAATTTATTACACTAAACTACTAACAAATATAACAGATATAACACAAATTATATGTAATAACAGTGACAGACAGATATTAAGTTATAACATTCGAAATTAATTACAAAACAAAATAATATTAGTTTCAAACTTCAAAATAAATCACAACACAAAACGGTACTGGCCTGTATCTAATGTAATGATCTAAAATTAAAGTCTCAAATTCCAGTCTAGGGTGTGAATTTGGTCCCACGAAGAGATTTCGAAACAGTTCACAGTTCAGTGAAATCGCCGTTTCTCAGCACAAGCGGTAATTCAGAAGTATCGTAGAGATTGACGAAATAAAATCACGGCTTCCGTAGATCTAATTTCAATCACAAATCCAAGTTGAATATTCACAGCAAACACTTAATCTTTCTCAAATAACTAACTCTCTTCTTTTGAAATGAAACTGGTGTCTGAATCTCACTCTTTGTCTTCGAATAAAATTAATGACTGAATCTCTCACCCTCGAATAAAACTGATGACTGATGACTGAATCTGTCTCTTTTCACCGTGTTTTATACCGATAGGCCTATTTCTCGAACAATCTTGCAATTTCCATACAACTCCAGAGCTATCCACGCATATCCGTTCTTGCACGAGACTACACTTCTAGACAGGAAGTCACCAGCACTCATTTACAAACATGTGATTGGTCTACTTAATTCGAGAAAGTTCTAAAACGTTACCCTAAATAAATAACATATTTTAGTTTAAACTTCTAAACAATAATATCAATATGGAAAAATGAATAATACAAATGAAAATTCAAACACAATACGACATGTTGTCGTTTACAAAATATTTACACATATACATAACACCTCTGTTTAAGAGTTTAGGTCTGTGCTTGTTTCTGTCGTTTAGGTTTAGAGTTGTGTAATTAATCGGCATAAGTATAATCTACTACAGGTGCGATATATACTACGATCACCTTGCATTTAATAGGTTTTGAGATTTAAAATTATTGATTGTTTGAGATGTCTGAAGAGAAAAGAAGGAGGATGTAGTAACTACAAAAATGTTATGTTTTCTCTCTTTTTTAGCTTAGTAAGGCGAACAGGTCTACTTTATCAAAGTATTTGAAATTTTCTAAACATATGTGTATTCAGTGCACATGTTGTTCTTGACATATAGTGAAACCCATTGTGGTCTTGACTTTATTCTTATGCCAGTCCTTCATTATCTTAAGTAATCATTCCAGTGTGGTGAACCCTCTATAGAACATGTTGTTAGGCTAGTTTTTCGTTAATCCATCTTCTAGCCGTATCTTAACAGGACATGGATCAAAGGCCATGTCGTCGCGTTTGTTGACTTGCATTCAAAATTTTATTGAATAATCACTTTATCAATATATGTCAGTAAGTTTAGTATCAAATTGTAGAATATAATACAAATTTTAGTATTATATATTAGTATATTTCGTAATTTAAAAGTAAATATTAAAATAACTCACCTAAATATCGATTTTTAATTGGTATGTTGAATACAGTATTGATTAAAATTAGATGTTTGTGGTGTCGAAATACTAAGTTTATAGTTTCATATGAATTAGGAACTGAATTTACCGATATTGACAAGCTAGAATATAAAATAAAAACTTTAAATATTTTTTATCTTTTGATATCTTGCCTATATACTGAGTCAAACACAATTTATCTCTTTCTTTTTTTGGAAACGGCTTCTTTTGCAGCATGTGAATAATCAACCTAAAGTTCAAAATATCTCTGCAATCGCTTTTTCAACCATTTTAAAGTGGTTTGAATAAAGATTTCAAGATTTTGATTAATAAAAAATATAAAATACAGCTTAGCTACTAAGCTAGATGAATTATAATAATATTCTATGGTATCGATATAGTTATTTATAATTTTTGGAATATTGTGAATTTTTTTGAAATAATGTGAACTTGCCCAAAACATAATGTAATAAAATATAAAGTTGCATATACTGATAACACTTAATCTGTAGATTTTATTCATAAAATAAAGCAGGAAATCTTTCTTCACAGATACATGATGAAAATATGACAATCCACATGTGATGCAAATTCCTTATATCAGTAGCTGGTACTATATGTGTGTGTGTGTGTGTAGAACACGAAAGTTGTGAGAATCATGTTATTACAAGTTGCTAGAAGTTCTAGAAGTTATTCACAACACTTTAAAGAAGTAATAAAATAGATGAATTTCGAACATTATTCTTACAGTGCAAAAGAAATTAATGAATTGTCTAAAGGATTGGTGCTATTTTAGGAGCAATATCTAGAAAATGTTTTTTTGTTAAGCATGAAAGTACTAAAAGCGAATATATATTATATACATGATGAATAAAAACATTTGTGTTTCATTCTAAATAAACGACCTTTTGATTTGGTTTATTACTTTTTCATCTTCTTTTGTTTTGGATACACAATATGGTTATAAATGTAGAAAACAAATCAAGATATATATTTCCTCTTTGATATTAAAGTCATATTTTAGATTATATGTCTTGAGGGTACGGTGAGCCATAGACTTTGTACATCATTTTCTTATGTAGATATATGTCGAGAAAAATGTGATAATTATTAACCTGGTGAAAGAAATCAACGTTAACCTCAGCATCGTTGTATATATTTTTTAATAATCTTCGGAAAGAGATCACAATGTAACAATGTATGAATAGATATAAAATTCAAATAAACTGTGACCGTTTCAATATAATAGTCTAATTATATATCCATGTTTGATGACCTATTAATATCTACCAAATGTAAGTATTTAATTATCTATAATTCAGACATATCTATATAAGCTTAGCATTAACAAAAGTAAATTAAATTTACTACGTCACATATTGTATTTAAGACTTAACCCTTGTAGTAAAAATACACATTCACATTGAAAGTAGTTTCAGTTGACAGCTGTGATGAGCAGATAATTTACGATTGTTGAATGTGCACGTCTATCAACAACTTCATCTAATTTATATTTTCGTTGAGATTCATTTTTTCTACTTATAGAAACGTTGATATGATATTTAGAAATTTGGCACCATTTTATCATGTTTTACGTTTTCGGCTTTAAAAATAATTCTGCTAAATATTAATATTTGATTTCTATTAAAAACTCAAATAATTTGAATAATCGTCTAAAACTGTTTAACGTTCATATAATTATAAGAAAAATATTTTTCTTGTATACTTTACTTAGGTTTAACTGTGTAGTTATCCCATTTTGTTCCTTTGACAACATTTATCAAAGCATTATCTAACAGTTTTACAGTTTGACCAATAGAGACCCAATGTTTTAGGCAAGTATGGATTCAACAAATGCATGTTTTGTACGATTTGTTTACACTCTAGAAGCACAAATAAAAACAGAAATATTTCAATTTTTTTAAAATTACAAGTTTATTTGGCATGTTGTTAAGGTGTTTTGGCCTGTTAGTTAGAAACGAATATATGTATCATATATATGTGATAACTATCAGCAGGAAATGATTCATCACGGTTCAGAAGATATGAACCTTGATTGAAGCTCAGCAGGAGGCGAATAGTAATCCGCTTGAGGTTAAAGGTAGGATCTCAGAAGGACAACGAGTACTGTAAGGTAGGCATTACCTTATCTTTATTGATAAAAGGACAAGACTTGAAATATCGAACGCTGAATAAAGCATTTCATGATAAATTTAAAACATACTCATTTGACCTATCTCCGTGATCGTGTTCTTGCTGAAATCGAAGCCAATGAATCATATCCTGGGAAAGTCGTGAGCCCAAAATATTGAATATCGTATATTGAATAACACCTGTGAATACAACAGGCACTTTTTGTGCCCAGTGTCTAAAGTAACAGTTTATAAATATAGAATTATAAAAATCTACATATAACCGGAGGTAAAGTGTGTGAAGGAACAAAATACTTACACTCTATGGTTCTTAACGCGATATATTTAGATATAAGAGTAAAAAATGTTAATTAAAACAAATCGGTTGATATTATCTCTTTCGATTAGGCTACTCTAATGTTAAATTTCATAACAGTTTTGAAATTTTAAAGCATTACACCAGAATAATGTGGCATGTTGTCAGAAATATTTGTACGTGTGGGCAAGTGAGTGTGATATCTCTGGAATAAAATACAATACAGATCTATGATAACTAGCAAAACGAAAAGTTATAAGAAGTTAAGAGTGGTGTTTTCTAAACAGGCAACTTGATCACAACGCCAAATTAAACTCCACTGATAAGCAAAACCATTTAGGACATTTTAATATAATAACAACGCTAAAAAACTCTGATCAGTGTGAAAAATGGTAGAATAAACGTAATGTGAAGCTTTTTTTACTTTTAAGTAAATCATCACGTATCTGTTTATTATATATTAATGGAATAGTTTATGCACAATATTAACGAAAATATTTCACTAAGACTAGCAATCATTTAATTATAATTGAGTCAATTTATATGTCTCTTAGATACTATGAATCATAGATATATTATTTCATTTTCTGGCCGCAGTGGTCAAAACACGCCTCAAAGAGAACAGATTATAAAACTAATGACAGAAGATAGCCCATTTTAATTTCAGTATCTTAGAATTTATCTATTACAGATCTTATGAAAGGCACCATCGGTTATATGTACTCAACAATTTGTAAACATAAAGAAATTCTAAGCATTCTAATTGGATAAGTGATTATATTAACGTTTGATAAGACAAACCCAGTGTAATATGCGCAAAATAACAAATATTATATCACATTCTTTATGTCAGGTTGACTTTGTAGTATCATGTATACTGATAGGTTCAACTCATAATGGTGATGATGACATCATCTGTTGCAAACGTTCACGTTTAAAACAGTGTTTTAATTGGTGTTGCGTATGGTAACCTTAATCTTGCGTGCGGCTGCTCGGCTATAGAAACCCATTTCATGAAGCTCCCGACGAACAGCTCTTGTGCTGACGTTGCTTCCAGAGGCAGTTTGTAACTGGGTAGTGAGTGTTGCAACTGTGGACGGACAATTTTCTTGTGCTACGCGCTTCAGCACTCGGTAATTCCATTCTGCAAGCTTAAGTGGCATACCACTTTGCGACTGAGCTGGTGTTGCTTTTAGACGTATCCACTTCACAATAACAGGTGGCATCCTGTGGCAGTGCCACGTTGAAAGTCACTGAGCTCTTCAGTACGACCCATTCTACATTTGTCTATGGAGATTGCATGGCTGTATGCTTGATTTTATACACTTGTTAGCAATGGCCGAAATAGCCGAATCCACTAATTAGAAGGGGTGTCCACATGCTTTTGGTCATGTATTATGTATCTGTATGGATAGTATCTGTAGTAAATCTATAAGATTTACTATTTATCCCAACAGAGAAAAATATATCAGTATAATACCAGTATTTCAGTAGATAAAACACTCTTGTTAAGCACAGGTTTTTGACATTAATAGTAACAATACGATTATATAAATATCAGTATTCTTTAAAACAAAGAAATATTGCTAAGTAAAGTTTATTCAGTTACGTAAAATTATGGTAGTTTGTATCTTAATATTAAGTGGTATTTCAGTGTTAATATTTTATATATTAAAAGAAAACTAGAACATTAGCTTCTGTTTGTGGTGTAAATAAGTTCAATCTGATCACAAAACAACCGAAATAACTTGTTATGTGTGTTCATTTATAGGTTTTCGCATAGTAATGTTCTTATCAGCAAAGGTACTGTTTGCAGTATGATACTCACAGATCTAAACTTACTCATATGAATGATTTATTATAAGAGGTACTCGGTATGGCCAGGTGATTAACTCGACTTGTGATATGGGAGTCACAGATTCGAATCCCATCCCACCAAAAATTCTCGCTCTTTCAACCATGGAAGCAACATAAAGTGACAATCAATCCTGCTATTTATTGATAAAAGAGTACCTTAAGAATCAGCGGTGGAATGTGATTACTAGCAAGCTGCCTTTTTTCTAGTCTTATGCTGCTAAATTAGAGACGGTTAGGGCAAATAACCCTTGTGTAGCTTTAAAGAAATTCAAATGTAACATTGTTTCAGTTTATCCATCATGCAGGCTTATTAATTTTAGAGTACAGTGTTTGGCATCGTATAGAAGAATACGAAGCATAATAGAGTTATTGCAATTGCTGTGACGTTTAAGACGATAAGGTCATGACATTAAATATTTTATGAGTTATTAACTTATAGTGACAAAGGTGAGGTGTGATGATGGACGTTAGTGTCAGTACAGGGTTTATGTTTAGATCGCGGCCCGGCATGGCCAAGCGTGTTAAGGCGTGCGACTCGTAATCTGAGAGTCGCGGGTTCACATCCCAGTCGCGCCAAACATGCTCGCCCTTTCAGCCGTGGGGGCGTTAAAATGTACGGTCAATCCCACTATTCGTTGGTAAAAGAGTAGCCCAAGAGTAGGCGGTGAGTGGTGATGACTAGCTGCCTTCCATCTAGTCTTATACTACTAAATTAGGGACGGCTAGCATAGATAGCCCTCGAGTAGCTTTGTGCGAAATTCATAAAAAAAAACGTTTAGATCGTTATATTTTCTTTTGAGAAGTAACTTGCACAATATTATGAAGACAATTAATTCTGTGAAAAATTTATTGTTTAAGCAATGAAACGTGTTTGTGTTTATTTTCTTAATGCAAAATTACACAATGCGCTATCTGCACTCTGTTCACTGTGGAGAATCGAGTCCTGGGTTTTAGAGCTGTATATCCATAGACTTAACGTTTATCCACTGGGAAACATTAAATGGTAGAGATATTAATAACAAACACAAGCGATAAATGAACACAAATTTTAGATTTTAGTCACGCTTTAAAACAGTTAATGAAGAAAAACGTTTTCACGAGAAACATGATTTTTGACACAAATACTTACCAGAATACCTTGATGACTTTACATTCGGAAGTTGTTTAGTCTCTTGCAGTTAGTGTTAGGCGACGTTACCATTCGTGTTGTCTTAATGGCTTCAGGAATGATGTTATTTGTTGGCTATATTTGGGATTTCCAAGGGCATTGCATTCAGATCATGGTGAATGCCGGTTAGAAACCCCAAACATACCACAGCCTCTCGTTATATTTTAATCCTTATAAGCCACTTACATCTCTTTAAAAATAAAACACAAACGGAAATACAAAAAGATCAGAGACCTTAAAAATATTTTTCTTACTTAACAAATAACTGTGAAATTACTATCATGAATATCTAATACCTGAAATAATAATGCCATGTTTTCCTATTATCTTAAATGACATAAGTTTAAAGAAGTCTAGTTTATCTAAACAAGCTAAATTAAGGGACTATTTTTCAATTATGGTAAATGCACATGAAAGTTCATTATTATTGTACATAAAGTAAGTATTTCGGAATAACTGATAGATCAGAAACTATAAATAAGCACGGAGAACGGTCAGAGACGTGTTAATAATAAAATGTTTGATCTATTCTGAGATATAGAAAAGTATAGGAAAAGACTAAACTTTTGAAATAATAGTAAATATAAAGTTTTCTATTGAAAAAATAAAGAAATAATATTTTGAAATAAATAATTGAGTTAATCCATTTTGAAACACTAACATAAATAATTCACTGACACATGAAGTTAAAACAATTTATATTATTAATTAAAATAATGTTTCTGAAAAACATGGCCTCCCAGTGGCTCAGTGGGATGTCTGCGAACTTACAATGCTAAAAACCGGGTTTCGATACCCGTGGTTGGCAGAGCACAGATAGCTCATTGAGTAGCTTTGTGCTTAATTCAAAATAACAAATAAATAACAAAATAACTGAAAAACATGAAGAAAAATACAGATAGCACTAACAGAAACATACTATTGGATTATAAAAGTAATACAATTTACAAAGTTAAAGAAACATTGTTATCAAAGAATAAAGATGGAATGATTACAGTATTAATATAAAAAACTGTGATATAAAATATAAAGACATTAACACTAATGATTATACTTTACTTTCTTTTAAAGTATTTTGTAGAACAAAACTATTGACAAACCTATAAATATAGATTTATATTTTTCTTCAGGGATTTATATTCATACTAATGATTGTTCCCAAGATTTCCTTCAGTTAGAATTTGAGAGAGTTTTGAAAAGGCTGGAATAGTTCCAGAACTACTTGGGTATTTTGTTGGTGACGTGTTTCTATGATGTTTTACATGACAAGACTTAAACGGGCAAAGAGCTAAGAAGAGAGCACAAGAAAGTTAACACTTTCATCCCAGTAGGAGACATAGTGTATACCACATCTCAGACGCAAGAAGGCTGCTGGGAGCTCATCTCTTCAATGAGAGGTCTGCCTAAAAATATACCACCCACATGGACACACCTCTGTGTTTTTTAAGGTTGCTGCAAGTATTTATTAGTACGTTTTATGATATAAATTTTAATTTCTAGAAAGCAAGATCATTTATATAATTGGAAATAAAAAACTACCTTTTTTAAATCGCAGAATATATATATATATATATATTTGCGTTATTCTTATAATCACGATACATTTTTAGGTCACTGTGAATACCGAAGAGTCAGTCACACTGAATATAACGCAACTCACCCTGTAAGTAAAGGATTTTCACTCGTTACTGAATAACAACTGGTCTAATGCTATACAAGTTACTGTATTTACGCTACCCGTGAATACAGTAGCAATTAATGCATAAGGTATTATGAACCTTGTATGAGAGAAATGAAAGTAATATTTTTGAATATTTTTAGGTAGACTAATAATAACATCTGGAAGTTTTTGTTGTTGTTTATTTCATCATATTAAATTTACAGCGGAAGGGACATATTATTATTCTCTGGATATGCTGTGAAAATATATGACGTAGTGATACATCTTCTTAACATGGATACATAAACATATCTTATACTGTTGGCTGTGTAGAATGAGGAACAATAAAATGACTTTTTAAATATAGTCAACCAAAAATCGTACGGGTAAGAAATACTGAGTTGCTCTACAACCTTTCTTTTCAATTCCTGCTAGACCTATACATGTTAAAAAGAGTTGCTCTCTGTTGCGTTCAACAACATTAAATGCCTACAGAGAACCTTGGGTGATCTATACAAAAATACTTTCCACTTTCCTTTTCAAAATATTCTTTTTGTTAGCATATCATAAAAGATATTTTTGTGAGTTACTTGAAATATAAAATCATAAGTGGTACAAACAGTTATATATAATTATGACTGTGTTTATGCAAGGCTGTTATAAATGATTTTTTTAAAATTTCAAGTAATGTTTATGAATATTTATGTTATGTGTATGAATACCAGTTAATTTGTTGGTTGTTTAGAAGATCTATTTAGACAATGACAATTATAATTTTATAAAAACAATCTCAACCGTGTAATTTCAGCGAGGTATAATGCTGTTCATTTTAGGATTAATATGACCGTGGCATTTATTTTTCTCATAATCTAATTTAGAACTGATTCATTCAATCCCATTGAAAGAAAACGAAGTTTTCCACTTGAATTTTCTCATGATCTTGAATTTTATATAAATATTTATGCTTAATAGAAAATTTAAAGATTCTAGATCTGGTGAAATATCGTGTATTCCTTGAAATAAGGATCATAATATTCATCTCTATTATTATAATACTATTTTGTTTTCCACGCCATCTGGATGTACAGTCTGGGCATGGAGTGGTCTATTGACTAATCTGCTCGGATTGCAAATCCGAGGGTGGTTTATGGTTACTTCTATTGGATAATGAAAGAATAACTCAAAAGTTGTGGTAGGTAATCTGGGAAATTTAAAGTTAGAGATGGCTACACGTAGATTGTCATTTTTGTAGCCTTGTAACATATTTCATGATTTTGATTTTATGTCTAAATTGTTTTCATTGCTGTTCTTAACCTTTTCCTACTTTTGATCCTTACTTAAAATGGTCACTGATTGGCCTGTAATAGGGTTTTGGAATTCAAAGCTCGTGGACCTGTTTTGAATTCTTGCTACACCAAAAAATGTTATACACAGATTAATTTAGAATGAATTAATGTAGCATAGTTAATTTATAAAAAAATATATGTCAGGTTTTCAGTTCTTGAATATATATCCTAATGAACACCTTGGTTCACCATGACCGAGTGATTATGGCGCTCGACTCACAACGCCAGGGTCGCGGATTCGAATCTCTACCCCACCAAACATGTTTCACCTTTTACTCATGAGAACGCTATAATGTTACATACATTCGCACTATTCGATGGAGAAAAAATAGCTCAAGAGTTGGCTTGGATGGTGATGACTTTATAGGCTTCAACTTCAGGTGTATGATTTATTATGTTAGAGCTATGTTTCTGGCTGTATAAATTATAAGCCTGAAGTTGAATCTTATGATTTATTTTATATAAGAACGGCTAGCACAGATAGCTCTCGTGTAGTTCTGTCAGATAAAGATAACTCACATTCAATTAATGGTATAGAATCAAACGGTTCTAGCGAATGTTGTTAGTTAGTGCCCTATATAAAAAAACTTTCTTTTTTATAGTAAAATCTGATAACTTTGTTGCTATGAGTGAGGTAACATAAAATAATTTTACACTAAAATCAAGAATTGTGAGTTAAAAGTTGCAAAAAAAGTAATAATTTTACATTAATTGGTTTACACCAACCAAATAAACTATCCCTTATTACTTATATTTTTTGTGCTGAATGAACTTTGAAAGTGAGGTAGAAAAAAAACATTTTATGAGTTTATTCTAACTAATTTCAGCTAGTATTGTGAGTTATGTTTTTAACAATATAAATTATATACCTGAAGTTGAATCCAATAATTTATTGTCGAAATGCTTTTCGTGTTTTGTTTTAATTATTAATAAAATGACAAATACATACATACGTATATTTTGTACACTGAATGCGTTTATAGAACTAACAAAATAACCAGCATTAGTTTTTATTATTTTGTAATGCACAAGAGATTTTTGTGGAAATGTTTTTGCATAAATAAAAGTCCAAAGATACAACATTTAAGCGGATTGTAACTTTTTTATGACGTTTCGACCAATCGAGTGGTCATTAGTATATGAAAATAAAAACAGTTACCTGATGGTGGTCACATTACTAGTTAAAAAATAAATAATTAACTCAAAAGCTGTATCTTTTGACTTATACTTAAGGTTTATAGTGGATTTCCTCTTCTCACAAGAAGTTTACTTACTTAGTTACAATAAATCAGCATTACATAGTTTGGTTTCCCACATAGAAACCAGAAATTTGACAAATGAGATTATCATCCTTAATATTGTCTTAAACTACAACTAATACTTTCAGTCATTTCAATTAAAATACGGTAAATGTTCGGGTTGAAGCCCCATAACATTGTACATTTAAATTATCTCTCAAATCGTACTTTTATAGAAAATAGCAAGAAGGTCACGTTCTTAAGCGCTAGAAATAAAATCAGCCAAAAATTGTACAGGCTGGTCGCTAGAAAAGCGGAAAATTTGTCAAACAGCTATTTATTTTTACAAAGAATAACTTTTACAAAGTTTTTTAAAGGCATATGTTATATTACAATCATAGATGCTCAAAATGATAATAAAATCATGCATTTTATTCATGATGTAAAGAAATCAAAATAGATAGCTTTATTTATATCTATGAGTGTAAGTTTTAGTGTCTAAACTGCAGTTCAAGGACAAAAATAGATGATTTTAGGCTGCTAAAACAATGTAGCTCACTTTTGAAATAGTCTTTGTTTTATTATATACAAGATGAAGCCAATTTTCTCTGCATAATACGATGCAAAATCTCCTTTTCCTGTACTTATTCAAGAGCTGTGAAACATATCAAGTCACAATACAAGTACCAATTCATGAGTGTTTAAGATTTATTTTTAATCAAAAAGAGTTTTGTAAAATAGGTTCCAAAATATGAGACGTGTAATCAATTTCTTGGGAGAGTTTTGTAGGACAATACACGTTAGCCAGGTCCCAAAATGTTCCGCTATGAGAAGTCTGACTTATTTCTTGAAAGAGTTGACACAGCAACTAAAACACTGATATATATATATGTATATGTACATTACAACAAATTACTGTTTTTTCTGTTTAATGTTTTAATGAAGGAGTTTCAGTTTTTCCAATCGAACAACACATATTTCAGTTAATTATATGGCGTAGTTTAAAGATAATGATCTATATTTCTTATCACATGTATTGTGTTATTTCGTTGATTTGTTATAGTATTTTTATGAATGGAATTTGAAACAAATTTAGTTTCTTAAGCCTCACGTTGCAATGAGACAAACTTGACTCCATGAAAAATATTTATGTGAATATTTATTAATCACAAGGAAAAAAATTAAACCACAGCACAGTGCTGATTTTTAACGCACATATCTCTATATATTACAAGCAATAAAAAGTAACTCTCAACTTCTTGGGTTGACACTTGAAGATTTGAAGATGGAAACACGCAGCGCTTGGGACTTAACAGGCCAGTAGACTTATTCAAGAGACTTCCACCCACTGCACCTCTAAGACCCAGGTGCTATGCGTCATAGTTTCTTGAGTTCTAAAATTGTTATTCACATTATCCATCATCTGTCCTCTATAAGAAACATTATTTAATATTTTCAACCACATTTATTCATTATTAATTGAAATAACAAATTTAACTTTTACTGTGTTACTTTTTATTTACATTTATTATCGGTTAATCAACGTTCCCTGAGTACTAATAGTTTTTTAGTGATGTTAAAAAATGAAATTGCCTTTTGTGAACTTTCAAGCCATGATATTACATACTTTTTGTCAATAATATATATATACATTTGTTTCGGCTTCCTCGTACTTATAATTAATCGAAATGTTTTATATTAATGCATCATAATACTCGGAACCACTCCTTCCTTATATCACAAGCTTTAACACGTTTCTTCAATAGATAAAAAAAATACTGTAGTTGACCCGGTACGGCCAGGTAGTTACAGCGCTCGATTCCTAATCTGAAGATCACGGGTTTGAATTCCCGTCATACCAAACATGTTCGCCCTTTCAGCTGTGGGGGCGTTATAATGTGACGGTCAATTCCACTGTTCGTTTGTAAAAGAGTAGCCCAAGAGTTAGCGGTGGGTGGTGATGACTAGCTGCCTTCCCTCTAGTCTTATACTGCTAACTTCGGGACGGCTAATGCAGATAGCCCTCGCGTCGATTTGCGCGAAATTAAAAAAAAAGAGCATATTATAGTTTAAGATGTCATATGCTTATTATTTTGGCTAACACTGACTGCCACTGAAAACTTTCTGAAAAATTACTTTTTGTTTGATATTTTTATACTGTGATAGTATCTGAGTACGTTAGACATATATATTTCAAATAATATAATTATTTATTATCCATAACACTGTGAAAGCTAGGAAGACGTTTTAAAATAACAGCTATTTCGCTTTATTTATGTTCTCACAAAACTTGCTTAAAAACCGTAAAAATTAAGATATCAGAGAGTGGATACAGAAAATATGTATACATAAGGACGTTCTACATAGAAAACTTTCTGGAAATAAATGTTTGTGATTTGAGTAATATCAAAGACACACGAGCACGGATTTGGTTACAGGAAAGAGAAAACGAAATATTTTCTTTTGTTTAAGATTATTTTTATATATCAGTGAGCATTTCTTGGTAGATTT
This sequence comes from Carcinoscorpius rotundicauda, assembly GCA_011833715.1. Taxonomy (NCBI): domain Eukaryota; kingdom Metazoa; phylum Arthropoda; class Merostomata; order Xiphosura; family Limulidae; genus Carcinoscorpius; species Carcinoscorpius rotundicauda. Next base: position 36,172,996 of record CM022396.1, on the reverse strand, counting down.
CTTATTTAGAATAATTATGTAATACCACTCCATTCTTGTTATGCACTCAGATTGTGGCACAATACTTGCCTTAACGATGTAGATCACCTCACTTCTGAGAGTAGATATTTTTTAACGAATCAGATTTCTGGCCATTTTAGTCTATAACCTCACAGTAACCAGAGCAACTCTTCTGTTAGAATATACAACAAAAATAACAGCTGCACAAAGAGAGATTACATTGAAGATAATCCCACTAGAAGACTTGGCTAATATACTTCCATTAAAGAAAGTCTTAGAGACTCCTGAAAGCACATTTCTACTCACTTGTAATCAAAGAACTGCTTCACTGTCGAACCTTACCTACAACTTAAGATGTTCAAAAGATACTGCACTCAGTGACGTCACCTTCTGACCGCGCCCGTTCGGGTCTACAACCCCTCCCTCTTACTAAATTTCACTCTCAGCGGTCAGTGGCATTGATGACTGTGAACTTATTGGTGGATAAAAAGCTGGAAGAACAGGCCATGAAGTTAGTGGTCGCCCTCTATCGGTGGATTTCATAAAAGCCGAAAATTATACCATTGGTCAGTGACTTCAAAACTTTAGTATTCCACCCACAAATACCTTTAATTAAAAGTTCATTGTTCACTGAAGTAACTATAAAATGATTTCAGAATAAAGATGAATGTCCAAATAATACCATTAAAACAATAATCATTTCGTTTCTCGCTAACACGATAAGTTTCAACGTCGTTTAGAAAACGTTTGTACGACAAAGCAGGAAAAATCCACTGGGTAGTTTACATTGACTGCAATACAGCTATTGTAGCTTGCCGCCAACTGGTTTATACTAAACGAGTAACATGAGCGTTTTGTATATTTGCCAACTTTTTATAATCAGTCGAGATAAGAAAATATTGTATTATTGAATCTCGTTTTATTATCATACAGTTCAGAGTATTCAGTAACAAAGTTAATTCTGGAAAAACAAGTTCCAACAAAAGTTTACACACCATTTGTTATGTTTTTTTTAATGTTTTAAGTTCTTCGTAGATTAAACGCAACAGAAAAACGCAGATAACAGCTTGTATAATTTATTACACTAAACTATTAACAAATATAACAGATATAACAAATTATATAATAACAGTGACAGATATTAAGTTACAACATTCGAAATTAATTACAAAACAAAATAATATTAGTTTCAAACTTCAAAATAAATCACAATACAAAACGGTACTGGCCTGTATCTAATGTAATGATCTAAAATTAAAGTCTCAAATTCCAGTCTAGGGTGTGAATTTGGTCCCACGAAGAAATTCCGAAACAGTTCACAGTTCAATGAAATCGCCGTCTCTCAGCTCAAGCAGTAATTCAGATGTATCGTAGAGATTGACGAAATAAAATCACAACTTCCGTAGATCTAACTTCAATCACAAATCCAAGTTGAATATTCACAGCAAACACTTAATCTTTCTCAAATAACTAAAACTGATGCCTGAATCTCACTCTTATTCTTCGAATAAAACTAATGACTGAATCTATCTTCTTTTTTCGAATAAAAACTGATGACTGAATCTATCTCGCGTCACCGTCTTTTATACCGATAGGCCTATTTCTCGAACAATCTTGCAATTTCCATACAACTCTAGAGCAATCCGCGCGTGTCCTTTCTTGCACGAGACTACCCGTCTAGACACGAAGTCACCAGCACTCATTTATAAACATATGATTGGTCTACTTAATTCAAGAAAGTTCTAAATGCTACCCTAAATAAATAACAAAATATTAGTTTAAACTTCGAAACAATAATATCAATATGGAAAAATGAATAATACAAATGAAAATTCAAACACAACACGACATGTTGTCGTTTACAAAATATTTACACATATACATAACACCATTGAAATTTCCAGTTTTTATAAAACCAAATCTTTCATTATTCGCTAACTCAAACGACACTTCCCGTAAAGATCAATAGCATATGCAGATGAGAGGTGCGACGTAAATCCTTTAGACGCACCACCTTGTCTAGAAAAATTTTAAATGCTGAACTGGTCTTTTGCCGACCATGCCACAGCCTCTAATCAAGGGCGGTAGGTAAGACTGAACTGAGGAAAGGTGGAATGGAATGGGGGTAGTTGTAAACAATGTCTCGTCAAACTGAACTATAACTATTCTTGCTTATAATAACCAGCAGCTTACTCGCTGAACGATACTACATTCTGATTTGCAGAATAAAATGTCAGGTAGCATCAATTCTTAATCTGGCGCAAATATGATTGAGTCGCCCGGAATTTGATGCTTTCTTTTAATCACGGACGAATCTCTTCTCAAGAACTTCACACAAGATACGAAGTTAGTTTACTTTTTAATCTAAGCGACACTTTAGGTTATTTTGTGAAGGTTGTGTGACACAAAAATGCGAACAATGAAAAATTTTGCACAAATATCTTCTTAAGTAATGATACCAGCTAAAGAATCTCATATAATAAAAAGATGGTGATTCTTGATTGTTGTATTCTTAGTCAGAAAGTTACACGAATCACTTCAGGCGGGTTATTAGGGTTTCTTTGGGAGGGAAAATACTCACAAACAAAAGAAAAACGAATTCGCGATAAGGTGGGAATATTGTTGAAAAATAAAGTTACATAAACACAAAGAACTCAGGCATAGCAAAACGCGTAAAATTGGATAATCAGCGTCAGTTTTTTTCAATTGATTACAATTAAAATAGACTATCTTACAAAACTGATCTAACAAACCTAACTTGTTACATATTCAAAACAACGTGCTTATAAAATTACAAATTTCAAGGTCTGTTGATTAAACTGCTCCGTTTTGACCCTAAAATGTTGGAGTAGCAACTTTTTGGACAGTAAGGACGAGAGATCATTTACAACCAGGCTGGACTTGCGGCAAATATAAAGGTGTAATATTCATAAAGTTCTTGCTAGAAGCGTGAAGCAAAATTACTGATGGAATTTAAGTAGGACCAAAGTCTAGAAGTATTCACTTTATTTATGATTAAAATTCGAAGTTATAGAAAAGTAGGTTTCTTATTAAACATACTATACACAGATCAAATGAGGCCCAAATATTCACCAAAATGAGCTAGAAGTTTCAGTAGCAAAGTAAATCAAATAAAAAACATCATATAGTGATTATCATATAATTATAAATATAACGATATTTTAAAGTTCTTTTTTTCTCCATTCACACTTGATATTTTCCTAAATTTGTTAAGGAATTTTTGGTAGACACATTCTTAATAAAATGACTGTAATACATATTGTGTGAGCAATGCAGTCTGTTTGGTTCTAAAATTCCAAACAACTTCTTAGAGTTAATGATAGTTAAACAAACACTTTAAATTGATACATTCCTTCGTTAATTCAGTTTTATCCAAATTTAAAAAACAAAAAACTGGAAACAGCTGACCCATTAGTGTGTATATATTTATATGTGTATTTTTTATTGTACATAATAACATTAAAAAGCCCTTGAAAAGTGGATCTGTCTTCTTTGCTAGGCCACTGATGAACAATATTTCACATTTCAAAAGTAGACATATTTTAGTCCAGATATTTGTGCATTTAAAGATGTTATAGGTATATGAGAATACTAAAAACAACTTTAATATTTTATGTTTTTACCGAGTTATAAGCAAATTGTTTGAACATAATTATATTCTAACAAAAATTCAACTTAAGCTTTATAACAACAGTTACTTTGTCACTTTTTAATATAGGCTTATATAAACTGTCGTTATTCAAGAACTTTAATAAACCTATAGCAGTAGTATCAGTTGGAAAGACTTTCATAGACTCCTGTTTAAATTACGCTGGCAGAAGATGAATCAGTTGTTAATTTAATATTATTATAAACAATTCCATAGCTAGATGTTTAACAAACATACTAAAATAAAGTATAATTTCTACCATAATATTTATTAAAACTTATCAATAATGCAAAGCATATTTAATGAAAATAACATATTTGAATATATTTAGAGCTGCTATAATTGACGAATATTATTTTTATATTAATGCTGTCAGCAGAATAAAATAATAATATTCAACAACTGTAAGTATCTAGGTTTTTGTACAGCAACAGCAGACTTGTAACTACAGGGAAAGGAAATACATTCTAACAAATTATCAGTAAGAATTATTTTGAAAATACTTTTAATCAGAAATCAATTTCAAAATATCTGTACTTACACGATAATAGCAGTTACCCATACATTAAATTTAGATTTCTACTGTAAACAATCAGGTACACTGACAGCAATTATGACAAAAATAGTATAAGCATGTTTACAGTTAACTGGACAGCAAAACTGCTTGAAATTTTGATTCTAATTTAAAACATTGATTATTTATAAGCTAATTTTGAAATAATAGATATTTTTTAACAAAGTAAGACTTTTTTATTGTAAAAGAAATTCATTTTATTATTTTATTACAATTTCATTGATCAAATTGCGGCACACAGTAACAACAACAACATAACATTAACAAATAATTAGTAATCCGATTCGAATTTAGCTCTTCCGCGACGTTTACAATTAATAAATAGTTTGGTAGTTTATTTTTGAAATAATATATTATAAAATATACTTATTTATGTTGACAGTCGCTACAGTGCAGTAAAGCTGTGGCATTCACTGATTCCAGGAGCTACATCTCAAATTATTTTATTTTTCGATGACTTACGACGGAGTATGTCTAATAGCTTCTTTCTATTTTTATCATCTCAAACCTAGTTCGTAGCAATAAAAGTGAAAATATATCCGTTCTGTCATTGTATAAACTCCAATATAGACCATCTGAATAACTATTTTAATTATAGTATTACTATCTTTAAAAATGCAGGCAGAATATGCGTGTATATATTTGTTTGGTAATGCTTTATTCATTGGAATAGTGAGTAACAGAACATTGTTATACGAAAGCAGAAAAACACTGTTTCAGAGTATTATTACACACAAATCTATGTTTAGATCTTTTTCCCATCAACGAAATTAACGTGTTTATATTTATAAGGGGAATAATATTGTTTTATCTAATTTAATAGTGATAAATAATTGAGTATGTAGCAATGATACATTCTCATGTTGGATTGAGAGCCTAATATTAAAAACATAAACTTTAAAAACGAAACAAAAAACCTTATATATTCTTCGAAAAAAACAACTGGATAGTAAATCATTATAATTTTATATGAAGCTATCTGATTATTATTTGCTAAATTGGTGATTTATTTACGAAAGAGTTTATAATTAGCTTACCATTCAGATGTAAATCAGATTAATCGATATTTTATGCGACATAAAAACATCTTCCGGTCTTTCCAAAATTCACTAAATATACATTGGAACTTAAGCTAGTAGCTACATAGTCGAATTACGTATATGGAGAAATTTTAATGCCCCATGGTGAGTCACTGATAAGCTTACAGACTTACCAGCACGCAAAAACAACAACTACTTACTATGTAGTTATGCACTAAAATAAAAACAAACAAACAAACTTTTTGATAATTACAAAAACGATCTAAACTCATAACATTTTTATATATCTCAAGAATAGGTATGACTATTTAGGCATAAATATTACATGACAATTTCAGGACTGGCATGGCTTGCTAATTTTGGAATTCGACACGAAATCTGCGGTTCATGAGATCAAAATCCGGCTTGATCCACTCCACTCTTTGAATTCTGGGAGCTTGTAATATGACGGTGAAAACAACTATTCCTTGGTAGAAAGTATTTGAGATTCAGCGGTGGGTGCTGCAGGCCGATTGCCTTTTCTCTGGCCGGTAGCTCAAAATTAGGGACGTCGGTAGATAATTTTAGTAATTTTGTCTTAAATAAAAAAACAGCATGTTAGCGTGTATAGCACAAATGAATAAAGTTATTCTTCCCTCAGATATCATCATAAAATATCAACAATATGCTTAGTAAAAGTATTTATCATATGAACGGAAAGATGTAGATCGGGAAGCGCAAAAGGTAATGTAAGAATATAAGAAAAACAAAGAGGTGATAATTCATGCACATTAAGATAAAATGTAACAGATATTAGAAACAGGAACAGTAAACAAAAATAATATTTTTATGTTGCCAAAAATTCATTTTCTCAATTGCTTTTTTTAGATTCAAGGATACTCCTGAGCATTATTACTGAAAACGACTAACACGTTCATGTTTTTGATCATGAAAATATAAAAGATGTATATTTACAAAAGACATCGAGCTCAAAAACAATTAGAAGTTCTGCTATTATTGCTGTAAGAAGATGCCAAAACATCTTTCAGTGTGGAACAAAATCATTTTAACAGGTAGTTTTTGTTTCGTCGCTCAGTATGATATAGGTATAAACTTATCCGGGTAAAATATGGAATTATGTTCGCCCAGTTTTCATGCAGGAACGTAATCTATATGATATTGGTTGGAAAAGTATAATGTGAATTGAAATAAGCATGATTGAACGTGCAGGTAACTATATTCCGAGGAAAGATATATAACATTTATGATAAATGATTGTATTCAGTTGGTGAGGCAGTTTGTCTGGTAAGTTGGTGAACGTACCGAATATCCCGAATAATGATATATGACATTAATTTCACACTCTAAATGGTTATAGCATGTCGTTAATCTTATATGTTAGAGCAATTTGGCTAGTGAATTAACGAACGATCGATAATGGTAAAACTTACTAAAATCAACATCTAACACATACATTAAAACAGTTATTATAATAATTATTATAATATTATTATTATTAAAACAAGAAGTTAAGAAAGGGGCAAGTTTTAAACAAGAAGTTAAGAAAGAGGCAAGTTTTAAACAAGAAGTTAAGAGAGAGACAAGTTTTAAAGAAGAAGTTAAGAAAGAGACAAGTTTTAAATAAGAAGTTTTGAAACAGATTTTAAACAAGAAGTTAAGAGAAAGACAAGTTTTAAACAAGAAGTTAAAAAAGAGGGAAGTTTTAAACAAGAAGATTATAAAGAGACAAGTTTTAAAGAAGATGTTAAGTGGCTGGTTTTAAACAAAAAGTTAAGAAAGAGGTCAGTTTTAAACAAGAAGTTATAAAGAGAAAAGTTTTAAATAAAAAAATTAAGAAAGAGGTTTTAATAAAGAAGTTAAGAAATGGGCAAATTTTAAACAAGAAACTAAGAAACAGGCAAGTTTTAAACAAGAAGTTTAGAAAAAGGCAAGTTTTAAAGAAGAAGTTGAAAAACTGTCACGTTTCAAACAAGAAGTTAAGAAAGATGCATGTTTTAAACAGGAAGTTAAGAAATAGACAAGTTTTAAACAAGAAGTTAAGAAAGAAGCAAGTTTTAAATAAGAAGTTATGAAACAGATTTTAAACAAAAAGTTAACATAAAGAGAAGTTTTAAACAACAAGTTAAGAAAGAAACAATTTTTAAATAATAAGTTAAAAGCACGTTTTAAAGAAGAAGTTAAGAAAGACGCATGTTTTAAACAAGAAGTTAAGAAATAGACAAGTTTTAAACAAGAAGTTAAGAAAGAGGCAAGTTTTAAAGAAGAAGTTAAGAAAGAGAGAAGTTTTAAATAAGAAGTTAAGTGGCAGGTTTTAAACAATAAGTTAAAAAAGAGGTAAGTTTTAAAGAAGTTAAGAAAGAGGCAAGTTTTAAAGAAGAAGTTAAGAAAGGGGCAAGTTTTAAACAATAAGTTAAGAAAGAGGCAAGTTTTAAACAAAAAGATAAGAAATAGACAAGTTTTAAACAAGAAGTTAAGAAACAGGCAAGTTTTAAACAAGAAGTTTAGAAAGAGACAAGTTTTAAATTAGAAGTTAAAAGGCAGGTTTTCAATAAGAAGTTAAGAAAGAGGCAAGTTTTAAACAAGAAGCTAAGAAAGGGGCAAGTTTTAAACAAGAAGTTAAGAAAGAGACAAGTTTTAAAGAAGAAGTTAAGAAAGAAAGAAACTTTAAATAAGAAGTTAAGTGGCAGGTTTTAAACAGTAAGTTAAAAAAGAGGTAAGTTTTAAACAAGAAGTTAAGAAAGAGGCAAGTTTTAAACAAGAAGTTAAGAGAAAGACAAGTTTTAAACAAGACGTTAAGAAAGAGTCAAGTTTCAAAGAAGAATTTATGAGACAGATTTTAAACAAGAAGTTAAGAAAAAGGCATGTTTTAAACAAGAAGTTTAGAAAGAGACAAGTTTTAAATTAGAAGTTAAAAGGCAGGTTTTCAATAAGAAGTTAAGAAAGAGGCAAGTGTTAAACAAGAAGATAAGAAAAAGACAATTTTTAAATAAGAAGTTGAAAAATTGTCACGTTTTAAACAAAAAGGTAAGAAATACACAAGTTTTGAACAAGAAGTTAAGAAAGAGAGAAGTTTTAAATAAGAAGTTAAGTGGCAGGTTTTAAACAATAAGTTAAGAAAGAGGTCCGTTTTAAACAATAAGTTATAAAGAGAGAAGTTTAAAATAAAAAATTAAGAGAGAGGTTTTAAACAAGAAATTAAAAAGGGGCAAGTTTTAAGTAAGACGTTTAGAAAAAGACAAGTTTTAAATAAGAAGTTGAAAAAGTGTCTCGTTTTAAACACAAAGTTAAGAAATAGACAAGTTTTAAAGAAGAAGTTAAGAAAGAGACAAGTTTTAAAGAAGAAGTTTTGAAACAGATTTTAAACAAGAAGTTAAGAAAGAAACAATTTTTAAATAAGAAGTTAAGAGGCAGGTTTTAAAGAAGAAGTTAAGAAAGGGGCAAGTTTTAAACAAGAAGTTTAGAAAGAGGCAAGTTTTAAACAAGAAATTTAGAAAGAGACAACTTTTAAATAAGAAGTTAAGAGGCAGGTTTTCAACAAGAAGGTAAGAAAGAGGCAAATTTTAAACAAAAAGTTAAGAAAGAGACAAGTTTTAAATAAGAAGTTTAGAAAAAGGCAAGTTTTAAATAAGAAGTTGAAAAACTGTCACGTTTCAAATAAGAAGTTAAGAAAGATGCATGTTTTAAACAGGAAGTTAAGAAATAGACAAGTTTTAAACAAGAAGTTAAGAAAGAGTCAAATTTTGAAGAAAAAGTTAAGAAAGACAAGTTTTAAACAAGAAGTTAACAAAGACGCATGTTTTAAAGAAAAAGTTAAGATATAGACAAGTTTTAAACAAGAAGTTAAGAAAGAGGCTAGTTTTAAAGAAGAAGTTAAGAAAGAGGGAAGTTTTAAACAAGAAGTTATAAAGAGAAAAGTTTTAATTAAGAAATTAGGAGAGAGGTTTTAAGCAGCAAGTTAAGAAAAGGGCAAGTTTTAAACAAAAAGTTAAGAAAAAGACAAGTTTTAAATAAGAAGTTGAAAAAGTGTCACGTTTTAAACAAAAAGTTAAGAAAAAGACAAGTTTTAAATAAGAAGTTGAAAAAGTGTCACGTTTTAAACAAAAAGTTAAGAAATAGACAAGTTTTAAACTAGAAGTTAAGAAAGAGGTTAGTTTTAAATAAGAAGTTATGAAACAGATTTTAAACAAAAAGTTAAGATAAAGAGAAGTTTTAAACAACAAGTTAAGAAAGAAACAATTTTTAAATAATAAGTTAAGAGGCACGTTTTAAAGAAGTTAAGAAAGGGACATGTTTTAAACAAGAAGTTTAGAAAAGGACAAGTTTTAAACAAGAAGTTTAGAAAGGGGCAAGTTTTAAACAAGAAATTAAGAAAGAGGCAAGTTTTAAACAAGAAGTTAAGAGAGAGACAAGTTTTAAAGAAGAGGTTAAGAAAGAGACAAGTTTTAAATATAAAGTCGTGAAACAGATTTTAAACAAGAAGTTATAAAGAGACAAGTTTTAAAGAAGATGTTAAGTGGCTGGTTTTAAACAAAAAGTTAAGAAAGAGGTCAGTTTTAAACAAGAAGTTATAAAGAGAAAAGTTTTAAATAAAAAAAATTAAGAGAGAGGTTTTAATAAAGAAGTTAAGAAAGGGGCAAGTTTTAAACAAGAAACTGAGAAACAGGCAAGTTTTAAACAAGAAGTTTAGAAAGAGGCAAGGTTTAAACAAGAAGTTAAGAGATATAAACGTTTTAAAGAAGAAGTTAAGAAAGAGAGAAGTTTTAAATAAGAAGTTAAGTGGCAGGTTTTAAACAATAAGTTAAAAAAGAGGTAAGTTTCAAACAAGAAGTTAAGAGGCAAGTTTTAAACAAGAAGTTAAGAGGCAAGTTTTAAACAAGAAGTTAAGAAAGAGACAAATTTTAAACAAGAAGTTAAGAAACAAGCAAGTTTTAAAGAAGAAGTTGAGAAAGAGACAAGTTTTAAATAAGAAGTTAAGAGGCAGGTTTTAAACAAAAAGTTAAGAAAGAGGTAAGTTTTAAACAAGAATATATGAAAGAGGTCAGTTTTAAACAAGAAGTTATAAAGAGACAAGTTTTAAATAAGAAATTAAGAGAGAGGTTTTAAACAAGAAGTTAAGAAAGAGGCAAGTTTTAAACAAAAAGTTAAGAAAAAGACAAGTTTTAAATAAGAAGTTTAGAAAAAGACAAGTTTTAAATAAGAAGTTGAAAAAGTGTCACGTTTTAAAGAAAAAGTTAAGAAATAGACAAGTTTTAAAGAAGAAGTTAAGAAAGAGACAAGTTTTAAATAAGAAGTTAAGAAAGAGACAAGTTTTAAATAAGAAGTTAAGATAAAGACAAGTTCTAAACAAGAAGTTAAGAAAGAAACAATTTTTAAATAAGAAGTTAAGAGGCACGTTTTAAAGAAGTTAAGAAATGGCAAGTTTTAGACAAGAAGTTTAGAAAGGGGCAAGTTTTAAACAAAAAGTTAAGAAAGAGACAAGTTTTAAATAAGAAGATTAGAAAAAGGCAAGTTTTAAATAAGAAGTTGAAAAAATGTCACGTTTGAAACAAGAAGTTAAGAAATAGACAAGTTTTAAACAAGAAGTTAAGAAATAGACAAGTTTTAAACAAGAAGTTAAGAAAGAGCTCTAAAACTAGCTTTTTCAGGGAAGGTGTTCAGGATTTTTTAAGACCTAAACAACATTTTATGCATGTTACATTGGTGCCATGTTGCACTTACTCTTCGTTGAAACTAAATATTACCTTGAAATGTTAAGAATATTAAAGATGTTGAAACACTTCTTACAAATGTGAGTGACCAGTTATTTGCACTTCATATCACACGCCTGATTTGAATAAAATAACAATATTTACATTATTATGTATCAGAGATTTTGCCATGCCAACCTTATATTTTATATTCCAATTATGATTCAGTCATTTAGTATAATGTATGATTTACATAGCTTTAGTCAATTCTTAGACACAATGTTGTAAATTTTTATTACTGCTGCTTTGATGTTTTATTAAATAATAAAACTGTAAATACATGTGCAAATAGTTATTTTTATATCACAACATATATAGCTTTCCCAATAACCTTCTTTATTATTAAGGTATTTATTGATTTTTGCTTCAGTTACATCTCTTGGGAGGTTCATAGAAGTTTTCTCTTGTCATTATATGATGCTGGTGATATTATAAAACTTTTTATTTTCAAAGTAGTTTTGAATCTTAAAAAAGTGCAACAGGGGAGGTTGTTTTCTCCTAAAATATATATAAATATATTAATGTTAAAAATTTAAAGTCCATCAAACAGTTTAATTTCTGTGTTTGCTATTAGTTACCTGGCAATTGAAAATATTAATCATGAGACACCGCACAATTAGACTTAACAGGAATATTGTTGCGTTGTTCGTTCGTAAAAACAGTGAACTTATATTAAAATGTTGTAAAATCAAATTATCGTTTTCTGATTATGTGATGAATAATTATGTTATCATAAAACCAAGTGAAGTAATCATAATAGATATTATCATTGTAACTTAGGAATTCATCTTTATATGACAATGTGTGTTTAGAAAATAAACTCAAAATTGGAAAATGTACATATTTGAGGGGAAAGGAATATATTATTAGAAACACCAGTGCCCACTTTCTGAAAAATCTCTGAAGCTCATTCCTACGTTAATACTTAAGATATATATAAAATTATTTCACAAAACTCTGTTAAGAAAGACTTACGAAGTACTTTAGGAATACAATTATCTGAAATAAATAAATAGTTTAAACAAAACAAAAGGTCATTTACGTCAAACAGAATGTGTACAAAGTAATCTAATGTGTTATAAATACGTTTTATCACATATTTACGTAATATATCCTTCTTTTCATTGACTTTAACAAGGTTTATCTCAGTTCATTAAGAAAAATATTAAGTTAAGAAAGATATTCAGAATTTCCTCAATACAGACACGAAGCACTTCGTGAAACATTCTGATAAAATTATTCTGTTTGCTGTTAAGCTCAAAACTATACAACTACCTATTTGTGCATTGACAACCACAAGTATTCAAATTTGATTATTAATGTAATAATGTCGCAAAATTAAACTGTGGGGAGAGGTTCTTCGGAAAGATATAATTCTAATTATCGTGATCCCAGCTTTAGTGCAAAATAACACCTGGTTTACCAACTAAAAAATTTGGGTTGCGTGTTATGTTAAGAAACATTGTTCTAAATTATCGTGATCCCAGCTTTTAAGGTGAATATTGATGTTTACTTACATCAATGATTTTTTTCTTGAACCAAAGTTACTAAATTATCTTAGAAATAAATAAAGGATTTTCCCTTTGGGTGAATGAAAACCGCATTCAACAAATCATCTAAACTTTTGTTAGGTATAATGAAAGTTACTATTTTTGTTAATTATTGTGCTGCAAAGGTGAGTATCTAGAACAATTTAAAACGTCTGTTGCAAAATGTAAGTAGAGTTATCTGAGCTCATGTATTGCGTTGTTGTATGACTAATACTAATTTTTATTCGTCACTTTACAATCCTTTACTTGAAATTACGTATAAACTTTTCCAGTATTCTTTTCTTTGTATAATGCTACTGTAATTATAGTTTTTACTTTACAATATGAAAGTACAGACTTTCGTTTATTTAGAAACGTAAGCAATTAAGCTTGAACGTTAATTTTTCTAAAGATCAATTTTCGCCATCGATATGTATAAATATATACATACTATCTAGAACACAAAGTTAGAGTTATTAACATTGAGAAAATTTAGGTAATTTCTTTTGAATAAAATAGAGTATACTCGAGAAATTACTCTATAACCATTCAAATAAAAATGTAAAATTCCAAGGCTTTAATCTGCGAATCTACTTAACAGCTAGTTGCGATCCAATAAATAGCTTTAGTGCAAAATAACACCTGGTTTACCAACTACTGCTAACTAAAAAATTTGGGTTGCGTTTTATGTTAAGAAACATTGTTCTAAATTATCGCGTCAAATGACGTAATTCTCAAGTTTTACTTCTTCGAAAATATTCTGAAAATCCCAAAACTGCGTGTTTCTGATTTAATTTAATTATTTTTTTAAATTTTGCGCAAAGCTACATGAGGGCTATTTCCGCTAGATCTCTAATTTAGCAATGTAAGACAAAAGGGAAGGCAGCTAGTCATCTTCAGTCACCACCAACTCTTGGGCTACTCTTTTACCAACGAATAGTGGAATGGACCGTCACACAACACCTCCACGACTAAAGGGGCTAGCATGTTTGGTGTGACTGGAATTCGAACCCGCGACCCTCTGATTGTGAGTCGAGCACCTTAACACCTCGCCATGCTGGGCCGGTTTAATTTAATTTCGGAAATAGATCTGTATGATAGAAAGATAACAATGATATAGGAACTCATGTTAATTTTCAAATCACTTGGTTACTATTTATAGACAGGTAATTCTCAACTTGTCAAGAAAACATCAACAAAAATAAAAGAAAAATTAACAACATGACAGAGAAATCAACTCCACATTTTCATTCATGGCAGTTGTCGTAATAATTCTCATTGTAGGCTTTCTCTGTAACTTCTTGTTTAAGCCAATAGTTCAATAATGGTATTTTTATATATATTAATATAAGCACCATATAATATCACAATTGCTTTAAATGTAGCATAAATCAAGTCACATAAATAAAATGGAAAAGATTATTTCTGTTATATTGTTGAATTATTCTTTGATGCTTTCATCAAAAAATAACTCAACGAAAAATACTTAAATTAATTTCTCTACATTTATTTTAACAGAAATGACTAGTAGGAATGTGTTATAAACCGCTTATAGCCTCAAGTGACTATAATTATATGTCATTTGTCAAAAAGGGTGAATTATACAGAGAAGTAGGATCGGAAAACACAAGACAGTTTATAAAAGTCTTTGAAATAATACTGAAAAGTTGAAAGATACTTTATACCCTTACACCCTTTGTCACACAAACATAAAAAAACATTTTTTCGCAATAAATAGCTTCGTTTATGATATTATACAACGAGCTTCTGTCACTCTCACGATTGTCTGTAGTGCTTAAAAAGTTCCGAGCATAACAACGAAGTTGCTACCTCCGGCAAAACGATTACGTTTCAACTTTGTTGCACCCCGAAGTCAGCTTGAGTTGTTTGTTTTGAAAGCTGAACTTAAAGCTATCTAGAATAAGTTTCACCTGCATAAAACACATTAAGTGTTTGTACTTGATGATAATATATTAAATAAAACCTGAAATTGATATTACTGGTTTATCAGTCGTAATTATTGGAAAACATTGTTTGTTTTGGAATTTCGCACAAAGCTACTCGAAAACTATTTGTGCTAGCCGTCCCTAATTTAACAGTGTAAGACTAGAGGGAAGGCAGCTAGTCATTACCACCCACCGCCAACTCTTAAGCTACTCTTTTACCAACGAATATTGGGATTGACCGTCACATTATACCGCCCCCACGGCTGGGAGGGCGAGCATGTTTGGGGCGACTCGGGCGCAAACCCGCAACCATCAGATTACGAAGCGCACGCCTTAAAGCGCTAGGCCATGCTGAGCCCAATGGAGAACATTGAGGTGGCAAAGCCAAAATCCAACTTTGAGAATACAACAAAAATATTATATTGTATGAATTATACTAGGTCAACGACGAACATATTAATTCTGAGTTCATATTGTTGTACCTCACTTAAGCTAGCTTGTTTGTCTGGCCTCACACCAATTAAAGCTCACTTCTTATCGAAGGAACAATAACGTTAGGAGTAATTCACTGAATTTGAATGGTTTGTAATATTCGAAATCAATAAATGCTTCCTGTCCAGTTTTTGTTTTACGATTAATAGACGTTAATTACAGTTATACCTTCCGATGCCTATAGCACACTGACTGTTGCCGACAAAAAACACACTGCTGGCCAATGAACATAAAGAAAAAATATACATTTTGAGTTGTTAGACTAAACCACTCATTTGAATAAAACTTCAAAAGATGACAACAGAAAAGATAAAATAAAAATAAAAAAACATTTTTAGTTTTAATAGGGAAAATGTGAACACTATGAAATTAACCTAAATACAAGCTGGTCAAAATTTAAGGCTATATTGAAACGAAGCGTTAATCGGTAAACACGTAACGAAATTTAGTCATTTGTGTTCAAGTATTAGCGTTTTCAACATCTCCCACTAATATATCCTGTATTACATTGTATAAAATCAAGACAAAGACTGAAAATTTGACAGAGTTTAAGCGTGGCAGAATTGTTGAGCTGCAAAAGCAAGATCTATCTCAACGTGCCATCGCTTTTGATTGAGATCTCGAGATTGAGCGTAGTGAAATTGCTGTTGCAAATTTCTTTAAAAACCCTAAGGGATACGGAACGAGAATTTCAAGAGATTGGATTAAGAAAATTTCGCCGGCGTTGAGCAGGAGTATTCGACGGGTTGTCCGGCAAGACACCAGCTGATCGTTGAACCAGATTAAGTCCCTTACGGACTCAGAATACAGCTCAAAAACAATGAGAAGGCATCTACGAGAGAAAGGCTTTAAAAACTGTAAACGTCTTCAAAGGCCACGCCTCCTTCCACACCACGAAACAGCTACGTTAAACTTTGCTGAGAAGTACCAAACATGGGACGCAGAAAAGAGGAAGAAGGTTTCATTTTTTGATGAGAAAATTTTTAACCGGAATGGTACAGATGACTTCCAACGTTACTGGCACGATAAGAATATCCCACAGGAGACATTTGCTACACGACACGGTAGAGGAGGTACCATCATGTTCTGGGGTGTTTTCTTCTTTCATAAAACAATGGAGCTTCAGGTTACACAGTGGCGTCAAACAGCAGCTGGCTATATTGGCATGTTGGAGAGAGAATCATTATTGACTGAAGGCCCTCGCTTGTGTGGAAATGATTGGATCTTTCATCAGGACAACGTTGCAATCCACAATGCCCGCACGACAAAGGATTTTTTCATGGCGAGTAATGTGATTCTTTTAGACCATCTAGCGTGTTTGCCCGAACTGAACCCTATTGAAAATGTTTCGGGGTGGATGGCAAGGGAAGTCTATGGAAATGGACGTCAATTTCAATCAGTGCATGATCTTCGAGAAGCCATCTTCACCGCTTGGAATAACCTTCCAGCCAGCTTTCCACAAACGTTTATATCGACCATTCCAAGGCGATTGTTTGAAGTTATTCGCAATAACTGCGGTGCAACTCACTACTGAGACGTCTTGTTGGGCATTTCTTACCCTGTTTAGGACATCTTTTTGGCATGGTCTTAAACTTTTGACCAGCTGTCACTTAGGCTAATTTTATAGAGTTCACATTTTTCCTATTAAATATTTAAAACGTTTTTAACTTATTTTCTTTTTTCTTATTTTCATCTTTCGAAGCTCTCCTCAAATAAGTGGCTGAGTCTAACAACGCAAAATGCATATTTTTTCTTTATATTTATTGGCCTTAAGATTTTGGCCAGCAGTGTATTATTGTTCTTCTGGTGCATCGGTTTTTATTTACTAATCACGCGAGTTTCTTGAATTCTCAACAATAATTTTGCGCATTTTTGTAAACCGATGTTTTTGATTGCTACTTCCAAGAAGTTTTTGCAAGTTTCGAGAAAAGATGAAACTTCTTCAATACACAGTCCAAATATGCGTCACATGTGATAAAGAAAACTATAAAGAAACGAGCGTAGGAACTAAAATAAACGAAATTTCGTTGTAAAAAGCCAACAAAAACCGATCGGTTTCCGACTTAAAGTACCCATGAGTTCAGTATCATGTAAATGCATTCAAATATGGAATTAGATATCGGATATGTAATGAGAAAAATCGTTCTAAGTTTAATCCAAGTTGTTGAAGATTTCGAAAGAGCTATAAAAAGTTAAACATCAGTTTTGCTTCCGCTTTGATGTATTCTTGTGATCCACATTTTAAACTATTTTTCTACTATACATTCATAAATATGTGCACCAGGATTATTTGTTTGAAGTTAAGCATAAAGCTACACAAGGGGCTATCTGAATTATTCCCACCATGGGTATTGTATCCTGGTTTCTAACACTGTAAACCCGCAGATACACTGCTGTGACCACTAGGGTGCACAACACTGAGTGTGTTATATAACTTAAAAATATTTTGAGTTGGAAAATCAACAAGTCACGTGATAAATACATTCGATATAAAGTCGCGAAAAAACAGATATTGTCAAAACTATATTTTTACATTGTTTGGCGGCAACGGTATTTTTTTAATTTTAACATATTATGTGTTATTATTATGTTAAAACGTATGCAACGCTCTAAAGATGGGAATACTAACTTTAGTAGAAAACTATTGCATATCATCCATTATGTTAAGCCCCCCAGTGGCTCAGCGGTATGTCTATTAACTTACACACTAAAATCCGGGTTTCGATTCCCGTGACGGGCAGAGCACAAATAGCCCATTGTGTAGCTGTGTGCTTAATTCAAAACAGCAACAATAACCCTTATGGTAAAAATGTTTACTTTCTCATACTGTTTAATGAGAAATAAGTAATCGAAGTGTAAAGAATATGTGTTAGAAAATTAAACTTTAGAAGAAATAAATAAAAAAGCTTGGAAAATATCTTTTACTACTTTATGTTTTCTTTGTGTGTGTGTGTGTATTGGTAAAAATGGTAATGTTTTTCTCACATCGTTCTATTTTATACAGGTTACACATCCAAGTCTCCTATCTCCATTTGATAAATGAAAAATCATTTTATGTCTCTTATGATATCAATTGAATATAACATGTTTAATAATTAAAGTCATTAGATGAAAGAAAAAATTGTTAACTGAAAATAATCGATTCATTTCTTAATTGTAAATTTCCGTGAAATGATAACTTAAGAAATTGTTTTTTGTTTGAAATTAATGGGCTCTTTGTGCTGTGATCACCACGCGTATCGAAAATCAATGTTTTAGTGTTTGCTTGTTTAACAAATTCTGTGCAATGCTGCTCGAGGGCTCTCTGCACTAGGCTAGAGGAAAGGCAGCTAGTCATCACCGCCTACCGCCAACCAAGAGTTGGCTGCTCTTTTACCAACGAAGAATGGGGTGACGGCACATTATAATTCCCCACGGCTGAATGGGCGAGCATGTTTGATGTGACAGAGATTAAAACCCGCGACACACGGATTACATGTGTCTTAATGTTAGAAGTCTTCAAACTTACCGCTGAGGGATTTGAAAAAAAAACAAACTACTAATATGTTCGTTAATAGATGGTTTTAAAAATTAGCCACAAATTGCATTCACAAGACACATTACAGAGGGCAATTATAAGGAAACCTTTATATTTAAAACTATTATAATAATTATAATTGAGGAAAATTATCATAAATCCACAGAGAATTATAATTTTTATTTAGGGAAGCTTGGAAGTTGTAGTATTTATTCATTCAAGAATAAACAGTTTTTAATATGTGGTTTTCTTTATTATTGAGTACGGCATTAGTATAAATGAGATATATTTTATTTTTTCCTCAACTATGTCATACAATATGCAATTAGTATCGAAAGACTACAATAGGAATTCCCATCAAATGTTTGCAATGTTTCAAGGTTATAAAATGTAACATTTGATATATCACTGCACTCCAGTGGTTAAGAGGCAAGTTTGAGGGCTTATAACGCTAAAAATTGCAGGAGACCACAGACCGCGAATTATGCAACTCTGTCTTAACAATAAGAAGATAAAGGCTATATTATCATAGCAGTTAACTACTGAAATAGGACAACATTATGGGCTGGTGCAAAATTCCAAGGCTATTCAAATAAAATTAAAATATGGTTTTATTCAAGTTAAAGAGTGAAATGTGGTATTTATGATCATAGTGTTTTGGAATCATAAAAACACACTTTGGTGAAAGTTTGTAACGTTAAGGAGCTAAAGTGTGACAGTCTTTCATTTATTAAGTATTAAAGATTTCGGTTTCTAACGTTGTAAGTCTGCAGACATACCGCTCTTCCTCGGGGGAGGGGTGCTTTCCGTAGACTCTAAAATATTATAGCAACAACCTCTCTGTTTAAAGCTAACAAAAGTTACATAGCCTTTGGAGCACCATTTTAAAAAACTATATTGGGTAAACATCTGCTAATTTGAAAAAGGTTTGACGAGACAGAAAAATAAAAAAAACTTCAATAAAGGCGAAGAACAAGAGAATACCTGAAAAATTAACAAGAGAGTACATCAAAATTGATAAACTTCTGAAAAATTAAACAAATATATATTTGTAAATATTCTAGTCGTTTTGCATTTTCGCCTTGTGGTGGTTGGTAGAAAATTTGAATAGTTATAAAGCGGATATCAGATCATCACTTTTACTCAGAATCATATGTGTTATTCAGGAAAATTAGAATATGATACAAGTGTTTCAAAAATTGACAGAAAGTGTTCATATGCTTTCTGTCATTCTCAGAAAAACATCGCGTTTTCGTTAAACGAATTTATTGGAAACACTATCTTTTATCGAGAGTGGTTTAGTGATGCTCACAATAACACACCGACACACATTTTATTCAAATCACCATTCACGATTTGATGAAATAAAGAAACATAAAGAGAGAGAAAAAAGAAGATATACAGTGTAATATGCTCACACTTTACTGAATAAAACTTATGATCCTCAGTGTGCTTCTCAGATGTTTAGATATAATTAATTTATGTATGAGGTTTCATTTATATATCACCTTGTAGGCGTAAATAGGTATATGTACATAGCTATGAGCATATTGAAATATTAACAGAAATATCTTTGGTAGAAATCTAAATAAGTTGAGGCAGTAAAAATACAAAATATAATATTACTCTTAATAAACTGCTCCGCCTTCATCGCTATAAGCCGAGTTTCGATACCAGTGATGTTGTAAGTGAGTGAAATAAGGTTTTAAATGTTACAAGCTGTATAGAAAATTTGTAGCCTCACACTCATAAACAAAGAACGAAAACGGACTTTAAAATTAGTTGTCTCAATAAAGCAATTCTTGGGAGAGTAACACATTAATTACATATAATTATACGATATGACATACAGTAACAGAAGATAGTAGTTCTAAATTCACATAGAATTTTTGTTGTTACCCTATTCGACTGGTTCAGTTGTCGTAAGTGGTGGGGGATGGGGCTTTATCCTTTTTTTTTAATGTAATTTACCAACGATTTCGGTTCAAATACTTCCTGCTGTCGTAAACGTTTTAATGTTTCACATTTTGTAAGTTATCGTATGCTATTGTACAGTCATCGTTTATTATATAGGAAATATATAAACCCACATTTTACTATAAACAACAGTTTTATTCCTAAGGTACCTTGATTACTATTCTAATTAATTATTATGTCTGTAATTTAATTCGCTTTTTGCGATGGTGTGATTTTTCTTTTATTGACTAACATTTCTAGGGGAGATGACATATTGGGACGCAGAATATTGGACGTAAAACACATATCAGATATGTTCAGTGTGCATATATATTTCGGACTATTACATGGGACCCATGTGTTGATTGTTATTTAACGAGTCTCGTACTGAAGATGTACGTGACTTTACAAATAAATATTGTATAAAATTGTATGTTTTTCTCATTTCAAAGCCACATCGGGCTTTAAACGAAAGGAATATTGTATGAAACTTCATTCTAAACTAAATAATGAAACTATAGTTTTCAATTTACTGTTGAAAATTAAAATTATATGTAACACCCATATATTATAAAACATTACAGATTATCAGGTTCTACTGGTATTTATTACGGTATTCATTGAAATTTATACAAAAGACTCATAATAGGTAATTAAGAAACAGTTTCTTGTAGAGCAACTTCCCGGTTACAGAACGAGTATTATATAAAATACCCACAAGTGAGGAACTATTAATTCAACATGTAAACTTAAAGCGTTTATGTTATTGATATTCCTTTTTTGTTCTGCCCATAAGTTTTGTAAAAAAAAAAGAAACATTTCTGTCGTGAACTTCAAAATTTCTTTAACAGATAGCTTTAAGTATTACTATTCAGGTTTGATTTGTTTTCTACGTTAATATGGCAATGACCTGTTCGATTAAAATCGTTACGTGATCTCTTTCTTCGGTTTGCTGATTTAATAATGATAGTTCTTCTGAAGTGCTCATAAACCTCCAAATACGGCTGATAAACGAGTAGAGATTACTTTATACATTATAAACAATACAGGTAACTCGTATGCAACCAGATTTTACTGTTTAGTTGCATAAATTTACATTGTAGTTTTATAAAAGCAAACGCATAGATATTTTGCAAACTACAGAAATGACCTGCATTACAATGTAAAACACATACAAACTAGATTTAATGCTGCAAAATAACAGTATAAATACTGTGATTAAAACTAAAAGAAAAAATATTGCAAATAAACCCTTATGTATTATGCTGAATTGACCTGAAATCAACCTTTCCAACAACTCAGTCATGCGGAGAGTGTTTTCACGTCTTTATCAAATTTTCACTTAATTCTGATTTAGTGTGATTTGAAAATATTTCAATTACTTATTTTATATGAGTAAAATAAATTACAAAGGTATAGATACAAATTATAACAGCGTTTGTTACTATTCTTATGATCAATAATATACACCATCATGTATTGTTTTATTTGTATTGAATTTCGCGCAAAGCTACATAAGGACAATCTGTGCTTCCATTTCATAATTTAGTAGTTAAAGATTAGAGGGAAGGTAAATAGTCATTACTACTCACCTCCAACTCTTGGACTTTTCTTTTACCAAAGAATAGTGTGACTGACCGTAACTTTATAATGTCCCTCTTCCCCACGGCTGAAAGGGCAAGCATGTTTGGTCTGACGGGGACGCCACTATGTAATACATTCTTTAGGAGGTAATTTAAAATAATAAAACTTAAATTACACACATGTTATTAACTCAGAATGTGGATCCTCTATAATTAGAGCAGCGAAGGAAGGTTTCTGTCTTTAAAACACGAAGAAAAAACCAACTACGTGTAAAATGTATTGAGAATTGGATAAATTGTATATTCAATAAATTGTTGAATCATTGCTATATGAGGTTTAATATGAGGGAAATGTTCTTCGGAAATTAACGTAATTCTTTAAAAGAAAGGAATAATGAATGAATAATTAATAATTATAATAATAATAATTAATAATGACTTAATAATCAATAATTAATAATTATAATAATTATTAATAATAATGAATCAATAATTAATAATTACAATTATAATAATTAATAATGAATCGATAATTAATAATTATAATAATAACAATTAATAATTATGATAATACTAATTAATAATGAATCAATAATTAATACCTTATTGGAGAAACTCTAAGAGATAGTTGATTGGGTAAAGTTTCAGATGGATACAATGCAGAGAAAAACTAAATATAATATTCAAAAATTCTTATGTTTTCAACTAAATTAATCTTAGAACAAGTTATAAAAATGTTTGTAAAGTTTCTCTTTGGAATAAACATAGAAAATAAAAATACATAAAAGTAAGAATTTTAGAGTTTTACTTTTACACATATATAATTTCTTATTATAACTAAAAACACGCCGAAACAAAAACATGTTGTTTTGAGTTAAAATAAGAAATTACATAATTAGTCAGAGTTTTGGATTTGCTTTTTTTAAAGCAGTCCTTCTTTATGGTTTCACTGTTTAACTTCATTAAAATGTAATTATTTTCACTATTATATATAACTGCTCTTCTCTAGTGGCACAGCAGCTTGTCTGCTTAAGGGCTTACAACGCTAAAAACCGAGTTTCTATACTTCTACTGTGGAAGAATACAGATAGTCCACTGTGTATATTTGTGGTTTATTCAAAACAGTAATATACAGACTGCTCAAAAATATTAAAAGAACTATAAGTTCTCTTATATAATTTTTCTCAGTGTTTCAAATGTGATAATAATTTTATTTTTTTAGGTAATTTTGCTTCATTTCACTTCTTATCTGTATCCATTTTTAATGTGTGATGAACGGTAAAACAGGAGAAATAAAATGTTTAAAAATGACCAATATCACGAAAATTGATATATCGTATGAAACATACTTTATAATGTTTGCGTACGTTATCTTGGAGTTCCTGTACATTCTGAACAGGGTGCTGGAGTTCACTAACACGCCTACACAACATATCCCAACAATGTTCAGTGAGACCTAAATCTGGAGATCTTGCGGACCACTCAAAAGTCTTTATTCCTTCCTCGTGAAGGAAGTTCATATACATTCTGGTGACGTGGGCTCGCGCGTTAACCTGCATGAGAATGAACCCATCGCCGATAGCACCGGCAAAAGGCCTCACAATAGGTTTCAGAATTTCGTCTCTATATCTCTTGCGTTCAGAGCACCCCTATCTAGTATGAGTATGTCCGTGTGCCCACCCAAGCATATGCCTGTCCTGACCATTAGAGAACCTCCTCCATAAGAGTGAAATTGCACAATGTTTCGGTCGGAAAATCGCTCTCCTCGGCGTCTCCACACTCTCGCTCGTTTATCATCACGAGACACAGTGAACCTGCTCTCGTCCGTCTACAGCACGGTGGCCCGTTGACGAAGTTCTCTGTTCCGGTGCTGACGAGCACACTTCAACCTGGCTGTACAAATAGGCGCTCTCAGAAAATCGCCTCTTACAGGCTGTTAAGCCTTAAGGCATCCTTCGTGCAGACGATTGCGAACTGTTTGAGCCGACACACGGATTCCAGTGGAATGCTGAAGGTCATTTCGCAGTGACAGAGCCGTTGCTGACCTGTCCCGCAGAGCGGTAGTCACGATATATCGGTTCTCTATGGTTGTTGTGCAACAATGACTGATGACGCTTGGTGACACACCGATGCGCTGTGCCACCCTGTTATGTATATGTGTAAATATTTTGTTAACTACAACATGTCGTGTTGTGTTTGAATTTTCATTTCCTATTATTCATTTTTCCATATTGATATTATTGTTTCGAAGTTTAAACTAATATTTTGTTATTTAGAACTTTCTTGAATTAAGTAGACCAATCATATGTTGTAAATGAGTGCTGGTGACTTCCTGTCTAGACATGTAGTCTCGTGCAAGAACGGATATGCGTGGATAGCTCTGGAGTTGTATGGAAATTGCAAGATTGTTCGAGAAGTAGGCCTATCGGTATAAAAGACGGTGACGCGAGATAGATTCAGTCAATAGTTTTATTCGAAGAACAGGTGAGAGGTAGAGTCATCAGTTTTTATTCGAAAAAAAGAAGATAGATTCAGTCATTAGTTTTATTCGAAGAATAAGAGTGAGATTCAGGCATCAGTTTTAGTTATTTGAGAAAGATTAAGTGTTTGCTGTGAATATTCAACTTGGATTTGTGATTGAAGTTAGATCTACGGAAGTTGTGATTTTATTTCGTCAATCTCTACGATACATCTGAATTACTGCCTGTGCTGAGAGACGGCGATTTCATTGAACTTTGAACTGTTTCGGAATTTCTTCGTGGGACCAAATTCACACCCTAGACTGGAATTTGAGACTTTAATTTTAGATCATTACATTAGATACAGGCCAGTACCGTTTTGTATTGTGATTTATTTTGAAGTTTGAAACTAATATTATTTTGTTTTGTAATTAATTTTGAATGTTGTAACTTAATATATGTCACTATTATTATACAATTCATGTTATATCTGTTATATTTGTTAATAGTTTAGTTTAATAAATTATACAAGCTGTTATCTGCGTTTTTCTGTTGTGTTTAGTCTACGAAGAACTTAAAACATCAAAAAATACGTAACACACCCTCCTTTAGGTCTGGCCATCATCCAGCATCTGGACCGCCCTGGCCACCTCGTTCTCTGTCAGATGGCGCCTGACTGCTTAGGTACAGAAGGTGAGAGTACACACTGACAAAACGAGCCGCAAAAGATCCATGTTGGTTTTTGGTTTGAGAATTAATGGTGAATGCATAGTTTCACGTAACAGCTTTGTATAGGGTACCTTGAGTTACTTGAAACTTTACTTGCAAACTTAAAGAAATAAACTTGTAGACGAACGGATATGTTTTTCATATATAAATTTAGTTATGACAAAATTATTCTAAAATATGTGCTTGTCCCTTTAATTTTTTGAAAAGAGCATAAAGTAAAATACATGTAAAATAGGTAGATTAATAGTATGAAAGTGAATGGTGAGCAATGAAAAAATGAATTATCTGAATTGTAAATGCAATGATTTTCCGAATTCATATACTTTACACAAGACCATTAAAAAACGAGGGAATTTCACGAAAGAATATTTGAAAATTTTCATATTGGTAAATTATGCTATTGGAGAGTGAAACAAGAATGAATATCTTCAAAGATCGATTACAATGCAATTAGTTCTTAATTAGGCCTGGCATGGCCGAGCGCGTTAAGGCGTGCACTCGTAATCCGAGGGTCGCGGGTTCGCGCCCGCGTCGCGCTAAAACATGCTCGCCCTCCCAGCCGTGGGGGTGTATAATGTGACGGTCAATCCCACTATTCGTTGGTAAAAGAGTAGCCCAATAGTTGGCGGTGGGTGGTGATGACTAGCTGCCTTCCCTCTAGTCTTACACTACAAAATTAGGGACGGCTAGCACAGATAGCCCTCGAGTAGCTTTGTGCGAAATTCCAAAAACAAACAAACAAACAAACAAGTTCTTAATTTTGCATCACATTCAGATATACGTTTACTGTATCTAGTGCAAACATATATAAATTAATACCACGTGTCAGATCTACTTTGTGTACTCTTCATGAGACTAACAAAACTCTAAATCTGCAACTTGAATTTAGAGTATGTGTGTTTGTGCATATTTCTTATAGCAAAGCCACATTGTGCTATTGGCTGTGTTTACCGAGAGAAATCAAACCCCTTATTTTAGCGTTGTAAATGCGAAAACATACCGCTGTCTCTGCGGAGGAGTACATTTAGAGTTTGAGCATTTGAAGTGCTTGTTTTATCAAGCCTTAACTAGCTGGTAATAAATTAATTAAACTGCGCTGTAAGAAAAAAACAACATAATTATAAACGCAAAGACAAATAAAATAGATAAATTAGTAATTTATATAGTTAGTATAGTGTTTTATATTTATGCTGTATATATAAAACACGAAAACTTCAGACAAAGTTTAGCCTATATTAGTGTAGAGTAACTGTATTTAACTTTTTTTTCAAGCAAAATATCTTTATCAGGAGTGCAGTAAACTAGCTTTTAACATGTTCAAAAATAGTTTGAGGAATAGAAAAGGAGATTACTATGTCCTACATGTAACAATTACAATATTTTTAAATGTTTACTTTATTAGCATTCCAAAACTCGGGGTTTAATCATTTATTACTTACACTGGAAAACATTAACTTTCATTTATGTTCATTCAGTCTTTTCCATCTGTAAAACCTTACTTGTAGATACAATTAAAGTAGTTGTTTAAACAAATTGACATCTAGATAAAGTTTAAAATTTATACAAAATGATCGTATTTGACTTCTAAGAATAGCGATAACATCTGTAATAAGCCTACTAGTAAGCTGCCAGTTTTTGAGTTACCTTAAAGAACCGATATTCGGTCACAGAATTTGCTCAATCGACTTTAAATAACGCCAGTTACTGAGCTATTGACAGTATATTAATGAGGCCTGAGAATAAAAAAAAAATTACGAATAATGCCATGGCTTGCTCAAGGTACACAAGCTGTGTTACTAATGTTGAATATGAAAGAAATAGAAAATTCAATAAATCAGATTATCAGAGTGGAGTCGTACAAAAAAAAAAAAAAGATAGCAGTCCGCTATTTTCCAATATTTTCTAACTTGATTAGAAGTTGCGTTTTCTTTTTTCATGATTTTATATACGCATTTTTATCGCAAAAACTTTATTTGAAGTGGAATTATTTAAGTTTTTGCAATCCAATGGAAGTGTGTAAAGAGTTATAAATCAAAAGAAAACATTTAAATTAAGCCTTAAGATTCATTCAATGGATCAAAATTGTTTACCAATTAGCTTATGAATTAGTTTTTGAGGTCTCAGCATGGACTGGTAAGATAAAAGTCTTACGAGTACATACAGTTGGTGTTGTCAGTTTAAAACCACCTATGAACTATAAAATACACTGGCTTACACCCTCTTAAAACAACGATTGTACTGAATAAAGAAGTTATTTATTTCAATTACTTTACAATAACAGTTCGAATGTTCTTTAAATTACTTCGTAAGAGCTATCGTAGAAAGCTATAAACCAATTTACAGACTACAACAAACGGTTTCAGTTCTTAAATATTTGTATTTTGTTTCTTTGTTGGCTTGGTTACTTGTGGGTTATTCTATCAGGCAACGGATTTTAATTTTGCATGTAATATCTATATTTTATGACGTATAGTTTCAATTAACAAATATAGTAGGCGGTATTTTAGTTTATAATTGATATGTATTTCATTCGTATGCATAAAATCCAGATGTACTATATGGTAGAGTTTTACGCGTGAAAGTCCTAATTTAAACGATTGTATTGTAATACACATATGTTTAAGGAAACTCATATAAAATGGGTTATAAAAATCAGCTTACGGAGTCACTTAAATAAGAATCTTTTTATTTATGAAATAAAATCACACTAAGAAAATCAAAAACGCATCTTTGTTTAAAATCACTTAATTTAATTATTATGAGAATGTCCCTTACGGCATTAATTTTTATAGAGGGAAAAATTATGCTTTCAACATGACATCACAGTCAAAACAGGTAAGATATTATTGATCGATGAGAATTTATAAGAGAAATAAGCACAACTAATTAAGCTTTACTCTAACGTGGTCATTTACGACTATCATTCATTTTTCTTGACTGATTCATATGCTGATAGAAGGGCGTTTTAGGTAACTCTAATTAGTGCTGGTCTCAAATTTTTACCCTTATATTTTTGTTTAAGGCTGTTACCCCATTTTGTCAAATGAAAACTATCTAGGAGTATGAAATTTAAGATCATGACGTTAAAGCACACGCGAGACCTTTAATTACTGAGATGTCAAGAGATGATAGTATTAAACAAATAACTAACAATAACAGATTTTTTGAGGTTGCTTTGAAAGAAGTATATTGCACGACCTTATCTGACCGTTAGGTAATCTCATGTTATGTTTGTATCAAAACCAACATTTACATTATTTTGATTTTACTCTCATTCTTTGTTTCATCATTATCTTAATTTCAGAGCCTATATTAAATATGGATTTGGATAGGTTGATAATTTTGATGTCAGTACATTGAATGTTGCAAAGTTTAACCTTCACTTTCAATTTTGTAAAAATTTCTCAAGTGTTTATCTCTAACATTAATAATTATTAATGGGAAACAAATACTTTTGCAAGCTTCTTAGAAGTGCAAGTAATGAGCTATAGCAGTTGCGGTTAGCGTGTTGATTTTATTTTCTATTTCAACTATTCTAAAAGCAAAATATAGTCGTGGGATCTTAATTCACATCAAGGACATAATTTGGTAACATAATAATAAATTTTAGGTTAAATACAGTCAGTTATACCACTTAGAATATGTATAACAATTGGATTAAAACTTCAAAATTACTGTACACTAAGTAATATATTAATTAAAACATAACATTACTAAGGAGTAACGAACATAAGTTAAAAACTGGAAAAAAATATTGAGTCAATTTCAGTTTGCTTAACATGTATTATAGTTCAAATGTATGTTTACAATGAGAAAAACTTCTTTTTCTCAAAATGTATTCTGCATAAAACCACCAATCTCTCAATAGCTACTACGACTGTTATTATTTATTACAAATGTATGGCACAATCAAATTCATGGTTTAGTTATTAGATTTAGACTAATGATTTACCCGTGTGAATAGTTTGTTTTTATAAAAAAAATAGACGCAGAAAATTAGTAAAAGCAAGAAGCAAACTTTTTTTGTTATTAATGCCATTTTTAGTTATTTTTAAATTACGCAGATTAACATACAAATAATAAAGGAATAATCGAAAATATATTTATTAATATTGTAATACAGTGAAAAGTTCTAGACTAAAGTTGAAACGATATGTGACATCATGGTAAAAAAATAGATTCCAGTTATCCGTTTCAAATTGTTAATATTATTACATAAATTTCGCAGCCTTCGCACTAGTACCTTAACCTCTGATTATGAAAAACCTAAAATATTACAAACACGAAACTAAGATAATTTAATTTCAGATTTCTCTATAAAAATACATTTTAAGAATTTTTTTCTGATTTAATAATATATTTCAATAATATTTTCTGAGAATTTTTTACTAATCATTTGAGGCCTGGCATGGCCGAACGCGTTAAGGCGTGCACTCCTAATCCGACGGTCGCGGGTTCGCGCCCGCGTCGTGCTAAGCATGCTCTCTCTCTCAGCCGTGGTGGTGTATAATGTGACGGTTAATCCCACTATTCGTTGGTAAAAGAGTAGCCCAAAAGTTGGCGTGGGTGGTGATGGCTAACTGCCTTCCATCTAGTCTTACACTACTAAATTATGGACGGCTAGCACAAATAGCCCTCGAGTAGCTTTGTGCGAAATTCCAAAACAAACAAACTAATCATTTACAGATAATTTTTTACAAGGAAAAATGCACCATGTGAACATTACACTGATAAAAAATTAATTGTTTCTTGAAAAAAGAAAAATTACTTTTTACATAAAAATTGAAGTTTTTGGTGACTCATAATTACATTTATATAAAATAACAAGTAAGAGAAACAAGAAAACTATATTTCCACACAAACATTGTTTTGTATTCCTACACAGATTTATTTCAACATATATAATGTTGACGTTTGTAGGTTTTGTAGGAATATTTTTGCTCATTTAAAAGAAAATATTTTTCGGAATCACCAAAAGCTTTTATTTTATAATATCCAAATGACAAGAAAATGGGTTATTAGCTGGACGTGGCCTTTTTGTTAGCGTACTCGGACTGTAAACCTAACATTTCTTGGTTCATAGTCTACTACCAAAAAAATAGGCTTCGCACCTTGAAGGTCTGTAAATTCACTGCAAGTGTGACGGTCAAATCCCTCAATTATTCCAAAAAGAGGTAGCTGTGGTGAAATCTGTTAATTAGTTAACTTTTCACTAGCTTATTAGTTTGAAGTTATATACAACTTTGTTTTCACTAGACTATTAGTTCAAAGTTATGTAGAGCTTCGTATTAATAAACCTTTTAGGTTAAAGATATATACAGCTTTGTGTTCACTAGCCTATTATAAGTTCAAAGTTATGTACAACTTTGTGTTCACTAGTCTATTAGTTCAAAGTTACCCACAGCTTCGTGTTCACTAACCTATTAAGTTAAATTTATGTTAAGCTTTGTATTCACTAACTTATTAAGTCAAAGTTTGTTCAGCTTTATATTCACTAACCTATTAGCTCAAAACTATGTACAGCTTTGTGTTCACTAGCTTATTAGGTCAAAGTTATGTGCAGCTTTGTGTATAGGAGTTTCGTAGTTTTGGGCAAAAATTAGGAAGTCTTGTTTCAACGGTATAATTTCGAAATTTACTGAATAGCCACTCATTTCGGATCTATACGGGCAAGATGGTAAAGAATCCTTATTCAGTCGTTAATATGTTATGCACTTCATGAAACAAGGTAAGAAAACGATAGTAAAGAGGAATGTGTCTTTCAAGCTCTTTCAAATCTCACAGATTTGAGATGTACTTTGAAAAAGGTTTCATTAGACAAGTGTCTGCTCTTTACAGTCAAGGTCTTTGTTTTTCTGTTAATAATTAAGTCCAGTGGTTTATGCAATGATATTCTACTGCCACAGCTCATTTCTTGCAACTTTATTTGCAAGATTCTTATGAAAGTGAGTGTGAATTGCCATGCATTGAATATTTCTGTCAGTAGTTCTGGTGTTTGATTACAATTCAGATCTACCACTTGGTCTAATCTTATTTCTTCTCTTTGTGTCACACCTGTTTGTACTAACACAGTTCCTTCTTACATCAGATATTTTTGTTTACCTTTCCCATTAAACTAGAATGGGTCTTGGATCAGCTTACCAATAAAGCTGTTTTTGCCACTTTGGCATTTGCTGGAGATGAATTCACTATCAATCCTTTTTAGAAAGCTTCAATGTTATTGTTTTTCCCCGCTTTTATTAAATTAGCTTCAGCTTCGTCTTTTCCAGAAACTTATAATAGAGTTGCAGGCATTACCTGATACATTAATCTAATTTACATCTGCAGTTGGGCACTGTTACGTATTTTTTAATGTTTTATATTCTTCGTAGATTAAACGCAACAGAAAAACACAGATAACAGCTTGTATAATTTATTACACTAAACTATTAACAAATATAACAGATATAATATAAATTATATGATAACAGTGTCAGATATTAAGTTACAACATTCGAAATTAATTACAAAACAAAATAAAAATTAGTTTCAAACTTCAAAATTAATCATAATACAAAACGATACTGGCCTGTATCTAATATAATGATCTAAAATGAAAGTCTCAAATTCCAGTCTAGGGTGTGAATTTGGTCCCACGAAGAGATTCCGAAACAGTTCACAGTTCAATAAATTCGCCGACTCTCAGCACAAGCAGTAATTCAGATGTATCGTAGAGATTGACGAAATAATATCACAGCTTCCGTAGATCTAATTTCAGACACAAATCCAAGTTGAATAATCACAGCAAACACTTAATCTTTCTCAAATAACTGACTCTCTTCTTTTCTTCGAATAATAACTGATGTCTGAATCTCACACTTGTTCTTCGAATAATAACTGATGTCTGAATCTCACACTTGTTCTTCGAATAAAAACTGATGATTGAATCTATCTCGCGTCACCGTCTTTTATACCGATAGGCCTACTTCTCGAACAATCTTGCAATTTCCATACAACTCTAGAGCAATCCGCGCGTGTCCGTTCTTGCACGAGACTACCCGTCTAGACACGAAGTCACCAGCACTCATTTACAAACATATGATTGGTCTACTTAATTCAAGAAAATTCTAAAATGTTACCCTAAATGAATAACAAAATATTAGTTTAAACTTCGAAAGAATAATATAAATATGGAAAAAATGAGTAACGGAAATGAAAATTTAAACACAACACGACATGTTGTCGCTTACAAAATATTTACACATTTACATAACAGGCACATAGGTTGTAGAAAAGCGACCAGGCAATTTTCACTAGTGATTATTTAAAATTGGTAAATACTTGTTCAAAATAAAAGAGAGAAAAGGGTAAAAGTTTAACGCTTTGTTTCCAAACATCTTAAAATTGAATTAATGTTCGCAACTCTAAAGAGTTTTTTCTCATGTTGCATGTATAAACATATACCTATAAAGACACATGTTGCATGTAACATACGTATACGTATAAAGTCTCCAAACATATACTTGAATGTTTTGTAATTGACGTGACCTTGATTATTGTAAAAGTTTTTATAACTCGTGTGGTCTGTATCGCTAATGCCGTCGTATAGTTTTTTTTATGCAATGAAAAGTAAACGAAATTTTAAGTTTTATTTATGAATATGAAAAAGGCTTATTAGGCTTATTATCAACAAAAAGTTATAAGATCTAAAATTGTAACCAGGTGGTGAAGCTTCACAACTGTTTTAACATAACGTACTCAACCTCTGTACGCTGAAATTTCCATTATATTAGATATGTTCCCTTTACATTTGCCAACATTATGTTCTCTATTTCTTCCATAATTTTGTTATGTGAGCTGCTGCTTATAATCTTTTGTTTTCAACAACCGCTACCTTAATGTCGTTTCTGTATTGCTGCTAGATTTCTCTAATTAAATTATTCATAATTTAAGTTTCTCTCTGTTACTACTTTCCGAATATGTTTTATTTCTGTCATAGTATTGTATCCATAATTAATTTTATAGGTCCTAATAAAGTTGAAAAATAAAATTATCTTTATTATGGCATTGATTAAGAAGCTACACTTTTCGAAAAGAAAAAAGGATGGGTTTGTTTGTTTGTTTTGGAATTTCGCACAAAGCTACTCGAGGGCTATCTGTGCTAGCTGTCTCTAATTATGCAGTGTAAGACTAGAGGGAAGGCAGCTAGTCATCCCCACTCACCACCAACTCTTGGTCTACTCTTTTACCAACGAATGGTGGGATTAAACATTACATTATAACACCCCCACGACTGAAAGGGCGAGTATGTTTGTTGTTAAAGGGATTCAAACCTACGACGCTAAAGTTGCAAGTCGATCACCCTAGCCATCTGGCTATATCTGGCCCACTTGAACATTGAAGATGTTGTTTAAAAATGAATTATATATAATTTGTGAATTTTGTAGGCCACAATATACTTATTTACGAACATTGTTTAAAATATTGGTATTTTATAAGAATGAAAATGATATTGTGCCCGATGCGTACACGGTGTCTCGTTTTCTAGGAAATAATTATATTTTCGATTGTCATAAAAATATTTTTAAAATAGTATTTTCTTAACAAAGGACTAGCGTTTATGCAGATACACCATCTGAGGAAAGTCACTGCTAAATGCTCACCATAAGACTAATATCTAAAGTACACCACGATAGATATACCTGTATTATTAGCGAGCTCGAATTATTTAAATTTGTTAATTATATTAGAACTTGCATGCTAAGGTAAAGCTTTTTAGATACTCTTTTTAGAATATTTCAAAATATCAATTGAAAAAGTGGACAAGGCATAGCTAGTTTTTTCTCATAATCCAACTAATGTGAGAATAAGATGATTTTTCATCACCAGTTTCAACAGTGTGATCGCAAAGAAATATACTGGTAACGACGGTCCAGTATGTGTTCGAATTTAATATCCATGTCATTTTCCAGCTACTATATGTAAGTGACGATTGATATATCATAAAAGTAACTCGTGTATATAAAAACATTGTAGTGATTCTGGTTGTCAATTGAACTGACAATGTTAATAAAAAAAATCATTTTAATATAACGTTTGGTTTCGTTCAGAATTCCGCGCAAAACTACACGAGCAGTGAAAGACTAGAGGAAAGGCAGCTAGCCATCACAACTTACCGCCAACTCTTGGGCTACTCGTTTACTAACGAATAGTGATATTGATCGACCTTATAACTCTCCCTCCCCACTGAAAGGGCGAACATGTTTGGTGGGAGGAGAATTCGAACCAGCACCCCTCAGAATGCGAGTCGAGCTCTCTAACCACCTGACCATACCAGACCAGTAATATGACGTACACAACCCCTGTATAAGCAGCAAAGCGTGCATCGTAAGTGTATTTGTTTTCCAAAAGACAACTAAAAAATAAGATAATTTAGTGTAGTAACGTCAAGAAGTTGTTAAATTCGAAATTTTCTTAAAATTATATTGTGGATTGCAGATTGACGAAATACAATTGTAAAATTGTAATCGTTTGAACTTACTAATTTTCTGTGAGACACATTAAACTATAATTTTATCTAAAACCTAAGACTTTATAACATGTGTTTAAATAGTTGTCAATAAACTTCATGCATTGGTAGAGCTCTAATCATCGTTAACTAACTTACCGCAGGAGCTCTAACGAACTTTTATTCACAATTTGTTCTCCACTTTCTTTGAATGCTGTTTCACCAAAATGTAAATGTTAAAAGTGATAGCACCGAGTATGCTTAGTCTACTATGCTTTCCCGAGAAAATATAATAAGAACGAAATCATGACACTGCTATTGATAACACAGGCCTACGAATTTAAACTTTACAAAAGCTGTTTTGATTTTAATAACATATTTCCCACAATTTGTATCTTCCTCAGCGGTATAGCAGTATGTCTGCAGACGTATAAGGCTAGAAACTAGCTTTCGATACCCGTGGTGGGCAGAGTACAGATAGCCCTTTGTGTTTACTTACTAACTAAGCAAAAAATATTTTTTTTATAATCCAGCTACGCAGATTTCGAAAATAATATTTATTTATTTTTATCTCTTACGAATGTTTTACAAGTCTGAAAGAAAAATTTACTTAGATCAAATTTTTATTTCATTCACCATAATGAACATTTTTTATTTAATGTTTGCTAACAAAAATACAAATAAACTGAAGAAAATGGATGAGCATTGATGTCAAACGAATATGCATTCTCATTTACCCTAATTTTATTTTGTGAAATCTACGTCTTTTAGTTTCAAAACTATGTGTTGTGGTTTCTCTTTTATTTATTGCAGGTGGAACATCTCGTTTCGAAGAACATCAGTAATCAGCCATCATGCTATTGTTACCCTTTCTCTAATAATTCCTCTCCATTCCCTTGATGTCCTGATGAAACATTTCTAGCCGTTTCAGGTTGACAATAATCAGTATCATAATTTCTATTGACATTAAATTTATAATCAGATGAAACCGTTTCAAGAGTTTCTGGTGGAGTACGTACAAATACGAGCAACAGGGCTTACAGCAGACTGAAGGTTCAGATATGAAATTTCAAATTCGGGTGTTATAGCTTTACACGTTACATGAACAAAAATAGCAGTTATCACCATGGTTTATATACTCACGTCAAACCAGTGGAATTCCAAAAGGCAAAGCCTTTTTCTTACCTTTAGTCTATTGTGTCAACATTTCGACACAATCGGTACAAACTTTGTGCGGAACCTATGATCAGTCTTGTTTTATTCCAAAATATAATAACACGTTTGTTTTGCCTTTGTTTCTTTACAACAAATTTATCACAAATACAGGATATGTTTGTTGCCATAACGATCAATAAACATTATTGAAAAGAAAAATTATTTTGAAGTGAACGCACAAATAAATATTATTCAGAAATTATATATCATACAACCTGTTAAATGCTTATATACCAGCACTGTGTTTCTTATATTTTCTAAAAACATCGATAAAACTCTCACGTTGCAATTGGTCTAAAGAAATATATATTGTCAACATTTTAAGCATAACAAAACATGACCTAATTTAATGAAAATGATTTACTTGTGTAAAATTACATTTGACGTGATGGAGAAAATTGGTTATCATTTTTGGATTTGTTTGTTTTGTGTTTTGAATTTCGCACGAAGGAACTCGAGTGCTATCTGTGCCAGCCGTTCCTAATTTAGTAGTGTAAGACTAGAGGGAAGGCAGCTAGTCATCACCACCCACCGCCCACTTTTGGGCTGCCCTTTTACCAACGAAAATTGAGATTGACCGTCACATTATAACGCCCCCGCGGCTGGTAGGGCAAGCATGTTTGCCGCGACTCGGGAGCGAACCCGCGACCCTCAGATTACGAAACGCACGCTTTAACGCGCTAAGCCATGCCAGGTTTCTTTTCGGATTTGGCGCAAAACAATTATTGTAGAACTTGTAAACATCTCAAAACAAGTTACGTGTAAGTAAAACTTATGATGCCATGGAAGTTATACAATTTACTTATCTCCCTCGTTAGTACAGCGGTATGTCTTCGGATTTACAGCGCTCAAGTCAGGGGTTTGATTCCCCTCGGTGGGCTCTACAGATATTCCGATGTGGGTTTGTTATAAGAAAACACAACACACAATTTATTTATTTTTTCAGTTCTTTCAGCAGTGTTGTACAAAGGAAAAAAATATGAAAAGAGCCACAAAAATGCCGGTTTATTTTAAGTGAATTGGTATGCATTTATTATACATAAAAAAATAATATAACATTATGATAAATAAATATTCTGATTGAATTAAGCCTTAAGAAGCATTCCTGTTTTAAACGTATAACCTATGTGAATCCTAATTTCTGTAACTTGTCTCTGATACTTACAAATAATTTTCGTTCAACAGCAAATTACAGACTGCTTTAAATTTTTCGTTGTCAAGATAGAAGACCCCCCAGTGGCACAGCGTCATATCTGCGGATTCGCACTACTAAATGTTTAGTTCTAAACAAGCAAGCAAAATAGAGAAGTATAACAATAATAACAAGTACGAGATGCTTAACTTATATCTCAATTTATAACAAATTTGTATAATAACATTTAATGAAACTGATAATCAATATCATGCTATTTTTGCTAAACAGATAAAATATAGTCTCCAAAAATAAGGTTAGAAAAACTAGTTTAAATTACTGGTGAATAAATTACACATTTAATATATATCGTTTATTAATACACAAATATATGCAGAATTATCAATATTATAAAAGGGTCGGTTGCAATCTTTATATTCAAAATGCAGATATTCAACCAAGTTGTGGTCACGTATACCAGTAAAATGCAGACGTCTTCAACAAAGCAATAGGCACCTATATTAACTTGATGCACACATCTCCAATCAACGTATTAGCCACCTACAGTAAAAATATGCAAACATATTCAGCAAAGTTATAGTCATCTATACTAAAAAGTAGTCCATGGTTTAATATGTTTGTTTGTTGTGACGCAAAATTTTACACTCTTTCTGACTTCTGAACATTGTGAATCTTTTACAAATTCCTGACCAAGGGATTCCAAAACCGAATACTAAATTTTAATTGTTACGAGTCTGGCAGCAATTCATTTTACTCTCTTACTTCTGAACAGGGATGTAGACGCACGCTTTCCTGTCACTCGACAATATAAATTTCTCGTCTGAAGTCGGTGTCTTTGTTAGTTTTTATTAACAGGTTGTTGCGAGGATGACTTGTTATTCATGTTTGGTTTTTTTGTCGTGTACCAAAGCCTACAGTGCTAAACTATTTTCTGACGTTTATTATGCAGATGTAAAGGGAAAATAAAAATAAAATTTTATTACATCATTACAAAAAGAAAACACACAAATAAATTAACCACAAAACCTAAATATACGTAAACATAGATGAACAAACATACATATAGTGAAGACGATTTTTTTACAAGTCAAACGACTATAAATGGTTGAGATCACTATTTTATTAGGCAAATGATGCTGCGTATTTAGTTTTAGTTACTTTCAAAGATTTTATAATGTTTGGAAAATATGAAATGAATAATAAACAAAATAATCAATTTTTGTATATATATATATATATATATAATAAAAATATAAATTATACAAAGGTATTTAATTCTTAAGCATCGTCTTGGGTAAATTATAATTCATTCATTGCATTTATTAATGATGTGAAGAAATGATTAATATCTACATCCTAGATTTTAAGTATGATCTTGAATTATATCTATTGGTGGTATGTTTTATATCAGTGCTCTAGTTATGAAAATTCCAAAACAATTACAGCCTATGGACACCAAAAAAGTTAGAGAAAATATAAATAAAAGTTTATCCTTATAAAAACTTATTTCTTATCTGATTCCTGTTATTTTATTTTTAATAAAACTGAATAACTGATAACTATAAAAACAGTTACGATGTAGATGTGCATTGAAGGAGAAATTAAAAAAGTCAGTTATACCACTAAATCATTTACAATGATCTTTTTTATCCAGTAACAATATAAAACCTGTTGTACCCTCAAAAACTAACTTTAAACTTTAAACATATATATGAAATTGGTGATTTTAGAAAATTGTGTAAAAATACTTACTGAACACAAAATTGACAGTAAATAAAACTTAAACAATAGCAAAATAAGGTATTACATGCAACAATGTCCTAAAATTATTAATTGGTGTAAGACAAATGAATTAATTGTTCGTAGTGCTACTTACAGTATATCAGTTTTTCATGCCAGAGTTTGTAACCATTAAAAGACTTACATTTAAAAAGTAAAGAATAACTTCATAGAAACTGAACACAGTTTTATTTTTTTGATATCTTGAAACAGTCTATTTATAACTGATGCAGATCTGTCTTTAAATATGATTTGTTCTTAATCCAATTCAGACCCGTCGTTTAAACTGACAACAATGCAACAAGTAATATACAATAATATGTAATTTAGATATAAAAGCTGTTTTTTCTATATCTTATGTGAATTATAGTTTACACTGAGTACGTTAAACTATCATCTATTAATCTTGCTCTTCAGAAAAGATTGACTGTTTTCCAAACTTTTACAGTTCTTAGTTCAAAACCTAATTTTTTACTTGTTTCTTTGTTAGGTAATTTAGAAGCAGACTTCAAACCGAAGCTGTTCATTTATAATTAAGTATTTTGTCATCCTGAAACTAAAAATAACATGCTTAACAATATATTATAAGGCGTGCGCTAATTTTAGGATTTATTTATACTTCTTTAAATCTAACTGACGCAACATAAAAAATACTATCTTTAAGATGAATTTGTCTGTAGTATATATAGCCAGTGTATATATCCTATTATTTATACTAACTCAGTAACGAAGCTTAAGGGTTTTGATTATTGATCAGTTGTTATGTTTAAATGGTTTTATTTCTGTGGCTCAGAGGAACTGTACCTTCATGCAAGTTGGACGAATTATTCTTAACAAGCTTTGTTATATAGCACATAATATGGTTTGAGGTTTTCATTTTCCACGAAGAATGTATCAAAATCATGTTTGAAGACGTTGGCAAATGTAACCTCTTTAGGGTAAGAAACTTTATCCTCAAGCATGAACATGTAATGGTAGTTTGTATATCACAATAAAATGTTGAATTAACATCTTAAGGATTGTCTATACATGTATAAATTGAGAGCATTTGTCTCACTTT
Source organism: Carcinoscorpius rotundicauda (assembly GCA_011833715.1). Classification (NCBI taxonomy): domain Eukaryota; kingdom Metazoa; phylum Arthropoda; class Merostomata; order Xiphosura; family Limulidae; genus Carcinoscorpius; species Carcinoscorpius rotundicauda. Next base: position 36,133,060 of record CM022396.1, on the reverse strand, counting down.
CCTACCATTAACTCAAGAACATTTCTCACGTGCGCTAGAGAAGACAATCAAACGTAGCTTTTTTCCATTTTCTCGCGAAGTGTCTTAATATGTTCACTGAACATGTATGAATTAATTAGAGTTAGTTTGAGACACATATATTTGCTTTATACCTTAACTGATGATTTATAAAAAAAGATGTTGATAACACAGTAGGAAAGTATTTGAGAGGATAAAGTTAAGAAATATAGAAGACTATAATTAGGAGTGACGTTCATTACGATTATGTGCGTTTCATTCAGATTTAAGTATAAAAAACTAACATCCTTGCAACAGTGAAAATCAAAGTGAAAAGAGTGTCATTATTCAACAAGATGCTTCCTTCAGTGATTGTGGGGTAAGTAAGAACATTTACAACACTAAAACTGGGTTTCCATACTCGCAGTGGCACGGCAGAGATAGTTCATTGTGTAGTTTTGCGCTTAACAACAAACAAACAAACCCAATTTGTAACCTCAAATGTCTACACTATTTTTATGTTTTTCTTTTTCTTAAAAAATTATTCTGGTTTTATTTCGAAAACAAACATAAAGAATGTTAAGCCAAAACTGCGACCTCGAACTATTATTCAAGTATTTCAAATGTACAGAATATTACGGTCACATAAGACGCAATTCGTCGGCCAGATTTGATACGTTTGCACCCCGCTAATACAGCGGTATGTCTCCGGATTTACACACTAAAATTAGTGGTTCGATTCCCGTCGGTGGGCTGAGAAATTATCCTCCAGCTTGGGGGTTGTGCAGTAGGCTAACAACCTACTCATTTAAAAAAACAGCTTGTTACAGTAACCGCAGCAATCGCGGCCCTATGTTCCTTCAGGAATAGGGTGGCATTTCTCTTTTGGCATGGCCGAGCGCGTAAGGCGTGCGACTCGTAATCCGAGGGTCGCGGGTTCGCGCCCGCGTCGCGCTAAACATGCTCGTTCTCCCAGCCGTGGGGGCGTTATAATGTGACGGTCAATCTCACTATTCGTTGGTAAAAGAGTAGCCCAAGGGTTGGCGGTGGGTGGTGATGACTAACTGCCTTCCCTCTAGTTTTACACTACTAAATTAGGGACGGCTAACACAAATAGAACTCGAGTAGCTTTGTGCGAAACGCCAAAAACAAACAAACAAACAATTGATACGTTTACTATGAGTAATGAAATAATACTTAACGTTTATGTATGAGATGACTGTCATAAAATAAAGCTCCTTTAAAATGTAGTAAATGTCTTATAAGTTCCTTCTCTGATAAATTCAAGTATTTTTGTTTAAATTAGCTATAAACAACAAAACTTAATGCTATATTCATTATAAAGACAAACTAGTGATTGCAGTAACATGTATACGAAAGGGATACATACATAAAATTAATTTTTTCTTTTGGTCTTTACTAATTTCACGTTTTCTTTGTCGTTTATAGACATTTAGTTGTTCCAGTGGACTTTTATTGCCGCCATAAGGCTACTAAGGCCTACGACGCATTGCTGGCAAGGGACAATTCCCACGATGATGGAAGGTCCTGGCACTTAAACACCACAAGCAAGAACCGGATTCAGTACAAGACTATTGTATCAGGGTATCGGCCCAAGTAAGCACAACTTTGTTAGTTTGTTCTGGTGGTCACTAACTTAAAACAATAAGTCGTTATTTAGAGCCAATTATGCACTTACATATATTAACAATTGCATATAATGAGAGTAAGAAGAAAACCATGTGAAGTACAACAGGATAGAAACTAGTTAACAATTTAATTTAAATTAAGAAAAAATTCAAAATGTCTCACGTATATCTTTCTGTTTTTTCAATATTAACTTAATAAGAAATATGTTTATGCAATCTTATTTCTGTAATGCGGAAGAAAATAATTCCTGGCTGGTAATGAAACTGTGCAAACAAATGAAGGGTATTTTTTTGTGTAACAAAATACTTTGTATGACACTTTATTTCTTTATTTGTTTTAATTCAAAACTAAATAAATAATTATCACACAATTCCTGTAGACATGAACGTGCACTATTATATTATTTTCTGATGGTATTTCTAGAAAATCAAAACAAATAAATACTCGACATTTTAATGTGAGTATTCATTTGATGTAGACAAGACAGTTTTATCTAACTTTATGAAGTGAGGCATACGTATTCGTCAAGTAGGAAATTAATATCTTCATACCAAATCAATTTCCCCTATTTTTAACTTGTTCAATTTAATTGCCCAATTGTCAAACAACAAAGCCTTTGTTTTAAGATTAGGCCAAAGCCATTATGTTTTGTTGCGTGGAGGTATAAATATTATAATTAAAATTTTCTGAGACTGGTAAATGGCTACAAGAAGCGTCTCACTGCAGTTTTCTCAGCCAAAGAGACTAACACTAGTTATTAGGGGATAGGGTGTTCTAACTTTTTCTTCAGTTAGAATATGCATTTTTGTAGAATTACATTTACAGAGGATCTTGAAAAGTCTTTTCTTCAGTTTTAATTATTTACTTATATTCTTATAATATTTCAGTATTGTTGATATTGAGACTAAATATCGCTATATCCAAAAATACACAGGTTTTCAAAGAGTGTCTTAACATTTTCACATGACTGTATATTGCTGAATTAAACTTCTCGTAGTTACGTATTTGTTTTATAAATAAGTTAATCTTTCTGTCTATCGATGTAACTATATGAAGTCAGGTCACTGTACATTAATTAGGTAACTGCAACAAAAGTTTCAATAACAAGTGATGCTTGATGAAATTTCGGTTATTTTTTTCCTATCTTAGGAATTCAACAAAAAGTTATTTATTTTCCACTTGTATTAAAACTAAAAATTGTATGAACATTTATCTTTTACATTGTGAGTAATTTCAATATTCTACTGGTTCTCAGAAAGGAGTAACATACCTGCTAAGTTTTCTTAAAACAATGAAATTAATATTCAGGTTATATTGTGCCAAAAGATTATACATCACAAACATTAAGAGCTTTTTTGATAAAACAATGTTTTTAACATTATAAGTGAATGGTTAGTTATAAATTAAATTTAACTCCTGATAATTTAAGCATTTTTTGTTTAAGTATTATACAAACAACAAAAACTTAATGGTACGCTCATTACAAAGCAGAAATATATATCTTTATATGCTATAAAGACACAATATTTCCAATAATAACTCCAAGGATAAAGGTTTCACTTCTATTTATAAAAAAAGAAAAAAATCGAGAAATTATTTTTTAAAGTTTAATTTGCTGAAGAATCTGAACTAGCGGTAAAAACAAGATAATTTCAATGATTTATTAAGGTAACGAAACATGAATTCGACTCTGTATAAAATAACAAAATGTGGAAATATAGATATAGTATGAGAGAGTAGAGGAGATCTACCTGCTCCCAGAAATGGATATCTGAACAATAATTTAATTCCGAGAACACGTTTTTTATATCTAAGACCGAAACAAATCTGACAAATGCTTCAGCAATAAATAATTTCATCTGATTAATTTTTCATTTTTTTGTATTTGATTAACATATATTGGATGTACCAAACAAATGAATTTGATTTGAGATTTTTACAAATCAGTTATTCTCTTACTCTATTCCTTGCATTAGAATTGTTATATATCTGAAACTCTTAGGTAAACGAAGCAATAAACTTACATATATTTTTAATGTTAAATCTTTGAATTATTGCAATAAATAATAGTATTTATTACATTTCTTTACTGTAAATCTTTTTTCAAGCTTGGCTTAGTTGTTATCTTACCTTATTGTGTAAAAAAATAAATAAATAATAGTTCAAGAGTCGATGGTAGGTAATATTGACTATTTGCCTTTTTTCTGGCCCATCATTTCAAAATTAGCGCAGATAGCCCTATAGTTTGTTTGTGAAAAATCCAGCAAACAAATAAAAGCATCTTATAAACAATAATATGACTTGTTTTGGTCAAAATATTGTTTCTTTCTAACAAACAAAGAGTATATGATGAATTAATATTTGAGGGTCATTATGAGCATTAATCAAATAGTCCATCAAAGTTTAAAGTGTGAATAAGTAGGTTACAGATATAATAATGAAATTAAATATTTACACATTAAAAATTTCTCACCAAACTGGCTCGACATGGCAAGGTGATTAAGCCACTCGACTCTTAATCTGAGGGTCGCGGGTTCAAATACCCGTCACACCAAACATGCTCTCCCATTCAGTAGTGGAGGCGTTAAAAAGTGACGGTAAGTCCCACTATTCTTTGGTAAAAGAGCAGCCCAAGAGTGGGTGGTGATGACTAGCTGTCTTCCCTCTAGTCTTACAGTGCTAAATTATGAACGACTAGCGCAGATAGCCCTCGTGTAGCTTTGCGCGTAAATTCAAAAGAAACTTATAAAACTAGTGGACAGTAGATGCTTTTGAATAAACGTTTTGTAGAATAACAAACGGTATGAGAAAATACCTCACATCATGAAAACACTTTTGTGAAATGTTTTCAAATGTTCTGTTTTCCAGAGGCTAAATGTCTTTATATTGTAATAACAAGCTACAAAATTCAGTGATGTCGAGAAACTTACTTGTTGAGAATTTTATATGCAAAAACGGCTCGTTTGGGTTGAGAAAATATTTTAAATAGAAGAGCAAACATATTTTCTCAACCCAAACGAGCCGTTTTTGCATATAAAAAAGCTACAAAATTCTCTCCACAATATATTATTGAAGTTAAAAAGCTGAGTAATCCAGTGTTTCCTACCAAAATGTCATTTGTCAAGTTATCTAATCGTACTTTCAATACATTCTAATTATTATAGGTTTTACTTTTCATATGTATTGATTGATTATATGCACTTCTAAAATAAATTGTTTTACAGAATTAGTTTCGTGTTTCGTTAATTTATATACTACTTTATAGTTTTGATTTTGGTAAGTTTTGTCGGATTGTCATGGTAATTTTTAGAAATCATAAAGTTTTGATATAACCGGTTTATTTTCCCCAAAATCTTGAACTAAAATGTTTTTGTTTAAAGCATCAGAAAGAGCCAACATTGGGTGTAGTTTCAACTTTTCAATTTATTTCACCTCCATCCATTACTAGCAAAATCGTTTTTCTCTTCCATTATTACTAAGTTATTTGTTTACTTTAAAGATCATCTTATTTTATAAACTTTATTCAAAAAAAGTGCAGGCACGATATTCAGATTTTTATTCTATAAAAATGTCAATGTGTTTTTATGTTTTCTTTCTTGGATTACTGAGAAGCAACGTTGTGTTGAGAAGCTGATTTTCATAGAAATTACTTAAAATTATTTATCTTTAAATGTTCAAGTAACACAGATGGAAGAAAAACATATTTTAGTTGTATTTTCTCCTGTTCCATAATTACTTCATTTTTCTTCTTCTGATTTAAATACATTTATATCATATATATTAGGTGATATATTAATTAAATTTCAAGTAGAATATTATTACTTGATTAGTTTACAATGGTAATAAGCATATGTGCCGAGCTTAGCTGATTGGTTAGTGTGCCAAGCTAAGGATCAAATGAGTCCAAGGCTCGAAACGTGATGCCGCTGAACATGCTTTGTATAAACTGTGAGCACACTAATAAATTGAAAGGCAATCCAGAAAACTGGACATTGGAATAAGTCCTTGTGGAAGTGGGTGCTGTCACTTGGTTATTAGTTCCAGATTAGAGACAGCTATACATTTGCAAAGATATTTATTACCTGGCCATTTAGCCCAGACGGGGGCCAAACTGCAGTAACTACTGTGTTTTTTTCTTGATAATTATTTGGGTAATTCACGATTCTTGAAACAGGATTAATATGTAGGTGAATTTATGTGAAAGAAAGTGAATTACTGTTTTCTTTTTCAGGTGTAATGTACATATTAAGTTATAATGAAACATAAAATAATGATAATGATAAAAGATCAGCATAATCATGGACACAAATGAAAAATTAAATATTATTGGAAAACCGTCTGTGAATCAGTATATATATATATATATCTTATGAAACGTAACTCGTGGACTACCAATGCAAAGGATGTTAACTGAAATAGAAGTAAGCCTATTTTGACCAGTGTAAGTGAAGAGACAAAACGAAACAACTAGCCTCTTTTACTGTACATTATTTTTCAATAGCATTTCATTTGAAAATTTGCTAATCTAAGATATAGCTAATAATAATAATAAAAGAAGAAGTGAACTTGTAACAAGAGTGTATATATATATATATATATATATAAGATGGTTTTAGAATGAGAGAGCGAATTGTTCTATTTTATTAGTTAACTTTCAGTTAAACGACCTAAAACACAAGCAGTGTTTAGTGTAAATTAGGGACAATTTTTTCATTAACACTAGGAGAAGGCGCAGAGTTTCTGCTATTTTATTGCTCGATTTAAGGATGTTGTGACGCCTACAGTGAACTGTTAGTCGGATCAAGTCTACAGAAGATATTGTTCGTTAAGAAGAACATGAACCTCCATATGTAATTAAAGTGAGGAATTGTGTTTTTACTTAATTTTTATGTCTGAGCATTTCGTCTTTTTTCATATCAATCCACGTACCAAATGTTTAATGTTATTTATCAAAAACAAGTTGTTGCTTTTGCTACAGCTATGGGCATTTTTAAAGTAACAGTCAGTTTCGTTATCCATTTCAGAGGCTTCCATTGTCGTACAGCGGATTATATGCGGACTTATGATGCTAGAAACTGGGTTTTGATAGCCGTGGTAGGCTATCACATTGTGTTGTGTTTAACTTCAAACAAACAGGTTCAAAGAGCTCTTGTGATGGTACTGCTGGATGCCTCTCATATGATCAAAGAATCCTAGTGGTTTCTGCCCTAGTCATTTAACTCATACGGCATAAGAGAGCTTCAATCTCTTAGCGACAGTTACAAATTTTATGAAATAGTATCTGTATGATCATTTTGACGGTCACATATTTGTCTTTCAAACAGTAAACACTCCGTGAAATCATATTAAAAAGTTACATTTGGTATTTATCACGTGAGAGCTCAATGTATGAAAAAAATAATGTCTTTGTTTTATTGTCATATATATTTTCATGTTAATATCCTTATACTTATTCAGTTCTACATTTTTAATCTTCGTTGTGATTTGAGTTGTTAAATACAGCCTTTTATGTTATTGAAATCTTGACTGCCGGATGAAAGCGTGTTTGTATTTTATTTTATAGCATAATTAAGTAACCATAATATCAGATTACACAGCTTTAAGAACTATAATCATTACATTCAATCATTGTTTTCTGTCTATTTTATACAAAACAGTATTTTGAAGATTGTATACTTTAAGATTAACTGACTAATAAGTGTGACTATGATCCGCATAACCACCAACCCTTTCGGAATGTTGATATATAAATTAAATTATATAATACGTATATCAAAATCATATAGACAATTACTCAAGCAATCTACATATTTTACACTTTAAACGTGCCCATGAAAAATCAAGGTGATTCCCAAATGTAAGTAGCATAAGTCTTTTTTGTAATTAGATGTGTAAAAATGAAAGGAATTATTGATATTTTTTGTTCAATTACCCGTTACAACAGTTACCAGTATCTTATGCGTTTTACAGAATTGTCTTGCCTCAACGTACACAAAAAATGGAAGAAACTACCTAAACGTTTATTAAGAAACTAAGTGCATCGGGTTATGTTTTTCAGTATGGGTGAGAACTGATATATAATTGCTAAAGATAATTTTGAATACACTTTGATAAATATAACTAACAAAGATTATTCGTACAAACTTATTTAAATGGTATCTAAGCTAAATATAAAAATAACATAAATAACAATTAAAGAAAAGGAAACGAGTATTGGATTACCGAGTCATAATCTTTCAAACCATTTTGCTGTAAAATCTAAATCAACTTTGGAGAAACTTCTACGCTACGTAATTTCCAATGATATCGCCTCTCCTGCTCTCTAGTTACAATCTCGAGAACGTAGGGGCCAGTCTGTAACTTGTATTGCTGTAGGCGATTGTCTAGCTTTCCAAGAGAGGAAACAGTATAATTCTTCGGACTCATCAATACGCCGTATGTCTGTAACTGACAAAGGAAAAGGTTAGGGCACGTTAAAAACACACTAATTCTCTCTTTTTTATATATAGAATTCGGGTCAAAATACAATATGTATGATTACATGATTGAATTGTAAGAAAAAATTGGAAACAGTTTATCATAATTTCTGGATACAATAAAGACTATTACGCTATTATACTATTACGCTGTGAAATTATAACTCAAACCACAGAAAGTGTAGACCAAATGAAGCTACACAGGAAAATTTCAAAACAACTACCTGTCAGAAATATTTCGAAAAGAGTTAAGAGTTTGGACAGAAATACTTTTTAAAAATTAAGGTAAAAAACTTGACTACCACAATATTGATAAAATACCAACAACTAATTTGCGGCACTTTTCTTTCAATATTAAGTTATAAAATGCTTATTGATTACTACTAAAAGACAAATTTTGAATATGTTAGAATGTCAGTGGGTAAATCGTGTTAATAATTTTGAATCATTTTCGTCTAATGTATTGGAATAGAAACATATTACTTCTAGGAGCACTGATAAATTCGGTTTAAATTAGTAGTTGTGTTGAATTAAACACAAAGCTACACAATGGACTATCGGTACTCTGCCTACCACGGGTATAGAAACCCGGTTTTAGCGTTGTAAGTCCACAGATATACTGCTGAGCCACTGGGGGGCCTTAAAGAGTATTATACTAAAGTTTGGAAACTTTTTAATTATGATGCTCACTGAATCAAATTTAAATTAATGGACCACTTTTGATATTTATTTAAAAAAGCTTAGTAAAATGAGAATAAAATAGTTTAGAAATTCTGATTTTTAATTAAATATTGTTATGACTAATGAAGAGTATTAGCTTAATTTGCCTTCGATTTTTGTGACACAGAATAAGGAAAATAAAGAAAAGACATAAAATTGCGACAAGAAAAAGTCTCAGGAACTTTAACATGGCTTTTTTGTTTCATTTTCATGCACAGCTGCACAATAGTTATATGTCTACTGCGGGAATTGAACCCCAGAGTTTTGAGTTGAAAGTTAGTAAACTTACTGCAGAACATATGCCTTTGGAACAACATAGCAGGAACAAATGGAAAATAATAAACTTTTGGAGCTGCTTGGAATAACTTAGAATAATGATTTAACTAATAGAAGCTTTATGGCCTTTACACCTTTCATGTTATGACTCATTCAGTGGTCTGTGCAATGTAGATATAACTAAAATCCACCTCTTTTGACTATGTACGCAAACTTTGATTAACTTTAAAAATATATATTAATATATATATATTTATTCATTATACATTATACATTCATTTTGTTTCATTTTCATTCGCTGTTAATTGTTGGTTATCAACTTAGAATAACCTATTATTTACATTTATACACAACATGGCTAGCTTTAAAATTATCGCTAGTAATATCCTGAGTTCACTCTGAGTGCATCATTAACTACAGTTAAACTGATTTTTACTTTATATAAAAATCCAGGAATAGGATAAATTCTTTGTTATTAATTTGAGACATCTTGAACCTCACATCATAAACAAACTTTGAAGCCAACAGAAATCCTATATAGTGTTAATTTCACCCATAGTAAACTTATTTTTGTTATAAACTTCTTACAGTATGGTACAAACCTGCTTAATACATAACAGTTAACACTATCATACATTCTTGTCTTTATTTAAATCAGCACCCAAGAACTATTCTGCTGCGACCCACAAAATTAATGCAGAAAATGGAGAGTTTTAAAAATTATCACTGTTTCTATCGTCCATCTATCATCCACTTTAACAAACGAAAAACGGAAATGTACATAACATAATAACGCCCTCGCAACTGAAAAGTGGAGCGTATTTGGTGACGGGATTCAAAAGATGTTCCATAGTTTGCGAATCTAGTGCTGTAACTACCATGCCATTTTATGTCAACAAATAAGGACTCATTAATGTTAAGCTTGTTATAATGCCAGAATAAGATGGGTATTAGAAACTATTATATCTTTGAAAGTGACGATGACATAAAATTTGACGGTATCAAGTTTTACTTCATCTCTTGTACTGAAAACAGATGTTACAGTGTTACTCATACTGCTAAAAACGTAAACGTTCTGAAAAAAAAGCTACATCTAAAAGTGTGAGTTTTTTTTTCATAAAAAAACTGAAATTAAAGAATATACCCTGGAGTACAGCAATGGACAATTCTTCAGCCTGTGTTAGTCTTTCCAGATAATCATATCTAGATTTGAGCAAGTAACAGGTTGAGATCCGTTGAATAAAGAAGACTATGTAATGAATTATGGATATAAGGAGTTGTAGAATATTTTACAGACCAGGCCAAATTTCGCTTACAGCTATTTAATAATGTGCCTTTATACAGACAGAACTTCCTCTAGGAACAGTGCCTGATTTCAAAACTGTGGGTTTAATGCAAGATTACTTTAATTAGGGATTATATTATAAATTGTAATGTTGCTCAAAGTGGGAGGAAGATGCATATTAGGACCAGTGGTTACATTTGAAGCTGTCTATGATAAATATAGGATGAGCTGAACTGGTAGCATAAAACGTAGTCATGCGTTCTTAAATTTAAATAGTTATAGGACTGCTTTTGAATTGCTGAAGTTAAAGCAATAGAGACGTTAGGTAAAAAGTATTATTTAAAATTAGCTCGGTGCATGTTATACCTAGTATTTGTTAATAACAAATATTTTTCATTGATATTAATGTAATGTAACTAATATTGGAACTAAATCTAAAGCTTTAAAGTCGGAAAATATGTGAACATTTAAGAAAACATAGTGTTAGAATGAGGTAACAACTAAGTAGTCTGTTGTTGTTTGTTGTAAGCACAAAGCTTTACAAAGAGCTACTGTGTTCTGCTCGCCCTGGATATCGAAACCCTGTTTCCAATTGTGTAAGTTCGCAGATATCTCGCTGTACCACTAGAGGTAGGTAGTTTAAAGGTGATATTAAGTTTTAGTATTGGCTTAAGAGTGGAGAATTGATGCTAAAAACAAACAAAACCTGACCTTGATGTATGCACAGGTTGTAGTGAAATTTAATAAATGATTAAAAGTAACGTTTTATAGTCACACTTTATTGCATTTCTCAACCGATTTCTATTTTAACAACACTCTCTAGATTTTAAAAATACCCAACGTCTGTATAGCTGGGGAACTTTGAATAATCTCTGCTTGAATATACATCATTTTGGTCAAGCTTATATATTATTTACCTAAGTTAATATTACATTGAATTTTGTAAGAATATAAACAATTGAAAGCATTAAAGATTTTACTTTTGTAGCTCGAAATAAGTTGTAAGTGATATTTTGTTACGAAAATAAATTTGCATATATCTTACAGTCACCAGGTTCCAAAATAACGTTTACTCGATGTGTTTCACAAATTGGATGACAGAAACAGATTTTACATCAACCGTTTTCTGGTGGGTCAGCGGTAAGTTAAAAGACTTAAACACTAGAATCTCGAGTACAGTTATTCGCGATGTGTCCATCATATAGCGCAATATGGCTTTGTGTTAAAACAAACAAACCACATAATTCACCATACGAAATTCTAGCAGTATTTATAAAAATAGAAAATTCTTTAACAGGGAGAGACTGTGAGGTAATGAAAGGTATTTGACCTTTCATGAGGTTTGCATTTGATTGCAATGTTTTTATAAAGTCGTGATAAGAGATATACGTTTTTTTTGAGAATATCTTATAAAAGATATTTCAGAATTTCGATACACTATATTTCTGCACTATATTTTTGCTGTACAGAAAGCTTCTCTCTTTAGGTATAAAATATTCCATTATTGTTCCAATTATTTATATTAGTCTGCAATAGTTTTATTGTCCTAAGACTTCTACATGTTTTACAATAATTTATGTACAGTTACGACAGAAAGTGTTGGTACCCCTGCGTCCCGAGTAGTTTTTTGCTTATAACTGAAAAAGCATCACGATTAGGCGAATAGACGTATAGTATATTATAAAATACAAGTCTCGTGTGTCTCATTTCGGTATTGCTACACAACTTAATGTGCCGAAATCTACTGTCCGAAGCATAATTGCCAAGTTTAAGCTTACAGGATCAACTGCTAACCTCCCTCGTTCCGGACGCCCAACCAAAATTCCAGAGACAACCAAGAAGAAGGTTCTCAGAGAAGTTAGTAAGAACCCTCGTTTAACACGTAATGACATACAGAAACTGGTAAGGAAAATTGGGGTTGAAGTAAGCACCTCCACAGTTACGAACACGTTACATTTCTCTGGATTCAAAGCATGCCCTCCTCGTAGAACTCCATATTTAAAGCCTGACAATTTACAAGAAAGATTAAAGTCAGACGATCTAAAATCGAGCTTTTCGGCCACAATGATGTTCGAAATATTTTCCGTAAGAAGGGGGAACGAAATCTTCCAAAGAATACTGTCTCTACAGTTAAACACACGTGGTGGTTCGATCATGCTATGGGTTTCTTTCAGATCTTCTGATGTAGGCAGCCTTCACCGCGTCAAAGGAATCATGAAAAAAGAAGAGTACGTTGATATATTAGGCATTTATATCAAGAATGGTGCTCGAACTTGCGGCTTGGGTGTCATTGGATCTTCCAGCACGACAATAACCCTAAGCACACATCGAAATATGTGCAATTCTGATTGTAGAGGAACCATATAAGCATTCTGGAGTAGCCATCGCAGTCACCCGATCTCAACCCAATTGAAAACGTTTGGCATGAGTAAAAGATCAGGATTCATCAGTGTCATCCGAAAAACTTGCTAGATTTGGAGGCCTTCTATGAAGAAGAATGGAAGAAGCAACCAGTCGAATATGGTCTAGCCTTCCCTAATTTAGTAGTGACATAATAGAGGGAATGCACCTAGTCATCACCACACTCCACCAAATCTTGGGCTGATTTTTTTACCAGTGGAACTGATCTTGACGCTACAGAGCCCCACGACTGAAAGGGACAGCATATTTGATGGAACGGGGATTTGAATCTGAATCGAGTTGAGCGCAATATGGTTCGGCTATGGCTGGACCTTTTGATGTAGCTTAACGTAATTATCGATCATTTATTGAAGATAAATTGAAAATAGTACATTCTTTAATATTCTGCATCAAGTTTTGTTTAACTTTTAGCATTGAGAGTGATGAATGAAAAGGAATAATTGACTTGTATGCAATCAAAATAGCACTACCCACATCAAAGTCCAGCTAAAGATCATTTAACTGCAACTGGTTTTTGCTTTCATTTATTATTTACTGAATTCACGAACGATAATACAGTTAAAATACTCTTTTGAACAATTTATTACCGAGAAAAACGTATATTCTTACTTCAATAACGATTTTCTTATCATTTTAAATGACATCTATCATGAAAATAATAATAATAAATTTTTGTGATACATATTTCATTACCATGAACCTGGATTTTCACCTTGGATTAGAAGTGATTTAGAACTGAAAGCTTATAGAATTTTTTTCACCAGTACGTTACAATATAGAAACACGAAACAGAAGCAACAGTATATGCTTCAGTTTAAAACACTTGGATGTGATAAATGATTATTGCCAGTTTTTGTAAAGTAGCTCATATTTACCGAATAATACTTATTTAAGAGACAAAATTAATAGCTATAAATTCTGAGGAAAAAATGTAGTTGCATAGACTTAATTATATTTTGAATTTTAACAGTTGCACTTCGTGTCAAACATTTTTTTAATTTATTTTTTTTGGTTTAAAACAAAAAAGAATCCCCCATACTAACTATTTTCTAGCATTTAAGAATGATAAATATCTCAGATGATCTAGAAGACCCAGTCTTTTACACGGTCTCCAACATCAACCACCAAAATCTGCGATGTTGTAAAAGTATTCTGTTGTTTGATCAAGTATAATACCTCGTTCTAGATGGGTGTGGAAGATAATTTGGCATGGGCACAAGCCCCAAATCTAACTGCTGCTTCAGGAGTATCAACCCTGTCACGATCGATTTACAATTGTTAAATGCTGTTCCTAACAAATACGTATTTCTTCTACATATCTGACAATTTTTTGTAGTTTTAGCTCGTGTAACAGCGGTGCTCTGTTTGTTCCTAGGCTCGGCATCGCCAAGCACGTTAAGGCGTGCGACTCGTAGTCTGAGGGTCGCGGGTTCGCATCCGCGTCGCGCCAAACATACTCGCCCCCCAGCCGTGGGGGCATTATAATGTGACGGTCAGTCCCACTATTCGTTGGTGAAAATGCAGCCCAAGAGTTGGCGGTGAGTGGTGATGACTAGCTGACTCCCCTCTAGTCTTGCACTGTTAAATTAGGGACGGCTAGCACAGATAGCCCTCGAGTAGCTTTGTGCGAAATTCCAAATTCCAGATATGCAAAAAAATGCGTACATTGCTTATAGAATTGCGAAATTCCAAACAAATAATCAAACTGTTTGTTTCTATGGTTTATTGTCTAGACGTGTTTCCTTAAACTCATTGATCATAGACTTTTCAAACAAATTACACACATGCATCTGTGTATGAAAAATGAAATAGCAACAACTTTCTGAGGATCTGATCATCACACGTAAAATGTGTTTCTTGCTGACTTATTTTACAAGTAATTTCATGAAAGTCTCAATGACTAATATTGTTGGAGGAGAAGATAACGCCCCCGTTACAGATCGGTTTAGACAACAGCTAAAATGTCAAAAGATACATGATATTACGTCTTACTTCATTATCTAGCAAATTATGAAAGAATACAAAGTATTTTGTATGTATATATGTTTGTGAGGGATACTTATTTCTATTACACTATCTTATTCATAGAATTGAAGAAAAACGGTTATGTATTATTCACTAATACAAGTTTATAATCTTCAGTCCGACTACAGCTCAGTAGCTAGTAAAACTACCTTGTGCTTTTTTCTTTCTCTCTTTTGTAAAACTAATAAAGCATTTAGAATGTTTTGCGAAAGTTAAAGTTTTAGTTGTGAAATTATACCTCAAGTACTGTATGTGTTGTGTTGAGAAAACAATAGAATGATGAAAATTTATACGCATTTATAGTATTTTTATTTCAATTTTATTGTTTTTATTTCCTTTGTTTCTCTACATTCCTTTCCGCCAGTGAAGATTCAAGCAAGATTTTACGAAGCCCCTTACCTCTGTTGAGCGTCGAGGATGAGTCAAAGCCTAAAGATACTGAGTGCTTAGTATGTGATCGGAGAAGTCCCAGCCCTGTGATAACAACTATAGAGAGGAAATAACTTTTCTAGATTACTAACAAAATATTGTTTATTTCACACTTCGTCTGATATGAGTACATTATTTTGCCCATTTTAAGTAAAAGTTTACTGAAACATTCATTATACTGTAGCGGATTTTTCGTTACAACCAAGTTTGCTGATGTGAAGGGTTTGAATTGCATTTTTTATGACAAAGTAATCTAAATTGGAATAATCTTTTCTATTATTGTTATTTGAATTCAGGCAAGCAACTCTTCTTTGCGTGATTTCTATTTGCTGTGGAACAGATTAAAAATGACTCAAAATGTATAATTTGAACTAAAACATACTTAAAGTCTTCAGACATAATATTATACTGCACAGGAGTATTAGAGTTAACGTTGCTGGTAATTTAAAAATAAGGTGACAGAAAAAAGTATATAAATCAATCTGGACAAAGTACTATTTACAGAACTTTGTTTCTTTGTTTTGAATTTCGCGAAAAGCTACAAGAGGGCTATCTACGCTCGCCGCCCCTAATTTAACAGTGTAAAACTAGAGGGAAGGCAACTAGTCATCACCACCCACCGCCAACTTTTGGGTTACTCTTTCGCAAAAGAATAAGGGGATTGATCATCACATTTTAACACTCCCACGGTTGAAATGGCAAATATGTTTGGTGCGACGTGGATTCGAACCCGCGACCATTAGATTAGGAGTCGCACGCCTTAACACGCTTGGCCATATGTAGGGATTAACTTTTTTCGAAATCAGATAAATATTCCATAAACTCACTAATATTTCTATCAAACTGTATACAACTTAGAGATGAGGACAATGTTAAAGAACAGAATAATGATAATCAGTAAAGTTGTAGATTACTGAATTTCATAAGATCATAAAATGGAAAAAAAAAACATCACAAAAATAAAGCTTAATTCATTTTCGTAAACGAAGTAGGTATTCTGGAAAAATGTAAATTTGTAGTAAAAATTACGCAATCAAAATAATTAATTAGATAGACACAAAGGTAATGCAAACAATCCGAGTGACTTAAATTTGTATGTATTCTTATACACTCCCTGTAACTGTAAAAAAATACCTGGACTAAAATAAGTCGAATTCTGATTCTGCTCTAAATACGCCCATCAATGTAAACTAAAAAAAAATAATCAAATTACCTGTGTTAGTTATACAGATATTTTGACAAAGAAAGCAATGTTTTCAAACTAAACATTAAAGTATGCGCAATAGCCTTGAGACAAAAACAATAACGTAGCAAGAAGCTAGCTTTAATAACAAAGTATTAAATACTAATTTATATTTTGTTATGTACAAAGAGGAAACTTTAACTTTGAAATACCAGCAGATAGATTTAAGTTATTATACATTTATATCGTAGAATGCCCTTCAGAGCTGGTAGCTTTTCGAAACAATTTAAAACCAGTGCTTGTCTGCGAGAATGCATTTTTTTTTCATTTTTAATAGAAATCTAAGAGTAGTTATTATATTGATCTTATTGTCTTATTATGTCTATATAAACACTCCTATTTAATTTTACCGTCGATAATGTTATTGTTTTGAAGTAAGTACAAAGCTACACAGTGTGCTATCTGTGCTCTGCTCACTACGGGTATCAAAACCTGGTTTTTAGCGTTGTGAGTCCGCAAATATACGCTGAGCCACTGGGGGGGGGCTATCGATAACAAACAGAAAGTTAAATATTTTAAACTTAAAATCATAGAGCGGTAATTCAATGTTTTATATTAGGAATTAGGAAAAGTATTTGCGTGAATTAATAAGCATTCTCAACATGTAATACTGTAAGAGATTAATATTTATTTCTAAAAAGTTATCTTAATCCTAAAATCGAAAATCTATCGTACAGAAATTACTGGCTGTTTGGAGTATCATAATATCTGATAACGATAAAGGTGCTAAGAATGACAATTTGATATTAGAACCTTTGAGAAATATATCGTTTGTATTCAACGAGCACCTTTTGAAGAAAAATATTTATTTGAAAGTGAACTCTCCCAGTTTATGTAAAGACTAGTGGAGGTCCATTGCCATTTACAAAGTAATATATAATACCTATTTTTCAGGGCTAACTACTCAATATACACTAAAGAGTATTAAAACATCATGCATACCCTTGTCGCAGGTGGAACAAACGAATAAGCTTAGGCGTGATACTTACGTGAAACGCAAACGTTGTAGTTGCAGAGGTTGTTCAGAGAACATAAGAATTCTGCAGAAAGAGGACAAGAAAACTAAGAAGTAGAAGAAATAGTAAGAAAAATATGCTTTTTTCTTTTCACTGTAACCACTTTCGTTGTCTGAGATATGATTGATCAGGCCTCTTCAAAAAAAAGCCATAAGAAATAGTGTTGAAAAAACGTTTATTGTTGTCTCTATTAAGTGTGCACATGTTAGGAACATGCTAGAAAATATTACAGTGTAAATCAAAATCATGGTAGGACGTTACTGAGCAAATGTAGTATTACTCTGAAAAACAAACTTTCCACCGACAACACAACAACATTTTAAGTTTCATTGATTTTTGAAGAAAGAAATTGAGCCACAAATCAATAAAAAGCCTTATATGGTATTGATTTGGCGGATTTTCCTTCCTTCAAAATTGCTACCAAAACATGACAATTTTTGTACTGTATATTCACGACTTTAGATTTAAAAAACAAACAAACAAACTTTTAAGAGAGACTATTTCTTTCTGTAATTGTTTTTCAGAAGTGTAGCACACGTGGCTCCTGCTCCAATTCTAGTGACAGTGTTCCAAATCTGCTGTTGATGTCTTGAAAAATCAGAATAGAAAATCGTGATTCTGGTAATGATCATAGACCCCAGCCCCTAATATTTTAGGTACCTAGCGACGCATCTGTGTAAAATATAATTCTAACGAAATACTTTGAGCTTGTATTTCTAATTTCTGCAGTATATATGTGCGTTGGCCCGACATGGCCAAGCGCGTTAAGGCGTGTGCTTCGTAATCCGAAGGTCACGGCTTCACGCCTGAGTCACGCCAAACATGCTCGCCCTAGCAGCCGTAGGAAAAGGGGGTATAATGTGACGGTCAGTCTCACTATTTGTTGGTAAAAGAGTAGCCCAAGAGTTGACGGTGAGTGGTGATGACTAGTTGCCTTCCCTCTTACACTACTAAATGAGGGACGACTCGCTGCTGTGGGCTAACAACCTAATCACTTAAAAAACATGTTCCTTGAAGGAATCGAGAGGTGAATGATGAATAAATGTGCATGATGTTATGTAAATGTCATATAAATGTTTTGTAAACGACAACATGTCGTGTTGTGTTTAAATTTTCATTTCTATTATTTATATTTCCATATTTATATTATTGTTTCAAAGCTGAAACCAATAAAATATGTTGTTATTCATTTAAAATAACATTTAGAAATTTCTAGAATTTGGTAGATCAATCATATGTTTATAAATTTATGTAACTGAAATGTATGGCGGCCTAGTGTCTAGACGTTGAGTCTCGTGCAAAACGGATATGCGCGGATTGCTCTGGAGTTCTGTAGAAGTTACGCGATTGTTTGAGAAAAGGCCTACTAATATATAAACAGACGGAGACGCGAGAAATAAAAGAGTCATTTGTTTTTATTCGAAGAAAAGAAGAGTCAGTCATTCGTTTGAGGAAGTTTAAGTGTTTGCTGTGATTTTATTCAACTTGGATTTGTGACCAGAGCTAGATCTACAGAAGCTGTGATTTTGTCTCGTCAATCTTTGCGATTCATTCGAATTACTGGTTGTGCTGAGAGTCGGGGAGACTGGGAAAATTGGAAGACGGCAAGTTTGAGACGTTCATCAAGAAACACCGTAAAAAGAACTTCGTCATTCTCCATTTCAAACTTCGGTATTTCTTCGTGGGACCAAATTCACACCCTAGACCGGAATTTTGGATTTCTGATCTGAACTTTTGGACTTTCATTCTAGATCATTATATTAGATACAGGCCAGTACCATTTTGTGTTGTAATTAATTTTGAAGGTTTAAACTTAATATCTGTCATTATTATTATATAATTTATGTTATATCTGTTATATATATAATAGCTTATTGTAATAAATTATACAAGCTGTTATCTGTGTCTTTCTGTTGGGTTCTGCCTAGATAAAACATAAAAAAAACGTAACAGTAAATTGGGGGCCCGTCCGGGATATCGAACGAACAATTTAATTCTATTCTAAAATTAGATTTATATTCTATACAGATAGACAGCTTGTAAATTCAAAATGGCATTCCAACTCGAAGATTTTATAAACAAATTTAATCAGAATCCTTCTTTCGAATTGATCAGTGAATTAAAAAAATCTGAATTGCTTGATGTTGGAAAACATTTTAATTTGGAAGTGAAGCAAGCAATGAAGAAAGCAGATATCAAACGAATTGTTGTTGAACATTTGGTCAGCCAAAAAGTTTTACCTCAAAAAGTTGTACAACAATTGCCCGCCGCTTATTTTGACCCAGATTTTGAATTAAAAAGAATGGGAATGGAAATGAAATTTCGTTTAGAAATTGAAAGCAAACGTCTTGAGGCAGAACAAAAACGTATTGAAGCAGAATAAGAAAACAAACGCCTTGTTCTGGAGGCCGAAATACAAATACAACGCATTAAAGCTGATAAGGAAATCAGTATGAGAAAGGCACAGACAGAAGCAAAGATCGTCCAAATGCGGTTGGATAATTTTGATGCTTCCAAACAAATTCATTTAGTGCCTCCATTCAATGAGAAGGCTGTAGATAAATATTTTCAGCAATTTGAAAAATTGGCCCTTAGGCTAAAATGGCCTACCGAATATTGGACAGTATTACTTCAGAGTGTTCTCAAGGGTAAATCTCAGGAAGTATTTTCCAAACTCACGGCCGAGCAAAGTTATGATTACGAGCACGTCAAAAAATGCATCTTAAATGCTTATGAATTGGTACCTGAATCATACAGACAAAAATTTCGTGGTTACAAAAAGTTTGACAACCAAACTTGTGTCGAATTTGCTCGTGAAAAAGAAACTGTTCGACAGGTGGTGTGATCCCAAAGAAATCAAAGATGATTACACAAAACTCAGAGAATTCATGTTAGTTGAAGAGTTTAAAAGATGTATTCCCGTTGAGCTCAAAACTTATATTGATGAACAAAAAGCTTCCAAAATTCATGATGCTGCTGTCTTGGCAGACGAGTATGCTTTGACTCACAAAGATTTCTCATACAAAAGCAAAACAAATCACATAGCAAAGAAACCCAATGACTCATTCAAACATTATGCAAATGTCAACAAAGACAAAATAGAGCAAACTTCTGATTCTCAAACAAAGACTTCATCTTATTCTCAAAGCTCATAATCTACCAAAAACGTGTCATTCTCATCCTAAACATGTGCTTATTGTAAGAAACCTGGCCATCTGATTTCTGAGTGCTATAAGCTCAAAAACAAGCCATCACTCCATAGTTTCATTTCGCACTTGTTGGATACATCATTGGTTCCCAATGATTTTGACCCTGTCCACTCCACTGTGGATTCCAAGACCAATATTCTTGATGAACTTGAAGATCTTTTTGAGGACAAATTTAAGCCTTTCATGACTGAAGGTTTTGTTTCTTTTGTTGGCGATTCACATCTACAACCAATTAAAATCCTGCGGGATACTGAAGCTTTTCAGAGTTTGATTTTCGAAAGTGTACTTCCGTTTTCTGAAAAGTCATCCGTTGGGGCCAATGTGCTCATTTCTGGTGTAGAAGGTGGCGTCGTTTCGGTCCCTCTTCATAGATTGAATTTGCATTCGGACTTAGTTTCGAGCTCAGTGACTGTGGGTATTAAATCTTCATTGCCTGTTGAAGGTGTGTCTATGCTTTTGGGGAATGATTTGCCTGGTAGTAAGGTGGTACCAGAGGTTCGTGTTGTTGAAGCACCTGTTGTTAGTCCCAGTACAGAGCAACTCGTTGAAGAGTTTCGTGATGTTTTCCCGGCCTGTGCTGTTACTCGTTCTCAGACACGTTCTCAGGAGTCCAAAGAGGATTTCTCTTTATCTGATACATTCATGTCTCACATCGATGAGATTTCTGACTCAACTTTGAGTTCTACTGATGACTCCAAGTCATTTTTCAACTCTCATCATCATGACAAACTTGTTGAGGAACAGGACAATGATCCTGAAACTCGTTCTCTTCTACAACTGGCCGTTGATGAAAATAAAATAGGAATTGTCCCTATTTGTTAGTACAAGAAGTCGGGTGTGTTAATGAAAAAATACAGATTTCCTGACGTTGCTGCTGATGAAGAGTGTAATGTTATTCACCAAATCGTCATTCCAAAATGCTATCGGAATGATATTCCTAGTCTTGCTCATGATCATGTGTTGTCAGGACACTTAGGTGTAAGAAAGACCCCAGATCGTATCCTACAACATTTTTGTTGGCCAAAGATGCGCCAAGATGTTGTTGACTATTGTAAGGCATGCCATTCTTGCCAAATGACTGGAAAACCAAATCAGGGGATTCCCAATGCACCACTGCAGCCTATTCCTGCCTTTGAAGAACCGTTCTCAAGGGTCATTATCGACTGTGTTGGCCCAATGCCAAAAAGCAAAGCAGGAAATGAATACCTCTTGACAATCGTGTGTGCTTCTACACGTTTCCCTGAGGCTATCCCTTTGAGAAAAATCACTGCTCCCAACATTGTCAAGGCTCTTGTCAAATTCTTTACCATGTTCGGGATTCCAAAAGTTGTGCAATCAGATCAAGACTTAAATTTTATGTCCAAGCTATTTTAACAAGCCATGCATGAACTAAACATCCATCAAGTTTCATCCAGTGCATACCATCCTGAATCACAAGGTGTCCTTGAACGTTTCCACCAAATTACTGCCACGAACACTCAAAGAACTGGGATGAGGGTGTTCCATTGTTATTGTTTGCAGTTCGTGAAGTTATGCAAGAATCTACTGGATTTAACCCTTTTGAGTTGGTTTAAAAAAAAGTTTTTCACAAGTTCAAACTTTTTTTTTGCTTTTAAGGGGAGAGGGTTATGTAAATGTCATGTAAATGTTTTGTAAACGACAACATGTCGTGTTGTGTTTAAATTTTCATTTCTGTTATTTATATTTCCATATTTATATTATTGTTTCAAAGCTGAAACCAATAAAATATGTTGTTATTCATTTAAAATAACATTTAGACATTTCTAGAATTTGGTAGATCAATCATATGTTTATAAATTTATGTAAATGAAATGTATGGCGGCCTAGTGTCTAGACGTTGAGTCTCGTGCAAGAACGGAAATGCGCGGATTGCTCTGGAGTTCTGTAGAAGTTACGCGATTGTTCGAGAAGAGGCTTACTAATATATAAACATACGGAGACACGAGAAATAAGAAGAGTCATTAGTTTTTATTCGAAGAAAAGAAGAGTCAGTCATTCGTTTGAGGAAGTTTAAGTGTTTGCTGTGATTTTATTCAACTTGGATTTGTGACCAGAGCTAGATCTACAGAAGCTGTGATTTTGTCTCGTCAATCTTTGCGATTCATTCGAATTACTGGTTTTGCTGAGAGTCGAGGAGACTGGGAAAATTGGAAGGCGGCAAGTTTGAGACGTTTATCAAGAAATACCGTAAAAAGAACTTCGTCATTCTCCATTTCAAACTTCGGTATTTCTTCGTGGGACCAAATTCACACCCTAGACCAGAATTTTGGATTTCTGACCTGAACTTTTGGACTTTCATTCTAAATCATTATGTTAGATACAGGCCAGTTTCATTTTGTGTTGTAATTAATTTCAAAAGTTTAAACTTAATATCTGTCATTGTAATTATATAATTTATATTATATTTGTTATATATATAATAGCTTATTGTAATAAATTATACAAGCTGTTATCTGTGTCTTTCTGTTGCGTTCTGTCTACATAAAACATAAAAAAACGTAACAGTGAATATAAATTGTAACAGATGTTATGTTGAACTTGAATGTTATTAATTATAAAATGTAGCATGTGGAAAGCAAAAACATACCTAAGGAAATGTACCAATAATAGCAACAAAGTTCTGCTGTTGACAAGAAAAGTATATTGATTGAATTAGATTAGATTCTCTTTATTAGCTTTATAAAGTATACTTTTAATAACAGTTATTTTAAATATCTTACATTCCAAATTTGTAGAGAGTGAACCGTACCTCCAAGTTCAGCCTAAACATTGTTTGAATATGATGGAATGATGCCTCTAGATCTATTCTTAGGGTTTAGCGCAGTTGATAATATTATATCATTCATTATGTACAGATGCAAACAATAAGATAACATTGTTTTCCGTGATGACGAGAAAACCCACTTGTAGAGAAAAATATATATATAAAAATGGCTGTATGGGTTAAGAAAATATTTTATGTAAAGGAGCGAACATGTGGTCAGCTATCGGTTAGTTACCTCTTTCTTTCTTTGTGAACCTGATGATGACCGAAGACGGTCGAAACGTTGTTCCCTCTTCTACATAAAAAAATTTTCTCAACCCATGCCAGTCATTATTACATATATATAACATTAGTTTGTTTTTTGTTTTATAATTAAGCGCAAAAATGTACAGTGAACTATCTGTGCTCTATCCACCACAGGTATCGAAACCCAGTTTCTGGCGGTGTGAGTCCGTAGACATACCGCTGTGCCATTGGGGGGCAATAACACTAGTAGTTGAGATTATTCCTTGGATGAGCGATTAAAATGATAAACTAAGTGGCTTGTATATGTTTAGCCCTCTACAAGATTTAGTATACTATATGAAAAAGATTTTGAATGCGCATATTAACATGCTACATAAAATAATACACGACATAAGGTTACTCTGGGACGAAATGTATCAGAACTGCATTTCAGGATTGTTTAGTGTCACGTAGATTGTTCGATGGTAAATAAATTTAATACTTCTGACAATGATGTGGTAACAGCTCTTTTCGATGTAAAATATTTATGTTCTTAGAACATAAAGGTTTTTTATCAAATCTGGAACCGAAAAGTTTCTAGACAGCGTATCCATAGCACGCAAATTCATTCGAAAAAAGAAAAGAATATGGATCAACTTGGGTATAGGACTACCCATAAAGAGACTTGCAACCATCAATACCTTCGTTGTAAAAATTAAAGAGCGACATGTAACAGGTGAGATCCACAAACACAGAGGTCAGCGTCACAAATTATAACTCTGTGGGATATTTTCAGGTGAAAAAAATTATTAACAGAATATTGTATAAAAATATAACATCGCAAACACCACTTAATTCTTTAAATTAAGGACTAGCAACCAGACTAGACACAAGTTTAAATACACTATAAAAATATCTATTAATATTTAAAACAAAAGATCAATGTTTGTTTTCGTCAATCATTTTTTTTCTGGTATTTATTAGTTTCCAGTGATTTACTGGGCTCAGATGGAACTAACTAAATCAATTGTTTTTTTTTTATTTAAAATGGACTCTTGCATAACTGTGTACCACGTGATTGGTTATTTACATTCTTCATTTCTGCGATCGTTATACCTAGATATTACATGTACAAACAGGGAAGAACATTGCCATAGCCTTTAGCAATGTCGCTAGTATCAATGATCTATGTAAGCAGTAATATGTATCACCTATGTATGAAAATGATCTTTGCAAGCGCTAATATATATCACCTATGTATGAAAATGACTAAGAAATAAAGATAACTCGAAACAGCATCAACTAAAGGAATTTTTTTACCAGTTGCTGTATGCAAAATCCTGTATATATTTAAAACAAATAATATTTCCGAATAAATATTAATGTTATAGAAAGGAGAGACGTATGTTAGTGCTTATAAACAAACTCTATGTTACAATTTATCAACACATAGGGACACACATACACACAACTCTCACTGAAACTAAAACTTTAAACATTTCATCCACTAATGAGGGATCAAAATAAAATGCAATGAGTTCTTTTTCTGAACCAAATATAGAAGACATTCGAAACGACCTCACGTTAGGATCCCTAATTGAACTCCTTTCAGTAAAGTTCTGATGTCTTTGTTACTCAGATGGCACTTGTTTTCACTTTTGTGTATATAATCACAAATATATTGCTTAAATAACTGTTAAATAATTACTGCCTCCCAGTGGCTCAGCGGTATGTCTGCGGAGTTGCACGCTAACATCCGGGTTTCGATACCTGTGGTGGCCAGAGTACAGATAGCCCATTGTGTAGCTTTGTGCTTACTTCTAAACAACAACAAATAATTATTATTTTTATTTTATAATTATTAATAGGTGAGTAAGACATGCTGTTTTATGTCTTGAAGGTTACTAACTACATCTAAATGTCAGTAATGATTGCTAATTGTTTGTTAAATGTTCGTACCTGCCTAATATATGTTTGGGACATGCGTGACATATGTTTGATAAGTGTGTTCTTTAACTTTTTTACTCTTCTTGCATATTGATATAGTGTGTTAGGTAATATGAACAATAATTTTTGATGTTTAGTTGCTTTGGCTCCCTTTCATATCAAAACTGTGCTTCATTATGTTTAAAATTCTTTTTTTTTTTGAAAGTTGGAATGTCTTATTTAACAGGTAATATATTAGTTAATATTTCGTACTCTCATGGAGATTTGTGTACCAAGTATATAACTAAACCACTCTTCCATTGTAATACTTCTTGCAATCATTCAAAGTATTACAATTTACATCAGAGAAAAGAAACATTTGAAACATATCATATTACAATAGAATCACTTGGGTAAAGAGTCAAGAAATAAAACCTGAACGATCCCAAAAGAATCTTTTGTTGACTGTAAAGCGAAAACGTTTCTAAAAGAAACTGCACCCCTGTGATGACGAGAAAATTTATTTGTAGAGAAAAATATATATGTAAAAACTGCACCCCAGTGGCTCAGCGATATGTCTGCGGTGAACAGTTTACAGATAGCCAATTGCGTAGCTCTGTGCTTAATTATAAAGAAACTAAACAAAATTGTCTTACATGAGAAACAAAGTATAAAAATAAACTTTTTGAGTAATATGATTCAAAACAGATTTAGCTTATGGTTTAGCCAACGGGAAGGATAATGTTTTTCTTTGACTTCCCAATAAGTCAGACAGGAAGGATTTGTTTTAATGAAGAAAATGGTGTCTATTAAAGAAGTGACAAAGGACAGTTTAATACGACACAGGCTAAAAGTATAATGAATGAAATGGAAATTTAAATATGTATTAAATTCGAAATTAACAATCATAAATAGCTTAGCCAGGGCAATTTCCAGACAGAAAATTTGGGTTAACAATTCACAGTTTTGTGTTCACTGTTACAACTAATGTGTAGTCTGATAAGAATCAGAGTGAATAAAGTAAATACAAAACTTTTAACTCCACTAAAAATCATATAACGTTTATAGATTAAACTTTAAGATAAGACTACGTTAGCTATTAGATAGTTGTGTAAAGCTGCTTAAGAGCTTAAGTAATTAATGACTTTAATACTTTCCAGGTGCAAAGAAAACCAGTTCTTTAAATTAAGTTCAGTCGTTTTACTCTCAATACGTATGGTCTATTTAACTTACCATTATTATAATCTTAAACTATTTTTTTAAAATAAGATAGAGATTGAATTATTCACTTTAAAGTGTTCTTAATAATATAACATACAGCGAGATCTCTTTTGAGCTTTTTATTTTGCTTCTTAATACCCTATTGTAATGTATGATAATATGCGAAGAAATTCAGGCAAGTAGCAGTTTTGCATGAAATTAAAAATAAAAAACAAACAATTAGTCAAATAACTAAAAAATAAAAAACTGAAAAAAACGAGTAATTGTTTGACTGAATTAACTCGGGCAAATATGTTTTGAAATATAAAGGACACCCGAATTATTTTGAGCAAGTCACAGAAAAGGTTAAACAAATTCAACTTACAAAGACACTAGAAAAAAGCCTTTGTTCAAAAAATAAATTTTAATATCAACATTAACCATCTAAATTTCACTTCGCTAATTATACAATTTCAAAGTTTTTAACGACTGCATTATATAGTCTTTGTAGCCATTTAAGTAATGTGGGAAGTTTGCTGAAAATGCCTTTTAAGCAACAACTCTGGACTGTCATACTACACTGACATTATCTGCAAAAGACGGGATTTATTTATTTAAGCTGTTAGTTACCTATAAAAAAATAGTGCTATAAATAAACAAGAGACAACTAAATATATTTGTAGTATACATTCTAGTCTTTCATCTTATATTCATATATGTTATATCATAATTGTTAGAGAAATAAACAGTATTAAGAAACTGAGTCATGCTATTAAGTATAAAGAAATTTTTGATTATAAATGCGTATATTGGCTTCATATAAATGGAAGAAAAAAGAAGAGAACTTAAAGTAATCCTATTGGAAAAAAGTAAATTTGTAAATATCGATGGTTCCATAATCTACAAATACACAATTTTAAAGACATTCGCTAATAACAACAATGAACACGTTATGAATAAGAAATAAGTCACTAGCTGTTTAGAAGCTTTACACAGTAGATATACCATCATTTCCACACGAATAAAGAAGGTAAGAACTCTCTCTCTCTCTACATATACATTATTTTTTATGAAGAACTAGTGTTTAATAGAAAACGTAATACAATCATCAGATAATAAGATGTATAAATATGTTAAAACCGAGAACGACAGCATGATTCTGACATAAATCTCACTTTTATCAGATTTGAGCGTACTAACTTATTTTGATTCACAAATGACATAAAACACCATATAAATACGAACTTATTTCTGGTGATGAGCAATATATGATTAAGCATTTGTTAATACTAATGGTCATCGTAGTCTAGTTGGTCTTTGTCTCTTGACTCTTGTAACGTGTGCTATTCTGTCTACCTTTGTGAACCAAAACACTTCAAGACATTGTCCAGATACTCACTTTTTTATCTTCGTTCAATATCTTACCATCATTTCTAACACGTAATGCATAAACTTGTCAATCTTTATTGTCTTATTACAGGTACCAAACGGTTTGCCTTCTCTATCACTGTAACTATTATGAGATGACAATATGTTTTCACATTTTGAAATCCTTCTTCATTTGTATTATCTCAACCCAGCTAATTTTCAGCATTATTGTTACAATCCACACGCCAGCTTTTGTTTTACAACTTACTAATTGTCCATTATCACCTCTTCATACAAGCTAAACAACCATGACGAGAGAATACATTCCCATCTTCTAATTATCACGCAGTTACTTAATTTATCTTTGATCTTTATTATTATTTTTTGAGTCCAGTACAGATTTCACAACATTGCAGAATCTTAAGTTCTCTGAAAGGTAATAGTCTAAAATACATTAAAGAATATGTTAACGAATACGATGCTATTTTCAAAGAAATAAATCAACATTAATCCATTCTTCTTCATCAGTACTTTAACAGAATACAAAGAAAAATTAACGGCTTCGAGGTTAAACCAATATATATTTTTGATTTTAGTAGCATTTACGTTAATATTATTTAGTAACATTTACGCTGATATTTCAACAGACAAAATTAAAATATTTGCTTCACCAGCAATTTCAAGATCTTTTGAGAATTCAGGAAGGTTAACGTTATGCGTTATAAAACATATACATTTCTATGATATCATTATTTATAAAAATTACTATTGTAAACAAGATTCCTGCACGAAACGTATATACACCTGACCACTTTTTTTGCAAGTGCCAGTGACATAGTGTTGTGTCTGCGGGCTTATTACTACTAGAAATGGGTTTCGATACTCGTGGTGGTCGCAATAGCTTGTTGTATAACTTTGTGCTGAATAAAAAAGAAAATTTTTTTTTTTACAATTCAGCCAACAAGTCTTCCAATGCAGGGATGACGTTAGGATGTAACTTCCGCCTACAAGTTGTGGATTTGTAATTATTTGAAATGGAATTTCCATACATGACAAACCTCAGTGAAAACAACAAAATTATAATAAATCTTTCACACCAGTCACACTTGCGGATATATTAATGATAATTTTTTTGCAAGGTTACCCTACTAGGTTTCTTTATGCAGCCAAAGAAACAGAAATCGATCTTCATAAGCATTACTTGATTAAAAACAAAGCGCGTTGTCAATATTTAAAAATTAATATTTGATTAAAGATTTAGGTTCAAAGTATTTTAATTTTGAAATTGCAAGCTTTCCATTTACGAATACAACTATTGGATCTTTTCTGTTTCATGCACCTCGTTCAAAAAGAAAAAAAAGTGTTTTTAAATATAGTTTCAGTGATGATTTCAAAAATAAATTAAAATTTGGAGAAATGAAAAAAATATATATATTTTGCTAGGTTAGGTCAGTATATGTGAGGCTAAATCAAATTTGACAGATTAATAAATAATTACATGTTTATTTAAATAGAAATAGATGAATTAAAGAAATTATTGAAGAAATGAAAATATTTTCACATTTTTCCCTTAAAAATCAATTCTCCAAATCTTAATGTATATTTCTGAATTTTGCAGCAAGCTGAAGGTACTTGGAAAGAGGTGAAGAGATGTAACAAGCGACATTGTGGAATCAATAGGAAAATGATTTACTCGTATGTCTGCAAGTTATTTTAAATTACCAAATAAATATGTAATGATAAAAGTACTTCTTTTGCTTCGTAAGCAAAATAAAAGTGTATAAAATTTTATTTTCTATTTGTAAAATCAGCATTAAAAACTGCATTCAAATGTTCTTTTCTATTCCAACGAGGTGCATGAAACAGGAATGATCCCAAATATTTCAAATGAGCTGAAATACAAGTTTATTAGATACAATATAATTTGTTCAGTATTAAAGATATCGAGGAGCTGACAAACTTACTATGATATTTCGCGAACAAAAATTTATCACTAACCACATTTACAACATGAAATGTATTTACTTTTGTCAGAAATACAATAAATTGATTGCTACCAGCTATAAGTGTTAACAGAATATCACAATGTTTTAAAAACCTTTATGTTTACACCTTAATTTCTCAGAAATTTATTGAGGTAATTATGGTCCACTAAAATATGGTCAATGAAAATAGTTTTACCGTGTTGTACTTAGCTTAAGGCTTACTGACGATCATCCTATTAACTCTTCCTGTATATAGTATTAGCCCTTTTAATTTTAAAGTGTCATATTTACCATTGTTGATAATTGTCTTCTGATAATTGCGAGTTTTATAGAATCCTATTATCGTTCATACCCTTTGGCTAGTTCTTAGGATTTAACTTTATTTATTACTTCCTGCTGCCTTCTTCGTGTCTGTTGAAAAATGTGTGCATGTAATTAATCACAAAGCTGTACATTGGGCTATCTGTGGTCTGCCTACCACGAGTATCTAAAACTAGTTTCTAGCGTTGTAAGTCCACAGACATTCCGCTGTGCAATGTAATGGACACAAGCTATGGAATGTTTTGTACTTATTTTTATTTCATTTTTTTCATTTTTTTATATTTAATTTCATTAAACTTCAATAACAGTACAAGTATTCTTATTGTACGAATCATTTGATTTGATATTTATTATTTTCTTTTGAGACTATACTTTCAACTTTTCTATTTTGTTACCGACCCAAAAGATAAAAAGTAATGTTTATTTTTTAAAAAATCATTTTTATGAATTTTGGACTAATATAAGTCTTCTAAACTGAACAAATCTCGAGATATTATTGGGATGATACCCAAAACAACAAAAGAACCTAGTTTGATGAAGAACAACACCTTCTAGAGGTCTACTAGTGGCTCAAACTTGACATTGTGCCTCTTCAAAGAGAAGTAGGTCCGTTGTGACCAGTGCTTCCTGTTGTAGTGCGCTGTGGTGTTCCTGCTGTCGCAAAGGCAAAGATAACAGGGAAAATTCGTAAGGTCTCCTTGGAGACCCATCTGGAATGCTATCATTTTGAAGTCCCCGATAAACACTCAGCCATACTCATCATACTTCAAGGCTTTTAGCAAGGTCTTGACGTTGTTGTATTCCTCTTTGAGGTACACCGAATGAACCAGAGGAAAAGACGGATAATTATTTCCATTATGGAGCAGCACAGCTTTGAGGCTTCTTGATGAGCTATCAATGAAGAGGCGCCACTCATTCGGGTTACAGGCAATTCCAATTGCCTCGCACAGACCGGACACATTGTGGCAGAAGCAGAGCCCATCTTAACGAGTGAATACGTTTGGAGAATGCTTGCAGCTTCTTGATGCCATTTCTGATAAAATCAGAGAAGTCTATGTATTCACTGAGGGAGCTGTAATTAAACTGAAGTGGTGAGTGGTGAGCCACTATGTATATATTACTATGAAAAGTTCTAGAAAATTCTCGTAAGTTCTGCAACATTCTAGAAAGTTCTTGAAAATTCTTGTAAATTTGAGAAAATTTTCTATAAGCTACTTAGCTCTGAATCTACCTGGAATGTTCTGAAAAATGGGCGAATTTGAAAATTTCATCACCCAGGTCACAAAAGCAAAGATTAAAGAGAAAAATAGTCATTTTCCATTTACTTTAGAGAAGCAATTGGGAAATAACACTTTCTGTCCTGGAACAAGAAAAAGTAAAAATTTTGTTACATAGTGTAATTTATGTTGTCCAATATGGCGCTGATCTACGTCAGTTGTAAATAAAACAAACTATTTCAAATATAAAAAAATAAGTTCATCCTATTTCCTACTTCTTACTAAAGTAGTAAGGGTTATATTAGTAATTTCATGTATAACAACTGAGATAACTTTATAACGACACATTTGATACAAATGTTTCAACCGGGCCTGGTATGGCCAAGCGTGTTAAGTCGTGCGACTCGTAATCTGAGGGTCGCGGGTTCGCATTCCCATCGCGCCAAACATGCTCGCTCTCCCAGCCGTGGGGGCATTATAATGTTACGGTCAATCCCACTATTCGTGGGTGAAAGAGTAGCCGAAGAGTTGGCGAAGGGTGGTGATGACTAGCTGCCTTCCCTCTAGTCTTACACTGCTAAATTAGAGACGGCTATAGCAGATAGCCCTCGAGTAGCTTTGTGCGAAATTCCAAAACAAAACAAACACGTTTCAATAAAAAGATTGTACAAGAGAAAAAATACATTGAAATAAAGAACTAATGTGCTCTGTATGATGTAAATATAAACAGATTACATAATTACATAATGGTAACTTTGGAAACGTTTTCATAACCTTGATGAATGTATCTGTGTGGTAATGTAAGATACGATATCTGTAAATATAGCTTATTTATGTAAGATTATATATGATGTAGTTAAGAGAACCAATTTATGTGTGTAAGCACACATAATAGCTTATATACAAAAAAAACTATAATATGTTATTTCGTATGCAACGTTATATGCACTACCAATAATTAATATTTATCAAAGCAGGTTTCGCTACTTGATAAGAAGGTTCTTCCTTTAGTTTATGAAATGTAATGCCACGAAACACAGTTTTAGTAAAATTGCAGCACATACGTATAAATACACAAGATCACCAACGAAAAATTGTGATGTTATGCACGTCTCACTACCACTATATAGTTATAATGCAATTTATAGACACTAGGTAGCGTGGTTACATCACTGTATTTCCGCCAGGCATTCGTGGGTACGACTGAATGCAATTGAGGTAACAGAAATTATTGCTAAGTCTGCAGATATAGATAACTTTGACTTGGGAAGGCGTTAACTTTGGAAATTTTGTTCGGTTTTTAACGTAGACTCAGTGGATCATTTTTTATAACAAATTTGATATTGTAATAAATGTGAAACGTCTAAGAACGTGTTAAAAATGAAAACTTAGAATATACAAAACAAGATTGTTTGTCATTCATTTAGAATCTAGAATTCACTTTATCTACATCTAAACTACAGTTTAAAAGATTTTATGATGAACTTTATGTTGGAAACTTTTTTTAAGATGCTATAATCACAGCTGAACAAAACTAAACGTTGCAAACTTGTTACACGATCCCCAAAATAACGCTGTTGTTGAATTAAGCACAAAGCTACACAATGGCTATTTGTGCTCTGCCCACCACGGGTATCGAAACCCGGATTTTAGCGTGTAAGTCCGCAGAAATACCGCTGAGCCACTGGGGGACTCCAAAATAACGCAACAAAATATAGGTTATGTAATATAAAAAAATTGTATTCTGAGAATGATTATGAAATGTGTTATTTACCTTAATTTTTTTATGTTACGTCGTGGTAATCTAGCGTAAAACAATCCTATCTATCACACTAATATATGAGAAAGATGATCCAGTTTTTACAAATCTAATTTGTATGTTTGGGTTGATTTCAGGATAAGTAGCATTACTTGAGATAATTTCCTTCCTTTGGAAAACTACCTTGCAGTTTGAATTACTATAGATGAGAATTGGAAACTGATGTATATTCTGGTTAAAACCTTGAGAGGCAGGATGTTTTCAGATGTGATTTTTCATTGTCTGTGCAGCATTTCCTTTAGAGTGGTACTTTTGAAGTTGGGAATGCAGAGTTACTTTCTCGAATGACCTCTGGTGAAGCAGGGGATAAACATAATGAATTATAACTCTAAAACTTGGGTTTGATTCCCAAGATAAGCATGCGTAGATATCCCCTTGTGACGCTTTGTACTTAAACACATGCACACAAACAGATCTTGTTGAACACGGTAGGAACATTAAGTTACTTTGAGTAAACTGACGTAAGAAAATAATACGTTGCATGATTATGGTAAAGTTCCTCCTTGAAAGGCTTAATAGAGCTTAAGATACGACAATAACGTTTGTTTGCTTGGTTTTTGTTTTTTGAATTTCACACAAAGCTACTCGAGGGCTATCTGTGCTAGCCGTCCCTAATTTAGCAGTATAAGACTGGAGGGAAGGCAGCTAGTCATCACCACTCACCGCCAAATCTTGGGCTACTCTTTTATCAACGAATAGTGGGATTGATCGTCACATTTTAACGTCCACACGGCTGAAAGGGCGAGCATGTTTGGCGCGACGGGGATGCGAACCCGCGACCCTCAGATTACGAGTCGCGGGCCTTAACACGCTTGGCCATGCCGGGCCTACGACAATACCGACATAAGTCAAACCTGACCTACATTTCCCATTTGATCATATTAAAATTGTTTTGGAATTCTGTTTCTGATCAAATTACTTATGTAATGTAGTAACATTAGGTTAGTTTCATGTGAAAGAACATCAATATCTATATACAGTGCAAGAACCAGTATACGATTTAATTGTTTTGTGGTACATCTGAGAGGAAATGGAATGTTTGAAAATTTCGCTGATTGGATTCTTTGTAAGATATAATTTTCTTCGTGATATACATAGTGAAACTAAACAAATGTCACTGTTTTAAACATTTCCTAATCTGCAGTAGCACTTCTTTTGTAGAAATATGTTATCCCACAACCAATAATGTTGAAAACTGTTTAACAAATCTTTGCAACTGGACCTAAAAGAAATTATCAAGGAAAGCGCTGCAAGATATGTTAGTAAGAACAAGAATGAACAAAAATAAATCCATTATTTATCACCACAAGTATAAATAATAATATTATGTAAAAAGCTGAGATGAAATGACATTAAAAATGTTTAAAGTTGCTTGTAGTATTAACAAAGTTTTATGTTAAGTACGCCCATAGTACTTCTTTTTTTCAGTTTTTCTAAACTATCTTCTCACACAAATTAATTTGAGTTGTATATAACTTTGTAGCGATTTATCTCTCCCTTGCAACTGACCTTTGACTGAGTCCCCATTTAAAAAACACGCCCAGTAAATATCCCGAGACAGTTTCATTGCTATCTATCTGTGTTGCACTAGCAAAATGAGTCTTGGATTTTGCTGACGGTTATCTTATATAAAATTATAGTTTGTATACATATATAAAGATTTAAACAAAG
This sequence comes from Carcinoscorpius rotundicauda, assembly GCA_011833715.1. Classification (NCBI taxonomy): domain Eukaryota; kingdom Metazoa; phylum Arthropoda; class Merostomata; order Xiphosura; family Limulidae; genus Carcinoscorpius; species Carcinoscorpius rotundicauda. The sequence continues at coordinate 36,097,796 of CM022396.1, read as the reverse complement.
TGTTAATAAAAATTTTTCTCAGACTAAATTTAGCGCATTTAGAAGTTCGAATAAATTGATTTAGTTTTTTCGAAGTCCAACTTTTCAACAAATTTCAATGTAAGAAAAATATCAGTGTTATGTAAATATATCATTAGTCGTTAGTTATTTGTTTTATTATTAAGTAACATAATAAACTGAAACAGAAGAAAAATTACATTCGATTCAATCGCAGCTGGAGTGTCCAGAATTTGATGTACTTCTTGTTGAATAAAATTATGTTTGACCGTATGGAACTCATGGACGTTTTAGGGAACACTTTCAAAAAATGTCTCTATTATAGAGATTTAATTTCACGAAGAAATATACTTTCTATCATTAAGAGTAGTTTAGCCCACACACTTCAGTTATGTTATTCTCTGTTATTGTTATTATGTTGTTGTAATTTACTGTACCAGCTTTAAGTACACTTTCATTTATTGAAAACAATAAGACTATGACAACATTGTTACTGTTTTGTAGCATTGGTATAGTAATCACTTGAACTACACTGGATTTTGTTGGTAACTCTTAAGATTTTAACAGCATTATTATATTATTGTTGAAATGCTAGAATACTAGCTTTAACTACACTGTTTTGTAATAAATTATATTTTTTTCTGATGCAAGTTAATTTTATACTTGTTTAAACACTGGGAAATTATCACTTTTTTGTAATTCTTCATCACTATAAAATATAGTTTTTAAAACTAGAAACTATCCTAGAGACATGTCTTTCAGCTTTATGAAAGTGTTTACGTTTGTTTGTTTGTAATTAAGTACAAAGCTACACAATGGGCTATCTGTACTCTGCCCACCATCGAAACCAAGTTTTTTGCGGTGTTTGTTAGCTGCGCCGGGAGGAGCTTACGAAAGTGTTTTCTTCTCTTGCCTGATACTCATCATAGTCAGAAGTGAAAATAACTTAATTCTTGAACACATACTTTTATTTTTGTTTTTGAGTTTCGCGCAAAGCTGCTCCCCAATGGCACAGCGGTATGCCCGCGAACTTACTTCGCTAAGCACCGGGTTTTGATACCCGTTGTGAGCAGAGCACAAATAGCTCATTGTGTAGCTTTATGCATAATTCTAAACAAAACATTTGCGCAAACTTACACGAAGTTATCTGCGCTAGCCCGTTCCTAGTAATCACCACCCACCGCCAACTACCGGGCTACTCTTTTACTTTGATTACCAGTCAAGCGCCCTGACCACCTGGCCATGTCAAGCCCGTACTTTTATATCAAAAATATATTAATCACCTGTCGAAAACTTTTATGTTTGTTCTTTATTAGTTGATGACAAAATAAACATAAACCAACTGTTCAATAAGATTTATGTTTCCAACTGTATTGTATTCTATCTTCAAAGTTACTGAGGTCTCTTGAAATTTCTTGCATATTCTATAGATAATTCAGGGGGCTTTACTGAAATTATAAAGTTTCTTATACTTCTTTAAGGTGGTATATAATTTAAAAACAAACAGAAAAAATTGGTTAAAACCTAGATAAAATATATAGCTAACCGTGCTTCCACTGCAGCTTGGGGTTTATTTAGTATTTCCATAACGTTTTTCATGGATTAAGATAATTCTAGTAATTGTATGTGTACTTTATTTGGCAACATTCTTCGTACGGATTTATGCTTAATTGAATAATATGAATTTTTCTCTTATTTCACTTCCAATCATAAATGCAATTACATGACACAATAAAGCAGCTAAATCTCATATCTCTGAATCCTCGTTGCTCAGTTATCACGACAAGAACGCAAGGCAGAAGAAAGGTGTAGGTTAAAAGCTATAGGGTTTGTATAAATAGTTGCTTTGAGATCGTGACAGGTGAACACGGAAATATTCAGCCAAAACAGAACTCTCCTTGTATTACATGCTTTGGGTTATCGTGACCGATAACGAAGTTTCTGGCCACTCATAATAAAGATAATGACGATTACAAATCACTGCTTGTCGCATTTCGTGCTACTCTTACACACTGGACGATTTTGTATTGCCACCTGAATATAATCAAGCTAGTCTTTAATTTAGCATGGTTTTAGGTTATTGTTAATATCAACTGACAAGTGGTTGAAAAATGCGTAATGTCTATTTGTTTAGAAAATTTATTTAGAGATATTCTGATATGGATAAAAACAAATACATTTTAGTTATTACGCTGCGATAGTGCAGTAGTTACAGTAACTGTACAAAAGTAATATTATGTGGGATTTCAAAGAAGTTAGTAAAAATGTATAAGTTGAGCCTACTTTTTTAATGAAAGTTGGTATAAAGTTATAAACATAGACAATTCAGTAACATGAGGTCAAAAATTCAAGAGTCCTTTTCACGAATGTGGTAAAATAGGCTATTTGGAAAAACGTAAAAGAACGAGATGAGCGGTTACTATTAGCCAATTAAAAACTAGACAAATACTTTCTATTACATACAAAGTAAACGTATTTGAGTTCAAGTTGTTTGAACTATAAAAGATGTACTTTGTTTTCTGTTTTGAGGTGGTTCACGTTCAATTCATTTAGATTTATATCCTTTCACTTGAACTTAAATACGTATAAGATATTTTCAGTAAACTTATTTTGTTTGTTTGTTTTGGAATTTCGCACAAAGCTACTCGAGGGTTATCTGGGCTAGCCGTCCCTAATTTAGCAGTGTAAGACTAGAGGGAAGGCAGCTAGTCATCACCACCCACCGCCAACTCTTGGGCTACTCTTTTACTAACGAATAGTGGGATTGATCGCCACATTATACACCACCACGGCTGGGAGGGCGAGCATGTTTAGCGCGATGTGGGCGCGAACCCGCGACCCTCGGATTACGAAGCACACGCCTTATCGTGCTTAGCCATGCCGGGCCATACTTGTTAGTGATGAATAGCTCAATATTTGAGAAAAAGTGACGTATTAATATCGAATAGATACGTAGTTATGTGTTAAAAAACCCTAAGGATTAAATGCTTATCACATAGTGTAAGCTTGTATCATGCGTCATTTAGTTTTATTGTTTAGCAATACTGTTCAAAATAATGTAAGATGACACTGTGTAACATTTTTTTTTTACTTTTTCTTGTTCCTGGGCAGAATATGTTAGTTCCCGATTGCTTATGCCTGAATTAAATGGAAAATATCTTTTTTTATCTTCAAACTTTGTTTTTGTGATCTGGGTAAATAAATTTTCAAATTTACTCATTTTCCAGAACATTCCAGGTAGATTCGGTGCTGAGTAACTCATAGAGAATTTTCTCGAACTTACAAGAATTTTCAAGAACTTTCTAGGATGTTGTAGAACTTACGAGAATTTTCAAGAATCTTGTACAATTTTGAAAAACTTTCCATAGTAATATATATACAGGGCTCACCACTAACCACTTTAGTTTAGTTCTAGCTGTCTAAGTTAACACATAGACATATGTGATTTTATCAGAGATGGCGTCAAGAAACTGTAAGCATTCTACAGACGCATTCTGCTGTGAAAGTGGCCAATTTATCAAGACAAGAGTGAAAAAGTACTCTGTGATGGCATCTGCTAAAATGTGTGAAGCCTACAAGGAATATATCGGCATGTTTGTTGGGGATCAAGACAAACCCTGAGCACCTCATTTTACTTACAAGTACTGCAAAAATCTCTAAAAGGTAAGACGGACAATTTTTGCTTGCTTGAATAGGAATAGTGAGATTTTATATTATACAAATTTTAGACCTTTTAAAATGTAAATATATTTTAATTAATTTCTTTTAATTTCCAATAGTATAGAAAAAATATCATATAAAATATTTTGCATGAGCCTCTTACATATTAGTTGTGGATGAAGTAAATTTATTCTTCATAATAACAATTTTTATTTTGCTCTTTTGCAGGATGGTATAGAAAGGAAAAAGAGCCATGAAGTTTGCTATTCCAAGAATTTGGCGCGAACCTACTGACCACTCAAACAATTGCTACTTTTGCATGGTAGACCCTTCCAAACGTTGGGCTGGCAAGAATAGATCTGTTAGAATGTATCCGGACCTTCCATCGTTCATCGCCTCAGCGCCACACTGCTCTTAGTTCTCTGTACCCACTCCGCCAGAGAGAAAGCAGTCATCCTCAGAAGAAAGCAGCAGTTCAGAAAGGAATTAGACGTTGAAGATCGATATTACAATTTTAGAGTTGCAGCTGATGAGAGAAACACACACTACCCCAACAAAGTCGAATACCGAGCTTTTGACACCGAGGCTCAAGGAATGGTATTTGTTAGATAAAAGTGTGAAGTCACAAGCTAGAAGAAGTGTCACCAACATTTTTCAAGCTTCTTTACTCGTCAAGATGGTCTCTGCTTCTACCACAATGTATCCGGTCTGTACGAGGCAATTGGAATTGCCTGTAATCCGAATGAGCTGTGCTGCTCCGTAACGAAAATAAGTATCTGTCTCTTCGCCCAGCACATTTGGTGCACCTCAAAGAGGAATAAAATTGCGTCAAGACCTTTCTAAAAGTCTTGAAGTATGATAAGTATGACTGGGTTATTATCGAAGACTTCAAAATGGTGGCATTCCTAATGGATCTCCAAAGAGGTTTTACCAAGTTTCCCTTTTTTCTTAGCTTTTGGGACAGCAGGGACACAAAACCAGGAAGCACTGGCCATAACGGACCTACTTCTCTTTGAGAAGGCATAATGTCAAGTTTGGGCCACTAGTGGACCTTCAGAAGGTGTTGTTCTTATCATTGCACATAAAATTGGGTCTCATGAAATAATTTGTTACGGTTCTTGATAGGGAGTCTGCAGCCTTCAAGTACCTTCGAGACTTCTTCCCTCAGCTTTCTGAGGCAAAGCTGGTGTCTTCATTGGACCACAAATAAAGAAGATCCTGGAGTGCACAGAATTCCATAAGAAGCTCAGTAGGTAGGGAAAAAAGCTTGGGGCGGCTTTGTCGCAGTAGTTCAAGGCTTCTTTCGCAATCACAAAGCCGAAAATTACGTAGAACTGGTTGAGTCTCTGGAGAAATATGGGAAAATGGGTTGCAGAGTGTCCCTGAAAGTTCATATCCTTGACGTTCATCTTGACAAATTCAAGGAAAACATGGAAGTAGACTCAAAGGAACAAGACAAGCGCTTACCAAGATATAATGGACTTTGAAAGCCGCTAACAATGAGCTTATAACGAAAACATGATGGGAAACTATATTTGGAGACTGATACGTGAAAGTGATTTACATTATAGTTGCAAATCTCGAAAAACAACTCATTTCTAAACATTTTTGTGTAACTTTAGTATAAATACATGTAAATCTTGATTCATATTTTGTTTTATTCAGATATTATATAAAAATGTGCAAATTTGCTCGTTTTTACATAGAAAAAATGGGTTAAATTTTCAATTTCATACCCAGTTCACAAAAGCAAAGTTTGAAGGGAATAATGATCATTTTTTCTACTTTTACAACATAAACAATTAAGAAGTAACGCATACTATTCAGAAACAAAATCTGTGCTATATAGTTTAATTGGATGTCCCCACCTCGTACGCAGTAAAATTTTAGATCAAACCTTAAGTTAATAAAACAGTCTTGTGGATTGCATTAATTCTGACATGGAGGAGAAATTTTACAAAACAAGCAAAAAATAACTTATTAATATTCTACCTTAGTACTAGTACATATATATTAAAATCATCTTACCTTAAACTCAAGGTGTTTCAAACACCGTTTTTATATGTGTAATACGTATCGATATCTTTTTTATATGCTTTTCACGTATCTATTTGTAGGTTAAGAGATAGGATTGAAAATGTTTAATTCTTAAAGACTATTTACCCAATGTGAGTTTAATCTGTCTTCAGCCACAATAGTAATAAATGTTTTCAATAAGGAAGATTTTTAATCTGCTATTAAATTTACTCTTTGAGCTATTTTATTCTATCTGCTCTTAGGATATTAACTTTATTTGTGATTAGTCCTTTTATGTATGTTACGAGTAATTTCATTGTATTTTACATAAATTACGTATTTGTTTTGCACGAGTTGAAAAAAATATTTAAGTAATTTCTCGCGGATACAAGAAACATGTAAACTATTGAAGTTTATCTTCTCTTTCACTTGGCCCGGCATGGTCAGGTGGTTAAGCCACTCGATTTCTAAGCTGAGAGGCGTGGATTCGAAAACTCGTAACACCAAACCTGCTTCCCAATTTTTCTGTGAGGGCTATATAATGTTACGGTCAAGTCCATTATTCGTTGGTAAAAGTGTTGCCCAGGAATTGGCGGCTAGTGCAGATAGCCCTTGTGTAGCTTTGCGCGAAATTCAAACTAAATCTCCTTCACCATTTGTATCTTAGCAAGAAGACAAATATTTACTGTTAATTGATATTTGTTATAAGAAACACTAGACTACAAATTATCAATATATAATCATTTCTTCAAGTCTAAGATAATAATTTTGTTTTTAATTAATAAACGAATTAATAATAAGGCGGCTTAAGTACCGCCTCTGATACTAATTTCGTTGGATTAACTGCAAAACTGTATTTAAAATAAAAGTTGAAAAGTAATTATTTATATATATTTAATTTCCTTTTGTCATTTCTAATGTTTTCTGTAATAAAACTAATCGTATAGTCGTCAGTTATATTTGGTTACATCAGAAAGGATCGTTTTTCCAAGCTGTAAACGTTTACAAAAGAAAATGTACGTAAGAATAACAAGTCATACACATTTAAAATTTAATTGTGCATCGTGTTATTTCACAAATTCTTCAAATTCTAAATTATGCTTAATGAATTCAGTGAAATAGTAACCAGTGACTTCTTTTTCTCGTTGGATATAAAGAGAAAATTATATGCCTTGTATTTCAAGCATTCTCTTACTTATATTCAAGCCCGGCATGTCTAGGTGATTAAGGTACTCGACTAGTATTCCGAGAGTCGTCGGCTCAAATTCCCGTCGCACGGAACATGCTCGCCCTTTCAGCAGTGGGGGCTGTCAAAAACGAAAGTAATAAATTTAGGGCTATAGGTCTTCATAAACACCTACTCTTATTTTACTCCTGCCGAAACCAACATCCAATTAGAGTTTCAGAAGTGTGACAAAAAACCTATTATAAAATCATACATCCATTGTAAGATAGCCAAAAGTATGTGGACAGCCCTTCTAATCAGTGGGCTCAGCTATTTCAGCCACACATATTGCAAACAGGTACATACATACAATCAAGCATACAGCCATGCAATCTCCAAAGACAAACATTGGCAGTACAGTAATTTTAAAAAGTTAGGACACTCTATGAAAGGCTGTATATTTTTGTACATTTTTGGATATATAGATATATAATCTCAATTTTAACAATCTTCAAAGATTATAGGAATATAACTAAATAATTGAAACTGAAAAAAGACTTTTCCGGATCTTCTGTAAATGTAATACTACAAAAATTCATATTCTGAGGAAAAGTTAAGACACCCCCACATTTATTCCAACTTAAAATGGCTTAACTCACCACACAGGTGTATCACACCAGGTGCACATAATTAGAATATCGTTACTCAGCATTTTTAATAAGGCTTGTCCTATTTAAATCTCAGACATTTAGTTTGGTGTGCTCCTGATTGTTGAAATGAGAGTGAGCACCATGGCGAGAGTAAAAGAGCTTTCTGAGGCCTTCAGAAAGAAAATTGTAGCAGCTTATGATTCTGATAAAGGATTTTAAAAGATCTCAAAATAGTTTGAAATCAGCCATTCTACTGTTCGGAAAATAGTCAATAAGTGGAGGGCTTTCCAAACAACTGCCAACATTCCTAGATCTGGTCGTCCAAGCAAGTTCACCCCGAGAGCTGCCTGCGAGATGCTAAAAGAGGTCTCCAAACGCCCTAACATGTCATAACGGGACCTACAGCAGGCTCTGGCTACTGTTGATATACAATCCAAAAGAGACTGTACAAGTTTAACTTACATGGGAGGTGTGTAAGGAAGAAACCTTTGCTCCCTAAGAGAAACATCAAGACCAGACTGAAGTTTACCAGAGAGTTATGTAGACAAAGACCAGGACTTCTAGAATAATGTGTTTTGGACAGATGAGTCCAAGATTGAATTATTTGGATACCAGAACAGAGGACATGTTTTGAGTAAACCAAATACAGCATTCCAAAAAAGAACCTCATACTAAATGTAAAGCATGGAGATGGAAGTGTAATAGTTTGGGGCTGCTTTGTTGCAGCAGGATCTGGAAAGCTCACTAACATAGAATCCACCATGAAATCTACTGTGTATCAGTAGGTACTTGAAGATCATGTGAAACCATCTGTTCCAAAATTAAAGCTGAAGCAGAACTGGACCCTACAATACGACAATGACCCAAAACATACCGGTAAATCCACCAAGGACTGGTTGAAAACTAAGAAATGGAGAGTCCTTGAATGGCCGAGTCCAAGCTCAGATCTTAATCCCATTGAGATGCTGTGGGGTGACTTGAAACAGGCTGTACATGGTCGGCTGGAGTGGTTTAAAGCACACTGTCATTGAACTTTGGAGCAATTGAAATGCGTTCTCTGGAGCAGTGGATCACGATTCACTATCTGACGGACGAACCTGGGTTTGGAGGATGCCAGGATAAAGCTACCTGTTTGACTGCATAGTGCCAACTGTAAATATTGTGGGACTATTTTTCATGGTTGGCCTAGGCTTTTTAGTTCCAGTGATGGGAAAGCTTAATGCTACAGCACAAAATGACATTGCAGAGAATTGTGTGCTTCCAACTTTGTGGTAACCATTTGGGGAGGGCTGTTTTTAATTTCACGATGACAATGCTTCTGTGCATAAAGCGAGGTCCATAAATACATGGTTTGCCGAGGTTGATGTGAAAAAACTTGACTAGCCTGCACAGAGCCCTGCTCTCAACCCCATCGAACACACTTTGGATGAACTGGAACCCCGACTGCAAGCCAGGCTTTCTCGCCCGACATCATTGCCCGATCTTACCAATACTCTTGAGCCTGAATAGGAGCGAATCCCCGCAGTCATGTCCCAAAATCTAGTAAAAAGCCATCCCAGAAGAATGGAGGCTGTTATAGCAGCAAAGGGGGACCATGGTTTTTGAACAAGATGTTCAACAAGCATATATGGGTGTGATGATTGGATATCCACCTACTTATATTCGTATTTTAAAGTTAAATATTTCATTCCGGTAAATAATTGCCTTATAGATATATTGTATTAATGTATTTTTCGGAAATTATTTATGCTATCTTTTACTTATTATTTTCAAATTTTTCAGTGAATAAACGAACACTTTCTGCTGAAAATTTCTCAATTTATCGAAAAGAATATTTATATTAAACGGTTTTGAAATTAGTTCTTGCAGATTAACATATTACAATAAGGTGTTTGTGGTTTCATCGATTCACAGAAGATGATACTTAAGATACTGTCCATAAATAGTAAGTTCATTGTGGAATATTCTTTTGAAGAAACATATAAAAATTTGTTGTTCTTCACTTCTTATGAGTAGTGTAGTTGAAAACGGTAGTTTCTTAACATGGCGAATTTTAGTATCTCGCTTAGTTTAACGACGTGATTGCCGTTATTAATTAGTTTGAGTTAAATTATTTCAGTTAATAAACTGCAAACTGAACAAAAAAAATACTACGAGCTGTAAATGAAGTTTGAAGTTTATACAACCTGAAGTATTCTGTCAGAATGAGATGATATGGCCGTCACTGTACGAACAAAGCGTTTTTTAGAGGTAAAATAATTGAAGTATCTTCAGAGTTGTGTCTTTATATTTTCTTTGAATCAGTCTTTGTGTTGTTTTACATGTACTAATGTCAAAGATTCTTCAAATCTGCTTTTAGCGGGTGTTATTCCTTAAAAAAATATATAACTTTCACCCCGTAAACTTACAAAAATTAAGATAAATTGTATCATGAGCAGAAACCTGAACATATTTCATTTCGTGGTTTTTCATCTACTATCCAGTATATTAAACAAGTAAATAAAAAAACTTTTCAAAAATAAAGTACATGTAGAGAAAGCTAATATCAATCCTTCAAAAACAATGCAAGCTAGGTAGTGTGGACAGCATTTATATCATTACATAATAGACAGGCGTAAAGCGTAGTAGAATGTTAACACAGAAAAGCAGGTTAGATTACTTAATTTTGATTTAATAGTTATATATACATATATATATATTGCCATACGTTTATTATTTCCTGTGCTATTATGTAGAGATGATTCAAAAGATAATATCCCTACTGTCTTGTTTGCATTTTTTTTTGAACGACTGGTATTAGCCAACCCTACCTTCATTTCCTTTTTAAACAGATATTTTCTCTACTAATTTACTAATATGACGTTCCAACTGTGATAATATATTTTACTCTGAACAGCAACTTTCTGTAAGAAAGCTAACTTCAAGGGATCTCGATAACATCATTTATACCAAAATTATTATTTTTTAAATTACTATTTGTTATTAATAATACTTATAAAGGCTTATACTATGTTTGAAACTATGTCATCTCAGTGAAATTGGATAACACCAGTGATCTGGGTTTTGAGTTATCATGTAATAAAAATGAGATAGAAGGAAGATGAAGAAGAAAATCAGACTTTTCGCTTATGGTATTTATGATAACTACATAATGCGTTCTGTTCACCGTACGGAATCGAATCGCGAATTTCAATATTATAAGTCTAGAGACTTATCGCTGACCCTCCGGAGAACGAATAGATATGAATAAGTCACTTAAATAATAAACCTCATAAAAACAGAAAGATTTAAGAGTAATTGGACTTTTCTTTTAGTAAAATATATGAACTGTGAAATATGAGTAACTTTTGTCTTCCTGATGTAAACTTTAAATACTAGGCAGTTAAGTAGACTTCTAATGTTTATGATTATTATTTACAGATCGAATAAAACTAAAAAATATCGTAAATATTGCTATTATGTATGTTACCATTCACAGGCTCAAGAGTCGACATTGTAAATCAATTATTCTAGTTCGATATAAGAATGAACAGAAAAATGCTTGTTAGATCTGATTGAAAATCTGAACACCCGCAAACTGTTTAACAATAATAGAGTAAAACAATGTGTGATCAAATAAAAACCGCAACTACTCCTGATGCTTATATAAACTGAAGCAGACACACACATTTGTCAGAGTTCGTGATTTGGTAATCCCAACAAATCTTTGTAATCAAATACGAAATTATTTTAATCTACTTTTAGTTCACCGAAGTATTTTGACTTACTAAGTTACCCAAAATGGAGATTTGTAACACATGGAAGAAAGCACAGTAATTAATCGGGTTATTTACAGTAACATCTTAGCGCATTTTTTATGCATTGACATATCAATACCAGGTGAAAAGTGTACGTATATCACAACAGATCACAAATTTCCCATCTATTGAACGATGACAGACGTGATAACATTCTCTCTTCTCTTCTGGTTCGGGATTGCTTTCAGTCTTTATGGTTATACTATCATTACCTCCATCGCACGATGACGTGACTCTCCAAGCTTTTAATGTTTTTTTTCCATGTTACAATACAAAGTATTACCAGATTTATCAAGCATTTTTTTCACATTGAGGCACCTTCTGTGTCTTTTCTTTTTATGGTACTGTAAAAATTCATAAATAAATAAAATGAATGCATTTATCATTGTAATGTCTACAAACATAAAAATAATTCACAGTTGACAATCCTGTGACGTTAGTATCCACGTAAAGTTATTAGCGACACTGACTTTTGTTTAGATGTAATCTAGAATGTCTTTTGCTTGTTTATCTTCAAAGTCTGATTTATGATTTTAAAGATTTTTGAATGAAAAATAAGCTACTGTTCTTTGTTTTTTAGAAATATAAGATAAAGTATAATATATTTGTGTAAATAATTTCACAGAATAGTTTTAAAGCCATACAAAAACACACATTTATTACGCAATTTCAAAGAACTTCGGTCAAGTTTTCCTTGTTGACCTAGATTAAAAAAGTATAGGTTATTCTGTAGCCATAATCCTGTTCTTGAATCAAGACTATTACTATTCGTTTCCTATGATTTATTTGAAATTTCTCTTGTTTGAGATAAACGCCTATCAATGAGACTATGTTGTATTTCTAAATATCCGAGGCTTCATGCAATAAGTATCTGATTTAAACCTGATGCAGGTGCAAGTAGGTGTATTTGTAACGGAAGGCAGCCATCTATATGTTAATCTACAAAAATGTTGCTCAAAAAACAACTTTATGATGAATTGTTTTTTTTTTACAGATTTGTTGCATACATTTTGTAGTTTTACCAATTTATATACTTGCCTGTGTTTAACTCTTCTGGTAAAAAGAACTCCAATGAATAATTGTTACTTGAAGAACCCATTTGTTCTCACTGTTGTTGGAAATATAGGAAAGTGAAAATGTTTGGCATCAGCGTTTCACAGTTCGCAGGCAGGTTCATTACGAGCTCTCAGACAGTTTTAATAACATTAAAAGATCACGAAAAGCAATATTTTTATTACCATCATACAGATGTATTTTGGAATATACATAAACTGTCTAACCACTTTTTTAAATCTGTACTTAATAATGGACTAGATGACCTTTTGTCTAAGTGTCATGGCACGGTTTGCATAAAATTCGCAAGGCACACGAATATGTCCAGAGGTGTTTTCTCCATTCAATTATTAACATTGTACGTAATTAACGGAGCAAAATTAGCAGAAAATCGTGATGGCAAATGTGTCTTTCAAGTTTATTTAATATAAGCTTAACTGAATTAAGATTCTTAGTTGTGGTAGCCATGGGAGTTCCTGACGTTTCTCTCATACTACTGAAACTGTGCATATACAATCTTGACTCGATGGGTTAGATCATTTTAATTAGATGTGTTCCTGAATACATTTGATTAAAACTGACTTTGTGGCATTCGTTATACTTTCTAAAGGAACCAAAGGAAATTATGCCTCAAACCATGACTCTACCATCAGAGACCTGGGCAGTTGAGCTCACACAAGAAGGGTGTAGTGATTCGTGTAGCTTTCTCCAAATGTGTCTTCTTCCATCTTGTTATGTATATGTGTAAATATTTTGTAAACGACAACATGTCGTATTGTGTTTGAATTTTCATTTGTATTATTCATTTTTTTTTCCATATTGATATTATTGTTTCGAAGTTTAAACTAAAATATGTTATTTATTTAGGGTAACATTTTAGAACTTTCTCGAATTAAGTAGACCAATCACATGTTTGTAAATGAGTGCTCGTGACTTCCTGTCTAGAAGTGTAGTCTCGTGCAAGAACGGATATGCGTGGATAGCTCTGGAGTTGTATGGAAATTGTAAGATTGTTCGAGAAATAGGCCTATCGGTATAAAAAAGACGGTGACGTGAGAGATATAGAGTCATCAGTCATCAGTTTTTATTCGAAAAAAGAAGATAGATTCAGCCATTAGTTTTATTCGAAGAATAAGAGTGAGATTCAGGCATCAGTTTTAGTTATTTGAGAAAGATTAAGTGTTTGCTGTGAATATTGAACTTGGATTTGTGATTGAAATTAGATGTACGGAAGCCGTGATTTTATTTCGTCAATCTCTACGATACTTCTGAATTACGCTTGTGCTGAGGGACGGCGAATTTATTGAACTGTGAACTGTTTCGGAATTACTTCGTGGGACCAAATTCACACCCTAGACTGGAATTTGAGACTTTAATATTAGATCATTATATCAGATACAGGCCAGTACCGTTTTGTGTTGTGATTTATTTTGAAGTTTGAAACTAATATTATTTTGTTTTGTAATTAATTTCGAATGTTATAACTTAATATCTGTCACTATTATTATATAATTCATGTTATATCTGTTATATTTGTTAATAGTTTAGAGTAATAAATTATACAAGCTGTTATCTGCGTTTTTCTGTTGCGTTTAGTCTACAAAGAACTTAAAACATTAAAAAATACGTAACAATCTGTATAAAATATTGTGAAACGTGACTTGATGAACCACATCACTTTTTGCCAATCTTCATTAGTCCAACGTCGAAACTACTTACATCATCTGAGGCGTGTATTCTTGTTTGTAAGTGGTTTACACAAGTGTTTCCTGCTGCTATAATTAGGTTGTTTCAACTTTCTTCACAAAATACGGTTGAAGATGATTATGGATTGTCATGCAATATATTGTCTTTAAAACTATTCTAAAACATTGTATTCATCTTTCGATATTGCTAATAAACAAACATGACCAATGCCTTGGATGAATCAGACTACTAACGAAACTGTACTGTCACTGTAGCACCTGGTAGATGTGCACCAACTGTCATACCTTTTTTAAATGTTGCAATAACATTTTCTCTTCACACATTTGTTAGACCGACTTCAAATGTGTTTGTCCAGTTAGTTACAATACTTCAGAGATCATCTGACACTTCATATGATCAACTTAATTTAATTCTGCTGATACTAGGCCCAAGACTGACAGGTTACATAGATACTGATAAAGTGACTGTTAGTGTATGTCTGTTGATTGTTTTTCAAAAATAATCTGTTTTACAAGTTCTTCATTGATGTCATAAAAAACAGAGACTGGAAATTATATATTTAAAAACGGCTGATATAAGTAAAGAAAGCACTAGTAGAGGAGCGAACAATGTTTCGGTCATCGTAAGGTTCACAAAAATATAAAAGGCTACTGACCGATGCCTGACTACATATTTGAAGGCGCTTGTGTAATTGAGTCTAGGAATGTAGAGGGCGTACTTATATATTGGTTATATTTCTTAATATAGGTATAAAGGTGCTCCTTTGTATTGGTTTATTTTGAGCTTGAGTTATTGTATAAGTGAGGCTTCTTTAATTTTACGTTTGTTTATGTTTGTTTCTTTATTTAGTATTTGGGTGTTTTCTATGGTTTATGTTGTGTTTATTTGATTTGCATTGTTCTAACACGTGTGTAGGTGACTTTTTGTGTTTTGTGAATCTAGTTTTTATTTTTTTACAAATCAAATAAACACAACATAACCATAGAAAACACCCAAATACTAAATAAAGAAACAAACGCAAAATTAAAGAAGCCTTACTTACATAATAACTCAAGCCAAAAATAAACCAATACAAAGGAACACTTTTATACCAATATTAATAAATATAATCAAACATCTAAGCATACCGTCTACATTACTTCACTCAATTACACAAACGCCTACAAACATGTGGTCAGCTACCGGTCAGTAACTCTTTCTTTCTTTGTGAACCTAACGATGACCGAAAAAGGTCGAAATGTTATTTGCTCCTCTACTAGTGCTTTCTCTCTCTATACCAGCCGTTTTAAAATATATTATTTTCTATACAAGTGGGTTTTCTCGTCATCACGGACAAAAAGACTGGAAATATTAAGATTGTTGTACTATCTCTTCCGTAATCTTCTAAACGATGAACACTTCTTTTGATGTTATAACTTTCTCTTAATGTTGTGGAAAAATTTGTAAAAAAAAATATTTGTTCAATTTCTGGCTTTTATAATACTCTAAAGGTTTCTCATTAACGCTTTCTGAAAAAATCGAATTTTTCCCACACAGATATGGAAGACGATTAATCAGGTTTCATTAATTTCTCAAATGTTTTCAATAACATGGTCATCAGACAAATAAAATAGGAAACCCATAAGCTGCTCAACCGCAACATACCCGTATTTCCTGGTAGTTACTGACACTTAAAAATGGATCCTGGTTTAGTGTTGACGTAATGTGAGAATAAAATAACAAATAAATAACGATATACAAAAAGTATTCAATCATAAACAAACTGAGTACAAATGTTTACAAACAAATGAATTACCGAGTTTACAGTTTAACTTTTTTACTTAAAAAGAAATATTTTATCAAATAAAGGTATTTTTGTAAGTTAAAAGCGAAACTTTATTTAACTTTTTTCATTTTTGATTAAAAGGAAACGATTAAAGCTCTACAATGCTAGTCAAATGTTTAAATGTTTACTTTAGTTAAATTTTGTTCAATTTTCTGATAAATCGATGTTAAAATGGAAGTTTCTGTTTCAAAAACAACATAGCTTCAGTTCTTGTCCGTACTGCACGCAGCTCTGGAACATAAGGAGCGGATACCTATCTAATGTCGAGGACCATGCTTTTGGTAATTATTCCCATGTGGAGAAAATTCATTTAATATTTCGAGTGGATGGCATGACACTGATAAATATTTTATATAGCATCAAGTACATAAATATTTAATGTATTTGCTGTTTACCTAATTTAGAACAGCAGCAATCGTTTAAATATTCAATACATTTGTACATTTAATTGGTGATTGCCTTATTTTAGGACGTGTATAAGTATTAGCTGTCTTTTTTAGTGGTACGTATAATTAATAATTGTTCGGTATAGGGTATGTTTAATCGCCTTTGCACTTGCAATGAATGTCTCATATATTTAGTGCTGTAGATAAATGCATAACACGTACTATTTCTACGGAGGGGAAACATCGATAATTGTGTAATACTTCTATCAAAATGGAAATGAAGTGGTTTTGTGGTCTTAAAATTAATGTGAAAATAAAATCATTATATGCTTTTCATGTTGAAGTGAAATCAGGTTTCTTGGGTGCAATTGAATCGATAATGGTATAATTTGGTATTCCTGAAAAATCAACGTGGATAAATATACTGTTTTTGAAGGAAGAGCACAATAATTATATGGTATATTTATCGAGATTACATGGAAGTAATTATTCAGTCTTTTCAAGAAAGCTAAACTGGAACGATTATCTAGACTTGAAATAGACGTGAATTTGGAGTTGGATGTGTTAGTAACGTTCTTCTAAAAGTGAAATGTGTTGACCAGGGCACTTATTATAGTGCTGAAATTGATTATTTTTATGAAGATGAAAGTCTTATAGTTATTTGGTGGTCTTGGTGAGAATAAACACGATTATTTGTTTGACTTTGCTAACCAAATGAAATTAGAATAAAGTTTTGGTTTATTAAAACGACTGTTCGGTGGCTGTGAGGGTCTTTCCTATCACGTTATAATTAATAGGTTTTCTGAAGAAGTTGTAATATTTATTTGTTTTTGCTGTAGAAATGAATCTGGGATAATTGTATTACCTTTATTTCTATATAGATGTTATATAAATGTGTGAATATTTTGTAAACGACGGCATGTCGTGTTGTGTTTGGATTTTCGTTTCTATTATCTATGTTTCCATATTTATATTATTGTTTCGAAGTTTAAACTAATATGTTGTTATTCATTTAGGGTAACATATAGAATTTTCTTGAATTAAGTAGACCAATCATATGTTTGTAAATGAAATGTGGCGGCCTAGTGTATAGATGACAAGTCTTGTGCAAGAACAGACATGCGTGGATTGCTCTGGAGTTCTATGGAAATTACACGATTGTTCGAGAAGTAGGCCTACCGGAATAAAAGACGGTGACGCGAGAAGAAGTCAATCATCAGTTTTTATTCGAAGAGAAGGAGAATCAGACTTTAGTTTTATTTCAAAAGAAGAGAGTCAGTTATTTGAGAAAGATTAAGTGTTTGCTGTGATTATTCAACTTGGATTTGTGACTGAAGTTAGATCTACGGTAGCTGTAATTTTATTTCGTCAGTCTCTACGATTCATCTGAATTATTGCTTTTGATGAGAGTCGACGAATTTGTGACGTTCATCGGAGGCATCGTGAAAGGAACTTCGTCGAATTTATTGAACTGTGAACTGTTTCTGAATTTCTTTATTTAAGCTTCGGAATTTCTTCGTGGGACCAAATTCACACCCTAGACTGGAATTTGAGACTTTCATTTTAGATCATTATATTAAATACAGGCCAGTACCGTTTCGTATTGTGATTTATTTTGAAGTTTGAAACTAATATTATTTTGTTTTGAAATTAATTTCGAATATTGTAACTTAATATCTGTCACTGTTATTATATAATTTATGTTATGTCTGTTATATCTGTTAATAGTTTAGTGTAATAAATTATACAAGCTGTTATCTGTGTTTTTCTGTTGCGTTTGGTCTACGAAAAACATAAAACATAAAAGATACGTAACAATAGAATCGTTATTACTGTGTAATTTTCAAGTCACAGAAAAGTAAGACGAATACGTCTTTTTTCAACAAGGTGGAAGTATTATGATCATGTGGCTTAATTACTTAGTTTATACTGATTATGTTGTTTTTCTAAGAAAATGAAATCCAGATGAGGCTGTGGTTTCTTTTTTGATGTAAAGCTGTTTTGATTATCTTGTTTTGTTATGAAAATGAAACTGTTATGAATGTTCATGAAGTATTTCTAAGAAGATGAAATTGGGGTAATTATGTTTTGAAGCTTTGAAGCTGGAGTTATGTTGATTTAGAAGTTTTTATAGTAAAATAAAATGAGATGACAATGTATGCCTCTTTTTTCACGTTAAAACGTCGGTTGTTATACGATCTGCCTGGTCTCATGACTGTTTGTATTCGAATACTATCATATGGGATAGAAGGTAATAATTCATATTTAATTTTCACTACTAGTGTTTTACCATTAGGAAAAATTGAATCAGTCATATTTACCTGATAACGGATTTGAAACTTTTAAAGTGGTCAGGTTTGCTTTAACCCTAATTTT
Source organism: Carcinoscorpius rotundicauda (assembly GCA_011833715.1). Lineage (NCBI taxonomy): Eukaryota > Metazoa > Arthropoda > Merostomata > Xiphosura > Limulidae > Carcinoscorpius > Carcinoscorpius rotundicauda. The sequence continues at coordinate 36,079,164 of CM022396.1, read as the reverse complement.
GTTAAGAAAAAAAAAGGAGGAAACGAATAAAACTTCACTAATAACTTAAGTTTCTTACACATGTATTAATTTGTATCAATATTAATTGATAATATTTCGCTGGTTTTAATGTTGTGAAAAAGTTCCCATCAGGTTCAAAGTTGACAGAATTATTAACATGTATGAAAGGCTATGGAATTCCGTAACATTGACACAATTTCTGCATCAGTTGTGAGACATTATTATGAGGTATTTTACCTTTTCACCTCTTAATACCACATCAAGCTGTTTGATGTCATGTGATAGTTTATGTCATAAATGCTCAGATCGGCTTTGAAGATTTTATATCAGGGCTTCATTCTTACTAACCCACGACATCTCAAACGTTTGTTCCACCAGAGACTTGACAGCGTACCGAAAGACAATTTCCCACGTCAAAGCAGCGTCCATTACAAACACATCCATGAAGTGTTTTACAAGGGGGTGCACCATCACTTCATTGGATAATTGATCTGTAAATTTACTTCCCAGGAAACGCAAGAAATGTGTAAATCTATTCAAATCAGTTCCTTTCCACTTCGCAAATAAACCGTCACTAGTGATATTCCAGAGATAAATTTACCTCTTGTTCTTGAAACACGACTTTAATTAACGTTGGCAGATACATAAAATTCTGACTTAACTTTGAATATGAAAGATACTCAAAGACGTTGTTTGTCAGTCATAAAGATTTCTAGTAACTCAATGCACAAATAAAAGATGCAATGAAATGTGATCATTTGCGGGATAAAGCAATGCCTTTTTAACTTTAAATTTGACTTTTGAAGTTTCTTATCCGTCCATTAGTGCCGTTATTATATGTAATAATCAACCATCTACAACCTAGCCTACATTATATAATGTACGGGCTAAATGCTTGGTAGCATGTTTACAACCTTCCCACTAAGAACCTAAATACGTGAAAAATAAGCTACCAAAATGGAATAGCAACAATAATTTATATGTCCACCAACGTCCTCTACCCTCTAGCAACAGATATATACAAGTTTATACTGAATTTGTAACCCAAATTGAAATGATCACCAAAACAGCAAATAATCAGACCAAGGACGAAATGTCAGTATAATCTTTTTAGATCAGATAACACAAGTAAAATATTCTGAGAGAATCATGCTTATAAAAAATAATATAAAACATTTGTATCTGTAAGTTTCCATTATTTCTCCTATTAATTTCGTTCATGTAGATTATTGCAAAATAAGTCAGTTATATCAGGAAGTAAAGATTTTATGATTAGCAATTTAATTCATAGGAAACTTTTTCGTACAAAAGATTCTCTTTTGTACTCTTGAGGAATTTATTGTTATTCTTTGCAAATGAAATTACACAGTAAGAATAAATATATGTAACTGTGAAATCAACCTTGTTTAAATATATTCTGGTTCTTTCGTCGTTGTTTTACTTTAATCTTATCTTACTGTGCTACCCGCTATACTTCATGTTAACATTAAAAATAATATAAATGAATAACAATGCTCAGGACTGACAAAAGTATGCTATGTTAAGACATACAAGATCACATTTATAGCTATTTTTGATATTTATTATCCAAAATGATTATTTAAAATTACCTCTACTTAATTCCGCTTACACCTACGTTATCTGGATCAGGGTCACTCAGGGGTGATTAACATCGTATTTTCAGCCATTAAATCTGAAAAAGATTGACTCTACACTGAAGGTCATCTGAGGGATGGTGTAACGAGCATTAATTTAAACCAGCCTAACTGTCATTTTTCTTGTCTACTCTGTAATTATTTCGGACATATCTAGGTATAACATTCGCATTCACGGGTTCAGTTTACTCTAAAAACTTTCCAAGTTATCCCTGATCTCAGAATTGTAATGTAATTATATCGAATTTGCTTTAAATACCAAATGAAAGATACACTCGACATAAAATCATGTTTATTCTTGAACTCTCATTGATAAAAAAGGCAGGAAAAAGTTAATACTTTAACTAACTTTCTTTTCTTTTAGAGCACTATTCCTAAATGTTCTGTGTATACAACATTAGAGATAATAGTTCACGAACTGAGGAATAGAGTTACTCGTGTTACAAATTTTGTACTCAAAATGTCAAACAAAAATACTATAAAAGAAAAGGAAGCTTCTATCAGTGTTTTATGCATAAATACATGAACATTTGGTATCTTTACACAAAGGAAAAAGTGATATTAATACGTGCACTTGTTTTTGTTTTTGAACCAATATTTGGTGAATTACACAAAGCTTTAACGTAATGCAACTTTAAGATTCTTGTTAAGTATTTCATGCATATTCTGTCATTTGTAAGTCTGCAACATCCATAAGCTTATATTATAACACATGTACGCATGTGAACCTATATTTTAGCATACAATGACATAATTTCTCACTCCAAGTTCCTTTCTTAGTTGTTTCTTCACTAAAGCTAGTTGAAATAAATGGACGATAGTAGTAATGATCATTAAATTTAGTGCCCTTTCTACTGAGACTGGTTGTATTTAATGTCCTTTCTTCTGAAACTGGTTTTGTTTAGTGTTATTTCTTATGACTGGTGATATTTAGTGTTCTTTCTTCTGAGACTTGTTTTCACGAAACATTTATCTCATCTTTGAGATTAGAATAATGTCGAAGCAAGAAAAGGCGAATATGAATGAAGAATCTACAAATACAGTCCGCCTACTTTAATTTTGAGTTATGTGTAAGATAATAATTTACTATGGACATGTTGTTAACGAGCATGTACTTCTATGTATCGCTGTTTTTTATTTTTAAAAATCCTTAACAACTTGAGTCAATAACCTGTAGTGATTGCATTGGTTGCCATTCAGTGTTATTTTGTAAAAAGCACGTAACTTCTAATTTGAAAGAAATTAAAGCAAGTGATAATGTTTTTAATCTTATTCATATAAATGGCTATAGTTGTACAGAAATGACATTGCTTACAACAGTGTTTTAGTAATTTTAAACTGAATACAATAAGATACTTAGCTGGCAATTATGTGTCCCCTCTACTCTAATTTAATATAATGTATATATATAATTCTATATATACATGCATATATATTTATATAGCTTTAGGTGCCGTTATGTTTGTATTGTTAACATCGATCAGTTTTATGATGCAGATTTCCGAAGATTTCAGAATGAAATTATTTATCGTAGTAAATCACAGCTTGTGTTCTGCAGAAGAAAAAAATCTGTATGCTTTTTTTCAACTTGTCTACAATTTACAACTAAATTTAACAAACTTTAAAACATTTTAAATCTGACAAATGGTATTCATTTTCTAAAAGCGCTTAAGCAATTTGTAGTTTCTTGAAAAAGTATTTCAGTTTCTCGACCTTACTTAAAGTAAATCTAGGTTTTGTTGAAAGTTAGCCTATCGCGATATGTATATGCTATTCTTTGGCCTTACCTTTAGCGGAACTAAACAATTAGGCTTCAACACAATCGCGTATAGTGATATATCTGTAACATTTAAAGCCGATGATGAAACGCATTATAGATATAATCATACTGAAACAAACAAAGAAAAAACTCTAGTTATTAAATTTATTTATTTATAGATCAGTACAGAAACTTTAAGTTCCATGATCTTTCAGGGTGAAAAATTTGTCTTAAATAAGAGAAAATTTATCGATGAGTTTAAAAATGAAAAAAACAAAACAAAACAGTATTCCTTCGTGCTTTTGTACAGCAGAAGAGCTTATGGGTAGCACCCTTTAGAAGTCACGATTTTCGTGTAGATACGCTATTGTGCCTATTTAATATCCACCTTATATAACAACTGATGAATGTTGAAGATGGTCATGAGGAACGCCTGTTCACGACTAACTTTAAAAGGTGGAGATGTAGTTGTGTAATTTTTTGTTAATTTCACATTTAATACAAATCTACACAATAGGTTATCTGTAATCTTCGCATCACGGGTGTTGAAACCCGGTTTTTAGCGTTGTAAGTCCCGCAGATATACCGCTGTGCCACTGGAAGAGGGGGTTGGGGCAATTGCGTAAACAACATTTTATTAGAGATTATACTAAGCATTAAAATAAATAATTGAAGTTAACTAAAAAAGAAAAAAGAGAACGAACTTGGATAATTACTTAATTCCTTAAAACCATGATTTCACTAGTCTAACTGTGTTTGTAATCCTAAATATTATTAAACATTACTAGTCTTTATGATAAGGTTCTCATATATCGAGGTTTTAAGACATGGGTAACAATAATTTATATTCATTTTCTCCAAGGTCCGAGGTGAGTTAAAAGCGTAACAAATTATTCAAGTCATTCGATTAAGCGTAGCCACTTCAAGAAGTGGATACCATTGCTGACCGACTGATTTCCTGTCATTTTTTATCACAGGTCAAAATTAGGGACAGCTATGTCTGAATCATAGGAATTTCTGATCTGACATATTAGACTATTGTGTGCATAGAGTGTCGTTTAGGTGAATAAACTGTGATCGTAATATTTATGGTTGTGACGATATACACTAAACTAATAGCTTTCATAAATATCAGAGCTATCGTACCGGATTAGTTGAATTAAAAACAAATAAACAACACGATAAACAAATATATATAGCGCGATGAAATCTAAAAACTCATACAATTAATCGGAATTGCTAGTAAAACTATTATTTCTCTTTTCAGTGTAATGGCTTTAGCCATTTTGTTTCCATACTGAATTTTAAAAAAATTTAGAAACAAGTTTTGTTTTCTGTTATAAACTGAGATGGAATACAAAATATACTTTTGTTTTCATGAAAATAGGTTTATAGATATATTCTTGCCATCGCACTATCTCCTCTAAATCATTAATAAATATCTCCATTGTTGTAATACATTTTTGTCTGTTTGTTTTGTGTGTCAAAAATACGTGAGACAGATTTTGCAATATGAAACTCCAATGAATTGTTTTTGGTATATTACACTTTAAACCCTGTTGTTACATATTATTAATTATTTCGAACAAATCTCCGATTTATTTATTATGATAAGAAATACGATTTCAAATAGACTGAATTATAATTTAAATTTAATTCAACTGAATTAAATTTTAATTTACATTTAGAAGGTAATTAAATGTAAAAAATATATCATATATATGATGTGTATTTGCCAACAAAATTATACACACAGTTTTTTTTCTTAACACATATATTTTAATACATAAACAATAATAAATGCGTGATGATGCGAAAGCCACTTTAAATTGGAAACTCTCTTTGTTAACCTGAAGATGACCTAAGAAGGTCGATACGTTGCTCTGCACTTTATTTTAAATAAAGTTCTAATACCAAGACGTCTTGGGAAAATAATAATGCAATCTATAATAACAGTTATTACAAATAATTATTAATATACAAAAGTTTACAAGCTTATAAACAATACTGAATCTTCTAATTAATCTGTAATTGAATATTTTATTGATGTTTCACTAGAAGCAAATTAATTTCGTTTTCATATTGGTAAAATTCACTACTTAGCTTCTTCATAGGTGATAATTTTTCGCTGACGTTATAGAATGTCCTCGCAGAAATTCTAACTTCCGAAGTTAATCCCTTGTAGTTTGTGATGTTCGAAATCTGCAAACTTTTCTGGTCAAATATTTGTAGTTTTCCGATTAAAACGCGGCTATCAAGTTGCAGTTTCCAAGGTTTATAATAGACTAGCTGTAACAAACAAACACTATAGGCTGTTTTTGGGCATATGCATTTATAAACGTTAAGGTGAAGTTCCAGAAATTTCATTCGGAAACAATACGCAAGTGATTTCCTGAAACACATATTCTTGATTCTCACACAAAAAAAATGAGAGAATAGGCGAGAAATTCCCCAAAACGTATTTAACACTATGAGTTACATGCATTTCTAAATATATATTTAACTAAAACACATATCATTTAAAATAAATACATGATAGTAAATCTATTACACTATTTATATGTTTACAGTTTGACTGAAACAAAAACAGAGCCTTTTTTTTCTCGAACGGCGTGTGTTTTTTTCTTACAGTGAAGCTACCCCGAGCTTTCTGCTATGTTCATCAAGGAGAATCGAACCTTTTATTTCAGCGTTGTAAATCCGTAGACTAATCGCCGACCCAGCGGGGAACCTTTCAAGCAGTTATGAGAAAGTAGAAAAGTAGATAAATGAAAATAGTACTAAATCATTACAGCAAATTTGTTTATTTGTTTATAAGCACAAAGCTACACAATGGGCTACCTGTGGTATTTCCATCATGAGCATCTAAATTAGGTTTTAAGAGTTGTGATTAAGCTACTGGGGGGGGACTACTACAGCAAAATATCCATTTATACACTCAATCAGCTTCAATTTCTTTTTCTTCACATCTATCCTTTTTTTGACACCATAGTTACGAGTGCTCGCTTCTTCTTTCAGCTATATAGATTATTTGGTCTATTATGGCTTAGTGGTTAAGACACTTGATTCGAAATCTTCAGTTGCAGTATCTAAAACTGTTCTCGAACATTCTCATTCTTTCATCTGTGGAAGCGATATAATTGTGACAATCAATTCAATCATTCCTTTGCAAAAGAGTTGGTGGTGGATTTTGTTCACTTGCTGTCTTCATCCTAGTCTTTCACTTGAACTTATGGAGATATAGTGAAGATAATCTTGGAGTTTTTTGAGCAAAATTTAATAAACAAACGAACCAGAATATTTTTTTCAAAATCACCTTTTTAAAATTGTAAATGCATTTTCCAATTTATTAAATCATATCCAGTATCAATATATAGCTTTTAAGCAATTCTATTTTAGTTTTGTCATGAATACTAGCTTACAATTTAACAAGAAGCGGAAATGCAGAATTTTGCAGGTTTATTACTGGCTTTAGGATACAGTTCTAATGCTTGCAGGAATATTCAGCAATTACCTATTCTCAGCTCTATATACAAAGTACTAAGGTTGTTAATTTTTATAAGTACGTCGCTTTTGGTTAGCATGCAGTGCAAGATATATTCATAGGTTCAAATGAGATATTTGGATACAACTTAAGAAATTAGTAACAGAGAATCAATGTTATTATTTATATGTTCCTTTGTTAATGATTGTTAGCTATGTTTGAAACAGCCGTATATTTACGATTCTTAATGTGTGTGTGCACTAAGGCTCATAAACACGAAATATTCACGTCTAGTTAATTAGTAACTGGACCTTAGCAGCAAATAACTTTTTCTTTTGTTTTAAGCTAGCTTCTTTTTTACTTATAATGAGCCTTAATCATTGGAAATATATTTGATTACTTTTCCGAACTGTTATTTGTAAAAATTACTTACCATTACTCTTAGTATACAAATGTATAGGTTTTATAATTATTTCAGTTCTAATATATTTAATTAGTTTAATTTTGATCTGAACTGTGATCCGTAGATTAACGGTTCGCACCACGTTGCTAAAAGAAAAGCATTCTCCACAGTTTAGTTCCGTAGGTGCACAATATAATAGTGACAGTTAAGTTTCGTAGCCATGAGATAGTCTAAAAGAGGGTGGTGGGTGCTGTTGACTAACTACATTCCTTTTAACCTGTCATTTAAAACTTAAAGAATTCTCTGCGCTGAATCCAACCTCTTTCTCACAGTGACATAAAACTTATAATGCTAAAGCCGGGTTTCAATATATATAGTAGATACAACACACATAGACTATTGTTTAGCTTTGTGTTCTACAACAAACAAAGTGATTATGTGTGGAAAGTATTTTGTGTAACATTAATTGTAAATAATAAGTATATTAATTCTATAGATGCATTAGCAATAATTCTGTCTTTAAATAATGCAGTTAACTTACTTTATGCAGTTTGAAACGTTATAAGAAAATAAATTGAAGTACAAAACATTGCTGCATTATAAACAAATAAATATAATCCGCAAATAATAAGATAAGAACATATTTGTTGCAACATTTAATTATTTTAACGGTCTTGTTGTAGGTAGTATAGTGTCTGAATATTTTACTTCAATCGATGAAACTTATCAAAGGATACTATCCCAAAAATTTTGATTTGATACGTGTTTTCAAGGGTATCAATTACATAATTATACTGTTCTGTGAAAATTAAAATAAAACATTACCATCTCTGTTGATGTTAAAATAGAATTCAGATAAATCCAGGTGATTAAAGAGCATAGTATCGAGCTGACTGGTTAAAGAGCTATGTTTTGAGTTTGTTTTAAATGTAGCTTTGTATGTTTGTTTTTGAAATTCGCACAAAGCTACCTGAGGGCTATCTGTGCTAGCCGTCTCTAATTTAGCAGTGTAAGACTGGAGGGAAGGCAGCTAGTCATCACCATCCACTGCCAACTCTTGGGCTACTCTTTTACAAACGAAAAGTGGGATTGTCCGTTACTTTATAACGCCCCCACGGCTGGGAGGACGAACGCATTTGGCGCGACTCGTGCGCGAACCCGCGATCTTCAGATTAGGAAGCGCACGCTTTAACGCGCTAGCCCATGCGAAGCCCTATAGCTTTGTGTCAAGAGTGCTAGTTAAAAGAGTTTTATATCAAGCTGACTGGTTAAAGAATTTTTAATGAAACTTTTTGTGCAAAGACAATTTTCTGTAAGGGTGAGTAATTATAGAGCCTTGTACAGTGCTGGTTGACTACAGAGTTGTTTTTATATAAATTTTACTAGCTTTATAACCCTGCTAGCTGGTTTATTTGTTGGATTGTTTGGTTAAAGAACTTCGTTTCAAGATATAATTATTAACATAAAACCTTTTGTTTAACTGATTAGTTCAAACGCTAATTGTTTAGATGGCTAGTTGAAAGAAATATTAAACTTTCTGTGAAGCTGGTTGATTAAAGAAAGCTCCGTGTTGAGCTAGAGTTTTGTGTCAAACCGGCTAGGTGTAAAACTTAATATTTTCAGATGTTCTAGACAGTTATTACTATGTGTATTTATTTGTAACAGCAAACCATTTGTTCTACCTTTGTTTGTTTGTTTTTTAATTTCGCGCAAAGCTACACGAGGGCTATCTGCGTTAGCCATCCCTAATTTAGAGGTGTAAGACTAGAGGGAAGGCAGCTAGTCATCACCACCCACCGCCAACTCTTGAGCTACATTTTTACTAAAGAATAGTGGCATCATAACGCTCCCACGGCTAGAAGGGCGAGCATGTTTGGTGCGATGGAGATTCGAACCCGCGACCCTCGGGTCGAGTGTCTTAGCCACCTGGCCATGCCAAGCCTTTGTTCTAGGAGATAAGTTTAATTACTTCTTTGAATATTGAATAATGTTGATTATCGTAGCACATAGTGTCTAGCATATTGATGAATATTACTTTGTATTCATTTTTCGTTTTTACTTATCAAAATATGTGAAATTGTGTTTGTGTTGAATGCAGTGAGTAAAGAATTTTTAAGATTGTGATGCGGCTAAGATGCATTTCCTTCTTGCATCGAGAAAATTCTAATTTACGGCTGGTTTTGACACGAATTACCTGTACGTTTGCTGTATGTGTGTATATGTATGCATGTGAGTATTAAATAGTTTTCTTAAAACGTGAATTCCAAATCAAAATGTTATGTAAATGTCGTGTAAATGTTTTGTAAGCGACAACATGTCGTGTTGTGTTTAAATTTTTATTTCTATTATTTATATTTCCATATTTATATTATTGTTTCGAAGTTTTAACTAATAAAATATGTTGTTATTCATTTAGGGTAACATTTAGAATTTTCTAGAATTAAGTAGACCAATCATATGTTTGTAAATGAAATGTTGGCGGCCTCGTATCTAGACGTTGTGTCTCGTGCAAGAACGGACATGCGTGGATTGCTCTGTAGTTCTATGAAAGTTTCGCGATTGTTCTAGTAGTAGGCCTACTGGTATAAAAGGACGGTGACGCGAGAAGAGAGAGAAGACTCGTTAGTTTTTATTCGAAGAAAAAAGAGTCAGACATTAGTTTTATTCAAAAGAGAAGAGAATCAGTCATTCGTTTGAGAAGGTTTAAGTGTTTGCTGTGATTTGTGACTAGAGCTAGATCTACAGAAGCTGTGATTTTGTTTCGTCAATCTCTACGATTCATCTGAATTACTGGTTGTGCTGAGAGTCGGCAAGTTTGAGACGTTCATCAAAAAGCACCGTAAAATAGAACTTCGTCATTCTCCATTCAAACTTCGAAATTTCTTCGTGGGACAAAATTCACCTCCTAGACTAGAATTTCGGATTTCTGATCTGAACTTTTGGACTTTCATTCTAGTTCATTATATTTGACACAGGCCAGTAACATTTTGTATCGTAATTAACACTGAAGGTTGAAACCAGTAACATTTTGTGTTGTAATTAATTTTGAATGTTGTAACTTAATATCTGTCACTGTTGTTATGTAATTTATGTTATATCTGTTACATATATATATTTAGTTTAGTGTAATAAATTATACAAGCTGTTATCTGTGTCTTTCTGTTGCGTTCATAAAACATAAAAAAAACGTAACAAAAAGGTTAGATCTAATATATTGTACAAAATCAATGCTAAAAGGTACAAAGAAGCTTAGAATTAAATATAAAAACAGTTGATATGAACAAAGAACGCAATATAGAAAAATACATTTTCTCTCTATATTTGAAGCTCTATTAATGTGTACTTTCTGAGCCGGTATTTTTTCAATGTAACAAAAACCACATAATTTTATTATTATATACTTATTCTACAACAAACCAATTTATTACATTTTGCAAATTATATGACAGAGAGCTTAACTGCGAGAACATATTTCTAGAAAAGGCATAAAAAAGGTAGAATGTAGTTGGTTTTCGAATTATAAATGTTTTGTGGTGTGTTAAATTTATCTTGCCAAACACGGAAAAAGCGCAAAATGAGAAATTCAACAGCTTACGCGTCTTTCAAATGTACTGTGTTTTTCTTCCTGGCTGGTAAACGTTGGTTAATAAAACTGATTTTTATCTTTTTATGTCTGTAATCGTTATCATACAATACAATAAACTACAAAGTAGAGCTGGAACTATGTTATTTCTCCCTAGAATTGCACAGAGGACGCCAATAGGCAATTAACGTTTTCTGTGCAATCTTAACTTGATTTTAGATTTAAATAATAACACGTAACATATAAAAAGTTGTTTCTGCAACTTGTTGCAAAAGTATAGGCCAAGTACGATAAGTAATTACTCAGTTGGCTGATCAGCAATGTTTCATGGAACACTAGAATATCCTAGTTACCCCAGTTCTAAGTATTTTATTTTTTAGCTGAGATCAATGTTTTGTTGTTCTCCAGCGGTTGTTTTCGATTTTTCATATATTCCACCATTTACTTTCGTATGCTGAGTCCAAAACAGAGTATGAGAAAAGGTGAATTCAGTAATTAAGCTGCGCTTAAACTTCTTTGAGTGTAGCAATTCCTTACCAAACTGTTAGAATGACATTTGCTTAGAAACTACAGTTAGAAGTAATATAAAAGCAATAAATTTTAAGTATATTTCTGTACAGATAATATATTTCTTGTTTTGTCAATTCATTTTACTTCAGTGACCCCTGTTTTGTTCTTGCTTGATTTGATTTCAAGTCTAATTCTCAAAGTTTATCTGGTGTAATATGTTTTAGAATGTCCGTGCTTGTAAGTAAAATCTAGCTAATGATATGAGGTATTTTATGTGTATTGTTTCAGATTTTCTTATTAAATGTATACAAGCAAATTTATTTCACGATACAACATACATTTTTCAGCACTTGACTTTTTACGTAGCGAACATTCAGTTTTCTTTCTGAATACATCTCATATTATGACTGAATTTTAAATTAGATTTTAACGAAGTTAACTATTAAACTTAATCATTTGATTTATTGCCAAGTCTGCTCTCCTTTTTATGTATAAAGACAAAGTTCATCAGTGGCTTTTATATATGCATTAAGAAATTTCAAACATGACGTAGTTTTTTTTAAAAAAATTAAGATGTCATAACCTCTATATAAAATTTACTCTTCAAAAGACCAAGAAAACAACTGAACTTAGTGAATTCAGTAGTCAGCTTGCTATTTAGTTTATAAAATAACGTATTTGAGTTTAGTACATAAGAATTTAAGGGAGGTTTTTTTTAACTTTATGTCAAAAATATTTATAAATTTTATTTCTGAAAAAAATGCATCCCGAGAACTGATATTATTTTGTATCTATAAACTTTTTATGATTTTATTTTAAACTGTAAGCACTTCACAATTTTGTTGGAGAACAATTGGCTTAAAGCACTATAATACAGTGTTTCATAAGTTGCGTACCCTCACTGTGAAAATGATTTTCCCTCGAAAATCCAGTAATATTTTGGATTATATCAAATTAGTTAAAGATATGCCAACTAAGGTATACTTACTTATACAATGAAAACGTAAGTCTTTACGTGTTCTATATATAAAATTCTTCAATTTAAAAGTAATCGTTTATATACTTAATTATAATTCATATTATTGATAAAAATTACAATAAATTAACAGTAGAGTATACTCCGCTTACAAAACATAAAATCTCTAGGTGTGAATTTCAAGTAATCTCCGAAAGAACTTTAGAGAACCCTAACATCTGAGGAAAGTTGTTAGAACACATGTTGCTGTTTAGATTGAGAGTCAAGTAATAGGACAAGGGTACACGTACAACCAAAAACAAATATTTACAATACAAAAATATTATTTAATCAGGAACTAAATGAATACATAAATAACTATAATATTACTACTCTAATTATAGTATAAGATATTAAATGTACGAAAAAGAAGAACAGAGTTTAACACAAATAACTTGATTTTATTTAACCATTGTAACTTAACACAATTCGGAACAGTCAACGAGGATGTAATAAATAAAGTGAAATCTCCTGTAATAGCCTAAAAGTAAAAAAAAAACTGAAAATAATCGTAGCATGTAAAATTTTTGTTTGTTGAATGATTATTTTAATAACCATAACAAAATATTTATTAATATTGAAATTGCAAAAAAAACGTTGTACAAGGATCTAAAAACGAGTTAAAAAGCCAAAAGCAGAAAAGTAGTACATTGCATTTAGTTTAGTTTTTAATTTGAAAGAAGAATATATTAAATAACTTATATCTTCTTTAAGTAGTTTTATCGATGTTATGTATATGTGTAAATATTTTGTTAACGACAACATGTCGTGTTGTGTTTAAATTTTCATTTCTATTATTCATTTTTCCATGATTGTTTCGAAGTTTAAACAAATATTTTGTTATTTATTTAGGGTAACATTTAGAACTTTCTTGAATTAAGTAGACCAATCATATGTTTGTAAATGAGTGCTGGTGACTTCCTGTCTAGAAGTGTAGTCTCGTGCAAGAACGGACACGCGCGGATTGCTCTAGAGTTGTATGGAAATTGCAAGATTGTTCGAGAAATAGGCCTATCGGTATAAAAGACGGTGACGCGAGAGAGATTCAGTCATCAGTTTTTATTCGAAAAAAGAAGATAGATTCAGTCATTAGTTTTATTCCAAGAATAAGAGTGAAATTCAGGCATCAGTTTTAGTTATTTGAGAAAGATTAAGTGTTTGCTGTGAATATTCAACTTGGATTTGTGATTGAAGTTAAATCTACGGAAGTTGTGATTTTATTTCGTCAATCTCTACGATACATCTGAATTACTGCTTGAGCTGAGAGACGGCGATTTCATTGAACTGTGAACTGTATCGGAATTTCTTCGTGGGACCAAATTCACACCCTAGACTGAAATTTGAGACTTTAATTTTAGATCATTACATTAGATACAGGCCAGTACCGTTTTGTATTGTGATTTATTTTGAAGTTTGAAACTAATATTATTTTGTTTTGTAATTAATTTCGAATGTTATAATTTAATATCTGTCACTATTGTTATATAATTTATGTTATATCTGTTATATTTGTTAATAGTTTCGTGTAATAAATTATACAAGCTGTTATCTGTGTTTTTCTGTTGTGTTTAATCTACGAAGAACATACAACATTAAAAAATACGTAACAGAAAATTGGGGCTCGTCCGGGATATCGAACAAACAATTTAATTTTATTATAAAATAAGATTTATATTCTATACAGATAAACAGCTTGTATATTCAAAATGGCATTCCAACTTGAAGATTTTATAAACGAATTTAATCAGAATCCCTCTTTCGAATTAATCAGTGAATTAAAAAAATATGAATTACTTGATGTTGGTAAACATTTTAATTTAGAAGTGAAGCAAGCAATGAAGAAAGCAGATATTAAACAAATTATTGTTGAACATTTGGTCAGCCAAAACGTTTTACCTCAAAAAGTTGCACAACAATTGCCTGTCGCTCATTTTGACCCAGATTTCGAATTAAAAACAATGGAAATGGAAATGAAATTTCGTTTAGAAATTGAAAATAAAGGTATTGAGGCAGAACAAAAACGTATTGAAGCAGAACCCGAAAACAAACGCCTTGTTCTTGATGCCGAAATACAAATGGAACGCATTAAAGCTGATAAAGAAATCAGTATGAGAAAGGCACAGACAGAAGAAAAGGTTGTCCGAATGCAGTTGGATATTTTGATGCTTCCAAACAGATTCGTTTAGTACCTCCATTCAATGAAAAAGCTGTTGTTATGTATATGTGTAAATATTTTGTAAACGACAACATGTCGTATTGTGTTTGAATTTTCATTTGTATTATTCATTTTTCCATATTGATATTATTGTTTCGAAGTTTAAACTAAAATATGTTATTTATTTAGGGTAACGTTTTAGAACTTTCTCGAATTAAGTAGACCAATCACATGTTTGTAAATGAGTGCTGGTGACTTCCTGTCTAGAAGTGTAGTCTCGTGCAAGAACGGATATGCGTGGATAGCTCTGGAGTTGTATGGAAATTGCAAGATTGTTCGAGAAATAGGCCTGTCGGTATAAAACACGGTGAAAAGAGACAGATTCAGTCATCAGTCATCAGTTTTATTCGAGAGAGAGAGATTCAGTCATTAGTTTTATTCGAAGACAAAGAGTGAGATTCAAACACCAGTTTCATTTCAAAAGAAGAAAGTTAGTTATTTGAGAAAGATTAAGTGTTTGCTGTGAATATTCAACTTGGATTTGTGATTGAAATTAGATCTACGGAAGCCGTGATTTTATTTCGTCAATCTCTACGATACTTCTGAATTACCGCTTGTGCTGAAAGACGGAGATTTCATTGAACTGTGAACTGTTTCGTAATCTCTTCGTGGGACCAAATTCACACCCTAGACTGGAATTTGAGACTTTAATTTTAGATCATTACATTAGATACAGGCCAGTACCGTTTTGTATTGTGATTTATTTTGAAGTTTGAAAATAATATTATTTTGTTTTGTAATTAATTTCGAATGTCGTAACTTAATATCTGTCACTGTTATCATATAATTTATGTTATATCTGTTATATTTGTTAATAGGTTAGTGTAATAAATTATACAAACTGTTATCTGAGTTTTTCTGTTGCGTTTAATCTACGAAGAACATACAACATTAAAAAATACGTAACAATCGAAAATTTGCAGTAGCGGTAAAATGGTACAAAGCGTTTGGTAAAATGAATTAAGTAATAATAAAAAGATAGGGATCACAAAATATTGATTTTGATATTTAGGTACTAACAGCATAGCTGTAAGAAAATGTATGACAGAAAAGTTAAAAATATTTTCCAACTCACTCTGATTCAGAATGGAAACTTTTAAATATGATTACATCGTGTATTCTCATTGAATTTATTAAACAAAAATAGTTACTTATACATTGAAAAATTAAGGCTTTACATGTTCTACATATAAAAAACGTTCCATTTAAAAGTAATCGTGCCAACCCGAAAATATATTAAAACTAGGCTCTTAAACTCAAAATACATATAGCAAGAATTTATAAACGTATTTCAGCCGTTATAGCTGGACTTAAGGCCAGTAGCTTTACTGGTTACAATGTTAGAGACATGTATACAGTATTTATCATTGTATTCTGCTGGCTCAATGGTCTGAAATTAAATAACAGTTGGAGTTAAAAATCTTTAATTTTTTTTCCATTTTTAAGGGTCATTAATGAAGGTGTGAAATTCCTTGAAAACGTTATAATTCAGTGACAAGTTGTAAATGTAGTGATAGATATAGCTTTATATTTACTTTTATTGATTTAAACAGCTTAACTGTTTAATTAATTCACAAAAATTAACTAGTAAGATAAATACTAAATATTCTGAAAACTATATAAATATAGGATTGCTGTAAGTTATATCATGCATTTGACTTACACTACAATTCAGTATGAAGAGTAGCCTTTCTCTATATTCTTTCGATTTGTTTTAGGAGCTTGATTTCTAGCCTGAGGGTTACAAGTGCGAATCCCCATCCAACAAAACATGTTCGCCCTTTCAGCCGTCGGGGCGTAATTCTTTAACGCTCAATTCCACTATTCGTTTAAAAAAATAGCCCAAGAGTTGACAGTGGGTGTTGATGACTGAATACCTTTCACCTAGCCTTTACTGCTAAATTAGGTTTGGTTAGCACAGATAGACCTCGTGTAGCAAAATTCAAAACAAATCAATCTTGTTCGTGTTTACTGGTGAGGAATGAAATTCATCCAAATCGGTGAAAGTCAATGACAAGGGTTGAAAGTGCTTCACATTATTTTGTGGTAAATTCAACTCAGAGTTCATAAATATTGTGTTACAATGATATTTATCATAAGACCCTTTATAAAGCTATTATTATTTTGTTGTTTCAGGAATATTATTTACAATTCTTTGTTTAATAACCTCAAGTTTCCTTTTTCAATGTAAAAATGAAGTTTTGTATCTATTTATGAATTGTTATTTGATACACTGATCACAAGTTTTGCGGAAATAACCCTCAAACACTAAGCTGGTAAGGTTTAAAGAGCGTTAATGAATAAATAATTACCTCGTGAAACGTTTATTCTAAAACAAAAAGAGAACTGCGTGAAACAAAATTAGACGTAAGCACTTTTAAAATGTTGCAATAAGTAATACTATATTGTGCAATGAAATGCTGTTAAAATATACAGATATTTTGAACGTATTTAAAGTTTACAAATATTGGACAGATTTATGATTTAGTTAATCGTTTGACGTTTTTTCACAGCCAAAATAGCAAAATGTATTCTCTTTAACTACGGTTTTAAGTGAAATTGTTATACAATAAAATCGAACAAAGATTGAACGAATCTTTAAATGTTACCACATTCATTTCTCTTTTAGAGATGAAAGAATACTATCATATTATATTTTTTACAACAATGAGTAGACAAACGTCAAACATAAAATTGAACAATATCGTTATTTATATTTCATAATTTTTGGTTATAATTACATTTGCATAAACTGATATTGATTGGTGCTCAAAGTAAATTAAACATTTCTATAGTAATTTGTTTCATAAAAAAATTAGAAACTGGCTTTTAGCGATGCGTAAGAGTTAGAACAGAATGTGGGTCAAGCTAGAATTTGTTCTTTTATTTTCTTGACACCACCAACAAAAAAAGTAGAACTTGAAAGGCATTGCCTCTTATTCACATTGGAGATTTATTTAGTTTTGATAAACTTGACGATGTTTCCCATCCCATTACCACAGTGGTGTTTGTGGACTTATACTGCTAGAAACTGGGCTTCGATACTAGTGATTGGATAGAACACATATATCCTTTTGTACAGCTTTTTCTCGATAACAAAGAAGAAATAGGAAGATAGTTACTGTACTGACATTTTTTTATATTTCAGTCATTTGCAACAAACAGTTGTTTCTGATGTGACTAGAAAAACAATTAAGTATACTGGATGTTTCTCACGATGGATGTATTCATATATCCGTGTAACAAATGTGTTCCATGATGTGACGTAAACACAAAGAAACGCATATATACCACCTAACTTCGTTATTTATCAGATATCAGTAAGATATCAGAATATTTGAATTATTTAAGATATTTTACTGCTGTATGGTTTAAAATATTTATGATAAAAAAGTAAAATTTAATTTCGTAACAATAGGTTTTTGATATCTAGAGAAAATAAATATTTTTTTCCTTAGTAATACAAGTTTTCGTCTACCAAAGTGCACTTACTTCACATAAAAGCTAAACATTGCATATAATTTATATTTAGAAGATCTTATGAATGTTTCATTTTTTTTACCAAAATTGGTTTTAGATATATAAGAAAAATGTTTAAAAAATCGACTTTAGCTGTAGGCAAAAACTAGAATAGAATCATTCATGACACATTGTGAATATCAACTGCCAAATTTCCAGTTTTGCTTGCAGAAACGTGCTAGCACCAGTCACGTGCTGACATCTTGTGTAGTAAAACGAACCGCTTGTTCCACTTGCTTCTCAGAACATAGTTTGTGAGAGAGCTTTAAACTCGCAACAATAACGGCGTTATGAACTAGCTATCAAATCAATGCGTTTAGTTTTAAGGACTGTACACTGTTGTACAGTATAG
Source organism: Carcinoscorpius rotundicauda (assembly GCA_011833715.1). NCBI lineage: Eukaryota > Metazoa > Arthropoda > Merostomata > Xiphosura > Limulidae > Carcinoscorpius > Carcinoscorpius rotundicauda. Next base: position 36,060,669 of record CM022396.1, on the reverse strand, counting down.
AAACCAGAACTTATAAAATTAAGCTCTCTAAAACATAAAACCAGTCTCAGGCTATAATGGAGTTTGTGATCGTAGCATCATAATAGCTAAAGTGTTCAGTATCGTAAGAAGAGTTTCACGTCACTATTTTAACATTATTGACCGATTTCTAACTGAGGTCACCATTATATTTTTGTCTTTCACAACTACTGCTCTTGGTTTGTTGCAGACAAAAACAGCGTTTATCGGCAGAGAGACCAAGAAATAGATGAAAGCAATTAGGGGGTACACAGTGGTCGTTGCCGAGTCTAGTCGAACCGCATTGGATGATTAGACTTTACCTATATAAAGAGCCACTTCTAATATTTCTTCTTCAACTTTGCTTGATTTCAAAGGTTGCTTACGTTAGCTGAGTTAACGAGGAGATCAGATTCAACAAACCGTTAAAATCCCAAAGGTAAATTTGTACTTTATTTTACTTTTATTACAAGATGAAAGAGAAAATTTATACTACTTAAGGTAGCAAGTCTTTCCTGTGAAAAACTGAAGTCAGCGAGTGGTATTTCTTTTTTACTTGATTGATATATTTCGTAGTACTATTCGAAATTTTTATTCTATTGGAATTGATACGAGAAACACATTAACTAAAATAAAATTGAGTTAATTTAATTATTGTAAAGTAAACAAAAATAATTTGTTAGTCTTCAACAAAACATAACAGTTTAAGTGAGTTACGTAATAAAGGTTACACACCAGGCACTTCTTACAGTATCGAAACAAGACTACAATTAGTACTTAATCCAATATCAGAGCAGCATTCGATTTGTTAGCGTCGCATAAACCAATATTAGTTAAATTAAATTGAAATATACCTTTGAAGATTAATGGTTCAGGCACTGGCTATCATAAGTAATCATTTGGACATCAACTGTGTTTATAAGTATTTTGTTATTTAGTAACGTTTCGATAACAGTTAACAGCAAATATATGTGCCTAATAATTTCATTAGTGTGACATTTTGTAGAAAAATAAATGCTTTGTTTAGATTTTTATATCATTTACAGGAAGTATATTGTATATATATATATATAAGATATCTGTAATTGCTTAACTGAGAAAAGAAGCACAACTAAAATGTCTAGGACACTTTTCTGTTAGTGCTTTTCTAGCTTATATGTAGTACTACAAAATACTTCCTACACAAAAACTGTGTATATTTTCTTAGATTCATGTACTTGCAATCCAGTTAGTGATGGTTTCTACTTGGTTGTTTGAAGCTCTGGAAAACGAAACTTTACTTGAATGTGCTTCTTCAAGCTAGCCTGTTGTGTTATAATTAATGCATCAGTATTTTCCACATTCCATGTACGAACTACAGAGAGTCTCATCTCATTATGAAACATCGATATTGCAAAATCCAACAAATAATATTGGTACTTTGTAGAACCTTTCGGATGATATTTAAATTAGATTTTTTTCTTTTGCGAAATAAAGAGTACTTTCTAATCATATTTTTCCCGATATGATGAGTTTGGACGGACAATCCTAAATGAACCTTTTAAACTAACTCTAAAGTGCATTTACAGAAATATATATATATGAATATTTAAGTTTCCTTTTCACTTAATAATTTCAATATATTTATTTTCCTTTTAGTTTTTAATATTAAGGTTTTTCTCTGATGTTTTAGCTTGCGTATCATTATTACTTATGCTGAAACTTATCTTGTTTTTTCTAACGTATTTCAGACATACGTCTACTTCCTTCATATATTTACTCATACATCTTTACAAATCATTATTTAGCCATCTTTACTCAATGTTGAAATTTTTGTGTGTATATATATATATATTTATGTAACATAAATAAATATATGTCATTAATAACGTGAATTAACAAAGTTTTAATGGATAATAGGATAAATGCAGTAGTCGATTGTTAACACGGTGTTTGAATATTATTGGATTTAGTGTCATTAATTAAATATGTTTGGTATTTGGGATTATAGTAAACTGTTTATGGCGTCTGTTATAGCCATAAATAATCACCGTACTGTTATAACCATAAATGGTGTCATTGAATAATATAAATATTGGATCACACTTTCAAGCTAACTGCATTGGTTAGTTCTAAAGGTGTTATTCAAACTAAGTAGGTAAACTGCTAGAAACTTGTATTATTCCACACAGCTATATAGTACGATCTTATCTCAGTGTACTTCTGGTATTTCTTTTATGCATTATTACCTGCACTATGTATAACTCATTAAGAAGGCAAACTTAGGTCGTATGTAATGTTAACTATTTAATCTGAAATTATTTAAAATGATTTAAAAAAAATGAAACTTTTTCTAGTTTTGTTCTTACATGTAATCTATACAAGCTTACATTATAATAGATTATTGTATTCTGCATGTAAAATGCTAGTTTCTAATTGCCTTCTTCGTCTAATTGTATCTTAGTTACAGTTGCTTGAACGAGAAAATCTGAGAATAAAGCTTTGAGACACGTTTAAGGTTCTACGATAGATTCCAATTTTTGTTTTTTTTACGGAAACAAACCTGTTGTAATAAAAGAGAAACTTTACGTGTGAGTTTGTATACTCTATATATATTTGGCCAAATATGTATCAGTAAAATAGTTCTGTAATTTTTATGTCAACTTTAAAATATACATACGGATATCACACATTATAATAAAGACTAAATTTCAAACGTTTTTCTTCCTGAAGAAGAAATGCCATCCTTCGCAGATACTTGAGTTTTGCGTTTTCCAATACTTTCAAGTAATTTTTTCGGATTTTTTTAGCATTTTTGATATTTGTTTGACATAATAAGTTGCAAATATACGCAATATATATTAATAGTTTCAATATTAAGTTTTAATATTTTTGTTTGAAAATTTATTACAACAAATCTGTTGTAATAAAAGAGAAACTTTACATGTGAGTATGTTGCCAAATATGTATCAGTAAAATAGTTCTTTAATTTTTATGTCAACTTTAAAATATACATACGGATATTACACATTACAATACAACACAATACAATATTTTGTTTTAAAAACACTACCAAAAGTACGAGAAAACTAATTAAACAGACGCATACCAGAAACATTTTGTACTGACCAACTTCATTCTATCTTAAAATGCCAAAAGAAAATTCCAGACACCTGTGAATGGTATAAATATGGCTGCATTTAATGGAGTGAGAAAATATGCAAATACTTATAAAGATAGAATGTGGAATATCCTGACTGAGGTGAATCTTCGATTATAAATGATAGAAATGTGGATTATTACATACCTGAAGGCAAGGAGCCATGATCTGGAAGTATTTTAATCTCTTGCTGCGATATCACAATAATATTCTTGCTTTTGAAAGAGATCGTTAATTTGAAGTGTTGTGCATCTCGTCACTCAAATAACTTAGTATTATTCTTAACTTTAAACGTTTTTGGAAATGTATTAAATTTAATTAAATATCGTTGTTTTTCTGTCTCTCTGTTTCTCCAGTTTGTGATATAGGGATGTGGTACCAAAAAGATAAAGGATATAGGATGTGGTACCAGAAGGATAAAGAATGTAGAGATGTAGGACCAGAAAGGTAAAGAATATGGGGATGTGGTGCTAGAAAGATGAAGATAAGTTCAATAAATACTATATATCTCTAATCTTTTATAAAGAATTAAACATGTGAAATAGGACAGTAGTTCCTACTTAAACTTGTCACACTTGCTGTATAGTTTGTGTTTGATATTTGAAGCATCAATAGATCGCTTTTGAAGGAAAACCAGTTTGCAGTATGAAACAGTTAACTGTAGTAGATTATGTTGTTGCATTATTAATACTTCACGCAAATTTTGTAGGGTAATATAGAGCACAACCTTGTGGAGTATAGCAACATGTAGTATGATTGTGAAAAAAAACACGTTTAATTATCGTATTTAGTGAAATCTTAGACAATCTTTGTTTCTTTCTTTATTGTGGAAAAGGATGTTGATATACTTATTTATAACAAGAATTATTTCGTACAAGCTGTATTAAAGTGAATCAAGCACTGCAGGCTCCAGTAATTTCGATATTTTCATTTGTTTGTTTAAGAACAGTTGAATCACGAAGGACTAAAAATGTATCTATGAAATACTTTTAAATCTTTAAAGTGGCCAGTAAAATTAGAAATATTATGGAATATCTTTTACCACAATTCTTTAAAATTACTGTTGCTTGACTCCTCAATATCCTGTGGCTTGTGTATTTAATGTTTGTAAAAGAAGATAGTCATTCTCAACATTTCAACTTTTCATAAGTAATTATTACTTAAGATCTTCCAGCATCATTCGATGTCATTCATGTACTTGAGTTGAAGTAAATAGAACAACTCATTACCAACAAGATGTCGTCTTTGAGTATTTTTTACTGTTAGGCTTTGTTTTGGTAATTTAAAATTGGAATTAAAGAATCGAGATGAGAATAATAAAGAGAAAGGCTATTTTGAATTTTGGTTTAAATGGCCAAAGGGGCCTAGACTAGTGGAGCCAAAAGCTAATTTCTTTCTTTCATTGGTGGAGTAGGAAAGATTGCACACTAGAAGGAAATGTCCCATTACATATCATTCTAAAAACACAATGATTACAGTTACTAAAGAAATATTTAAAATGAGAATTTAAAAGCCTGCAAATAGGGATCGATCAAAGTAAGGAGACATAGCTGAAGATACTTTAAATATTATCTATTCAAACAAAAAATTCCTATACTGAGTCCACCAAATGTAATTTTAGGTAATAGCAAAGAGCCAAAATAGAGCTTTGTAGTTTGAGTAAATAATGTCTACAACATCTCCAGTCTTGTTTTTTTTTACTTTTCCCACGATCCATATTTGCAGCTTTTTAAATTCCCAGTTTTTTATTTATCTTATTTGCTGATTTTTTATGCTCAAGTATGGGCAAAGGATTACTTGATATGGTAGCTAATGATAATAAACATAACTGGTAATGATGATTAATTATGACGCTTGACTAGTTGATGACATTAGCTCGAAATGTAGAAGGTTAAGCCAGATATTATCATGGAGATTTGTTTCACAGCATAGTGGACTCGGCATAACCAGGTGGTTAAGGCACTCGACTCGTATTCCGAGGATCACACCAAACATGCTTGCTTTTTCAGCCGTGAGGGCGTTATAACGTGACGGTCAATCACACTATTCGTTGGTAAAAGAGTAGCCCAAGAATTGGCGGTAAGTGGTACTGACTAGTTGCCTTTCCTATAGTCTTACACAGATAAATTATGGACGGCTAGCGTCGATCGCCCTCGTGTAGCTTTGCGCGAAATTCAAAACAAACTGAGAAACACAACATAGTAAACATTTGTAGTTTCTGTGTAACTAAATTCTGTATATGTAATGAATCTCAAAGGGAAAATATATGTCTAGACTAAGGATACAGCCACCACTAAGTACGAAAATAAATGCCAATATAAAAAGTTCCCTTTTCAAATATAACATGTATATCTTAAACATCTCTTCAAACAGACCTTCGTGTTTTTAAAGTAATTATTTTAGGAATATGTGTAATAAAAATTAATACTATGCGTATCGATTTTTAATCCTTCACTTCATATAAAAATAGGCATCGACTGCATTGTGTATCTATCTACATATTAGAATTCTAAATAATAAATTGTATTTTCTGTTTCACACTGTGCTAAAACGTTTTAAAGGAATAACAGATATTTGTAAGAAAATTAACTTAAAGACTAATGATAACATAGTTTAAAATAGAATTATGACGCTGTTTAGCTTTTTTAAAATATAAAAAAACAAAAACAAAAAACTTTTAATTACCTTTATGACTTTCGCAGTACCTTATTTAGTTTTCTGCAAAAGGTTTGGGTATAATATACGGAACAGTTTTTGTTGTAGGCTGGAAAAAGAATAATATGAATTATTATTATTAAAAACGTGCCATTTTGAGCGGGTTTTCTTTTCGTTGTAAATCTAACATACGTGATTTTTTGTGAATTTTATATCTATACAGCTTAAGCAGTCAATAATATATGTTTTAAAATGTTGCTTGAATTGAATCTTTACTGCTTTAAGTGTTTTTTTTTCCAAAACGTTCTATTACGGTTTCGAGCAATTCCTTGCAATTCCTTTTTATCAACTACTGTCATGGTTTGTAACAAAACAATAAAAGCCGCTTTTGAATATGTATTCGTATTTGTAATAACATTACCATTTGCATTCTCTTCTTGTTTGCTATTTATGTAATCAGTCTTCTCATCCCTAAATTAGACAGATATTATTTGAGCTAAAGTGCTCATACTATTGTAGTTGCATTTACATGATTCATGATTTATAAACAAAAGTATAATGCAAACGTGAATAAATTTTTATAAATTATATCACGTGATGCTTCCAAGTAAATTCAATTTTATACCTATTATTAAAATCAGAAACACGTCCTGTTTAAATGTACTTCTCCAAATTACCAATGTTAAAGGTCAAACTCTTATTTAATTATTAATTTAGTATAATGAATCAGATGTTGAAAGCATAAGCGAATAACGCCACAACATTATTTGTAAGAGTTATCATACGTAGAACAATATATAGGTCTATAGGTGAATATAAATTTTGACTGTATAAATATCATTTAAATCCTTACACTATAAATAGTATTTTAGCAGGATTAAAATACAGGTGTTAAATATTAAGATAGTTACGTCAAACGTAAACTCTTAATACGAAATCTCAAAACGAAATATAAAATTCAGACCAGAATATCGCACTGATATATATATATTTATCTGAATTATATGTGACACTTAAGAGTAACACCTAGTGGTAGGCCTTTATGTACGTACGGTTCGCCAGTCTTTTCTTTTAATTTTTTTTTACAATTTGATACTACTTAACTAGTTTCAGCAATTGTTTCTCTTACTCTTTGCTTATTATATCAAAAGAAAGGATATAGCTTGCATATAAGGCTTTATGTTATATATGTTAGTTCAAAACATAAGAAAAATCCGACACAAACTCACCAGAATGGAATGTGTGTGATTAATTAGACATTTAAAATTAAATAAGAACTGATGCTCGTATTTTGATGTTATTGTAACCTGCCTAAAGGATTTCATGTGAAAGTTTTTTTTTACAATAGCGGAATTGTGTTTGTAGCTTATCGTGAGCTTAAGATTAGCTTTCGGTAAAAAAAAGTAAAAAGTTTATTGCCGTCTACGAGGCAGATTAATTGCTACAAATATTTGTTTTACTTCTCCTTGTTGGTGTAAAAAGTTTATCTTCCTTTTGACCCTTTCCTGTGTAGTCAGACTACGAATTATTCAGTATTCACTTTCATAAATAAAAGGCTGATAATCGATAAATTGTGGCGCCGTCATGGTACATAGTATAAACATCAAAAAGAATTTTAATAGTTATTTTTTTTTAAATTATTGACGTAGATATTCTCACCTAATGGTCCAGTTTTACTTTTGGGAGATATATGTTTTGTGACACACGAACATTTTTCGGTCTGAAGTATTTTTTTAAAAAGGATTTTAATTAAAATATTTGCAGATGATAAGTTTTTTGAGAAATAGTATCACTTATTTACAGGATAAAACACTTTGGAAATGGTGTTTTAACACTCCAATTACTTGTAAGCTAAAAATATAAAAAAACAAATAGAATTGTCAGACTTGCAATTGTCGAAATTTATTCTTAGTTATTAGTTACTTCTGTCGTAACAATTTCACTAAATGGTTACTTTGAATTAATGTTGATAGACTGCAAGAAATTATTGGTTATTTTTGTTTTACTGAAATGTTACGTAATATTTCGTGCTACAAAACAAATATGATTTCATTACTTTCTCTGGCAATTGCCTCTTGTTTAAACTCCCTTAACTTATGTATTTCATAGAAGATAATTTTAAGCAATTAAATTATAATAATAAACAATAATATACAATAAACAATTATCGGATCTAGTGGTGAAAAGAAATCTTTTATCATTGCATCTGGCACACAACACTGTCGGTGTTGAGCTGGTAACCTGTCTCCGCCATATTCAGTTTCGGCTATCATCTCAAAACTTCTTGTAATTGCACAAAATTAGCTTCATATCGTCAACATTCCTATGTATATGGTCTTTACACCAAGTAAAATTATACCGACTGTTATATCAATAGGTAGTTGCTGTTGTTTGTAGTTAAGCGAAAAGCTACACAATGAGCTACTTGTACTGTATCCACCAGAGATATCCAAATCTGATTTTAGTGTTATTATATACTGCCTCTCCACTAGGATACAGGAAGTTTCTCATTATATTTTCCATACTTGAAGGTGTATTCCTTGACATTCCGTTGGTGTATGTTTAATTCTTTACCGTTATGGTCACATTTTAACTACTTCATTTAATGAAGCGGTATGATGTGATTGTACAATTTAGTATATTAAAAGAATAATTAATTTTTAAGGCAAAAGAATACCATAAACAAAACCTTGAATGTCATTATGCAACAACTTGTTTAAAAATTCGTTTCTAAAACTAGTTAAAAATAACGTAAGTGTACGAGAACTAAAAAAGTGACCTAATTAATTAATAACGTTAAATGTTAATCTTATAACATAATTATTATATTGTTATACGCTAATATGCAAATATGTCTATGAGATGAGAATGGATTGACTTATTAGTTTGGTACTTTCTCTATTAACTATATTTTCAACCGTAAACCCAACAATTTTTCAGGAGATTCGGCACAAGTTTAAGAGATCCAGTTAGTCTCAAAGCAGCACAGTAAGCAAGTTATGTTAGTCTTCATAAGTGTGAAAAAATAAAATAACTACAACGAATAATAATAATATTTAACTTTCAGAATATTCTGTAAAACATACATACTATTCTGTAGTAGCAATTTATGATTAAATTAAATTAAATATTTTACAATCTTATGGATTAGTACACAAGTTAATCACTTTTTATATGTTAAAGTGATCACAAAACTAACTGACCAACAAATTCTTGAACAACATTATGATCTTAATAATAATAATAACAACAGATAAATTTAACATTACAACTTAAAAATAATGCTTAACTCACGTATGAACTGCTGAAGAACCACGGTGGACAACTGAAAAAACCAACTACTAAATATTAACGAATAACTGCTTTTCGCAAAAATATAGTTTAGATTTCTACGTAACTAACTTGTAAAATAAACTCAGTATTTTAAGCTAAAGAGTTGTTGTGCTACTGTTGCCTGTTAAATCACTGATGATCAGTATGAAACATTACATATTTTAATCAGCCATAAGAATCTCTTTGTATAATACGCTTTAAAACTTCGAAATAATAGAATCACAAACACCCACACACCTATACATACAAACAACTTAGGTGATCTTAACAAAAACTTATAATGATGTATACAGCTTCATAGCTCAGTAAGAACCTCAGTTCTAAACTCTATAATGAAAGAATTCCACTAGGGGCAACTACACAATCTTTACTTAGAGTAAAATAATATTATTCTTTATAGTAATATGTTTACACTACCTTACATGTGACTTATGTAGGTAAAACTAAAACTAGCTTTTTTGCTTGCAGTAGACTATTGATGATATTCGTGTCTTAGAGGAATGAAACTTAAAATAAATTCTAAAAGAAGAAACTCTATTAATACTTTGTTTTAATCAATTTCAAATTATTGTTTCTAAACTCTTAGACACGGTTTTAAAAACACACACACGTATATACTTTGCTGAAGAAAGTTATTAATCGAAATGACTGTAAAATGTATAGAAAACACTATTTATTACTGCTAATGTAAAATAAATTAATAAAATCACCAATACATAAAAATACCAGTTTCGTATCATCTAGGATACTTTTAAATTTCTACAATAAAGTTTGATAGAACAAAACCTACTTAATATAAAACATCTCGCGTTTTTTTACTTTAAAGTATTAGATGAATTTGAAAGCCCTTTCTGTATGTTAAATAGTGTAACACTTAATGTGGATTTCAATTTATTGATAAGATAATTTTCAAACCAACTCATTCACACGAGGATTTAGATATTTAGAGTAATTATCCTAGAGTTTTTTTTGTGAATTTTGCCCAAAGCTACTCAAGGGCTATCTGTTCTAACCGTCCCTAATTTTGCAATGTAAGACTAGAGGGAAGGCAGCTAGTCATCACCACCCACCGCCAATTCTTGGGCTACTCTTTTACCAACGAATAATGGGACTGACCGTCACATTGTAACGCCCCCACGGCTAAAAGGGCGAGCATGTTTGGTGCGACGGGGATTCAAACCCACGACCCTCAGATTACGAGTCGAACGCCTTAAACCACCTGGCTATGCCGGGCCGTTTTCGAAATAGAATCAACTTTCAATACAAAGTGGTTCACCAAATCAGCTAATTCTATTCAAGCATGCAACTCTGACATCAATAAACTGAGTTGTCGCTATTGAGTGAAGTTTCGCATCAAAATCATGCAAGCATGTGTTGCGTAAAGTTTTAAATAGGTTATGATTTGTTGAATCACTATATGTGAGCTAGTTTGTTTTTATTCTCATAAGTGTTAAATTTTATTTGTATCTTAAATAATAAAAAAATCACCTTTATTTAATTTAGTAACATGGCATGCCAGAAATATTCGATATTGATTTCCAAATGCAAGGGTCAGTAATAAGAATAGTCACCCCAGAGAAAAGTATGTTGGAATTCGTTTATGTTTCTTTAATAAATTATGTGTTTTCTTACAGCAAAGCCACATTGGGCTCTCTGTTGTGTCCCATTCAGGGAATGAAATATAACTAGGAGCAGAAAGAGAGTGATCCGTAACCCAGCTAAGTTTGAAATATACGTTTGACAATAACACTGTACTACTCATCTAACACTTTAAATTTGTTTGTTTGTTTTTGAATTTCGCACAAAGCTACTCGAGGGCTATCTGTGCTAGTCGTCCCTAATTTAGCAGTGTAAGACTAGAAGGAAGGCAGCTAGTCATCACCACCCACCGCCAATTCTTGGGCTACTCTTTTACCAACGAATAGTGAGATTGACCGTAACATTGTAATGCTCTCACGGCTGAAAGGGTGATCATGTTTGGCGCGACGGGGATGCAAACCCGCGACCCTCAGATTACTTGTCGCACGCCTTAACACTTTAAAGGGGTTAACTGTCATTTTAATTACGCACCCTTAACACGCTGGGCTATGCCTGACCATAGGATAGGTAAATATTCCACTTTCCAAGAATTACATATATTATTTCTAACCCGGAAACATAGACTGATATAATTAAAATCTTATTTCAGGAAGTGTCATTACTCAGAAAGTGTAATAGAAAAAGATTCAAAGTTAGGTAAAATGAAATGGAAAATCATAAATAATATAAAAAAAAGAAGTTATTTCTTTTTTTTTTTTGATAATGCGTGACTGTGACTTTGAAGCTAGACTGAATATTATTGACACCGAAAAAGAATTTCAGATAAAACTCTAAAAGTTAAGTTTGAAAAAAATACATTAAAAATTTATATGGCACTTTAAGCCATAAAGGTGAAGAAATCTGATTCTCTGCAATAAACTATGTTGTTTAATTTATGGGAAAAGTTATATTATATGCAATATATCTGTTACAATTCTCCTACTGGGAAGAAAATGTTCAGTTTTTCACATAATATTGTGTATTATCTTGTATTTTTTGTAAGCGAATACATATTGGAGGAATAAATATTCACGATTGAGAATGAAATTATTCACATTTTACCTAAAAAGTGCGAATAACAGCCTATAAATCTATTAACAAACACTTTAGTAAGTGTATTTTGGAAAAATATCATACTTTAGATGAGTATTTGTTTTTTTTTATGGGAAAACCACATCGGGCTGTTTGTTGTGTCCACAGACTGTAGAACTGTACATCTGAATATTTTTTTCTTTATTAATTCACCTTCATTAACAAAAGTACATCGTATTCTTGAAACAAAATATGTTATTAACAGTACACTTACAATATTCATATTATAATACACTGCCCAAAAGAATACTGATGAAGAATTAGTCATGTAACAAGACAGTAAGCACTTACATAAAATATTACTGTAATTTCTTACACAGTGCATATCGCTGTAGACCCCTTACTCGCCAAATGGTCATGATTCTGTAGATATAGTATGACAGGCTGGTTCTGAACTTGAACCGAAAGAAATTAAAATAAATTTTATTTCAAAGCGAGCTTTAAAGAATAACCCTTTTCCCAAATATTTCTATCTTTTCATTCTTGTGAAAAGAATAAAACATTATTTTATGCGTTAGCAGTTTAGTTTAGACAAAGTAGGAATGTGTTTGACAAAAATCGTCTTTAAACGCCAAGCCTCTTCTTCAGAAAATCCATGAGGTAAATAAAGTATTGAAGTTCCCATAATCCTCATCACCTTTCAGTTGCAGCTGTTAAAGCTGTGGTTGCAAATATTACTTTTCTTATATTTTTAATCTCTATCTGGTGAGCCAATTTAAGTAAAAAATATACTTGTCGAATAAGCGAGAGCCTGTAAATTATTAAATGGCGTAAAGTAATTGCTGGTAAATTATAAAAATCAGCTCAGTCTTTGTCGTTCTTATTGATAGAAACTCAATAATAACACATTTATTTAGTTATAAAGAAAAAAATACAATAATACTTCTCATATGCATTATTATTAGGCCAATTACATTTTAAAACGCTACATTCTTACTCTAATCCCTTGGAAATTTTTAATAATTGTAAGAGTATATAATAATAGTATTTCAACCACTAGAATGAGAATGTAGCGTTTATAATATTAATAGATCTAATACTATACTTTGCTACAAATATAATTGAAGTTTATATTGTTATTGATCTCTGAGGAAAATGTGAGCAAAATAAAGTATAAAATTGTGTTAGGCTTTTCATGCAGTATAATTGTTTATTTTCTTATTTTGGTGAAACGCTAAATTACTTATTTGTTTTAGCTCATTATTTCTCCTTAATTATAACATATCTTTATAAAACTTTTAATTTATTACAAATTAAATACCTCTGTTTCTTCTTACTAACTAGCTGTTTTTTGTTCACATCGAGGAATCAAGCCATAGATTTTACTGTTGTTAGTCTGTAAGCGATAGCTAAATTACAATCTTAATTATAAGCAAAACACCAAATAATATGAAGAGCCTTAATAACAAATAAATCTATATTTTTAATGTATTGTTATACACACATAGACGCTGTTATGTAAATGTCGTGTAAATATTTTGTAAATACATGTCGTGTTGTGTTTGGATTTTCATTTCTATTATTTATATTTCCATATTTATATTATTGTTTCAAAGTTTAAACAAATTAAAAAATATGTTGTTATTTATTTAAAATAACATTTAGAAATTTCTAGAATTAGGTAGATCAATCAATTGACTATAAATGGAATGTGGCAGCCTAGTGTCCAGACGACAAGTCTCGTGCAAGAACGGACATGCGCGGATTTCTCTGGAATGTTGGGAAGTTACGCGATGGTTCGAGAAGTCTAGGCCTACAAATATATAAACAGACGAAGATGCGAGAAAAAGAAAGAGTCATTAGATTTTATTCGAAGAAGAGAAGAGTCAGTCATTATATTCAATTCAAAAAATAGTGTCTTTGTTCGAGAAGTTTTCAACGTTTGATGTGTGTTTATTCAACTTGAATTTGTGACTGAAGCTAGATCTACAGAAGCTGTGATTTTATTTCGTCAATCTCTACGATTCGTTCGAATTACTAGTTATACTGAAGGTCAACACGTGCGGACTGTTAGGGGAGACTGGGAAAATTGGAAGGCGGCAAGTTTGAGACGTTCATTAAGAAGCACCGTAAAAAGAACTTCGTCATTCTCCATTCAAACTTCGGTATTTCTTCGTGGAACTAAATTCACACTCTAGACCGGAATTTTGGATTTCTGATCTGAACTTTTGGACTTTCATTCTAGATCATTATATCAGATACAGGCCAGTACCATTTTGTGTTGTAATTAATTTTGAAGGTTTAAACTTAATATCTGTCATTGTTGTTTTGTAATTTATGTTATATCTGTTACATATATAATAGTTTTTTGTAATAAATTATACAAGCTGTTATCTGTGTCTTTCTGTTGCGTTCAGTCTACGTAAAACATAAACAAACGTAAAAGACGCGCGTATATTTTGAACTCCAATACGTCACTCTGAAGGAACTAAAGTAAAATTGACTTAAATAAAAAAAACAGCTTATTATTAATAAGTTAAAAAAAACTTTCTTTACATTTAGTACAATAATTGTTACACCAAAGTTCTAGATAATGTCTAAAAAACCTTTACGGAATAACTATTTTAAGAACTGAATAAATTGTATTCGGCCTAGACAGTTTGAAATAATTATTGCAATTTGATTCTAACAACCGGCCAATTATTAGAGGAAAACAACACCAAAAATAGACTAAGCCTTTCGGTTATTTTGTGAAAAGTTACGATTTTGTTTATAAGAAAAAAAGTTTATTTCAAACAGTTTTTCTTATGAAAAATGTTGAATAATAAATTAGAATAATTAAATTTTACTTGTTTTCAAATACTTAAAGGAATTTATTAATTGTGAAGAAAAATTAAACATTCAAAAACAGAATTTCGTGCAAAGCTACACCAGGGTTGTCTTCGCTAGCCGTTCCGAATTTAGCACTGTTGGACTAGAATTTTATTGTAGAAAATCTTATTTTGTAATAATTCATTAATTATATTACAGCTTTATAACGCCCACCACCAAATATTGGACTACTCTTTTGTAACAGAATAGTGAGATTGCCCGTCCGTTTAAAACGCCTGTTGGGCTCAAAGGCGAGTATGTTTGGTTTGAAGAGGATTCGAACTGCGACCCACACATTTCAAGTCGAGCGCCCTAATCTCTTAACTATGCAATGAAAGATTCGAACATCACATACAAGAAGGCAATAAAATATACATTAAAAGAGAATCAAATAATAATATACAAAACTTAAGCATCACAATATGTGTATGTCAAAAATATGTAAGTTGATGCTCACACTGAGAGTGTTGTCTCTATAGTGGTACCTTCTCCTTAAGAACCACTCACTACAAGTAGATTGTAGCACTAAAATTATTATTTCAAATTTACTATGATGAATGTAATTGTGATTTAGCAATTATGATAAAATACCTTCTGTTTTTTTTTCTGCAACTTCATTTAACAAACGAAGATATTTTGAAGATGCGTAATGGTGCGTAATTTTATAAAAAACAAGAGCTAAGTCACTAAAAATATATATTTTTGTTTCAGATTGAGAAAAAATGGGTAAAATGATACAAATATTAATTTTTAATCGGAGGAAATAATCTAATATTAGATTATAAGCTTTATCTCATTACACTTTCAAAAAATGTATAATATCTTTGTGTTCCCTGTAAAACAATAAAATAAAGGTAGATTTGCTCAGATAAAAAAATCAAAACTTAGCATTCCTAAAAGTATAAAATACAGGAAGGAACCACAACTGTAACTTAGCATGTTTAATAAAAATAAAGAAAAAATATATTTCAAAATTTTAATTTCAATTTAATTTGTTCTCAAAAAGCGGAAAGCCGCAGTAAAGAAAACTCATCCCATGTTCCTTTAGTAGCTATTTTTCGACACATTGTAAAAACATTATAGAAATTATCCATTAAAAATAAATAACAACACTGTTTTGGATAAAATTCAAATTAATGAATTTGTAACATACACGCACTGAGAATCTAAAAGTGTTTGTTTTTGCCTTTTTTAATGATCATTAAATGCATATTAATAACGATATTAAATGAAAACAAACGGATTGTCTATTTATTTAATTTAATAAAATAGCTAATTTCAGTACAACTCCATATTTAACGGACTAGTGTGTTTCTGTGTTTGTCAGCAAGATTTCTTAAAAGAAAGCTAAATGAATTTGGACGTAAGTTTGTAAGCATTTGAACTATGACCCAACATACGAGGGATTAGTTTAGGAAGGTCAAGGTCATAAGAAAGTCACGAAAATTCAAAAGAAAATCTCTTTCTTAACAGATCGATTTTTACATCGTTTTGATCTATAGCTCAATTAAAATGATCAGATTTCCATGAAATTTGGTACACTTATATAGAATGTTCTGCTAAAAGTGGGCTGTGTCTGTTCAAAACGATGCACATACACGTTTCTTGACAGCCGAATTTGATCAACACAACGTGACGAAAGTAAACGCTTTACCAAATGAATTTCTAGTGTATATCTATATATACTTATTAATGGCAGTTTATTTAACAAATTTACTACTCAACGTTTAAGAGATCTTAATTACAAAGATATAGAGATAAAAACTCAATAACTGTAAATAATGGGTTCTTAACGTACCGCAGGTAAAATATTTTTTTTCATCTTGCTCAAGTAATTTTGATTCATAAATGGAAAAATCAAAGACACAAGAATAAGAATACTTTTCAACATTCAGGTGACTATTATTGGTAAACCATATCATATAGAATATCATTTTTACTGTAAAAAATAATTATAATGTACAGAAAAATATACGTTTTCTTTAACTTTATGTCTCTACTGCTATTTATACCCTTGTTTGATCTATTTTCTTGTTTCAATAATAAAATAAATGCAATAGATTTACGTACTTTTAGTCAAAGTTTTAATGTTTTAATATTTATGTAGCTCGGTAAATATTTGTTTTTAAGCTCATGTGAAAACAATGTAACAGAAGGGTTACTATTCAGCGTAGTAGACTATGTATGTGTCATATACTATGTGAATAGAACAAAATTACGAGTGCGTCCTTGTTACGTTTTTTTATGTTTATGTAGACTGAACGCAACAGAAAGACACAGATAACAGCTTGTATAATTTATTACAATAAACTAAATATATATGTAACAGTTATAACATAAATTATATATTAACAATGACAGATATTCAGTTTCAACATTCAAAATTAATTATAATACAAAATAGTATGGTTTCAACCTTCAAAGTTAATTACAATACAAAATGGTACTGGCCTGTGTCCAATATAATGATTTAGAGTGAAAGTCCAAAAGTTCAGATCAGAAATCCAAAATTCCGGTCTAGGATGTGAATTTGGTCCCACGAAGAAATTCCGAAATTTGATTGGAGAAGTTCAGAAACAATTCACAGTTCAATAAATTTGACGAAGTTCCCCTTACGATGCTTCTTGATGAACGTCTCAAACTTGCCGCCTTCCAATTTTCCCAGTCTCCCCTAAACAGTCCCGTACGTGCCGACCCTTAGCAAACCAGTAATTCGAACGAATCGCAAAGATTGACGAAACAAAATCACAGTTTCTGTAGATCTAGCTCTAGACACAAATCCAAGTTGAATAAACACACAGCAAACGTTTACAATTTCTCGAACAAAGACACTATTTCTTGAATCAAATACAAACAAATGACTGGCTCTTCTCCTTCTACCTCGCGTCGCCGTCTGTTTTATATACTAGTAGGCCTCTTCTCGAACAATCGCGTAACTTCCACAGAGTTCCGGAGTACTTTGCGCATGTCTGTTTTTGAACGAGACTTGTCGTCTAGACACTAGGCCGCCAACATTCCATTTATAGTCAAGTGATTGATCTACCTAATTCTAGAAATTTCTAAATGTTATTTTAAATGAATAACAACATATTTTTTAACGGTTTAAACTTTGAAACAGTAATATAGATATGGAAATATAAATAATAGATATGAAAATCCAAACACGACATGTTGTCCTTTACAAAACATTTACATAACAGTCCTTCACTGTGTGAATGCAACAAGATTATTTCTAGTTACGTGAGTTACATATGAACATGAAATGAACAATTATTTGTTCCAGGCTGATTCATAAATATTGACTGAAATAATATTGAACGTTGTAAAGACAAATTATATGAAATGTATAAGTGTTAACTAAGTTTAATAATGAAAAACAATGAATTTTATTATCTATGTGTCCCATCCCCGATTGTTCACTGTGTTTTTTTCGTATAGCAAAGCCACATAGGACTATCTGCTCAGCCCACCGAGGGGAATCGAACCCCTGATTTTAGCGTTGTAAGTCCGGAGACATACCGCTGCACTAGCAAGGAGCTCCCGATTGTTCACTGGTGCATTTGAGGGCTTATGACATTAAAGATTGGATTTATATAACCACGATAAATAAAGGTAGCCCGTTCTGTATCTTTGCGCTTAATAAACAAACTTAAAAAATAAATATGACGCAGAATAATTTGCCTTAAATATATCATCTATGTATATTATACAGCAGAGTTTGTGTTAAAAATACATTCTATGTACGTCATACAGCGGAATTTGTGTTAAAGATATCATATTTGTGTGTCATACAACACAATTTGCAATAATGACATCAAGTGATTTCGAATGAATAAATGAATCAATGTGTTTACTGCGCTAGAGCAGTTAAAATAAACTTGTTCTAATGCATTACAACACATGTTTCAAGCAAACATTCCTGCCTTCACATTATTTGAACTACATGAAATGAAAGGAGAACAGTATTTTCTTGCGTAAGTTTTATACTTTAGAAATATTATAAGCTCTTAACAAGAAAGAGAAATGTTGATGTGTTAAAATAATTTCAAACGAAAGATCTACTTTTTGTACACTTGAACTAGAATAATATAAAACAGACCACTGAAACGTGTTTTAGATAAATTAGAAAATCTGATAATTAACGCAACAGCATTCCTCGTTTTACTCAGTTTTACGGTAAAGAAAACTCGAAATAATAACAATATGAGAAAAAACCACGAAACGTGACAGCACGGTCATATCTTTAACGAAATATTATTTTGATTTTAAAAATTACACCTAAAATGGAAATATTAAGTTGTATCATGATTAAAAAGCTCTATACAAAATTTGGATCCAACGTTCTTTAGGTTCACTCTCTAATTTCTTGTACATATGTTTTAGCTATATCACATTATAGTGCAAACTTTTATTTATATGTAAACTTTGTATTCTTTATCACAAGAAAAACTCACTCTAATTTCCGATATTGGATTATTTTTGCAGGTACTTATTTTTTTTATCGTCGATTTTACTTCTGCCAGTGTTTAACTAGTACCGAAATTTCCTTCTCGATATAACAGGTTTAGTTTCTTTTGAATATCGCACAAACCTACACGAGGGCTAGCTGCTCTCGCCGTCCCTAATTTAACAGCTGATAGAGGAAAGGCAGCTAGTCATCACCACCTATCGCCAGCTCTTGAGCTACTATTTTACCAATGAATAGTGGGATTCATTGTCAAATTATAACGTTCCCACGGCTGAAAAGGTGAGCATGTTTGGTGTGATGAGGATTTGAACCCGCAAATCTCGGATTACGAGTCGAGTGCCTTAATCATCTGGCCATGCTGGGCCCTCGATATAAAAGGAATATTCACTTAATTATCTATGGACATTTCCTTAACGAGAAAACTGCCGGAAAGTCTTTTTTATGTGTCTCCGGTGAAAGACTTTTTGAATAAACCGACTGTTACCAAAAATATTTACATGAATTATGATCTTCCCAATATTGTTTTGGTGCTCATAGTGACATGAAAAAATGTTCGTTAAGTACCATCTGGTGTTTTTGGTTTTGCTTTCTAATATGATATATATCTTATTCTGAATATAAGACACTATGATTAATATCATTGAATTATTGATGAGGAGTTATGCAATTCTCGTGGCATAATTATGGAAAGACATTTATTTTTATCAATCTTTTCAATTGATATTTTATAAAGCAGCTTGTTGTCATTTTAATAAAAAGTTTTTGCTTTTGCTGTTTTATCACCAATATCATTGCTACGTCTATCAAATAGTTTTTTCTTTGAATAACTGTCGTTGAAGGTGTATTGAAGCACGCACACTGCTTGTTATACAGTAGCTTTTCATGAACCAATCAGGTAGTAGCATTGCTAATCAGTAATCAATAAGATATATTGAACAATATTATTCACGATTCCAAGTGGTTGTTGAACAATGACGTTTTGACGTGTGTAAATGTTTTTGACTATGATAGTTTAAAAATAATATTAGATATCCATATGTGTAACAACATTTAGAGGTCTTTTTTGGTGTTTGTTAGTTTATATTATCTTGCATCTGCTGTATAAATGTTTTAATACCAGGAAATACTTAAAACGTCTAAAAATTATTTTTTGAAATTATTATCATCTTAGTCACTTTCGTAATTATGTTTATGTTTATTTATTAGGAATGATCGAAAGTTTTCTAATTTTTTGTAGCTAGTTGTGCATTCAACTGGTTATTGGTTTATTTGTGTCATACTAAATAAGTTAATGTTCCTTTTCTATAAAGAAGTATTGATCTTCAAGTAATGTATAGAGTTTCATACGTTTTCCAAACTCTTCTGGAGATTAGTAAAACAAAGAAAAATTCAAATACAACACTATAAAATGTCTATAAATATATAGTTTTCTGTTTTCCAATACATAGTTTAAACTAGTCATTTATCTTCCAAATACAACCAATTCTGTTATTTTCTTTTCTAATATGCTGAGTCTAATGCTATTAAGCTCATTGCTGAATTGAGTACAAATAATTAATTTACTGACTAATGAGAGATGCAAACATTGGTACTTTCAAGCTCTTTAATTTATTGTGAGCATCAAGAGTACACTTAACTGAAAGGAAAACAATAACTGTGTCAAAACAAACAGACACAAAAGTCAGTGAAAGTAAAATAGATTATATTTTGAATTAAAAGATTTCCTGAGAATAACGGCTAAAGCTACGTTGTTTTAGTTCACTTAGCTATGTATTTTGCAGATGCACTACACTTTTAATGACTTGTTTCTTGAAGTTATAAGAAGAAAGAGGAAATTAAAGAATATAAGGCAGATACCACTGACATTGTAAACAGGAAAGCACGTCTGGTATCACCAAATGAATATCACAAACAGACAGAGAGGAAAGTGTGATAGAAGCAAGTCTTGTTGCCCTAACTGTAAATTGTATAAAGAAACAGGAAATTGCAAGTACAACGGAAAGTAGGTTTGATTAACTGAGATTTTCAACAAGTTTAAAATGAACGCACTATGTTACGTTTTTTTATGTATGTTGACTGTTGACTGAACGCAACAGAAAAAACACAGATAACAGCTTGTTTAATTTATTACACTAAACTATAATATATATGTAACAGATATAACATAAATTAAATAATAACAATGACAGATATTAAGTTTAAACCTTCAAAATTAATTACAACACAAAATAGTACTGGTTTCAAACTTCAAAGTTAATTACAATTCAAAATGGTACTGGCCTGTATCTAATATAATGATTTAGAGTGAAAGTCCAAAAGTTCAGATCAGAAATCCAAAATCCTAGTCTAGGAGGTGAATTTGGTCCCACGAAGATATTCCGAAGTTTAAATGAAGAAGTTCAGAAACAATTCACAGTTCAATAAATTCGACGAAGGTCTTTTCACGATGCCTCCGATGAACGTCACAAACTTGTCGCCCTCAATTTTTCCGATCTCCCGTAAATAGTTCCACACGTGTTGACTTGCAGTATAACCACTAATTCGAATGAATCGTAGAGATTGACGAAGTAAAATCACAGCTTCTGTAGATCTAGCTTCAGTCACAAATCAAGTTGAATAAATTCACAGCACACGTTTAAAATTTCTCGAACAAAGACACTATTTCTCGAAACAAATACAATACGAATGACTGACTCTTCTTTTGAATAAAACTAATGTCTTACTCCCTTTATTTCTCGCGTCTCCGTCTGTTTATATATTAGTAGGCCTAGGTTTCTCGAACAATCGCGTAACCCTTACAGAACTCCAGAGCAATCCACGCATGTCCGTTCTTGCATGAGACTTAACGTCTAGACACGAGGCCGCCAACATTTCATTTACATACATATGATTGGTCTACTTAATTCTAGAAAATTCTAAATGTTACCCTAAATGAATAACAACATATTTTATTAGTTTAAACTTCGAAACAATAATAGAAATATGGAAATATAAATAATAGAAATGAAAATCCAAACACAACACGACATGTTGTCATTTACAAAATATTTACACGACATTTACATAACAACTAATAATCATTATTTAAATTAAGTGGTATTCTTCCTCAGTGCTTACAAAGATGTAAATTACAAAATGAAAATAAACAGTTCATTACATTTGGTATTCAATCATAGAGAATTCATTTTGTCACATAAAGGAATGATTACTCAAACAATGATGTTACATTTAGAGAAATAATGCCACTCTGACCAGAATTATAAAAAACATATGTCATTAATCAGTCGCCTAAATTATTCATACCTTTGTGCACGCATGTATCAAACCACAAGTAACTAGAAACGAAATTACAAGCTTGATTAAATAGTCACTAGAAATGAACACACAAGCTTGATCAAATAATCACTAGAATTACGAACAAAGTAGTAATCAACTACTCTATAGATTTACGTAAAAAAAAGATTATTCTTAACTTTGTCGGTATTATTTTAAATATAGTAAAGTATTTGGATTACCAAATACTTAAATTACCAAACTCTACTTTTACAGGGTTAATAATTATCGCTTAATTACTTTATGTACATAATACA
The DNA here is from genome assembly GCA_011833715.1 of Carcinoscorpius rotundicauda. Taxonomy (NCBI): domain Eukaryota; kingdom Metazoa; phylum Arthropoda; class Merostomata; order Xiphosura; family Limulidae; genus Carcinoscorpius; species Carcinoscorpius rotundicauda. The sequence continues at coordinate 36,038,006 of CM022396.1, read as the reverse complement.
TCAATCACTAGGAGTTAACTGATACCAGAAAACAAATATTCATAATAATTTAACATGTTACCAGTAACAAAATATTCAGTGAACTCAGACATAACAGTTATCAACCATGCACTAAAATTACACACGTAGCAAATATTAACAAGTCACTAAAACTAAACCTGTAGCAGTTATAAACCAGTAACAGACATTTATAACATAAGTTATTAAGCAGCTAATAAAGTGACACAGGCAGATGAAATAAGAAGCAATCACTTAGTAGTAATAATCAATTAGTCATTACACTCAAACAATATTAAACAGATTACTGTAACCAATAACAATCACTAAAGTTAAATAAGTAGCAATAATCAACTAGCTTCTAAACATAAATAATCATAGCTATAATTAGTAACAACCATTAAGGCTAAATAGATAGCAGTAATCAATAGCAACTACCAAAGCAAAATAAGTAGCAATAATCAACTAGTTACTGAACTTAAACAATATTAAATGGATAATTGTAACCAATAACAACCACTAAACTTATAGTAGTAATCAACCAAGTATTAATCATTTATAGATAAAGATAACCAATGTTGCGTCACATATTTGCTATTAAATGCAACTGATTATCCATAGTGCTGTACTTCTAAAAATATTAAAATTAAAAAAAATGCTTTTAAAATTGTATCCACAACCAACACCTAAAACTAATTACAATTGAACATCTAAAAGTAAACATTCACTTATTAAAGCGTTACACTCAAAGGAGTAATCAATCATTATTTAAAGGGACAGACGGAGGTGTAATAAACAGACGCTTCAATTATACACTTAGTATGATCAACCAGTTTTATAAGGTGTATGGAAATGAAAAATGAACTATCTGCAAGGTTTTACTGATAATTAAATAATTTGATCTCTAGAATAATAAACACATTAGTGTCCAAATTGTTTGCGCAAGGGAATAATTATTAAAGTTATATTCTTTATATACTATTTAACCAGTCATTCGACTTACAAACTTAACATTAAAATGTAGTAGTAACAAAAGCATGAGCTGGAAACTATTATGTGTTAACCCTTCGATATTAAAAAAAAAACATTGATAAATATGCAGGTTAAATACACCACCCGTCCTTCTTTTCATGAGCTTTTGAGAAAAGCTACATGAAGGGTATCTGCGCTAGCCGATCATAATTTTCCAGTATTAGACTCTTTTACAAACAAATAATGAGATTGAGCGTCACATTATAACACCTCCACGGCTGATACGGCGAATATGTTTGGTGCGACGTGGATTCGAACCCGCAACCCTCAGATTACAAGTCAAACGTTCTAACCCTCCTAGTGCTGCCGGAGCAAGCACAAAGAGAGATAGATAGTTTTATAACAACAAAGGTGAATAAAGAGCTCGAATTAGTGAAAGTCAATAAATCGCTAGGTTATACCAACAAAAGTTTATAAATTGCTAGCAACAACCAGCAAAATTACCTGAATTGCAAGTTACATCAGCAAAAATCAAAAAGTTCTAGCCTATACCACTAAAATCCAACAAATTCTTAGTTTATACTAGCAAGACTCAACAAATTACTAAATTACATCAGTAAATGCTAGGTAATTTATAACTAAATTATAATATGCATACTACATATATTTTATAACAGTTTATTGATCATTTTGAGAGTACTTTAATGTCATTAAATTATACATAATCATATAAAACTAAAGCTGTGTTTATACCTTAGAAAGATGTAAAAGTACTCGGTGCTTATTAACACTTTTACGAAAATTGGGGCCTAATAGGCCCCAGAGCAACTTGAAAGGTTATTAATATAAAGCTAATAATTTGTATTTAAATGAAATTGTCATTAACTGACTCTATCCTATTTTAAGGAGCAATAATATTTTGACTTTTCAGACATTTGCGAAATAATATTTGAAATTTTTTTAAAAAACATCCACTGAGGGTATTTTGGGGCCTATTAGGCCCCAGATAAAAAAAACATAAAAATGACTTTATTTATTTCCTGAATAATTCTAGAACAGGCCTGGGCAACCGAAAAAAGCAAATTATAGTAAAAATATTTTAATTTTAGAACTTCTTTTCAAAAGGGCATGGCCGAGCGCTCGTAATCCGAGGGTCGCGGGTTCGCGCCCGCATCGCGCTAAACATGCTCGCTCTCCCAGCCGTGGGGGTGTATAATGTGACGGTCAATCCCACTATTCGTTGGTAAAAGAGAAGCCCAAGAGTTGGCGGTGGGTAGTGATGACTAGCTGCCTTCCCTCTAGTCTTACACTGCTAAATTAGGGACGGCTAGCACAGATAGCCCTCAAGTAGCTTTGTGCGAAATTCCAAAACAAACAATCTTTTCAAAAGATGGATATTTAGGATAATAACTTCCCTCCAACAATAATTTTAGACGGTCCTGATTATTGCCTAGTTTGCCCACGCTTGTTCTAGAACATTCTAGAAACTTTACAGAAGTATTTAGAATAATCTAGAATATTCTTGAAGCTTCTAGAATATTCTAGAATAATCCGCAAATCCTATATATATAGGAGCTGAAATCTTCAAACCGTGTCAAAAATGATATCTCTTGATGAAGCTGTACATTTACTGACAAAACCATTCGACGATGAAAGTGAACATGATAATGTCGAAGACTACTCTGAAAGTTGTGATGATGATCCTTCTGAAGTCGAAAATGATGAACAAATCGCGCCGTACCCTTCTGAAAGTGAAGAAAGTAATCAAGTAATCATCTTACTATGATGCCAGTAAACGAACTTTTCTCCAAAGATAAGAATTTTAGCTATTCAAAAACACCTTCAAGGATCAATAGGAGAACCGCAGCACTCAATATATTCAGTGAGAACCCAGGCATTACAAGGCAAGCTGCTCCAAGAGTCTCTACACCATTCGAAACATTCAAAATTTTCATTTCTGATAATATGATGGAACAGATCATTCACTCAACAAACACCGTCACGAAAGAACCAATTTTTGAAGAAGACCTCTGGAAACGAATCGCAGCTAATCTTTTCCTTGGAATAAGCAAATCCAAAAATGCATCGATAGACGAAATGTTTTCAACCGAATTCGGTTTGCCATTTTTGTGAAAACTGATTATACAATACAAATTCGAAAAACGTGATCAAAAATCAGATTTGACATCCACTCTCAAAGAAATAGAGAAATCAAAGATGCTGCCATCTCTGGAGTCTGGAATTTTTTCATTGAAAATTGCAAAAACAGTTACAACCCAAGCGAATACCTGACAGTGGATGAACAACTATGTAACTTCAAAGGAAGAGTTGGCTTCAAAACGTACATTCCGACAAAGCCAGGCAAATACGGAATAAAGATTTGGTGCCTTACAGATGCAAAGACAAGTTACCTCCTTGTTACGTTTTTTATGTGGACTGAACGCAACATAAAGACACAGATAGCAGCTTGTATAATTTATTATAATGATCTACTTATGTGATAGACACAAAATAAATTGTCCAATATCAATAAGAGATATCCAGTTTCAACCATCAAAACAACTTACAATACAAAAAGGTACTGGCCTGAGCTTAATAATATGATCCAGAATAAGTGTCCAAATCCGAAATCCAAAGTTCTAATCTAGGCGTTGAATTCAGCCCCACGGAGAATTTTTCGAAGTTTGAATGGGTAATTTCAAACACAAATTCACAGTCCAATTCGTATTGACTTTTGGTATAATCCGTAATCCGACTTAATTGTAAAGATTGACGGAATAAAAATTTCACCGCTTTAGTCGATCTCGCTCTATTCACAAATTCAGTTTAAACTTTCTCAAACGAGACAAACCTCTTGATCCGAGCAAAAATGGATGATTCACTTCTTGACTCCAGTAAAAGTGGATGATTTACTTCCCTCGCATCGCCGTCTGTTTATATACTATATCGCGTAACTTCCCAGAATTCCATAGTACAAACACCAGGCCAATACAAGTGATCAATCTACCTAGTTTTAAAAAAATTCTACATGAAAAATTCTAAATGAATTTTGATTAATTCTAAAATGTTATTTTAAATTTAACTGGTTTAAACCTCGAAAATATAAATATAAATAATAGAATTATAAATAATAAATATGGGAATTCAAACACGACATTACATGATATTTACATAACATATGCATGATATTTACATGACATTTACATAACATTCGACATGGTTGTCGTTTACATAACATTTATATAACACTCTCGACATGGTGTCGTTTATATAACATTTACATAACACTATTGACAACATTTACATGATATTTACATAACATTCCTCAACGCTCAAATTTATACTGGAAAGGTTGGAAATACGACAGAAACAAATCAAGGAGAAAGAATAGTCAGAGAACTGAGTCAGCCATTTCTTGGAAAAGAAAGGACAATAACGACAGATAATTTCTTCACAACAATGACACTTGCCAAGTACCTACGAACAAAAAGAAAGGACTTGTTGGAACCATACGGAAATCAAGAACCTTCCTGCCTCCTGAAATAAATGCAAAATCTAGAGAGTTATCACCAAAGTTTTTCTACGATGACGACATCACTCTTTTCAGGCACTCAGACAAACCAGGAAAATATGAGCTACCACTGAGTTCTCAGCATCAGTCTGGTGAAGTAAAAGAGAATGGAAAGCCGGAAATCATCAATCTTTACAATGCAACGAAGGCAGGAGTCGACACTCTCGATCAGCTGGTGAGATATTATACAACAAAGAGGCGTTCAAAGCACTGATCAGTCTGCATATTCTATAACATTCTAGATCTTGCTGCGTACAATGCTTTCGTTCTATACTCGACAAAACATCCAGAATTTCTTTGTCAACATAAATCAAGAGCCAGAAGAGAATTTATACGACAATTGGTGCTTGAAATCAAAGAAATTTACTGCAAAGATAATGACAAAACAACCTCATGTGAACCGCCTGCAAAGAGGGCAAAAAGAGGACGATGCCATTTGTGCAGCAGATCAAAAGATAGACAGTCGAAAATTGTTTGCTAAAATTGTAAAAAAAATGGTTGTCAGAGCCATTCTAAAGTTGTTTGTAATGAATGTTGCTAAATCACTGTGTTTCTAATGGAAAAATATATGGGGCCTGATAGGCCCCAAAATCACTTTAGTGAATGAAAATATTTTTTGAAAGAGTGTTAAAAAATCCATTAGTTAGGATAATTTAAACTTCCGAACACCTGCAGAATTCTAAATATCACACTTTTTATTACAAAACGGCATATTTCTTTTACTTCTTTTCTCCTTTTTCTATCAACAAAATAGGATCAGGAATCTTAGCAATTTGCGCATAAGTTTGCAGAACCTTTCTACAATTGTTCAGAAGTGCTATCAAAATAATGGTAGTTTTAATTTGGCCAAAAAAAATTTGAAAAACGAAATGTCATTCATATCTCATTTGTTAAGATTTATGACAATATGTGTTGTTTCCCTTCGAAAAAGGCTGTCTGCAGAAATTGGAGGGTATAAAAGCGGCCATTAATTAAGAGATGCGAGATTATTGAAAACTTGAGTTGTGCAAATTGCTAGTTGATACCAAGAAAAGTAAACCATAAAACAAAACCGTTAGTTTAGTATTTTTATTCCTTCAGGGACAAAAATTGATGTGTACTAGTTTTTGAAATATAAAATACAATACCCTAAATTTTCTTTGTAATACTTGATGTGATTCTGATGGAATTTTTCATTTTTTACTTTACTTTGACCTCTTGCCTGTTAATTGTTGCATATTTTTTTTTATTCTGCGTCAAGTAGTCGCTAGTCAGTCGGGGTCTTTTGGCTTCAATTCCTTATATTATGTGACACATAAAACACATTTTTCAATATTTTATCATTTGGTTTGGGTAAACCATCTGTATCTCCTTACAAATTATACAAAAATACAAAGTAATGTATTTAAAACCTTTCACTACTTAAACTTATGCACTTGCCAGTTTTAAGTATTTTTGTATAAGGTACGCTTTTGATTATTTTAATATCTCCACAAATAAACGTAATGTAATAGCAAAGTTATCATTCAGAGTAACCCTTCCCTTAGTGTTCCAGTAATATCCTCAGGTGAAATGTGGTTCTATTTATGCATTATAGAAAATGCAACAAGATTAGAACAAAGTTATAAGTACAAAAAGACTTATTAAATAGTCCAAATTCACATTATTATTTATGTTTTTACATTGTTTAACCATGTGATGCTTAGATAAGTTCTTGAATTTCATTTTCATGTTTGAATCTTTTCTCAACTTGGACTAATTAGGTACACTGACATTTTGTGAAGTACTGTGTGATAATATTTATCTCGCAACAGGTCATTCAGATATTTAAAACTAGATTTGACATTATGGTAAATGATGAAGAAATTTTCTTGTCGTTTCACTGTTTTCTGCAGTATTCTTTTATTTTGAAAGATGATCTAATATATCAACATTTTAATACGGAATTAATTGTAGTCTACTTGAAAACCTCACATTGTAGTTTAAACATATTAAATGATGTTGATAATAATTTTAGTTGCATATGCAGAACTGTTTGTTGTACATAACATTAGTGGTTCTGGTTAAAATATAAAAGTCCACCATTTCGTTTCTGTAAATCTCTGATCTGAAGATGTTAACAAAATATTCTAAATTTTATGTACTTCAATGGAATAGTAGATCAATACTAGTTTTGGTGTTTGATTTCGTAAGTCGTTATATTTTATCGTTTTAGTAGGTAAAACATTTTTAAAGTATTCAGTTTTTTAAATTTAGAAACATAAGTGTTGTTACACATTGTAAGTCAATGCCGATATAGACTTGTTTAGCACAGTTCAATGAAATTATTTCAGGAAAATAGTTTATAGAAACTAAGACTTTACTTAAAATCAGTCCAATTCATCGGTAATTTACCACTGAAGGCTTACATTTGACAAATAAACGCAATGTGTGGCCAATTTGTAGTACGGATGAAGTGTGTTAGAAAGAATAGAATTTACTTTTGACAGTTTGGTTGACCGGAATTATAACATTATGTGACAAAATTTTTACTTTTTCTTGTTCCTGGGCATAAAGTGTTATTTCCCAGTTGTTTATTTCTATAGTAAATAAAAAAGACTTACTTTTCTCTTCAAACTTTGCTTTTGTGACCTGGGTAATGAAATTTCCAAATTTACATATTTTCCAAAACATTTCTGATAGATTCAGTACTGAGTAGCTGATAGAGACTTTTCTCGAACTTCCAAGAATTTTCTTGAATGTTGTAGAACTTACGAGAATTTTCAAGAAACCTTTTAGAATTTTCTAGAACTTTCCATACTAATGTATATACAGGGGCTCACCACTCATTACTTGAGTGTAGTTCTAGCTGCTTAAGTGAACATAAAGATCTTTCTGATTTGATCAGAAATGGTATCAAGAAGCTGCAAGCATTCTCCTGACGCATTCTGTTATGTATGTGGCCAATTTATGAAGATAAGAGCGAAAAATTAATCTGTGACAGCATCTTCTAAGATATGTGACCCCTACAAGGCATATTTTGGCATGCCTGCTTCTGCCAAAATGCATCCGGTCTGTGCGAGGCAATTGAAATTGCCTGTAACCCGAATGAGTGGCGCCTCTTCAATGATAGCTCATCCAGAAGTTTCAAACCTGTGCCGCTACATAACAGGAATAAGTATCCGTCTATTTTCCTGGCTCAGTTGGTGCACCTCAGAGAGGAATACAACAGCGTCAAGACCTTGCTAGAAAGCTTGAAGTATGATGAATATGGCTGAAAGGTCATCGGATACTTCAAAATGATGGCATTCCTGATGGGTCTCCAAGGAAAATTTACCAAGCTTCTCTGTTATTTTTGGGACGATCTAAGAACTTACGTAATCTATACCTGACATTTGCTTGTTGATAAGTACTTTCTGCTTTGACATTTTGTCTGTGTTTGTCACCAGTAAAATAATATTAAATATGAGATTGTGTGTTTATGTGTGCGTGTGAGAGATGAGAGAGAGAGAGGGGAGAGTGTATATAGGATAATTCGTATGCTTTCATTTTGTGATAATATTCAAATTCTGCCGTATGAGAGTGTTAAGTTTTCAAAATAGTCATTTACTTACTGCTAAAAATCTACATTTCGTTTTGTATCGTTAATCGATCGTGCGTTATTTAAACGTTTTTATGTGAGTAAATGAAACTCATCTTAAGAGCTGAGTTTAGTATAAAGTTCTTGAACATAGTTCTTCTGTACTAGAAAAAAGTCACTAAACATCAACAATATGGCTCCTCCTCTCATAATAGCTATTTATCATTTCTAATAACTGTATTACGTTTATTAAACCCCAGTAAACTCTGAAATGTCTAGATACATTGTTCAAGATCTTTCAGTGTTTGCAATAAAGTCTTTTTCCACTGTTTAAAAAGAATGATACTGTGTTTTCTATTAAAAGTAATATTATGATATTTTAAGTTGTTATTAGAAGTTGAGCTTAAAGCTATACAATGGACTACTTTTGCTCTGCGCACCACTAGTTTCGAAATTCGGTTTATAGCGTTATAAATTCGCTATGGTTTAAAACGAAGGCTAAAATTTTATGGTAATTTTAACAGGAAGGATTTATCGTGCGAGTAGATATCCAAGGTCTTTTACATTAATATAACATTATCAATATAACTTTTAATTTTATGGAATAGAGTTTATTCTGGTGGAACTTCTGTCGTAGATATTTTCCAAATAAGGAGTCGTTAATTAATAAGGCAAACGTAATTCAAACTTCGTGTTTGTAGAAATAAAAAAAGTAAACCTTTATTTTTATAGGAAAAATATATAAAGTTAAGTGATATATTTTTATAGTTGGCTTTACTTTTACAGAAATTGCGTGCTTGTTTTTTCTGGCCTAGTTGCTTCAAGAGTTGAAAAATGTCGTTTTAAATAAGACGATAACAAGCTAACGCATACTATTATAAAATATGTTTTAACCAAATTCACTTATGGAGAATTAATTATTAATCATTGGAAAAGGAACATTAAAAACTGGTTATTATATAAATTGTTATCGTTAAACCCCAACTCTACAAACGACACGTCTGAGTAATAGCTGTTAGAGCATATTCTAGCTGGTAATCATATTCGTAATAAATTAAATATACATAAATTTTTATTTGTAAGCATTTAATAACTACATCTAAAGATAAGATATATTTTAGCAATTTATAATATACAGTTTATCTAACCTACTTTATATAATGTCTTTCGATATGAGAGAAATGAGTTATTGTACCTGAAATATCTCCAATAGTTATTCACCATTCATAATTTAATACAGGTTCTACGAAAGACTAGCAGTCTTTTTAAGTTTGTATGATAAAAAAACTACCAATCTACTGATGTTGCTTTACAAATTAGAACTGTCTTTGACAATGCTACCATTCTGCTAGTGTTAGTCTTCTATAAGACTAACATTAATAAATCTGGTCATCTATTAGAGATTACCGCTATATTAACGCACTTTTATTGAAAGAGTTTAATGACATTCCATCATTGTCGATCTTTTAGAGTTCTTCAATTCTATTAAATTTGATTCATTCTCCCAGCGAAGATTTTTTAGAAAAACAAACTATCATTTTACCATGCTGATTGGTTTTATGTATTAGATTTTTATTTTATCCACTATTAAACATAGAAGTGAATGCTAGGATAATCAGGTACTAATAGCAGTAATAAATGAGTAATTCTACGGTTTAAAACGTTGAAATTAGGCTTCACATCATTAAGCACTGATATCATAATCTTGTACTGGATTTACTGTTATATATTTGTTTTGATATCTTTGTTTGTTTCAGTTTATGATTAATTTATATTGTTAAATGTCTACTGCGGGAGTTCTGCTTATTCTCTAGGTTTGTAGAAATTTTTCGAGTTTAAGAATCAACAGTGTATGTATTTTTGGAAGCACTAATGTATCATTAGATATTTTTTCAAACCGAACTTTCGAGAACCACACCTAAAAAGTTTATAAATTAAGGCGCCGAGAGACAGTTTAATATTGTTAGTTTGCTACAGTTAGTATATTATAAACCTCAGAAACTATAATTGTGATTAAGGTTTATTAATAGGTAAACTACTAACATTTGACCAAGAACATTACAACCGTTTAACTTCAGTAAACTAGCTTCGGACATTAGTATTTCTACGTAAACATCGTATAACTTCAGCAGATAATGTGTGTATGTTTTTCGTATAGCAAAGCCACATAGGACTATCTGCTCAGCCCACCGAGGGAAATCGAACCCCTGATTTTAGCGTTGTAAATCCGGAGACATACCGCTGTACTTGCGGGGAACTTCAGCAGACAAGCTTACGCGTGGAAAAGCTAGCTAGCTTCCCGTCAAGTGAAGAGTACCTGTGTATCAGCACAGAATTAATTCGTTCATTGTAATCCTTCCATAAAATATTCAGTTACAGACCTGATAAAAGAATAAGTCCTGTTAGAGGAAATATAACGAAGAAATACCGCCAGTTGTGGGTTGTTCTGTGTGTCTGTAGATTCGTCAAGGGTTGAGCTGAATGCAATGAAATTCTTTAAATCAGTTTGCCTGCAACATCAGCACTGATCTGAGATACGTCTCTCTGTAGTGTGGTGTAAAGCTGGTGTTTGTGCTATTAGTTGCTGAAGTTTTATGCAATTTGGATCTAACACTGCAACAAATTGAGCTATATTCTTCATAACAAATTCAACATCACAATATGGGTGCTTAACATGAGCAATATTCACAAAACTAGCTTCAGTCTTTGTATCAACTTCCTTACCAAACGTTGTTAACAATGTCTGCTGGCTATTTAGAGATGATTTTAACACAGTTAACTTGTTTTTCCGTAATTTTGAGTTAGGTATATAATCAGACAAAACGTTTTTGTGATATGCTTCATAGTGGCGTTTCAAGTTACTGGCTTTGTAATGACTGAGTAAAACATTTGAGATAAGACACAAAAGTTCACATCCTTTAACGGTGAATGCAAAATTTTCCTCCCACTCTAGCTTAACTTAAAATTTCTGTTTTAATATTTATACTTTTGCTTCTCATAATTTGATGACGCCATCTTTCTTTACAAAATCTTCACAAACTCTTATAATAAATTAAACTCTACAACGCACAGTATCACATTAACACTACGCTAATTTAACTGCCCGCAACACAGCTACACACGCCACAATCACGAGATCGCACACTACGTTCACTAAAACTAACATTGTCAGCACCGACTTGTACGATTACTGATTATTCAACACAATTCCTCTGTAATTCTTGCTGATATGAAATTCCTCCAATAATTGATTCAACTCTAGGATTAAAACCAGGATTTAAATACTTAAATATATTTATTCATCAAGAACGTTAAACTTATGTTTTAATCCAGTAGACTCTCAGTTTATAACCGGTAAATAATTATAAAATTAGAAACATTTCATTTACCTTTTATATTAATTGTTATGCAAAAAGGAGCTCATCCAAGATATTTCCACGAGCAGCATATTATATGTCAAAGAGCCGCTTGCGAGCAGCAGTTCGGCCACCCAAAAATTGGCCATTTTTACCACTGCTAAATAGATTCTACTTGTGTCACTTTTCGGAGCTCAATCTAATCTGCCTTTCCTTTTTTTTCTTGCGGATTTTCGTCACTTTAAAATTTTTTCAAGGTAATGCTGCTGTTAATGTATAAACAGAATCAATATTTGGGTCTATGCTGGTTAACTCATTCATACTTGAAAACAAATATTTACAATTAACATAATTCAAATCCTGATTTTATATAAATAACTTTTTTATTAGAGACATGTACATTATTCTAAGTTTTTAAGAAATATTAAAGAATTGGTATGTTATATTATGTAATATTATGATAAATGTTTTTTTTTCTGAAATTGGAAACTGTTAAGTACATTAATATTAAAATACTTATGTCTTTGATATAAAATGTTTTATTAACATTGTAGAATTTAAAAGTTCTGCTTAGTTCTTTTTTCTGACTTTCAAGAGTTAATCTTAGTTGAATTCCAAATCATATTTAAAAATTAAGAGCTGAGTTTAATGTACTACATAATAAAGAATTTTAGTTTTTATTGTATTCACAACATCACAACACGTTAATGTCGTTTACCTTTATCAACAATTTCTTTACATATTCAACAACATAGCTATTCACATCAAACTTTTTTTACTTTTTTCTCTTGCATTTGGAATTGTTGTATTTCATTCTTTCCTTACAGGCTCAAGTCAAAATAAAACTACTTGGCGGAATACATCTCATTGTACATTTTTATTGAATATATTCTAAAAACAATTTAAGATAGGGTTTTTAAACGAAAAAGGCATGGAAAATCAAATAATAAACTGCAAAATTGTAAATTAAGCCAAATAGTATTAAGTAGTTGATTTGTGTGTCATAATTACACATTATTGATTATATTTGTTTATAAAAACTGACATAGTCCTTCGTTTGGGAAGATATAAGTAATTGATTTGATCTTTTGATAATTGATTGTTTATTTTAAGTAAAGCTGTTTTTGTGTATAGAATAGTTTATAGAGGTAGTTTACCTTGAATAAGGTAAGAGTTGTATGTAAAAAATAGACTATTCTTCGAAAAACAAGGTAAACTTGGGTATACCAAGATAAAAAAAAACATTTTAAATTGAACCAAAAGTTTTATGTATAAAGCAGAGAGCAGAAAAAGACTGTTCTTTGAAAAAGCAAAATTTTCTATATATATATAAGGAAGATAATTAAGACATACCTTGAAAAAAACCAGATTTGGGTAAAACAAAGACATTACAAACACCGTGCTTTAACCAATAGAATATTTTTAAGTGTAGGGGTATTTATCGGACGACAAATACTTACGAATGTTAGTGAATCATAATAAAACGTTTTAAAAGTGTTTATGAAACATAAAGGTAAGAAAAATATTTATAACTGATGATAATGAACAAGCACTTGAACATAACAAATATTCATTTGTGATGAAAAGAATTATAAACCACAGTAAATAGCTGTAAATGATTTTGACAGACAGTTTCTTTTTAATATTACTAATATTCTACTCAGTAGATAAGTATTTTCTAAATCTCATTATTTTCTTAATTTTATCTAGATTTTATAAATTTCATTTTAAAACGATCTTAAAACACCAAAGTTAAATAGTTCAATTTGACATTTTAAATCATGCAATAAACAAATATTTCAGATTGTGAGATGATGCAAAAGTCGAAAAATTGTAATTGCAATTATTCTGAATGATTTCTTCACTAATTTAATATGTTATACAGATGATTTTAATTTGTAAATATTTACCTTAAAAATAATTAGAAACGTTAGACTAAACCACTCGTACGATAATTGTGAAACACGTCGTTAGCAAAGTATGGTTACTAATTTTTTATAATTGAGTAATGTCATTTCATGCTTTATCTTCGTTAATTAGTCCAGAAAGCTGAGAAAGCAAACAAATAAAACAAACAGTGACATCGACTCAGTGTACGCATACAAGAATTAACTCTGTTGGGATCAATATACGAGTCTAATTATACTGCCAAATGATCGCCTTCAGTAAATTACTTTTTAAGATTTAAAGTTATAAAATAAGAGTTCTATAACTGTTTACAGTTGGAATTATCAAATGTAATATTATTCTGCAAGAGGACTACTGTGTTATCTCAAACAAAACTGAGAAACAAATATTGAAGTGTTGCTAAGTATTTTATTGTATTTGGAACTTCTATAATTATTACTTATGTACTTTGTTGAATTTTGCGTAAAGCTACACAAGGGCGGTCTGTACTAAAGTCCCTTATATTGATAAACTAAAAAGAAAACAGTTTGTTAACATCACCCACCGCCGATTATTGGACTTGCCTTGCCAGGAATGTTTCATAAATACTTTTAAAACGTTTTACTATGATTCATTAACATTCGTAAGTAGTTTTCGTCCAATAAAGACCCCTACTCTTAAATATATTCTGCTGGTTAAAGCACCCATTGGCTAAAAGAGTAGAGCGTGTGTGTTTTGTTACAGCAAAGCAACATCGAGCAATCTTCTGAGTCTACCGAGATAAATCTAATCCATAGACTTACTGCTGTAACAGCGGGGGACAGAGGACAGCGAAAGTTTGTTTAGTTCTAATGGGAAACAGACCACAGAACATCAGATCCACAGTCCAGAACACTGACCATTGGATCAATGAGTATTAATATTCAAAACTTAAGTGATTAATAACTTAAATGTTTTATGAAACATAAATGTATTCCTTTACATATGGAATTAAAACTATAAAAATATTTATAATATATATATATATATATATTTGTTATTATTAAAATATTTTCTGATCATCATGACATCAAAATTATAGACAGAGTGCAAATCGATTTCTTAAACGCATGTCTATCAATTACGTTTGAGCTTATTGCTGGGATTCTCATCACTTTGGTATTCACGAGGTCCCGAATACCATCAGTCGCAGAAAAATATAAACCAAAATACCATCAATACCGCAGTTAGTCTTATTTATAACAATAATAAACTGCTCAAAAAAAAAATTAAAGGAACAAGTACGTGTTCCAAATGTGATAATATTTTTATTTTCTTGCCTCATTTCAGTTCCACCTGTACCCATTTTTTAATATATCATGAACGGCAAAGCATGGAGAAATACAGTTTTTAAAAATGACCATTACCACCAAAAATGACATCCATATGAAACAATACTTTAAACAGTTTAGATGCGTTTATTCAAGAAATGTTTGAGACATTCAATATCTAGTGTGACCTTCACGGGCTGTGACACACTCCTGACACCTATTTGGTACACTTCGCATCAGTTTATTGATGTTGTCATAGGGTATGGCAGCTCACTCGTCAACCAAAGCTTGTCGGAGTTCCTTTACCTTCTGAGGAGGGTGCTGGCGTTCAGTAACATACTCGACAACATATCCCAACAATATTCAATAGGATTTAAATCTGGAAATTTGACGGGCCACTTAAAAGTCTCTATTCCTTCCTCGTGAATTAAGTCCACACAAAGTCAGGCGACGTGGGCTCGCGCGTTAACCTGCATGAAAATGAACCCATCGCCGACAGATCTGACAAAAGGCCTCACAATGTGTTCCAAAATTTTGTCTCTATATCGTCGTGCGTTCAGAGCACCCCCTGTCGAGTATGAGTAAGTCCGCGCCCACCCAAGCATATGCTTATCCAGACCATTACAGAACCTCCTCCATAAGCGTCGACTTGCATAATGTTACAGACGGAAAATCGCTCTCCTCGGCGTTTCCACACTCTCAAACATCCATCATCACGAGATACAGTGAACCTGCTCTCGACTGTGTACAGCATAGTGGCCCATTGACGAATTTCTCAGTCCAGGTGTTGGCGAGCAAACTCCAAACTGATTCTACGTTGTCCCGCTGTCAGAATAACGCCTCTTTTAGGTTGTCCGTTAGATTGCGAACTGTTTGGGTTGACACACGGGTTCCAGTGGAATGCTGGAGGTCATTTCACAGTGACCGAGCTGTAGCTAGTCTGTCCTGTAGAGTGGTAGTAATGATGTATCGGTCCTCTCTGGCTGTTGTGCCACGATGGCGGCCTTGACCTGGTCTCCTGCCATAAGAGGTTGTCTCCTGGAAATGTCGCAAAAGTCGACTGATAACGTTTGGTGACACACCAACGCGCTGTGCCACCCTTCTTTGGGTCTGACCGACATGGATCTTTTGCAGCTCGTTTTGTCAGTGTGTACCTTCATCTTCTGTACCCAAGCAGTCACGCGTCATTTGGAGGATGGAGATATTAACTCCCCGGAGTGCTCGAAGACTAAACAGTCCTCTTTCAACCATGCACTTGGTAGACATTAAGAATTTTGAGTTATATTCTCCTTGAGTGAGGTGAGTTTCTTTTGAGTTGCTTCAAATTTACTCGCAAGCTTAAAAATACACTTGTAGATGAATGGATATGTTTTGTTTTTTTTCACACACGAATTTAGTTATGACAAAAATATAGTGAAATATGTACTTATTCCTTTATTTTTTTTAGCAGCATAGTATTCTGTATATTTTATTTGCACAATGAATAATGCTATATCATATCCTACAGGTAAGTACCTGACACTGAGAACTGTAATAGCCCAAATCATAAACTTAACAGTATGAGGGAACGTATAGATCACGCTGGCAAGTGAATGATATTAAAACAAATTGGTAATATAAGGGTTAAGAATATATCGCCCCGACATGGCCCGGGGGTTAAGTGTTCGAATTCCTGTTACATCAACCATGCTCGTCCTTTTCAGCCGTGGGGGCGTTATAATGCGGGCCAGTCCAAATATTCATTGGTAAAGGAGTAGTCCAAGGGTTTGCGGTGGGTGGTCATAACTAGCTGCCTTCCATCTAGTCTTATACTTCTAAATTAGGGACGGCTAGAGCGGATAGTTCTCGTATAGCTTTGCGCGAAATTAAAAAAAACAAACAAATAGGAATATATCGTTAATTTATATTATGTTTTCATAATTATGTGTAATAATGAAATTGACGTTTTAATTGTAGTAACTATTATGTAATTATAAAATAATAATTACTTTAAAATATATACTATTATAGTAATACGTTGATTTATTTTCCTTGCAAATGTTGTTTTCGTAAAAAAAATCAGTTATCAAGAAGTTCTATATTATTAGGAATAGAACACTTTTAGTATCTGTATCTTATCACTAACGTATACATATATAATTAAATGAATTAAATAAATTGTGAACAAAAACTCCAGATAGTTTAAACACTTTCAAATATTCTCTTGAATGAGGAATGTCTACCTTCAGAACACAATATAATACAGTGAGAAAGAAACAAGAACGTGAATATTCAGAAGTAAAAACATATAAAAAGATTATATAATTTATTCAAAATTTCCAAGAAGCGACTAAATCGGGGATTGGTTCCATACTTATCACTAAATTATTGTTATTTCTGCCCAACCTGTGGAAAAAATTCGTAAGCACACGATGAAAAACAACAACAACAAACAAACAACCAGCGACAAAGATGCAAAAATGCATATATTTTATATTTTAAGTATAATTACAGAAACAAGCCTAGAAAATTTAGCAGAATTTATTCAGTATCTACGTAAGGAAAGCTAATTCTTCACCACTACATTTATTATCCATTTTTGACGTTTTGCTGCTGTTACGTATGAAATAGCGTTCGTTGCTTAGTTTCATTTCCTATTCCAGAAGCTACTGTGAGTCATCAAAATCCGAAAAACGTCAGTGACTACCAAACAGACTCTATCCGTTGTGCCCTCTGTTCCAATGAGTTAATTGATTTCTTACACTTCTTTTACAGTTTTCTTTCGTATTGATAAACAATACTTCCAAGTATTTTTTCAATATAATGATATTACGTAATATTAGTAATACTTTTAGCTATGAAAGTTTAAAAAAGCGAACAAACGGCACCTTTTTAATTGGCTGACGTTTTAAAGAGAAAAATGGCAAAAAAGTCTCACATGAAAGATGTGCAATTTCTTGAAATAAAAATGTGAGACAAATACCATAATTCAAAAATAGATTTACAATACTTTGGTCATGCAAGCAAAGTTAAAAATATTATTTCTTGAAATCTGCTTTTAAAGAAGCAACATATTTTTGTAGTTAATAATCGTGTCTACTTATTTGAATTTCATTACTCTTTTCTTGGTTGTTATTCAATCGCTATACATTGATATAGTAAGATATATGTTTATTGTCATAAAATAAAAATGAAGGTTTCTCACGACAAAAATTCCATCTTCTTAATAACCACCTGATATCTTTTTATTGATCGAGATAATAATTTCAACGCCATGATGCAGGTAAAAAGATTGCACGCTGGAATTAATATGTTACATACTAAACCAGTTCGCAATGATTGTTATTATGACATAATATCTCTAATCACAATTAAATTTTATCTAGAATTCACAATTTTCTTTTATTTCATACAGTTGAAGCTTCTATAAGAACAAACCTACTTTATTATTGTACTACATGAAGTACACTGTTTAGGTGAGAACAATGCCATGAAAATTATGACGGTTAAACATAGTTGCAGTTTGTTTTATAGTAAAACGTTTCTCAAGAGGTTGTAAAGCGAATCGTTGAGTGTCCAAGTAAAGAAATATTACATATTTGGTGTTATATTGTCGCTTATGTTTAGTATTAAAATGCTTACTATGCATCAATATACACCACGGAAATTAAATAAATTGTTGTAATATTTCTGAATGAATTCAACTTGTTGCAATTAAATGTTGAACATACACTTAAATATTGTGTCACTTATAATGAACATTTCTTCTTTTTGTTAAAATACATCTCCTAAACAGTTTAAATTGACTTTTGCTTAGTTTTACCAATTTAAAGTTTATTAAAATTTGAATTGATTCTTATAGATCTAAATAAATAATCATCCAAACCGTTCATAATGAGCTTAATGACTAGAATCTTTTTTTCTTTTCATTATGAACTGAATGATCAGAAGTATCCTTTGCTCTCTTCTCCAACAATTAAATGTTTATGTTGGAATTTACTTATTCTACCTCATACACACACATATACATACAGATATTGATATGTGTAGCTATTTTATAAGCTTTTATAGGCCAAGAAAGCTATTTATTGTCTTCAAGGTATTCTGTGATATTCCTTAACAGTTAATTATAATGTTCCTTAGTGGCACAGCAGCAGTTTCGATACCCGTGGTTGGCAGAGCATGGATAGCCCATTGTGTAGCTTTGTGCTTAACTTCAAATAAATGCAAAGAGTTTGGTGTAAAATCAAAGGGGTTTTCAATATCGTATTCTGTGATATTCCTTAACAGTTAATTATAATGCTCCTTAGTGGCACAGCAGCAGTTTCGATACCCGTGGTTGGCAGAGCATGGATACCCCATTGTGTAGCTTTGTGCTTAACTTCAAATAAATGCAAAGAGTTTGGTGTAAAATCAAAGGGGTTTTCAATATCGTTTATCTGTTATGTGTGGTTGTTCACTTTTATTGTCAAGTTAAAGAAATATTTTACACCTAAATATACTTTTAGCAATATTATTTTATTTCCGTATAACCATGATAAGATATGTAAGTTATCATTTAAAAAAAAACAACAACACAAAATCAGCACTTCAATACAGTCGGTAAATCTACTGACTTACAACACTGAAAACCGGGTTTCGATAAGAGTTGTGGGGGACAACACAAATTACCCCTTGTGTAGTTTTGTGGTTAATTTCACATGAGGAAAACGTAAAGAACGTTCTACTAAGTGTTGTCATTCTTCTACCATATAAGTTTTATATTTATAGCTGTGTTTATGAGTACTTGAAGAAAATATTTCTTGTCCCTGGTTCGTTGTTCGTGTACTGTGTGATACGACTTTTGAAACACACTAGTGGATCGATCATCGATTACTCGGTTGATAGAAAAACAACAGTTTATTTATCAATATAAAATATTGTGTAACATATTCATATAGAGAAAGGGGAACTGATTTCTTATTGATTATAATTTTGTTTTTTATTTACATGGTTTTATTATTATTATTATAAACTCTTTCTTGAAATATTTCAGGTAGAGTAGTTTTTTTAAAACTTATTAGTAATGTGCCTTAGTTTTTCCTTTTCCTTCAGCAATAATGGTGTAATTTACACGAGTCATTCGCTACGAGATCTTCGGAATCTTAATAATTTCAATAACCAGGTATATTATACTGCATCCACAAGCACTATTATACTTAACTAACATGATATATTCTTCACTGTTATAGGTTTAATGCACAGTTTTGCATTTTTAAGTTGCAGATGTATTAAACTTAAGCGTGTTCAACAATTTTGCTAGCAGTTTTAACATACGGAGTGTTAAAATTTGAACCAACAAGATTATTATACTAATCGATTTTGATTGCATAAAACATAGTTACATTATGTTCTTATAGCTTGTGTTTTACGCTACATTAACAACATATGCAGATTTTGGTTCAGTGCTTTTTTTTAAATGAAGTAAATATAACCGTTATTTTTTATATACATTGCAAATGAATTATTTAAAACAATGAAGAAACTCTTAAATCATATTTAATTGTATGATGTATACTGGTATAAGAGGGTTAACTAGGATGTTATACTTTTAACGGGCTGGTATGCTACTCTATTATTAGATGAGTATTAGCATTAATTAGTAGTTGTGTTTTTACTAGCATTAAGTACACTTTATTCTAGGTGTGGTAAATAATTAGCTGTCAGATGTAGTAAATATATTTTTGTATATTTCTCCAGAGAGAGATTACACCCATAACATGTAAAGTGGGTTCTTGGACAACCGAGATAAGGGGTTAATCATGTATAGTTAATGCTAGTAAATCATTTTTAAAACTTGCATTTATTAAGATCACATCCTGAATATCTTGTACGCCAAGTGAGCACCATCTCAACTACTGCCAATAAATCTGTTTTTTAAAACACAATTTGCCGTATGTGTATGTATATTATAATTTACTAGATACGTGATAATGTTCATTTTGGGGTGTACTCTACTAGAGGAGCCTGCAGTTTGGTTGTCTGTAAAATTAGTGTAAAGTTCATAATAGAATGTTCGGAACATAGTTGTTTTGTGAATATGATATATATATATATATATTAGAATGAAAAAGTCATATTACGTGCATATAAAAATAATTTAACTGTATATAATGATGCTGATATTTACCATTTCAGCATTTATTAGAATTACTCTCTTTGGAAGTGAGTTAATTGGGAATGTTGATAAAACTACTTCTCTGCTTGTGTTCTATGTTTGATAGTGAATTAAACTGGAATCTTGATTTTCTTTGGTCAGTTTGGTGGTTTATTCGAAGTTATTTATAGCGATGTGACTTAAGCAGGAATGCTGATGAAACTATTCGTCACTTAAATAGTTAATTGAGGTTAGTTTGTACGTATATATGTATGTGAGTGAGGTTTCTATATTACAGTATTATGTATTTTGTGTTTGAAGCCTTTATTATGCAAAATAAAAAAACAAAGTATTATTTTATTTTTATAAGATATTCTGTATAGTTAAGTTCATAAATAATGCATTAATAGCTAGTCCTAACTTAATAAAATAGGAAATCCTGAGCTTTAACATACTTTAACGGTATTGAAATAATGACTCGTAGTAAGGATAAACATGTATAAAGCTAGTATGTAAAATTTGTAGCTGTTTATGCAGTTCTGCTTGGTGTGTAATACTAAAAATAACTAAAAGCATTGCACATCAGAACAATCAAGAAAGTTATAATTTCTTAATGAAACATTAATTTATAGATAGTTGGATATCCAATGCATAAAATATTTCTCTTTTTTTATTTATTGCATTTAGAAGACAGCTTTTAACTGTGATAATAGAATAATTTGGTATGCTACCTGTCATTTAAAGAGCTTTTAAAACATCAGGCGATATTCTGGGTTGCTTTAATATTTGAAATAAAATTTTATGGTGTAAGCTTTGCTGTCTTAACATATAATTTACAGAATATTCTTATGCCTATTGACCTTTTTGTTCGTTTTCATATCTGTTTGTTGTTCTAAGTAATTCTTTTATTGTATTTGCTGGTCTGTAAACAAATTTATAATACACTGAATAAACAAGAATTAGTTTAACAGAGAAGTTTGTTTGTTTTGGAATTTCGCACAAGGCTACTCGAAGGCTATCTGTGCTAGCCGTCTCTAATTCAACAGTGTAAGACCAGAGGGAAGACAGCTAGTCATCACCACCAACCGCCAACTCTTGAGCTACT
The DNA here is from genome assembly GCA_011833715.1 of Carcinoscorpius rotundicauda. NCBI lineage: Eukaryota > Metazoa > Arthropoda > Merostomata > Xiphosura > Limulidae > Carcinoscorpius > Carcinoscorpius rotundicauda. Next base: position 36,016,155 of record CM022396.1, on the reverse strand, counting down.
CTTTTACCAACGAATAGTGGGATTGACCGTAACATTATAACGCTCCCACGGCTGGGAGGGCGAGCATGTTTGGCACGACGCGGGTTTAACAGACAAATATTATTAAATAAATCAATGTTATGCTCAGGAGGGATAAGGTTGCTGTTCATAACTATTCAATACGCACTGAAATAAGATACTTATTTCAAATATAATTGAGACCTTGTCGTAAGTATGGGCTTCGTAATGGCCCGGCATAGCCAAGCGTGTTAAGGCGTGCGACTCGTAATCTGAGGGTCGCGGGTTCGCATCCTCGTCACGCCAAACATGCTCGCTCTTTCAGCCGTGGTGGAGTTATAATGTGACGGTCAATCCCATTATTCCTTGATAAAAGAGTAGCCCAAGAGTTGACGGTGGGTGGTGATGACTAGCTGCCTTGCCTCTAGTCTTATACTATTAAATTAGGGACGGCTAGCACAGATAGCACTCGAGTAGTTTTGTGCGAAAGTTTAAAAAACAAACAGATCTTCGTAACTCTATTCGGCGTACTGTATTAACAAGTAACGTTACTCACAGATAAAAAGATCATCTATTTTTGTTAGTAATCCTAACTTAAAGTGGAAACTAGTGATCTGCAAGTATTTGATTACAAAATGCTTGGAAATTTATGTTGCTGCTAGGATATTGATATTAAGTTCAGTAGGATAAGCTGCAACATCTGATACAAAGTTAAAGTTCTAATTTTGGTGGCAAAGAAGTTAGAGATATCGTTTAAGTAGTTTGCTGATGGAAAAGAATCTTTTACTTACTAGTCTAGAAATAGTTTTAAATATGGTGAGCTGTATAGTTCATTAATCTGTTTTTCTTATAATCAATGGGGATGCACTATAATATGTTCATCTTCAAAAAAATGTAAAGGAAAACTTTTTATTATAACTTGAAAATACCAGTTATTACTAGGGAACGGATTAATAATTGTGCATTTAGAGAGTATTTTCGAATTCATGCTGGAAAATACAGTTATTTAAAAAGCAGAACGACAACAGGAATTACAAAAAAAAATTACACTTCATTGTTTCAAACTCGTGAAATATTCATATTAGAGATAATTACAAAACGTTTTCATAAATATTGTCACGAAACGTTTAGCTCTCTATTAGATCACATCAGACGTAAGAAGGGGAACGATAATAAGGATATTAGAAAAAGAAAACACCAAAGTAATCCTGTAATTATGTGAATCAGCAACAATAATAAAATTAACAACCGTATTATTGATTATAAACGAGATCAATAGAATAAGAAAATGACATTAAAAACTTTTACTTTTTTAAAATAAACATTATATTTATAAAATTGTTTATTAGAAGTTGATTTTATGGTAAAAAGTTGCTTTCAAACAAATTAAATGTGTAGTAGAACTGTGTTATATTTAAAACAGGTGACATTTGTTTTATGGATAGTCTTCCTTTGATTAACAGTTTAAGATCAGATTTGTCATTATAAAAAATGGTAAATTCTGAGTGAGTTACAGTTTTGAATTGGGATCGACTTCAAAATATCATACCTGACCTCAATAATACTCCAGTGCACTCATCGTGTGGACGGTACGATGTCTTTTACTCTTCCCAGTGTTGGTGGTCTTGCAATCACCACAGAGACAGATAAATAGTATTTTATATTAAAGATATGTTTTAATCTAAAGAATGACTTAAAATAATTTTCAGTTTGTGTTATGGATAGGACTTTCTAATTGTTATGTAAATGTCGTGTAAATATTTTGTAAACGACAACATGTCGTGTTCTGTTTAAATTTTCATTTCTATTATTCATATTTCCATATTTATATTATTGTTTCGAAGTTTAAACTAATAAAATATGTTGTTATTCATTTAGGGTAACATTTAGAATTTCTTGAATTAAGTAGACCAATCATATGTTTGTAAATGAAATGCTGGCGACTTCGTGTCTAGACGTTTAGTCTCGTGCAAGAACGGACATGCGCGGATTGCTCTGGAGTTCTGTAGAAATTTCGCGGTGTTTCGAGGAGTCTAGGCCTACAATATATAAACAGACGAAGATGCGAGAGAGAGGAAAAAGAGGGAGTCAGACATTAGTTTTATTTCAAAAGAAGAGTCAGTCATTCGTTTGAGAAAGATTAAGTGTTTGCTGTGATTATTCAACTTGGATTTGTGACTGAAGTTAGATCTACGGAAGCTGTGATTTTACTTCGTCAATCTCTACGATTCATCCGAATTAGTGGTTGTACTAAAAGTCAACACGTGTGGAACAATCTACGGGAAATCGAAAAAATTAAAGGCGACAATTTTGTGACGTTCATCGGAAGCAACGTGGAAAGAACTTCGTCGAATTTATTGAACTGTGAACTGTTTCTGAACTTCTTCATTTAAGCTTTCGGAATTTCTTCGTGGGACCAAATTCACACCCTAGACTGGAATTTGAGACTTTCATTTTAGATCATTATATTAGATACAGGCCAGTACCATTTTGTATTGTGATTAATTTTGAAGGTTGAAACTAATACCATTTTGTTTTGTATTTAACTTTGAAGGTTTAAACTTAATATCTGTCATTGTTATTATATAATTTATGTTATATCTGTTATATCTGTTAATAGTTTAGTGTAATAAATTATGCAAGCTGTTATCTGTGTTTTTCTGTTGCGTTTAGTTTACGAGAAACATAAAACATAAACAAAAACGTAACACTAATTGAATATTTAATTATTTTAGAAAGTATAATACTTTATTGATCTAGATAGAGGAAGCCAATAAAATTGGGCATTTGTCAACTGTGGACATTTTTATAGACGTTTCAGATATTTTGTTTAGAAATATCCTGGTAGGGCTTTCAATAATGTTTTTAGGGTATCTGTTACACAATAATTTGTCACGGAGAAAAATAATCGCAAAGTATAAAATGAAATAGGTTCAACAGATCGTAAAGGCTCGATTCAATAAACGTTGATCTTGTGTCCGACAATAATGAAAATATAAAACTTCGTAAACTTTCCTATGAAAGTTTTCTTTCGATATATTGACGTTGAAAAACGTTGAGGATCTTTAATAAATACGACATCATAGGTAAACTTTATAGATGAATGTTGCGAGTTGTAGTCAAGAAAATGTTGAACTTCCTTATTGAATCAAGAAACAAGGAAGATGTCATGGTGTCATTTGTGAGATACTAGTTGGCATCGTTTGGGCAGTTTGTCAACCGAGGCTGTTTGCTGGTTCGGTGAGGTTATACTTAGATTTCAAATTAATGCAAGAAGGGTAATAGTTTTTTATTTTTACAATTTCAGGCTATTATATAAGCACTATATTACGAGGAAACGTAACAGTTGAATGATAACAATTATTTCATATAGTAACAGGAAACGATTAGCTCGAGTTCGCCCTAGTTAGGGTCCTAAAGCCACTTCATCAATTTGATCGTATGATTTTTCATCTTAATGATTGTTTTTACAATCTGAGTAATTTAGAATCTATGGTTTTAAAAGACATTTGTCAAACAAATGTCAACAATCTCCTCCAGTGGAATGTTTGTGAATAAAAAAAGTGATATAAAAGCTAGCCATAAAACTATCATTAAATGAATGTAGACTATTAAACTATCTTTACAAATGAAAACGAATTCGAGACAGCAGATTCATTAAGTATTAACGACTGACAATAAATTTGGCTTCTTTGCAGCAGTATCTTCTGTTTTTATTTATTATTATACTTAATAAGACTTGAATTTCGTAATAAAATATAGTACAATTCAAAATTATATATACTGATGACATGGTTAAAACAATAAAGGACTTTGAAATAAATAGAATATATTATAGGATTTATTAAAATAAATGTAAAAAACAAAACAATAAACTGAAGAACAGTTATATTGCTTGAACGTATTAAAACTTAAAAAAAGGTTTGTAACCCTCTCAAAGTGCTTCCCGTTAGTGCAGCGGTATGTCTTCGGATTTACAACGCTAAAGCAGGGATTTGATTCCCCTCGATGGGCTCAACAGGTAGCTGGATGTGGCTTTGCTATAAAAAACACACAAACCTTTTCAAGTTCAAACGAAATAATAAGAAAAATAATGTATCTAAAAACCTACATTAAAACAATCTTACTGTGCTTAAATCGTTAGGTTTACTCATTTTTAATTTTGCTGTTAATCTTAGCCTTTATTGAGTGGTGCATTAAGCTAGTAATTGTGCTATTACCTTGTAAATTGTGACAGTGAAACAATATAATAATGACTACTTAGAATTCAAAATTATTATTTCTTATGAAATCCAATATAATTAAGTTATTTATTTCAAATGAATCATAACTTATATTTTTCAGCTTTAAATAAGTATAATTAAAATTTAGAAGACAGACACATTTATATGTTAAACGAACATAATTCATAAGGGCAGGTGATGTCTGGGCCTTACTTTTATTTCAATGATTTTATCTCAACACCAGATCCAAAGCTTGTTTACGCCTCCATTTGACGTGTACTCCACAGGTTATTACGTCACAGCTCCACGTTATTTGGGATTGGGTAGCTTTCGTTGAATGTTAACAGTGTTAAATGTGTTTTATAAAGTGAGCATCTAACTGAGCATCAGACAGTGCACAGCGCGAGCCATCACGTGGTATTTAATGCTCTGTATGCTTATAATAAGATTCAAGAACCTTAAGAATGTATCAAAAGCCTAGAACCTTCAAATATTGCACTGAATGTGTATTATTCAAACATTAATGCCCCAGAGACTTACATTTTCATCATTAGTCTTGAAGCAGGTATTCTCGGAATATTATAGAACGGTGAGCTAAATTTAGTTTGTTCTATTAGAATTCTAGAGTAAACTAGCTTTCCTAATTTTATCTCACTTTTATTAATCAAGCACCTTTTGACTTTACAGAAATTCTAAATCAAATCAGTAAAAAAGTTAATAACTGCCTTCACCTTGAACAGAGCTTCTTAAATCTTCTGATCAGATATTACACAGGATTGAAAGCAAGGAGGAAAATTAGCACATATGTTATTTACAAGCTTACTTAATGCAGAATATACATTGTACTGAAGGAAATTAACACTTCTTAAATTTCTCAATAAGACTTTTTCATAATTCACAGAAAATAGGCGTGTGTATCTTTTTTAAACATTTTAATATCGTTCTTAAAAAATATAAAGTAAAAGTAAAGCTATTGCTTGTCAGAATGTTCACTTTCTCTCAGAGTACAATATTAAATTATAGAAATATTTCCTCCACTTCTCGGTCGGATTGTTGAAATAATTTAACATATGGATGAAATTATTTATACTCTATATTTTAAGTGGGAAATAACTTATTCCCTTTCTTATATTTTTCCAGTTAGATTCTACTCAAAATAAAACATGATAAAAGTTGCTTTTTCCATCTTACGATAGAGAAAAATATAAGAAAAACGTGTTTTTATATTCCACTTTCCTGTCATATTCCACGCATAATATAAAATAATAGACACAGGTGTTACCTATTCTACTTTGTTCAATTTAATGTATAAGTAACATTTCATCTTTGTACTTTCTCTGTGAGGCTTTACTCAAAATTTTCTTTATATAAGTAATGCACTGCCTTTTCTGTGTATTAGTGAGGTTATAATTAGATTTAAAAGTAATGCGAGAAAAGTAATATTTCTTTTATTACTATTATTTTTACAACTTCAATCGTATTACACAAGCAAGACAGTACGAGATTCTACTCTGAAAACAGCAAGAGAGATATTTTACAGTTAGTCTGAGCTCGAAGGTCTAAGAAAAAATAATTGTTCCCGCAGTTTTATAAGATCTGCTGTTATGTACTTGAGAAGTTTTTAGATGTTGCTTTTATTTTATCTCAAAAATAGTAGTTTTGGGTATAGTAAAGTTGTTGACATTTATCTAATGTAGTTATTTAATTTTTAGGTGTTGCTTTTATTTTATTTCAAAAATAGTATTTTTATGTGTGCATAAAATTTTAGACATTTATTTAATGAAAAAGTGAAACTTAGATATACATTGGGGTTTAAATACTAGCTGGTCAAAAGTTTAAGACGTATCAAAAAGTCTTGAACAGGGTAAGAAATGCCCAACAAAAGGTCTCAGTAGTGAGTTGTACAGCCATCATTGCGAATAACGGCAAACATTCGCTTTGGCATAGTCGATACAAGCGTTTGCAGAAGGCTGGCTGGAATGTTATTCCATGTGGTGAAGATGGCTTCACAAAGATTATGTATTGTTTGGAATTGATGTCCATTTCTATTGACGTCCCTTGCCATCAACCCTCAAATATTTTCAATGGAAGTTCAGTTCGGACGAACAAGCTGGATGGTCCAAAATAATCACGTTATTCGCCATAAAAAGTCATTTGTCCTGCGGGCATTGTGGATTGCAGCGTTGTCCTGTAGAGAGATCCGGTCAATTCCACACAAGCTAGGGCCTTTAGTCAACAAGGATGCTCACTCTAATATGCCAGTGTAACCAGCTGCTGTTTGACGCTCCTGTATAACCTGAAGCTCCATTATTCCATGGAAGGAGAAAGCACCCTAGATCGTGATGGAACTTCCTCATCTGTGTTGTGTAGAAAATGTCCCCGGTGGAATATCCTTATCGTGCCAGTAACGTTGAAAGCCATCTGGACCATCCAGGTTAATTTCAACATGTTTGGTGTTTTTCAGCAAAGTTTAACCGAGCTGTAGTGGAGAGAGTAAAAAGCAAAATTTTACGAAGTCACAAATTTTTCAACTTGACTGGCTGATTGACTAACATTGTTAGAAAGGTATGACTCTCTTCTGCCGTCACTTTATGCAAAGCTAAATGCACATAATTGAAGCACGCTTTCTTAGCTGAAAGTATTTTTCCTAGTTTTGTTTTAAGCCTTGATAACAACAAGTAATTATAATTACCATTTTGCGATAATTCTAATGAGCTAACAACAGTAGAGCTATGTTCTATGATTACGAGCGTGCTCTGTGGGTTGCCAGGTAACCTCACGTGCAGGAGCACGTCTGTTTGTGCGCACGCGCTACGTTTACAAGTTTCCAATTAAAACCTAAACCACTGGCTGTTCTCATGAAGAGGATTATTGCAGTTTCGATCGGAAAGTTCTCTGATGGAGTTCAGGTGGACAAAAAACTATACTTTTTCTTCATTAGAAGTGACCTTGGAAACCGAGATACATGAATATGGAGAAAGTGTGACATGATGCATGGTTTGAGGTTCACTTTGCTCTGTCTCGCAGAAGCTTAATTGTTTCAGTGAAAACTGGAGTATCAACAAACGTAGTAATTGTGATTATTAGAATTTCTATAACTAAAAATTAAAAACAACTTCTGTACCTAACTCAAAAGAAAAAAAAAACATTCGTATAAAATGAAACTGATCTCAATATATTTTATAGATTTTAGTTATGGCATCAGAAATATCATCACAATCTGTGGCATTATACATTATTCGGAAACTGTTAATAAAGATTTGACGATCATTATTTATATTAAAATGGGTACAGAAGATTATAGAAATGAATGTTACTTTCGTTCAAAGAATAAATCGCTAGTCAAGCTATGAAATTAAATGATCTATTAAAATGTATAAATATTATATGGTGTTTTACTAAGCCTCTACGAATCAAATGGTATAATTATTTCAAGGCATAGTTGAAGACATTTTTATTTATACTTACTTTACTTATTAGTTTTGTACTCTTTTGGAAACAATGATGATTTCTCCTATCATTATATTCGTGAGCATGAAAGCCAGTTATACAAGTAATTTGTACCTAAGAAGATTTATTGATTTGTAGCCAGTACTCACATGATTTAATCCAGAAATTAAAAGGTAAGCTTTTATGGTAAAATTAATATTAAACTAAATTAACGGCAAACATAAAATTATATTGTATTTTATTAACATCTTATAGTCATTACATGCAGTTAATGAATGTTTTCCAAAAACTGGTTATTGATATTTTTAAAACCAGCCGACTATAAAAACATTCAAAGTCAAAATGGCTATAATTAAGGTGTATGTGAAATAGTTTGTTTTAAAATGTCAGATCTGACAAAAAAGAGATACACACAGTGCTGTTTATGCCAGACGCTGTTACAAACTTTTTGTTAGTCGAAGATGAACGGGATTCTGTCTGATTTAAAACAGTGACTAAAACGAAGTTTAAAGTGGTCACAGAGATGTCCTGAGGATTTAGATTGAGAGATTTTCTTATTACTCAATTACTTCTATGTCTTTTTGTCAAAGGTAATTCATCACAGTGATGACAATACAGCACTAGACACAGAAGAAAGCTATACCTAATTCTCTCTCTATATATAATTGTACTCGTAGAATATTTCAACAGAATTCACTCCTATCTTAGCATATCTTAAGACAGTAAATAAGTTCTTTGAAATGGGAACAATAAGATTCGTTGGTCCATTCATACACAAGCCATTTCACTTTCTAATTTGAAGTATTCATATGCATTTTGCTGCACTGAATAGATCGTTTGTTCTGATTAAAATAGGACTTTGTCACATTGGTAGAGAAATGAAGCCTTGGAATAGCACAGATACTTAATAGCCTTTCTGCAAACTCTGACGATCTTAAGAAACGCTCAAACGACTTGTGAAGTTAATTGAGGGGGTTAAACTCGACATTAGTCCGCATAATGATGTTTATTCTAGGCTACTTGGTCTCTCAAAAGCATTTCAGTTGTTGTCTCGAAATATATATTGCTCTTTCAGTTGAATGGAAGATATTTGCAGGCATATTAAACAAATGTACTATGTTCCACGACCTTATTTAGAAATAAGAAACTCAGAGCGCACTATTATGGATACAGCCAAGAAAGGTAACAGTTTTACAAAATTACATGCCAATGATAAATGAAATTGAAAAAAAACACCTCAGCATTAAATCAAATAGTGATTAAATATAAAAATGAAGAGGAAATACTCTATTTCCAGGAAATGTGACTCATTCAACACCATATATGAAATGCATACGCAACTAACGATAGATGTTATGTATACGTTACACTTTTGGAACTTAATTCGAATTTAATTTACAATACCATATCAAAATTTGTCCCGTTGTTTAATATTTTAATTCAGTGTATATATGAAATTGAGGCTCTTTAAAACCAAAGTAATAGGAAAAGTGTTTCTAGAAACATATTGTTTTGTAGAAAACATATTCGTTTGAGAAAACAGAATAATTTAAAGAATAATAATATTTTAAAGTACAATAGAATTCAACCTGTTCCTCATCTGTAAGTCTGTGGGTTTAAAATACTAAAAATTAGGTTTCGATAATTCCTATGGGCACTAAACACATAGCCTATTTTATAGCTTTGTGCTTAACAACAAACAATCCAATAAAAAGTAATGAATTATAGAAAGATACTTCTGGTTTTTATTCAACCTATAAGATGTTATTGTTATCTGTCATTTAAAAAAAAGTTTTGTTAGTTTGTGTGTAGTAGAAAACAATTTTACTGTAAACACTTTCACAACTCTTTAGATATTGTGTATTTGTATGCATAATTTGCTCAACAATAATTTGTATTAAATATGTTATCCTTAAAGTATTTAACGAAATGTATATTAGAGACATGTTTTTGTAGTTATCTTTCTTTTGAGGGACAAATTTTAAAAAAGCTCTATCCACATATAGCATGAATTATATACTTCTCTTTACACATAAAAGCTAACATAGTATAAGTATTATTGTACTACGACATTCCCTGTCTTTTCTTGACAACATCAGGAAAATTTATTGAAATCAACATTTAATTAACATAACTCAATTTGTGTTGGGTGCTATAAATTATTGAACACTCACAAAAGCGTATTCTCCTAGAGGTGACTCTAAAACATATATAAATATACATTATTATACAAATGAATATGAAATAGGAATATATACGTTCTTCATCAAATTTTGTACGTGACGGTACTTTTAAAACTTGTTAAAAACAACACATTTTAATACTTGAAATTAAAAAAAAATAAATATCGAGCGTTAAGAATATGGCTATATAGAGAAAAGAGCATTTCTAGCTCACATATTTCTTATATAAGACAAATCAGCGTTGAATAAATAATCTACTATATCAAGAGCTATTGAATTCTGAAGATTTCAGCCAAAAACGTTGGTTTATTCTTTTTGAAGAAACAATAACTGTATCTGGTATGAATTTTCATGTAAGTGCTAAGTTGAAGTTACTTTTCAATACCAATTGAATTATTTACCTATTTTCAGAAAGTTATTTTGACCTTTAATGTTACATACGAAGTGCTTTCGAGTGAAAGTTTAGATAATTTTTATTCTCAGAAATCAGATTACTTTAATATAAGCAAATAATTTAAATTTATAGGCTATTAAATCTCTGAAAACACCTCTACAATTGATTACATACTGTATGTTTGTTTGATGCCTATGACGCGAGGCTGTTTAATGGTTACCCTTAATTAATCTGATTTTGCAAATATTTGATTTAATAAATCATATTTTAACATCGTATCTTCCACTATGAAGAAGAAAAAGGAGCTACAAAGGTACTGTCGATTATTTTATTTCCAGATCGACAGATTCATTTTTGACTTTTTTTCTTATAGAGAAAAAAATAATATATTTTTGATCCCAAACACAGCAGTTTAAGCAGTTTCAATCATCAAGTTTAGTTGTTTAGGCAGACTCTGATTAGAAAGGCTTTATACATTTTGCTGGACATCTGATGTCTGGACTTGCTTGCTCACATGAGTGATGTACCTAAGCCCAAAACCCGAAGAAATCCACTTAAAATACTATTCTATGAAATGGATCTTACTTTTTTTTACAGCAATCGCTTTATATACCTGTGTATATAATGTTTTGAAAGTGACACAAGTGTCAACCGCTGTTTTCACACAAATGAAAGAATAATAATGTTTTTGCTGCTTACTAGTGCTTACGATCAATCTTTTAACCTCGAATGTCATCACTTATGGCGACTGAATATCAGTTACAAACATAGGCTGCTGCCTCTTGTTTGTTCTTTACTACTGCGTGTAGCTATTAAGAACTTTCAAATATGCTCATTTAAGAAACGGGAGAGTTATTCAAGAGCTAAACGCATGAATACTTGCAATCATATATTTTGGCCGTAAGTTACGCCACTTTTTGTTACCATGGGAACAAAGGTTGATCGAGACACTAGTGACTAGGAGAGGTAGTTTGATCTATTCGTTTCATTCCTCAACGTCGTTTCCCGGATTACTACTGCTTACAGACGCCTACAGCTTGACCATGTCTGTCGCTAAGCAACAAATGCATGTATTATAATCTTAAAAAAAAAGAAAATCCACACACACACACAAACACTAAAGAGCTTACCGAAACTACCTTCAACTAATGCTTCTAATGCTTTATCTATTTTTAGATAAAGCTGTAAATAGACCAGACCTTTACATTTTATTCAGTTGCACTGAAAAATAATTCCATATTATTTTATTTCTATCGCAGGAACAAACCGATTATATTTCAAATCGTATCGATCTCCTCTGCGTCACCCTGAATGATATACAGGGTGGTCGCTAGAAAAGCGGAAAATTTGTCAAACAGCTATTTATTTTTACAAAGAATAACTTTCACAAAGTTTTTTAAAGGTGTTACGTATGTTTTATGTGTTTTAAGTTCTTCGTAGATTAAACGCAACAGAAAAACACAGATAACAGCTTGTATAATTTATTACACTAAACTATTAACAAATATAACAGATATAACATAAATTATATACTAACAGTGACAAATGTTAAGTTATAACATTTGAAATTAATTACAAAACAAAATAATACTAGTTTCAAACTTCAAAATTAATCACAATACAAAATGGTACTGGCCTGTATCTAATATAATGATCTAAAATGAAAGTCTCAAATTCCAGTCTAGGGTGTGAATTTGGTCCCACGAAGAAATTCCGAAACAGTTCACAGTTCAATAAATTCGCCGTCTCTCAGCACAAGCAGTAATTCAGATGTATCGTAGAGATTGACGAAATTAAATCACAGCTTCCGTAGATCTAACTTAAATCACAAATCCAAGTTGAATATTCACAGCAAACACTTAATCTTTCTCAAATAACTAACTCTCTTCTTTTGAAATAAAACTGATGTCTGAATCTCACTCTTTTTCTTCGAATAAAACTAATGACTGAATCTCTTGCATCTTCGTCTGTTTATATATTGTAGGCCTAAAATCCTCGAAAGACCGCGAAAGTTCTACAGGTCTCCAGAGCAATCCACGCATATCCGTTCTTGCACGAGACTACACGTCTAGACACGAAGTCACCAGCACTCATTTGCAAACATATGATTGGTCTACTTAATTCAAGAAAATTCTAAATGTTACCCTAAATAAATAACAAAATATTAGTTACTGCAAAACTTTATTTTTGTGTTTCAGAGTTTAACACTTGGAGGAAACAATCTTCAAACTTTCAAATGTCCGGAAGGAAAGACTGTTCAACAGAGTGTGTACTAGGCTATTGAAAATCTAAAGATGAAAGTCATATTGGTTTGAAAAATATCAAAAACGGTAGACTGGTATGGAATATGGTACTATATTCTCTTCTGTTTTACGTAATTATTGCATATAATATATTATCTTTACTTTACTTTAATCGAAGGTTTAATCCATTTCTAAATTTCTATTGCTACCAACTAATTTGCTCTCAAATTTGTTATATATATATATATTCTTTATCTCTACCGTTTCCTTTTAACAAAGTAATCGTCCTTATCCTACTTACTTTCAGCTTCGTTATGTTGAGAGACTTTTTTAGTGAAACTTGCTACTTCTGTTGTGCTCTTGATCGAACTTTCTTTTTATCCAATAAGCTTCCAATGTTGTTGGTCCATTATTATTTCATTTTCATAAACTTTTATTCATTAATTATAATTTCTTGACAATTTATTTATCTTAAGTGTTGTGTTTTATATCAACTTTAATACTCTTTTTTCTCTTAGTATTTAATTATGTTTTTTCTTACTTGTCTATATTCAGATATCTGTGATCCCGGTCGGTGAAAAACCAATATTTGGGACTGTCGTCCGCACTTTTTATAAAATATAAAATGAACGGGAACGGGGTGTGAGTTTGCAATAGGTGCTGAATGAAATGAAGAGGCGAGAGCAACTTTAATAATTTATAAATTATTTTCTGGTAGCGGTGAAATAATCATCTACCTTCCGACTTCCCAGAAAATTCAAGAAAAGACTCGGAATGCTAAGATTTTGGCATAAATCAGCTATTTTAATTTCAATGATGTTATCAATCAATTTCAATACATAATTTGTGAGAATAAACAGGTTTCTAGTTTTTTCTAGTACGTCTTCAACCTCAGTGTCCAAATCTTGTATGAAACCGCTTCATTCAAGACACATTTCCATGACAACATCTTGCTGTGTCTCTTTCTTCTCATTTTTATTGGATTTTGGATCGTTTGCACTACTCTACGCATACTTTGGAGGATAATATGGCAATATTTTGATGTAAATATTGCTGGAGAATTACAATGGAAACACATTTCACAGATTCCTTTCTTTTTGTGTTTATGTTCTTCACATGGTCCTTGCCTTCTCGTAACTCGATCACACTTGGGCCGAGTAAAAATGGTGAACTAATTTCAAAACAGCTGAATATTTTTGCATATGGCAGTTTTATCCGTATTTTTATGGTATTTTTAGCGCAAAAATGATTCTGTGTAAACATTTTGAGTGGGATCATATATATGTATGACCACATTTCATACTATTTTATTTGCTATGACTTTTTGAAATGTTTCACAGCTCTGATTGGCTCAAGTATATAAACTGTTATTTCAGTTGATTTTTTAAGAGAACAACGAATTGTATATTATTTACACTACACAACAAATTTATTTGTAGTAAACTGTCGCAATATTTGGCTGTGTGAGGAAATGTGTCTGTGCCATATGTACCTGTCAACATAATATTTATCGTATATTTGAACTTTCTGTAGTTTGTGGCACAAGAAATGTACTGCCTCAGTATGTAAACTGCTCACAAAAATTAAAGGAACGAGTACGTTTTCTCATATAATTGATCTCAGTGTTCCAAATGTGATAATAGTTTTATTTTTTCAGGTAATTTGCCTCACTTCAGTTCCATCTACATCATTTTTAATGTGTGATGAACGGCAAAACATGGAGAAATACAATTTTAAAAATGACCAATTTCACCAAAACTGATATCCTATATATAAAACAATACTTTAAAAAGTTTACATGTATTTATTCAAGAAATATTTGAAACATTCAATATCTAGTGTGACATTCACGGGCTGTGACACACTCCTGACACCGATTTGGCACACTTCGTTCAGTCTATCGATGTTATCTTAGGGTATGGCAGCTCACTCGTCTATCAGGGCTTGTCGGAGTTCCTGTATTCTGAGAAGGTTGCTGGCCTTCAGTAACATACGCTACAACATATCCTAACAGTGTTCAATAGGATTTAAAACTGGAAATTTGACGGGCCACTCAATACCTTCCTCGTGATTTAAGTCCACATACAATAAGGCCATGCGCGTTAATCTGTGTGAAAATGAAACCATCGCAGACAGAACTGGCAAAAGGTCTCACAATTGCTTCCAAAATTTTGTCTCTATATCGTTGTGCGTTCAGAGCACCCCTGTCGGGTATGAGTAAATCCGCAGCCACCCAAGCATATGCCAACCCAGACTATTACAGAACCTCCTATAAGCGTCAACTTACACAATATTATAGGCGGAAAATCTTTCTACTCGGCGTTTCCACACTTTTGCACGTCCATCATTACGAGACATAGTGAACCTGTTCTCGTCTGTTCACAGAACGGTAGCCCACTGACGAAATTTCCAGTCCAGATGTTGACGAAGGATCTCTAACCTTGCTGAACGGTGTCGCGCTGTCAAAATACGCCTCTTCAGTCTATCTAGCCTTAAAGTGTCTTTGTGGACGACTGCGAACTGTTTGGGTCGATACACGGGTTACAGTGGAAAGCTGAAGGTCATTTTGCAGTGACCGAGCCTACCTAATTTGTCCCGCAGAGCGATAGACATAAAGTAGTAGTCCTTTCTGGCTGTTATGCAGCGATGACGGCCTTGACCTGGTTTCCTGCAATAAGAGTTTGTCTCCTGGTAGCGTCACCAAAGTTGATTGATGAGACTTAGTGACACACAGACGTGATGTGCCACCCTCCGTTGGGTCTAGCATCTGGACCTCCCTGGCCACCTCGTTTTCTGTCAGATGGTGCCTGAAGCTACACACTGACAAAACGAGCCGCAAAAGATCCATGTCGGTGTTTGTTTCGAGAATTAATGAGGAATGCAAAGTGTCATATAACAGCCTTATATAGGGTACCTCAAGTTGTATTTTCCTTTTGTCAGTGTGTACCTTCATCTTCTGTGCCCAAGCAGTCACGCGTCATTTGGAGGATGGAGATATTAACTCCCCGGAGTGCTCGAAGACTAAACAGTCCTCTTTCAACCCCGCACTTGGTAGACATTAAGAATTTTGAGTTATATTCTCCTCGAGTGAGGTGAGTTTCGTTTGAGTTGCTTCAAACTTTACTCGCAAGGTTTGTCTACACTTGTAGACAAACGGATATGTTTTTCTTAAATAAATTTAGTTATGACCAAAATATACTGAAATATGTACTTGTTCCTTTAATTTTTGAGCAGTATATATATAGCTGAATTTACTTATGCATTGTTATATCAGTAGTCACATTATTTGACTGATTACAATTGGTGAATCCCCACTTATTATGGTACTTGTAAACTTAAGACTCACCTGAATAAAATAGCATGTTAATATAATGTAGTAACTGATAAAAGTTTAAATAAAAGTGTTGATTATGATTCATTACTTTGTTTGTATTATATAAAGGAATTAACAGATAATTGTGGATTTAATAGAGTAACGATTCGATTACATTGCTTAAAAATATTTAGGAATCTATTCTCATACTGTGAGAACAAAGATGGCGGTGCAAGATCGTTTTTTACGAGAGAAGAACTTCTCGACTGATTGATTAGTCAAATGCTACTGTAGAGGGATAGTATTGTCAGCGCATGAAACTTTCGCGACTTTATGTATAAGCCGAACTTTGTTTCATTGTACTTATGCACACAACTCTTAAATAGACATATACATGTTGCAATGGAATGTATTATGAAAGCATTTACTTCTTTTCCCAAATGTATAGATAATGCAACTATTAGATATATAAGACTGTAGATTGTATTATTATGTGCTGTCTGAAAGGACTCTTAATTAAAGTTTAATAGGTATGGAAGTAGTCTTTTAAAGTATGAATGAATATAGCTTTGGATATTTCACTTCACTATACGAATAAATGTGTTTCTGGATATCGTAATGGGTGTGATCTTAACACTTGACTTTAGTAATGAATGTATTTACATATCAAAATACTAATTGATGTACTATTAGACGGTACAACTAAGCTTCCTTCTCCTTAGATTTGTATGTATAAATTTCAATCTGTATATTACGATTTTAGAAAAAGCATATTTGTACATATGAAGGTGTGTGTGTGTATGGGTAATTATTTATAAATAAGTAAGTAATAATACTTACTACTTCATATTGCATCATTTATATATAGACAATCAAATCAGCGCTATATAACAGTAATGTAAATTAGTATGAAAAGTGAAACATAAATGTTTTTCATGAGATACTAAAGAAAACAAACATGAAAAAAAACAGTAAATGGTGACAAGGACTGGCAAAGGACAAATTTTCCATTTGTAGTTTAAATTTTTCTTTTATAGGTTACAATCTTATGATAGACATCTCAGCTTTGGTATATATACCTATATATGTGATAGTAAACTATATAGATTTGCCTATATATTTCTGATTTTTTACAAGCAATCAATCATTTAATGAATGCTATTTGGACGGAACCTACTCGGGTTGAATGCTAATAAAAGACGCGAATGTCAAGCAAGCTCTTGGTGATGTGAAAGGAATTTTGGTGCATTTTTTATAGCAGAGATAAAGATTACATAACATAGATAGTTTGTACTTGAATCATTAGATAATAGTTTACTAACTATTGATTATTTCTTACAAACGAATATCTTTCCCACAATACAAAAACAAGGAAAATAACAAAACAACCAAAAAATAGTGTACAAAATTTTTAAAAATTATCAATATCACCAAAACTGAGAATATACGTTTTCAATGTAAAGTTCTCTTAGTTTTGATTGATTTCAATTAAAAAATTTTTAATGGCAACGAATGTCATAATTAGCCAATCGTATATTCTTTATATTATTATTAATCTAAGAGTAGTTTTGTAGTTGCTCTATACGTAGTTTAACTTAGTTTATTATCATTAAACAGTACTGTATAAAAGTGTCAGAACAGGAGAATATTTTGTCATTCCTTCCATTTTAATTCTTCCTCTTCATTACAGAATGTAATTTTAACTCCATGGTGATGCTTCAATGATCTTCATTATTAATTGAATGGACTAGAATATTTATCATTCTTTATACTTTTCATACATTTATACCAAAGCCATTTCATAATGAGTCTGATTGAAAGAAAGTAGTGATCAAATTTAGGGTATAGAATAACTGTCATTGTACTCCATGTAGTGTCGTATCTATATAAAAATAAGGTAGAAAGGATCTAACATATTGAACGTACAAGAAATCATTATAATAGCATTCCCCGAATGCACCTTGATAAAACAAAGTTTAACAATGTATATTAAGTTTTATAGTCATGCCAACAAAGCGTAGAAAATTGTCAGTAGAGCAGAGAGTTTGTAATAAATCTGCACGTGATGCTGGTTGAACTCTTTGACATATTGATGCAGACTTGAAACGATACACAAACACAATAAATTACACCCTAAATCGTGAGACAGGTAACTGTAAAAGTAAAAAAAGAAAGAGACAGATCACCTAAACTCAACGATATTGACGTTAAATATCTTCGTTCATGAAGCCTTTGGAACAGAAAGATTGCCTCTGATATTAAGCATCAGATAAACGACCATGTACCAAATATCCGAAAAGTGTCCAGATATACAGTATTAAGAACACTTAACGAGAATGGAATCTTGTAGCAGTTAAAAACCTTTAACTTGATTTTCAAGTTGATACTTCACTCTTATATACAACTGGAAGTCACATGATTTACAATATAAGTCCGTTAAGTCTTTGTTATAAAGTCTGTCACCATGTATTACTGAAGAAAGTACAAAACCTAGACTGTTGATGACTGAGAAAGGGTGTTATAGATGGATGATGTACCTAGTAGTTTGTATATTACTGGCAAAGGATAATATTATAAAGATTTTGATCCTTAAACATTTTTTAACATATTTATACTTATCTAAAAAAAGAAATTGCTGGAGTCATTTAATGTCACCCGCAAAACCGCGAACTCAACCCAATTGAGCAGATCAGGTATTTAATAGATCAACAACCTGACAAATCAAAAGTTACTTCCAAAGAAACTTTATGGGAGTGTATAAAAGGCACTTGGAGTAAAATATCAATGTACACTCTGATTTAGTATGTTGTCACAAAGCTTGAATGACTGCCTGTGATTATTAAACGGGACATAAAATATAAATTTCCGCCGAGTTTCATTGTAGTAAATAAGAATATCATTAACATTTTAATGTTTCATTTGTGATTTACCTTTCATTTTTTTTTTAAAGTAGCTTGAAATATAATTTGTGACTTTGTTCTAATACTTTTGCACAGCATAATATTGTATGAGCTCTTCTCTATGCCTATTTTATTCAAACTTTCCAAGAATAACCATGTATGCTTTAATATATTTATTTGGCACCACAAAACTTAACAATCCAGCGATTTTGGTAATATACCTTAGGAATATTTGATAGGCTGTTTGTATAATAAACTGACTCACCATTATTGTTATTTCCACTTCATTAACATCAATTGGAGTTGAATCTCGTAGTACCTCACATCTTTTAGAGCAGTGTTTTTAAAACGCTTGTCCATGAACCGATACTGATCCTTGAACTAATTTCTAACGGTTCCCAACGTGTCTTGATTCTTAAAGCAATGAAACTTATTCACATTAAGCTGGTGCTCACCGGATGTTTTAAGACAATACTGTTGGTGGTGTGAAATTGATTCCCTATCCTGTTAACCACACTTTGTGAGAATGGCCGATAGTCTGCTATGACTTGACATCTTGTATTGTGGTATATTTTGTTATGAGTATATATCTCTTTACACATTCTACGTTTGTGTGAAGTGCTAAATGAAAACATAATATATTTACGTCACTCTTCTATATAATTGGAAGTCACATGACCGCCCAAAAGGCATTCTTTTTATATGAAACAAACTTATTACTGTTTATTACTCAGTTCTTCAGAACAATGTATATTACTGATAATAGAAAAGCACGTTGGAACGATTACGTTGATAAATCGCATTTCTTAACTTTTAATAGCATGAACCCTATGCCAGTGTTCTTGTGTTATGTACCTTTTATATCTTTGGTCTACATAGTCTATTAAATGTGATGGTATACGACTTTTAACAACATACAAAAAATTTCTCTAATATGGTTGTAAATATAACACATCTCTGATTACATGAACCTGAAAGCTGTAAACATGCGGTCACAGAGTAATCTTGTTGCCACGACACTTGCATGTATACTTAGGCCAACTGACTGACGCTTACGAACTACCGTTTAGATCGAAAAGCTTAGAAGCACGCCCATATTAAAGATGTACATTTCAGCTACTGAAAAAGCCTACATCTAGGCCTAATTATGTAATTCGATTAGTAAGAACACGAGAATCACAAGAACAAACACACAATTTGAAGGCCTGTGATGCAATAAAACAATTCAACAGACCAAACTGTAGGGGGAGATGATTGTATGCACCATACCCCCATCTAAAATGAAGGGGGATGTATCTCCATCCCTTCAGGATCTACGCCCCTGGTTACATTTAACAGTGACTCAAGAATTTAATTTTGTTTTCATTCTTTACGCAAAAACATAATATTTAATAAAATGTTTTATTATAATTTATTTCAACTTTTATGAATATTTCTGTATTTTTTTCAATAGTCATATTAGATCGTTCGCTTGTAATTGTATAGTTGTAGAGGATGATGTACCTTTTAGTGAATTAACAAGTTATAACCATTCTTGATATTTTATAGAAATAAACATCAATATAGACATTACTTTAGATAAATCCCATAAGTATTATCTTCATCAGTGTGATGTATATGCCGATATATTATGACATACCACGGCAAAACAAAACAGTAAGACAATTTAGCTACCATAACTTCTCTGATGAGCTCCCAATGATGAATGTATTAGGTATAATTAAATGAGAAACGAACTTCAGAGTAATGCAGATCGTGTTTGTCAGCTGTTGCCACAATATAAATATTCTGCTTATTTAGAAATTACTTAAATAATTTAGGCAATCGGGGAAAAGTAATACTTATTATTGTAAAATGCAAATATATATATATATAAGTGGCTAAATGGTTATCTATAAAGTGGGAGTAGGTGTATCTTAAAAATACATGGACCATTAAACCTAAAATAATTGCATTGATATTTTTTGCTAATTAACTTCATTATATTTAGTACATTTCAAGAAAGCTGGTTGTGCAAATAAATAGCTAATATCAAGGGAAACGCAAACATAAAAATAATTACTTAATTATTTGTCGATTTATGAGGTTCGTAAGACTATTTGAAAGGAATGAATAAATATAATTTTTGTGATAACATTGCGTTCGCCTGCAGTTAAATTTCTCTGTGACGTATGTTTTTAACTATGTATTGTCAAAGTTCCACCTGTTCTGGGAAGTAGAAGAAAATTCGTGAACGTGAGAATCAACAATATTTGTTTGCGGAAGGGCACTATGCTATTGTTTTCGGGAGTTTTGGTGAATGTGTTATGGTATCGTGTGATTTTTATAAAACGCGCCTAGCCGAGAAAAGGAGTATATCAGTCTGATATAGGCCTAGGAAGCGATAATTGTAACTAAAATGTATTTTAGTTACTACAGCATTTGACCAGAAACGTTATATATTTCAGTGATGTCGAGAAAACCCAATTGTAGAGAAATATATATGCAAAAATGGCTGGTTTGGGTTGAGAAAATATTTTACATAGAAGAGCGAACAACGAAGGCCGAAACATTGTTATATATTTCAAACATTACAAACCGTTCAACTTCAGTAAAGTTCTTCGGACGTTATAATTTCTATGAGGACCGTAAATAGTTTTGCTGGAAGAAATCAGCTTGTACTTAGCCGAGAATTAATTTGCTTGTCGTGGACACGATTCATCGCTAAAATATTGTATTTTAGATCGAATATAAATCTCAGTATTGCTTATAAACTCTTGTATATAAACTGTCATTTGTAATAACTATCAGTAATAACTGTTACTGTAGACTGAATTGTTTTTATTTTGCACATTAAAATATATTTATGTTAAAAAAGGAAATTGAGTGTATCAGTCTTGCTTACATTTGAAACATATTAACAGTTGATTTACTACTAAGCTGAAATTTTCGGTTATTTGAAGTAGTAATACGTTAACATATGTGACATAATGCATCGGAGACTCATCCGAAACAAATTGTAATAGAAATATAATAAAAAATGGCAAAATAAACTTTTATATCATTGCTTTCTATTTTTCCCTTTTACGCATAGTAACATAGTAACTAATAAACGTTCATTTTATCACAATGTATTAATTATCAGTAAAGATATAAATTATAATTAAACGTAATTTTACAAACAGGAATTTATTATTATCTGAATAATAGCACAAATACAATTGGGTTCGACTAGCGTTTGTTTGTTTTGAATTTTGCGCAAAGCTACTCGAGGGCTATCTGCGCTAGCCATCCCTAATTTAGCAGTGTAAGACTAGAGGGTAGGTAGCTAGTCATCACCACCCATCGTGAACTCTTGAGCTACTCTTTTACCAACGAATAGTGGGATTGACCGTCACATTATAATGCCTCCCTGGCTGAAAGAGGAGCATGTTTGACGCGACCGAGATTCGAACTCACGATCCTAAGATTAGAGGTCAAACGCCTTAACACGTTTGGTCATGCTGGGCCCGACCAGCGTTTAATCAGGTAACTATGTAAAAGGTAAACTAGTTTTCTGACATCAAAACATACACAGTAATATAAGCGTAAAGGTTTATAACAATTTATATACTTATGTATCAACACTCGAAGATGTACGAGTTTACACTTCAAATAGTTCACGTATACATTTACTAAATTAAACCTTCATTACTGATCAATTTAGTCCTGACCTACTAAGTCGAAATCTATCAGCTATTGGCCAGATACAAAACACAAAAATTCCACATACAAAGCAAATGAAATACAACTACGCACACACACCCATTTTCAAGCAATCTTAAAATCGTACTCTTCTTAACCACTTCAGGTATAGAGGGTTAAACATTTTATAATAACCAGTTACTATTATATAATAATCAAAAGGTGTTTTTATTCTAATGTACATGATCAGAACCACATATAAGTTATAACAAACTAAGTAGTAATAGTAAAAGAAGTGAAACTTAAAGCTTAGGTTGAAGACACTGGCAACGAGAAATCATCTCTTGTTATTTTATTTTAAATTTGTATGTCGTAAGATGTTTTATATATACACATTTACACTGTGTAGCTTTGTGCTAAACAAGTAAGAATGAAAATATCCAAAAGTTAGTTTCTATTTTTTGTTTGTTTGTAATTGAGCACGAAGCTACACAATGGGCTATCTGTACTCTGCCCATCAACCAAAGATCAGATTATAGTGTTGCAAATCTGCAAACATACCGTTGTGCCACTGGGAGGGAGGGCTCTATTTTTTAGCTCAAGCCTAAGTGTATTATGTTTGAAATTTAGACACCTTTCAAATTAGGCTCGGCATGTGGTTGAGGCACTTAACATAAGGGCGAGCATGTTTGGTGTGACGGGGATTCGAACCCGTGACCCTCCGATTACGCGCCGAACGCTTTAACCCACTTGGTCATACCGGACTCCACATTATGAATAATATACTAGGTGAGAAAAATACACTAGACATAGATGTTATGTTCATGAAGTACATAAAAACATCTCACGTATTATGAGACATTGTTATTGAAAGTAGCTTATGATGTCTAAATTACTATTACTTGCAAGAATGGTTTCTTAATAACTGTGTGTACAAAAATTATCTTTCTAATGTGAAGAAGAAAATAAATGTCTTAGTGTATTTTAATTGTTATCATTTTTATGCTATGTGCATAACAAATCTAATATTACATTTTTACAATTCCTAACCTTGAAAATAAAGATGAAATCCAGTTTTAAAACGTGAAATACCATGAAGAATTTGCTTTGATAATAGTGTTACAGAGTACAGAACATAAATACTGATTCACACAAATAAGTGAAATTTACTGCTTGTTTTAGTTCTCCATTGGTTAATATATCCTCCAAGTAATCGTAAACTATGGTAGCCTTTTAAATTACGAGTCATTGTTTATTACTTTCTAGTTTTATGTAAAGCTAAATAATTGTACAGCAAAACTATATTTCTATTGGGATCATTACTGTACGTGAAATTTAGTATATTTTCTAAATTTATTAGGAATCTCTGACATTAGTTTATTTCAGTCGTATGGCACTAGCATATGAAAACTACTATTAAGAAAATAATCTTGTTCATTGAGTGCATTAATAGTGTGTATTTTATTTAAATAAATAATTATTAGTATTAAGAAATATAAGTGTATGTTTTATTTCACACAATTAGCTAATTCTATTCAAGCATGCAACTCTGACATCAATAAATTAAGTTGTCGCTATTGAGTGAAGTTTTGCATCAAAATCATGCAAGCATGTGTTGCGTAGAGTTTAAAATAGGTTATGATTTGTTAAATCACTATATGTGAGCTAGTTTTTTTTATTCCTATAACAGTAATAATTTATTTGTTTCTTAAATAATTATAGTGGTCCGTAACCCAGCCAAGTTTGAAATATACGTTTGACAATAGCACTGTACTACTCACCTAACACTTTCAAGGGGTTGACTGTCATTTTGATGATGCACCCACAGCTTGAAATACGATAAATATTTTATGATGTTGCATCGATTCAAACCTGACTGGCCCGCTATGGTTAGATGGTTGGGGTTTCTTGACTCGTAATTGAATCCCGTTTCACAAAATATGCTCACCCTTTCAGTCGTGGGGGCGTTGTAATGTCCAGTTAATTCCACTATTCATTGTTAAAAGAGTAGCTAAAGAGTTGGCTGTGGTGGTGATTACTAGATGTTTTCCCTCCAGTTTTAAACTGCTAAATTAGCCTTTGTGTAGTTTTGCGTGAAATTCAAAAAATAGAAACACAGCTCATTGTCTCAGAAATCTAAAGATCTACCATAGATCAAATTTTCGTCCTTTGATGTTACAATGCTGACTACGTGTCAATCAAACATGGAATATTTTACTTGTTCAAATCTAATGTAATTCTACTGGTACAGTGAAATATCTTATTTTCTGGCTGTCAGAAAACGACTACTGAAACAAGGTAGAATGAAAGCTAATTTATCCATCATTTTTAGAGAAAACAAAGGCAAAACATTGAAGAAACCTCTTTTGTTTTTGTAGCTTCCCTTTCATCACCATGGCAAAGGCTAATGCAATCAACCCAGCTCCATTAGTTCTGTTTATCCTAAAATATAGAATCAAAAGAATTTTATGTATTGATTACACATAGAACAAAGAATAGAAACATATTCCCGTTTAACAGAATATATTTCTACAATTCATCTTACTGTGTTTTTTATATTTAAAATCAGCATCATAATAGTTACTTTTGCTCTTTTTTTTCTCTGAAAATAATAAGATAAAATCACATGCAAAAATGCTTTATTTACTAAATAATATCTTTGATCCAGATAATCAGTTATGGACTGACCTTGAAAAATAAATCAGTATGTATATATATATATGCATGTTTAATAAGAAAGATACGCTAACATACTTTTTATCATGTTTTAGTATACTGGCTACAAACGTATCTGCTGAAAATTAGATAATAATAAGATTATACCTTGTCAGAGAACTTTTCAATTTTCTTGCCTCTATGGTCAACATGGATATTTATAAATAATAAGAAGCTTGAATTTGTGTCTTTCAAAGTTTTATACGTATAATGCTAGTAATGAGAAATATGGTTTTGGTCTTAAAAAGATAACACATGATAACACCATCTTTAGTCAGTTTAAAAAAATAATCTACGAGAAAAAGACATGAAATTCTGAATATACATAATCAAAATATTACTGAGTCGCAAAATAAGACCAAGGATGTAAGAAAACTGAAGGCAAACACACCTGACTGTATTAATTATGAACAATATTTTATCTAGTTTACAGTGTCTTCTGGTTACACGGAAATTGTATAACTTGAAAAGATAAGAAAATATAGAATACTCGTAAATAACATGAATATGAAATACATTAGCTCACACTCAATAATAAATGTACATCATAGTTAATTGAGAATTTTAGGTTTAAAAAATACCAGCTGTTTTCAAACCAACTTTATCGATGATAGAGAATGACAAGTATAATGAGCATTTACCTTAAAAATCCACAAACAAATGTATGTTAACAAAAACATTATCAAATCAGATCAATATTGTTAATAAACTGCGTAGAATAAAATGTCAATTTGAAAAAAAATAAACATTTAACATGCCGTTTGCAACAAAAATTTCATTAATTTATCAATACTCTTACTTACATACATATCAATTGATACTTTAGCGATGACATTAGTTGATTTAAAATTAAACTTCTTTCGTGATTATCGAAGGTCTACAAATTAACTTTTAGGAAAATCTAGGATAATCAACCCTGTGATTCTAGTATTTTTCGAATACTTAACGAAATGAACAATGTTGTTTAATTTTATCTGCAGTGGATTTAATAAGTTAGAGATGCGAAGTTTCTAATTGGATACATGTAAATGACCTTTGGACCTTAGTTTATTGTCCGTTTTTCTATTGCTTGATAAAACTACAACATTTTTTAAATATTAAGTTTTTCTTCTCTTTCAGTAAAATTCTCTATGTCAGACCATTAAGTTTGGTAACTGCATATGTTATTTGCTTTAAACAGAATATGTTGAGCCAGAGTTAACGAAAGGTTACAATTTGAAGTGAACGAACGCATCAACTTATTATTTGGTAGTCGCGGTATCCTGCTGCGTGTGAAACCAATAAAACACCCGTGTAGGCGCTAACCTACATTCTAAGTAAGAATAATTGCACTTTAAGTGAAAAGCTTTAGTTTAGAAGAAGGTTTGTTTGTTTTTGAATTTCACGTAAAACTACTCGAAGGCTGGCTAGTACATTTAGCAATGTAGCCAACTCTTGGGCTACTCTTTTACCAACAAAAAGTGTGATTGACCGTCATATAATAATGCTTCCACGATTGAGTATGTGTGGTGTGAAGGGGATTCGAACCCGAGACCCTCGGATTAAGAGTCGAGTGCATTAACTATCTGGCTATTTTGGGCCAGTAAAAGAGTAGCCCAAGAATTGGCGCTTGGTAGTGATGACTAACTGCCTACCCCCTTGTGTAGCTTTGCGCGAAATTCACACCAAACTCAACTCTTAATATAATATAGACTATTTTTAGAAATAAAAATCACGTATTTTCTGTTTTAATTAGATTAATACCTGAACATTCTTCTTTTGTTTTTGAACGTGTCATACGAATCAGCCCAGCACCTTGATCTAGGTTCAAAATATAAGAGTTTTTTTGGAAAAGATTCAATTGTTTTGATTGAAACATGCTAGATGTGGTTGCAAATGTAATGGTTTAACGAAGAGACTAAGATAAACCGTGAGTCCAGGTCGGATGAGGAAAGAACTAATTCGAAGATATCTCAATCTATTTGACATGCCCCCCAGTGGCTCAGCGGTATGTCTGCGGACTTACACGCTAAAATCCGGGTTTCGATACCCGTGGTGGGCAGAGCACAGATAGCCCATTGTGTAGCTTTGTGCTTAATTCAAAACAACAACAACTATTTAACATACCAGTTGAATCGGAGACTCCTCAATTAATTACAACATTGACAACCAAACATAAAAGAGACACTTCGAAAAGTAAGATTGAAATCATATACAATAAACAACTTACTTCAATATTTTGTAAAATTAAAGGTGCTATAAGCCCAAAGGTGCGGTGTTGAAATTGAAGCAGATGCACGATACAATACTGGATGAGTTTCTCTAGGAGTTAAGACTGCCATTTCTACAATGAAGAGTAAGTGAAATAATAATTATATCATTTAGTAGGTCTTTTTGTTTAAGAAATTATACTGGGCTTCATTTACCTAGATTTATTGAAATAATCCTGAATTAACGGTTTCCAGAATTACTTCTTTTTCTCCTTCCTTGGCTCGATAATACAGTATCTAAAACGTTTATTTTTATTCGTAAAATAATTATTTAAAAATACCCAAGTTGATTAGTGATGACTAGAAACGTTGATTGCTCCTTTACATAAAATTTTTCTTAACCAACCACCCGTTTTTACATACATATTTTTGTCTACAAGCTGGATTTCTCGTCATCACTGATTATATAATACAATGTTTCATTCGTCTTTTTCGATGTAGTGACCCTTTCTAATGTTCTGACACTTGATTTTTTTCATGTATGAAACATAAAATTTTTTCATTGCAAGTTATATTTTTTCAATTGTCTTTGAACGGGCTTTTTACGGATATTTTATTTTACGTGTATCCTTTTTAATCAATTGTTTTTCTCTATATGCTTTTACTATCTCTGATATTGAAATTCATTAAAGGGGCACAAACTTTCTGTTTGAATGTTTTTCTTGGACGTTCATTCCTGTTTTTCTGCTCCAATAGTAGCAACATCTTTTGACAACCTAAGAATCATATTTTTAAAAACACTACTTTTCGATAAATATTCTGATGAGTTTCATGTACGTTATATAATTTGTGCTCACTTTTTACCAATTTATTCTAAATTTCTTTATTCCTTTTTTCTGTCAATTTTAAAGAAGTTGAAATTTATTGGATGATGTTAACACTTTATTAGTTATTCGGTACAATTAGTTCAATTACAACAGTACTTGTTAGTGACTTAAAAGAGGTGTGAAAAATAAATGTATCTTTATAAAATCATAAAATCATTTGTCAATGAAATATGACTGCTCAATCTACATTTAATGGCTCCGTGTAGTTAACGTGTAAGTAAGTCACGATAATAAACATGACACAAATCATAGATTTAAAGCTGTGAGAAAGGTTAACATTTTGCCAAAGTGTTCTATTTCGAACAGGATTTTATAATAATATTAGTCTAAATGCTAACATCTAACTTGAATTACGATACAAATTCGGACACAGATTGCTGTTGATATTGAAAATAGACGCATAAAATAGTGTGTTACGTATTTTTTGTGTTTTATGTTTTTCGTAGACTAAACGCAACAGAAAAACACAGATAACAGCTTGTATAATTTATTACACTAAACTATTAACAGATATAAAAGATATAACATAAATTATATAATAACAATGACATATATTAAGTTACAACATTCAAAGTTAATTACAAAACAAAATGGTATTAGTTTCAACCTTCAAAATTAATCACAATACAAAATGGTACTGGCCTGTATCTAATATAATGATCTAAAATGAAAGTCTCAAATTCCAGTCTAGGGTGTGAATTTGGTCCCACGAAGAAATTCCGAAGTTTAAATGAAGAAGTTCAGAAACAGTTCACAGTTCAATAAATTCGACGAAGTTCTTTCCACGTTGCCTCCGATGAACGTCACAAAATTGTCGCCTTTAATTTTTTTGATTTCCCGTAGATTGTTCCACACGTGTTGACTTTCAGTATAACCACTAATTCGGATGAATCGTAGAGATTGACGCAGTAAAATCACAGCTTCCGTAGATCTAACTTCAGTCACAAATCCAAGTTGAATAATCACAGCAAACACTTAATCTTTCTCAAATAACTGACTCTCTTCTTTTGAAATAAAACTAATGTCTGACTCCTCTTTTCTTCCTCGCATCTTCGTCTGTTTATATATTGTAGGCCTAGACTCCTCGAACCAACGCGAAATTTCTACAGAACTCCAGAGCAATCCGCGCATGTCCGTTCTTGCACGAGACTAAACGTCTAGACACGAAGTCGCCAGCATTTCATTTACAAACATATGATTGGTCTACTTAATTCAAGAAAATTCTAAATGTTACCCTAAATGAATAACAACATATTTTATTAGTTTAAACTTCGAAACAATAATATAAATATGGAAATATAGATAATAGAAATGAAAATTTAAACACAACACGATATGTTGTCGCTTACAAAATATTTACACGACATTTACATAACAACTAATAATCATTATTTAAATTAAGTGGTATTCTTCCTCAGTGCTTACAAAGATGTAAATTACAAAATGAAAATAAACAGTTCAGTGAGTATGAAGTCCTTTTTATGATGTTTCATCGTTAAAAAACAACTTATACTAGCAAACGAACAGTTGGAATGTTTCACACATTAATTACGTTTTGGAAAGTTCTTCAATAAGCTTCATTATCGTTTCGTCATAGAGAAGTTACTGTATCTGGTGTGATTAATGAGAACTGAAAGTCACCATAAAACTGTGCTGTTTAATATGAACTCCATGAGCCTCGGTTCATTAGAAGTAATGAAACGGGCAAATAGTGCGTACACTATCAAAATGTTTGTTCAGCACTCTTTGGTTTGTTGCGAAGCTCATTACGGTTACACCTGGTGATCTCTCGCTACATTGGGAAAATGATGACAGTTGCATTAGTATATTTCATAAAAGAAGGATATATAAGGGTAGAGTGGCATGAAAATAAGCAACTTGGCTGTGATTGTGTTAATACTGAAGACAGATGCATAAGGATATCTGCAGAATTAAATGCTCGTAAATACACCGCTGGCCAAAATCTTAAGGTCAATGAATAAAAAGAAAAAAATATGCATTTTGCGTTGTTAGACTCAACCACTTATTTGAGTAGAGCTTCGAAAGATGAAAATAAGAAAATGGGGAAAAAACTTTTTTAGCATTTAATAAAGAAAATGTGAATATTATGAAATTAGCCTAAACACTAGCGGGTCAAAAGTTTGAGACCATACCAAAAAGAAGTCCTAAAAAGGGTAGGAAATGCCCAACAAGAGGTCTCGGAAGTGAGTTACACGGCTGTCATTGCGAATAACTGAAAACATTCACTTTAGCATGGTCAATATAAGTGTTTGCAGAATGTTTTCCAAGTGGTGAAAATGGCTTCACAAAGATTATGCACTGTTTGGAACTGACGTCCATTTCTATAGTCTTCCCTTGCCACCTACCCCCAAACATTTTCAAATTAAAAATATTTCAATTATTCATACCGTTATTGGTGGGCACATACGTGTTATTCTTATTATAATTTTATTTTTACAGAATATTTTAACTGTCCATTGTTAAGTTATTAATAAGTTTGGTTTATCTACTGATGTTAAAATATGTGTTGACTATATAAACATCTTATTACGTGTTTGTATTCAACTTATTTGGACGTATCTTTATGATACAATAATAAATGTCGTTGTTTTCAATTAAGCACAAAGCTACACAATGGGCTATCTGTGCTCTGCCCACCACGGGTATCGAAACCCGGATTTTAGCGTGTAAGTCCGCAGACATACCGCTGAGCCACTGGGGGCCGTAAATGTCAATAATATTTATTATAAAATATAAGTCGCTCGCTAGGAGAGTGGTAAATCTATTAATTCACAACGCATTCTTCTCGGTGAACACAGCAGATAGCCCCATGTGGCATTGCAGAATGATAAATCTACACACAGATACTCATCAAATGGTAATGGAAGAATGAATATTATCTGTGGTATTAAAAATACGTAATATTATATCTTAAGTAGATAAGTTTTATTTCGTACAACAAACTGCGAGTCTTCATTTAATTTTAAGTTGTTTAATTTTTCATTAAATTAGAGTGAGACGTTTCTTGTTTATCTCATTCTTCATTTTTCACCCTGCTAGAACTAACGTGGATATTCTGTAGTGTGAAATAAGCTGGGTTGTGCCACGTTGAGATTACTCCACTTTTAAATACAGCGAGTTAATAAGAAGTCTCACGTGAAAGAAGCATTAGATTTCTAGATATCTTTTAAACTTAGAGAAATAATTAAAAGTCCTCATGTAAGAGTGAAATGTCTGATGACCTTCTTATTGTGCGTCAAGTTGCATATTAAAATATGTATACTAATTAATGACCTTCTAATGCTGTTAAGATTTTTATTAAAATTATGTACACTAATTAATCACTCAAATCTGTAAAGAAAGAAAGTTTTTAAATAAATTGATGCTATTTTTTAATGAATGAGGTTTTGGGAAGAGACTCCCTCATCAAGATGTACTCCCTTCCAGAGTTGAAATATTTCTTGGCTTATCTTTTCTATACGACAAATGAAAATGTAAAAAATACCAAACAAAAGTTGTATAACCTTCTGTTTCAACTGTATAGTAGTTTATTATGTAGTTGTATAATCCTCTGTGTCAAATGAAGCATAGTTTATTATAGCTACAATAAAATATCGACAATCACTTTGAATACGATAGTACTGCTGAGCAACAGAACACACTCCAGCAATAAAACAAACGACTGGAAAGGTTTAGGTTTTTAGAGGGTTAATGTATTTTCTTATTCAGCAGTTTCTGTTGAATAAAGGGCTTTATTTTAAAACTAAAACATGTCAAACATTTTTTATATATTTACTAACTACGTGCAATATCTTTATGAAGAAAAGTATTAACTCAAAGTTATTTAACTTTTGTATTTGTTCATTATAAAATTATCAAATACCGAAATTATTTGGAAAAGATAAGAACAAAAACATCTATATTTTGAATATATAGGCTTAAAAATAATCCTTTACTCAAAGCTATGGTATTAGACTTTTATCATGAACATCAATGCTCCATTTTCCTCAAAATTTGTATTTTATTTATTACTGTTTTATTACCCTTAAAACATTTATTATATATTTATTAACGAGTGTAACGAATTACGTAGTATTACTTGTACATATGTGTCTGGTAACTAAGCAGTAAGTTTATCAGCTACATTTTTGGTTCGATTTTTGTGGCAAGCACATCTAAGATGGCCGATAGTTGTAGTGAAACGAACAAACTTCTGTTTTATAGTAAAATATGAACTAGTTGTTGGCAGATAAGCTATTTAAAACTACAGCATCTTTGTAAAATAGCTTTGAGAAATAATTATATCAATACAGTTTTTATACAATATTATATAGTTCATCCACCTAGATATAATATTGGTTGTTAATTGTATCTAAATGCTACAAAAAATATCTGTTTGACAAACCACAAGAACTACAGTTGATGTTAATAGATTGTTTGCGTGTGTGTGTTTGTATATATTCTTATAGCAAAGCCACATGGGCTATCTGCTGAGCCCACCGAGGGGAATCGAACCCGTGATTTCAGCGTTGTAAATCCGCAGACATATCGCTGTTTCAACGGGGGGCAGATTGTTTGTGTATGATATGAAAGCATGCCATGAAACCTTAAAAGTAATTGCAATCGTCTATAACGTCCAAATAATAGTGATAAGATAGTATCGTAATGTATACAATGATGTGACAATTCTGTTTTTGACAAAATCACCAAAAACTATGAAACGACTCCTATTATTTGACTATGAAACTACACACATTCTTTGTCAACTGATGGCTGATTCCTCAGTGTAAATAATTGTTCAGTATAAACATTTTTAAAATTTTAATTAAAGACCCAAACATTTCGCAATACAGCACAACTTGTGACAAAGTATTTCTTGGTTCATCTATTGTTATATTTTATATTTGTCAGTATCCATACCATTAGGTTGGTAATAGGCTTAAATATATTCTTTATAAATAGTTAACGGAATGAAGTAACTGTTCGTTTCCTTGTTTGAAGTTGAGTGCAAAGTTTTACAATGGGCTATTTTTCCTCTTCCCACTCAGATTTCGAGTTTTAGCGTTATAACTCCCCGGATCACCAGTGACCCTGACAGAGCAAGAGCTTGTAGGGTTTCAGTCCGACGTCGAAAGATTTAAAGATATTTTCTCACACAAAATTCTGTGCGGATTTCAAAAAGTAATTTTTTGCAAGCAACAGACGAGATATTTTATTTCCTCAAGAAATGATGAATATAGGATTTCACAGTAAATGTACAAAATATTACAAGTGTGACTTTAGTTTGTACTAAAACTAATATTTGATCCATTATTTGATTCCTTATACTGTCTTACTGAAATATTGCCTTGTACATTATGAAACAGACAGTTGTACATCAACATTTATGTGCATCTTGTACCTTGACGTGTAGTGATAATCTTTGACCAAATTAAAACGAATCTGTTGAATTTGTCATAATATACTATTCCTACTTTCCTTGTTACGTCGTTGACCCCACTTCCAGGGCATAGCGGCGGACTTATAACACTAGAAACCGAGTTTTGATACCCGTGGTAAGTAGATCACAGATAGTCCACCAAAAGGGCAGAAAAAAGTTTTCCATATGTAGGTGGTTAATATTTCTGATTGGCTGTTCTTTAATTCAGTCTATTACTTAAAAAACATTGCCCGGCATGGCTAGGTGGTTAGAATCCCCGTCATTCCAAACATGGTCATTCGTTCAGCCTTGGAAACGTTATAATGTAAAGATCTTTTCCACTATTCGTTGGAAAAATCGTAGCCCAAGAGTTGGCGGTGGGTGGTAATGACTAGCTACCTTCTCTCTAGTTTTACACTGCTAAATTAGGGACGGGTAGCGCAGAGAGCTTTATGAGAAATTCAAAAAATAAACATTTCAAAATCAGAGACGACTGTGGGCAGATTGATTTTTATAGTTTTGGGGAATATTTGAAACAAATTAGTTGATACATGAATAATTTGTTGACTTTAGTCAACATATATTACGGTATGAAACTCAGATCGGTAGCTTCTAATAAAGTTGTTTATTTAGATTTTTTACTATGTATAGTTTTTAATAGTTTGTCACAGAAATGACTGTTGTTCTGACGCGGTTACGAAAATTCTATTTTGTGGTAACTTAAGAACGAAGTGATCACTTTTATATTTTCGAAATCTGGATGAGTCAAATATTTCAAATTTACAAAACTGCTGCTAGAGGAAGCACTTATAGAAAATGCCTAAAATGATGATATTATATTCGAGTGATCTACCTAATAAATTAGAGTTAAACAGGTTGGTTTTATTGTGTAGGCTTACTTTGTTAAAATAAAGTAGTTCAAGCAATTATTTACAATTTTTTGAATACGTAACACATAAAGGTTATCTTTGTTAATATTTTAAGTTCATGAGCAAAAGTCTATACGAAACAATTCAATATCTAAATTCTTCATAGAGACAGCAAGACAAGACATACCGCTTAACCCATGATAATTTAACAAAACTTTTTTATTTATTTAAAAAAAATATTTTAAAGTGACTAAAATAATTAACTAAGTAATAATACTGCTCTTAACAATTCAGTGGTGCGACCTACACAACGACAAAATAGTTCAGATTACCTGAGTAATTTATCTGATTATTGATTGGTTATTCTTTTTATAATCTCCCCCACCACAAAAGGATGATGCATGCTTATTAAAATTTTCTTATGGATGTTATAACATAGTTTTTTGTCCATAATCAGAGTAAAAAATACTTAGCTGGTTTACTGCACGCAGATACATTTCGGTTCTCTTCTGCTTGGTTTTATAATTATACATTACACATTATTACAGTTTTCCTTGAAGAAAATAAGTTGATTATCTTCTTTTTTATGGGTTTTGACTTCCTGAAAATTCATTTTTTTTGTCAGATTTCAAGCATCTTAGTGTCAGTGGAATAAATAAAATAAATCGATGCATATAACTAACTACGTATCTATTAACCAAATGAGACGAAGATATAAATGTATAAAAGAAGATATACCAAAGTTTTTTAGTCAAAAGTGAGAGAGTTAAAAGATACTCAAAGAACAATCTGTGTGTAACAGCTCCAAAATATCGGTAGGATGAGCAGGCAGGTATGTTGAGCATTTACATTATAGATAACGTCAAAGAAACTTGACAAGACTAGTTTGAGAAACAAACAAAAACATCATGCTATTGAAATGTGCTACGATTAAAAATAAAACAAAAAGAAACAAAGCAAATTATGTTTCGAATAATTCTACACCGTTGCAGTCTTTTTTTTTTCAAACACGCCCCTTAGGATCAAGGGATGTTTTTACAATACAATTTGTGGAATATTTAAAGTTCAATCGAAAACTCCCAAATATGGTTGTTCTAGAGCCTAGACGTATTTTTTTGAGACAAGTTTTCGTTTTTTAATTAATAAAATTTTTAAGTGAAATACAGCACCTTTAAGTCATAATATTAGCCAGTAGTTAGGTCTGTCCCGCTCGAAGTAAATTCAGTATATATCGATAAAGTCACAATATCAGCATTATTAATTAAGCAAATGCCAAACTTTCATGCTTTTGCTATCACCTCTTTATGTTTAACTTTCAACTGTAACATGAGCAGTTTCTACTCTGATTCGGTATGAAAGGTCGAAGCATCAGTCAGCACTAGGATAAGAAAGAAGGAACACTTTGAAAGCAGCTATAAGCATAGAACTGTACTCGTCTCGTTGCACAACATCTACTAAGCTAGTTCTAAAGGGTTCCTGAATATATCTATGTGACATATGGAGACCTATATGTTTCTTTTTCATGATTTGCTGACAGATTTCAGCCGCCTTACCAGTTCAAATCATCTTTAGCAGATATGACGCTAAATAACTGTCGGAAATGCATCCATTATAGCCAATAGACACGTTCAAAAATGTAGTTTAAATTAAGAAAAAACGGATCGGGTATTTTTTCAACAAGAATGTCACTCACTAGCTCGTGAGGGGCATGTTAAGAACAAAAATAACAAATTTCAGAAATATTTATCAAATAATAGAAAATTATTTTATTATAACATATTATCTATGAAACCCACAGACGATAAATAAAAACAACTTCTGGAATTTTCAAATGAGTCAAGAAACAAGACAAGGTTCACATTCACTGCCACTTTATCTCCACAACTTGTATATTGAATGGAACACATCTGTATTAATATTTTGTTGCCTTATAAACCTATTATTGAGGACACGACCATACTAGTTTTTTAGGAAAAGTGATGGAGTGTTATTACGTCATTACAAATAAGAAACTAACATTTTTTTAAAAATATTGGTATGTCAAGTTTCAGTTATACAACAGTATCATTGTTTTCAAGTTATTAGGAATTTAATGATATACCACAAAATATGTATAGCAAATGACTGATTATTCAACCGAATTGACCTACCTAGCCATCCTTAGTTTTAAAGTAAGTACATGAAGAACCGAATTGGTTTTAAATATAACCGGTTTCATTTATATTTTTTATGCACTTGTTTTTCATTTCTAAGCCTTATCCTCTGTTTCAAAAGAAATGAAATTTGAAAATATTTCTCATAAGTTGAGACACCCGTCTCACGTCAAGAGCAAAAGGCTTAAATGTTGGGCTTGAACTGATACAATATATCAAATATTTTATTTTTTATCTGTACAATTTATTTCACACGTACTTTCCTTTGCAACTACATTATTTTACATCTAATTTATTCACACCTTCCTTATTTCATACTTGTTTTATCGCAACTTTATTCCACTTTATATAAATTACTTTATTAATCATCTCTACAGTCTCAGTTGATATTCTAAGTGCTTCTTGATACATCACATTAAATATTCTTCCTGGGCCAAAATAAAGAGGTATCTTGGTGATTGTATTCTTGAATACTCAACATAGTATTAATCATGTTAAAAGCAAGAGGTTTTCTGATATAGACATGCCACTTTGAAAATCTGACCTTTTGCTTTGGTTCCCATTTTAAAGGAAAAAAATGAATGTTTGACATTTTTAATAAGAAAATGCAATGTCTCAAGAAAACTTCAAAAGTTGAAAAATCTTTGAAATAAAAATTAGTATAAGACTGTGAATTCATTAGATAAACAAAAGTATTTCTGCTGTGGACGTGGTTCATGAAGAGTGGAACCGGATGATAAGATCCTATGGCATGATTTTTGATCCAATGTATTATCCTACCAAGTTTGGTTGAGACTGGTCCAAAGATCACAGAGTATTTTGCCGACACATAAACAAACAAGTCTTTTATTTTTATAAGTTACAAACAATTATTGTTCACTTTTAAATATTTTTGATATCAAGTTTTCTGAAAAATCGTTTTTTCCCTATACTTTAAGAAATGTTATGCGTTATCGAACTGACATACTTCGTATATCATTAAAATATAATGAAAATATTCACATTAATTTACTTTTAATAAAAATTATAATCTTATAGTTGTGCAACATTTAGAGGCAGTAGCTAATACTAAAATGTAATTAAAAACAGACATAGCAAAGGAAACACAGATACAAGAACAAATTTGTATTTTAAAAAGTTTATCATATGTACTAAACTTTGATATTTTTATGATCGTTTAATCCACAAACCTTCAGGTACCACATGTAGCACTATAATTTTGTGCCTTTGTCTAGGTCAATAGTTGATTTTGTTTTTATATTAAAAGTAATATCATTTAAAAGAAAATTATAATTACTTTATTATATGAGACTTTGAGCTCACATTTCTTAACCGACTAAAAAGAAATTGTCATTAAAAATTTGAAAATTAAGCGAGGTGATTTAACTATAATGAAATTTTCAGTATAACATAAAATCCTCTTTGCCAATACAAAACATCAGATTTTATACACATTTAGAGATTTTTATTTCAAGAAATGTGTTATAAAGATGTTTTCTATTATATCATAGAACTTAAAGCTTCTAACGGAAAACCATACGAGGGATGTTCAAAAAATACGCGGACTGACGTCATAAAACACAATGTACTCTATTTAGAAGTTACAGGTCTGGGACCCCTTCAAAGTACTCTCCTCCACAATGCACACACTTTTCCCAACGGTGTTTCCACTTGTTAAAACATTCCTGGTATGCTTCTTTTGTAATGTTCTCTAGATTTTTCGTCGCATTTGCCTTAATCTCGGGAATTGTCTCAAATCTTCTTCCTTTCAAGGGTTTTTTGAGTTTGGGGAACAAGACAAAATCGCTAGGAGCAAGGTCAGGTGGGTAGGGGGGTGGGGAAGAACAGTGATCGAGTGTTTGGATAAAAACTCACGAGTTCTGCGTGGCACAAATTTCGCAGCAACGTAGTGCATCTTCAATTTTTCGGTCAAAATCTCGTAACAAGATCCAACTGATATCCCACACTCTTCAGGAAGCTCCCTAACAGTCAGACGTCGATTTGCCCGCACCAGGATGTTGATTTTGTCGACGTGGAAGGACGTCCAGGACGCTCATCATCTTTAATGGACTGTCGACCATCCTTAAAACGTTCATGCCACTTGAACCATGCCGTACGCTTCATAGCAACATTACCGTAAGCCGTGTTAAGCATAGCAAGAATTTCAGTCGCAGATTTTCTAAGTTTAACACTAAATTTCACAGCAAGTCGTTGCTCCTTCAGGTCATTCATTCTGAAATCCGCCAAACGAAAAAATCGCACTTCGGTTAAAACCGCGTAAGTGATACACAAATAAAGATATCTGCAATCGGGAAATGGCGTCGTAATTAGCTGATCTGTGCAAACCTAGCGACACCAAGCGGATTCCCTTGGAACCAACTGGAGCCGCGCAATTCAAACAGTCCGCGTATTTTTTGAACAGACCTCGTATGTTAGAATTTTATGTCTTTTCTGGAAGTTTTTAATTTTATCCAACGTGTCCCAGTGTAACCCCAGTGGCTCAATGCTGACTCTGAAGACTTATAATTCTAAAGACTAGGTTTCAACACCCGTGGTGGGCACAACAGATAGCTCATTGTGTAGTTTTGTGCTCAACAATAAAAATAATCATTGTATTTTTCAGTAGTCTTAATTTTCAGAAACAATTTTAACATTTAGGACTATATTCAAAGAAAATATCATCGACAACCTAAAATGTCATTTGTTTTCTCCATATTTTGCTAATATGGAGCTAACTTGTATTCAAAAGCCTCACAGAGTTAAAATTTTAGAATATTGAATCGATAACAGACATTTTTCTAAAGCAGTGTCATGACGAGTCTTTTATTTGATGCACATTTAAGAGAGTTACGTAACTTGTGCAGAACCTATTCGAGCTGGTTGCCGCTGAGGTTAAAGCTAGGTAGAGGAAATATACAACATTATGAAACAGAAATGTAAAGAAATAGACATAGCGATTCTATAGAAATTCAGCATTCGTGATCACAGTTATTCAAAGCGTCGGTTGTTATTTTATAATTTACATTTAGAATATTTTATATCTAAAATGTTAGTAAATAATAAGATTGCAGTTATTAAAATTATATTTGGTTAACTTATGTGAGTTATTATCCATCGTATAATATAAAACAGTGGTAGTATATAGTGTATTACGGAATGCATTTTTCCATCCCGCTCCTCTATGTGGCTCAACAATAAGTCTGATGATTATAACGTTAGAAATCGTGTTTTGCAACACGCAATAGACACATCTCAGACAACTCATTGTGTTTTTTGATGCTTAACAAAAACAAACAATGGAATGCATGTTAATTGCTATAAATTACTAAATGATGTTTACCTGTTCCAGGAATGTTGATGAGTACCGTAACGATTCTTGTTAGCAAAGAAACGGATTAGCATAATATATAATAAACTAACAAAAATGGCAGAACGGAACTCCTTGCAAGTGTCTACAACAAAAGAAGGCCAGTTTAGATACTGTTTTCAAGCTTCGGTGAGTAGTCAAGATGTTTTATACATAAAATAACGGGTATAATGGTGGACATCGCTCATTAGTTGAGAAAATAATCATATCGAATAATCTTCAGGAAAGTAATATTCAAAGACATGGGAAAATAATATTGTAGAATGATAAAGAATTGTTTCATAAAGATTGTGCAAGTGGGAAGAAGTCCCAACTTGAGCCTGGTACCAGGTAACCTTCTTTCCTCAACAATTAAACCTTATAGTATAACATTCAATATCATTATTGCAGCTGCACACATACTTCATTTGTTTCTTCTGCTAGAGAAATGGAACTTCACTTTCAGAAATAAGTGTAGTGTATAACTTCATAGAAGAAAAAAAAGTAAAATGAAGTAGATTTCTTAAGCTTTAGTGTTTTGTAAGTTAAATTAAGTACTTCCTTCTTTATCCACAGATGCACGAGAAATATATGTCTAATGCCATCTACAATGCACTAGCCCGAAATGTTCTTTGCCAGATGGTTCTGCCCTTGATATGACATACATAAGCATTTTTCTAAGGAAGAAATGACACTTCACTAAGATTGTTTTATTTGTGATAATTAATTCTAAAAGCCACTTAGTGAGTGTCTTGAAAAATGCTTGAGGCATAAATCCTAATAGGAAACAAAATTAAAAGAAACATTATGACTAGCATGGATGAGCTTAACATAAAGAATGCTGACAAACTACATTTTAAAGCATTTACCGGTTTCGAGGATTTGATGACCACTGTCTTCAGTTTCATTGAGGATACACGAGCACATAGCTTCTCCTAAAAGTCTGACGGAGGTACGTTTTTGCCTATGATAAAATAACGTATGAAAAAAATGCTTTTTTTGTACTTAGTTGATATGTGAAAGCTTTGAAAGCAGCGAAAAAAGTAACATGGAGAGAACAAGGAAAACTTTGTTACTAACAAGAAACAGTTTATCTTCTATGTTACGTACCTTAATCAAACAGAAAAAGAAGTTGAACAACCTGAATCACTTGTAAAAATGTAGAGTTAAAGATTCTTATGATTCAAACATTAGAATGACATATGTAATTTTTGTAACCAGATTAATATTGTTCAAAATATAACAATAAAGAAGTTCAATCTCCATAGTGGTTTCTCAGATATGGGAACTGAGAGATGAGATAGCCTTCTTTGCCTACTTGTTCCTGTAGCAAGGCTATGACTAAAGAGTGATGTAAAAAAATAAAAAAATAAACTTTGGGTATAAAACTATATGTAATCAAAAATTGTTCTTTTTTTAGCACAGTGGAAAGTGTCACCTGCATTATGAATCTATCCATAATGCACATAATAAGTCGGTGATCCTGTTTGTGGACAATAAAACTAAAATTGTACAGTTGTCGGTAGAATGATTGTCATACTGATGTGAGAAAGTCTACAGGGGCAAAAAAATTTTGTACAAGATTATATCAGAAAGCAAATTATTAAGAAAAAATTTATTCAGATGTTTGATCGCAGGGATGTACCAATGTACTTGAATAAAGCAATTAGGAAATTGTGTCTAGGTGCTAAAGAGCGATTTTATACGAAGTTTCAGATTACAACCCGATTGGAAAGGTGTCTATAAACAAATTCCTGCCACACATAACCACTAAATATCAGCTGAGTTTGTCTGCATAGAAAGGTGGACAGAATGATCCCAATCCTTTCACAAAATGTATCTAATCTATTTTTGAAATATTACAAGTGGGTGGTCAGTACCTTACATTCATGCATTTTGTTCTCTTTGTTATTTTTCTCTTGTTATCAAAACAGTACGCTTTATTTCAAAACTAGGAAGTGTATATTGCTTCAGTGTATATAAACTAACATAGGATCATACTGGCGCTATACGAAAATGATGTGAAATCATTATACTGCAATAAGTCAATGGTTAAATATGTGATAATATCTCGTAACAATGTA
Organism: Carcinoscorpius rotundicauda; assembly: GCA_011833715.1. Taxonomy (NCBI): domain Eukaryota; kingdom Metazoa; phylum Arthropoda; class Merostomata; order Xiphosura; family Limulidae; genus Carcinoscorpius; species Carcinoscorpius rotundicauda. The sequence goes on along the minus strand of CM022396.1, from coordinate 35,974,127 downwards.
TCTGTGTTGCAATTGTCTGTAATGAAAACTTGTACTTAACAGAAACTGTAAAGCTGTATTTGATGTGTAACAGTTATCCCTTCCACAAAAGGTTTACTGATATCTATTCACGATCCTGATTTTTTCTTTCATTACCTAATAAAGTGTTTTAAAATTGCAAAATTACTTAGACAAAAAAATCATTAATTAAAAGAAAAATTGGCCCTATATGGCCTGATGGTTAAGGCACTCGATTCAAAATTCTGAAGGTCGCGGGTTCGAATTCCTGTCCCAACAAATATGTTTACCTTTTCAGCTGTAGAGATGTTTTATATTCACAATTAACTCAACTATTAATGAGTTAAAGAGTAGACCAAGAGTTGGCGAAGGATAGCGATTAATTTCCCTCTAGCCTTACACTCCTAAAGTAAGGATGGCTAGCGCAGACAGTCCTCGTGTAGCTTCGAGTGAAATTCTAAAACGAAAAAACGAAAGAAAAGATTATAAACAAAGCTTATAAAAATACAAGGATTAACAAGGAATAGAACGTTAAATAATGGATAAAAGTAGTATGCATTTGCCACGGGGTGAACCTGAAGTGGCCAAGAGATATTCTGCAGGCTTTCAATCCTAGAAACCGGGTTTCGATACCCGTACTTGGCAGTGCACAAATAGCCCTTTTTATATAAATAAGCATTATTTCAACGAAACCTTTATCAACAAGTTTTGATATTATTATAGACTATGAATTATTTTACAATAATATGAACTTCATACAGTAGTATGAAGCTTAAAAGCAAGCGAATAAATGGAAATATCTAAGCCTAAGTATCAACTGAGTTTATCTGCATAAAAAGGTCGACAGAATGATGTCATTCCATTGAAAAATGTATCTATTTTGGTAGAAAGGAGCGTGGCATAGCCTAGCACGTTAAGGCGTGCGCTTTGTAATCTGAGGGTCGTGGGCTTGCGCCCGAGTTGTGCCAAAACATGCTTGCCCTCCCAGCCGTGGGGGCGTTATAATGTGACGGTCAATCCCACTTTTTTTTAGTAAAAGAGTAGCCCAAGAGTTGGCGGTGGGTGGTGATGATTAGCTGTCTTCCCTCTAGTCTTACACTGCTAAATTAGAAACAGCTAGCACAGATAGCCCTCGAGTAGCTTTGTGCGAATTTCAAAAACAAACAAACAAATTTGGAAGAAAGACAAATGAATGGTCAGTACTTATGCATTCCGTTACATCTTTCTCTAGTTATCTTTTTTCTCTGATTATCAAAACAGTACGCTTTATTTCAAAACTAGGAAGTGTATATTGCTTTAGTGTGAATAAACTAACATGGGTTGGTACTATACTTAACTGAAATTTTTTATTCATACACTTTGGTTTCATTTATTTTGAATTTCGCGCAAAGTTACACGAGGGTTATCTGCTTTAGCCGTCCCTAATTTAGCAGTGTAAGACTAGAGGGAAAGCAGCTAGTCACCACCGCTTACTGTCAACTCTTGAGCTATTATTCCTTTACCAAAAAATAGTGAGATTGACCATCCCATTATAACACCCACGGCTGAAAGGACGAGCATGTTTGGTGTGACGGGGGTTTGAACCTATGACCCTCAGATTACGATCCGAGGTAAATAATCACCTAACCATGTTGAGCCAGTTCAAACAAATTTGTGTTGTAGTAAAGACTTCGAATAATAAACTTGAGTAAAATTGATATTTAGAGATTCTGAATATCATTATTTGATATATTTCTAACATTTTATACAATAAAAGGCATCTAACAATCATGCTTCATATAGACGTCATTGACTACGGTACATCATGGTAGCTTTACAACTTATATAAATCATTCAATACATAGTTTACAACTCTTTCTATAGCTTATACTTTGTATATATTATAGACCCTACGGGAACCCTTAGAGCTTAACCATAATCATAATAGCTATTAAAATAAAATCGTTTAATTTAAGTTTATTTTGTTTATCTCGTTAATATTGTTTGAGGTTATTTGCAACGACAGCCATGCAACTTACTACTGAGATCTCTTGTTGGGCATTTTCTACCCCGTTTAGGACTTCTTTTAGGTATGATCTTAAACTTTTCACCAGCTAGTATTTAGGCTAATTTTATTGTATTTAAATTTTTTTCTATAAAATGCTAAAAAGTTTTTTATTTTTATTTTATCTTTTCTTATTTTTATCTTTCGAAGCTCTGCTCACATAAGTGGTTGAGTCATACAACGCAAAATGCATATTTTTTCTTTAGGTTTATTGGCTTTAAGATTTTGCCCAGCAGTGTATATTATCTGTTAAATCTGCCTTTTAAGTTATTTATTTCACAAGTTGAACTGGAAATGATATTCTGATTCACTTTCAACCTTGATTTTCATCACAAACTATAAAAGGCTTATTCCGTTTGTCACGCGCCCCAGTGGCACAGCGCTATGTTTGTGGACTAACACTGCAAGAAATTGGGTTTTGATACCCTTGGTGGGCAAAGCACAAATAGACCATTGTGTAGGTTTGTGCTTAATAAAAAAACACACAAACTCTTTATTGCGCATTTATTTTTTTGTTTAGGTAATAATAAAAAAATACCACGTCGTTTAGCAACAAAACTACTACCTGACTATGCCAACTATGGTGTTTATGTTGAGGGCCTAGCATGGCCTAGCGCGTTAAGGCGTGCGCTTTGCAATCTGAGGGTCGTGGGTTCGCGCCCGAGTCGGGCCAAACATGCTCGCCCTCCCAGCCGTGGGGGCGTTATAATGTGACGGTAAATCCAATTATTCGTTGGTAAAAGAGTAGCCAAAGAGTTGGCGGTGGGTGGTGATGACTAGCTGCCTTCCCTCTAGTCTTACACTGCTAAATTAGGGACGGGTAGCACAGATAGTTCTCGAGTAACTTTGTGCGAAATTCCAAAAGGCAAACAAACAAACAAAACGTTTATGTTGAATGCTCAAAATTCATGTTGGTTTGCTTTTATTGTAATTTCGGTGATAAAATAGCACTGTAGTCCTATTTAGAAGTTTTGTAACACTGAATTACAGTCAAAAGTAAAATAAAATTTACTAAGTGGTGTTTCGGCTACGTTAAGTTTGTGTATTAGGCCTAATGCATAAATTTACTGCAAATAGTTTGATTGTTATTAACGTTATAGTGTCAGTGAAAGATTTAAGTAGTGAATAAATATTAATTAGTAAACATTCTTATGATATTTTAACACATATAGATATATATATGTTTCACCTCCAAAACTTACGGTACATTTTATATCCCACATTATAACCTGTACTCCGGGGCTCCTTTCATTTCATGCAGCGGTTTTTATTTTTGTTTTGGTTTCATACTTGTGTAATTTGTTTACTGTGCTATCAGTTAGTGCCTTTCTACTACACTGAAGGCTGGATTGCTAAGTTCAAGAGGTAAGTTTCAATTTATTTCTCCCCAAATCGTAGTACCTTATTTTGTTGCTCGTATTTTATTTCAATTATTTTTTTTTTCTTTACATTGGAGAGCAGTCACTTTCCCACACATGTCTGCAAGCACTAAAAGGTGATACAAATGTGTGGCGTTGTGGGTTTGTCTCCTAATTTCTTGTCTAATTGTATCTATTTCTTATGTGAGACTAGTGAATTGGAGGTTAAGACTGATAAACGTTGTATCCCCAAAATAGTCTGGTTCCTATTTCAAAGTCACCATCAAAACCTATGATAATTTTATAATCTCACATCATAGCTTGTGCCCTGTAATATTTTCTATTAGTGCAGCGTTTCCTTAAATTATTTTATTTCGTGTTGTTTTTTAAATTTATAACAAACTTACATAATTAGTCAGAGACTTAGATTTGCTGCTTTCAACGCAGTCCTTCTTTCCTTTTGATTTTGTTTACTTAACTTTGTCAAAATTTATTAATTTTCTGTAAAGTATATATACAGGGTGGACGCTAGAAAAGCGGAAAATTTGTCAAACAGCTATTTATTTTTACAAAGAATAACTTTTACGGAGTTTTTTAAAGGCATATGTTATATTACACTCATAGATGCTCAAAATTATTAAAATCATGCATTTTATTCATGATGTAAAGAAATCAAAATAGAAATGAGTAAGCACGCATTTTATTCATGATCTCATCTGACCCTCAAATTTTCCGCTTTTCTAGCGACCACCCTGTATATTACGTACTTGGTTTTAAAATGTAATGAAAAATAAGCGTTTATTACTTCCAATTGACAGGCCAGTCCATAACGTCAACATTCCATTCTTGAAACCAGCCGTGAGCTGCCTTGGAAGAATGTACAGATGCATTGTCTTGCTGAAATATAAACCCAGTCCCATAATGCAGATTGGCAAATAGTAACAGATATTCGAATAACGTATAACTGTAGTCCTCGGAATTTTGGTTCCCCTCCAGAAACACCAGCTTGCTCTTTCCAACGCATGAGGATGCACACCATATTATAACGGATTTTCCACCGAAACGTTTTCTTGTATAGCGCTGCCTTGCCGCACATTTTCGATACCAATACTCTGCAAGCCATCCGGTCATTCTCGGTTCCATTTTTACAACTTATTTTTATTTGTTTCCCAAACCGACGTTCTTGGTCACATATTCTAACTGCTTCAACATGTGAGTTTTGAAGAAGGGCGGGGTACTGTCTCGTTTGATGTAGTTCAATTCTGGATCATTCTGAAGAATTTGCTGGACTCTTCTAACCGAAACATCAACATTTACGTTGTCTTTGATCTACTTGGCCGTGTATTTCCCTGATGATGATGCGCATCTTTGTTCTTCTTGTGACCTTTGTTTGTCTTCCAGATCTTTTCTTCGACCCATATGATTTCATATCACTCAAAAACGCATTAATACCACCAGGAGATCAATTTAATTGGTCAGCAATCTTTCTATTACTCATTCCTATGCTTTTAAGTGCTTTTATTTGACCTTTCTTATCTTTCCTCAGTTTTTTACTTTTAGGCATGGCTAGACCTCCCTAAAAAGCAAAATACAGCATAGAATAAGATAGGATAAACAATAAATAAAGAATATAAGCATATTTAATGAGGGAAATCAGATCAAACATAAACATACAGCGCCATACTTGAATTGACTTATACTTTTTTCACTTATTCTTTGTATGAGGGTGGAAATTAATGGATGATATAGAAGATAGGAAATTTGTTTTGGCGACAAAAACTACAGTCATAGAAAAATAAGCTTAGAATTTTTATTGGCTAATATTCTTAATTTCTCAATATCTAATTGGTAAATATTACAGCGATTTACAACGTGGCTTTATACTTTTTTCGCGAACTGTTGTATGTTATTTACATCCATAATGATATATAATTATTTATAGCAGAACTTTTACTGATGATAAAGCATTTTTTTAGAAATACAATATTTGTTATTTACCATTAGTTGAATAGTTAACAATACAATCTTGATAATAAAATCTGAAATAAATGCACAGAAAATTGTAGCTCCTATTCAGAAATTATTTTAAGTGTCGAATTAAGACAAAATGAGCTACAACCATCAAAGTTTAAGTATGGTAGTTTTATATTTTATTAATAGGTTTATGTAACTAAAACAAGTTGTAAAGTTTTAAAATAACGTCATAACTTGTTTCTTCATAAAATATATATATATATATATATATATATATGTTTTAAGTTGTCAATCTGGAAATTAATTTATGCTCATTTAAATACTTTTCAGGATGTTTAAATGTAGCCTTTGTAAGAATGTTATGAAATCCAAAATTAATATCATAAATATATAAAAACACTCGCACTCTTATTCTTTCAGAATTTAATTTATAAAACATATTTTTATTTTACTTATCAAATGTCATAGAATTTAAACTAAAGTTTTGACAAGCTAGTTGTAATGTACTTCTCATAATTTCATAATAATTAAAGAAGGTTTATACACAAATATGTTTATTTACGCATGTTTATCAAAATAAACTGAAAATTCAATTTATCTGAACCTTCACTTCCTACTGCTTTACACATATCAGGTTTTGTTACGCGTTCCCAGGACTAGTCATTTCTAATTTCGCAGTGTAAGACTAGAAGGAAGGCAGCTAGTCATCACCACCCACAACCAACTTTAGGCTACTCTTTTACCAACGAATAGTGGGATTGGCCGCAACATTATAACGTCCCCACGGCTGAAAGTCGAGTATGTTTGGTGTTACGGGGATTCGAGCCCACAAACCTCGGATTACATGCCGGGCCTAAAGAAACAATTTATGAGGTTACTATTAAACCTATTTAAAAACACTTGACCAGTGTTAAGACTTTTTGTAGTTCCACTTAATATAAATATTATTTTCGCTCAGCTGAGACTGCATTACAAGTATTTTACTTATCACATTAGTTAATCCAAACAGAAAAAAAATATTCTAAAAATATTATTAATTAAGTTAAGAGAATAGTTTAATATCTTGAAGTTTTGGTAATGGTTTAATCTCGTCTTTATTATAGTGAAACCTACATTACATGTGAATGAGTGAGCTTGCGGCAGTTAGAATATAATATTTATTTGTATTGTTATAAAAATGTATCGTTAAACTTTTTCTGGTATTACGTTTTCTCTGAGCTCTAACTGAAAATGCTTTCTTTACGTATTATTTTTTCTTAGCCAGGAAAAAAGCTTCTGGTGTACCACATAAAATTCACTCATCCATTCTTCCTTCTGGAAACCTATTCTATTTGGATTTTACATCTTCCTTCTCAGATATCTTTTAACTAAAATCACAGTTAAATAATATTCTTTATACGAAGCGCACAGTATGATTAAGTTGTTCTTCTTAGAATTACATATTGCAATTACAACACGATTCTAAGAGCTGATTTTGTTGCAGGGCATGGTGAAGTCACAACATGAAGAAATGTCATCAATAAAAGACGATATCAGTTCGTTTTCACAAGAAAGGTGTTTATGGGCTAACGAAACTACTGACATCGGTAACTATACCTCTTTACGTCAGCTTCGGGAAAACAAAAAGTCATACAGCACCAACAAGCACCCTTCTGGTTCAGCAGAAGATGCATCGCCCAACAGCGAATTTACTGATTCGAGCTCCGTGAACGATGATATCACCATGCCGACCAAACCCAAACAACAGAGAAGATCAACAACGAACGGGCATAGACGAAGGCCAACATTAAATGTAAGGGAACGAAATCTTCGTCGACTGGAAAGTAACGAAAGAGAGCGCATGCGCATGCACAGTTTAAACGTGCCCATCACGTTACGGTGGAAAAAAAATTGTCCAAGATAGAAACGTTGACGTTAGCCAAAAACTATATAATGGCGCTCACAAATGTTGTTTGCGAAATGCGAGAAGAAAACAAACCTTACAAGCTCTTACCGGTCAGCCGAGATAGCAGCAACAATAATGATGACGACGATCCGACAAATATACTTTCTGAAAACGTCCTAATCCTTAAAGAAATGAGCAACCATCAAGGGAATTTGGAAGGAGTAAGCGTCATTGGCTTTAACGTTGATGTTCACTCTTGCAATCACAATGTTCTTTAGTTGAAATAGTTATAGCGTATGAAATAGAATTTCAAGCATAAAGAGTTAAAATCTTTTAGAAAATGCATAAATAAATCATAAAATCGAATTCTATGTCATGCTCATAGTTAGTTTGTAATTTGATAGTTTCTTATAAGGTGTTTATTATATGTATATATTTTTAATTTAACATTTGCATGCGCTCATGGAGAAACATAACAAAATAGAGTAAACCAATGATAATACAATTTCAAAAGCTTGTATTAAAGTGATAAAGTGTTGAAAGAAAATATATGAAAATGTTTTCGATTCAGTAAAGAAATTTAAATAAGAAAGATCTAGAAGTAAATCAAAATCTATGGTAAAAGAAGATTCGTTACGAAACTTTAGATATGTTCTGGCTGTTAGACTTTACATATCATTATGTTCAACGATAAAAAATGTCTCATTATGTCAGCATTCATATTCCTTATAAGAAAAATGAAGTTTAAAAACTTCGAACTTTTAAGATGTAGTGAAAGCAGTAGATAATAATCGTGATAATGTTGAAACATCAAAAATATATTTAAAAAGTATTCAAATTATTTCATTTAGTTATATTACTAATATATATATATATATATATAAACACATATGTGTTTATAAAAATAGGCATTTGTAAGAAAAAAATAATATTTTTGTTGCTAAATGGCTTTATTTTGAACTATTTTGTGAGAAATGTGTTTTTCAACAACTGTTATGTATATGTGTAAATATTTTGTAAACGACAACATGTCGTGTTGTGTTTAAATTTTCATTTCTATTATTCATTTTTCCATATTTATATTATTGTTTCGAAGTTTAAACTAATATTTTGTTATTCATTTAGGGTAACATTTTAGAATTTTCTTGAATTAAGTAGACCAATCATATGTTTGTTAATGAGTGCTGGTGACTTCGTGTCTAGACGTGTAGTCTCGTGCAAGAACGGATATGCGTGGATAGCTCTGGAGTTGTATGGAAATTTCAAGATTGTTCGAGAAGTAGGCCTATCGGTATAAAAGACGGTGACGCGAGATAGATTGAATCATCAGTTTTTATTGGAAAAAAGAAGATAGATTCAGTCATTAGTTTTATTCGAAGAACAAGTGTGAGATTCAGACATCAGTTATTATTCGAAGAAAAGAAGAGAGTCAGTTATTTGAGAAAGATTAAGTGTTTGCTGTGATTATTCAACTTGGATTTGTGACAAAAGTTAGATCTACGGAAGCTGTGATTTTATTTCATCGATCTCTACGATACATCCGAATTACCGCTTGTGCTGAGAGACGGCGAATTTATTGAACTGTGAACTGTTTCGGAATTACTTCGTGGGACCAAATTCACACCCTAGACTGGAATTTGAGACTTTAATTTTAGATCATTACATTAGATACAGGCCAGTACCGTTTTGTATTGTGATTTATTTTGAAGTTTGAAACTAATATTATTTTGTTTTGTAATTAATTTCGAATGTTATAACTTAATATCTGTCACTGTTATTATATATAATTTGTGTTATATCTGTTATATTTGTTAATAGTTTAGTGTAATAAATTATACAAGCTGTTATCTGTGTTTTCTGTTGCGTTTAGTCTACGAAGAACATAAAACATTAAAAAATACGTAACAACAACCCATATTTTGTTTTTCTTCAAGTTAGTTTAAATAGTTATATAAGAAAATATAAAATCGTTATATACTTAGGCTAAGTAAACCAGAGTTTTAAATTCATAACTCGGTTAATTTCTAATGAGACCTACATGTCAGTTGTTGACTGAGCTAAGAGGTACTGGAAAGAGAAAATAGAATAAAAAATATCTTGTTATTTGATAATACTGATCATTTTAATAATTTCGTAACGTGTAGTTTGGTTTTCAGATGTCAAACAAGAGTTTTGTTATGTATTCATTGTGACTGAAATAATATTTTATTGTAACTGAGCAAAACCTACTGGCAGTTGTTTGTTTAGCATATAGTAAACTTCTTGTGAAATTCTGTTAACTTGGAAATTTGTCATTTAATTGTCATTGGATCAGTAATTGTAACCTGAATTTATAGTTCACATTCCTCTAATCTAAAATAATTTCTAACTACTTGAAATACACCCTACTAAAATAATGAACTCATATTATTAAAAACTATGCCAGGTGAAATTATCCAGCTAGTTATTTTTTTATTTTCTGTCGATTTTGAATGTAAAGAAGAATGGACGATAAAATTGCAAACGAAAAATTAAATAACTTTACTTGGGTTTCAGGAATTATTTAATATTTATTAAAGGAACAAATGATAGAATTATGATATTCATAAGAAGTAAGATTAACATATCAGCAATGAACAAATTTTTAGCATTGATGTGTCTAAAACTTCGTGGAAGTTTGTTTAGATATGTTAACTGTTGCTGTTACAGTAAACAAAGTGTTTAATTGGTAATCATTCACTAAAAAACCGAAAATAGATTAGTTTTTAAATAAATATAGTGTTTTTATATTGTTAAGAGCTCTTATTGTATAATTAAAAAAATACACAGAATGTTTAATAGCATGAAAGGTAGTTGGAATGTGAGCTCTGAATAATGATATTTCATTGTTAATATATTTTCTGTGCTTAATCACATTTTTTTCGATGAATTGTTACTTTAGATCTCTGGTGGAACGACTGATCTACTTAGATTATTAAACAATTGATTTATTTTCCAAACAATACTGAATTTTAAAATTAATTTGTGACACTCTCTTTACATTAATGTTGTATTTAATGCGCATGCAAAAAAGTCCAGAGGTTTTTCACATGAAACTTCTTGGTATTTTCATGATAGTGCTGGTGTTAGTGTTATTGCAAAATATTTTTGTTAACATATTCAGGTTCCACAGCTATTATTAATCGTAGACTAATACGATGCTCGATATTAGTATAGTTTGAAGCAGTTTGAGCAGAGTTTGAGTATGAAACATAAAGAAAATTAACTTGCTTACGGTAATATTTCGTGAATGAGGTGATTTTAGTAACATAATGCAGTTGAAACATGCTTGTTTGTTAATTATTTTGTGTAGAATGTCTCACGCAGAATAAGTCACAACAAGCAAACATACTATAGTGTGCCATTTAATTGTTTTGTTGAAAGATAACGATCGTGAATTTAACACTAAAAGGTAAATTGTTGCTACTAGTAATATCAGTGTTTTTTAATGTCAAATTAGCAAATGCGTTATAGTTTATGAATGTCTTTCTTTATTTTTGAATATTTTATCAGATAGTATAAAAATATGTTAAAGGAGAATGTAGATTACAAACTATGACTTTATAAGTAATAAAATGAATAATGTAGGTGGCCAACTAGGCCCTTTTATGGACCAGAAGAGGCTTGAGAGCTTACGACGCCAAAGTTCGGGATTCGATCATTGTGCTGGGTAAAATAGAGACAACATATTAATAGGCAACTTATTTAAAACTACATTAACTACCTTGAAGCGTAATGAAATATTCATCTCTGTCTGAAATATGTTATGTGCAACATTTTAAATAGCTAATATTGCATTTTTTATTATTAAGCAGTGACTGAAGTTTTAGCCATCATTGCAACTCTTGTAATAACCACATCAGATTTTTATCCAGTAATATTAAATAACGATATTTATTGTTACTTATTTAATCTTAGAGGCAATATAAACTAAAGTGTTCGACAAATGTTAGCTTAAAAGTATTAAACAGGTTATTAAACCATAACGTAGTTAAAGTGAACAGAATCAATATTTTTAAAAATTATATCAACCCGTGTTGCAACAAAATTGCTTAAATCTTTCCTTTTTAACTAATGTTATGTATATGTGTAAATATTTTGTAAACGACAACATGTCGTGTTGTGTTTGAATTTTCATTTGTATTACTCATTTTTCCATATTGATATTATTGTTTCGAAGTTTAAAGTAAAATATGTTATTTATTTAGGGTAACATTTTAGAACTTTCTCGAATTAAGTAGACCAATCACATGTTTGTAAATGAGTGCTGGTGACTTCCTGTCTAGAAGTGTAGTCTCGTGCAAGAACGGATATGCGTGGATAGCCCTGGAGTTGTATGGAAATTGCAAGATTGTTCGAGAAATAGGCCTATCGGTATAAAAGACGGTGAAAAAGAGAGTCATCAGTCATCAGTTTTATTCGAGGGAGAGAGATTCAGTCATTAGTTTTATTCGAAGACAAAGAGTGAGATTCAGACACCAGTTTCATTTCAAAAGAAGAGAGTTAGTTATTTGAGAAAGATTAAGTGTTTGCTGTGAATATTCAACTTGGATTTGTGATTGAAATTAGATCTACGGAAGCTGTGATTTTATTTCGTCAATCTCTACGATACATCTGAATTACTGCTTGAGCTGAGAGACGGCGATTTCATTGAACTGTGAACTGTTTCGGAATTACTTCGTGGGACCAAATTCACACCCTAGACTGGAATTTGATACTTTAATTTTAGATCATTACATTAGATACAGGCCAGTACCGTTTTGTGTTGTGATTTATTTTGAAGTTTGAAACTAATATTATTTTGTTTTGTGATTAATTTCGAATGTTATAACTTAATATCTGTCACTATTATTATATAATTCATGTTATATCTGTTTTATTTGTTAATAGTTTAGTGTAATAAATTATACAAGCTGTTATCTGTGTTTTTCTGTTGCGTTTAATCTACGAAGAACTTAAAACATCAAAAAATACGTAACACTAACATGCGCATTCCTTATAATTTATGCATTTTATCTTTTGCTTTAATATTCCAAAAGAAAACTTCAAAATTGTTTAAACTGCAAAGAAAGCAAAATATTGGCGTGTATATATATATATTTTGAAATGAATGTTCACATAAAACCCATCACAGGCCTTGCTTGAAACGCGAGACCTCTTATTGTAATACAAAGAACCAAAAACCTGCGTTATTTAACTATATGCTTTAAATACAAATAGAAATATCATCTAAGCATATAAAATTTTGCATAGTTGTAAATTTTTACGCAGAAATTTATTTAAAACCATGATTTGTTATGAATTTTTGAGACATCTGCTATATTGAATTCCAGCATGGCTGTCATCAAAATCAGTTGTTTAGTTTTTAAAATTTAGGCTTTTAATCTACATATAAATGTCATCTTAATACCAAAAATCAAGTTATTCTGGCTAGAGAGTTTGATTATAGTATTTAATTTAGTGTATGAAGCTTTTTAGTTGATTTACATTTTTTTTATAATATAACAAGTATTCTGAGTCCAGCTGATAGTTTCCATCATGTGACAATAAACTTTGAAAAGACATATTTCCGACATTAAAATAAAAACTTTGTTTACACTTTATATAGTAATATAGAAAAAGTATTGAAACACAGTTATATCAATTATATATTGAACATGTATCATAATGTGAAATGCCTTCCATTATTAGTGTAAATTTCACTTCAATATAAAGAGAAAAAGTAACAATGATACTTTAGATACTAAAACGTACTACACAATTACTGTAACTTATTCTATAAAAATTGCATGATTCAATGGAATACATGGACAAAAAGAATGTAAAGTCTATCAAAAGTGTCATAAATTCCGAAACACTGAGCTTGATAGAAACTTCTGGTACGGAAATGCAGTACATTTCCCAAGAACCCTGACGGGGTTTTTCACAAAGATGTCCAGTCTTGTACCTAAAGTCAGTACCTCTTGTTCATGCTTTAGTGATTGCCATTATGTAACCAACTTAATAAGCAGCTCTGTTTTAATGTTGCTCAAGGACAACCTGCATTAAAAGATATTTTCTCTTGCTCTTGATCCTTGAGCAAAGAATGTTTTACTGGCCTGATTCACATTTACAAATGCTGGGGTTACATCAAAGTGTGCTATCCATGTTTTAAATGCGGCTTTCTTTCCTCATTCATTGAAGTCAATTATTGTGTTACAACGTGAATGAGTGAAGGTAGGAAAGAGCTTTGCTTGAACTTGAAACAAGACTATTGTTAATGCTGTGTGATGAGATGTATGAGAAAATTTTGGCAACTTCAAAAGTGATCAATAATTCTTTGATGTACAGTTATGTACACATGGTTAATTTTCAAAAATACGTCATTAATGTCCACTTTAAGAAGCCATGTGGGGAAAAACACATTAAATATTCTATTTGAGATCATTCACTGGTGTATTATTGCTACGTCGTACCCTTATAAAATTAGTTGATATTATTTATAGGTTTCAAAGTAATTATATTATTTGAATTGCTGAAAAGTTTTGTTTAGAATTTTGTTATTGTTCATTTGATGCAGTAGAAAACTAATAATGGTTAGCAGTGTGTTTTAAAATAGCTTATATACTTATCTAAGAGTTTAAACCATATCCATTGATCAAGACAACATGCGTTCAACCATTTAGATTACACTTTTATGAATATTAAAAGGATATAGTTGTGTTGGTTTTCGATTGCTTAACTATTTAAGTGAGAATTCTAAATTAATTAATTGTTAAGTAGTAATAGTTTTCGATGGCGACCATATTGAAATATTTTATGGTCGTTATCTGAAACGATCTTCAATAGGATTTATCTTTATATAAGTTACCAAATGAAAATCACATCTATGCAAATGTTTAAATATATAAATGACACTCCTTTGGACATTTGAAATATATAGACTTAGTTAAGATGGTTTTCGGTGTTCGCCATATTGGATACCAAGATATAGCGTGCTTGGGGCAATAGCTACGATAGGGCTTGCTTTTATATGAATCTTTACATCAAAATACATATGTCCGTTTTTATAATTTCCTCATTTTGAAGAATTTAGACAGTTTGAGGTGCTTATCCGTCGAACTATATGGTAATAAAATATATTAGAATGATTTGATTTTAAGACGCACTTTCATTATCAAAAAATGTCTAGGATCAATTGTCTCGGTATTTTTAATTATGATAAATGTTTTATTGCAACGAGCTATTCTGAATGGCCAATATTATTTATATACATGTTTAAATTTAGTGATAGAACAGATAATCTTTTAGAATATGATAACGATGGTTTAAACTAATGTGTAGGAAAATTGTAAAATTTTGATAGTCTTGTTAAAACAAAAACTAAACTTTTACGCAATATAAACTGTTTAGATATATATATGAGGGATAAGATAACTTGATGCAGCAGTTTATAATTTGCATTTTAAAAATCACTTTATAGTATCATTTTACTCCATACTGCACTTCTGATCGATATGTATTGATAAAGTACTTGTATATTTTATTTTTACATTGTTCAAAATCATTAACGTTATACTACTCCAAAATTCCTTGTTGTAAAAGCTTCTGTTCAAAACCAAAACTGCATCATATTTCCTAATCATTCAGTCAGAAAGCATTTAAAACATTTCATTGTATAATTTTATTATACCGGTGTAAGGACAATGTAGAAAATAATGATTTTTTGAGATGTTGTTATACAAACAATACATTCTCTAACACTCATTGTATAAAACCTCAATGTGATACTTTTAAGTTATTGTACGATTTGTAATAAGCATTACTATGACTTAAAACGATAATTTTTGACAAAATTTATCATTTACTTTCGAAAAGGATATCCCAGCCATCAGGTTACAACAGATTACTACACTATAATCGCCTTTTCTACTCATATGGATTAAAACGCACATGTCTGAACGGTACCAAAAGTTCATAAAGTAAATGCATGAGAAATATATTGTTAAGACTTGAGTGTCGAATAGGCGAATAAATTTAATCTAAATTGTATTTCATTTATGAATAAAAAAATAACACATTTTTATATTTATTTTATTATATTTACTAAGAAGTGAGTGTTTTTCATTCTAACAAAGAATGATGCTTATGTACATGTTAAGTGATTATCCTTTGCGATCTATTTACTCTTGTTTTCAGAAAATGAATATTTCAAACATTTAGCCTCTAAAAATAAAATATAACTGCACAGGGAGATAAGCATTATTAAGTACGTAGGGGTATCAATCTCCTAAAAAAATAGAATTTTAACGTAGTACGGGCAACAGTTGTAATTGTGAGATTTTATCCTATTTAAACTTATATGAAAAATAAAAACAACCTTTACGAATTTAATCAGTTTATTCATAAAGTTAACTCTCTTCGTTGATATGACTATGTTAAATAAGATATAAATTTCCGTTTATAAAAATATTTTGGTAGACTGAGATAAAGCTATTTATGAAAGTCGGAATTAAAATAAAATGGTTTATAGGATCTACGTAAAGTTATTTATAATTGTATGAACTGAAATAAAGTAATATATAGGATTTTCGTAAACTTATTTGCAACTGCTGGAAAGGAAACAAAGTGGTATATAGGATTTGTTCACTGATACTGAAAAACTATCACCACATTTTCTTAGACCTTCACTATTCAGCTCCTGATATATTATATTTTCTAAGAATGTTTACTGTACACATATTGTGGTATTTACATTATCTCTTTATGAGTTAAAATATTTCAGATAATTCATCATCATGAATGTGCATTTTGTTTAATTCGAAATGTTGAGTTTTTATGCTAAACTCATTATCATTGTTTAGAAGCATAACAAATACTGACTTGTATTGCTATAGATATACAATTTATATCTTTAATGTGCAATTACAAAGTATGAACTTAAAAAAAATGTGAAATATAATGTTACCGTGCTTAAATTTAAGTATTTCATCTAACTTTCTTTTTTTTGTGAAACTTATCATTGAAACTATTTTATCATGAAGTTATAAACTTTCGTAAGCAGAGAATTGTTATGCATGTGTATATATATATATATATATATTTATAAATTCCAGTTTTGCCAAGTATGAAAAAAATAAGTATATGGATATGAACAAAGATGTATTTCTGCTGTTCATGAAGGAAGGTGAATTATTGGCACATGCGTTCACGAAGTTAAGACTAACTCCTTCCTTCCTCAGTGTTTATGTCGATGTTCCGAAATATAAACATTTCTTAAACTGAGTATAATATAATTGTAAGTTGACTAATAAAATGTTGTCAATGAAATATATATATCTATATATATTTGCGTGGCATAAATGTGTGTGTGTTTCAGTTATTTTATATGATCGACCATGGTTCAATGTGCCAACAAATTATTATCGTTACTGATGATAAGGTACTTTACACCTAAACAGTAACTTAATTTTCTTTGCATGCTCACGAAATTTGATATTTGTTGTTTTTTAATTTTGTAAATATACGTGCTCGAGAGTTTTATCAAACAGGCTTTCTCAAATGTATATTTTCAATTTCAGAAGAAATATCTATAAATCGTAATTCAAATAGAAAAGAGAACTTCACTTTTTATTTAGTTCCAAGAAGCAAATAAAATGAATCACTTCACAGATTAGTTTTCATTTTTTAGTAGCGCTTTTTTCGCGTTTATATAACATACAAGTTTTCGAAGATATTTTTAAAAAATACGCTAATAACACATATAGCTCTAGCAAAGGTGCAAAATATCTACAACACATTTATGATATTCAATAGTAAAGTTACAATTGCAACTACACCTTTGTATAAAGGGAAATTGTGACTATAACTCCAGTAAAATACCCAGATAAGTTATAAAGGTCGTTATGTCTGAAATAAATAACAGTCTTAACCATAATGTTTGAATACTGTTCCATATTGATCTTATGGTCTACATGCGCAAGTAAAACAGAGAAGGTAGCATTTGACCGTACAAACATTTACTAGCTGCTATTATGATCTGTAAAGTTGTTTTGAGCATTTATGATTTGGAATCATCTTATTTAAAAAGAAACAAATACATCGATGCTTTATTCAGACAATTTTTCTGTAGTTGATGTAGAGACATGTCTCCTTAAAACATCTAAAATTCTGTACACTTCCAAAAGATTTGCAAATTTATCTGCTCGAGAGTTATTTCATTTTAGCAAACAGAATTTCTCAAAGAGGCATGTATATTTTTAAGTTCAGAAGAAAATATCTATAATCACAATTACTATGAAACTGCTTTTATATTTGGCTAACCAATTTATTTTCTAAATCATTCATATATTTGCTCTGCAATACATTTTCTGTTGAGCCTCCCCTCATTTTGTGGTATCTAATAATCACTCTGAAGAAAAGTAATGATACTGGAGAACTACAGAATAAGCATGATTGAGAAAATTCGTCCTTGATCTATGGCTTGTTTTTTTGTTGAATTGTCTATCGTTCTTCTGATGACTATATTTATCTGCTTTCCAAAATCTTGGAGTTATTGAATCGAAACTTTACTTTAAAGAAAATGGCCTTTTCCATTAATAGAAAAGCTAATGATTAGGAGGAAGAGTATTTTCTGACTATTAGAAAATGGCTGAGGTCTATCTGAAGTTCTTTCATGGACATCAAACCTTTAGAGACTCATAATTTATTTCTAATTGTCGATGCATATCAAGGAAATAGAAATTATAGAATCTGATGAGCATAAACATTGGCTGACCTGGTTCTCTACTGATATTTTAGTTTGACGGGTTTGAAGAGTCTGCGACTGAATTATGTAGTTACTGCTTGAGTCAAGCCATATACTAATCTGAATCCATGACGACGAGAAAGTCACTTAAAGTATAAATAGATAATTTTTTTAATTTAATTTTAATACAAGTGTTAATACCCATACCATCCGTCTTGATATACTAATCAGAGTGGTTCAATTTCAGATTACAAACATGCGACCTCTTGCCAACTGAAAGAAAATAAAGATTTTAATTATGTACAATGTCCACAGCCAAGTGAGACAGCAAGCATAAAATTGTAAAGATGGCGAACTATCATATAATTTTGATCAGTAGATAATTCTAAGCAAAATTAAAATCTACAGTGAAAGTGATTAAAATTAATTAAATATCTTTGAAAACTACACATTTTAAATTACACGTATAACACTTATAATAAGTAGTGACAATTTTATTATAATCATTAATTGCTACAGGAAGATAGTCGTTTTATTTAAGGTTATTATTCTATTTCGACAGGAGAATGTTTTTTTTTTCGATTTTGCCAAATATATATATCATATTCTCGCAAACAAATGAAAATTAATGGCATTAACAATGTGACCAAATTGATACCATTTATCAACCTTTTCCAGTTAAGCGTAACACATTTTCTTCGTTGTATCCTGCGTTTTATAACATTAGGAAACTACAAGAAAAGTGAAAATAATCTAGTTGTGTACAGATGGTTTTATCATATCAGTTAGTACCCCGCTGGTATAGAGGTAAGTCTACGGATTTACAACGCAAAATAATTTTTTTTTCATATAGATCGTTCTTTAAAATACGAAAAAGAAGAAATCATCAATATATACAAGTTTTCCAACTGATGTGTGATATAAGTCTATTTCTTAAGAACTTGATTAAAGTACTTTGTTCAGAACAAATGGCGCTTGTAGTAAAGATTTCAGAATTGTATCTCGTGCCACTTATCACGGATACATATGATGAACTAAGATTTTGGTTACTATTGATGAGTAACATGACTATTTTTCTGTATCAACCATGTTTTACAAGCTCTCCACAGCGTTATGCCTGCAGGCTTATAGCTCTAGAAATCGGGTTCTGATACCTGGAATGAGTAGAGTTTTGGTAGCCTCTTGCGTTGTTCTGTGCTAAATTACAAACAAACAACAAAGAAGTCTTTTTTACAAAGAATGTTGTTACAGTCTAACTTACCTATTACACCTCACATCGACTTTAAATTTCCCACTTAGCTAATAAATCAAAATATTTTGAGACAGTAAATGATACCCCTCTCACCTGTTAATCACTTTTCTCCTCAATGTTGTGTTCGAAGTGTTAATTTACAGGCACCCTGTTCCTAGGTGCTGTGATAGGTTTAAACTATGAACAATTAAAAAATACTCATGCATGTATTGTACATTGTAGAAAGATTGGTTTACTTTAAGAACAAAACAAATTTAGATTATTTATCGAAATATTAAAGAAGCAGTTAAAATGTTAATATCTTATTAACTTTATTAACAATCAATATGTTTTTACACTTAAATTGTGGAATAAACACATGGTGTGATTATATAAGCTTAAAGAAACTAACTACGGTTATTTGCATACATTTTTGCATCTAAGATCTAGTTTATGTTGTATGTGTTTCCGACCCAGCCTTGAAGACGTATGAAAATATGAAAACTGTAAAAGGTACGTTTATACTCCAAACATAATCACCGATTTTTTCATTTATATTTGAAAAAAATATAGTTTTACTGTAGACATAGCATGTAGGTGTTTTGGTTTGTTTTAACAGATTTTAAAATAAATACTATTTTCTTGATATGACATACTTGATGAAATATATATTGAAAAATACGAAAATATGAAAAATATATTTAAAAATACGAAAATATGAAAAATATATTGAAAAAGATGAAAATATCAAAATTATGTTGAAAAATATGAAAAATGTATTACACATTTGTTAAGGAATAAGAAAAAAGGGATTTTTGAGAAACAGTTCCTCGAAAAGTACTTAATTATCTCAATAGTAGTTCCTCATTACATATTGTCAAATAAACCTAATTTGTTTTTAAATAAATTCGAACTGTATACAAATATTTAAGCGTTTAACTTTTTTGCTGTTATTTTTAACTCTATTTCCGAGTTTCTTGTTTTAGTGTAAAACTATACACTGTGCCATCTGCACTCTGTAACCATGAAGAATCAAACCCCACATTTTTACTCCTTAAACCTAGATATTAATCATTGACTCACAAGGGAACTTTTTGTGAATTTATAGAATATTCTTTTGATAAAAGGGAATTTACAATAATGATATTGGAAAGAAACACAGTATTATTTGTTTATTTCTTTATAAATTTAGCTCTCTCTGTTTTTTCTTTAATTGCATTAGGCAAGAATTACAGCAAACATTAGTAATATTTACGCATAAGAAAAATGTTTGTTAAAAATACAAATTATTGCCTTTTTCTTCTTGGGCACATTTCACAGAAGGGACATGTAATTTATCTAATGACCATCTTAAAGGGTAACTTTCAATCAATACTTTTATCCTGTTCTTAAAATCTTCAAAAGTAGATATATTTTTCTTGCAAAAACTTAAACATTTAACTTGTGCTTTATTATTTTTTTGAAATTTTGAAAAGTATTTTGAACACAGAACCAGAAAAATTTGTTTTTTAAACTTTAAAGATACTTGTGAATAGAAGCTCTTTAGGGTTAATTATTAAAAGTAAATATTTTTCTATTTTACAGATAGTAAATATGTTAGAAAATAATAGGTATTCACTGTAACTAACCAGCCATAGATACCTGCAATAAACGAACTAAGTAATGTGCCTTGATTTAATTTTTATAGAAAACTTATATTGGGAAGCTGAGAGTGAAATGTTTAGATATATAAGTGGACACATTATGCTTTTCCATCAATCCTGTATACCATCATTTAACTGGTTATATGCATCACTAGCATTTATTTTTTACACCATATAGCTAAACGACTCTTCTGTGATATATCTTTTAATGTTTAATCAAACCTTGTATTTATTTATAACTCATTTTGCTTAGACTTAAAAATATTAATTTCTTGAAACGTCACACTGAAGAAGTTTCATTTAAATGTAAAACTTCTCATCTGCTCTTTAGGTATTATTGTTTTTTTAACATACTACAAAATTAATGTTTGTTTGAAAATACTGTATGAGGATAAAAAGCGACATGAAAATTTTCCAACTCATGACAGAAAATGTAAATAAACAAGAAAAACGTACGAACTTAAACAAACGCCTTTTGGTATTTCTAGATGATACTATGACAATCAAAAACTATTTTATTAACTATTCGTATTTTTATAGCGCTCAATTGGTTCAAAAATATTATACAGTTATCAATATATTAAATACAAAATATATTTATCAAGTATTACAAAAAGCAAATAGGTTACGTACACCCTTGTGCAAATTAATTGAAACAAATGGCCATTTTACAATATTTTGTTGGACCCGCTGATTTCCTTTAATAGTCATTTTTCACACAGACGGCGTCATTAACTGTGTTTTGCAGTACGGTCGATCTATTTTTGGGATATATGACGAAATTTTGAGGAATATTACGTCATTCGAAATTGCGTTAGATGGGCAAAGAGACCAGTAAAAAACAACTTACCAACTCATTTAAGAAAAAACGGTATCAATGGGGTCTGAAATACAATAATTGGACGCAAAAACAATGGAGGAAGTTGTTATTCAGTGACAAGACCCATTGTTTCGTACAGGGTCAAAGAAGTCTGCATGTTCGCAGTTCTCCAGGTGAAAAACTTCGAGAATCTCACATCAATCAGTTCGTGAAACATCCTTTGTAGAAGATGCTTTGGGGCTTTTTCAGCTACTATGGCGTCGGAGAGTTACATATCGTAGAAGGTATGATGCGAGTACTACACTACATCGAAGGTTTGCAGAGAAGAGTCGTTCCAGAATTGAAAAAGAGATTACCAGATGGATCTGGCATTTTTAGCAAGATCTGGTTCCGTGCCAAACATCGAATTTTTTTAAGAATTTTATGACTACAACGCAAATAAAGGTGATGGACTGGCCTGGAAACCCTCAAGACTTAAATCTTATTGAAAATATTTAAGCAATTTGTAAAGAAAGACTTCGAGGAAAAAACTGTACTATAAAAGATAAGCTAATTGAGGCCATAATTGAGGTGTGATACTGCAATCCAAAAATTAGTAAAGATTGCAGTCAACTCGTGGATTCGATACCAAAGCGAATTAATGATCTTCTGAAAACTGAAGGCGGTCATATCATGTATTAATTTGTAAGTAATTTTTGGATTCTCAGAAATAAAACGCAAGAACTTGAAAAAATCGTAATTTTCCATCTTGTTTCAATTAATTTGCACAAGGGTGTATTTAGAAGACGCACTTATATGGTTGTTGATCTGGAATACACTAGTTTGTTGAAAGTATCAGAGCCCTAGCTATGATTTTTATCAATCTGTAAATATATTGTAATTTTGATGAATTTTAATATTGTCAATTTATTTTTTGCACTTAGCTCAAAGCTGGTCGATGGCCATCTGTGTAGCTGTCTCTAAATCTCAAGTAATAATTTGTTAGAAGTTAAGCACAAAGCTGTACTTATCTGTATGTGGGCTATCGGTGCTTAATTTCAAACAGAAGATTATTCTAATTGGATAATGAGATTTTACTCTAACTTTTATAAAACACCCATGACCTCCAGCGTACAATTTCTTTGTTTTTATTTGTTTTTCAACTACCAAACACTGAATTCACAGTTTGTCACGTTAACCACTGGACCGCTAAAAATCATAGAAAAGGTTGCAGATAAGTAAGAAACTGAAAAATAATATTTTAAAAGGCTCTCCTGATAAGATCTTCATTGAATTTCGAATGAGATATGAGAAGCTTACATGTATTTGTATTTTTGTGTTATATCTGTTATATTTGTTAATAGTTTAGTGTAATAAATTATACAAGCTGTTAACTAGTTCTATACGTGGTTTGTCTAAGTAGGTTTTACATTTAGTTTGTCTACAATAGAATAAGTAGAGGACCAGAGTAAAATAATTTTGTATTCACTCAGTTTCAGTGATGTGAATATAAAGGGATACTATAGAATAAGCATTAATTAAAATCAGCACGTTTAATTAATTGTAAATTTCAGCTACTTTTCTTGATAAATTTAGTATAAAAGTTGCAGTTAATATTCTATTGTGAAATTACAGTTAAATTTAATCTACAGCGCTTATAGCCACTTCTTGGTAACAAATAGTATAATTGTAATTAACTTAAATGTGTTTGTTCATTTGTTTTTGGAATTTCGTACAAAGCTACTCGAGAGCTATCTGTGCTAGACGTCCCTAATGTAACAGTTGTTACGTATTTTTTATGTTTTATGTTCTTCGTAGACTAAACGCAACAGAAAAACACAGATAACAGCTTGTATAATTTATTACACTAAACTATTAACAAATATAACAGATATAACACAAATTATATATAATAATAGTGACAGATATTAAGTTATAACATTCGAAATTAATTACAAAACAAAATAATATTAGTTTCAAACTTCAAAATTAATCACAATACAAAACGGTACTGGCCTGTATCTAATATAATGATCTAAAATTAAAGTCTCAAATTCCAGTCTAGGGTGTGAATTTGGTCCCACGAAGTAATTCCGAAACAGTTCACAGTTCAATAAAATCGCCGTCTCTCAGCTCAAGCAGTAATTCAGATGTATCGTAGAGATTGACGAAATAAAATCACAGCTTACGTAGATCTAACTTTTGTCACAAATCCAAGTTGAATAATCACAGCAAACACTTAATCTTTCTCAAATAACTAAAGCTGATGCCTGAATCTCACTCTTATTCTTCGAATAAAACTAATGACTGAATCTATCTTCTTTTTTCGAATAAAAACTGATGACTGAATCTCTCTCTCTTTTTTCGAATAAAAACTGATGACTGAATCTATCTCGCGTCACCGTCTTTTGTACCGATAGGCCTACATCTCGAACAATCTTGAAATTTCCATACAACTCCAGAGCTATCCATGCATATCCGTTCTTGCACGAGACTACACGTCTAGACACGAAGTCACCAGCACTCATTTACAAACATATGATTGGTCTACTTAATTCAAGAAAATTCTAAAATGTTACTCTAAATGAATAACAAAATATTAGCTTAAACTTCGAAACAATAATATCAATATGGAAAAATGAATAATAGAATATACATATACATAACATAGTGTAAGACAAGAGGGAAGACAGCTAGTCATCACCACCCACCGCCAACTCTTGGGCTTCTCTTTTACCAACAAATAGTGAGATTGAACGTCACTTTATAACATCCCCACGACAGAAAGGGCGAGCAAGTTTG
Organism: Carcinoscorpius rotundicauda; assembly: GCA_011833715.1. NCBI lineage: Eukaryota > Metazoa > Arthropoda > Merostomata > Xiphosura > Limulidae > Carcinoscorpius > Carcinoscorpius rotundicauda. The sequence goes on along the minus strand of CM022396.1, from coordinate 35,949,650 downwards.
GCGCGGCGGGGATGCGAACCCGCGACCTTCAGATTACGAGTCGCACGCCTTAACTTAAATGTGTTATGGCTATAATTATCAAACTTTGCCCAAATAATTGCGTATCTATACATTATGAAGGTTAAAAGTTGATTTTATATCACTATGAGTAGACTAATATTTGAAAAAGTTAATAAAGACATATTTTAATTTCAGTGGCTGTTATTACAAGCTGTTTACTAGTTTAGTAACAAAGACTGGTTTCACAGAAGAGGTTATACATCCTTCTGCTTCTCTATAAAGGTGTCATATAATAATAGAACGAGGAAATTGAAAAAAAATAATCTGAATAGACGTGATATTACTAAATAAGAATAAAAAATATATGATTCTTAAATAAAATGCGAAAGCTTGCAGCTTGTTCAGGACAAATATATTAACTAGAAATGAAAGCATTTATACGATGACTGAAGTAAATTCTATACAAGAAATGATTGGATGTTCAGTATATATATTTATATATATATACGTGTTTTTTATTTTCCGATTTTTTATAGTACTCAGTTTCAAACACCAACAAAAATATTTTCTTTAATAATCCTTGTATATTGATATTTCACACTGTATTAGCATTTTTTGTTGTTGTTTGGAATTAAGCACAAAGCTACACAATGGGCTATCTGTGCTCTGCCCACCACGGGTATCGAAACCCGGATTTTAGCGTGTAAGTCCGCAGACATACCGCTGAGGCACTGGGGGGCCTATACTAGCAAAAAGTCATTCTATCATTATTCATTAATATATATACCTTTACTTTTCATAAATAATTTTAATCTTTAAGACTTTATTAATACTAGTTAAGACAGTAGTTAATGCATTTGAAGATATTTTATGTGATGGTTATTACCTTATTTTTATAAAATAATCCAACTTTAAACACGTTAACATTCAGAACAAGATAAAAGCGTTGTTGTAAAACTCTTAGCTAATTGTATTATGAGCTTTAAGAAACTTTGGGAAATTGTAACGAACGGAATTTTAAGTTAATAAAAAATAGTGAATTAAATTACCTAAAAGCTGGCGTAAACTCAGTCTTTATTCATTGTTTGAGGTGATAATAGGCACTCTGGTAAAAATAAAAAATAAAACAAAACAATATAATATAATATGAAAAACATTAGAATGAATTGATTTTCGTATGAGTATATCTTTTTTGTTTATTATAATTACGACAATACCTTGAAATAGGTGACAAAACTGCAAGAATAACGTATTCTGGGTTCTATATATTTCATCTTGGATAATGTAACTTATAAGTTAATAGTAACTTACTGAGTAAAATAAAATAGAAAATTTATTAGAGTAACAAAAGAAAGGTTTTGTGTAGAATTTAAAAGGAATATTATTGTTATACTTATTGTTTGTGTTCACACTGTAACAAACCAATCATCTACTCTTATGTTGCACCTTATCTATTTGAATAATTTTGGAGTTTATAGCAAGGAGCAACACAGATGTTAAAATTAATGTGATGAGAAAATTTCTTCATTGAAGAGGTTCTTTTTGGTTCATATTACATTTCGTGTTTTTCTTTCAGAAATCTTAAAGATTAAGGCCGATTAGTACCACAAAGAAAACGATGAGATATTTTGTATGGCATGTCGTCCAGCTTCTCGTGTACAGCACAAGATTGAACAATGAAAAACATAGCAGATGTTGGTTAAAGAATTTAATACATCATGACATCATTTTTCAACTAACTGAGCATAGTAGTTAATTCATTGTGAGACTATCTTTCTAATTGTTTTTGTTTGTTTTTTGAATTAAGCACAAAGCTACACAACGGGCTATCTGTGCTTTGCCCACCACGGGTATCGAAACCCGGATTTTAGCGTGTAAGTCCGTAGACATACCGCTGAGGCACTGGGGGAAAATCTTTCTAAAATCTAATAAAAATATATTCAGCAAGAATACTAAGAATAAGATAGTTTAGTTTATGTTATTATGACGTATTAGTGTTACTTGAAAGCATATTCTGCAATTTATTAAATTATTAGTTCATATATAATTTTGGAAAGATGTATGGACGGTTTATTAAATATTGCTTTGTAATAGCGTAGGGGTTATTTATTACTGATAGACGAACAAGTACGAAATTATCAGGCAAGATATCTTAGGAAGAATTCATCTGCAACACTCACAAAAATGAAGTGACAACAAGGGTCATTTAATATTGAAATAAAATCATCAAAATTATTCTGAAGTTACTACATCTTAGAATGAATAAAAACTTCTGAGAACCTGACTATTTTTGAAAGTAAGGGTAAATGTTATTCAGATTCTATACATTTAGTCATAGTACTTAACCTAATGCAGATTATTTTGTTATGTATAAAGCGTTTGGAATGCCATGTCGTGTTGTGTTTGGATTTCCATATCTATTATTTATATTTCCATATTTATATTATTGTTTTGAAGTTCAAACCAATAAAATATACGTTGTTATTCATGTAGAAATTTTTAGAACTAGGTAGATCGATCATTTGTAATGGCCTGGTGTCTGTACGAGACGATTCTAGATTACTCTGGAATGCTGGGAAGTTACGCTATTGTTCGAGAACAGTAGGCCTACTTGTATAAAAACAGACGGTGACGCGAGAAAGAAAAAAGAAAAGTCAGTCATTCGTTTTCATTTGATTCAAGAGATATTGTCTTCGTTTGAGAAATTTTCAACGTTTGCTGTGTGTTTATTCAACTTGGATTTATGACTGGAGCTAGATCTACGAAAGCTGTGATTTTATTTCGTCAATCTTTACGATTCATTCGAATTACTGGTTATACTGAAAGTCAACACGTACAGTTCTGTTTAGGGGTACCGAGGCAAATTGGAAAACGACAAATTCGAGACATTCATCGAAAACACCGTAAAAAGTACTTCGTCATTCTCCATTCAAACTTCGGAATTTCTTCGTGGGACCAAATTCACACCCTAGACTGGAATTTTGGATTTCTGATCTAGACTTTTGGATTTCATTCTGGATCATATTATTAGACACAGGCCAGTACCATTTTGTATTGTAATTAACTTTGAAGATTGAAACTGAATATCTGTCATTGTTATTATATAATTTATGTTATATCTGTTACATATATAATAGTTTATTGTAATAAATTATATAAGCTGTTATCTGTATTTTCTGTTACGTTTTTTATGTATGTAGACTGAACGCAACAGAAAGACACAAATAACAGCATTCCAGAGTAATCTAGATTCGTCTCGTACAGACACCAGGCCATTACAAATGATCGATCTATCTAGTTCTAGAAATTTCTACATGAATAATAACGTATATATCTAACGCTTTAAAAACAGCACAGAGTAATCTCCATTAGTCTCGTACAGACACCAGGCCATTACAAATGATCGATCTACCTAGTTCTAAAAATTTCTACATGAATAACAACGTGTATTTTATTGGTTTGAACTTCAAAACAATAATATAAATATGGAAATATAAATAATAGATATGGAAATCCAAACACAACACGACATGGCATTCCAAACGCTTTATACATAACACTTCTTACTGATATTTATTCCAGCTATTACTTGCTGAAAAGTGCCTATTGGTTCATAAAGACAAAAGTAAATTAATAGGAACCATAAACAAACTACAAGTACAAAGCGCTATTCTTTATAGATGCAGCAATAGTGAGTATGGTACTTCTGTCTCTCTGTCTGTCTGTTGGTTTTGGAATTTTGCACAAAGCTACTCCAGGGCTATTTGTGCTAGCCGTCCCTAATTTTGCAGTGTAAGACTAGAGGGAAGGCAGCTAGTCATTACCACCCACCGCCAACTCTTGGACTACTCTTTTACCAACAAAAAGTGGGATTGACCGTTCCATTATAATGCCCTCACGGCTGGGAGGGCGAGCATGTTTGATGTGATTCGGGCGCGAACCCGCAACCCTCAGATTACGAAGCGTACGCCTTAACGCGCTAGGCCATGCCAGGCCTGTACGGTACTTCACTTTGCTTCTTTTCAAGCATGTAACGTTCAGTCAATATCCACATAATTGTATTTTATAAAAAAAGTAAAAAGTAAATCAATATTAAATATTTTCAGGAATCAGGCAATTTTATGGCTAGAGCCATCTAACAAATGAATGCAAATTATTATTGCACTGGAGAAAAGATCATTTGGTAAATAAGTTGGGATGGAATAAAAAATCACTCTAGGCTAAAACAGACTTTGGGCTTTACATGATTCGAAGACAACACAGAGTAGATTTTTTAGAAATATTTTATCAAAATACTAAGTGCTGAAATTTTTTAGAGTTTGATATATTTCATAGAACTAGCTGCTGAGTTTCGATAGAAGACAGTTAAATAGTATAGTGTCATGGTGAGAACTGTGATTACAGTGTGGCTAGACCAAGTCCTGATACTCCTATTCAACTTTAGTTGATGACAATCGATACAAATTTGACTATAAATGTAGCTGCATTTGTTGTAATATTTTGGTCTGGCTATATAATGCAATAATGAAATTTAAGGACCACATAATTTCTTACAAAAAGCAAACATTCCGCCCACCTATTCCCACCAAACGTTTAACTGGAATGGATATTTATAACTTCTATGTATATTTAGATGGAAAAATCTTGTTTCATAAAGGCGCCACTTCAGAGACTTTGAGTACCTTAAAATTAGTTATAGGTAAGCTATTCAATATCATCAAGAAATTATGCATACTCCATATAAGAGCTACAGCCTGTTATTCTTATTAGAAGGAGTTTTTCCTCAAACCAAGGTTGATGCACTTCCTTCATGTCAAAGATAGGCTTATTTTTTTCATATTGAGTCGTATGTACCGTAACTAGTGTTGACGTAATCTATTAAGAAATTTTAAAATCGATTGCAGAAACCGAAAAAATCTGACCGTAGATCTTGTTGATCTATCATTTCAAATTTAGAGTGTGTTAGTGCAAGTAATCGCTATGTAGTTTTCCACGAATGTTTGAAATAAATCAAACGTTAAGATCCACTATCAAACCTACTGTTGAGCTACTAAATTGTAAAATTCTCTTCCCCATTAATACAATTTAACACACAACGTTCAAACATTTATATGACCTAGATTAATATAATACTTTTGTTTTTCTGTTCTGAAAATTTCGAAAACTATTTCTAAGTAACCATTGTTAAATAAGGTAGTACTTCTCATAATATGGAATGTAATTAATACAACAAAAAACACGTCTTTAAAAAACGGACAGAACAAATTGAATTTCAGGCACGCAATATACTAAACAAACCAATTACTACAGAATTTCCAAACCAATATTTGTTAACTACAGATATAAACCTACTATTCGCCTTTTGTTATCGATGAACATGTTCTTAATAAGAATATCACATAAGGGTTGTAGGCAAGCTTAATTTAAATACATGTTTGCGTAGGGACACGTGCCGTTCACAAAAAGGAATATAAGGGCTCCAGCATAGTGTGCACAAGGTGAAATATACACACACAAATGTGGGTTAAATTAATCATTTTGACACTCAGATCAGTCAAAGTGACATGTACGAATGAACTTGAACGTGTAAATTCATAGTCTAGCAATGTTCAGCTGTCATGGTATAAATGTTTTAAGTAAAGTTGCATACCTAATTGGCTTAGTGTGATTATTCCCTAATAATGTGTTTGTAGTATAAGAAACATGCTTCTATATTATTTCCATTTTATAAATACTGCAAAATACCTTCAACCTACATAGTAAAAATATTACTGATTATTTATTTAAAAATAATAGTTTGTTTTTTATCAAATATATTCCAATGACAATTCATTGTCAAATAGGATTACATTAAGTTTTATGACTGTTTATACTTCATACGTTCCGGAGCCCACAAACTTTCTTGTTAGTGATATGTAATAACGTACACCGTAATAGCTAATGATGAAATAAACATGTGCCATACGTTCTGTAGAATACATTTTAAAATATCTCAGTGTTTGTAGACGTCAAAAGATGGTAAATGAATCAGAAGGTTTGATCTAGTTATTTCAACTCGTAACATGCACAAACTGTTGTAAAAATTAACATTTTGACGTTCCCCTATCTTATTCTTCAATAAAAATTGATTTTTCTATGCAAAAAAATAAGATATTTATATTATAGTTTATTCTTAAAATACCAATGCATATTGTATAGATATTCTAAAATTTGGCATAAGAGATGTAAAATTATATTTTATCAGTAGCTAAAGAAATGTAGAGAATAAATATCTTGATGCAAATAAATTAAGATGAATTAGTTTTGCAAGAAAACAGAGTATGATGTTTTTAGACGATCTTTTTAAGAACATCAGACAATCTATTAATTGTTTTATATCGTAAATAGATGACAAGATTTTGTCATTAACGAACATGGTGAATAATAATTTTAGGTATTTAACAAAAGAAAACACCCAGTTTTATCAACATGCCTTTAGCTACATGGTATTGTTGATTGTAATTTGCATATTTACTGACTGTGTTCCTTTATATTCAATACTATGATGTCACATTGTTATAGTTGAGCATCATACTTTTCACAGCATATGATGACTAGCTATGAATGCATATATTGAAGGTTTATGGTACCTTATGTTGTTGGTAACCGCTTATGGTACTTTACGTTTGATTATTTATAATACTTAATATTAGTTTCTGACGATACTATTGCTGAACAACCTTAACACCTTGTTTTTCCTAGATATTGTACTATAACTACAAGAATTAAGAGACCTGATATTGTTTAACTATAGTATTTTAAATCCATAGATCATAGGACGTTTCTGCTGAATGAATTACTTTTGATATTACAAAACGACTGATAACAGCTTGATAACATTAAACTTCACAAAAGATGTATTACGCATGTTAAATTGATCTTTAACCACAAAATAGTAGCCATCCTTAACCTATTTTTAAAGCAAGTCCATAAAAAATGTATCCAATGATGTTCTCGTAAAACAGTTTATTTTTTTACGTGAAATGTTGTCGAATCTTTCTATCTGCCATATTTTTTGATATTGCATGTGATCATAAAATAATTAGTAAGTTATGATACCAAATAGGTTTTTATTTATTATAATGTCTTTATAAGTTTCTGGAAATACGTAAATATGAAACAAAAGATTAGGTACTGTAATTATCAGATGGACGACTGAACAAATGTTATTTTTAATAAATACATTTATATATAAATATTTTATTTTAAAGAATGACTTACAGTTTGCAAATCACCATCAATGATCCCCAGAATTTACTATTTTTGACTTTTTCAAGTGTAACTTCTTTATAATTTTGGTAGTTCTGGTTGTATCAAGGACTATCTGCTCTAGTCATCCATAATTTAGTACTTATAGACTCGAGGGAATGCAGTTAGTCAACACCATGCACTATCAACTCTTGGACTATTTTTTTACCGACGAATAGTAAGATTGATCGTTGCATTATATAACAGCACCATATATAAAACAGTGAACATGATCGATTCCACACCTGCAGGATGCAAGTCAAGAGCCTTAATCGTTAGGCCACGCGAAGTTCTGGTAATTCTGGATTCATGAGAACAGCCAAGAAACAAACAACTTGTCACAGCTATTTGGTATTATTTACAAAGGTGTAACTACTTTCTATTATTTAAACTGTTGATTTTTTTTATTTAGGTTAATTTACTCACCCATTTTCAAAAGATCATAAACTTACTTCGTTTTCTTTCTTTTTACTGTTGTTTTTGTTGAACAACACTATACAATGATTTACTTGAGCCAGCTTTTCCCACCATGGGTATCGACATTCCATTCTTAACGTTGTAAGCTTTTATTTTTAGTGCTGAACCCATTTTAGGTATTATCTTTAACCGACAAATTATTAGATACGGATATCAGTTCGTCTTTGGATAAACAAAGTGTTAATCGAGCAAGTCTATACAATCTGTAGTCGATTGGAACATCGAATCCTAGTTTGTTTACCATTTTATATTTGTAAGGAAGCAAAAAAAACGGTTATTTAAAGTCTTGATTAGTAAACGGAAATTTACGTTTTGACGATGAAAGAAATATTAATGCAATTTAGTCACTGAGATATATTATCGCGGCCAAATATTTAGTATAATATATGAACTAGCACTTGTATAATCCTAACATTGAGAATTATAGTTATGATGAAAGTATTTACGTCTCCTTCGAATTATTTAACAAAATTGAATGATTGGTTTGTTTTGAATTTCACGCAAAGCTATACGAGGGCTATCTGCGCTAGCCCGTCCCTAATTTAACAGTGTATGTGTTTTGTGTTTTTCTTATGGCAAAGCCACAAAGGGCTATCTGCTCAGCCCACCGAGGGGAATCGAACCCCTGATTTTAGCATTATAAATCCGGAGTCATATCGCTATACTAGCGGGGGGCATTTTAACAGTGTAAGACTAAAGAGAAGGCAGCTAGTCATCATCACCCATAGCCAATTCTTGGTCTGATCTTTTACCAACGACTAGTGTGATTGGCTGTAACATTATAACGCCTCCACGGCTGAAAGGGGAGCATGTTTGGTATGACGGGGATTCGAACCAACGACCCTTTAGTAAGGAGTTGAATGCCTTAACCACCTGAGCATGGCGGGCTTAGGTTAAATGAATCACGTTAAACAATATTGTAAATAAAAGCCATGGAATAATTAATACCATCTCAGTCCAACTGCATCACACTGAGTTGATTCTCGAAAAGATTTGAAAATGTCTATATAAATCATGGAATGTGCTGCTGATATAATGTACTACTACTATTATAACATCCAACTGTGATATGATTTTGTAGTTTCATTGATTAATTAAGAAAAAGGTTTAAATAATAAATGTGGATAGATAGATATATTTTTAAGTATGTATTCTTCCTAAAATTATATGCTGATGCGAAACTTTGGCAACTGGTGTATTTTGTAATATTTTAATCAAAATAATAGCGTTCGTAAGATAAATTTTTTATGCAAATTACATGAAACAAATATTTCGATCAAATACTATTTTTATTATATTTCACGGGAAACTAAACTAGTTTGATGATTTTTGTGGAATAATAATCATACTTTAATTTATTTCTAGCAGTAACTTCCAACATCAATATATTAGAACATATATGGAGCTTCTTACACATTTCAATGCGCAAATCCTAACATGCTCTTTTTGGTGGCTGTGAAGTGTAGTTTCCACTACAAATGGCTTCGTGGTAAAGTTGCGATGTCCAAAACATACCATTCTTCCTTGCTTGCTTTCCATAAATCAACAGATATATGAGAACGATAGTTTCTTAACGCTTGCTTCAACAGTCCAATCGAACGGAAATATATAACGTTATTTGTGACCAATAAGTCTTCTTGTGAATAACTGTTTCATTCTCCAGTATCTTGGTATATGTGGTGGTTGAAAAGACAAAATGTAGATGCAGCTTGTGTACATGTGACTAGTGTCCCATTTCACACGGAAATGCCTCCCGCTAGAGAAGCGGTATGTCTCCGGATTTACAACGCTAAAATCAGGGGTTCATCAAATAGCCTTTTGTGGCTTTGCTATAAGAAAAACACAAATACAGACGGAAATATTTTTTTAAATTTTGTTTTCTGGCTTATAATCTGTGAGAAGATATCACATTTTGCCTACCACGAATGGGATTACTACTACGATTCTAAATCTCTGTTTGAAAATTCTAACTCTCCAATCTTAGCATAGTTTTATGTATGAACATTTTGCATCGGAAAGGGCTGTTACATAACCTTTTCATTTGCAATCAATTTTCGGTAACATCACACTACTATATAACTCTAGATAATATACAGTTCTGATACATTTCTTTTTTTCTGTGATTTTATTATGGCTATGACGAAACTTAACGATTTGTTTAGTCAAATTTATTTTAATATAATGTACTCAACCTTCCGTACTTACAATATCAAAGCTATAGTTTTAAATAACTTTTATTTATCACGTCATATTCTTCCCGTGTCAAAACAACACATTTGGTATGGATGAGATGTCACTTCACAGCGAGTTAATCTCTTGCTAACAGCTGATACCTATTGCGGCCTGGCATGGCCAAGTGCGTAAGACGTGCGACGCGGGGCGCAGGTTCACGCCCGCGTCGCACTAAACATGCTCGCCTTCCCAACCGTGGGGGCGTTTAATGTGACGGTCAATCCCACTAAAAGAGTAGCTGAAGAGTTGGCGGTGGGTGGTGATGACTAGCTGCCTTCCCTCTAGTCTTACACTGCTAAATTAGGGATGGCTAGCACCGATAGCCCTCAGGTAACTTTGTGCGAAATTCCAAAACAAACAAACAAACAATGATACCTATGTACAGTTAAGTAGACTGGAGCAGTTTAGGTAAAGTATCTTACTAAGGATCATTCTAAATGTTCCATAGGAAAGGAAAGCTAACTAATAAATCGGATAGTTACCGACCAGTTTGTCTGGCCACCTAAATAGGCAAAGTTATTGAATTCATAATAAGTAGCAGATTATCCAAGTTCTTTAAAATCGCATCTAAATTCCCCGACAAACAACAGATCATTTAAATAAACTAACTGAACAATATTAAATAGTTTCAGTAAGATCAAATTCACTGTCTGCTGTTTTGCTGTTTTCAATTAAGCACAAAGCTACACAATGGGCTATCTGTGCTCTGCCAACCACGGAAAATATTTGACATTATATGGCATGGTAATTCCGTATGCATGAAGCCCCCTCCTCCGTGGCACAGCAAAGTATCTGCGGACTCACATCGCTGAGATTCAGGTTTCGATACTCGTGGTTGGCAGAGCAGAGATAGTTTATTGTGTAGTTTGTGATTAATTTCGAATAGTCAATCAATCAACCGTATATCTGGAATGGAACTAAGGCGCCGAAAATCTTCGTTTTGCCATATGAAAAATGAAGAATATATGTAGTTGGCACATACTCAGAGTATTTTACTACTGAGGCAAATTATGTCTCTGTTATTTATGATGTATATTAACAATATGGTTTTTACAGATCCAAACACGGATTTCGTTTCTTAATTCGCGAATGGTATGGCTATTACCTACACATTTTATAGTAGTTACAGATCTACAATCTCAGTTACATAGAACAGTCGAACACTGTCAAAATATAAAATAAGAATAACCCATATAGTAGTGTTCATTAAACTAGTTAAAACCGAAACATTCACTCAAATTATGCTTACAGAACTATTATCCAGACTGTTACATCTGCAAATATTTTAGTGTTGATTTACGATTGTAAATTAGCGTGAGAGAAGAACATAAATGAAATAAGAAAAAGATTTTGGAAAGTGTGAACTATGTTAGGAATTTTACAGAAGAACAACGGTTGAAAACAATATTGAAATATACTCTCTATATATAAAACCAGTATAAAGTAGATAAATGTTGCACTCACACAAGTAAATTACAAACGGTACAATGTTTACTGCTCATGACAGAATTTAAAGTACCCAGGACTAAATTCTCATTTTTGTTGCTCAAATACGTAAACTTAAAGCTACAATCTGACTGTCTTCTACAGAAAGAAATCCAAACAAAATGTGTTTATATCTATCATAAATATAATGAAATGCCACATACGTCTAGCAGGTAATCATATAATCAGCTTAAATAATTTTCAGTGTATAAAAATTCCTAGTTGTTCGGTTTAGTGAGAGTGTGGGGCTATCTATGGAAATATTTGCGATATGCAAGACTTTAACACGAAACAAATGAACTGATAATAATAACAACATAGTAAAAGCTAACACTATTACATTCATGAGCATGAAGCTGGAAAAATGTATTCGGGTTGCTGGGTATAAACACTGATCCTTGTGTGGTGATAAAAATTAGCAGTTTCTTGAATGATCCAAAACACAATATAAAATCAAAAACCGCTTTTTCTATTCTTGTAATGAAATAAGAGATGAATTTAAAATTATTTGAGATATTCATCTAATTTGGTATCACACTGCATAGCTGTTTATGTTAAATTATTTTCATGTTCAAATTTCATTATACTTTTCTTCCATTAGAGCTTTTCTGTTTGCACGTGCGCATACAAGGAGATGTACATAAAACAACAAACTAAAGAATGACTATAAAATTTAATGCCTGAATATATGAGAATAGTTTTGTCAATATGGATTGAAATCATAGAAAAATAAGATAAAATTTATTATTGAAGCAGCCCGAAAAAAATACCCTGCAATACAGACCAATGTCTGTATCAACTACGTGGTTTCTTTCAAAAGTCACTTTTCCTTCTATGAAAAAGTCAATGTTGTGGAAACTTAAGAGTCGTGTCTAATTGTCCATTTTTATAACATACGTTTTTACTTTTTTCATCAAATGTTTTTTTAATAAACTTAGTTCGTTGTAATTTCATTCGGCGAAATACTTTAAATCCACACTTACATTTTACAATGACAACTTATTTTTGTTTTAGTTTCCTTGGACAGAATCATAAAAATACTGTATCACAGAAAAAAAACAGTTGAAGTGATAAATAAAGAGTTAACATACAAAATTCTAATTAATTTAACTAACCAGCTATAAGTTATATATAGCTACAATATTATGGTATAAGTTAAGTCTGCGTTAAATATGGCGTCCACGAAGGAAGATTAAATGTTCAGCTTTATGAATCGTGTACAGGAGAGTAAATAATAATGCATGGAAATAATTAAATTGAGGTTGCAAAGCTTCAATTGATTGCTTGGAGTTAAACACATAGTTGCACTATGAACTACCCGTGGTCTGTTTAACACGAGTATCGAACGAGGGTTTCTAGCGATGTGAAACTACACTAGGAGGGTACAATATTTCACAGTAAATTTTACTTATTAACGTGTTTTTTAAGTTAAAATATTTTTGTATTTGAGTGTTTAGTTGCACTGCATAAAACTAATATAATATATTAAGTTAAAAGACTTACTATTTTTAAATCTCTCTTATCATGATAAAATCTATCCATGCTTATTGAAAGACTCATAATTTAATAAGAATAATATAATTCACTGATCTTTACCCTTTCAACTTTTCAGTTCCTCAGTACAGTGTTGTTTTTTTTTAAATATGAGAAAGAAATTTTATTTCCTTATTGTGCAACTAATTGTATAAATCTATATTCAATACATAATTTCGGTATAATTTCATACATTAGGGAAAATAATGCTCTGCTGTATAATAACCTGTATAAAGAGAATGTTATTCAGGAACTAAGACATAACGTGTCAAAGTAAGTTATTCTAACTATCAAAAGAATCCATAAAAACAGACCCCGCTAGTACAGCTGTATGTCTCCGAATTTACAACGCTAAAATCAGGAGCTCGATTCCCCTCGGTGGGCTGTGCAGATAGTCCTTTGTGGCTTTACTATAAGAAAACACACACCATAAAAACAGCTCATGTGCAATATACATAGAAAGAGTAAAATATAGTAATAGTAACTCCTTTAGATGAACAGTTTCGTTGCTTTTCATTGTTTAAGCACAAATCTACGCAATGTATTATGTGTTCTATTCTTACCACAGGTATCGAACTCACATTTCTTTCGTTGTAAATTCACAGATGTATCGTTGTGCCTCTAGAATAAGGATTTGGTTTGATTGTTCAATTTTATGCAAGCTACACGGGGGCTATCTGCATTAGCCGTCCCTAATTTAGCACTGTAAGACCAGAGGGAAGTAATCGCCACCCATCGTCAACCCTAGGGCTGCTCTTTTACCAAAGAAAATTGGGATTGACCATCACATTATAACGCCCACACGGTTGAAAGGGCTAGTACGTTTTGGTGTGACGACGATTCGAATTCCTCTCGTAATTTCTCATTTAATCAGATATTTTCAGCGACAATATTTAATATTTTGTCCGCTAGTTGTTACTTTAAAACCTCTCGACCTTCAATGAAGCATTCGATAATTTCGTTAATGAGCAACATATACGCTGGACGAACGATATTGTTTAGAACACCTCTCTACGATTGCTTTCTATATTTACTTAGATGGGTTACTTCTTATTCTTTAATTTCACACTAACACGTTAATCTGTTAAACAAAGCTCTTGAGCCTCAGATCGTTTCCAGATAACTTCGAAAATAAAGGAAATAATACTTGGTACAAACGATCAATTTTTTAACAATTTAAAATAAGTTAACTCTTATAACACCTGTTACTTCCTTTGCCTCATTAAAAGTTATCAAGCCTTTGAAACCTACGTATAAACAAATGAGTTTAATTTAGTGATTCTCAACCTGTGTGCCCCGAGAGATTGGCAGGTGTGCAGCGGTGTTTTTGAAACACATTCTTGGAATTTTACAAGCAAGTCGAACGCGTCAGTTAACAAAAGCTACTAAAGGGACACTCTGAAACCTTCTGAAACATTCGATGCTCTTCATTGAACTCGAGCACTGAAAAGTTCATACTTAAATTTCATTCTCGTCTGTAACGGTTTGACTTTTAATTTAATTTTGGCGCAACAAGCGCTTCGTTCGTCATAAATGATGAATTAAACAATCAAACTGCTTTTTCGAAAACGTTCTCATTCTGCGGTAAACCACAGCTGCAACGCTGAAGGTAGGGATTTTATGTCAACTGCAGAACTTAAGGGTTTTCGTGTATCAATTAGCTTTATCATTTATCCATGGAAAAATATACAAGTAAGTCTGGTGCTGCAAAGGAGAATGTGTTCAATCAAAATCAAGGAATCAAACGAAAGTACAAAAACGAATACATCGAATACGATTTTATTACTTTGGAATCGGAACATTCTCAATTACCATTCTGCCTACTCTGATATGCAGCTTTATCGAACGAGGCGCTTGTTCCCAGCAAACTAAAGAGACACTTGGAAACAAACCATTCAGCTGTGAAGGATAAATCAAAAGAACAGTTCGAGAATCTCGCGGCTCAACAACATGAACAATCAAGGAAGCGTGTGAACTTCGTGAAGCTTCCAAAAACAGGATTGATTGCAAGTTATAAGGTTGTTCAATTGATGGCAAAACGCAAGAAAGTGCATACGGAAGCCGAATCAGTCATTGCGCCAGCGAAAGCTATCATCTTTGAAACTATGCTCGTAACGGATGCCGCCTAGAGTTTAGGAAAGCTCCACTGTTTAATAACACAATTTCGCGCAGAATTGTAGGCTTGTCGTCGGATGTGAAGGATCAAGTTTGCGAACACTTCGAAGCACCTGAAGATGAATTGTTTTTGCTATGGTCTCTTCAAGTTGATGAATCTCTTGACTTTAGTCGAAAAGCTCAAGTTCTGGCTTTTATTCGATTAATAAAAGATGGTAAAATCGTAAACCAATACTTATTATGCAAAGATTTAAAAAGTACAGCGAAAGGCCAAGACATTTTCGAGTTGGTGAATAAAAACATTTTGCTCTTCAAATTACATTGGAATAATTGTGTCAGCGTTTGCACTGATAACTGTTCTTCAATGCAAGGAAAAAAGAAAGGATTTGTCACTCTAGTACGCCAACAAAATCCAAACATGAGGATTGTTCACTGCATGATTAACAGAGAGTCACTCGCCTCCAAATCTTTGCCGAAAGATTTGCAGTCTGTTATGAATCAAGTTATTTAAGTGGCGAATTTCATCAAGTTTCGGCTACTTCAATCTCGACTTTTCTCATTGAGGCGATGGAGTCAAATTGCAAATCATTACTGTATCACGTTGAAGTTCGATAGCTTTCGATAGGAAAGCTGTTAAAGCGTCTTGTCGAACTAAAAACTGAAGTAATTTATTTCTTGGAGGTTGAGGAAGCAAGTTTTGAATTTTCGTTTCATGACGAGATCTGATGGCGAAAGGTTCAATTTCTCTCAGACTTGTTTGACGAATTAAATTCTCTGAACTTCTGTCTTCAAGGACCATCTGGAAACATTATTACTGCAAAGTCCAAAGTGAAGGCCTTCGATGAAAAGGAGACGATGTGATCGCGAAAGGAGTCCTTGATTGTTTTCCTTCTGTTAAAGAACGAGCAAGAGGTGAAACAGAAGTAAATTACAGAATGAATGGACATAAACTGCTCAAATAAATTAAAGGAACAAGTACGTTTTCTTATACAATTTATCTCAGTGTTCAAAATGTGAAAATATTTTTATTTTTTTATATAATTTGCCTCATTTCAGTTTCATTTGTATCCATTTTTAATGTGTGATGAACAGTAAAACATGGAGAAATGAACTTTAAAAAATGACTAATATCACACCAAAACTGATATCCCATATAAAACAATACTTTAAAGTATTTACATGCGCTTATTCAAGAAATGTCTGAAACACTCAATATTTAGTGTGACCTCCTGCCATCGATTTGCCAAACTTCGAATCAGTCTATCGAGGAGGATGCTGGCGTTCACAAATAAGCCTCGAAAACACATTCCAACAAAGTTCAATCGGATTTAAATCAGGGTATGTGGCGGGCCACTCAAAAGTCTTAATTCCTTTCTCGTCAAGGAAGTCCATACACAATATGGCGACATGGGTTCGCGCGTTAACCTGTATGAAAATGAACCCATCTCCAACAGCACCAGAAAAGGCCTCACAATGGGTTTCAGAATTTCATCTTTATATCGTCGTGCGTTCAGAGCACCTTTGTTGAGTAAGAGTAAGTCTGTGCGGCTACCCAAGCATACTTCACTCAAGACCATTACAGAACCTCTTCCATAAGCGTCGACTTGCACAATGTTACATCACCAGGAGACGCAGTGAACCTGTTCTCGTCTGTCCACAGCACAATGGTCCATTGATGAAGTTCCCAGTCCAGATGCTGACGAGTAATCTCCAAACTGAGTGAGATGAGTTTCGTTTGAGACGAACGGATATGTTTTTGATACATAAAATTACTTATGTATACTGAAAAAATATACTGATATATGTACTTGTTTTTTTAATTTTTTGGAGCAGTACATATACTTCTCATGACCAGTATAAAACTTGTTATAGCACAGCTGTTTCTGTCAAAATTCTTCTTTCAGGTGAAATACTGGTATCTGCAATGTAATTATAATATATAGTGAGAGAAAAAGAAAAAAAAATATATAAACAAATTCAAGTTCTGCAATTTTGACGTAGAAAATGTTTTGAAGTAAAAAAGTAAATTTAAATTTAACTAGACTATTCGTTACGTTTTGATATAATAGTCACAAACATATTGGAAGTATTATGAATTGCCTGGAAATGAACTGTAAAAAATCCTATACAAAAACTGTGTCAGTGTAAGAGATAGAATTAGTTATGCTATATCTCTTTTGTATAACTGATTGACATTTAACTAAACTAAGCTGTTTTATGTATAATTTATGCTAACCAGGCGTTCTCATATTTTGTAAAGCACTGATATAAAAGTTTCAATATGTAATCACAAAATATTTTAAAGTAGATGACGTTCTTTAAAGACACTTTGTTAGTTTTAGTCCTAGAGAATTAAAATCCAGTTATCTTGATTGCCCTGTGGGATTGAATGATAAGCTTTGTTTATGTTATCCAATCGATATTATGTAAATTGTAGGGTATATTGGAAATTGAATAATTTAGTGAAACACAAATAAGTACATAAAAAGTATTATCCAGGTTGACTCAATATTCAAGGATAATTAAACAAAGAAATGAAATATCCTTACCCTATAGATTATCAATAAGATTTATTGTTTTATGTCCGCAATAAGCATGATGACTTATGACGATAAAATTTGGTATTCAATTTCACATGTGGGACAAAACATAGAAAACATTGTGAATTTTCTTTTGAAAACAACATTATCAATAAAAATTATTTAAGTGACCATAGGTTAAAGCTATGTTCCACAATATACTTTTCTGCTACAATCCATTCCTAACAGAAAATTGCATGTTCATTAGTGACTTTTTCTGTACATTAGAGTGTATACAAATACATATTTGAAACATCTTTTGATTTCTAAATGCTACCTGAAATGAAAAGAAGTGAAATAATACAGGAATGTTTTAAAATACACATTTTAAAACTGATGAATTTAAGATTCGTAGACTAAATTTAATTTAAACATTTCCAAGCCATTACGAATCTACTTTGTTTAGCAGTGAGTACATTAAAGAGATATGTGGTTTGGTACACACCTCAATTTCTGATGCACATGAACACTTTGATCTAAAATTCTTTTAACCGGTCTCTTTAAGTACAATACAAGAAGTTCATCTGGTGATTCAACATTTACAAAAAAAAATCATTCTAGGTCTCCTCATTTTAACTTTTTAAAGCTCGAAGGTATGAGCATAAGTATGTACTTGTGAGATTAACTCTGTCTTTGCTCTTTCAGACGTAATGGACTTTTATTAAATGGTCAAGGTTTTATGAACATGATATAGTGAACAAAGTAAGCGGTTAATTAAATAAATCTTGTTTATCCCTTTTGGCGAAACGTTACACAGTAGAATCTTTCCATTCTGACTTTCATACTTTTAGGGTTGTGAAACTGTAAACTTACCACTGACCCCCTGGAGAACAGTATAAATTAATAGATGTCTGCAGAATGACATTTTATTATTGTCCGCTAGGTTTCGCATACAAACTAGAGTTTCTGAAGTGTAAATCCAAAGGTTCATAGCTAGGATCCTAATGCCGCAGAAAAGAGAAGATAATAGAAACAAGGCGTTCATTATTTTAAGTCTGTATATTATTCATATGGTGAACGATAAAATTCCTCTATTTGTTCATACAACAATAGAACAATAGTTTTTGGTGGATTTTATTGAATTTTTGTAGTCAATTAATTTGAAAGTAAGGAAACTTGTTGTTTATAAATATGTGTTTTCCACCTACCTCTCTTTGTTAATATGGCTTAGCATAACTTAATAGATGGAACGTTATACTCCCAGACTTCCGGTCACAAGTACGAGTCCCTTCATCGAACATGTTTGAATGTCCTTTTAGTTATACAGGGTGGTCGCTAGAAAAGCGGAAAATTTGTCAAACAGCTATTTATTTTTACAAAGAATAACTTTCACAAAGTTTTTTAAAGGCATATGTTATATTACACTCATAGTTGCTCAAAATGTCGTCCGTGCACTTCAGAGCAGCGTCTTAACCTAGAAATCCAAGCTCGTGTAGCGTTTTGAAGGGTAACTTGTGAGATATCTGACCCTCAAATTTTCCGCTTTTCTAGCGACCACCCTGTATAAGAATTATAGCGTTTATTTTACTTTTTGTTAGTATAAGAGTAGCCTAAGAGTTGGTTGAGATTGGTATCGACAAGTTTCTTTCTATCTTGTCTGTCATTTTAAATGATAGAAGGCTAGAGTAGATACTCCTCAAGTAGTTACCCAAAATTTAAAAATAAACCTTCTTAATATAGCAATCTTCAAAATTACTTATTTTGTGTTGTTTTGTCGCCATTTGAGCTGCCATTTCACGATTCTTACATTGAAACACTACAGAATTATGACTTTAAAAGAGTACGTGAAAGTTTTTTGTAGGTTGTGTAGTTATCCTTCGTTCATTACTTTGCAAAAAAATCAGATAAATTTCATTAAGTGAAAAAATGTTCTTTATTTGAAATTCTAGCCTTTAAAAACGTTAATCTCAGTTGTTTTTATAACTTACACTATAACAAGGGATGACAACTCATTAAACATCATGCTTACAGCAAATTTTGCTGCAACCCACATTTTAAAATCATCTAAATATTCAAACATACGTTGTTAAGGTTATCATAAATATAATTATATATTTGTTTGTAACAAGTAAATTTATGTTAAATTATAATTTCAGTTCTTTTCCCTAAAAGCTGTTTCATTTCGTACACAGGCAGTGTGTCATATTTAAAGCCGATATTGCCGATTGAGTTGTAATTAAATTTTTAGACGTAACAACCTGGCACGACCATTAAATCAGTGATGATATAATTTTTGCATTCAAAATGGCCCTTTGATAATAACGTATAGTGAAAAATACTGTTAACATGAAATTAAAACAAGCATTTTTAGCTGAAAAAAAATAATGTAGACACTAGTTTAAAGCTTAATTTATTTATTTTTAAAGTTTCTAGTGCTGGTAAGGAAACAAATAAAGAGACCATTAAACACGATCTAGTCTGTCGTAAAGTAGATAAGCAACTATTCAAACTGAACCAAAGAGAAGATAAAACTTTGGTTCTGGATTTACATTAAACATCCATTTATCTACAACTGTAAGATGTACTGTCTCATAACTGAGAGTTTAAAAATCAGAAAAATATATACCAAGCTTATATAAGTATAAAATATCTCAATAAGTACATCCCGCCTCACTGTTCTTCATTTTTAGATTAAACATCATAACGTTCTGAAAGTCCTTGTTGAATAATAGTTAAAATATGTTAAAAGGGTAAAGTTATTTTTTCCTCATTTTGAAATATCACCATTTTTATTCGCATTTGACAAAATCGTTTGAAATAATGGTTATAAATTTTGGACCTGAAAATGCTTTTATTGCTTAAAAACACATAACTTCGATATACAGTACGCATATATGCATGGTCATGAAATAAAAGTTTAAAGTAAACAGCTAAGTTTTAAAATATTTACATATGAGCGTCTTTTCAATGAATATACAAACGAAGTTGAGATTGTAAGGTTACCGTAATGTATTGTATTCTTAACAATGAAATTTCGTTCAAAACATTTAACCAGATCTGAGAATCCAGAGGTGATTAAAAAACTACATAATCTCTTAATATGCTTTCTTTCTCGCTGAAGTTCTATTGTTGTCCAAGTTTCTATTTAGTGCAGTTAAATACTTTCCTCTGAAATACTTCGCTAAACATTGTTTGTTTCTGAATTTTGCACAAAGCTACTAAGGCTATCTGTGCTAGCCGTCCCTAATTTAGCAGTTTAAGATTAGAGGGAAGGTAGCTAGTCATCACCACCCACCGCCAAC
This sequence comes from Carcinoscorpius rotundicauda, assembly GCA_011833715.1. Lineage (NCBI taxonomy): Eukaryota > Metazoa > Arthropoda > Merostomata > Xiphosura > Limulidae > Carcinoscorpius > Carcinoscorpius rotundicauda. The sequence goes on along the minus strand of CM022396.1, from coordinate 35,928,700 downwards.
TCTTGGGCTAATCTTTTACTAACGAATAATAGGATTGACCGTCACATAATACGACCCCACGGCTGAAAGAGCGAGCATGTTTAGCACGACGGAAATGCGAACACACGACCCTCAGATAACTACTCGTACGCTTTAACACCCTTGGTCATGCCGGGCCATCGCTAAACATAAAATACACAAGCCACGCAAAATGGTTTGTTTTGAATTTTGCGCAAGACTACACTAGAGCTATCTGCGTTAGGCATCCCTGATTTAGCAGTGCTAGACTAGAGAGAAGGCAGTTATTTATAGCCACCCACCGCCAACTCTTGGTTTCTCTTTTACCAAAGAATAGTAGGTTTGACTGTCCCATTATAATGGTCCCACAACTGAAAGAGCGAGCATGTTTAGTGGGTCAGAGATTCGAATCCGTGACCTACAGATTGGGAGTGGAGCATTTTTACTACTCATCTGACCCCTGTAGTGTCCCTGTAGAGACCGCTTAAGTCACTGATTACTAGAAATATCATTTATTAACACCTAGACTATGAGTCAGGTGGACAGTTTTGATGAGTTGATTCCCAACAGAGGTTTCCTGCAATCTTCTTTTTTAAATAACGCACTATTTTCGAGACAACGAGGGAGTAAATATCATAAGCACGTACAATATTCTACATAAAACACGATGTAGTACAAACATGTTTTGAGTCATACATTATCTAGTTCCTTAGCTCTATTAAACCGTTCTTTCTTTTTTGTGGTTTAGATGAGTTATGTCGATAGAGAAAGGCAAGAATAGTTCAATGAAGCTTAATTGCTGCTGTAAGTTGACTAAGTAAAGAAACTTCCTCAAATTTAAACTTATATTACTTTGACATAAAGCAACACAGTCAAGCTAGCCTCTTAGATTTCGCATCTTTGTCACTGAAATCTGTTGAGCAGTAACTTCTTTTTGGAATAAAATGTATTTGTCTTAGGGTAAGCACTTTATCAGAATACGATTTTTGGTTTTAGTTGAAATAATAGAAACTGTGATACCTTCTGTAACCCCTTGCGAGTATTTAAAATCTGTATATGTCTTTCAAATAAGAAATACTGTTTTATAGACTCAAAAACGGCTAGACACCAGTGTTTATCGTACAGTTGGCTTACGTGATGACACACAATGGATAATGCGGTGCTTGGTAAATGTCTGATAATTTTCCAATTATATATTATTCTTCACCACTATGGTTTATATCAAAACATGCAGGGTGTCAGGTAGATGTGTATGTTGTTCTTTTGTGTGTATGTCTAAATTAACTTACTTGATAAGGATACACATTGTACATATATATTATTGTTGCACAAATAATTCTAATCAAAGTGCCTTATCTTACGTACACTAGGTTGCGCGCCAAGCAATTCTCGCACTTAGTAATACTAATATTACTGTTAGTGAAGGAAGTAAAGTAACAGTCAAGGCTTTGGAAGCTCATTCGGTGTTATCCCGATATCGTGAGAAGTGGTTGTGGTATCCTTACCTATAAACGCAGACTTCTTCTTGCAATGTAAATAGGTCATTAAAAAAATGCTCTTTAGAATCATACTGAATGCTTGTTTTCGAGTAAAAGTGGTATTTTGAATACGCATTTATAGAGTATGGTAACTCTAATAAGAACATTGTAAAAGTTTTGCTCATCTTAAATACAAGAATAATTCAGATGCAACTTGCCTTGTAATAACTTACTAGAGCTTTCAATTTGTTTTTAATATTTGTATGTGAATTTGAAATAACGATAAACATTTTGTTTGTTTAGTTGATAATTCAAATTATCATATACTACTTTAGTTTCACACATAGTTTCTGAGAATTTATAAACACTTTTAAAGATGTCGAGCAAAATTATGATTCTACTAAACGAATAATGGATTTATTTATCAATTTGATATATAAATGCATTCATTAAGAAATTAGAATGTAAAATATAAATACATTTTAACGGAAAAGGATATTCACATTTGATAAAAATCGACCAATGTGTTGAGGATATTCACTGAAAAGGAATATGTGGAACAATAAGAAAATCAAACTCAACAACAGAAAGATTGTTTTACAACCGAATTGTTTACTTTGTGTCATATGAAAAATCATATAATAAATCCTCCAGAATGTATAATTTCAGTTTAAAAACCCAGTTATATTGACAAGTAATAATCTATATTTAAGTAAAGAATTTCATTATATTTCAAATAATAGACTAATTGGCAGTAAATAAAAGCTTGTTACTGGCTAATTCGTATGGAATTTTTTAAAGTATTTATAAACGTTTTCATTACACGTTACATTTTAAATGCCATTAAAAGTTGAAGTTGCACTTTATGATGCTTACGAATGAATTTTTTGGTGAGGTTTTATTTTACTCATTTACACAAGATAAGTAATTATATGAACTTCGTTAATTTTAAAGTATTAATTCTTGTAACTTTTGTTTTATTCTTGCGTTTAAACACAACTTTGGCTTCATAAGAATTTAAAAAAAAATGAACGATAACCTTTACTTAAATCAGTAAACATAAAAACATGCTGCATGAAAGGATAACATAAACTGTTTGTCATCCGAAAATTGATACCTGATAAGTTTGTTGTAATTTTGTTTGATATAGACTACATACGTAATGGAGAGCAAAATAATATGTTTTCAAATACTGTATGCTGAGACTTTGTTTCAAATACATATTGACTGCAAGCAAGCATGCAGAGTTGGGTTTTGGTTTACAATTGCGTGAAGAAGTATTGTAATGATAGTTACAGAAACAATTATATTTTTTATATTAAATTGAATATGCTTTCGATTTTATTTACTCGATGGACCAAGATTTTATTATGTTATTCTAGAAAAGTATTGACGAGAAATTGAAACTGAAATCAAAAAGAAAATATAATCGTAATCACAACTGCCATTATTTTTTTACTATGGTATTTAAATTTTATAACATGATGTTTGCTGTTCGGATAGTAAAATAACACAGATATGCTCAAAATGGCAAATCTTACGTTAAGATATCTTTTTATAAGGCACCTTTCGAACTAATTAATGTTAATTATAAGTTCCTGCTGCATATCTGTTTTTGAGTTTCTTAAAATATAACGATGTTAGTAATATATACAAAAAACGTAATGCACGAAGAAAGCTCAGAAATACATACCATGTGATGAAAACAGTTTATGAATAATACAATTTTAACTGAAATATAAAATTATTTATTGCACAATAAATCGGCTATTTTGACTAACTAAAAAAAGCTTTAATGTCTGAATTTTTGTGATATTGTTCGCTTATTTGTTTCAGAGTTTGCCTGTACAGTTACCCAAAGTGCTATATGTGCTTAGCTGTTTCTAACGCTGAACTGATATATTAGAATGAAGATGGCTAGTTAATATTACCCATCACCATCTATTGTCTGATTGACTATTGGTATTGAACGTTACTCTGATGATGTATTCAAGGTTCCAATGCGAAAGGAATGGGCCCGGCATGGCCAAGCGTGTAAAGGCATGCAACTCGTAATCTGAGGGTCGCGGGTTCGCATCCCGGTCGCGCCAAACATGCTCGCCCTTTCAGCCGTGGGGGCGGTATAATATGACGGTCAATCCCACTATTCGTTGGTAAAAGAGTAGCCCAAGAGTTAGCGGTGGGTGGTGATGACTAGCGGCCTTCCCTCTAGTCTTAAACTGTTAAATTAAAAAACGGCTAGCACAGAGAGCCCTCGAGTAACTTTGTGTGAAATTCAAAAACAAACAAACGAACGAGCGAAAGAAATGCTTTTACAGCAACCTGCTGCGAACAATGAACCCTCCGATTCATACTCCGAGCACACTAAATCACACCTAGCTCATTTCATAACCTATCGTTGTGTTCATGATTGATAAAGTAAGTAAAAATAAAAGTCATAAAACTATCTATGAAAACTCTTGAAATATACTGTTGAATAATTTTAGATTTTTTCTCCTAAGAAAAGTTAGAAGTTCTCAACCAAAATTTAATTTGAGTGGTTTGCAAGAATTACGTTTTATTCAGTTTCAGGTAATTATCGAAGAGTAAATATATATTATTTATCTTCTCATATTACTATGAAATTTAATCACGTATTCTTTAACGATGAAACGAGCTATATTTACGTATTCTATGAAATATTGTCCAAATATACAATATTTTAAAATTTCCAAAACATTATCTAAACCAATTTATTCGTAAGACTAGTTTGAGTTTATCATCCGGTTTTAAGAGTAAAACATTAAAGTAAACATTTTTTCACTTTATACATGTCTTTTAAATAGCATTATCAATAAATAACCGATCTTTGAAAGATATTTTATTTTAATAAATTTCATTGGAAATTAAATATTTTGAGTACCTTAAAGTTAGAACTTGTTCATTGTGAACTAGTTTCTTAAATCATCAAATATATTATTCACCTTTAAAAATACATTCTGACGTTTTATATTCACAGTTATTTGTCCATTTCTTTTGTTTGGACATCACGTAAGGGTTATTATGTATATATTTATAGGAATGATGCAAAAAAAGTCAATACAGAGAACCATTGAAGATCCAGATAGTAGCATGAAAGGTTTGAGGACAGTAGCTATACTTATAATATTGATAAGGCTTAATGCAGTACTAAGTTAGTGTCTTGGTTTTATGTCAATAGATCACATTGGGGGCTGTAATACTAAACAATTCATGGCAACTCTATATGTGTAATCCTGAAAATTTTTTACGATAACTTGATTAAACTGAAAATAGTGCTCCTTTTTACAGTCTATTTGCGAAACTGCAATGATTTAACTATAGCATCATGTATGCCCAACCTATTTTTATTTCATTGTGGTTCTATATGTTTTATGATAACAAGTTTTATACCTTTGTATATTGAATTTAAGGAAACAAACATTCTAGCTGCACTTAACCAAGCAATTGAGAAACGTATGTAAAGCTTACAATAATAGACTACTAACAAGCAAGTTGAAAATAAAATATTAAATAAAACAAAACGTAATCATTCAGAACCTATTCATATTTAAAATACTGCCTTTAAATTTTTAATCTATTTATTGTTAAAAACACAGTTAACATCTAGACAAAGCAGAAAAATATTCAAGTACCATTAATACCTATAAATAAACATATAGCAATACTTGTAATGACATTGTACCATCTGACGGACATTTTTAGAAATTGAATTCCATATTCTCTATAATTTAAGATGCATTTAATATGAAATTAATCTTTGTTTACAATGGATTTTGACTGTTTCTGCTAAATAAATGTAATAATAGCATGAACAATGGAAACTCAAAACAGAAAGAAGAATAACCTTTACACGTGTTTCAGTCTCACATCTAATTTTGGAAAGAAACCAAAAACAGACACCCACATTACTATTACAAAGTTAGCTTCAAACAAAGAAACATTCTTCGAAAAGTAATAACCAGAATGAAACATGTCAAATTGCGTGAAAACATAAAGAAATGATGTAACAAATGAAACGCAGATTCAAAATCCACAAGAATTTCTGCCAGACGAAATGTCGAAGCACAAACGAGACGTAAGCAATTGTTCACGATAACTATTTACATGTGATAGCCTAACCAACAAATTCATTGGAACAATGTTCAGATTCTTACAATAGAAATGCACCTCCCCATTATCGCACATTGTAATGCACTGATGACAAATCTTTTTTTATGTTGTTGTTGTTGTTAATACACATACAATTGCTTCAGTTTCAGAGATGAATGATCTTACTTCATTTAACAGTTTAAATAAACAATTTATTTAATAAATATCTGTTTTTATGTAACTGATTAAGTTTCTTTATCTAGTTCATTCTTATTCGCATAATAAGTATAGATTATCAAGTTTATATTTTTTATAATTTGAAATTGTAAACAGGGTATACTTAAAATTGTGAATGAGCTAAGATTATTTCTGTTCTAGGAGCTAAGAAATTTCTAGTAGGAAAGGAGCTGGTGAATGTAAAGTAAGCCTCAGCTATTTTGTCTTGAAGATTAAATATCTTATCACTGTCTTTCTACTAACATGTATTCGGTTTTAATTTTGCTGTCATCCAGGTTAATATTATTACAAGTTATACATATTTTGGATGTGTTGTATTTTATGCTAGCTCTTATTTTACTTGTGAATATATTAAATTTGGATTATTTAGTAAACACTTTAGTGCCGTGAGTACAGTTTGTTCCATATAAATATATTTTTCTCTACTTTTGAGATTGACCCTTTGGTTACCTACCATACATTGTGTAAACCATGACGATAGAAAGACGATTTTAAAAACTTCAGTACCAAGAAAACGTTTTATGACTAAGCCAAAAATTATATTTTAGAAAACTTTTAAAGAACAATGTAAGAAAAATCAGAGGTGAAAGATCCAAATTTTATTAATTTTTATAATTATTACAATAGAAACGTAGTGCAAGTGTTCATCAAAAAGTTAATATTTTTGTCTCCCTGTTGTTTTAGAACTGCAGGAAGTCTTTGAGGTACTGTTGCACTACATATAATGAAAGTGAATTTAAGGATTTTACTCCCATAAAAATTTTGATTGGTCAAATTTTTATCTATAAAACCACAGGTATGCTCAGTTTGGGTTGAGGTCAGACTGTTTGGAAGCAAACAGTTTCTTTCTTAGGTGAGTAATTTTTTGTTTATATTCATTATCTTCTTGATAGTAGAAACCTTTACGAATAATACCATGACGAATCAGTATGTGATGGAGCTTGCGCTGGACCATTATTCTATTAATTTTGTATGTGTCTCCTATCACCTCAGCATAAAAACATCCCTCAGCTAGGCATTGAGGTGAAGTATTTTTCATTATTCTTCTGCCGGACGTAGAACTTACTAAATATTTCAAACTTGGACTTATTCCAACACCCTTTTCAAATAATTAATAGTCCATTTGTTGTATCGTTTTAGCAAATTTCAGTCTATTGATAATAGTGAAAGATTAAAGCAAAAGGTTTCTAACTATTACACGATCAAATATTTTATTCTCGTTGAATCTTTTTGATACCGTGAATTTTGACACTTTTCTTCCATTTCGTAAATGGTTAAAACTTTTTAGAATATATGACAAGTGCCTGTCAGTGTGGGTGCAGGTGTTGCCGATCTTTTATAGTATTCTGGAGAATTGTGGAGTGCGTGTTACAATTGATTGGATTATCAGTGTTTCTGTTTGGAGGAGATACTTCCTGTATATTCAACCAATGGCAGCAACAAGTTTATTATGTCTAATCTGGAATCTCTGTTTAGTAAATGTTTAATAATGTTGATATAAAATGATTCTTTGATTTTTCTTGTTTTTCAACAAGTAAAATTTAAACACAGGTAAATTACCAAGCACAGATAAAAAAATTTTCATGTGAGGGGAGAAGAGAAACCACAATGCTCCTGACCACCCCTATTGAGGAAAGAACACTTCAGACTTCTCTCTCTCTAAACTAAACCTCTGCCAAGTTCGTTTACGTTGTCTTGTCTTCCAGAATATTCTGAGTCGATTATTCTAGTTTTCTCTCAGTTTATTCTGTGTCCAATTGACGTGGCGTTCCCTACAAGGACTGATTTTGTGTTTTCATGAGTCTTGTTGCAGGAACTCGGAATTTCATAGATGACATTTTTGAGATTCTCTTTGGTAGATCACTGTTTCTTTTTTACCAGAATGGACCTTAAGGTATTGTAGGATTTTTACAGGACTTCTATGTTGAATTTCTTGGCTATACGTTTCAGTTTTTCAACAATATGTTGTAGGTATGGTAAGTAACTGGTGTTGACTTTCTAATCTTTTCTTTCGGTTTTGATCTTCTTTGAGGAGTTTTTGATGAAGAAGAAGGTGTAACCATTCTGTTTAAAACTCTCTACGATCTTTTGGCGTTCTGCTTCGATGGATGTCTAATCGCAAAAGTTTTCTGCTTACTTGTTTAGGCATTGTATTATACCACGTTTTGTCGAGATTGGATAATAGGACTGGAAGAGTAGGTATCTGCCTTTGTGGGTGGGTTTTCTATATACAGTAGTGGTTATTTTCTTGCTTTTTTGCTGGTGAGTATGTCAAGTGGATACTTTTTCTACGGAATTGAGATGTTCTAAGAAGGCTGGTAAGTTTTCATGACCGTGGGGCCAAATTACGAAAGTTTCATTGCCATAACGTCTATATAAACTTGGTTTTAGAGGTGTTGGCGAATTGGGTCTTTCTTCAAAGTCTTCCATAAAAATCTTTGCTAGGATTGGAGAGAGTGGTGATCACATGGCTAGATATCTGTTTTATCGTAGAATTCCTCGTTATATTGGAAATAGGTTGTTTGTAAGTTAAACCGATTTCATATGTAGCTTTCTGAGTTGTCATATGAAATCTCTCAGGTTTTGAATGTGATGTTCAGTGTTTCCTCGTAGTGGAGATAAGTAGGTACTAGAAATATAGCCAGTTGATAGCAAGGTGAGCTTTGAGTACTGTCAATAGGCCTAAGAGGTATATTGTGTTTGTATACCTTAGGTAGTCTGTGGAAGTGAGGAGGGAAATTTTCCTTTGATCTTAAATCTAGCCAGTTTTTCGTTGATAAAGCCTTGTTTCTTTAGTTTGTTCAGCGTTCTTCTTTGAAGAATCATTGGTGATCTTTTCATATTGATGTTTGTATAATAACTGTTTGATCTTCGTGTTATAATCGTTGACGTCTAGGATGATAATATAGTGTTTTCTTTGTCTGCTGGTAGAATCTTGATGTTGTTCTCTCATTTTAGACGGTTAAGTGCGCTGCATTCGTGTTTAGTGATGTTCAGTTTTGGTTTCTTGGCTTTCTTGAGGATGGTGTAAGTTTATCGTCGAAATTGTTCAGCTCCAGGGTTCGGGATACTTTGTGCTACAGATTCTTATTCTGGTTGTTAATCTCTGTCCCGAAGGCTGCATAAACGAAGGTATTCCACATCAGTATCATTCAGTTTAGGTGCTTTGGCTTTTCTTTCCTATTTTCAAATTAACCTATCTCACGATTTATGGCTTATCTGACAATGTTTAGAGGAGCATTGCGAGTGTGCAGTAATCCGTCCGAGAGTTTAATCAGTATCACATAAAGTTTTTATGCGACCAATTTGCTTTACTGATAATTCTCTACTATTTTTTGGTCGTGGCTTGTATATTATGCAATATTAACACTGTTTTTCTAAGACTTTTTAGTGGAGTGTAACTAATTTTGTTAATTTAGTTACTTCTAACATATACCGGTATCATATGTTAGCTTCTTGCTATCTTCTTTCTGTATAGTTAACACAATACCTGTGGTAAACGATATAGCTTTTCTATAAGAAAAAATACAACAACAACACATACACACTTCGAAAACTAAAAATGTAGCCAGAAATGAACCCAAGTACATTCTAAAGTATTGAGTTGTACAACGACTGGAGTGCTCTGTGCATTCCGATAGCTGTTGTGAGAAAGAAAATGGGTATCCATAAATCAGCTCCTTAACCATTTGTATAGCATGGTAGTGGTGAATCTAATATCTTTTAATTCTGTTCTTCTCACAATGAAAATTTTGGTAAACTTAAACTAGGAACACATTTAGTGAATATTATCTATTCTTGGCCTTAAAAGTTCATACAACTTGAGTTATTAGCATCGTACTCTGTTACATGGGGAAAATTTCAAAGTATTTTCCTTTAATCAACTTCAGCGACATTGATTTTTATTAACCTATTTAAGCTGAAATATTATTTTTTCTGACTGCAGTAGTCATCAATTCTAGCTATAAATATTGAAAAAAATCAACAACATGATAAATATTTATCAGTGACTTACGACCAGGCCTCGCATGGCCTAGCGCGTTAAGGCGTGCGCTTCGTAATCTGAGGGTCGCGGGTTCGCGCTCGAGTCGCGCCAAACATGCTCGCCCTCCCAGCCGTGGGGGCGTTATAATGTGACGGTCAATCCCACTTTTCGTTGGTGAAAGAGTAGCCCGAGAGTTGGAGGTGGGTGGTGATGACTAGCTGCCTTCCCTATAGTCTAACACTGCTAAATTAGGGACGGCTAGCACAGATAGCCTTCAACTAATGCTAAATTTAAAAAAAAAGAAACAGACTTGTTTGTTTTGTTTGTTTGTTTGTTTGTTTTGAATTAAGCACAAAGCTACACAATGGGCTATCTGTGCTCTGCCCACCACGGGTATCGAAACCCGGATTTTAGCATGCAAGTCCGCAGAGAAACAGACTAACGACCAAAACTTTTTTAATTGTGTGAAGTCAAGGAAGGTAAAAATATTTCAATAACAATATATTTGTTTAATATAAATTTATATATGATAACTATACTTAATTTTCAATATATTATTTATGTGTGTATTATTTTAATATGATAAATTTCATAATAATATCCAATTATTAGGCACGTGATTCACCACAAAAATTTGCCATCCTTACCATATCTAATTAGGCTTACGTGATTAATTTTCTAAGAAATAAAATTTAATACGAAAACATTTTTGAGAAACAAGAAGTAAGTGAAAAGAAACTTTTAAAAATCCATCGAATTCTCGCAAAACCATAAATTACAACATTTTATTCACTTTACGTTTTCGTAACTAGTTTATAATATACGTAACCCACTGATATTTAAACTTTGCCAGTAGCTATTTTCTTCGCTGTGCCTCATTAGTCGGTAGTCCATCCGTTTTATGACTGCGGAACAGGAGATATAACTTTGAAGCCCTTAATAATAAATCTTGAGATAGAAAATCGAGAGAAACAAGACTTGGCTAATTGTATTCTCAATGGGAAGTAGTTTCTGAGTTAACAAAAACCTGTGTTTTTGAAAGATCGAAATTCCAAATATCGATGTCAATAAGCAGCAGGACTTGTTTGAACAGAAATAATGCAAGTTTGAGTTTTTCATTCATTACACTTCATAAATTTTACAAAATTGTAAAATATCATCTATAAAACAGGTTTTAGTAAAACATTTTTTTAAATTGCATTATAACTATTTTTGACATACATTTCAATATTTGTATAATCGACACCTGAAAGATTTTACTGATCATAACAACGTTAAATATATTTTAACTGAAGTATTGGTATTGGTTTTTCATAAATAAAGTATCAAAACAAACATATTAATAAGTGCTGGCTGATGAATATATATTTATCGTTTCTTTTTTCTAAACAGGGTCTCATAGCAAAATTTTGGAAATTTAAAATCCTAAAACACTAAATTAAATTATATCTGTATGTTCATGTTGGAAATAGTTTTACATTAATGCTCATTAAATTGTAAATTTTTACATGTTTATTTATTCATTTTGTTTGATTTGATGTGAAGCTACTTGAGAGTTATCATTTTGAAATGATAGACTATCAACACAACTAACGTCACTCACTTGTCTCAGAGCAGGGCTCACCAAACTACGACCCTCTAGATCATTTTATCCGACAAGCCAGCTGCTAGCCGCTTCGAAATAAAAAGTGACATTGTGTCAAATGTCCGACTGTCATAAAAAAAATAAATCACATCGATGGTCGCTTTAAGCTGGCAAATATAAGACGTTCTGATAAAAAGAAACAAGGCTGTCATGCGCATTTTTAACCATTAGGAAAATGCTTCTTTCGTTCTTGTTCCCCACTTATTCATATCGAGGCACGTATCTATGAAAGCGTCAGGATTTCGAAAACAAATACAGACTTAACCCTTGTCATAACGACTCGTCTTGTAAATTCAGCGACCTGGGAGCTCATTTCTTTTTGTAGTCGGGTTATGCGCTTTTCGAAACTCGTTCTTAGGTAAGTATCGTGGCAAACGTACGTCTCGATACATTTTGTTTGTGCGGTCTTGGACCAGTACAATACTATTCTCACAGCGTTCTGTGTTTTCATTTTCAGATCCTGTTTTTTTTTACCCATTGTCATGGCTGCTTTAAAAGAAGAAAAGTGGACTCTTAGTGTCGCGCTTTCAATGAAGAATGGGGAGAAAAGTACTTCTTTGTGGAAACAAAAAACCAGAAAACTACTTATGTGATATGCACCGAAAGTGTTGCCGTTTTGAAAGAGTACAATCTTGGGCGTCAGTATGAAACAAAACATCAATCAACATATTTGAAACTTTAAGGAATATTCCGTTCTGAGAAATTTGAATCCATGAAATGTGTTTTTGAGTCTCAAAAGAATCTTTGCACGAGAAAGTTTGCAGAAAATGAATCTGTCACTCCTACAAGTTATAAAATAGTGCATAGGATGGCAGAGTGGGAAAATCCTTTTACTGACGGCAACTTCATCAAAGAGTGTATGATGGAAGCAGCAAATGAGCTGTGTCCTGAAAAAGCCAATTTCTTTGAAAGTATCAGCCTTTTAGCAATTTCAGTTACACGTTGAGCAAACGAACTTGGAGATAACATTGCATTACATATACGCCTAAACGCTAGAAACTTCCTATGGTATTCTCTGGCACTGGATGAATCTACGGATCTCTCGAGTGCGTCACAATTTCTCGTGTTCATTCGTTTAGTTAATTTGGACTTTCAGATCATGGAACTTTGTGAACCTGACGATGACCGAAGAAGGTCGAAACGTTGTTCGCTTTTCTATTTAAAATATTTTCTCAACCCAAACGAGCCGTTTTTGCATATAAAGGAAATGACTTGTTGAAAGCAAAACACAGAGTGGGGCAACTTATTGAATTTTACAGCTTCATACCTGAAGATGATTTTCCAAAGCTGAAGCAGTTCGCATCTGGTGTGGCATCATCGTTTGGAACAACTTATGTCTGTGAACAAACATTTCAAAAATGGAGTATCTGAAGTTTGGATATCGATTAAGGTTGACCAATGAACATTTGAAAGCAATTCTAATGATCGGATGCAACAATTCAAAACCGAACATTGAAAATATTTTGAAAGCAATTCTAATGATTGGATGCAGCAATTCAAAACCGAACATTGAAGATATTTTGAAAGCTAAATCCCAATTTCATAAATCTCATTAACTTTTATGTGGCTTAGTGAAATTGAAATATGTACTCACTATGTGCGATGTGACAATTGTTTTTGCTAATGTCACCTTCTTTGATAACCTTTTTGGTAAATAGAAATCTTGGTTGTATTTCTGTTTGTTTTTTATTATATGTGTGCATTGTGTGCTACTTCCACATGGCTAATATGGCATCCTAAACTTAGTGTTAAGTCTCTTACAAAGAGCTTTTGTTCTAACTTATGTGTATTGAACATAATGATCATACGGCCCGCGCTTGTCATTTCCCAAGTAGCCTGGCCCCCTGTGAAAAAAATTTGGTGACCCCTGATCTAATCTAACAATTTCTAGACAAACACATTTCTATCTAAGTCAAGTAAATTTTAATATTTTAGCAGCAAATTTTGGGTTTGCTCAAAGTATGGAAACGTGGTCATGCCTTCAACACACACCAGAAAAATATTTTTCTTGCTCATTTTCAGGCCCCCCAGTGGCACAGTGGTATGTTTGCGGACTTACACACTAAAAACCGGGTTTCGATACCCGTGGTGGGCAGAGCACAGATAGCCCATTGTGCAGCTTTGTGTTTAATTCTAAACAAACAAACAAATGCTCATTTTAAGTTAAGAAAATAAGACTCGTGTCGGCAATTATGAATGCTACTTTTATAACTTATAATGGAAGTAAAGTTAAATTAGTCGCTGATTTTGTTGTTAATATTTACCCCGTTTTCTGATGTTACCTACTTTTTAATGTTTTATGTTCTTGGTAGACTAAACGCAACAGAAAAACGCAGATAACAGCTTGTATAATTTATTACACTAAATTATTAACAAATATAAGAGATAAAACATAAATTATATAATAACAGTGACAGATATTAAGTTATAACATTCGAAATTAATTACAAAACAAAATAATACTAGTTTCAAACTTCAAAATTAATCACAATACAAAATGGTACTGGCCTGTATCTAATATAATGATCTAAAATGAAAGTCTCAAATTCCAGTCTAGGGTGTGAATTTGGTCCCACGAAGTAATTCCGAAACAGTTCACAGTTCAATTAATTCGCCGTCTCTCAGCACAAGCAGTAATTCAGATGTATCGTAGAGATTGTCGAAATAAAATCACAGCTTCCGTAGATCTAACTTCAATCACAAATCCAAGTTGAGAATTCACAGCAAACACTTAATCTTTCTCAAATAACTAACTCTCTTCTTTTGAAATAAAACTGATGTCTGAATCTCACTCTTTTATTTCGAATAAAACTAATGACTGACTTCTTCTCGCATCACCGTCTTTTATACCGGTAGGCCTATTTCTCGAACAATCTTGCAATTTCCATACAACTCCAGTGCAATCCGCGCGTGTCCGTTCTTGCACGAGACTGCACATCTAGACACGAAGTCACCAGCACTCATTTACAAACATATGATTGGTCTACTTAATTCAAGAAATATCTAAAATGTTACCCTAAATAAATGACAAAATATTAGTTTAAACTTCGAAACAATAATATCAATATGGAAAAATGAATAATAGAAATTAAAATTTAAACACAACACATGTTGTCGCTTACAAAATATTTACACGACATTTACATAATACTGAGCACACAGTAAAATTAAATTTTAAGAATAAGCAATACGTCTGACAATAATAAATTCTACGTCAGGTACAAAGTTGATGATATATTCACATTGGCTGTCTTCAAGTGTTAATTTGTTAATTTCAGAAGGCTAAGAGGGTGCAATATATATATATATATATATTTCAATTATTGGTTCATTAACTCTTTAAGTATATTATTTGTTTTATATTGACTAATTAACAATGTGATAAGTTACTTTATGTTGGAAACAGATATTGATTTACGTCTTTTTATTCAAACTACCTCAAGTATATGAGTAAAGATACCCAATAGGCTATATGCGTTATGTTTACCTGTGCGAATCGAACTTCTTGTAATAAAACGTTATAATTTTGTAAACTTCCTTTGACTCACTGGAGAACTCACTGAATATGAAGAGTCGGTTATTTGTATTTCTCTGTTTACTTCAGATAAACAAAGAAGTTGAAACACAAGAGTTTTAATTGTTTTCATTGTGTTTCGAGTCCAAAGACATTTGTAATAACGTTTCTCAAATAATGCTATTTGGAGAAAAGCAGGGTGTGAACAGCGACAACTTACTACAATTGACTTTATGAAGAAAGAAAGTGGTGGCCATAGTACACATAGCCCATTGTGACTTAATAGACAGTCAAACAAAAGAATGAAGTTCCTGCTGAATTATTCAATCTATTGTACTTTCAAATTTATCAATGAAGAAGAGGATTTCATTTAGAAAATACATGTAAATACGTGTAAACTTTTAATATTTCTCCATAGTTGTGTACTTAGAGTGTGACCGGACTTAGTGATGTATACTATCACGGGGTTACGAGTCTTCAAAATCATTTTAATGTAACATGACGGATCTCTGTGTTTAAATGTTTAAGAAAGTAAAAAAAAATATAACTGCCAAAGTTTCTTCACGGTAAACCATTTATTTTACTGAGTAACTCTTAAATCGTTTGTACACTTTCGAATTTTATAGTTATTAAAGTTCTTGTTTTTATTTTCTTGTTTTCCCTTAATAGAAGTTTAGGTATTTTTATTTCTAGGCCTTAAAAATGCACCTAAGCTATTAGTCTATCTGTGAAAAACGGATTTTATTTATTTCTATTGTCTCACGTTTCACAGAGTATTGCTTTGGCTTTAAAACAATCAAACGTATACAGATTACACTCGTAACCTAAACGATAATGCATCTTCCTTTTAAATTTACCAAAATAAATCTATTATGATTTATATTAATGAAAATCACTGACAGCCAATAGGCTATTAGTCTACTATGAAAACTTAATTGTGACCTCACTTGGTTTTCAAACGAGAATAAAAACTCGATTTCTTTTTTGAATAGTTCATTATTTGTTATCAAAAGAATACAGGGTTATGTTTAACGAGTGTAATAAATGATATAGGCATGAATGCTATTCAGCTACTTTTTGTTTAGAGTATATTTGTATAGAGTATAGTTTTATTCACAAATCACTTAGTCTAACTTCTTGCATATTCCAGAGTCAAGAACTACATTTTGCTCGTCAGAGTTTTGTAGTTGCAATTGTTAATGAATTCTGAAAAAAAAGATAAGACAAAATCGAAACAAAACTGAAATAAAATATATTGTCCTTTTCTATAACACACTTCAATAATATCTGAAAATATACGAGAAATAATTTTTATAGAAATGTACATTTTAAAATTATATTTTTATCTGTATCTAATAGAAAGCTGATTAATAAAGAAAATGATCGTCCAGAAATGTCGCATATGTAGAAGATGGAAGTTTGTTAATAGCTTTCTATTAATGTGAATATTAAACACATAATCTAAACCATAATATATCTACCTATAAATGTCAGCAAAACATATCTGCTATGTTTTAAATCTAGAATTTTCCGTTACATTTTACACGAACATAAAGGACAGGCGAAAGTTGATTATACTTTTAAGTTGCCGTTGTGAAAACTATTTTGATTTCATAAAAACAAAAATCTGAATTATTGTGCAAGGTTACGATATTGTATTTATAGATAATACACGCCAAACTCTACGACTGTATAAACTTTTACAACACGCAGAAGGTTTTGATTCACTCAAAATTATTATGATATGTCTTGACGCTACGCTTGTCACAGGTAGATTTTTGAGATTTTTTTTTTTTTTGTAAACGACTGTTCTGATACTAATGATAAAAAATCCACAGTAGCTTGTGAAATATTACTTTATCTAAATCGACGTACGTGTAACAGAGGGATGGCGTTTTTATAAAGCCGACTCTTAACTCGAAACACTATAGGTTATTGCTTTTACGTTTTGCGGTAAAGGTGACGAGAGTAAGTTAGCTATTCATGTCATGAATACAGATAAAATATGTGATAAGGTGAATTGTGTTTCTTGTTCGCGATTTTTCTGTTTTTCTTATACACCTTAAATATTACCGCAATCAGAAGTTATGCAAACAATATGCGAGATTGTTCCAATTTTTAATGACAAACAGCATCTATCTCTCAAATGACGGTAATAATGAAAACTATAGATACGTGTAAATATATGAAACACATACATTTTAGATTACAAATAGTCCCTCTATCATGTCACACTAAATAAACACATTTACAAGAGAGCATTATATGCTCAATATATATTTATCTATATAAGGCAAGCGGTATCAACTCTCCCTAATATACTTCGTTCAGTGTGCACTTTAATAGCTATTTATATTAATATATTATTGTAAGATCTCTCTAATGCGCAGAATATTTAGTTCAGTTGCATGAATAGTGTTTATACGTATTATATATATATATATATTATATTTTATAATTACACATTGTAGCTTGTGCTATGGGATATTTTCAGTTGACGCAGCATTTTTTGTTTCGGCTTCCAAGGTCGAAACGTTGTTCACTCCGCTTCGTAAAATTTTTTCTAAACCCAAACGAGCCGTTTCTACATATATATAACAAGACCTCAATTCACTATCAGTGTCTATGGTAAGAGATAAAAGAAGATGTTAAGTTTTTAAATACACATTCAAGTTAATAAACAAACATTGTGCATTCTTATGGGAGCAATGTTATTTTCAAAATTACCAATTTGTATTTGTTCTTTTATTAAAACGCATTTCTCAAACATATGCGTCATTATATACATTTCATTACACAGATGATTTTTCATAACTTCAGTTTTACACCAAACTTAATATGTCCAAAGAAACTGCAACAGAAATAAGCTATAAGGATAAAAGGATAGAAGGATAAAGTGTTATCAAAAAGATATGTTTGTTTATTTTTGTGACATACAACATACAGTTATCAAGCAACGTACTTTATTTTATTTTAGCTTTTAATTACCATAAGCCTGAAAGACAAACAAGTCTTTAATGGTGAGCAACGGGATATTAGTAAGAGAAAGAAAGGCATCAAAGCACATCTATGCTTATATAAATATAATGACATCCATTATTTCATCTTTGTCAAAACGGCATGTGAAGCAGTAATATGTAGTAGTAATGCATGATTTAGTATACTTGCCGGCATGGTTGCAATGGCCTGCTATAAACAATTTGTGGAATAATGTTATTAGCTTAGAAAGCGTATACGTTAAGCATTTCTAAGCTCTGTAGCTAATGTTCACTCATCAGAGGAATCAAACGTCTGTACGTTTCTCAAATATATGTAATTTTAACTTTAATTTAGTTTAATTTTACAAGCATAAAAGCAATTCCTCTTTCCTTGTATGACGACTCTAATGTAGATGGAAATCCTCGTCCTGTCTCCCTGTGAAACAACAATAGACGTTAATTCTACTCTCTAACAATACTAAAATCCGGGATTTGTTTTCCCATGGACTCAGCAAATAGTCTAATGTGGCTTTGTTCTAAACCATTCAAAAACTACTCCTCATGTTACAATTGACATTCGATCAAACTGTGAAGTTCACTTGTCCTAACTGATTTTAATGACCCATTATACACTAATTCCATAATATATTTTACATTTATAAGACCATAAGTGGTCTTTTTAAATAACGAGAGAAAAGCATTGTCTCCGATAGTAGGAAGAATGCGTTTGAATTTTTTGTGTAACTTAGAAAACCAGGTAAATTCCAGGACGTAATTACAAATCCAGTTTCTAAAAAATAAATAAGTTCAGTTTGCAAGAAAAAAATTTTGTTTGTTTTATTTAGTTATTTAGTAATTTTTGAGACCTTCTGTTTTTAGTTTTTGCTTTTCGGTCTTGTGGTGTTTTTAATGACCAAAGCAACTTGGGCCCGGCATGGCCAAGCGTATTAAGGCATATGCAACTCATTATCTGAGGGTCGTAGGTTCGCGTCCCCGTCGCACCAAACATGCTCGCCTTTTTAGCCGTGGGGGCGTTATAATATGACGGTCAATCCCACTATTCGTTGGTAAAAGAGTAGCCAAGAGTTGGCGGTTGGTAGTGATGACTAGGTTCCTTCCCTCTAATCTTACACTGCTAAATTAGGGACGGCTAGCACATATAGCTTTCGAGTAGCTTTGTGCGAAATTTAAAAACAAACAAAACAAACCAAAGCAACTTATGAATAGCGTCTCTTCGTTATCTTATGGTAAATGGAAGTTTTACAATTATCGCATTACATAATTTAATATGCTTGTAAGTTTGGTTTGTGTTGAATTTCGCGAAAAGCTACACGACGGATATCTGTCATAGTTATCCATAATTTAGCATTGAAAGACTAGTTATTACCACTTACCGCCAAAACTTGAGCTACTCTTTTCTCGGTGGAATTGATCGAAATATTAAAACGCTGAAAGGCCGCGCAACATATAGTGGGAGAAGGATCCGTGACTCTAAAAATGACTTAACTATCTGGCAAAAACAGACGCTGCTTACAAGTGCATTACTGATATTAAATTACTGAACCCATTTTGGCATAAAAGTATGACCTACATACCGTTGTTGCTAAATAACATGACATAAATATCATTATTGGTACGCATTCTTATCAAAAACACGCTCGTTTTACTACTTATAAGAAGAATCATTTCTTTGAAAGTGGTATTTTGCGAGCTTGTCACATTAAAAAAATGAGAATGCATGCAGGTTCAATTTAGCATTTGAGCAAAATTCCAGGTTTCTAGGTTCTATCTTTCTGGAACTATGTCAGTCACGCTCTTTTATTAATATAGTCCAGCGAAAGTACCAAGTTTTGCTCGGATTATTCGGCTGATTTATTCGAGTGACTATATGTCGGTGTGCTTATTCTGAACCCATCTTCGCATAAAAATAAAAACCTATATACTTTTGATGCTCTATTTTACAGAATGTTGTCCGATTATAAAGATATCCTTTACTCTAGCTTGACCTTTGATTTTAAACTTAAGTAATTAAAAAATTATTAACACAGCCTCTAAATTACAAAATAACAAATATTTGTTTTAATTTTTTTTTTAGTTTTAACATTTCATTTTATATTATTATTGCTAAGTAGGATGACTTAAAAGACATTCTTGGAATGCATTGTTACCGAAACAAACTGGCTTTTATATATATTAGAAGCTATTATATAACTTTTCTATATGTTTTTTTCAGTTAGTTTCGTTAAAAAGAAGTACATGGATATGTGCGAACACACATTGATAAAATAATTAATAATACACAGGTGCATACTTTTAGTGTTCACTTATTATGCACATTTTAGGTTTATAATTCTTTCCTGCTGTAGCTATAGTTATTGCATTTCTTTTCTATGTGTTTTTTAGTTTAAAAAAGATACGTACACTCGTGCTTGCTGATAACTGTTGGTACTGAAACATAAACTATTTGTATAGATACAAACTTTCAGGTTTCTAGGTTCTTTGCTCATAGAGCTATGATGGTTACATATTCGTTTCCATTTGGTTTCAATACTGCTTCCCTCACAAATAGCTGCGCATTTGCACCGACGCGAACAAGTAATAACACAGAGGTGCACACCTTATGTGTGCTAAATTTTTAGTTTCTTGGTATTTTTCTGTTAGAGATATGATGGTCACACCTATATTCCCAGATACGTCCTTTTGTTAATATATGTTATAAAATAAAAACCATATAACCCGAGCTATTTCATTTCTATCAAGTCTTCTTGAACCTATATGTTTTTATAACGTCATGGATATTATTCTATGTTGTAATTCATAAACAAAATTGCTCTTGAATATTTCTTAGGTAAATATTATTTCTACAAAATATCTCTTTAAATAAGAAATATTCGGCTTCTTCAAGATAACATTTATTCTGTAAAAATGAAAAAGTTATTACACTGATTGTGTACGAAGAATAAATTTCCCAGAAACATCTCTAAGAATAAGCATACTTGTTTATCATGTCAGTTAATGTCTAGTTTCATGCAGACTAAAAAATCATACACTTACCCTGTTTTGATTTTAAATGTAGGTATTTTTTCAAAATCATCTACAGATTCCTTGTATCTTCAATAAAATTACGTATGGCTTCTCTTTCATTTTTAAGCTATGTGTTTCGTAAAATAGAAAAGGTAGAAACAGTGCATTACAAAGTAAAATTCTAAAACTATGACTTTCATCTTTTGTAGGTACCATTACGCATTTGCTTGAAATCTAAGAAGTTGTTTTCTCAGACAGTGTCGTGAAGAGTTTTATGTATATGTGTAAATATTTTGTAAACGACAACATGTCGTGTTGTGTTTAAATTTTCATTTCTATTATTCATTTTTTCATATTGATATTATTGTTTCGAAGTTTAAACTAATATTTTGTTATTCATTTAGGGTAACATTTTAGAATTTTCTTGAATTAAGTAGACCAATCATATGTTTGTAAATGAGTGTTGGTGACTTCGTGTCTAGACGTGTAGTCTCGTGCAAGAACGAACACGCGCGGATTGCTCTAGAGTTGTATGGAAATTGCGAGATTGTTCGAGAAATAGGCCTATCGGTATAAAAGACGGTGACGCGAGAGAGATTCAGTCATCAGTTTTTATTCGAAAAAAGAAGACAGATTCAGTCATTAGTTTTATTCGAAGAATAAGAGTGAGATTCAGGCATCAGTTTTAGTTATTTGAGAAAGATTAAGTGTTTGCTGTGATTATTCAACTTGGATTTGTGACAAAAGTTAGATCTACGGAAGCTGTGATTTTATTTCGTCAATCTCTGCGATACATCTGAATTACTGCTTGTGCTGAGAGTCGGCGAATTTATTGAACTGTGAACTGTTTCGGAATCTCTTCGTGGGACCAAATTCACACCCTAGACTGGAATTTGAGACTTTCATTTTAGATCATTGTATTAGATACAGGCCAGTACCGTTTTGTATTGTGATTAATTGTGAAGTTTGAAACTAATATTATTTTGTTTTGTAATTAATTTCGAATGTTATAACTTAATATCTGTCACTGTTATTATCTATAATTTGTGTTATATCTGTTATATTTGTTAATAGTTTAGTGTAATAAATTATACAAGCTGTTATCTGCGTTTTTCTGTTGCGTTTAGTTTACGAAGAACATAAAACATAAAAAATACGTAACACCACCCTAAAACTTCACCTCGCTACAGAACCACTTTCATTTCCAAGTTCATTTGTCTCACAGCATGGACTGTGTCAGCTCTGCTCATGGTTCCTATCTATATTTATGCTAATATACTTCACAATGGAGAGACTGGAACATGCAATATCTTCTGGCCCGAGAGATTTTTTATGAATGGACAAATGGCCTTTACTCTCTATTTTTTTACACTAGGATTTGCCATTCTACTGTTACTGATATTGTGGTTTTACTTTCTTGTTATCTGTAAATTGAGAAGAGTAGGACCTAAAAAGAAATCTATAAAGAAGAAGCGAACCCACCGCAAGGTAACTTATCTTGTTTTAACAGTGATCACCATTTATGTGATCTGTTGGCTACCATATTGGATTAACCAGGTTTATATCTCCCTTCTTCCACCAATGCAAAACCAGACAAACATAGGGGTTGTAATTAATCTACTAGTAGGCTGTTTGTCGTATGCTAATTCTGCCATGAATCCAGTTTTTATACGCCTTCCTTAGCGACAATTTTAAGAAGAGTTTTACTAAGGGTTTTACCTGTGCTGCTGGTAGAGATATAAATGCTCATCTTCACGTAGAAAACAATGATTTTCCTAAGAACTGCCGTAGAGGATCCAGTAAGGGTAAAACATCCAACACGAAAAGAACCTGATGAAGTCAAGGCCAATCAAGAAATAGAACCGTCAACAGCCACCACCTTCACTTCACGTTCCAACAATATTATGATGAAAGAAAAAGGAAATACAGTTCTAAATGGACTCGAAAAGCAATCTAAAGAAAACGATTTTATAACACAAGTGTGAAAAAATAAGTTCATGTGAACACCTAATGGATAATCGATTCACTGAAAAATATTATTTATAGTTTTTTCACTCTTCAAACAGCTAATTATCATTTTCCGTGTATTCCAAAGTATGTTTGAAGTTCTCATTAGAAACATTTATTGTTACTTAATGATTCAATATTCAAAACTTTATTACCAAATAATATGAATTCGTGGCAGTGTCATCAAATGTAGTTACCGAAGAATGAAAACATATTTCTTAGGCTATGACTAGCAGGATTTATGTACGTTTTCTGTGAATAATTGAGCAGAAATTACAGCACCTTCTTACTGGGTATATATGTATAGATATATGTTGAATAAATTTATGAGAGAGAAGAATGTGACAAAATGTTATTGCATGAATAAAAAAAAGTACTTCGAAGTTTTATTGTGGGCTCACAAAGACATGGATCTTGTTTTGTTTTTTATTTTAACGTGTTAAATATCAATATCCTATATTCTTTCAAAGCTTAGAATTGTGGAGGTGCTTTACATAACAAGAGTTGTTAAAACTCTTTGAACGTTTTCTTATATTTTTATAAATAGGAACTGTTCAAGAAATCGTGGACTGTATTCTGCTTAATACGGGAAACATTAATAAAATATGAAACTTCTGAAGTATTTAAGTTCTGTGTACTGTTATAAGTGTTTCTGATTAACAAGAAGTTTGCTTTGTGTGTATGGATTTTTCTAAAGTTATGGACTCTCTAACTCTATTTAAAAACTGCATTTGTGTTATTAATATGTATCGCATTTTAGTATCTTAAAGTAAAATGTGACCGAGGTATGACTATATTTGTGAATTTAATTTTTTTGAGAACCTTATGGAAGTGAATATTTAAACGACTAGAAAATATGCTTACTTCAACAGTATTATTATTAGGCAAGAAATATATCGTATACCTGTGACTATTTTATATTAAAATATTGTGTTCGAATAAAACACGCTGTTCTTGTTATTTTTAGTGACTTTTTTCTTTGCGTCTGTTTCAGTGTTAACTAAGAATGCCGATTTATTTTAATCATATATGGAGTAAAATGTTACACTACAACGCTATATGTATGATGGCTTGTACTTATGTATTTAAATAAAGTAATAGGCTTTTGCTGGAAATACACATTTCTGAATTTAAAAACGGTAAAAATGGTTTATCGGAACAACAACGGGAATCTTAATATTCACTTGTTATTGAATCAACTCTTTGAGGCTTTTAAACCCAGACAGTGATAAGAACTAATCAACTATTTTATGTATGTACAAACACTTTGTCCGGGAGGCTATCTATAGGCTCTATTAAGTTTCTCGTCATATTCTTCATGCTACATGACTTGGGGCTCTTGATCACTCATCTTACGCTGTAGTCAAAAGGTAATGTTCTAAATTTTGTGTGCTTAGAGCATAAGATATAAGATAGTTGTATTCTACATTCATGATGCATCATATTAATTTATTAGTGTTGAATTCAACACCTTTTTTAATGTATATTTACGTTTGATATAAATCAAGAGTTTGAGATCAATATTTATTATTTTTGAGTAACTAAATGTTACGAAAACTAATTTTCCTGTGATTTTAATTATTTTTTTGTAACGCTGTATATTCGCATCAAATTTTTTCAGTCTTCACATAAATTGCTTCGATGGCTTGTTTCTAAAATAGAAATAAAAATTAATTATGTTATGCTTAAACTATTCTTTTATTTATCAGTGATGTCGAGAAACCCACTTGCTGAGAAATGTCTATGCAAAAACGAGGTGTTGTAAACAGTTCGGGATAATTTGTTAAAAATAGTTTTTAGAAATCAACCTTGGTCATGTGAGATCTTATATAATCGTTTTTCATAGATTAAAGTAACTTACTGGAAGATTAGAGCATACTATTAGAAAAAACAACATTTTAATGCTGAATTTTGTATAAATTCGTTATGATTTACTTGCCTTGTTTAGATTATAAATCATAACTACATTATTTGTGTAAAGTTTGTCAGTGTTTATTAAGCACATAAACTATTTTCTCAGTATTTTAGGCACATGTTTCAGTGATTTATCTCTGTTTTCATTTAATAAAAACAGATTTTGTTGAGAAATAGAAAAAAAAGAAAATAATAAAAATCAAGACTCTTTTATATTTCCTTTTTTCGTTACCGAGATATTTCATTTTCGTCCAGATACCATCAATTTTATGTCGATTTTTATTAATTTCGCGATGTTTCATAACTAAACTTCCTTTTTAAAATAACGGTACTGAAATTATTTGGAAGTCTAGTTGCGTGTATAACAAAGGAATACATTTGATTTAAACTTGATCTATCAATATAAAATGTTAATTTTTCATTAAAAGTAAGGAATATTTTAAAATTGTTAAGTGATTGATATTTCTATTATGAAGTTTAAACTATTAACAAAATGCATATATATATATATTGTACGACTGTTCATTTTCCTTTACGTTTATTTGATGTAAATTGAGTGCCATTTGTGTACTACAATTCTTATTTAAAATTATATTTCAAACACGACAAAAATAAAGGTAATTTTTATCTTGTATTCATATCATTTCTTCAACTTTAAAAATATACCAAAAATTCATTTTTAAACTTCTGCTTGCGATGAAGAGGGTCAGAATGGAATATATGAACACATTGTATATCAGGAAGGTTGGTATAAACATTTCCTTTTTTATAAGGAGAGAACAGCGTTTCAACCTTCCTAGGTCATCTTCAGGTTACGAAAGGCTGTTCTACACAAACCTAATATACCTTTAAGGCCTATAGTCAGTGCACCAGACTCACCTTGCCATCAACTGGCTACCTTTTTTCTTATATTCATTATAAGGGAATACTGAACATCACATTCAAAACTTGACAGGATTCGTAGGACAAATCAGAAAGCTACGCATCAAATCCCAGTATATTATGATCACATCACCAGAAAACGGCTGCTCAATGACACCTCTCCACCACACAGAATAGATATGAAAATAGACGCCATAATGGATCTAGCAACTACTGCCTACAATTCTACGAATAAACAGATGGTTTAGTCATGGTATCACCACTCTCTCCAGTCCTAGCTGACATTTTCATGGAAGACGTTGAAGAAACAGCCCTTTCATCCACACTTATAAAACCAAGTTTCTATAAACATTATGTCGACAAAACCTTACCAGCCTTTTTAGAACTCCTCAATTCTACAGATAAAAGAATCCACTTCAGTATGAAATAGAGGAGAAAATCAGTCTACCATGTATTAACATACTCATCAGCAAACAAGCAAGACAAATCACCACAATTGTACACAGAAAACACACCTACATGAACAGGTAGTTCATCTTGAGTCCAATCATTCAGCTTCAATAAAACATGTTATAATGCAATTCCTAAACAAGAGAGCAAAAAATATTTCAATAAGACATCCATTGAAGCAGAATGCCAAAAAATCATAGAGAATTCTAAACAGAATGGTTAAACCTCCTATTCATTAAAAACTCCTTGAAGAAGTCACGACCGAAAAAAAAGATTAGAAAGTTACCACCACTACTACCAGTTACCTTCCATACTTGCAACATCTCGGTGAAAAACTGAAACGCATAGCCGAGAAATTTAACATAGATGTCTGGTGATGATCCTGGAAAAAACAAACAATGACCTACCAATGAGAATCTCAAAAACGTCATTTATGAAATTCCGTGTTTCTGTAACGATACATACATTGGAAAATCAGGAAGAAAACTCGTGGCAAGAATAAAAGAACATAAGGATAATACAAGACTCAAAATTCAGTCATGTCAACTGGACACAGAATAAACTGGGACAAAACTAGAATAATCGACATAGACAAATTTCGGAAAACAAGAAAAATCAAAGAATAATTTTATATTATCACTAAAAACCTTCACTAAACAGAGATTCCGGATTATAGGTGACTACTATTGGTTAAATATACAAGAAATCTCTCCTCCAATCAGAAACAATGATAATCCAACCAATCATAATACGCTTTCCACATTTCACCAGGACACTATAAAAGACCGAAAACACCTTACACACACATACTGACCGGAAGATGAAAGGTTGAAGAGTTTTTATATGTCCAGCTCTGCACTTGTGTCCATTCCACATAGTTTCAGTCGTGCTGAAAATATAATTTTTATTTTACAGTTTTGTACTTCAAGGTTATATGATTAAATTACCGTTTTAGTTCAATTAATAGTGCCAGCTAGTCAACTCGTTACTTTCCATATTATTATACCTGGAATGCGTGTTATCCAAAATAGTGAAATATAAAATACCTTGAGATATTTAAAAAAATATATTAAGGTTTCACAAATATAATTTTTGTCTTATACAACATGGACAAAAATATGTTGATCATCACACCATATGTGCTTGTTGAACATCTCATTTCTAGCCCATGAGCATTAATATATAGTTGGTTCCCCCTTTTGCTGCTATGATAACCTCTACTCTTCTGTGAAGTATTAGTGGGGTCGAGCGAGAAGGCCTAACATGCAGTCAGCGTTCAAGTTTATTCCAAAAGTGTTCGATGAGGTTGAGGTCAGGAATCGAGCAACTGAAAGCCAATCAAGTTCTTTCTTATCAATCTAGGAAAACCATGTCTTTATGGATCTTGCTTTATGTACGAAGGCATTGTCATAGGGAAACGTAAAAGGGCCTTTCCCAAACTGTTCCCACAAAGTTGGAAGCACACAGTACTCTAAAATGACATTGTATGCTGTAACGTTATGGTTTCCCGTCACTGAAACTAAATAGCCCCAGAACGTTATTCCTCTTCCACAAAACTTACAGTTAGCACTGTACAATCACGTTTCCCGTGCATCCGCCAAACCCAGTTTCGTCTGTCAGACTCTCAGATGGTGGAGCGTGATTCATCACTCTAGTTAACACGTTTCCACTACTTCAGAGTCCAATGGCGGTGTGCTTTACATCACTCCAGTTGACGTTTGGGATTGCGCATGATAATCTCAGGCTTGTGTACGGCTGTTTGGCTATGGAAAGCCTTTTCATGAAGCTCCAGACGAAGAGTTCTTGTGCTGACATTACTTCCAAAGTCAGTTTGAAACTCGGTAATGAGTGTTACAACTGTGGATAGACGAATTTTACGTGCTCTCTAAACATGTGTGGCTGTTGCTGCTCCTAGACGTTTCCTCTTCACAATAACAACACTTACAGTTGACCGAGGCATCTCTAGCAGGGTAGATATTAGACGAAAACTGACTTGTTGGAAAGGTGACATCCTATGACAGTGCCACGTTGAAAGTCACTGAACTCTTTAGTACGACCCTTTCTACTGCCAATGTCTATATATTTAGACATAATTTAGCTATAATTATATAGCTGTATGCTTGATTATATGCACATGCTAGCAAAGGGTGTGGCTGAAATAGCCGAAGCCACTAAGTGTGAGTGGTTGTCCACATTCATTTGGCTGAGTAGTGTATATTAAAAAATAAAATAATTTTCACATACAAGAATTCTAATACCAACTTAATTTACAGAAAGAATACTCATAATAAGAATCAACATATCATATGCGATGTATTTAAAACAGAATACTTGTAGCTGTGAGCTTAGATGCTTATAAATAATCACTTAGATACGTACAATGACATATTAAGCATCTGTCACACAAATTCTTGTTCAGATAAAAACATTAAGTCAGAAACAAACACATGATATGTATCTCTTCAAGCATATACTTATTTAATATATATATACAAATGAGCCAAACACAATCCTAAACACCTCGAAACATTAGTTTAATAAAATATAGATTGGTCTATCTATTCAAATATTTATTATTTGTTTTACCCTTGCTTTTATACATGGTATTCGGAAATCGCTGTGCAGTTCTGTAATCACATTTTATTCAGTCTATTTCAAGTCAGCAACTGATAGCGGTGTTTAGAAAGAAAATGAGAATGATCCAGGCCTGTATTGATGCAAACTGGGGTCACTTTCAACATTGTTTATAATTGTTATTCATATTTACCTTCTGTATTTCTATATTCAAACATGTTTGTTAATAAATATATAAGTGCACAGTGACTTTCCGAACATCCTGTAGTATATATACACATCACCGTTAAATATTCTGTTTTTGTGCTAATTAGTAACATGCTATTAAATTTACTTTTTCATAATTTTGTCAATACAGCTTGCAGTTTAATCTTTATTAAATGATTGTTTAAAATAATGTTTGAAAAATAGAAATTATATGAAACTTCAATAGTTATTTGATCGAAAGATAAACGTAATATGATGTTTGGAATCTCTGGAATTTTCTCAAAGATTTAAGAAACAACAAACATAAGTTATTAAGTTTATTAATTACTATCAGGTAATTCAGTGCTATTACTTTCGACAAAGAAATATTCTATGAAGTTAAATAATTAAATAACATTTTAATTTAGACTTAATTTATTTGAGAAGTTAAGCCTAACGCTTAATGCTTACTTACAGTAACCGCGAAACTGAGGTTAAAGTAATAAAACGTGTTCTATGTAGTGAAATGGACTACAGTCTGTATTACATTTTCTCGGAATTATAAAGAATAATCTGGCTCACCACCGAAACCATTATAATAGTAGTGATTTCTAAAAAAAATGTTTCTGTGTATTTGAAATATTTAACCTGCATCAAACAATTAACCTAAATTATTTGTATTTGAGTGTATCTTCTACCATTACATTTTTCACAAATTCAAATGTTTCGTGGCACTGTGTTTGGTGGACCTAAATATTTTCCTAGATTTTTGTAACCACTACATAAAAAATCATCAGAACAAAAAGTAATACAGCTAAAGAAAACATCCATCTTGAAAAGTTCTATTGTTTCTAAACTTATTAATCTATATCATTATCATTATTTAAAACACTTCAGTTAATATAAACACTTTAAATACATACTTGAAGTGTAATGTTGATTTTTCGCGTCATAGTTCTTAAAAATGTGTTTGATGTAAAAAGCTAAACATTAGTTGCTCAGAAGAAATGAGTTTAGTCAGAATCGTTTATTGTTTTCCTCATTACAGTTGCGATCGATTCTGTTTCATTCTCCAATAACAGCTCTTTACTTCGAAGTTTTGGGATGATGGGAGTTGAAGTTACAGAAGATAAATTTTCTTATCGGTTTGTTAAACATCTTGGTAGTATATTATTTTCATTGTTTACCCTTATGGTAACGTCGAAAAATAATGTTTCTTTTGTCATTCGAATGATTCAAGGTGTATCTAAGCCATATAGACATGGTGTGAATATCTTGACGCCACTTGCCACTTGTCATGTGCGTTCTTTCAACAATGTGCAATGATTTGTTAGTTAGCTTGTCTTATATACTTTTTCATTTTTTTTAAATACTGAGTGACTTTGTGATGTTTGATTCCATATTCATTTACCAAGTGCCTTGAGGTAACTTCATAGCCAAACACTGCCAGATGTGAGATCAGGGAATAGAGAACCGTCTAATTTATAAACTGCTCAAGAAATTGAAAGAATAATACGTTTTCTTGAATAATTTATCTCAGTGTTCCAATGTGATAATATTTGCCTCATTTCACTTCCTTCTGTATCCACGAACGGTAAAACATGGAGAAATATATTTTTTAAATGACCAATATCACCAAAACTGATATTCCACAAAAAACAAGACTTTAAACAGTTTATATGCGTTTATTTAATAAATGTTTGAAACATTCAATATCTAGTGTGACCTCCACGGACTGTGACACACTCTTGACACAGTCTATCGATGTTATCTTGAGGTATGGCAGCCCACTCGTCTAGGAGGGTTACTGGCGTTCACTAACACGCCTCGACAACATATCCCAATGTCATGTAAATGTTTTGTTAACGACAACATGTCGTGTTGTGTTTAAATTTTCATTTCTATTATTTATATTATTGTTTCAAAGCTTAAACCAATAAAATATGTTGTTATTCATTTAAAATAACACTTAGAAATTTCTAGAATTAGGTAGATCAAATATATGACTATAAACGGAAATGTAAGGCCGGCTAGTGTCTAAACGTTGAGTCTCGTGCAAGAACGGACATGCGCGTATTGCTCTGGAGCTCTGTGGAAGTTACGCGATGGTTCGAGAAGTCTAAGCCTACTAATATATAAACAGACGGAGACGCGAGAAAGAAGAAGAGTCATTAGTTTTTATTCGAAGAAAGAGAAGAGTCAGTCATTCGTTTGAGAAAGTTTAAGTGTTTGCTGTGAGTTTATTCAACTTGGATTTGTGACAAGAGCTAGATCTACAGAAACTGTGATTTTGTTCCGTCAATCTTTGCGATTCATTTGAATTACTGGTTGTGCTGAGAGTCAACACGTGCAGGACTGTTTAGGGGAAACCGAAGCGAAAAACGAGAAGTTGAAACATTCATCGAAAACACCGTAAAAAGAACTTCGCCATTCTCCATTCAAACTTAGAAATTTCTTCGTGGGACCAAATTCACATCCTAGACGGGAATTTTGGATTTCTAATCTGGACTTTTGGGCTTTCATTCTAGATCATATTATTAGATACAGGCCAGTACTATTTTGTGTTGTAATTAATTTTGAATGTTTGAACTTAATATCTGTCATTGTTGTTATGTAATTTATGTTATATCTGTCATATATATAATAGCTTACTGTAATAAATTATACAAGCTGTTATCTATGTTTTTCTGTTGCGTTTACATAAAACATACAAAAAAACGTAACACCCAACAGTGTTCATTCGGATATAAATCTGGAGATCTGGCTGCCTACTCAAAAGTCTCTATTCCTTCCTCGTCAAGGAAGTCCATACACAGTCTGACGAGGGTTCGCGTGTTAACCTTCCTGAGAATGAATTCATCGCCAACAGCACCAGCAAATGGGTTCCAAAATTTTGTTTCTGTATCGTCGTGCGTTCAGAGCACCCCTATCAAGTATGAGTAAGTCCGTGTAGCAACCCACTTTTCATACATAAATTTAGTTATGTGTGTTGTTATGTATATGTGTAAATATTTTGTAAACGACAACATGTCGTATTATGTTTGAATTTTCATTTGTATTATTCATTTTTTTTCCATATTAATATTATTGTTTCGAAGTTTAAACTAAAATATGTTATTTACTTAGGGTAACATTTTAGAACTTTCTCGAATTAAGTAGACCAATCACATGTTTGTAAATGAGTGCTGGTGACTTCCTGTCTAGAAGTGTAGTCTCGTGCAAGAACGGATATGCGTGGATACCTCTGGAGTTGTATGGAAATTGCGAGATTGTTCGAGAAATAGGCCTATCGGTATAAAAAAGACGGTGACGTGAGAGATATTCAGTCATCAGTCATCAGTTTTTATTCGAAAAAAGAAGATAGATTCAGCCATTAGTTTTATTCGAAGAATAAGAGTGAGATTCAGGCATCAGTTTTAGTTATTTGAGAAAGATTAAGTGTTTGCTGTGAATATTCAACTTGGATTCGTGATTGAAGTTAGATCTCCGGAAGTTGTGATTTTATTTCGTCAATCTCTACGATACATCTGAATTACTGCTTGAGCTGAGAGACGGCGATTTCATTGAACTGTGAACTGTTTCGGAATTACTTCGTGGGATCAAATTCACACCCTAGACTGGAATTTGAGACTTTCATTTTAATTCATAGTATTAGATACAGGCCCCCAATTTTCTGTTACGTATTTTTTGATGTTTTATGTTCTTCGTAGAGTAAACGCAACAGAAAAACACAGATAACAGCTTGTATAATTTATTACACTGAACTATTAACAAATATAACAGATATGACATAAATTATATAATAACAGTGACAGATATTAAGTTACAACATTCGAAATTAATTACAAAACAAAATAATATTAGTTTCAAACTTCAGAATAAATCACAATACAAAACGGTACTGGCCTGTATCTAATGTAATGATCTAAAATTAAAGTCTCAAATTCCAGTCTAGGGTGTGAATTTGATCCCACGAAGTAATTCCGAAACAGTTCACAGTTCAATGAAATCGCCGTCTCTCAGCTCAAGCAGTAATTCAGATGTATCGTAGAGATTGACGAAATAAAATCACAACTTCCGGAGATCTAACTTCAATCACGAATCCAAGTTGAATATTCACAGCAAACACTTAATCTTTCTCAAATAACTAAAACTGATGCCTGAATCTCACTCTTATTCTTCGAATAAAACTAATGGCTGAATCTATCTTCTTTTTTCGAATAAAAACTGATGACTGATGACTGAATATCTCTCACGTCACCGTCTTTTTTATACCGATAGGCCTATTTCTCGAACAATCTCGCAATTTCCATACAACTCCAGAGCTATCCACGCATATCCGTTCTTGCACGAGACTACACTTCTAGACAGGAAGTCACCAGCACTCATTTACAAACATGTGATTGGTCTACTTAATTCGAGAAAGTTCTAAAATGTTACCCTAAATAAATAACATATTTTAGTTTAAATTTCGAAACAATAATATCAATATGGAAAAAAAATGAATAATACAAATGAAAATTCAAACACAATACGACATGTTGTCGTTTACAAAATATTTACACATATACATAACAGTGTGTGTGTTTTTTGTATAGCAAAGCCGCAAAGGGCGATCTGCTCAATCCACCAAGGGTAAT
Source organism: Carcinoscorpius rotundicauda (assembly GCA_011833715.1). Lineage (NCBI taxonomy): Eukaryota > Metazoa > Arthropoda > Merostomata > Xiphosura > Limulidae > Carcinoscorpius > Carcinoscorpius rotundicauda. The sequence continues at coordinate 35,895,079 of CM022396.1, read as the reverse complement.
CGAACCACTGATATTAGCGCTGTAAATCGGGAAACATACCGCTGTACTATCGGGGGACATTTAGTTATGTTTACTGAAATGTGTACTTGTTCCTTTAATTTCTTTGAGCATTGTATGAAAGTCAATGTATGTTAAGTCACCTCATGCTTAATTTCTCGAATTAGGAGTTATAAAAGCCAAAAAGCATTTATAAGAATGGCTCAGTTACTGTTTTTTGGTAAAATAAGCCTAAATTAAAAACTTAGTGTAATATGACCTATCCTAGAACCAAGTGCATAGTTTTTATTAAAATGAAAATATCGATTCAATTTTAAACCTAAATTGTTTCTAAGTTACGCTACTTTCTGTTACATCACCAACACTTTAAATATAAGAAACTCCTTTATCAACGAAAAGTCTAAGTTAAGAAATAAACAAATATATTTTCCAGTTTATGCATATCACTTCATACTTTTGTTTCTTTATAATTAAGCCCAAGGCTACACAAAGGGCTATTGATATTGAAACCCAGTTTTTAGTGGTGTGAGTCAGCAGGCATGCCGCTGTGCCGCTGGGGGAGCTCATACTTTAGTATATGAATTAACAAATTTATTAGGTTGGAAAATAGTGTTGCCAAAACGCACTGACTTTTTATACATTAGTTGTTAATCTAACTCCTTTTTATCAACAATTATTCTATGAATACGCCATGAATTCAATTTAGGAACGATCTTAATTTAGTTGAATCACAAAACAACTTACTGGCGTTTGGCTACTTCAGTTGAACATATCTGTTTTACTGTCAGCCAAACTTTATTGCGCAAAAAGTATTTATTTCAGTTAAACATGATATGCGATGTTAGGGTATAGAGATTTTGAGTGTGACGTCACTCTTGACCTAGTTACTGCTGACCGCCATGATGGGTGGCACGCTCAACGTGTTTATATTCCAATACAAGGGTGATTCATAATCAAAAGTGCGCGATGGTACATTCGTGTTGTTCAAATCGACATGAACAGGTGGAAAATGTGTCATACTACAGATTTTCTAAAGATCGCGACCGAAGAAGACGATGGATTGCAGCAGTCAATAGGAAAAACTGGACACCCACAGAGCACACCAGACTTTGTATTAAACATTCTGTGTCAGGTATGTATAATTCATTCAAAGCCAAGCTGAATAAATTGAAACTTTCATGCATTATATATGTATAGGAGAACAAACTGCAGCACCAGTTAAATACATTTTTTGCATACTTTTCTTTTACTTTTAAATAACTGAATAGTTATTCATGATGAAAAGGTTATATAGCAATTTTACATTAAGACAAAATGTTAATATCTCTTAAAGGACCAATTTAAGTGATTCATCAGAAAACCACAACTGGTACAAGATTGAAAAGTGTGCAAATAATTACTTTGTTGGCTGTACATTCAGTTGTAAAACAATGTTCAGCATAATCAGTTATATATATATATATATTCAGTTAAGATTGTACAGTGTATGTGTTATATATATAAATATTATCTGATGATGCCTGTAGATCTATATCTTAACTAAATTATTGTATTCTGTTTCAGGGACGAAGAGTAATGATCCCCTCTCTGCTATGTATAAAGCGTTTGAAATGCCATATTGTTGTTTATATTATTGTTTTGAAATTTAAACTAATAAAATACGTTGGTATTCATGTAAAAATTTCTAGCTTTAAGTAGATCGATCATTTGACTGTAAATAGAATGTATGGCGGCCTAGTGTCTAGACGTCGAGTCTCGTGCAAGAACGGACATGCGCGGATTGCTCTGGAGTTCTGTGGAAGTTACGCGATTGTTCGAGAAAAGTATGCCTACTAATATATAAACAAACGGAGACGCGATAAAGGAAACGAGTCATTCATTAGTTTTTATTCAATTGAAGAGATATTGTCTTTGCTCAAGAAAAAGTAAACGTTTGCCGTGCATTTATTCAACTCGGATTTGTGACTAGAGTTAGATCTATAGAAGCTGTGATTTTATTTCGTCATTCTTTACGATTGATATTACTGGTTATACTGAAAGTCAACACGTGTAGAACTGTTTAGGGGAAACCGGGAAAGTTGGGAGGTAACAAGTTTGAGACGTTCATCGGAGGCATCGTAAAAAGAACTTCGTCAAATTTATTGAACTATGAATTGTTTCTTAACTTTTCCATTCAAACTTCGGAATATCTTCGTGGGACATAATTCACACCCTAGACCGGAATTTCGGATTTCTGATCTTAACTTTTGGATTTTTATTCTAGATCATTGTATTGGACACAGGCCAGTACCATTTTGTATTCTAATTAATTTTGAAGGTTGAAACTGAATATCTGTCATTATATAATTCATGTTATATCTGTTGCATATATAATAGTTTGGTGTAATAAATTATACAAGCTGTTATCTGTGTCATTCTGTTGCGTTTAATCCACATAAAAAAAACGAAACAGAAAATTGGGAGCTGGTCCGGGATATCGAACAAACAATTTAATTCTATTCCAAAATTATATTTCTATTCTAAACAGATCGGCAGCTTGTATAATCAAAATGGCATTCCAACTCGAAGATTTTATAGAGAAATTTAATCAGAATCCCTCTTTTGAAATGATCAGTGAATTAAAAAAATCTGAATTGCTTGACGTTAGAAAACATTTCAATTTGGAAGTGAAGCAAGCAATGAAGAAAGCAGATATCAAACGAATTGTTTGGTCAGCCAAAAAGTTGTACAACAATTGCCTGCCGCTCATTTTTACCCAGATTTTGAATTAAAAAAATGGAAATGGAAATGAAATTTCGTTTAGAAATTGAAAATAAACGCCTTGATCTTGAGGCAGAAAAGGAAAACAAACGTATTTAGGCAGAACAAGAAAACAAACGTCTTATTCTTGAGGCAGAACAGGAAAACAAACGCCTTGTTCTTGATGCCGAAATACAAAAAGAACGCATTAAAGCGGATAAAGAAATCAGTATGAGAAAAGCACAGACAGATGAAAAGGTTGTCCAAATGCAGTTGGATAATTTTGATGCTTCCAAACAAATTCGTTTGGTGCCTCCATTCAATGAGAAGGCTGTAGATAAATATTTTCAGCAATTTGAAAAATTGGCCCTTAGGCTAATATGGTCTACCGAATATTGAACAGTGTTACTTCAGAGTGTTCTCAAAGGTAAAGCCCAGGAAGTATTTTCCAAACTCACGGCCGAGCAAAGTTATGATTACGAGCACGTCAAAAAATGCATTTTGAATGCTTATGAATTGGTGCCAGAGGAATAGAAACAAAAATTTCGTGGTTACAAAAAGTTTGACAGCCAAACTTATGTGGAATTTGCTCGTGAAAAAGAAACTCTGTTCGACAGGTGGTGTGATTCCAAAGAAATCAAAGATAATTACACAAAACTCAGAGAACTCATGTTAGTCGAAGAGTTTAAAAGATGTATTCCCGTAGAGCTAAAAACTTATATTGATGAACAAAAAGCTTCCAAAATTCATGATGCTGCTGTCTTGGCAGACGAGTATGCTTTGACTCACTAAGATTTGTCATACAAAAGCAAAACAAATCACATAGCAAAGAAACCCAATGACTCATTCAAACATTATGCAAATGTCGACAAAGACAAAAAGAGCAAACTTCTAATTCTCAAACAAAGACTTCATCTCATTCTAGAAGCTCATCATCTTCCAAAAACGTGTCATTCTTATCCAAAATATGTGCTAATTGTAAAAAACCTGGCCATCTAATTTCTGAGTGCTATAAGATCAAAAACAAGCCATCACCCCATACTTTCATTTCACCCTCGTTGGATACATCATTGGTTCCCAATGATTTTGACCCTGTTCAGTCCACTGTAGATTCCAAGTCCAATATTCTTGATGTACCTGAAGATCTTGTTGAGGACAAATTAAGCCTTTCATCACTGAAGGTTTTGTTTCTTTTGTTGGCGATTCACATTTACAACCAATTAAGATCCTGCGGGATCTCTGAGCAGTGTTGTCTTGGCTAGATATTACTGGCGTAAATACACGTGGCTGTAGCATATACGGGTCTTCTACACCAATTTCCTTCACTTTTCCTCATACCTGGCCTTTTCAGCACCTGTCAAGTGTGCTACAAGTGATGAAAAGCCAGTGACAGCCATTTACCTGTGAATAGTACTGAATACAGCAGTTGTTAACTCGTTCAGTCATGCGGGACACTTGCCACCCAATATGGCGGTATGTTTACAAACCTCGTTGTGGTCACGTGGCACTAATAGATTCACGCAAAACCTCTATATTATGGGGAGGGAATGATAGTAATTTCCCCAAATCTCCTTTTCTCTGAAGCATTGAAATCACAAGCCATTTCATTATAGATCAGTATCATTTACTGACACTCTGAAAAATATATTTGCGAACTGACAATGCTGGAAAGCGGGTTTCGAGACTCGTTATGGAAAGAACATAGCCCTTTTTGTTGCTTTGTTTTTAAGTACAAACATCATAATAGTTTTTTTACAGAAATTCATTTTAAGATTATCTGATCACCATCAAAATTTAAACTGTCATGTGTAGCGAAAATCATTATGAAGGGTATGAGCAACCGAGTGTGTTTGTTAGTTGTTGTTTTTTCCTGTCAGTATATGCATGATCCTCTTTATTTGTCACTTTCGTGTAATGCGATTTTAGTAGGTATCGTTGTTGTTATCTTTGCTGCAAAAATGTCGTATGAGAACAATTTTAACGTTCAAACGTAACCTGTTAGGTACTATTTCTAAGAGCGAACATGTTTGATGTAGATTTTATAGATTTCCTAATAAGCAAATATCACGATAAACGTTCTAGGTAACAGTTATTATTGGCGCTTTTCTCACTTCGTTTATTATGACTTGTCATCACTCTTGGGATACTCTTTTACTAACGAATAGTGTGATTGACCATCACGTTATACTTCCTCAACGGCTGAAAGGGCGAATATGTTTGATGTGATGTGGATTCGAGATTACGAGTTAAGCGCCCTTATCACCTGGCCATTCTGGGGCATCATTTATAGAGGACATGATAAATATTTGAATCAATTAAATATATCTCACCAACATTTGAAGATAAAATAAATTGTTATTTTGCTAAATTTCAGTGAATTCAGTAGATGCCAGGTGTTATGCTAAGAATTTCAATAGATTTGCAGTAAACTTACGTATGTAATGATAAAAACATATATGTAGGTAACGTACTACCGTAAGCCACTTTTTAATCAAGTAAAAAATCGTTTCCTGTAAAGAGATTATAAGGGAACTAAAAAAACTCTTATTAGTTTTTAAATAATAAATGTAATATATGTGTAGCATTTCTAATATCAAGGTTATAATCCTTTTATAAATAAAACCTCTTTATATTCCTACAAAATTGAAATTTTCTGACTACATTGATTACCCTCAAATTTGAAGACAGATATTTTAAAAATAACTCTTTACTTGGTGTTTATTGCCTGAAAGCAATGCATAGTCCCTAAATGACTTGATAAATTCTTCTATTTCCCTCTAAAACCCAAACCGAAAGTGAGCATCAGTAAGCACTATCTGGTGCTGGTCACGCGTATAGTTAGAAGTAGTCTTAGATTTTCTAATTTTGAAAGTAATTATTCATTGAGTTCACTGAGAAGTCGGTGTCGGAGGTATTATAATGTCAGCACTTTTCTTGACAGATATTATGTGTGTGCGTGCGTGTGTATATATATATCTACAAAAATTTAAGAATCATCATTTCTTGACGAAGTTTAATGTAAACTATAGCTATGTATTTATTGATTACCATATAGTTTGAGTTATAAATTTTCTAAATAGATTTTACAGCTGACATGTGATGTACCAATAACATAAACTAGGTTAATTAACTAGCATTTAGATAATATTGTTTATAAATAAGTTATTTTTATAGCAAACTTTTCGTGAAATGAACGTTTCACTGAGGAATTTGTGTACATGATGATTCAACATAAATTGACTTCTATCTATGAAGAATTTGTGCACTTATCTTTATTGTGCACAAATGTTACTCTAAAACAGAGACATTTACTTTCTTGTTTACCGATACCATATACATACGTAAGCGATTCTTTAAAGCTGCGACTTTTGAGTTCTTACCGTTGGGTTCCCCTTTGAGAGAGTGACCATAAAGTTTATAGATTTAGAACTCTTAAATACTGGATTCTATTCCCCTAGGTTGCAAAGCGAAGGTTGTTCATTGTACAGCTTTGAGCTAAGACAAAATTACAACAACTGTTAGAATGTATGTCTGATCTTCTAAAGCAGAGGTTTTGTTTGGATTTTAATTTCACACAAGGGCCATTTGCGCTAGCTGTCTGTAGTTTAGAGGTGATAGAAAAAGGCAAAGACAGGTAATCCACACTACCCACCGCCATATCTTGAGCTACTTTCTTGCTAACGAATAAGGTGATTGACGGTCACATAATAACGCTCCAACAGCTGAAAGGGCAAGCATGTTAAGTGACGAGGGTTTAAGCCCGTAACTTTTAGATTACAAGTCGAGCACTCTTACCACAAGGCTATGCCAAGGCATTCTAAAATTGAAATGTTTACTTAATTATTCCTAATCAATATATTGTCATCACCCAGCGGACTTACAATGTTAAAAACTGGGTTTCGATACCAATGGTGAGTAGAGAACACATTGCCCATTGTGTAGCTTTATGTTTACAAAACTCTAACAAACAAACATAACAACTGTAGGTGATTATCTGAAATGTGAAATGTTTGGGTGCTAACCGTTGCTATATATGATTGTTTGATTTTGCTTTTGAATTTCGCGCAAAGCTACCCAACATCATCCATCGCCACCTCTTGAGCTACTCCTTTTATCAACGAATAGTGAGATTGATCATAACATTATATCGCCCCACGGCTAAAACGGCGAACATGTTTGATGCGATGTCGATTCGAACCCGCGACCCTTTACCCACTTGGACCGATACAACTGAAGGGCTTGTGGTCAAATGTTGTCATGAACAATCCTCTTTTATTAGCGAAGGTTAAAAATAAAACACATTGAAACCTAATAAAGTTAACAACATTTTTTATCCTGTTTTTTACTGACATTATATTTCTAGGCAAAAATGGTGCTAAAATTATCATAAATGTTCAACATTTTAACTGTATTTGTTTATTGAGTACACTGCTTTAGTGCATTTAGTATGCTGTAACATATATTGATAAAGCCGCTTGGAAATATGCAATGAATTTTTGAAAAATGGTTCCATATGTTTTATATTTCGTTTGTTTTGGAATTTTGCTAGCCGTTCTTAATTTAGCAATGTAAGACCAGAGCGAAGGCAGCTAGTCATCACCACTCACCACCAACTTTTGGGTTACTTTTTTACCAACGAATAGTTGGATTGACCGTCACATTATAACGCCACCCACGGCTAAAAGGACGAGCATGTTTGGTGCGACGTGGATTTGATTGTTGTTGTTTTGAATTAAACACAAAGCTACACAATGGGCTATTTGTGCTCTGCCCACCACGGGTATCGAAACCCGTTTTTTAGCGTTGTAAGTCTGCAAACATACCACTGAGCCATTGGGGCGCGTGGATTTACAACGCTAAAATCAGGGGTTCGATTCCACTCGGTGGGTTGAGCAGGTAGCCCTTTGTGGCTTTGCTATCCGAAAAATACACACAAACCCTTAAATTAACTGTAGGCCCGGCATGGCCATGCGTGTTAAGGCGTGCGACTCGTAATCTGAGTGTCGCGGGTTCGCATCCCCGTCGCGCCAAACATGCTAGCCCTTTCAACCGTGATGGCGTTATAATGTTACGTTCAATCCAACTATTCGTTGATAAAAGAGTAGCCCAAGAGTTTGCGGTGGGTGGTGATGACTAGATTGCCTTCCCTCTAGTCTCACACTGCTAAATTAGGGACGGCTAGCACAAATAGCCCTCGAGTAGCTTTGTGCAAAATTCAAAAACAAAACATAAATTTACCGTACTCAGCACATCAGAGGGCAACCCATTCCACAGGTTAACTACCTTGGTTGAAAAATAAAGCTGTCTTAGCTGAAGGTGATTCCTATCTTGCCAAATAAAATTTTATATACCCTAGTCCTACAATTATAAGAAGAAAAGATGAAGCATCAACACTATAAATTTCATGAACATTTCAAACACTTCAAAAGCAAACGTCTAACTCTTATAATGATGTATGCAATGTCTGAATGGTTGAGGTAGTAGACGTCGAAGTGGTGGTCCTATCCTGAAGGTGACGTAACCGGATATAGCGATCTTGTTCGGGCGTGGTCACACGAGATCTGCCAGATCGTGGACGGTCACAAGTTGATCTATGTTGTTGGTGACGATTCCTTGTGATGGTGCTTTGGTGGACATTCACAGCTCTGTCAACATCTGATCGATATTCGCCTGCTTCCAACGACGAATGGCGTTGTTGCGTTTTGCTTCAGTCAGTCTTGGCGTAACTATATTGCGTGTCGGTAGCTTGAAACTGAGTTATGGAAACTGAAATCCCGTCACTTTTATAGGGATTTTGCACATGTTGCACTTGCAGAACATGCAGATCCCTTAAACAAATTTATTGGACACGAATGCGTTTTGGCGAAAAATCCGATGTTTTCCTCCGTTTTCAAAGTGCACAACTTTTATTGTCATTTTGTTCTGACAATCAGTGTTTTAACACGTGTAACATCATATACTCTGAGCTTGTAACGTTATTATATATATTTCTCTTTAAAATAAAAAAAATATCTGTTTAGAGTTTCTTTTTTGAAAAGTATATATTATTTTTACGCACATCTTGTTAACCTAATATAATGCAGAGGTCACTTTGACAATTTTTGACTTCCTAAATGTTTAACACATCATTACAGTTATGAGCTGCACAAAATGCGACACGACATATATCATTTTTGAAATAATATACTGTTCTTAGAACGCTAATAAATTTCCCAAATTTTGTTGTCACGTAAGTAGACAAATGTTTCATCCAAATGCATTTGTTTGACATATGCCAAATACTACTCGGATAGCTTTCGATGGACCCCCCAGTGGCTCAGCGGTATGTCTTCGGACTTACACGCTAAAATCCGGGTTTCTATACCCGTGGTGGGCAGAGCACAGATAGCCCATTGTGTAGCTTTGTGCTTAATTCAAAACAACAAGAGCAACAAAGCTTTCGATGGTCATTTAAATCCAGATGATTATACCACAGTTAAAAGAGTTTGTTTGTTTTTGAATTTCGCTCAAAGCTACTCAAGGGCAATCTGTGCTAGCCGTCCCTAATTTAGCAGTATAAGACTAGAAGGAAGGCAGCTACCAACTCAAAATCTGACGGAACCGAATTCGCATCACCGTCGCGCCATACATGTTAGCCCTTTCAGCCGTGGGGGCGTTAAAATGTGACGGTCGAACTCACTATTCGTTAATAAAAGAATAGCCCAAAGGTTGGCGGTGTGTAGTGATGACTATCTGCCTTCCCTCTAGACTTACACTGCTAAATTAGGGATGACTAGTGCAGATAGCTCTTGAGTAACTTTATGCGAAATTCAAAAACTCAAAACCAAACCCTAACTCTTACCACAATAAAATTACTCTTAATATTCTTCTATTTGTAAGTTATTGTCATTAATCTTTTTATTCTGACTATTTAACGATGTTGAGCCGTTTAAACTGACAAGAAATTTTATTTTCTCGCTTTTATGCTAACCTTGTTATCATACACTGTTCATTGAGTAAAAACCAAAAAGTCTCAGAACCTGTGCATTATAGATTTGGGGTTTAGAATCGTTAGTACAACAATGAATGCTTTATTTTTCAATTCCTTATAGGATTATTATAAACTTTTTAAAGTTAAATGTTAGATTAATAATTTTCTAATACTGTTATACAAATTTTTCAGTATCTTTAAATATCAAATATTTGTTTTTCTCTGCCCATGCAACATGCCGGGCCAAGAGTTAGGAAAAACTACTTAATACGCCGATTAGGATTAACGACCTGGCTTGATTATAATTTTCTAGTTCACTTATGCTTTATGGCATAAATCAGCCCTACAGTAAATTGTTTTCTACTTGAGAAGAGTGCCAATAAATTTAGTGAAAGATGATAGTATCTTGCATACTTAGCGCAGAGGTATAGAACAAGCTATTTAGACAAAGTAAAGACATTTTTCAGAATGACAATGTATTTGACAAACAAATGTAGTTAAATCAGACTGATATGATTAAACTACTCTTATTAGTACTTTCTAGTCACAAAAAACTTTTCATGCAAGCTTCCATATTATTTTGAATCATCTGTTTGGCCTCAGTAAATTCATATAGAAAATGTAAATACATTCTTTTACACAACAAATCATTTAACATTTGTTTATAACGTCTAATGCTATTGGAACTGCTAACCAGAGAATAGCTAGTCGTATTAATTCTTCCCTTACTTTAGACCACAGGAAATATGTAAAACATTCATTTTCACAATTTTTCATGTTCAAGCAAACGTAATGTCATTTTCATTGTTAAAGTTTACGGAAACTTTGATTAACAAATTGATTTAGGCTTTTCCGAGATTTTTCTTTTTCCAAATTTATCAATTTTCTTTTCCACTGTAATTTGGTATAACGGATATCTTGATTTTGTACATTCTAAATCCTCAATCGGAACACGTCTTTATGATCTGCGGCTATCAATATATTATATTTGGTTGTTACATACCTTTCTCAAAAACGATAAATTTCGGAGAAACTGCAATGCTGCGTATAGCACATTAGCATGCAAAAAAGCTGGATTTGCCCATTTGAAGTTACTTGTATACAGGTCCAAAACAGTAATACTGAAAATTTGGGAATTTTTGTCTCTTATTCAGTTTTTCTCTGAAGAAAGAAAATGTGAGGTTTCCATATTTATTTATGCGTGCGTCAAACAACTTACAAGGTATTTATTACAAAGATATCTTATTACACGTATCTAAAATTGATAAAAGAGTTTCTGATTTTTCTGGTGTCAAAATTGGCCATGTTGAGATCCCTCGACAGATATATGTTGCCTTTGTACGCGAATGCTGGCCTCTTTAACTGTGATATCTTAATATCTCACTAAATGAATCAACGATACGTTGAATGAGCTAAGTGTAAAGTATTTAAAATTCTTATTGTGATGCCTTGTTGTTGAGGATATCATACTGCAGCAGTTTTTGTATTCAATTCCAAACTATTTTTAATTAAGTAATATGTAATAATTTTTACATTAGTTTTTCAAGTCGCATTAATGGAAAATGGAATAAAAAGTTTTGTACTTTTTTATTATATTGTTTTATTAATAATATTATATTATTGTTTTTTATTATATGAATTTTATCAAACTTTTACACTAAACTTATTTACTTTTACTTAACCAACAAACTAAACTTTAGAAAAAAATTAAGTATTTCAATTGATACCCCTGTGCTTGTTTTTAATAAACAAAAACAATCCACTAAACGAAACAGTTGGTATTTCGTTTATGCATAGATCAATTTAATCATATTTTTTCCAAACTTTTTATTATTTGTTTATATTATGCAAGCTATATGCCAGTACTCAGTTCTCTCGATAAGTATCACTAAACAAGGTTTGGGATACTTTTGTAAACTGTTTAATAAACTTTTGGTCTGCCCGCTTTACTATAGTTGTCTTCTTAGATTACATTTTGTTGCGTTTTATATTATGAGTGCAGTTAGATTAAGATCAATTATAGATAATTTTCTCACATTATTTAATATAGGTCTAAAATACTCTTTCAGCTGATCAAAGCTAAATTAACACTATTACTGCAGTCAAACATTTTATTGTTAGGCAAATAAAATTCATGAACACCAGTCATATAAGTTGGAGTATAAAGATAAGGTATCATAACAAAGTATTGTACACTGATTTTTAGCCTAAATTACCTTAGACGTACATATATAAATTGTAATAAGATATGGTTTTTTCCAGTACGCACAAGCCTTAGTGGCTAGTAAAAGATTCTTTATCTAGCCGACTTTTTTATGTAAACACACTGTGTATAAATAATAATAATTTTCCCCATATGTATTATTATGACATAACTGAATAAAGAGGGAAAAACAGTAGTCTGAAAATAAAGTCAATCACTCTTCAGTTCATTAGTGTGGAAATTAGGATATTGATCGTTAATCATGAGATTGGTTATTCTTCCAATTATAGATATATTTATAAATATTGTAGTTTCAGACAAATTACTCCTTAACCATTGATGGGCCTTCTAAGGAGACATTGGCATGTACCACCCATAGTTTTATTTTCTTATTTATTTTGGATAGCTATAAAAAAACAACAACAAGAGACCTTGTTTCTAAAAACAGATGTTTGCTTCCCCTTAAATAACGGTATTGGTTACTTGTTTTTATAGTTGTTATAAACGTGTTTACCAAGGTAGCTCTTAACATAACTTAAGGTTATTGGGTATTTTGAATTGATTAGAATATTTACAGAATAAACTAACCCTGCGTAAAGAATATTATAAAAATGCCAAACATGCTTACAAGATTAGTTCATCAATTTATAATAGTTTTGACTTTAATAACATAATAACATTATGTTTCTTTTACATTTTTATCTTGTACAAATTTTGCACACTTTTATTAATTATTTTTTATTTTAGTTGTCTTTACATTAAGTAAAAAACGTTATAAAAATACATTTATGACTCATTTCTATATAACACATTAATATTCGTAACACAGCAAAGCTGAACCAAAAAATAAAAATTAAAACACGAAAGTTTAAGACAAAAGGTCCACTTCTTAAAAATTACATCTATTAAGTGCTATTAATACCATTGATGCACGTTCTGCGACGAACGAGTGGGTTGTTCATTACTGCCTTTAGTGTGTTATGTGTACGCTATTCAGAATCTGCATCTTCAAATTTTTGAACAATTTAAATTTTATATGGCCATAGGTGAAGATTTTCGTTGAGGATATTTATTCTGCTAATACAATTTTTTGCTGAATATGTCCAATTGTTAAAGCTACTGCAGCGATGTTTTTTTATTCTGTTCTCATTGTGGGATGTCTCACGTGCTTCAATGGACAAACACTCCTCTCTTAACAAAATTCTTACCTCAATAGCTAATGGTATTATAGTTTTAGCATCTGGGCGTAGAAATTCCCTCCTGAGAGTTATCTGAGCTACAATACCAGAATTTTATTTAAAGCAGAGTTCTGCAATTTTAATTCGTGTTGGAATGCCATAACCACTCATTATTTATGTCTTAAAGAGTTCATCTATAACATGCAAAACATAGAATTATTGGTATTTATAGTTCTTTTTAGAATTATCAAATAACAATGTGTCAGGTATAAATGGTCCACCTTGTAAAAAAGGGTAAATTATATAAAGAAAAACTAAAATAAGTAGAAATACAAACTCTTACATTAACAGCTGACTCGAAGCCTAATATGATGTATTTGTAGTTTCCAAAGTGTATACATAATCTTTCTTATAAAATCGTGTCTACAGCTTCATCTAATAAGTATTTTCAAAAGAATATTATAAAGTTTATTCCACCTGTTATTTTGCATATATTTCTACATTTATTTACGAAGTGACTATTGACTTTAACACTTGAAAAGAAGTAAGGAATTCATAATATAGTAGACCAATTACATACTTCAAACTAGTTTGTCTCAGCATAATGCCCCCCAATGGCACAATGAAGTATCTGCAGACCTGTGCTATCAAAAACCAGGTTTCAATACTCGTGGAGAGCAGATCACAGACAGTTCTTTGTGCTTACCTACAAACAACTTAGCATAATAGGTGTAACTTGAAAATACAAAGACCAAAATAAATAAAATTGTCTCTAATTAGAACGAATTTAAACGTTCCAGTGTTATGTAAATGTCGTGTAAATGTTTTGTATGCGACAACATGTCGTGTTGTGTTTAAATTTTCATTTCTATTATTTATATTTCCATATTTATATTATTGTTTCAAGGTTTAAACTAATAAAATATGTTGTCATTCATTTAAAATAACATTTAGAATTTTCTAGAATTAGGTAGACCAATCATATGTATTTAAATAAAATGCTGGCGGCCTAATGTCTAGACGAGAAGTCTCGTGCAAGAGCGGACATGCGCGGATTTCTCTGGAATGTTGGGAAGTAACGCGAATATTCGAAAAGTAGGCCTACTGGTATAAAAGACGGTGACGCGAGAAGAAAGGAAAAAAGAGTCAGACATTAGTTTTATTCAAAAGAAGAGAGTCAGTCATTCATTTGAGTGTTTGCTGTGATTCGTGACTGAAGTTAGATCTACAGAAGATGTGACTTTATTTCGTCAATCTCTACGATTCATCTGAATTACTGGTTGTGCTGAGAGTCGGCAAGTTTGAGACGTCCATGAAGAAACACCGTGAAAAAGAACTTCGTCATTCTCCATTAAAACTTCGAAATTTCTTCGTGGGACCAAATTCACCTCATAGACAAGAATTTCGGATTTCTGATTTGAACTTTTGGACTTTCATTCTAGATCATTATATTTGACACAGGCCCGTAACATTTTGTATCGTAATTAACATTGAAAGTTGAAACTAGTACCATTTTGTATCGTAATTAACTTTGAAGGTTGAAACCAGTACTATTTTGTGTTGTAATTAATTTTGAATGTTGTAACTTAATATCTGTCACTGTTGTTATATAATTCATGTTATATCTGTTAATAGTTTAGTGTAATAAATTATACAAGCTGTTATCTGTGTCTTTCTGTTGCGTTCAGTCTACTTAAAACATAAAAAACGTAAAAGATGCGCGTATATTTTGAACTCCAATACGTCACTCTGAAGGAACTGTGTTTAAAAAATGTAACTGACTACATTCCTGCTCTAATATAATTGCGAATAATCATTCTTATATTCTAATACAATGAAATTGTAGTTTTTATAAGTAAGAAATACTTCATAATATATTATTTTCCAAATAAATCACAAATGTATAGTGTCCCACTTTCTTACATACACTTATTCAGTTACGATATGAATTTGTTTGTTTGTTTGTTTGTTTGGAATTTCGCACAAAGCTACTCGAGGGCTATCTGTGCTAGCCGTCCCTAATTTTGCAGTGTAAGACTAGAGGGAAGGAAGCTAGTCATCACCACCCACCGCCAACTCTTGGGCTACTCTTTTACCAACGAATAGTGGGATTGACCGTCACATTATACACCCCCACGGCTGGGAGGGCGAGCATGTTTAGCGCGACGCGGGCGCGAACCCGCGACCCTCGGATTACGAGTGCACGCCTTAACGCGCCCGGCCATGCCAGGCCATTACGATATGAAACACTAATGCACTTATTACAAATACCCATACGACATGTTATTTTTTTATACTTGACTAATTTCAACAAGAAATAAATATTTTTAACATTGTGTTTTATATTTGTTTTGTAGTATATGTTGGAGCAAACAGTAATAGAAATTTCAAACTGGAAGAGTAGCTTATAAAGTATGAAAATATTTTCAGTGGCTTAAGAATATATATAAATGTATACCATATCTCAAGTGCAATATAAGGAAAGGAATTGCTTTTGAGTCCAAAATTTAAAATCATGGCTACTAATGAGGTGTATAGAGAAATATGTGGGCTTGTTATAAATATGGGGTAATTTGTAAGGTAAAAAAGATACAATGTATGCTAGAGATGGACTCAATTAAGTTATGTAGCAGTGTTTGGGAATCTCTAAATATTTTCATTAAGGGTTGTTTTAACTAAATTTGCACAAGAGATTATTTGCATTCGATTGAGCTCAAAGACGCGAAAAGAATGGGTTTAATTTATATTGATTATTATTTAGGGTTTCACGAATAGTTATAGCCTATCCAATCAGGCAAGTGATGTCAATGAAAAATTTAAAATTATGTCATGGTCACTAATGCAATAGTTGTGCGAGAATGGAATTTTAGGCAAATTGATTGGGAGAATACAGAGTACAAAGACACAAAAAGTTGGGAGAAAGCTCTTTTTAAAGTGTTTAATTTTGATTTTTTACATCAAATGGTTAAGGGAGGAACCAGAGAGGTTGGCAGTTCAGATATATTTTTGTCAAGTAATGGAGATACAGTAATAAGAGAGGATATGAGAAAAATAAATATTGTATGACTTTGTTTCATATATTGTATCATCGTAAAATCAAGAGTATTAAGTTTTAGAAACCTATTTCACAGCCAAAATTATAAGATAACGAGTTAATAAGATCTGAGACACATTTGGAAAAATCTATACAATAAAAAATAAACAGGAAATATAACATTTAAGATAAGAAATCAGAAATAAAGATTATGCATATAGGAGTTTCAGTTGACAAGTAAATAAGATAAGAAAGCTAAGGACTTGCGTAAAAAAAATATAAAAAAGAAGCGATAGAAAGCATCTCTTTCACATCAGTAAAACTAATAGCAAGGTGTACTAAGCATGTTAAATGTAAGCAGGATGTGTAAGATGACACACATCTCTTTACAGGATACTGATGACAAATTTGTTGAAAACTTTTAGGTATTTGTTCATTAAATGGTTTATTCTTTTTTAATTTAAAGATAAAAGGTTATATTAACATTCATGGCTCTGAGGATTCTGAAGGACCTGAATATTTTTTACATGTAAATCCACTGTTGATAACAAAAGTACTAAGATATCTAGAACATAAAATCATGACCAAACACCGTTTACTTTTAGGTTTACTTTTGACCTATATCATACATTCAATTATGTTTCTCGTTCATTTTTCATAGATCAGTGGACTTTGGGCAGGTGCCTGATGATTTAGAAGTTTCTTATATTACCCTTATTTCTGAACGGGTTTAAGTGTTTCCTTAGAAATTATTGGCCAGCTCTTCTTACTTTTATAAAGAGTGTGTTAAAAGAAGCTTTACAGAATAAGTTTGTGAAAAATGTGTTATGAAAGAGAACAGTTATACTAAGTTGTTAAATTGTTTTTTACGTCACTTTTCTATGAGTGATGGTTCAATTAATCTGTATCTTCATTATTAATAATGCGCCTTAGGAGTCAATGCTTGGAAAATTGCTATTTCTAATTAACTTTAGTGTTGCTTATGGAGGTGTAATTAACAAACTAGTAGCATTTGACTTTTGAAATTAAAGTATTGAACACTTCTAGCTGTATTGATGTAGTATTTGAGTAAACTGATAAGTTGGACAAATTACCTGTTATTCATAGTAAATGAAGATGATTTTTTTAATCACAATTTTCATGAAATATATATGATACCATCAAAAATGTGACTGAATAAAGAAACCTTGGTATAATGATAGCTAAGTTACACAAACCATTAAGATTGGGCTATTCTGCTGGCATGGCATGGCCAACCGCGTAATACGTGCGACTCGTAATCCGAGGGTCGCGGGTTCGCGCCCGCTTCGCGCTGAACATGCTCGCCCTCTCTGCCGTGGGAGTGTATAATGTGACGGTCAATCCCACTTTTCGTTGGTAAAAGAGTAGCCCAAGAGTTTGCGGTGGTTGGTAATGACTAGCTGCCTTCCCTCTAGTCTTACACTGCTAAATTAGGGACGGCTAGCACAGATAGCCCTCGAGTAGCTTTGTGCGAAATTTTAAAACAAACAAAGTTATTCTGCTACTTGTAAGGCTACTAGAGTTTCATAACACATTTATAATTTACTTATTACAAAAAAAATGATGTTGTGTACAGTTTTGGTATATTAACTTTTGGAAAGAGTTCGGAGGAGGTCTACTAGGGTGATTATGGAGAGGAAAGGTTTATATTATTTTTGTAAAAAGAAGGTTAAGAAAAAGTTGTATTGAAATTGACAATGTTATTTGGTGAATCGATGAGATAACTACTTCTGATTTTTTGTACTAAGTACTGAAGACAATAGGTCGAGATAAAATGATTTAAAGTCTTGGAAAAAAAGGCAAGCAGTTATATTTTTTTATAACTGATCACGAGAATTTAAGAACGTAATAACCGAATTTTTGAAAGATAATGGTCGTATTTAATTTCAATTTTTCTTGGTATTTCTATGTGGAGATGTCGTAGTAGTAGGAAATTATGATATGTTGCAGGCAAAATTGCTTGTAATATCTAGACAAATATATCTGTGGTATCTATTGTAATATCTATGGTATTTTTATATGAAATCTGTGTATAAACATATAGGGTTATTATAAAGGAAGTTTCACATGTAAGTGCGTCATATCTTACGAATGGTATGTCATAGGAATGTTAACTAGAACAGCAATGTTAATGGTATCATGAGGATGTTATTGTTGCGTTTTTGCATATTTCTGCTACAGTAGAACAAAAAAGCATACGAGGAATATCCAGTGTCTCGGTTTGTCAGTTTCCACTGTTCATACGACTCCTTGTCAATTGAATCACTTTCAAATCTTATGTTGGTTTACTATTCTTATTCTTGGCAGTATTGTATGGTTTAAGGTGTTATGTAATTGTTATGTAAACGACAACCATGTCATGTCGTGTTTGAATTCCCATATCTATTATTTATATTTCCATGTTTATATTATTGTTTTGAAATTCAAAACAATAAAATATGTTGTTATTCATTTAAAATAACATTTAGAATTAATTAGAATTCATTTAAAATTATTCATGTAGAAATTTCTAGAACTAGATAGATCGATCACTTGTATTGGCCTGGTGTCTGTACTCTGGAATTCTCGAAAGTTACGCGATTAGTATATAAACAGACGGCGATGCGAGGGAAGTGAGTCATCCGTTTTCACTCGGGTTAAGAAGTTGTCTTCGTTTGAGAAAGTTTAAACGTTTGCCGTGTGTTTATTCAAATTGGATTTGTGAATAGAGCTAGATCAACTAAAGCGTTGAATTTTTATTCCGTCAATCTTTACGATTCAGTCGAATTACGGATTATACTGAAAGTCAACACGTATTGGACTGTGAATTGTTTTTGAACTCACCCATTCAAACTTCGGAATTTCTTCGTGGGACTAAATTCACCGCCTAAATTGGAATTTGGGATTTCTGATTTGGACTTTCATTCTGGATCATATTATTAGACACAGGCCAGTACCATTTTGTATTGTAAGTGGTTTTGAAGGTTGAAACTGGATATCTATTATTGCTATTGGATAACTTATTTTATGTCTGTCACATAAGTAGGTCATTGTAATAAATTATACAAGCTGTTATCTGTGTCTTTCTGTTGCGTTCAGTCCCCATAAAAAAACGTAACATAAGGAAACACGCTTCACCCTTTATGAAAGCTTCAAGACGTGCAAGAACAAGTTAATTAGATTGAAATCTAATCTCTACAACATTTTCTATTCATCTCAATAATGCTAAGGTGATGTGGTTTAACAGCTTTCTCATTGGACCATACTTTTCATTTTGAGAAACATCAGAAACCTTAATAATAAATCTTTTACGCTTCTCATGCACTGGCTACAAATAATATGATTACAAGACTGCAATAATAAAATGAATAAAACTTGATAGATACTACGACTTTCATACAGGAAGACGCATACGGATAACCAAGTGAGAGATGTCGTGTTGGAGCATTATACTTAATAAAATTTAACAATTTTACCTTTCGTCTAGCATTTCTGACGTTGATATTCGCTATATTTTTATGCTTACATTTATTACTTGCACTTTGATTTAATTTACCTCACAGATCCTCAGCGACACTTTTGAGGACTCATGTAATTAAAAACCTGGTTTCGATACTCACAATTTGGCACAGACAGCCCATTGTGTTGCTTTACGCTTTACACCCAAACTGCATTCATTTAATTTTTTGTTGTTGTTGTCTTAAGGTTAATTTCACAAACTTCCAACGAGTTTATTAACAAAGTGTTCTGAGGATTATCGTACTTTTATTAGCCACTCACACAAAATAAATGCACTTTCAAATAACTTTATATCACTTAAAATAACTTTAACTTTTTTCTGTGCTCTTTAATAAACTTGATATTACTTAATATAAATGTATTTTTATTTCACTTATCGATTCCTAAAGATTCACCTGGCACGTGAGTTTTGCATCATCCCATCAACTCGTCTTTAGTTTTTTTTCTCTTTAGTTATCCCACCTCAACGAGAGGGTATACACAGAAATACAACAATTAAAACACAAGTTAATAAATTATCATGTATCAATAACTCTACAGATTATCATGTTGAAAATTACAACAAAGCTAATAAATTAGAAACAAAAAATATATAAAAGATGTAATTTTAAACAGCAGTTATTTAAATAATACAGTTTACGTATCAAAACAAGAAACCAATAGATCTGTTATTGGCAACAAAATTAAAAAGACAATGCAAATAAAGAAATTACAACTTATCTTAATAAAGTACACAAGTAATAACCTTGGGCACTTTGGTTTGCCAAGGTACCAACATAAGAATACGTATGATAAAAAACACCTAATGAGTTATGTAACAAACACCTATGGTAATGGAGATAAATATGTTTACGTACAAGCACTTTAAACATGGAAATTAAATGAATTTCGCGATGGCTTGCTAAATAAACTGAACGAGCAGAACATATAACCTGTCGTGCCAAACTGGTAAGCAAACGGAATATGTTGCAGCATCTCCTAGGTAACGAAGGATGTGATCCCACTAATTGGCATCTCATCCATACCCAGTTAGATAGAGGACAACCTAAATAAAACTCCAATAATTTATATACATAGGACCACAAAGGCTGTACCAATGAACAGTGGAAAAATAGATGGTGAATGGTTTCCCGCGCCTTTGAACACAAAGTGCACAAGCCCGTGGGATGTCTGTTCATACGAACTAGCTTCACATTTGTGGTTATCGCCCTCAACCACAGTAAATAATCGACATCACAAACATGAAAACCTACAAAAGAAGAATAAGTGCTTTGTCGAATAAGTTTCCAATCTCCAGAAGAAACAATATCCCCCCAGTAGAATGGAGCAGGAACATAAACAGCAAGTGAAGACTGTAAATAAAATACCAACTGCTTCAGGCATAACCCCTGAAAATGGACACGGTTATCGGATTGGTTCAGAAAGTATAGGTTAACGACACGTACGGTTGATGGTAGAGGAGCGGGCTGGGTGGACAAAAACTTCAACCAGTCCACAGGTAACGCATGCTTGAGCATAGTAAAGTGTGAAACAATTGTGCAGACATTGGCCAAAGGGTCAGCATCCGTACACAATTCAATCACTGCTCTCACCGGGAAAGAACCAGGGAGCACCTCATACAATAAATGTCGGACCTGAACTATACCTGCGGTAATAAATTCAGGAAACTTAAATGGTCGGTTCTGAACATCAACAATAGCTGGATTAGAAAACAAAGGTTCATCAAAAATTTGTGGGGAAAGAGGAGCTGAAATTAGTCCTTTATCCCCAAGAAGAACCTTCCAAGCACGAAACATTTGCTGAATATACAAAGGTAGCAATTTCACAAAACGTGGCAAAATTCGGCACTAAAGAACCCGAAAGCCAAAATCAAGATTCCCATAACAAGAAAAAATCCAGAAAGAAGTTGTCGCAAGGTGAATGAACAAGAATCATCCAAACAACGCTGCAACAATTTTAAACGGAATGCAAGTTTACGAGCAGAAACATTAATCAAGTTGATACCGCCACAATCATAACGCCGTATCAGAATACCGTATGCCATCTTATGTATACCACCCCGCCAAATAAAATCCAGTATACATTTGCGAAATTTAGCCTCAAACTGTCTTGGCAACGGTAGAATTTGCAACGGGTACCACAACACCAATGCCACCAAGGAGTTCACCACAAGAAATTTACCCCTTAGCGACAATGAACGAAATAGCCACGACACCAAGATACTAGATACCCTGCGTAAAACACCCTGCCACGTATCCTCCAGCATGACATCGAATCGGGAGTGGAAAACTATACCCAAAATCTTAATAGGGTCCTAAGAAATTAACAAACCACCCAAGACAAAGTCTGCAGAAGAGGCCAAACACCCAACCTACAAACCCTGACTCTTGATCCAGTTGATCCTCCCCCCACTAGCTCTGCCAAAAGTTTGACATAGATCCAACACATGCGGAAGTGAATAGGCATACACGATTTTAGTGTCGTAAAGCTCACTGAATTTTCGCTGAATCATTGTGGGTCACGTGGAAGAAAGTATCGTTAAGAAAGTAAATCTTTCTTAATAAATAAATAATCTTTCGAATAAAAACTGATGACTGCATCTCTCTCTTTTTCTTCGAATAAAAACTGATGATTGAATCTATCTTCTTTTTTTCGAATAAAAACTGATGACTGAATCTATCTTCTTTTTTCCAATAAAAACTGATGACTGAATCTATCTTCTTTTTCGAATAAAAACTGATGACTGAAACTCTCTCGCGTCACCGTCTTTTATACCGATAGGACTATTTCTCGAACAATCTTGCAATTTCCATACAACTCTAGAGCAATCCGCGCGTGTCCGTTCTTGCACGAGACTACACGTCTAGACACGAAGTCACCAGCACTCATTTACAAACATATGATTGGTCTACTTAATTCAAGAAAATTCTAAAATGTTACCCTAAATGAATAACAAAATATTAGTTTAAACTTCGAAACAATAATATCAATATGGAAAAATGAATAATACAAATGAAAATTCAAACACAACACGACATGTTGTCGTTTACAAAATATTTACACATATACATAACACTCTCCCCCTTAAAAGTAAAAAAAAAAGTTTGAACTTGTGAAAACCTTTTTTTTTGTTTATTTGTCTATTTAAACCAACTTAAAAGGGTTAAATCCAGTAGATTCTGAAATAACCTCACGAACATCAAACAATAACAAGGGAACACCCTCAATCTAGTTCTTTGAGTGTTTGTGGCAGTAATTTGGTGGAAAAGATCAAAAATACCTGGTGACTCAAGATGGTACGCACTGGATGAAATTTAGTGAACGTTTAATCCATGTATGGCTTGTTCAAATAGTTTGGACATAAAATTTGTGTCTTGATCTGATTGCACAACTTTTGGAATTCCGAACATGGTAAAGGATTTGACAAGAGCAGTGATTTTTCTCAAAAGGATTGCCTCAGAGAAACGTGTAGAAGCACACATGATCGTCAAGAGGCATTCATTTCCTGCTTTGCTTTTTGGCATTGGGCCAACACAGTCGATAATGACCCTTAAGAACGGTTCTTCAAAGGCAGAAATAGGTTGCAGTGGTGCTTTTGGAATCCCCTGATTTGGTTTTCCAGTCATTTGGCAAGAATGGCATGTCTTACAAAAGTCAACAATATCTTGGCGCATCTTTGGCCAATAGAAATGTCGTCGGATACGATCTAGGGTCTTTCTTACACCTAACTGTCCCGACAATACATGGTCATGTGCAAGACTAAGAATATCATTCCGATAGCATTCCAGAATGACGATTTGATGAATAACATTCCACTCTTCATCAGCAGTAACGTCAGGAGGTCTGTATTTTCTCATTAACACACCTGGTTTCTTGTAGTAACAAATAGGGACAGTTCCTATTTCATTTTCATCAACAGCCAGTTGTAGAAAAGAACGAGTTTCAGGATCATTGTCCTGTTTCTCAATAGGTTTGTTTCGGTGAAGAGAGTCGAAAAATGTCTTAGAGTCATCAGTAGAACTTAAACTTGAGTCAGAAATCTCATCGATGTGAGACATGAACGTATCAGATAAAGAGAAATCCTCTTTGGACTCCTGAGAACGTGTCTGATAACGAGAAACAGCACAGGCGGGAAAAACATCAGGAAACTCTTCAACGAGTTACTCTGTACTGGAGCTAATAACAGGTGCTTCAACAACTCGAACCTCTGTTACCACCTTACTACCAGCCAAATCATTCCCCAAAAGCATTGACAAACCTTCAACAGGCAATGAAGCTTTAATACCCACAGTCACTGGGCCTGAAACTAAGTCCGAATGTAAATCTAATCTATGAAAAGGAATAGAAACGACGCCACCTTCTACACCAGAAATGAGCACACTGGCCCCAACGGATGACTTTTCAGAAAACGGAAGTACACTTTCCAAAATCAAACTCTGAAAAGCTCCTGTATCCTACAGGATTTTAATTGGTTGTAGACGTGAATCGCCAACAAATGAAACAAAACCTTCAGTCATGAAAGGCTTAAATTTGTCCTCAACAATATCTTCAGGTACTTCAATAATATTAAGCTTAGAATCCACAGTGGACTGGACAGGGTCAAAATCATTCGGAGCCAATGATATATCAAACAAGGGCTAATTGAAACTATTGGGTGATGGCTTGTTTTTGAGCTTATAGCACTCAGAAATCAGATGGCCAGGTTTCTTAAAATAAGCACATGTTTTGAATGAGAATGACACGTTTTTAGTAGATGATGAGCTTATAGAATAAGATGGAGTCTTCGTTTGAGAATTAGAAGTTTGCTCTTTTTTGTCTCTGTCGACATTTGCATAATATTTGAACAAGTCATTGGGTTTCTTTGATGTGTGATTTATTTTGCTTTTGTACGAGAATTCTTTGTGAGTCAAAGCATACTCGTCTGCCAAGACAGCAGCATCATGAATTTTGGAAGCTTTTTGTTCATCAATATAAGTTTTTAGCTCTACGGGAATACATCTTTTAAACTCTTCGACTAACATGAGTTGGCGGGGGGTGGTGATGACTAGCTGTCTTCCCTCTAGTCTTACACTGCAAAATTAGGGACGGCTAGCACAGATAGCCCTCGAGTAGCTTTGTGCGAATTTCCAAAAAAACAAAACAAAACAAACAATCTTTTCTCTTGATTTTCCATTTTTAAATTTTATTCTAGATTCTCGTGTCCAACAAAACATTATTCAAAAAATCTTACAAAAATTTTCGAGAAAATGAACCTTTTATCTAGATTATAATCTATTAAACCATCTATTAATATATTAAACTCACTCAGTCATCACAAAGATAAATAATGTATTTTATACAACACAATTTTCTGAAGAGCATTATAATATACATATATTATTCTTTGTTTCCTTCAACTACACCGTTTCGTTCAAATATTTACCCCTTCAGATGTTCGAATAATATTGAAAAAAGATTAGATCACAATTTGAATTTCTACGCACAAGTGAATTTTTGTCTGACTTAGTTTGTATTAATATTTCTTTTTACGAAGCCACTCAGTGGCACAGTGGTATGTCTGCGTACTTACACACTAAAAACCGGGTTTCGATACCCGTGGTAGGCAAAGCACACATAGCCCATAGAGTAGCTTTGGGTTTAATTCTAAACAAACAAACAAAAACTTTTTATATCTTTGTGTAAACTAACGACACAGGGTGGTAGGTAAGCATACTATAATTTCTTTCTCGTTAATTAAAATACTTATTTTTTTGTAATTTTGAGCGATATTGTATGTATTCTTATAATATAAAATCGGATAAAGGAGATAATAACTTTCAAATGCCCTGGTTACTAACAGAACTATTTCATATAACTAGGATATCACACGTATAATGGTTGCTGTTCTATAGAAATACAATGATATTTTCAACTGATGTGATACTCCAACAATATAACATTTCTTATTTAGGAGTGAGAATGATCGACGGTAACGTAGGTGCAGTTACATTCTGTGAAAAGGGGTGTTGCTATTTTTCTTGTGCTGCCATATTTCTCATTCTGGAACAGAATCATATGAGTCATACTTAAAACATATATTGATAGTGTTACGTATTTTTTATGTTTTATGTTTTTCGTAAACTTACGCAACAGAAAAACACAGATAACAGCTTGTATAATTTATTACACTAAACTACTAACAAATATAACAGATATAACATAAATTATATGATAACAGTGACAGATATTAAGTTACAACATTCGAAATTAATTACAAAACAAAATAATATTAGTTTCAAACTTCAAAATAAATCACAAAACAAAACGGTACTGGCCTGTATCTAATGTAATGATCTAAAATTAAAGTCTCAAATTCCAGTCTAGGGTGTGAATTTGGTCCCACGAAAAGATTCCGAAACAGTTCACAGTTCAATAAATTCGCCGACTCTCAGCACAAGCAGTAATTCAGAAGTATCGTAGAGATTGACGAAATAAAATCACGGCTTCCGTAGATCTAATTTCAATCACAAATCCAAGTTGAATATTCACAGCAATCACTTAATCTTTCTCAAATAACTAATTCTCTTCTTTTGAAATGAAACTGGTGTCTGAATCTCACTCTTTGGCTTCTATTAAAACTAATGACTGAATCTCTCTCCCTCGAATAAAACTGATGACTGATGACTGAATCCATCTCTCGTCACCGTCTTTTATACCGATAGGCCTATTTCTAGAACAATCTTGCAATTTCCATACAACTCCAGAGCTATCCACGCATATCCGTTCTTGCACGAGACTATACGTCTAGACACGAAGTCACCAGCACTCATTTACAAACATATGATTGGTTTACTTAATTCGAGAAAGTTCTAAAATGTTACCCTAAATAAATAACATATTTTACTTTAAACTTCGGAACAAAAATATCAATATGGAAAAATGAATAATACAAATGAAAATTCAAACACAACACGACATGTTGTTGTTCACAAAATATTTACACATATACATAACACTCTCCCCCCTAAAAGTAAAAAAAAAAAAATTGAGCTTGCGAAAACTTTTTTTTTGTTTATTTGTCTTTTTAAACCAACTTAAAAGGGTTAAATCCAGTGGATTCTTTAATACCCACACGAACTTCAAACAATAACAAGGGAACACCCTCAACCTAGTTCTTTGAGTGTTTGTGGAAGTAATTTGGTGGAAAGGATCAAAAATGCCTTGTGACTCAGGATGGTATGCACTGGATGAAACTTGATGGAGGTTTAATTCATGTATGGCTTGTTCAAATAGTTTGGACATAAAATTTGTGTCTTGATCTGATGGCACAACTTTTGGAATTCCAACATGGTAAAGGATTTGACAAGAGCAGTGATTTTTCTCAAAGGGATTGCCTCAGGGAAACGTGTAGAACCACACATGATCGTCAAGAGGTATTCATTTCCTGCTTTGCTTTTTGGGATTGGGCCAACACAGTCGATAATGACCCTTGAGAATGGTTCTTCAAAGGCAGGAATAGGCTGCAGTGGTGTTTGGGAATCCCCTGATTTGGTTTTCCATTCATTTGGCAAGAATGGCATGTCTTACAAAAGTTAACCACATCTTGGCGCATCTTTGGCCAATAGAAATGTCGTCGGATACGATCTAAGGTCTTTCTTACACCTAAGTGTCCCGACAATACATGGTCATGAGCAAGACTAAGAATGACGATTTGATGAATAACATTACACTTTTCATCAGCAGCAACGTCAGGAGGTCTGTATTTTCTCATTAGCACACCTGACTTCTGGTAGTAACAAATAGGGACAGTTCCTATTTCATTTTCATCAACAGCCAGTTGTAGAAGAGAACGAGTTTCAGGATCATTGTCCTGTTCTTCAATAAGTTTGTTTCGATGAAGAGAGTCGAAAAATGTCTTAGTGTCATCAGTAGAACTTAAAGTTGAGTCAGAAATCTCATCGATGGGAGACATGAACGTATCAGATAAAGAGAAATCCTCTTTGGACTCCTGAGAATGTGTCTGAGAACGAGTAACAGCACAGGCGGGAAAACATCAGGAAACTCTTCAACGAGTTGCTCTGTACTGGGGCTAATAACAGGTGCTTCAACAACACGAACCTCTGGTACCACCTTACTACCAGCCAAATCATTCCCCAAAACCATAGACACTCCTTCAACAGGCAATGAAGCTTTAATACCCACAGTCACTGGGCCTGAGACTAAGTCCGAATGTAAATCTAATCTATGAAGAGGAATAGAAACGACGCCACCTTCTACACCAGAAATGAGCACATTGGCCCCAACGGATGACTTTTCAGAAAACGGAAGTACACTTTCCAAAATCAAACTCTGAAAAGCTCCAGTATCCCGCAGGATTTTAATTGGTTGTAGATGTGAATCGCCAGCAAAAGAAACAAAACATTCAGTCATGAAAGGCTTAAATTTGTCCTCAACAATATCGTCAGATACATCAATAATACTGGGCTTAGAATACACAGTGGACTGAACAGGGTGAAAATCATTGGGAACCAATGATGTATCAAACAAGGGCGAAATAAAACTATGGGGTGATGGCTTGTTTTTGAGCTTATAGCACTCAGAAATCAGATGGCCAGGTTTCTTACAATAAGCACATGTTTTGGATGAGAATGACACGTTTTGGGTAGATGACGAGCTTTGAGAATAAGATGGAGTCTTCGTTTGAGAATTATAAGTTTGCTCTTTTTTGTCTCTGTCGATATTTGCATAATATTTGAATGAGTCATTGGGTTTCTTTGCTGTGTGAGATGTTTTGCTTTTATATGAGAAATCTCTGTGAGTCAAAGCATACTCGTCTGCCAAGACAGCAGCATCATGAATTTTCGAAGCTTTTTGTTCATCAATATAAGTTTTTAGCTCTACGGGAATACATCTTTTAAACTCTTCGACTAACATGAGTTCTCTGAGTTTTGTATAATCATCTTTAATTTCTCTGGAATCACACCACCTGTCGAACAGAGTTTTTTTTTCACGAGCAAATTCCACATAAGTTTGGCTGTCAAACTTTTTGTAACCACGGAATTTTTGTCTGTATGCCTCTGGCACCAATTCATGTGCTTTCAAAATGCATTTTTTGACGTGCTCGTAATCATAACTTTGCTCGGCCGTGAGTTTGGAAAATACTTCCTGGGCTTTACCCTTGAGAACACTCTGAAGTAATACTGTCCAATATTCGGTTGGCCATTTTAGCCTAAGGGCCAATTTTTCAAATTGCTGAAAATATTTATCTACGCCTTTTTCATTGAATGGAGGTACTAAACGAATTTGTTTGGAAGCATCAAAATTATGCAACCGCATTTGAACAACCTTTTCATCTGCCTGTGCCTTTCTCATACTGATTTCTTTATCAGCTTTAATACGTTCCATTTGTATTTCGGCATCAAGGCGTTTGTTTTCTTGTTCTGCCTCAAGAACGAGGCGTCTGTTTTCCTGTTCTGCCTCAATACGTTTTTGTTCTGCCTCAAGTCGTTTGGTTTCTTTTTCTGCCCCAAGTCGTTTGGTTTCTTTTTCTGCCTCAAGTCGTTTAGTTTCTTTTTTTGCCTCAAGACGTTTGCTTTCAATTTCTGAACGAAATTTCATTTCCATTTCTGA
Source organism: Carcinoscorpius rotundicauda (assembly GCA_011833715.1). NCBI lineage: Eukaryota > Metazoa > Arthropoda > Merostomata > Xiphosura > Limulidae > Carcinoscorpius > Carcinoscorpius rotundicauda. The sequence continues at coordinate 35,865,830 of CM022396.1, read as the reverse complement.
ACGAAATTTCATTTCCATTTCCATTTTTTTAATTCAAAATCTGGGTCAAAATGAGTGACAGGCAATTGTTGTGCAACTTTTTGAGGTAATACTTTTTGGCTGACCAAATGTACAACAATAATTTGTTTAATATCTGCTTTCTTCATTGCTTGCTTCACTTCTAAATTAAAATGTTTACCAACATTAAGCAATTCAGATTTTTTTAATCCACTGATTAATTCGAAAGAGGGATTCTGGACAGCCATTTAGAATATACAAGCTGTCTATCTGTACAGAACATAAATCTTATTTTATAATAAAATTAAATTGTTTGTTCGAAATCCCGGACGGGCCCCCAATTTTCTGTTACGTATTTTTTATGTTTTAAGTTTTTCGTAGATTAAACGCAACAGAAAAAGAGAAATAACAGCTTGTATAATTTATTACACTAACCTATTAACAAATATAACATATATAACATAAATTATATAATAACAGTGACAGATATTAAGTTACAACATTCGAAATTAATTACAAAACAAAATAATATTAGTTTCAAACTTCAAAATAAATCACAATACGAAACGGTACTGGCCTGTATCTAATGTAATGATCTAAACTTAAAGTCTCAAATTCAAGTCTAGGGTGTGAATTTGGTCCCACGAAGAAATTCCGAAACAATTCACAGTTCAATAAAATCGCCGTCTCTTAGCTCAAGCAGTAATTCAGATTATCGTAGAGATTGACGAAATAAAATCACAGCTTCCGTGGATCTAACTTCAATCACGAATCCAAGTTTAATAATCACAGCAAACACTTAATCTTTCTCAAATAACTAAAACTGATGCCTGAATCTCACTCTTATTCTTTGAATAAAACTAATGACTGAATCTATCTTCTTTTTTCGAATAAAACCTGATGACTGAATCTATCTTCTTTTTTCGAATAAAAACTGATGACTGAATCTATCTTCTTTTTTCGAATAAAAACTGATGACTGAAACTCTCTCGCGTCACCGTCTTTTATACCGATAGGCCTATTTCTCGAACAATCTTGCAATTTCCATACACCTCTAGAGCAATTTGCGCGTGTCCGTTCTTGCACGAAACTACACGTCTAGACACGAAGTCACCAGCACTCATTTACAAACATATGATTGGTCTACTTAATTCAAGAAATATCTAAAATGTTACCCTAAATGAATAACAAAATATTAGTTTAAACTTCGAAACAATAATATCAATATGGAAAAATGAATAATAGAAATGAAAATTCAAACACAACAGGACATGTTGTCGTTTACAAAATATTTACACATATACATAACAACACCCTAGACTGGAATTTGAGACTTTCATTTTAGATCATTGTATTAGATACAGGCCAGTACCGTTTTGTATTGTGATTTATTCTGAAGTTTGAAACTAATATTATTTTGTTTTGTAATTAATTTCGAATGTTGTAACTTAATATCTGTCACTGTTATTATATAATTTGTTATATCTGTTATATTTTTTAATAGTTTAGTGTAATAAATTATACAAGCTGTTATCTGCGTTTTTCTTTTGCGTTTAATCTACGAAGAATATAAAACATTAAAAAATACGTAACAGAAAATTGGGGGCCCGTCCGGGATATCGAACAAACTTTAATTTTATTATAAAATAAGATTTATATTCTATACAGATAGACAGCTTGTATATTTAAAATGGCATTCGAACTTGAAGATTTTATAAACGAATTTAATCAGAATCCCTCTTTCGAATTAATCAGTGAATTAAAAAAATCTGAATTAGTTGATGTTGGTAAACATTTTAATTTAGAAGTGAAGCAAGCAATGAAGAAAGCGGATATTAAACAAATTATTGTTAAACATTTGGTCAGCCAAAAAGTTTTACCTCAAACAGTTGCACAACAATTGCCTGTCACTCATTTTGACCCAGATTTTGAATTAAAAAAATGGAAATGGAAATGAAATTTCGTTCAGAAATTGAAAGCAAACGACTTGACGCGGAACAAAAGCGTATTGATGCTGAAATACAAATAGAACGCATTAAAGCGGATAAAGAAATCAGTATGAGAAAGGCACAGACAGAAGAAAAGGTTGTCCAAATGCGGTTGTATAATTTTGATGCTTCCAAATAAATTCGTTTAGTTCCTCCATTCAATGAAAAAGCTGTAGATAAATATTTTCAGCATTTGAAAAATTGGCCCTTAGGCTAAAATGGCCTACCGAATATTGGACAGTATTACTTCAGAGTGTTCTCAAGGGTAAAGCCCAGGAAGTATTTTCCAAACTCACGGCTGAGCAAAGTTATGATTACGAACACGTCAAAAAATGCATTTTGAATGCATATGAATTGGTGCCAGAGACATACAGACAAATATTTCGTGGTAACAAAAAGTTTGACAGCCAAACTTATGTCGAATTTGCTCGTGAAAAAGAAACTCTGTTCGACAGGTGGTGTGATTCCAGAGAAATTAAAGATGATTATACAAAACTCAGAGAACTCATGTTAGTCGAAGAGTTTAAAAGATGTATTCATGTAGAGCTAAAAACTTATATTGATGAACAAAAAGCTTCCAAAATTCATGATGCTGCTGTCTTGGCAGACGAGTATGCTTTGACTCACAAAGATTTCTCATATAAAAGCAAAACAAACCACACAGCAAAGAAACCCAATGACTCATTCAAATATTATGGAAATGTCGACAGAGACAAAAAAGAGCAAACCTCTAATTCTCAAACGAAGACTCCAAATTATTCTCAAAGCTCGTCACCTACCAAAAACGTGTCATTTTCATCCAAAACATGTGCTTATTGTAGGAAACCTGGCCATCTGATTTCTGAGTGCTATAAGCTCAAAAACAAGCCATCACCCCATAGTTTCATTTCGCCCTTGTTTGATACATCATTGGTTCCCATTGATTTTGACCCTCTTTAGTCCACTGTGGATTCTAAGCCCAATATTATTGATGTACCTGAAGATATTGTTGAGGACAAATTTAAGCCTTTCATGACTGAAGGTATTGTTTCTTTTGTTGGCGATTCACATCTACAACCAATTAAAATCCTGAGGGATACTGGAGCTTTTCAGAGTTTGATTTTCGAAAGTGTACTTCCGTTTTCTGAAAAGTCATCCGTTGGGGCAAGTGTGATGAAGTTAGATCTACGGAAGCTGTGATATTATTTCGTCAATCTCTACGATACATCTGAATTACTGCTTGTGCTAAGAGTCGGCGAATTTATTGAACTGTGAACTGTTTCGGAATTTTTTCGTGGGACCAAATTCATACCCTAGACTGGAATTTGAGACTTTCATTTTAGATCATTGTATTAGATACAGGCCAGTACCGTTTTGTATTGTGATTAATTGTGAAGTTTGAAACTAATATTATTCTGTTTTGTAATTAATTTCGAATGTTATAACTTAATATCTGTCACTGTTATTGTATATAATTTGTGTTATATCTGTTATATTTGTTAATAGTTTAGTGTAATAAATTATACAAGCTGTTATCTGCGTTGTTCTGTTGCGTTTAATCTACGAAGAATATAAAACATTAAAAAAATACGTAACAATAGTAATATAGTAAAAGTAATATAATAGCTTATATTAGTAAAAAGTAAAAAGTATTAATACAAAAAAGTAGGTGCACAACAATACCTTAAAACGTTTTTATCCATACGGATTTTGGATATTTTTAAATAGAAAATATTTAAAATACAGGAAGAACTAGGAAATTATGCAAATAAATACACACATCAGAGATAGCATTTTTATTACCTTTATTTGATCTTTCAAAGACCCATAAAGACATTGAAAATAAAGTTTAATAGAAAGAAAAGCACAACGAAATGCACACATACTGTTAGGAGGAAAGTGTTCAGTTGAACCAATAGTACAAACTCTCACTCAGCTAGTAACAGCTTGTAATTGTGATGATCAGTAATACAACAGCAATCCTTTCATAACTACTGTTAAATAAAAAAATGTCTTTACGATTTCTGATATATTATTGTCACGTACTTTTTATTAATATTTTGAAATATATTTAGAATAGCCTGAGATTATATAACCTTAATATAAACAAAGAAATAAATCAATCAATAATTTGACTCTTAAACAACAAATATATGTGCAAAGACCATGTAATTTGTGGATATAAGATGTGTGTAATATACCTAGTGCTTCAAAAGTTTGTAGTTTGAAAGTAAATACAGCAATATATTTACATTGTGGACATAACGATGTTAAATACTTAGTTACGATGGTGTTATCTTCTTCATCCGCTTTGTCGAAATCTTTAGAGTAATGCTTCAACAACAAGAAAATGTTGTTAAAGAAGATGTATATAAAGATAGAAGAATGTTTGTCATACTTTACTAGGCCACGACACTAATTTTGTTCACGTGCGTTTAGAATTTTATATTTTACTTTGAATTCTACCTGAAGTCTACGTTAGTTGCTTCCTTTTATTTGCAACAGTTGTTTCGTTTTGAAATTTTTAATCCTTAATCAAAATGTAAAATAAACGTACTATTATTACGATCTTTTTTCATCTCCTTGCAGTCAAGCACTTTTATATTTTCAACTTATCCATAGTTATTTATTAAGTTTTTAAAGGGATCGATGAAAATCGAATCAAACTTAATAGAACATTTATTTGTGGGCGAGCAGAGAAAGAAAGTGTTTCCACTCTTGAATATTTCAGAAGTAGAATACTTTCCTTTTAATCTAGAAGTCAGGGGCTCAAACCCAGTTTTCAATCTTTCACTTTTTGGCTCTTAAAGTGTGTTTTGGTGTTGCATATAAAAACAACAAGAAACCATTCAATTTATCGTAACTTAACAACGAAATCTTATTTAAAATTACATTGTTAGGTGAATACGACTTGAGATTATAACAGCAAAATTAGATATCACACTTATACACAAAATTATTCAACTGAATCGAATATAATATTAATTAAACCATCTCAATGAACCTTCTAAGACATTAATCAAAAATTGATGCGTAAAAGAAAAATGCTTACACAGCAGTAAATTAACATACAGTGATTTGTTTCATAATTTATTGTTATAGTTTCTATGGTCCAGTTAAGTCATGTATCATCATTATCAAACGCTCAGTCGCTTTTATGACCACTATGATAGAAAGATATAATGTATATAATACATGTACAAGTAACTTTAAAATTTGTCACAACCACACTTGTATATTAAATTTTACTAGTTAATTTTTTGTTTTTGCGGTACTGAACATGCTCGTCCATTTTCTTTTTCAACCAGGAAAGCGTTATAATATGACAGTCATTCCCACTACTCAATGATAAAAGAGTAGCCCAAGAGTTGTCAGTTGACAGTATTTGCTATCTGTTGTCTGTTTAATCTATCACTGCTAAATGAGGGATGGTGATCGTAAATTGTATTCATGAAGCTTCGTGCATAATTCAAAACAAACTAAACCTTAACTTTCTAACATTAACAAGGTGCAACACGTCGGAATGGTTTAAATGGTTGGTAGATTAATTGGAGAATTCGCTTACAGATATTTAGAGTTTTAAAAACAATTCTCAAAACAGTGAATAAAATAGGAATAAAATGAAAACAGTATGTACTGTATTAGAATACAGAAGACGTTCTTAACCTATACAGTAATTAATTATCATCCAATAATTCAGACCGTGACAAATCAATAAAATATCCATAAAGGTACGAAATGTTTTGCTGTTTTTTTTTCAGCAGCACTATGAAAAATTCACTCATGGCTTCCATAATACAAACGATACTAATTTCACATGACAAACGTTTAGAAAAAAAAGGCTACTTCGAACCGTATGTTGAGGCGAAATTCCACGTTTCATTTGGAGCTGTGCGGAAACACAAAAGATGGTACGTGGAACTCGTGTTGGGAATTACAGTAGTCGAGATAAAAGGTCCAAACTCTACAAAAGCGATCGTGGAAAGTGTATTTTTTACATAATGCACGAAAATAAATTAAATAGTTTACCAACGAACTATTTCTAAATAATAATAATAGTAAAATACATATTTGTTGAAGTGACTTCATTGAATGAATATGCTGTTACTCAAGAAACCCTACTCAGAAGAAAAAAACCAAAGCAACCACAAACTAGTGAAAGTGAATCACTGAAACATATATCCGACTTCAAACAGTGGGATGAGCAAACCTAGAGAACGATATTTTGTAACAGAATTATAATTGTTTGGCAAAACTCAACGATAGTTTATTTAACAACAGATAGGATAATCTAGAGTTCGGGTCGAAGGCGAGGAAAGTATGGTCTGAACTTTAGTCATGTGTGTTACAACTTTTCACGCTCAATTACACCTTATCTGATCACAGATTTAAAGGAAATCTTATTAGTCGTGTAATTTTATAAGGAAAAATGCTTTCTGTTGAGGGTTCAATTTTCAGCAACGTGTGTTTGTTTATTTGAAATTAATCACAAAGCTGCACAATTTGTGCTCTGTCTAACACAAGTAACGCTGGATTCTAGACGTCTGAGTCCGCAGACATACCGCTGAGCTGGTGGGGGATAGTAATGGGTTATAATTTGTTTAATGTAAGTACAAAGTACTAGTTCATTGCTCAACCTACAGTCATGTGAGAAAGTTAAGACACCCTGTGAAAATATGAGTATTTTTGTAACATTTTTGGATATATAGATATTTAATCTCAATTTTAACAATACTGAGAGATTATAGGAATATAACTAAACAATTAAAATTGAAAAAACAGACTTTTCAAAATCTTCTGAGAATATAATTCTACAAAAATGCATATTCTAACTGAGGAAAAAGTTAGGATACCCCCACATTTTTTTCCACTTAAAATGGCTCAACCAGGTGCACATGATTAGAAGCATTTTCAATGAAGCCTGCCCTATTTAAACCTCAGACATTTAGTTTGGTGTGCTCCTGATTGTTGAAGTGAGAATGAGCATCATGGTGAGAGCAAAAGAGCTGTCTGAAGCCTTCAGAAAGAAAATTGTAGCAACTTATGAGTCTGATAAGGGATTTAAAAATATCTCAGAAGATTTTGAAATCAGTGATTCCACTGTCCGGAAAATAGTCAACAAGTGGAGGGCTTTCAAAACAACTGCCAACATGCCCATATATGGTGGTCCAAGCCAGTTTACCTTGATAGCAGATCGCAAGATCCTAAAAGAGGTCTCCAAACACCCTAACATGTCATCACGGGACCTAAAACAGACTCTGGCTACTGTTGATGTGAAATTGCATACCTCTACAATTGCAAAGAGACTGCACAAGTTAATTTGCATGGGAGATGTCCTCCTTGGAAACATTTGCTCTCCAAGAGAAACATCAAAGCCAGACTGAAGTTTGCCAGAAAGAATGTAGACATAGACCAAAACTTCTAAAATAATACTCTTTGGACAGATGATTCAAAAATTGAATTATTTTGACACCACAACAGAGAACATGTTTGAAGTAAACCAAATTCAGCATTCCTGGAAAAAAAACCTCATACTAACTGTGAAATATGGAGGTGGAAGTGTCGTGGCTTGGGGCTGGTTTGCTGCAGCAGGACCTGGACAGCTCACAATTGTAGAATCCACCATGCATTCTACTGTGTACCACAGGGTTCTTGAGAAACATGTGAGTCCATTTGTAAGAAAATTAAAGCTGAAGCGAAACTGGTCCCTGCAACACGACAATGACCCAAAACATACCAGTAAATCCACCAAGGACTGGCTGAAAACTAAGAAATGTAGAGTCTTAGAATGGCCGAATCAAAGCCCAGATTTTAATCTCATTCAGATGCTGTGGGCTGACACAGCCTTAATTGGCTCGTTATATAGAAATCACAAAAGTAAATAATTTTGCTCATCTCAAATGATAAGAACGATTTGTAATTTGTTAAAATGTTTTAACCACTTACATCTTTGTGCAAATTAGTTGAAACAAATGATCATTTTACAATATTTTCAGCATGGCGGCCTGTGTAAGCTCAACGGACCAGCTGATTTCCTTTAATAGTCATTTTTTTGAGACAGATGGCGTCATTAGCTGTGTTTCGCAGTACGATCGAACTATATTTGGGATATATGACGAAATTTTGAGGAATATTATGTCATTCGAAATTGCGTTAGAAGGAAAAGGAGACCAGTCAAAAAACAACTTCTTACCAACTCAGTGAAGAAAAACACGATATCAATTGGATCTGAAATATACAAGAATTGGAAGCAGGAACAATTTAGGAAGGTGTTATTCAGTGACAAGACTCATTTCTTCTTATGGGGTCAAAGAAGTCTGCATGTTTACAGTTCTCTAGGTGAAAAACTTCGAGAATCTCACATCAATCAGTTCGTAAAACATCCTTTGAAGAAGATGCTTTGGGGTTTTTTCAGCTTCTATGGCGTCGGAGGCTTACATATCGTAAAAGGTATGATGCGAGGATTACACTAAATCGAAGTTTTGCAGAGAAGAGTCATTCCAGAACTAAAAAGAGATTTCCAGATGAATCTGGCATTTTTTAGCAAGATCTGGTTCAGTACCAAACATCGAAACTTGTGAAGAATTTTATCATTACAACGCGAATATAGGTGCTGGACTGGCCTGGAAACTTTTTGGACTTAAATCTTATTGAAAATCTTTGGGCGATTTGTAAAGAAAGACTTCGAGGAAAATACTGTACAACGAAAGATGGGTTAATTGAGGTATGGTACCGCGATCCAAAAATTAGTAAAGATTGCAATCAACTCGTGGACTCGATACCAAAGCGGATTAATGATCTTGTAAAAAATAAAGCGGTCGTATCATGTATTAATATGTGAGTAACTTTTGGATTCTTAGAAATAAAACGCAAAAAATGGAAAAAATCGTAATTTTCCGTCTTGTTTCAATTAATTTGCACAAGGGTGTAAATGCGGCCTATGTGTTATGGCGTCCAACTTGCAATCTCCGGATGTCGTGTTATAATCTACTTCAACGAACATGCTTGCTCTTTTAGCTTTGAGAACATCCTAAAGTGAGGAACAATCTCAATGTTCATTGATAAAATGTAGTATCTTTTTAGTTTATCACTGCTAAATTAAGTATGGATAGCACTCGAGTAGCTTTGTGCGAAATGCAAATCAAACCAATGTACGATTATTATAGAGTAGCAAAGTACAAGAACCAGTAGAAACCACAGAAAGAACATCTTCATGACACCGTATCTGTTAGTATGGTTCGTGGTAACAAAGCCCAGGTTTTACAGTTATTTCTCTGCTCGAAGGCTACTAGCGAACCGAAAAATGTCTACATTAATGCTTAAGCTTATTACAACCATTGAGTACGTATAAGGTACAAATGTGCACATATTGCAAAAAACAATAATGATAAAAAGACAGGGGAAATATACAAAAATCTTCAAACATTTTTGTGATACATTACGTTTTAACTTTTGTGTCCAATTTTGGTAGATAGGTAGACAATTAAACAAAGCGACAAAAAAGGGTAAGCTGATTAGAAAAAGTTCCATTAATCCTTTATTTCACTTTATATCTCAAAAATAAACATTTCTGAAAAGCATCTTATTAGTTAAAGTTTAAAAATTTCACACACAAATAATGCACATACATGTGTACTAAACTACAAGTATATATACTTTAAATACAGCACATTTTATTGACAAATAAAAATTGTCTTCATTTACAATGAATAGTGATATGCATAGTATTATGAGTTTGTAATCGATCGTTACAAATAAATTAAAATTTTGTAAATGGATTTATAATGAGAAGTGCTTTAATAAATATGTGGAACCCACTGCTCAAAAAATTAAAGGAACAAATACATATTTCAGTATATTTTTGTCATAACTAAATTTTTGTACGAAAAACATATCCGTTCGTCTACAAGTGTATTTTAAAGCTTGCGAGTGAAGTCTCAAGCATCTCAAATCAAACTCATCTCACTCAAGGAGAATACAAATCAAGGTACCCTATATAAGGCTGTTACGTGAAACTATGCATTCCTCATTAATTCTCGAAACAAACACCAACATAGATCTTTAGCGGCTCGTTTTGTTAGTGTGTACCTTCACCTTGTGCACCCAAGAAGTCAGGTGCCATCTGACAGAGAACGTGATACCCAGTGCAGTCCAGATGCTGAAGGAGGGCCAGACCCAAAGGAGGGTGGCACAGCGTATTAGTGTGTCACCAAGCGTCATCAATCGACTTTGACGACGCTACCAGGAGACGACGTCAAGTCCATCATCGTAGCCAACAGCCAGAGAGTACCACTACATCATTACTACCGCTCTGCATGGCAGGTTAGCTGCAGCTTGGTCACTGTGAAATTACCTTCAGCATTCCACTGGAACCCGTGTGTCGACCCTGTTACGTTTTTTATGTGGACTGAACGCAACAGAAAGACACAGATAGCAGCTTGTATAATTTATTATAATAGACACAATATATTATCTAATGGCAATAGCAGATATCCAGTTTCAACCATCAAAACAACTTACAATACAAGAAAGTACTGGCCTGTGCTTAATAATATGATCTAGGATAAGTGTCCAAATCCGAAATCCAAAGTTCTAATCTAGGCATTGAATTCAGTCCCGCGGAGAAATTTTCGAAGTTTGAATGGGTAATTTCAAACAAAAGTTCACAGTCCAATTCCTATTGACTTTCGATATAATCCGTAATCCGACTAAATTGTAAAGATTGACGGAATAAAATTTTCACCGCTTTAGTCGATCTAGCTCTATTCACAAATTCAGTTTAAACTTTCTCAAACGAGACAAAGTTCTTGATCCGAATAAAATGGATGACTTACTTCTTTACCCGAGTAAAAGTGGATGATTTACCTCGCATCGCCGTCTGTTTATATACTATATCGCGTAACTTCCCAGAATTCCACAGTACAAACACCAGGCAAATACAAGTGATCAATCTATCTCGTTTTATAAATTTCTACATGAATAATTCTAAATGAATTTTAATTAATTCTAAAATGTTATTTTAAATTTCACCGATTTAAACCTCAAAACAATAATATAAATATAGAATTATAAATAATAAATATGGGAATTCAAATACGACGTTACATTATATTTACATGACATTTACATAACACTCGACATGGTTGTCGTTTACATAACATTTACATAACACTCTCGACAACATTTACATGATATTTACATAACAGACCCAAACAGTTCGCAATCGTCTGCACGAAAGACACCTTCGAGCCAGACGGTCTGTAAAAGGCGTATTCTGACAGCGCAACACCGTGCAGCCAGGTTAGAGTTTGCTCGTCAGCACTTGGACTGGAACTTCGTCAATGGGCCACCGTAGTGAACACAGACGAGAGCAAATTTACTGTGTCTCGTGATGATGGGCGTGAGAGAGTGTGGAGACGCCAAGGAGAGCTATTTTCCGCTTGTAACATTGTGCAACTTCTGTAAGGAGGTTCTGTAATGGTCTGGGTAGGCATGTGCTTGGGTGGCCGCAGAAACTTACTCATACTCGAAAGTGGTGCTCTGAACGCAAAAGGTATAGAGACGAAATTCTGGAACCCATTGTGAGTCGTTTTGCTGGTGCTGTCGACGATGGGTTCATTTTCATACAGGTCAACGCGCGAGCCAACGTCACGAGACTATGTATGGACTTCCTTGACGAGGGCGAAACAGAGACTTTTGAGTTACCCGCCAGATATCCAGATTTACATCTGATTCAACATCGTTAGGATATGTTGTCGAGGCTTGTTACTGAATGCCAGCACTCTCCTTAGAACGTAAATGAACTCCGACAAATCCTGGTAGACGAGTGGGTTGCCAAAGCCGAAGATAACATCGATTGACTGATTTGAAGTGTACCAAATCGGTATCATAAGTGTGTCACAGTCCGTGGATAAATAAATGTCTTGAATACTGTTTAAAGTATTCTTTCATATAGACGATCAGTTTTGGTGATATTGGTCATTTTAAAATAATTATTTCTCTATGTTTTACCGTTCATCACACCTTAAAACATTGATACAGATGGAATTTAAAGGAGGCAAGTTACCTAAAAAATTAAAAATATTATCATATTTGGAACACTGAGATAAATTGTATATAAAAACATACCTGTTCTATTAATTTTTAGCAGTTTATATATATATATAACATGATTATAAACAAAACAACATTTAAAGCTATTATATATACTAAAACATGTCCTGTATGAACAATAATTTATTAGAAACTCATTTAGTCGTGTGGGTTTTATTGAAGAAAGTTTATACATAATAAAATATATTTCTAGAACTGCAAAACAACTTGTTGAGTATGATTGTCCTCACTCTCGATCAGCATATCAAGCCTGTATGAAACTATTGTAAACACTGTATGTTCTGAGCAGTATTAATTGGTTCTCGCTACTTGAATCATCCTTTTTAGATTATTCATACTTAGTGGTTCTTCCAGTACGTTCTTTTTGATGATGTTTTACAAAATCCAGATGATGCAAAGTCAAGGAGCCTCACTGACATTTCACGTCTGAATAAATGGCCTATGATTTTTCCTTTTTGAAGCCTTTTAAGAAGACGATAGATATGAAGGATTGTCCTGTGTTGATGGCTGATAACAGTTTCAATGCTCTTCCAACATACTATTCAAACAACTTTACTGAATCATTTCTTATTTCATCAGCAACTTCAAAGGAATAAAGATAAATCATAAAGGTTTAATATAAATGTTGTAATCATCTATACAAAGAATGTTTTTTAAGCCGTGTTTAATAGATATTTGATCTGGTTTTGCAGTCATGTCACACAGGTGGATATTTATTTTTAATTGCGCTGAGACATCTAAAGTTATAAGTCTTCAACTTTCGCTTTTGTATGTATATACGTTTGTGTGATAGGAACTTATCGTATAGTAATGTATATATATATTACTATTGGATAAGCATTTTTACAAATCTTGCTACGAAAACAATGACTAATATTTTAATATGCTAAGGTGACTCATTATTCAATTTCTGTAGTGCATATTAGCATATAGACGACACGTAAACATAAGAAATAGATGGTCTTATGACACCAAATTGCCGTTTATATTAATTAGACACACGTTTCGGCTAATATTTTAGTGAACGCTTCTGAAAAAGCTGTTAAGCGAAATGTCTCTTTGGAATTATATTTAGATTAAAGTGAAATAATTATTATCTTGGCAGCACAATCTAACAACAATCACAAGATTCTGCATACTTTTAGGTACTTTATTCAAATTTTTAGTCTTGAATTGTTAATAACAACACGTATATAAAAATGTTTATTCTCGTTTAAAGAAAAGCGAGTTAGTAGGGCACTATAATATGCTTTTAAAACACTATGTATTATGCCCAGGTTTACATAAGTGAACGTTGCAATTCCCATTGTACATCAAGTGAAAAGTTTTTAACATATAAGCACAAGTAGTTTTTAAACTTTTTGATACCTTGTATTTCCTATTTTTAAAAATAGAGAGTTAGTTTTTTAGGAGCAGTATTTTACTGTTAATAAATAATGACTAATTTTTTACTATGTATTCCTACCTCAGTCAAATCACTTAAATTAAAAACAGAAACATAAATTAAACATATTGTGTCTCAATAAATTAACGACTGTTGTTGGAAAAGCTTTTATTATTAATTTAAATACAATATGATTTCTCATTTTTACTCTCGATTTATATAAAAAATTTATCCATCAGAAGATTGTTTAAAATAGTTTTACTATATTTAAATATAATTTGTTAATATAACTAAAAGTATTTATAATTTTGATAAATTATTCTGTGTTATTTATGTGTATATTCGTGTTTTCTTATAATAAAGCCACATCGGGCTATCTGCTGAGTCCACCGAGGGGAATCAAACCAATTACTTTAGTATTGTAAATCCGTAGACTTACCTCTGTAACAGGGGAACCTTCTGTATGGAGATACAATTGTAGCAAAATTGTAAAAGAATGTCAGTTTATCTTGTTAATAGAAAATGAAGAAAAAAATGTAACACTTCAGCACTTATTTCTAAGTATGGAATAAAATCATCTGGCACAACAAATAAACTATTCTTAACTTATATAAAAGCCTGGACATTATCAACAGTAAGAAAAGGCTTATATTTTTGTTTTTAGATATTTTTTGACTGCTATAAAAGACGTGTTACATAATAAAGTGAAATATATACAAAATAATAAAATTTTCATTACAAGCATGAAGTTCCAAGATTCACAAAATATAGTTCTCGTATAATTGTTCCATATTCTTGAAAATTAAATTGTTTGGATATCTACTAAAGTAATACCTCGGTTCTCGAAATTAATCCGTTCCAGAAGGCTGTTCAAAAACCGAATCAATTTTTCTCATACGAAATACTGTAAATTAAATTAATCCATCACAGACCTCTAAAAATGCGCGTTATGAAGCATTTTAAGTAATAATATTGCATATTTATACTTGTATAGTAATACTTACATGCATAAAGTCAACCACAAAATCTATAAACACAATTATAAACAATAAATAAAAATTTAACTTCACTTTACCTGTGCTGAGAAGAGCTGATGGCGTAAGTAAAAGGTGATGAAGAACGTAGAAAGTAGAAGGGTTATTATTATTTGTAAGGGGAGTCAGGTGACTCTCCTTCTGGGGCTCCTTCTCTCTTCTGTTTCTTTGCACCGCTACAACCTGCTTGAGACTCACTGGACCTATTTCTCACAAAAAACTTGTCTCATGAGGTTTGTTTCTGCCTGCATCTTAAAATGTTTCTGAAGCAAGACACGTCGTTGTCTTTAAAAAAATTTATGCTGCGGTTTACTACAGCTTTGTCAAGGTGAAAAGTTTCCACAAAACTTTGTAACTCTCCTCATTTTCCACACATTTCCTATACTAGTGAACTAGGAACATTCTCTCTTCCCTCCTCCTCATCTGAAGACACTTCCTCAGTTACCTTCAGTTGCTGATCTTTTTGAAGGTCTTGGAGTTCTTTCGTGGGGAGCTCAGTGTTGTGATCTTCCACCAACTCCTCCACATCATCACCACTCATATTCAAGCCCATAGACTTGCCTACTGATAAAATATCCTCGAGAACAGACTCACTCTTAAAGCCTTCAAAGTCTCTATCTGCTACTAAATCTAGCAACAATTTCATCCAGGTTGAGTTCATTGTCCTCAAAGACACTTTCCTCCAGGTTTTGTCTATGATTCTCAAGCAATGAAGGGTATTAAAGTGATTTTTCCAGAACTCTCTGAGGTTTTAACTTTGTGTCAGAGGTCACTTCAAAACACCTTTGAAACAGTGCTTTGGTGCAGAGTTTCTTAAAGTTCGATAAAAAGACCTGCTGGTCCATGGGTTGAATGAAAGGAGTCGTGTTATGGACCAAGAGCTTCACTGTAATGAAACTGTACTCCTCCACCAACCCGTTCGCCAAGCCTGGTGGGTGAGCAGGTGCATTATCCATCACGAGAAGGGCCTTGAATGGCAACTGTTTTTCCTTGAGGCAATTCTTTACACTTCGAGCAAACACTTTATAAACCCACTCCATAAAAAATTGCCTGGTTATCCGCACTTTCCTATTAGTTTACTTTTCAGGATATTATTTTTCTTAAAAACCCTCAGGGTTCTCTGAATGACACAAGCAAGTCCTCACTTGCAATACTACACTACATAGAGTTAGCCTGTCCTTCATTGGCTTGTGTCCTAGCAATGACTTCTCCTCCGTGATGTATGTCCTCTTTGGCATTTTCTTCCAAAAGAGGCCTGTCTCGTCACAGTTAAACCCTTGTTGGGGAATAAAACCCTCAGCTTCTACATAGTCCTTAAATTCTCTAACAAATTTATCAGCAGCGTCTTTGTTAGAACTGGCACCCTCCACATGTCTCACCACACTTTGTATGCCACTTCTCTTCCTAAATTTTTCAAACTACCCTTACTAGCCTAAAAGGGATAACTTGTATCAGCACTCGTTCCAGCGGTGTTTTTCAGGAGGTCAGCGTGCAACTGCTTTGCTTTCTCTCAAATGATGGTCTCAGAAATGCTATCCCCAGCTAACTGTTTTTCGTTTATCCAAATCAACAACAGTTTTTCTACCTCTTCTATTGTTTGTGATCTTTGTTTCGTAAGCGCTGTCACTCCTTTTGCAACATCAGCTCCTTTGATGACCTTTTTATTTGTCAGTGTGGTGCGGACTGAAGACTTCGCCATACCAAACTGTGTAACAAGGTCAGACACGCAAACAACACTCTTATACTAAGCTATAAGATCTTTTTTACCTTTATTATTATTTTAACAACTTTTATTTTTGGTTTGCTGCTTTCATTATCCTTCTTTGATCCCATGGTGGCTTATTTAATCAGAATATTTAGTAAAAACAGCAAAAACAAAAAAACAAAAAGAAAAACGAGAACGTTTAAAGCAGATTTTAGCGGGTGTGTAGCTGAGCGACAGGTGCTGGTAAAATGTTTTGGGAAGCTGGGCGACGGCCGTAACACGGTTTAACAACGTCCGTAAACATACCGCTGAGTCACTGGGGGCCTTTAGAAAAGACTTGATTTCAGAAATATTTTTATCAGTAAAAGAAGAGAAAGGAAAAACATACATGGTTGATTTTACGACATAAATAAAGTTATAATTGAAAAGTTTAAAAATGAACGATATTCAATGTTGTAATATAGTTCTAATGAATTAGAAATCTCGGATTTATTTATGAAAAGAAACTGATCAATACGTTTTGTAGCGTCATCTACACACAATAACACGAACTAAAAAGTGTACTCATTTGGCATGAAGGAAAGCAAAATAATTTATTTATATTAAGCATTCTGATTTCACATATATATATATATACATACAGATTTCTAACATTAGATGAGGACTAAGGTGGAAAAAATACAAATAGAACTTGAACACAAAAACACAAATGTTTTAAGCCAATAATCAAATTATCATTCACAAACTCGAAACAAAATTTTTTAATTAAAGGAGCAAAAACATTTGTAAAAGATAACATATGTAAAAATGAATAGTTAATTTAAGAAAAGAAAGTTAGACTCCTGGACTGATTTTTTTAAAGAAAGAAATGTATACTTAACATTTTTTGCACTGTTTCAGACTTTTTGTAAGGAATTTATTAAAAGTTATGACACAAATAATTGGTATAACATTGAATGTCTTTGAACTGGCAGTCGTTTATTATCGCTATGTAAGTACAGAATACTAGTAACAAAGTATATTTATTTGTTTGTTACTAAGCGCAAAGCTATACACTGGGCTGTCTGCACTTTGCCCATCGCAGGTATCGAAACTTGTCACTGATTTATACTTGAAATACCGAGATACGTAGCAACTAATAAAACATATATTAAACAATACAACTCTCAACAACAAGAGCTAATGGCTTTCAATCCTTCTATAATAAAATATATCTGAGTATCTCGACTGAAGTTCGTTTATTTTAAATCAAGCAGAAAGCTACACAATGGACGGCTTATGCTCTGCCCACAAAGGGCATCGAAAGCAGATTTTAGGAGAGTCAGTCCCGCAGCCATATCACTTTGAAGTTCTTGAATTAAGTTGTGTGGTTTTTAATAGCAAAGCCACATCGGGCTATATGCTGAGTCCACCTAGGGTTTTCGAACCTCTAATATTAACATTGTAAATCAGTAGATCTACCGCTGTACCAGTGAGGGGCTCTCGACTTGAGAGTTGAAGCTTTAAGTTTTGTACTGTGTTCCAATTTTCATTAGAAATAAACACTTCTCTTACATTAATCATTTGTAACCAATTTCACAGGAGTTTGTTGTAGTAAAGTGTTCTTGAAAATAAGTTCAAAGTAAAGTGACATATTGCTGGCGTCTATGTTTTTATTCTGAAAAATTGCTACAACATTAACAAGAGTTATTCAAACCAATGTTGTAAACAGCTTCAATTCATATATTTTATAAATTATATGACTCAAACCACTGTTGTAAACAACTTCAAGTACGGCATTAAAAAAATTCGTTTTGTAACAGGATTACTCATTAGTCATACCAGAATTTTCCAGTATGTGACAGTATAATCAGCCATTCATGGTCTCTTCCTGAACTCTTACTAGTAGACAAAGTCCACCCCTGGGTACTTTCAATCATCATGCTGCTATTGACAGTTGAAGCAACCTGGCAATAACAGATACAGCCATGTGAAAACATTATGAAACCCTAAGAAAGCCTGTGTATTTTTGTGACATTTTTAAAATATAGATATTTAATCTTAATTTCAACAATACTAATATACTATAGGAATATAACCAAACAATTAAAACTGTAAAAAAGACTTTTCAAGATCATCTGTAAATGTAATTCAACAAAAATGCATATTTTAACTCAGGTAAAAGTTAGGAAAGCCTACTCATTAATAGCTAGTGTTACCCCCTTTGGCTGAAATAACTGCAGTGAGACGCTTCTTGTAGCCATCTACCAGTCTTTTACATCGGTCTGAAGAAAGATTGCCCCACTTCTCAATGAAGAATTCTGTCATCTGTGAGATGTTTGAGAGGTTCTTGCATCACAGCCCGTTTCAAGTCAACCCACAGCATCTCAATGCGATTAACATCTGGGATTTGACTCGGCCATTCCAGGAGTCTCCATTACTTAGTTATCAACCAGTCCTTGGTGGATTTACTGGTATATTTTGCGTCATTGTTGTGTTGCAGGATCCAGTTTCGCTTCAGCTTTAAGTTTCGTACGGATGGTCTCACATGATCCTCAAGCACCCTCTGAAACACAGTAGAATGCATGGTGGATTCTATGATTGTGAGTTTTACTGGTCATGCTACAGGAAAGCAGCCCCAAACCATGATACTTCGACCTCCATGCTTCACAGTTGGTATGGGGTTCTTTTCCTGGAAAGCTGTATTTGGCTTACGCCAAACATGTCCTCTGTTCTGATGTCCAAATAATTCAGTTTTTGAATCATCCGTCCAAAGAATATTATTTTAGAAGTTTTGGTCTATGTCTACATTCTTTCTGGAAAACTTCAGTCTGGCTTTGATGTTTCTCTTGGAGAGCAAATGTTTCCAAGGAGGACATCTCCCATGCAAATTAACTTGTGCAGTCTCTTTGTGATTGTAGAGGTATGCACTTTCACATCAACAGTAGCCAGAGTCTGTTTTAGGTCCCGTGATGACATGTTAGGGTGTTTGGAGACCTCTTTTAGGATCTTGCGGTCTGCTATCAAGGTAAACTGGCTTGGACCACCATATATGGGCATGTTGGCAGTTGTTTTGAAAGCCCTCTACTTGTTGACTACTTTCCAGAGGGTGGAAAGGTTGATTTCAAAATATTTTGGGATCTTTTTATTTCTCTTACTAGATTCATAAGCTGCAACAATATTCTTTATGAAGGCCTCAGACAGCTCTTTTACTCTCCCCATGATGCTCACTTTCACTTCAACAGTCAGGAGCACACCAAACTAAATGCCTGAGGTTTAAATATAGCAAGCCTTATTCAAAATGCTGAGGAACGATCTTCTAATCATGTGCAACTGGCGTGATGCACTTGTGTGTGAGTTGAGCCATTTTAAGTGGGAATAAATGTGGAGTGTCCTAACTTTTTCCTTAGTTATAATATGCATTTTTTGTAAAATTGCATTTATAGAAGACCTTGAAAAGTCTTTTCTTCAGTTTTAATTGTTTAATTGTATTTCTATTATCTCTCAGTATTGTTAAAATTTAGATTAAATATCTATATATCCAAAAATGTTACACAAATACACAGGCTTTCATAGGGTGTCCTAAAATTTTCTCATGACTGTGTGTTCTCCATGTTAACATCAATCCCAAGCACATTCTGACAAAACAAACAAAAAGTATTAAGTTGCACTGTTTTACATGATATCTTTCCATGTTATCTATCCCAGTTTTGATTCTTAAGTCACTATGAGATCCAATATCAAGCTTTGGTGGCTATGAGGAATAGCTTAAATAAATTTGCATATCAGTGAAATTCAACAAAATGATGCCCTCTGTATGAAATGAATCTCCTGCTTTCCATTCTTGACTTTCTTATTTCGATAGATTTAATGGCGTATATGAGGATTCATTTCCCAAAATACATCAAAGATTGTATGCATCAAGGCTTCGTCCGTTTACGTTGAATGTGTTTGGCATTAAGATATTCTTTGGTTTTCCTTTACCTCAACAAATTTACCCTATTACCCACGGCATATTTAGAAAGATATACCTGAGTTATAATGATATTAAAACTCATATCTCTATTGCTGAAACTAATAATTATTACTGTTTGAGGGTTAATGTGCATCTTTCTTCGAAGAATCTTGGGTCCAAATGAATCGCTTTAGCAGCTCCTAATATTTGTAAAACACATGTATTAATGAAGGTGTGTGTGTATATATAATACACACACACACACATATATATATATATCATATAATTTACGCAATAATACACATAAACAGATAAGACAACCCATTGAACGTCGCTGCAGAGGATGCAGGTTTAAAAATATAATTGCGAAAATAGCACTCAGTAACGTTTGCATATTATCGGCCCTCCACATTTTCTATATGGGTCTGTATTGTATGAACCTCTCTATGATAGTAAGCTTATGATATAATATTAACTTTATATAGATTTCCAGTCGTAATTGAGTAAAGAAATCAATAAACTACCTGTTCTGAACATTTTATAGTTCTTAACTTTATTTGAGTTCTGTTACTTGTTCAGCTTCTTTAACATCCTTCACAACGTATTATTAGAAGTAGCAAAATTTTCGCAACTGTACAATAAATTGATCCGTGAAAAATAGTTCAGCCGCAGTTTTTCCATAGAATATGAATATCTTCTTTTGATCGACCTCGTTGAAAGACGTTGCTTTTGAAACTACCCATTAAGTCTTTACATTTTTGTATTCTTGCACCTCAGGCAATCACTTGTTATGTTACATAACTGTTTCACTTAGCAATAAAATAAGATGTTATACAAATGAAATTGTAGGGCTTTAATAAAGTGGCTAATCAGGTAGTAATTTAAAAGCAGTTTAGTTAACCCAGTAATTTGTGGAACTGGTAATATTAAACCTGAATGGTTAACTAAAAAAAACTTTGTTAAGATTTTTAAATAATAACAAATATGTAATGTATTGAGAAAATTTGTTATAATAAAAACAAAATTCAATGGTTCAATGTCCAAACAAAACAATTCACTCGTTAATTTGCTATAAAGGAATATTTTTATTAAATTTATTGATTTACATTTATGGAAGAAAAGCAGTTTAGTTAACACAACAGTGATAGTACATTTACTGTAATGAAACTGCATGAAAAAGTGTATAATAGGAAAAAAAACACGTAATATAATATTACAGTTTGTAACAAACTTCAAGCTACATACATTATTATTAGAGAACTTCAAAAGCATACCACTTTTATGTTAAATAAAACCTCACACACTATGATTGGTCTTTCTGAAGTATGTAAATTAGTAAGTATTATGTTTCTCAGTTTATTTAATACGCAGACAACTTTCAATTATTA
Organism: Carcinoscorpius rotundicauda; assembly: GCA_011833715.1. Classification (NCBI taxonomy): domain Eukaryota; kingdom Metazoa; phylum Arthropoda; class Merostomata; order Xiphosura; family Limulidae; genus Carcinoscorpius; species Carcinoscorpius rotundicauda. The sequence continues at coordinate 35,844,308 of CM022396.1, read as the reverse complement.
CAGTAAATTATTTAAGCATTTGATCAAAAAGTAACTTAAAAACAAAATAATTAAAGGTCGTTCAGGAGTCTTCATGGCACTCGACAATTGATTATTTTTGTACTCTTGTGTGCTTTTCTATGATTATTTTGAATAATACATCTATTATTAGTTCAAGATAAACATATCGCTAAAGTAATCTTAACCCATTAATTTCAAAGTGGTGGATCTATTCAGACACACTATTTATATAATTATATTTTAAGAGAATTTAAATAACTTGTATGTAAAGTGTATAGTTATTTTACACTTGTAACCTATTAAATGCGCGCGGTAACAACTAACTCAGTAGGACATACAACAGAAGCACAGATATTTAAAAAAAAAACTTAAAAATACACCCTGCTACAACAGTAAGTTTACGGATTTACACAGCTAAAACCAGGCGTTCGATTCCCCTCAGTGGTCTCATTGGATACCCCGATATGGCTTTGCTATAATAAAACACACACACACACACATATAAAAATATGTTTCTAAAGCTTTGATTTCTCTTAACTTCTATTATTTTTCAAATTTGAACATTTTTGGATAACTTGGCATGTGTTACTGCTCAAGTGTCTTAAACAATTACGAAAACAGTGAAAAAATGTAGTTAAAACTCTACTAACCATTTTTGATTGAACAACAGCATTGATTCAAACATTTTTTTGCATATTCATTATGTGCTATAAAAATCATTTTATGATAAAAATACTTTTGATATTACTGGTCTGTTGGAGTAATAACTGACAAAATCTAATCAGATTAAATAAAGGTCTTGTTTTGTTTTTTTTAATTTTGCACAAAGCTACTCCAGGGCTATGTGTGCTACCCGTCCCTAATTTAGCAGTATAAGACTAGAGGGAAGGCAGCTAGTCATCATCACCCACCGCCAACTCTTGGGCTACTCTTTTACCAACGAATAGTGGGATTGACCGTCACATAATAACGATGAAAGGGCGAGCATTTTTGGCGCGACGGGGATGCGAACCCGCGACCCTCAGATTACGAGTCGAACGCCTTAACACGTTTGGTCATACCGGGCCAAATAAAAGTCATTTACAATTACATAATTATTATTTTATAATTATATAACTTTACAAGTAATTCGTTTTTTTAGTTTTTTAAGTACCTGAGAACAAAATAGTAGGTAGTAAGAATATGAGAAGTTTTATGTCCTTCTGACTGACATTTGTAAGCAATTATAACTGCTATTGTCCTGAAACACATATTTTGCAATGTAAATAAGAAGATTCGATGATTTAAAAAAAAAAGCAAAATAAAACGAATTTACTGTTAGAAGATCAAAACATACGGAAAGTTATTGAGTCATTGACCTTTTCTGGAATTTTCTTACAGTTTTACAATAATGTACCCGTGCTTGACATTGAATAATGCTTTCCATCAATGTGAGAAAGAATTTTAGTTTAAAAAATTGTTATCCTTACGTCATTACAATCCAGAGTAGATTTTATTTAATTATTTTTTTTTAAAATACAGTTATCCATGAAAGTTCCTTGCTTGTCCGTTACAACACTTATGAGATTTTTACTAAACAAAAACAAATATGTTTTTAAAATTGTTTTTAATTGTTTTATCTTTTAAACTTATTTCTCTTTAGCAAGTTTTATTATTCAAATCCGAAACATATAATTTTTATTTATAATTTTTGTTGGTTAAATCTAAAACATATCACTTTTGTAGAAATTTCAATTTTTTTAAATATTGGTCACCTATAAAAATAGTGATCTTGTTATTAAAATGTTAGTTATGACTGATGATGATCGGTGTGGTAGTTTTGGATGTATGCATCTCAGCTCCATTATAATAAGTCAAATCCATCTTTCTAGGAGTTGAAAGTGAATGGTTCGACTACGCATCTTGATTTTTATCCGTAATCTTATAATTAGCTAATGAAGTTAACATTTTAGTAAATTTCCTCGTAATTTAACAAACAAATATTATCTCAATGCTTTGCGAAAATCATATCAAATCTTTATATAAATCCCATAATTACATTTCATAAAACTTCCAAATAAAATACTGATGACACTGCACAACGATTTTTTGAAAAGTTTTGCTTTCTAAAACGTTTTTGCTAATTGTGACAGGTATCTGGTGGATATGCAGAAACATAGTTTTGGTTTTGCTTCATCATGTAGAAATTCTGATAAATAGACAATTAACTGTTTACCGGCAATAACATATTTAATTGCATTTATGTTTCTAATACGCTATTAAGTTCAACATAATTAAAAGTGGTTTGCTCCTGATTTTTTTGTATTCATTGTCCGATGCATCACGTTGCAGTGTCTAACAGTAGTCAGCAAGCATTGACGAATTCCAATTTCCCTGATATCATTTATCCATTGTAGCAATGTCCTGGTGAAACCTTTCACCGTGTTCGTCACTGGCAACACCGAGATTTGCGGAGAAGTCCAAGTGTGAGTGGAGGAAATGAATCTTGAGAGACACGTTGCACTCAGTTGTTTTGTATGCTTTGAGAAATTTATCTACCAGCTGTATATAATGTGGGGCTCTGTAATTGCCAAGAAAATTGTCAACAACATCTTCGAAGGCTTTTCAGGCAATCTTTCCTGGCCCAACTAAGAGATCTTAGAATCGCTTGTCACTAATAACATGTCTGATCTGAGGGCTAACAAAAATGCCCTCTTTGATCTTGACCTCAGTTATTCTTGAGAACATCCATCTTAAATAACGAAAACTTTCGTCTTCTTTGTTCTTTGCTTTCACGAAATTCTTCATAAGTCCCAATTTTATGTGAAGAGGACGCAAAAAAAAATTTGCCGGGTCGACAAGCGGTTTATGCGCCACAATGTTTTGTTCTGGAACTAACTTTTTACGGAGTGACCAGCTCTGTCTAGAATAATGTGACTCTTTGGCACGACTGTCTCATTCACAGATGAAACAACAGTACTTCGTATAGCCGAGCTGCTATCCTAGTAACAGAGCAACAACTTTCAGATCTCCACAGATATTCCGGTTGTAATTGCTGTACAGGATGTGCTTCAGCAACACTTACATGTTCTCGTAGGTTTCTTTCATGTGTGCTGCACAGCTAATAGACGCACTCTTGCGGGTCATAGTCACAAACCAAAGCAGAGAACAATCCTTCGATGTCAACACAGAAACAGAGACTGTCAATTTGTGCAAAGAATTTGGTTACATCATCTTAGTAGCTTCAAAAAACAGAAATTTTCGTACCTGGTGACAGCAAACACCATTCATACAGTCTCAAACTCAGCAATGTCAACTTGTGACAGACCCAAGTCTCTGACCAGATCGTTTAATTCTGATTATGTTATGAGATGTGGATCGCTTGAGGAGCACGGTTCAAAATCCGGATTAATGTCACTGCCACTTTCCTGCATCGCAGTTTATTTATCTGGTTCGTCTAAGATCCATTTCTCTGGTGGTTTTTGGAATTGGAAGACTGTCGTCATGTGGCACGGGTCGTATTGCTGAAGTCAGACTAGGGTATTTAATTGACTTTTTGTTTTTTGCAAAGAAATCAGACACATTAGTCAAACAAAAGTAATAGCCCGTCACATGGTCTTTCTGTTCTCGCCATATCATCGGGACAGCAAACGGCATTGTCTTTCAAGTGCATGTGAGCCAAGATCTCAGACAGTCAGCACATGTCTCACAACAATTGTGAGGCGTCCATTCCTGGTCTTGATTACCAATTTCAGAGCCGAAATACAGATGATATGCTTTCTTCACAAGATCAGTCATTGAGCGTCTCTGATGAGCAAGCGTAAACTCGCCACAAATATAGCAGAATGTATCTTGGCTGTTATGACATTGACGAGACATATTGACCGACACAAATTGTCCTGTGAAACGTCCATAACATCTAACTTACTTGTTACATTGCTACTGAGGCAATGCCATATTCTGAAACAATACGTACACACTATAAGATCTATATTAATCCAATGAGCAGCATATGTGTATGCAAGCCATTTTTACAGCCTGCTGAGACAGTGTCAAGCTGTCTCCGGCCTGTCCAGGCATCCCCGGGCTGCATACTTCCACAGAACAGTTTCCAACCTGGCCTGATTTCATGCCTGGACATGCCCAGACTGCAAAAAACATTGTTCATAGGTCTCTTACAGAAACGAAAATTGTGAATACAAATATTAGAAAAAACATGACAAAACTGAAGATTTCAATAAAACTGTACGTGATGGGTAAATCTGGATGATCAGCAGCCAAAAATATATAATGAACACTCAACAGTGTTCAATAAGCAAAACCTTTGTTGTGCAGTGTAATTTTTTTCTTAATCAATTCACTTTAATGCTATTTCATGATTTTGTTTTATAGAATATGTTTTTCTACGGACCTGAATAAAAATGGGATTAAGACCTGTGTGGTCTCGGTGTGACAATAGATACTGCTACAGCTTTTAAGGAGGACTAAATTATATTGAACTGGATATGGTTTTTCATCAAATTCCTAAAATTAGCTAGTTACTGGATAATTACAAGATCATAGTAAAAAGTTATCTTGATATCAACTCAAATTGTTGCCCAGGGCGAGGGCGGGGTTCAGTCGGAATCAAAACACTACAGCAGAGTCGCTCCTATGACAAAGATGTGCCTGAATGTTACGGAACAAACATTTCTTAAAACTGTTTCTTGTTATTTTAACTGAACTCTTAAATGCTGCTATTTGTAACATTTAAAGTAATGCAACCTTAGTGATGGTTTAAAATATTTCCACGTCAAATAAAATAAAGATTGCAGATCAAAAGATATAGTTGAATATAAGTCTTCTTTGGTCATTTTGTTATGTGAGAAAAGCATAAAAGTCTGACCACAGCTTGAAGTAAAATATTTATTTATTAATTATTATGTATTCTACATTGTAATATGATGTTGAAGTTTCGATTGTGACTTATTAGTCTATTTATCAAGCTGTAAAATATTTTAATTCTCAATTTCCAGAAGGTTCAATAAAACTTATTAATATAACACTGTTATGTAAATGTGTAAATATTTTGTAAACGACAACATGTCGTGTTGTGTTTGAATTTTCATTTGTATTATTCATTTTTTCCATATTGATATTATTGTTTCGAAGTTTAAACTAAAATATGTTATTTATTTAGGGTAACATTTTAGAACTTTCTCGAATTAAGTAGACCAATCACATGTTTGTAAATGAGTGCTGGTGACTTCCTGTCTAGACGTGTAGTCTCGTGCAAGAACGGATATGCGTGGATAGCTCTAGAGTTGTATGGAAATTGCAAGATTGTTCGAGAAATAGGCCTATCGGTATAAAAGACGGTGACAAGAGATAGATTCAGTCATCAGTTATCAGTTATTATTCGAAGAAAAGAGAGATTCAGTCATTAGTTATTATTCGAAGAAAAGAGAGATTCAGTCATTAGTTATTATTCGAAGAAAAGAGAGATTCAGTCATTAGTTTTATTCGAAGAACAAGTGTGAGATTCAGACATCAGTTATTATTCGAAGAAAAGAAGAGAGTCAGTTATTTGAGAAAGATTAAGTGTTTGCTGTGAATATTCAACTTGGATTTGTGATTGAAATTAGATCTACGGAAGCTGTGATTTTATTTCGTCAATTTCTACGATACATCTGAATTACTGCTTGAGCTGAGAGACGGCGATTTCATTGAACTGTGAACTTTTTCGGAATTTCTTCGTGGGGCCAAATTCACACCCTAGACTGGAATTTGAGACTGTAATTTTAGATCATTACATTAGATACAGGCCAGTACCGTTTTGTGTTGTGATTTATTTTGAAGTTTGAAACTAATATTATTTTGTTTTGTAATTAATTTCGAATGTTGTAACTTAATATCTGTCACTGTTATTATTATATAATTTGTGTTATATCTGTTATATTTGTTAATAGGTTAGTGTAATAAATTATACAAGCTGTTATCTGTGTTTTTCTGTTGCGTTTAATCTACGAAGAACATAAAACATTAAAAAATACGTAACAAACACAATATTTTGAATTAACATTTGACCTATTTCTCCATTTCGGGTGCTCCATACTCTAAACTTAATTAACTTATAAAACCAACAACAACGTGAAGCCAACCCTTTTCTTTCAATTAATTATCAAGCTTTTTTTAATTAAATTAATTTATATTTACTGCTTCTACAACAATGGAATGTATTCCGCTCCAACGTCCAACCACCCTGTTAGAAAATAACAGGCTTAATTAAAGTAAAAATGTCTCCTAGCCTGCCTAAATTTATACTCGTGTCCTCTAGTCCTACTGTTTTCTCTATTAAATATGGAAAGAATGATGCAGCAAACTATCAAATCCTTCTGCAATCTTAAACACTTAATTAGATCACCCTAACTCTTCTTTTTCAGGAAAAACAAGTTCAGATATTTTAATTCCTCCTCAGATGAAAACTTTTCCACATTCCAATTGCGGCCAAGCAATGGCCTGTACAATGAAATTACGACCTCTTTAGGTTTTTTTTTTCAATATTTATTAAAATACAACCTAATGCCCTAGTTGCTCTACCACTAGTAACGACGCATTGCTCGCATGAGACTGATCGAATATTACACCAAGAAATTTATTATAATTAAATCCCATCTTTCATTTATTTGTCCACATCACTATGTGATCCAAGTTCCTCTGTAAAGTAGCAGTATCCTTTCTACAGTTAGCAACACACCAGAGTTTCATATTTTCTGCAAATTTAAGTAAATTATTTACTATTCCTTCGTCCATGTCACTGATATAATTAAAAAAAGAGCAAAGACACTAAGAATCAGTGATGTCGAGAAACCCACTTGTTGAGAATTTTATATGCAAAAAACGGCTCTTTTGGGCTCAGAAAACACTTCAAATAGAAGAGCGAACAACGTTTCGACCTTCTTTGGTCATCGTCAGGTTCACAAACCGAAGAAGGTCGAAACGTTGTTCGCTCTTCTATTTGAAGTGTTTTCTGAGCCCAAAAGAGCCGTTTTTTGCATATAAAAGACACTAAGAGTTGTCCAAAGACACCCTACGAGTTTCTTTCTTTCATTTAGATACTTTTCTATCCGATTTGTTTACTTATCCCCCACACCTAGAGAGATAATTATTTACAAGCCTTTTACCTAGCACCTTGTCAAATGCTTTATGAAAAATCCAGATTACCAAATTTACACCTTCACTCTCATTTACCGAGACAGTAACCTTTTTCAAAAAAATGTCAAAATATATCAAAGGCAAGATTTTTCTTTAGTGAAACCACGTTGACTAAATTTTAAAATTTGTTAAACGACTTTGGAAAGTATCTTTTAATAGACATTCGAAAACTTTTTTCCCAAAACTGATATAAAACTAACGGATCTATAATTATTGTGACAATTTTTAAAGCTTTATTTGAAAAGAGAAATTACATTAGCTAACTTCTAATCCTATGGTACGTGCCTGCTATTGTAGGAATGGCAAAAGATAGTAGTTAGTGGCTCACTTATCCAACATTTAACTTCTTTCAAATCCGATGGGGAAATATTATCTGGAACAGGAGCCTTATCGTTTTCTAGACTTCCCAACTTTTTTCGTGACAAATTCAGAATTAATGTAATCATTAATTTTATGTTTAACTACGTAAAATGTTACACATAATATTTTTTTCTGATAATACTCAATTATCAAAAACAATTCAGAAGAAACATTTGTCAAAACATTTTGCAAATAATATCTTTTATTATTGTGTAGGCTATTTCTAAGCGGTAGAGAAATATAAAGTTGTTTAAAATGATTGAAATGTCACGTCGATTTCCTCAGTGAAACATTAATTTCCTTTAGTCCCAATTAAAGAATCTATTTTTAGATATAACATGCATATATATATTTTTGAAAACATATATTTGATACGGCACTTTCACTTATATTTGTTTCTAAATTATCATATGCTTATATTTTCAATAGAACTGGTGTTCTATATATTTATTTGCGTTTGAACAAAAGGTGATCACAATTTTATTTTTCCTCTATTTCTCTCTGGAAACGATCGAACTGGAAAAGCTGTACTAATGTTTTTATGAATTAATCAAAAAATAAATGACGGATTTCAGCTCTGTAATTTAAAAATTAGACAAAACATATTTAATGATCCTTGTAAAATTTCATTATGTATGTTTTTGGTTTTAGCAAAGCCACAACGGGCAATCTACTGAGCCCACCAAGGGGAATCGAACCCCTGATTTTAGTGTTGTAAATTCCGTAGACTTACCGCTGTACCGTTTCATTACGAATAAAGTAACATACATAAAATCTGTGTTGAAGAGTCACACATCTCATGAAATTTCTGTTCGATAGTTGATTCAAAGATTAATACAGATGTAATTTCATTTCCTCCTGGGCTATTTTCTAAATGACTTTAAATTATTTCTAAAAATTTGTTTGTTTCAAGCTATGTTCAAAGCTACACAATGATCTATCTCTGTATCTGTGCTTCGCCCATCATAATTATCGAAACCCGATTTTTCGGCTTGTAAGTCCTGTAACGGATTAGTAATGTGTATTTATTTTAATATCGATGTTTGTTTTAGTTAAATATATATTTATAAATGCGTATAACTTATAATGTTCAATGTATATTGCGAAATTTCGCTTATTCACTAAAGTTGTAAAAATTTTTTGAGTGTAATAATCCACAATGTATTATGTAAGTAGAATATTTTTGCTAACTGTATTTTCAAAACCCTCATCTATAGCTTTATAAAACGATGCCCTAAGAGACAGTTTGCACACTATTATTGTTGGTTTGCAAAAGTTAATACACTATAAATCTGGGAAGCTGTAACTGTGACAAACGCTTATCAATTGGGAAAATACAGATAACTGGCCAGAAACGCTAAAAGATTTCAAACATCACAAACCGTTTAACTACAGTAAATTTATTTCGGACCTTAGTATTTCCTTTAACAAATGGCTAAGAAACCTACAAGAAAAAATGCTGTTTTAGCTTTTCATAAAGAAATGATTGATGGTGTAGAGATTAGTGATATTTGTCAATTAGATTTGACGTTTTGATGAATATGTACACAAGGAACAACAAATTTTAAAATATTAAACAAGAATAATGTAATTGAATGTAGAAAACTTTTATAAATATACTTTTAATTATTTAAAATAGGCATGTACCTTGGAGATAAAAAGGGTGGCTGCAAGAAGCAGACCCAGTTGGCTCACAAATGATAAAACCTCTTAAAAAGCAATATAAGAAATGATAAAAGATTTGCAAGATCACAGAGGATCAAGAGAGTATGTCAAACGAGAAATTAGGAAATATAGAAATTATATGAAAAGATTAGCTGAAAATAAATAGTATATGTTTCTTTAAACACATTAAGGATAAACCAATTGTTAGGATATAGCTAACGACTTTCAATGATGTCAAGGAAGTATATTATCTAATGATTATGGGATAGGTTGGATATTATATTTAATTTTTCACTAATTTTATAAACAATTTCAGCAATGTTCCTCAACTTGAACAGCTGAACAAAATGATTACATTAATCATAAACTTGTTAAGAAAAAATTGAAAAGTTTAAACAATGATGCACAAATTTTGACTGGACAATATTTACACAAATATTTTAGAAATATTAAGGATTTAATATGCGAGACACTTTTGTTTTACGTTTTTCATAGTGAGCAGGTGAGAAAATTGTTCCTTTAATTACAAAATCAGCGGTGGGAAAATGATTTGCAAAAACAATTAACCTGGTTTAAGATTTTGTCGGTTAATCAGTATAATCTAATTAAAGGAAAATTTTAATTTACTAATCTTTAAAATTCTTTCAGGAGGTTTCTGCTTACTCTAGTAAAGGTATAAGTGTGTATATTTGGATTTTCAAAAATCATTTGAGATGGTGCTACAGAAATGTCTCGTTAAAATTTGTTTTTTAAGGCTTTTGAGATTGATTCATTAATAGAAAATTCGAAGGCTGAAAGAAGGCAGAGGGTTGCTGTAAACGGAATTTAGTCAAGCTGTTATGAGTGGAATACGTCTATACACAGTGTCAGGACCATTTTTGTTGGTTTTGTTATTTATATTAATAACATAGGTGAAGGAATGGTCAATATATTATTTAAATTTATTGATGACATTAACGTCTTTGGTCTTACTGGCTATGAAGAAAGTGATTCCGCTTTACAAAAAGACTAAGGTTATTTGGTGAACCGAAAGAATAAATAGCAAATGGCTTTTATTTATAATAAATGTGACCAAATTTTTTGTTGAGTATCAAATACGAAAAATCTTAACAGTGTTTTGGAAGAAAAAATATTTTGACACTCTGGTTGATCAGTTACTTAAGTTATTAAAGCAGCTTGGTGTTGCTGGTGGCAAAGAAGATAGGATTTTGGTTGTATCTCGAGAAATATTGAATACAAGTATAAAAGGGGTATTGGTTAGACCATATTTAGTGTCGTGTGTAATCTTAGGCTCCTTACCTCAGAAACGAGGTAAGTGAATTGTTGAAAATAGTTCAAAAGAGGAATACTAGGATGATATCTTGGATAGAAAAGGTGTCATACGAGAATAGGTTATACTATATGGAGTTGTTTTCCTTTAAAAAGAAAAAAATAATAGGAAATGATTGAGATCTTTAAAATGTTTAACAAAATCGATAGTGTTCGTACATCATCTTTTTTTCTATTTAATAAGGTAAATGGTAGGATTAAGGGACACAAGTATAAATTTTGGCAGATGAAAAGGCGATCATTAGCTAAAACAGCTTTATTTTTCTTATAGAGAGATTGACGTTGTTTTTTCTGCTCTGAAATTAAAAACACAGCTACAAAATAAGAAATCTGTGCTCTCTCTACTGTTATGTAAATGTCGTGTAAATATTTTGTAAACGACAACATGTCGTGTTGTGTTTAAATTTTCATTTCTATTATTTATATTTTCATATTTGTATTACTGTTTCAAGGTTTAGACAGTGAAATACGTTGTTCTTCGTTTAGAATAACATTTGGAACTTTCGCTAATTAGGTAGATTAAATATATGACTATAAATGGAAATTTTTATCGGCCTAGCGTCTAAACGTAGAGTCTCGTGCAAAAACATACATGCGCAGATTACTGTGTCGAAGTTCCGGTGAATGTTCAAGAAAAAAGAGGCCTAAAAGTATATAAACAGTCGAGGATGCGAGAAAGAAAGAGAAGGGAGTCAGACATTAGAATTATTCAAAAGAAGAAGAGTCAGTCATTAGTTTATTCAAGAAGTAGTGTCTTTGTTCGAGAAGTTTCCAACGTTCGCTGTGTGGTTATTCAACTTAACTTTTTGACTGGAGCTAGATCTACGGAAGCTGTGATTTTGTTTCATCAATCTTTGCGATTCATTTGAATTACTGGTTGTTCTGAGTGTCGACACGTACGGGACTGTTTAAGAGAAACCGAGGCAAATTGGAAAACAAGGGACATTCATTGTAAAAGGAACTTCATCAAAATTATTGAACTGTAAATTGTTTCTGGACTTTCATTCTAGATCATTATATTAGATACAGGCCAGTACCGTTTTGTGTTGTAATTGATTTTGAATGTTAAAACTGAATATCTGTCATATAATTAACGTAATACGTGTTATATATATATTTAGTTTAGTGTAATAAATTATACAAGCTGTTATCTGTGTCTTTCTGTTGCGTTCTTAAAACATAAAAAAACGTAACACTACTTACTAGGGGTTTCGAAACCTGATTGTAAGTCCAAACACATACCGCTGTGCCACTGGGGCAGAGATATTAATCTCCGGGGACTGAAGTTTTCGAATACGGTGGTTGCAGTTAATTTAAGGGAGGTTAAGGAAAGTTTAATGAACATCTGAAAGATAAATATTCGCGTTAACTTCTTTTTCGTGGATTTAGTTTAATAAGTTGGATAGAAAATTTTTAGATGAAACTAAAGGTTATTCGCGGTCGTTAAATATTAAGTTAATTTCAAGTTAGAAGTTGTTGGATGAAGTATCCTCACGGGACTCTTTGTTTGTTTGGAATTAAGCAGAAAACTACTCAACAGGCTATTTGCGCTCTGCCCACCACGGTTATCGAAACCCGAATTTTAGCGGCGTGAGTCTACAGACATACTGCTGGGCCCACTGAGCTAAACAGGGTGGTTAAGGTGATATTTATTATACCATTTTCACTGATTTTATAGTATTACACTTGTTCAAAATTGGTAATGTCATGATGTTTCTATACCAGTATATAAAGATAATATAAAAAGGTACTGTTAACTTTATGGAAAAAAAATACAATGTAGTTTAAAAATTTTCGAAAAACTTTGTGTTTTCTTTGACGTTAGGTAATCTTAGCAAGCAACATTAATGTAATTGTAGCGCTAAAATACATTTTTATATGCAATCGAATTTTATAAAATGTGATTGTTGAAGAAACATATAATATGTAATTAATAAAGAACAAAAACGTTTCTTAATTTATGTGTTTTGAAATAATATGCTGAAAAATCAACTTGTGCATGATTTTAAAATTTATCGTGATGTTAAAGACCTTTGAGGATGAATGGAGCATAACGCATTGCTCCATGAAAATTGTAACCTTATTCAAGTAAATATTTACGGAAATGACATTCAAAACACAAGTAGGCAAGTAGGTCATTTACTGGAAAGGCTTAAAGATCTATCAGCTCAACTGTTAATTTTCTTAACAACCGAAAAACATTTGTTGTTGCTGTAATAAAATTTACTGTCATAGTATTCTACTCAAACCTTTGTAAAGAGTATTTTTAAAAATTTGTAATAAAACTGATATTCATTATTCCAGCTTGATAATTGTGTGTAGTTTTGTATTAATTTAAAACGCACCTAGGCATTTTATTGTTAATACCGATTGCACAATTTAATGCCATTTTCAAATCGATGCAGTTTTTTTTCCCAAACATTATTAAATCAGTAAAAATAGTAATTGGATTGCATACAAATGTTTGAAAAATAAATATTTTTTCTGTAAATACATTATACATTTTTGTGATTATAGTAGCATAAATTGCAAGTTTTCAGCATTTTCTATGAATTCAGGTGCATATTATAGATAATAATAATATATTTAAAATGTAATTATTAAAAAAATAAAAGTTAAAGAACAAGTAAAATAAAACAGACTAATTATCGAAAACGTAAATTGAAGTCTAATTACTTGTCTTATGTGTCACATTCTGAAAGGTTAAATACTTCATTTTTTCAGTCAATTAAAAAATTTGAACGCAAAAAATTTAACTATGTTTGAAACACTGAAACAAACCTTTATTTCAATTTTACTACATTAATTTTTCTTTGTACATAAAATGGAAAACATTATTTCAAGCTTCTACTTATGTTAACTTTAAAGAAAAATAAACATGTTTTTAGAAATGGAATGATGAAATGTTTTTCTCCTTATAGCTAAGTTATATTTGTAGTGGTTATTTTGTCAAGGGCTGTGGAGCCAAGGATGCTATGAAGATTTATCTTGTACTTGATATTGCTCTAGGAATGTCAGTCTTTTTGAAACAACTGTTGTTACATGCATGACAGGTATATATCGGTACTTGCTTTGTTGAATGCCTTTGGAAACTTTATCAGTATTTGTAAAGGAGGTATGTCTGCATTGTCATTCGAACGTGTTATTAGAGCTCAGAAGATTGTGGATTGAAATCTTCTTTCATACTACGTGTAAACAAAGGACATTCATGTTGTTTTTAAATCGCGTTTCGTCTACTCAAAGAGTTGTAAAAGCTGATAACAGACAGTTAATTGATAACGGAGAGAAATGAGAGAGATGGTGAAATATTTAAATTGAGATAAGGACCATGTAAATATAACTTAATCATGAAAAGTGGTTTGCTATGTTAGTCCACTATTTAGTTTTATACTTAATAACATATAAACTAGCAAAATATAATTCAAATTATACTTCACTGTTTGCTTTTATTATTTTAATTATGCGTCTGAAAATGTTTTGAAAATGCTCTGAATGTTGGTAAGATTTATCTTTGGGGTATTTATTTTGTAAAGAAGAAAATAATAGAAATTTATTGTCAGGATAATAACATGATTGTCTTACAACAGTATCAGATAGTATTACGATTTTCTTATGTAACATAATTGTATATTTTAAAGATAATTGATGTTGTTACAGTTCCTTTTTAAACCAAAACAGAAGGTTTAGTAATATTTCTTCACATCTTTCAAAATTACAAATATATATATATATATTGATCTGTCTTTCTAATACCTCAATGCTTCATGCATTTCTTGTTCACGTGTGGAGTTCAAAGTACAACATCAATGAAATGTGTATTCCTAGTCGTATGCAATGTGTTTTTATGCTACTCGATACATGTATATCACAGCATTTAAAACTAAGGCAATCTCGTGATTAGATAACATATTTAAGTGTCAAAAATAAAGATAAGTATTTTGTACATGAAGCATTTTTAGCATTCGTGAATCTAAATCTTGTATTTCTTACCCCATTACAAATCAACACAATACCACTTTATAGGTATATAGGCAAGAAAATTATTTGTCTAATATTTCTGGCCAATTTCTATCGATCTACTGGTGTAATATTATTTACAAAACAAAACATTTTACACTTGAACGTATATCAGATATTTTAACCATTTCGTGCTTTCAAAAAGGAATATAAACTACTTTATATTCTTAGTTCATGTTCTGTATTTAACCATTCACTGTATAGGCTAAAAATAGCTGTCGAAATGTAACATTTCTGAGCTGTTACGTAACTGATATGTTTAGAATAAGTTCGTAATATAATTTCTTTCATTTCAAAGTATATAAATTGTGGTTTTATGTGTTTGATAAATACAAAAATAAAACTATCATGTCAGTATTTTGCCAATAACGCATTCTTTCATTCCTTTCTTCCTTTATTTAAAATAAAAATATATTACATTTCCTTATTTATCACTATTAAGAAAACTGATCTTAAAAAACAACAATTATTTAAAGTTCATAGTGTATTAACAACAGTTATAAAATACTATTATTATAGTTTTATATACACGTATGTATTAAAAATTTAATATTTAACACATTAAGTCAGTATGTATGGAATTGTATTTAATCAATAGTCATCAGTCGTATAAAATATTAACCTATAAACGATTATTTAGAGCAGTTTAAGTGAAGATTTTGTAGTTTTCCGCTTTTATGCGTAGAAATTGCATGCGTACAATTTTATCAGGACACACCTCTACCACATGTAATTAGAAAAAA
Organism: Carcinoscorpius rotundicauda; assembly: GCA_011833715.1. Lineage (NCBI taxonomy): Eukaryota > Metazoa > Arthropoda > Merostomata > Xiphosura > Limulidae > Carcinoscorpius > Carcinoscorpius rotundicauda. Next base: position 35,829,021 of record CM022396.1, on the reverse strand, counting down.
AATTGATGCTGTGTAAACTTAAAAAATCTTTAACTACTGTTTAATATGCTGTTACGTGAAAGAGGAACTTAACATTCCAAAACACACCCCAAACTAGAGGTTTAACTCTTTTTTTTCTTTTTAATTGCCAGAATGGCGTGAAAAGTGGTGAATTAGAATACCTCTGTACATATTGAACGTTACGATGTAAACGTGTTTTGCAAGTTTACAAAAAAATAATTACAGATTTTGTTGCATACGTAAGTTCAATGGAAATTAGAAGTGTTGTATTCACTACATAATTTAAAATAAAACCTATGAATCACTTAAACATTATTTTAAAACTGACTAAGCACGGCCAGGTGATTAGGAATCCCTTTTATCTTTGGGGGCGTTATTATGTAATAGAATATCCCACTATTCGTTTGTAATGGAGTAAACTAACAGTTGGCGGTAGGTGATGATGACTAGCTTCCTACCCTATAGTCTTTAATTGTTAAATAAAGGGATAGTTAGTGCGAATATTTCTTGTGTAGCGTTGCGTTAAAATTCAAAACAAACAAATAAACTCTTCTAGTCGTTCACAATTGTTAAGTAATAGGCTAGAGAAAAAGTAGTTGTCAATACCACCCATCGTTAACCATTGGGTTACACTTCTACAAACGAATAACGAGACTGACCTTATATTATAACGCCTCCATGGCTGAAAGTACAAGTATTTTTGGTGACTGTATTCGATCCCGCGACTGAAAGATTATGAATCGACTGTCCTAATCACTGGCTCATACCAAAACCGAAATACTGATTTGTATATTTGTGCACATAATACTTATCTCTCTATTTAGTAATATATCAAACCAGTATCCACTCTAAGTAATGATACTCTACAGTTTACAGTATGTCGAACACTTACTGTGGACATTTAACATTTACACTATTAAAATTTCAAGATGGATACAATGGACAAACTAATGAAAATTGCACAAATTGTTATTCTCAACTTCGTAACAGAAACAAAATGGATGCTTGAAATGTTAAAAGTTTAGGTTCGAATATTTAAGGTATTATTTTTTTCGTCACACAATTTCTTACCATGAAGTATAATAAAAAAACCTTCAAGACATTTCTTGTTTTTATGTAATATTATGAATAATATAACAATTTATTAAAATTGTTGTTTTGTTGAAAATATTATCAATTTTTTTATTCTATTATTGTTGAACTATAAAAAGTATGGTGTAAGGGACCTATTTTCTCAAGCAGTTAGTTACTCTAAGGCTTCAGCGTACATCTTTAATGTTTTGTGTTGTTACTAATGAGTTAGAATAAAACATTTTTCATTGTTAAATAAGTAATTATTACATTTTTTATTTTTTCATATGATTTTCATATGCCTAACTTGTATGGCACTGTTTGTTGGGCCCCTCAGTGGCTCAGCGGTATGTCTGCGGACTTACACGCTAAAATCCGGGTTTCGATACCCGTGGTGGGTATAGCACAGATAGCCCATTGTGTAGCTTTGTGCTTAATTCAAAAACATCAACAACAACTGTTTGTTGGTTTTTGAATTTCGCGCAAAGCTACACGAGGACTATCTGAGCTAGTAGCTATCCTTAATTTATCAGCGTAAGACTCTTGGGCAACTCTTTCACCAACGAATAGTTGAATTGACCGTCTCATTATAACTCCTTCCACGTCTGAAAGGGCGATCATATATGGTGTGATGTGAATTCGAATCTGCGACCCTCGGTTGACGATTCAAATGCCTAAATCATCTGGCCATGCCGGGTCGTGTATGGCTATAACAACGTTCAAATCGAAACACAATTTATTTTTCTCAAATAGACGTATTACAAGTTTTTGTAATTATGATTACAATTTTTTATGTCAAAAATTCTACCGTCTTTTCAAGCACTTCATTATCTACTGACTTAGGCCCTGCATGGCCAAGCGTGTTAAGGCGTTAGACTCCTAATACGAAGGTTGCGGATTCGAATTCCGGTCGCACCAGACATGCTCGCCCTTTCAGCCGTGAAGGCGTTATAAAGTCACAGTCAATCCCACTATTCGTTAGTAAAAAAGTAGCCCAAGACTTGGCGGTGGGTGGTGATGACTAGCTCCCTTCGCTCTAGTCTTACACAGCTAAATTAGGGACGGCTAGTGCAGATAGCCCTCGAGTAGCTTTGCGCGAAATTCAAAATAAACAAACAAATCTACTGCATCAGCAATAAGTTAGCAGCCTTGTGAAGCTAAAAACTGGGATTCGATACTTATTGTGGGCAGTGAACAGAGAGACCATTGTTTAGTTTTGTAGTTAGAAACAACATATTTTTGAGAATGAAATTTTTTTTTTGATTTTTTATCATAGCTATATTTGAATGTCACTAGACTTGCTAGAAATACACTATTAAAAACCCCTAAGAATATGAGTGTACCATTACCCTTCATAAGTAATTGAATATTATTTTGCGTAAAATAATTGTTTTGGAATTTCGCACAAAGCTACTCGAAGGTTATCTGTGCTAACCGTCCCTAATTTAGCAGTGTAAGACTAGAGGGATGTCAGCTAGTCCTCACCACCCACCGCCAACTCTTGGGCTACACTTTTACCAACGAATAGTGGGATTGACCGTCACATTATACACCCCCACGGCTGGGAGGGCGAGCATGTTTAGCGCGAACCAGCGACAGGCCATGTGTAAAATAAAAACGATTCGTTCATTGTCATTTTGTGGAATTCAACGTGCACAAAAATTTTAAAGAGATGTAAAAAGAATCTACATATATGTTTAGGGTCACGGTATTAAGAAATGTAGAACGTTTAAACAAAAATATGTTCCAGTTTTAAGCATTAAAATAGAGCATAAATAGTGATTTTTCTTTGACCTAGATCACTCTTCAGTTTCTACCGCGTGGTTAAACCAAGTTAAAGATAATTTTTCCAAACAAAACCATAATAAATCGTTAACAATGAAGATCCTAATTCAAAGAAATAAAAACTAATATAATTAAACCATCGATAATTATAACTTTCGAAAGATTGTTTGTTTGTTTTGGAATTTCGCACACAGCTACACGAGGGCTATCTGTGCTAGCCGTTTCTAATATAGCAGTGTAAAACAAGAGGGAAGGCAGCTAGTCATCACCACCCACCGCCAACTCGTTGGTTACTCTTTTACCAACGAATAGTGGGATTGATCGTTACATTATAACGCCCCCACGGCTGGGAGGGCGCGCATGTTTGGCGCGTCTCGGGCGTGAACCCGCGACCCTCACATTACTAAGCGCACGCCCTATCGCGCTAGGCCATGCCGGGCCCACTTTTGAAAGAATAGCTAGCTTCTATCTGTTTATTGAAAAACATTTTACATCGCATTATGTCAGAGTAAATATATGAAATAATTAAATATAAATTTATTTTACCTCAGAAATGTAAATAAGCGTCACATTCCACTGAGGAAATACAGAATTCCAAAAAATAACATTCAACGATAAAGTCTGATGCTCAGTTCTCAACTGTGGGCAGATCGCGGATAGCACACCAAGTATTTTTTAGCTAAAAACAATAACCGTTTAAAGTTATTATAAATGTTTCCGAAAATACTTTCTTGTATGTTCGTAACTTTATCACCACAATGGGAGCGTATGTTTGTGTGCACCAAAAGTGCTGAGTTTAATTATTAATCACTTATCTTTATCTTGTACTCAAAGTTTAACGGTGGGAATTAGGAATTATTCCCATATATTTACTTAGGAAACATACTGATGGTACAACGTTTCAGGTGATCGGTTTAATAAAAGTTATGTGTCGAACTTTCATAGTTTCTAGTGACTATTTCAGCAATTTTACTCACTTCAAAGAATTGCTGGATCACATAACAGTGGATTATTATTGCGATGAAGCAAAATATCGCTCTCGTGTGTGTGTGCGTTTTCTTATTGCAAAGCCACATCGGGCTATCTGCTGAGCTCACAAAAGAGAATAGAACCCCCTGATTTTAGCGTTGTAAATTCGTAGACTTACCACTGTTCTAGAGAGAGGCGTTAATTCTATAATTTTTCAATATTTCTCATCCAGCTTTAGATTATATGCGTTAGAAAACGTTATATACAAAATCACCTTAAAGTAATATTTTTAGATCTGGAATATACCTACACTATTGTCTAGATGACTATTGTTGTTGACAAAATGCCTAAAACAGACATAAGTATGAGATGAGCTATAACTGCATCAAGTGCCAGAAAATGCATCTTAAACCTTTGGTTTGCCTGGAAATCTCCAATGATCAATATCTATACCATACATCCAGCTTGATTTAACAGTCCGACAACTTTTCATGTTCTAATCTTTCTTGACGACATTCTAGTTTTCAACAGAGGTCCTAGCAAAGCTGGCATTTAGAGAAAGAAAAATGGTGCAATGACATGGAAACGGCTATCAATCCTATTCCAACTACAGTCATGTTTTGTCATTGATGAATTGATGAAGACAGACTATCCCCATCCCTAGCAGACACTACTATTCATTTTGAAATGAGACTCAGTCGCCAAATTCTTCATGATAACCATAACTACCAAGTTAAAGTAACAAAAATCATCACTTATGATAATATCGAAGCCTTATCCACTATACTCTTGGATATAGATGATAAGCATGAGTGATAAGCAGTTAAAAATTTGTTTTTAAATTTCGCGCAAAGCTACACGAGGGCTATCTGCGTTGGCCATCTCTAATTTAGCAATGTAAGACTACAGAGAAGGCAGCTAGTCATCACTGTCCACCTCCAACTCTTAGATCACTCTTTTATAAATGAGTAGTGGGATTGACCGTTGAATTATAACGCCCCCACTGCTGAAATGGGCAAGCATGTTTGGTGTGACGGAGATTCGAACCCGTGACATTCGGATTACCGGTAGATTGCCTTAACTATCTGACTATGCAGGACCAAATGTTTAAGTCTTCTTTCAAAATGTGAGTTGAATATTTGATGTGACGGGAATTCGAACCTGCGTCCTTCAAATTCAAGTCGAGTTATAAGAGATTGAAAAGATTAAAACTCTTATGTGACTGTTTTGGGTTACACTTCAGTCGTCCCTTTACAGTGTTATTACACTTCACACGCCTCAACTACAATAATGAGCATCAACAGTGCTTACAAACAAATTTATTCACTAAGTAGAAACACCATGCATTTCATTTTTCAGTCATTGTCTTTTTCCTTTCAAACATTTCAGCTCCACTATAACACTACAAATGTTAAACAAAAATGAAATTGCTCAAGAAATGAATTAAGTATTTGTCACTAGTAAGCAGATGATATGCAGCTCACATTGAACTAATTTGTTATCAGCATCTAAAATAAACATTTTACAGCACTGAAATCGTCGTCGTAGCGATCCCTCGATGTCGAGGATCATGGTTCTCCAAGTTAAAACATGTGTACAGAGATGGCTAATGAAGCCAATCATTGCTGTACAAGTTTCAAGTTTCAGTAGCAACTGGTGTTGTTTGCTCTTTTCTCGCTTCTCATCAAAATGTTTTCTTCTTGATGATTTAAAGAATTCTGCTCCCTGATAGTTAAATGATCTTCAGCTGGTTCGGTCGTAATCGAGAGTGTTCCAGTTGTCAACATCAATGTTACAACTCTTAAGTGTTCTCTTCAGGCCGTCCTTGAACCGTTTCTTCTACCTTCCTCTCATTCATTTCACATTTTTAAGTTGATCTGCAAGAGTTGTTCCGGGAGTCGGCTATCAACCATTCGAAGCACGTGGCCTGTCCATCAGAAGTGGCTCTTGATTATAATAGTTTCATGCTGCTGATCTTGGCTTTTTCAAGGGCGCTGAGGTTGGTTCTGTATTTCTCTCATCTGATCTTCAAGATATTCCGGAGGTACCTTTGGTGGAAGCGTTCCAGCTTGTTTAGGTTTCGACGATATGTGTGTGACCCATGTTTCTGATCAATATAGAAGGGTAGAGATAACAACTACCTTGGTGACTGTCCTAGTGTCTCGATCCTAGAAAACACGTGTTCGGAGACGTCCAAAGGCAGCTCCTTCACATTTTAGACGATACTTGATTTTGCAGTCGATGTCTGCAGAAGATAATAGATGGCTTCTCAGATAGCAAAAACTGCCGACGTTTTCTAGGAACTAATTTTGTAGCTTGACAGCAGGCGATATAGGGTTAATCGTCGCAGGTACTAGTTGTTGAAAAATCTGAGTCTTTGTCAAGATGGTATAGAGTCCTATTTTTGATAGGCAAAAGTGTTAGGGATGTTCTGAAGCCTTGTTCGTTGAGAGATAGCACCTGATTTTCGTCAGCATACTGCAGGTAGATCAGAGAGGTCAGTGATGTTTGGTTTTTGGCCTTGAGGCGGCTAAGCCTGAAGAGCTTTTCGTCTGTCCGGTATTAGATCTCAATGTCTGGTGGTAATCTTGGCTCTATGAGACACATGATGGCAGAGATGAAAATAGTGAAGATATTTGGTGCAATTACACAGCCTTGCTTTACTCCAGAGTTGACAGGAAAAGATTCTGTTCGGCCTCCATCAGTGTGAACCATTGCCATCATTCGTCATGGATGTTGATGAACTTTGCAGAGCATCTACTGACAGCAAGAATCTTCTACAATAATCTACGGGACACGCTGTAAATGGTTTTAGTGAGATCGATGAAGGCCATGTAGAAGGGCTTTTGCTGTTATCGGCATTTCTCCTAGAGTTGATGGGTAGCGAAACACATATCTGTTGTTTCTCTTGATGGTCAGAAACCACTCTTAGCTTCTGACATGATCTTTTCAGCCAGGGGCTTCAGTCGATTGTTGATCATTTTTGCCAAGATTTTATCAGCAATAGAAGTGATATGCCTCTGTAGTTTACACAGTCCGATCTTCCCCTTCTTCTTGTAGGTAAAGACCACCAGAACATTTCTCAGTTCTGAAGGAATGGTCTCAGTTCCTCTGATTTTGATGATTAGCTGGTGGAACGGTTGTTGGATCAGAGTTGCCTCTCTTTGAAGATTTTAGCTGAAATAATGTCGATTTATACAGCTTTTGTTGTTCTTCATTTTCATAATAGTGCTTTTTACTTCTTCTATAGTCGTGATTTCGCTGAAGGTGTCTTGAAAAGGCTGGTGTGGGATGTTCTAAAGCACAGCATTTTGTCGACATTTAGGTAGCAATTGAAAATCTCTTCGAATGCTTCCTCCATCATCGGTTAATCTTCTTCTTATAGAGAGTGATTCCACCTCGACTACGCAGTGAAACTCTTTTATTGTTTGTCGTTCCACAGATAACTTTGGTGACACTGTTATATGTGTAAATAAGCTCAGAGAAAAAAATTCAGAAAATGAGCACTAGTAGATAGAGGTATGAACCATTCAGGCTTCCCAAAAGCAGCACAATCTTTTATAGCTTGCAAAGAGATGAATGTATTACAAATAAACATTGCTTGCAACATGATAACTGGAACTAACTCGTAATCATTAAAGTACAACATTCAAAGTGTTTGATCTCAATATAGATGATAGAAAACAACAAACTGCATGGTATAAACAGGATATATATGTCAGATCATATAAATGTAAAGATAAATAAGAAAGCTAGAAAGCTAACAATAAACGTCCCTTATGAAACCTGGAACAACTTTACTCGAAATATATCGAATTTCTCTGCGCCAGTAAGGTAAAAGGAGCAGATAATGACAATTGTCATAGCTTTTCAAACTGATGGAAAGTTAAGTAGCAAAATATGTAGAATCGGTAAAACAGTGTATAGCCAAAATATCACCAGTAAAATACTTAATGAACTATTCTCTACCTCCTTTAAAGTAGTCAAAGGCCACATGAGGATTAAGTGCTTGTTGGTACAATTAGTACTCATCTCAACTGCAGCATAGTGTGGAGTCTATGTCGCTCGTGATTGAACGTGAGATATCCCTATAAAAGGTGGAAATATTAATACAATGTCCAGTCAGTGTAAGTATAAAAGGATACTGGTTCTCTTGAATACTTTATTATACTTCTTTCAGTAAATTTTCAATACGCTGAGTGGTTTATAACAGTTGCAACGACATTAAATTTCAGAACATTAAAAATTCAAACTATGGCTAGTAAATCGTATAGCCTGTAGTGAAATCGAAGATTCTTAGCGTAAGACCACCATATATTTGCACTAACCAGCTAGTCATCACCACCCATCGCCAACTCTTTTACCACAGTAAAGTAGAGAAGAAGTGGAGTGAGACCTCCTTCGTTAAAATAGCCATCACTTTATATATAAAAGTTGATTTAGTTTTCCAACTCCACTGAGTCGCCTTTTAACAAAATTGAATATATATTTACATCTGTTATTGAATTTTACATAACTGTTATTCATGTGAGCTCGTGCATAAACACATTGGTGAATGAATGCCTACGTAAATGAGCAAAGCATGACTGAATTTGTTTTTAATTATCTTTGATTTTGGATAAGGTCGATGACCTTTTTTATGATTACAAAGCAAATTTTTCGAGGAATTTCACTTTTCTATTTCAAACAAGGATCAACTATAGACAAGTTCAAACAGGCCGTAAGAGAGAAATAGCTCTAGCTTACCAAGTCAACACAAGTATGGATGGTTTAAGATAATACACTCCCTTGTAGGGGCGACACACTGTTCGTCATCGTTTCTCTCTCGTGCCCACTATTTTTGCGCATAGCCTTCTCGATCCATACAGGGAACATTTGAATAATAAATTTAAATTATGCTGCTAAATGCAAAATTAACTTTAAATTGCAGTTATTATGAATTGGATTATGGATGTTTCGTCTAACCTTATGTAAAATGCCTCTTAACCACATTTCGATGTATTTTTTCAATTGCTAATTTTTTTATATATCTTTGTTTCTAAATAGAAGTGTCACACGTGGCTTTTGTTTCCTCATAAAATTCACTTTTATTGGTAAAACGCTCTTTAAATCTAAGATGATCGTCTTACAACAAATTCTACTACTACATTTCAATTAATGTATCTTCTTTTCAGTATTATTTAAAGTGGTCAAGCGATTAGCTTGGTCACAATGTATCCTTTCTGTAAAACATGGTTCATGCCTACCATCACAGTAAAAACAACTTCCTTTTTTTCTTTCATATCAGCCATTTTTGTAAATTAGATAGATAATGTAACTAATTTTGAAATATTGAGCCTTCACGTTCAACTTTTATAAAAGTTAATCTAGTTTTTCTACTCCACTGTATCTCCTTTTAATAAAATTGACTATTTATCCATTATTCTACAAACCATAATGACAAAATGATTCACGGTGTGTTGTACGAAATGTAAAGAAAGAAAAACTGAAATAAAAATAAAACTTATAAAGTTCAATTACATCGATATTCATAAGAATTGAAGAAATTCAGGAAATAGAAATACAAATCACAAATGCACATAATGCTTAAGTCTGATATATTCTCGGAAAGTTTACATATAATGGGACATTTTTACAGGAAGCTACACTACAGTATGGTTATAAATTATGCAAAGTACGACATTTCAACGTTCTAAAAAAGAAATAACCGTGGTATTAAGTCATATCGATCTTGTGATGGAAAATCTTGATTCGAGTAAGAAAAAAATCAAGCTATGTCACAGACCTTGGAGGTAAAAGAAAGTTAAAAAGCTTGTAATCAAAATACTGCAATCTGTTTCAGCTAAATTAAATTTTTTCCTATAGATTTCTATACATTTAATTTCAGAATATATGTGAAATATTCGTATTTACAAACTATTTTCAAAGCGCGTAATCGAACGAAAAACGAACTAATAAATGTGATATGATTCAGTTCTGCAATATATCAAATGAAAGTATATGGTCATATTGGATAAGTATACTTATATTCAAGTATTTGTAAAAAAAATATGGGCAATTTTTTTTATAATCTCACCTGTTATAAAACGCCTTAAATGTTTCATGTTTTCCTAAAGGATGTGAAGTATTTAAAGGTTATAGCTGTAGTGGTGAAGTAAATATTTAAAGAACTGAGAAAAAATGTAAAAATTAAGTACGTATATTGTGAAGCTAAAAGACTGACACCACAATATCTCTCATAGAAACTGTATTTGTATGGAATGGATTCTAATGTATTTCAACTCAGTTATCCACTCACATATTCGATTCAACAAGATATTTTTTTACCAAGCCACAAGTACACCTGTAATAAATCCATACTATACATAAAGCAAATATTTCCATTTCTTCTACAAACATTTATCATTCGTGCACAGCTGATGAACTTTAGAAAGAATGGAGATGTGAGACAGCATTGAGACATTAAGCTTTCTTCAGTAAAAATTGCGGTGAAGAGTAATAGTACATATCTAGGGTCACCACACAGAATACTACTGTTGGTAGAAGAAAGGATTTTAAGGCCAAGATACTCATCCTTGGGCCAATCATTATATAAAAGATGATTTTTGGTTCATACTAGTTCATGGTTGCATGTTACTGAGCTACACAAAATGGAATGAAATCCACCTACACACACATTTTGATATGAATTTGATTACTTCTATCATTTCTTTTTTATTATTCGTTTTTAACCTCCTGAGCTAATGTATAGACATTCTTCCTCTAGCGACACGGTAGTACGTCTGCGGACTTCAAGCGCTAGAAAGTGGTGAGCACAGCAAAATAACCCTTTGTATCATTGTGCTTAATATCAAACAACAACATGTATTGACCTTCATACATGGTCAATCCCATGTTGAGATTGTGTATATTTTTGTGTTCACATCGAGTAATATTATAAACAAGGTGGTTAAATGGTCACTACAGTCCATATTTTGAATATATTATACACTTTAGGTTGAGTTATATTAAGAAAAGTAAAACACCTCCTTTAACTAGAAATTCCTTTAAACATACAGAAAAAATATCGAGTTTTTCCTCATCTTATACAGGATTTTTTTCTAAGATTGTTAAAAACATTGTGTAAAGTAATATTACACATAGTTCGTATACAAATAAACGGACAGGTGAATTTAAAATGCATATATATTAGAAAAGAATTATATAAAATAAATAAGAAATGTTTGTTCTATCATAAAGTTACACTGCAAGAAATTGAACCCCGGATTTATTTTGCTTTGTTCATTCAAAACGCACTACTTGACAGTGAAGGGACAAACGACATGTAAATCTTAACTTTTTGATGAGGTTACTTGTTTGTTTCGACATTATATAAACTACTGAAGAATAAAAAAAATAATGTTGAATTTTATATTTGTAGTTTAAAGGTAGACTTTTGTTTTTTAATTACTTTGAAAAATAATATTAATACAAATTTCGAAAAGAAACGGAATCACATAACGGAAAATAATATTTTTAGATCAAGAATGTTTTTTCTGCTTTATATTGTGGTTCTGTTTCCATGTTTTATAATATTTTACCCTGACACTAAATATTACTTTTGGACATTTCTGAATATTTGTTTTATTTTTGAGCGCAGTTAAGGTTTCTTTATGTTTCATGAAAAATAAATGATTAGATTAGATTTTGAAACTTATAAAATAGCAAAATAAGTCAGTTTGACGCTTCTAAATATTGATCATTTATAACTATATACATAATTTTGTTGAGTCTAATGAAGCTTTCACGTAAAATTCAGTTTCAATGCTGAGGCTCAAATAAACAACTTTGTAAAAAATTACTTTTATAAGTTTGTAAACTTAACATCAATTAAATGTATAATTAGTAAAGAATGATTGACGGAATATATAATTGCTAAATGATGCTTCTACATTTAAAACAAAAACTAACTGAATGTAGGAAATTCCTGTGATCATACGTAAGTTTACAGATAAATTCGTTTGAGTTTTACTTGGTACCAAAAATTGAACAGCTGCAGGCCACGTCGTTATTGCGTAGAAGACAATTGAAACAGACACAAATACTATATTAAACAGTAAGAAGAGATAAATTATCTCAAGGATTTTGCTTCTTTAGCAAGAGTGGTAGAGTTCCATACTCGTACTTTATGCAGTTAAAGTAGATGTCGAGATGAATGAATGGGAGGAAGCAAAATAAAGTCAAGGATGTATATATATATATGTGTGTGTGTGTGTATTTTAAATCAGTTGTTATTATAAAATTGTATGCATATAGATTGAAGTTTAGAGAGTGTGAGAAAGTATCCGGCCTCTGGTCATTCTTTAAAGAATTAGAGGAGTACATTACTTTGATTAATTAGGAAATAACTAGAATGAGTAAGTATAGTAACTGCGTTTGAAGGTGTAACTGGTGTGCAGACAATAGGTTCATCCATTGTTATTAAGAGCTGTAATCCGATATATATATGAGACAGGCGCAATATCAGAAATAGTTTTACATTGGTTTAAGAAAGGAATATAGAGGGCGGGAATTCAACAATAGCAGGAAGGGAGAAGAAAATGTGAAGATGAGGGAGTTTGTTTGTTTGTTTAGAATTAAGCTCAAAGCTACTCAATGGGCTATCTGTGCTCTGCCCACCACGGGTATCGAAACCCGGTTTTTAGTGTGTAAGTCCGCAGACATACCACTGTGCCACTGAAGGGCCAAGAAGATGAGGGAGAAAACAAACAAAACCGAAAGATGCAAAGGAATAACGTAATAGGGTGGTACTGGAAAATAAATCCTATTTCTAAGTACGTATATATATATAGAATTTATTGATTACCCTTTATAAGCAACAGTTCGTGACATTTACATTAGTATAAATCACTTCCTAATTGGAATAAGAAAGTAAAGTGTTAATGATTCTGACTGTCAGCTGGAATCTTGTCATAACCTGTTAAAATTTCCAATGTTGTTTTTTTTTTCAATTTCGTCTAATACTGTAATTATATACATTATAAGATGTATATTTTAATATAAAGCTGTTTTCACATCGAATGCACTGTTATACAGCTCTAAAGTCGACAAATGTAAAGCGATGCTTTGTATTTGTTTTAAAAGCTATTTCTACATGTGTAAAGAAGTCGTAAAATTATGATAGCAGAAGCAGGGTGAACCAAGCTATAAATAAATAAAAACAGTACTGAACTGTAGAATGTTTTCTTTGAAAAGATAAAATAGTTAAGAAAAATGGCGGTTTCATCACAAACAAAAATGTTGCTTTTGGATTTACAACTCATAAAACGTCATTAAGTGCTCTATACAACTGAGCACTCTTATGAAGGATTGCTGGCAACATGGGAACATCAAGTTTACTAATCTAAGAGGCGTAATCTTTATTAAAAATAACACTCTACGATGTTATGTAAAGAATTGTTCAGGTATATTGTTGCTGTGAAAATAATACTTGGTGTAGTGAAAAAACATAGATTCTGGTTGTATGGTAAACGCACAAGAAAACACTCTTTTTTTTTTTCTTCTTACAGTAAAGTGACATAAAACTATCTCGATGTAAATATAAGTAGTAAAGGCAGATATATAGAAACAAACTAAAGAAACAAAAACAAAAATATCTTAGCAAACTAGCTACTTAAAGTGAAACTATAAGTCAACCGTATAATTATTATACCTAATTAAATATATCTTCCTTACGTTCCTACTTATGAAGGTTAACATATATTGTCTTGTTATTTAGGTGCTATCGCTATTCACGATATTTTCAGCTGTAGTCTCAGTGATATTTACAAGATTTTACAAGCTTTAGAAATTTTCATGGCAAATCTACTACGTTATTTGCTGCCGTCCATAATATTCAAGGAACGGCACCCTATAATTCATAATCCATAATAAGATATTAATTTTCATAGTTATAAGACATCTATAAATTAAAGTGGTATTTAACAGGTTTTGTTTCTTTTGAATTGTCTACGCTAGCCGTCCCTAATTGAGCTACTCTTTTACCAACAAATAATGGGATTAATCGTAACATTATAACGTTCCCACGACTGAAAGAGCGAGCATGTTTGGTGTGAAGGGGATTCGAACCCGCTACCCTCGGATTACGAGTCCAGTGCCATAACCACCTGGCCATGCCAGGTTCGTATTTAACGGATTCGCCTTGTCATCACCAAAATCCAAATTTCCAGTGCAGACCTAACATATTCCAGCAGAAATACTAAACGAAAAATTTTTCTTCAAATTTGGTAAACTTAAAACTTTCATGCTCTGCAATCATATTTTAAAACTTTAAAAGCTATAAATGGATAATTGATACATCTGATTAAAAGAAAGGTTTACATAATAAAAAAATGAAAACTGAGAGCGTAATTTTAAACTTAATTTGACATTCAAGTCATTTATTTTCCACCATCAAAAATTCAGTGTTTTTCAAAAGTACACTTGGATTTTCTAGGACATTAATTAAAAACTACCTCATAAAACGTTCCTGACATTACTGTTACACATTGTTTCTCGAGTCCTTATTGTTCTACATTATTCAGTAAGTTTTGACAATGGACGACTACCATGGTAGGTGTTCCAATTTATACAGTATTAGTGAAAAATTCTACTGCTTTTTATACTTAGCTGAAACCTACTCGTGCATATAGTGCTATTTCATTTAGTTATTACTATTTCTAAATAGTTGGTGTTAAGGTAGCAATGGTAAATATTGTTGATAATTAGCAATCTACGTTCAGTGTGAGGTTGTAGTTTATTTTGCATGCATTATTTGTGTCTATTTATTCTAGCAAGCACTTGTGCAAAGCTGGCTATGGAAGAACATACATATGAGTCATGTAGACCTAACAAGGTAAGTGCGTTACTACATCTGCTTACATTGCATTAATCTATGTTTTATTATCTTAGCACAAACATAAGACTGTTATGATGAGAGTTACTTTGTTGCTGCTCATCTCTTGTTACATTACATTATGAGTTTGATGGAAATCAGTCATTGAGTCTGTGATGATACAACCTTCAGTTTGGTAAACTTTCAAACTTTTTGATGTAACATTCTTAACCTCTGTAATTTAGTACCATAAAGAGTAAATTTATAACGAATTTGCAGCACGTATTTTCATAAGTGTTGTTTCGTTTTACGTTCGTTAAAATACTTTGTTTTTATTGAAAAACGAAGTTACTTTATTTCCTCACTCTTTTCTTATTTATTATTCTATTTGTCCCAGATGAATCTAGTTTAACCTGAAATCAATAGTTCGTTCCCTTTCAATCTACATATAATAACACTAGAAGTCAATTGTAAGAATTAATCTTATATTTGTCAAAATCTTTTGCAAAAGAGAGAAATCAAATATCTTTTGATGTGACTCTCATATTATTTGTTTCACTTAGTGTAAGTCTTATTCGAAATAACACTAGCAAGAATAAAAGTATGTATTATAATTAAGAAAAATCACACAGCTCGAGAACTTTAAAGTTTGAAGTAGGTGAAACTAGTTTTTCAATTCTGTTTTGTTTGTTTGTTTTGGAATTTCGCACAAAGCTACTCGAGAGCTATCTGTGTTAGCCGTCCCTAATTTAGCAGTGTAAGACTAGAGGGAAGGCAGCTAGTCATCACCACCCACCGCCAGCTCTTGGGCTACTCTTTTACCAACGAATAGTGGGATTGACCGTTACATTATACACCCCCACGGCTGGAAGGGTGAGCATGTTTCGCGCGACGCGGGCTCAAACCCGCGACCCTCGGATTACGAGTCACACGCCTTTCGCGCTCCGCCATGCCAGGCCTTTTTCAATTATGTATTATCTGTTTCTTTATATTGAAACATTTCTTTATAATCATAAGCAACTGCTCGTGTTTCTAAAACATTTCAAACATTAATATAATTAGTATTTTTTAGACTTACTAATACGTATGATTGAAATAAATGAACCGCAAGTTTAAACACCCGATATTTTGATCGATTTCGTAAACAGATATTCTTTTTCCAGAAGCGAATTAAAAATACGATGTGCAAAAAAAGGTAATTTAGTGATCTTCAGGGACACCACTGTTTATCACACAACATCGAACTTCATGTATGATGATGACTTTCAATGACGGTGTGAAAAGAAAGGAAATATATTGAAAAGTAACAATACAGGGTAGGGAATTATACAACAAAATATTAAAAATAGATACATGAAAGTAAATTTGAAAAATAGCCAACGAACTAGAACAGATTACAAAGTACACAGTATTCAGAAAAATGTGGATAGGGTTTTTATACAATATACACCTAAAATTAAAATATATTAAATATTTGAAGTTATAAAAATCTAAAAAGCACCTGGACAGAAACAACACAAAAATGAATTTACATGTTTTGTAAATAAGTAAAGAGAAAAGTATTCGTAATTTTAAAGAATCAATGCAAATTAGGGGTCAAAAATTTGAGGATTAAGATTAGTGACTTAAAGAAAATTGTATTGGAAGTGGGTTAAGGTGTTCGACTCGTAATCTAAGGGTCAAGAGATCGAATCCTGGTCGCACCAAATATGCGCGTCCTTTCAGCCGTGGGGGCGTTATGAGTGGCGAGCAATTCCACTATTCGTTGGTAAAAAAGTTGCCCAAGAGTTGGTGGTGGGTAGTGATGACAAGATGCCTTCTCTCTAGTCTTACACTGCTAAATTAGTGACGACTAGCCCAGATAGTCCTCGAGTAGCTTTGCGCGAAATATAAAAACAAACAAACAGTATTGAAAGTGATAGTTCAATTAGCCTTTTTAATATATTTATTTTCTTTGGATTTAATGCCGGGGCCTAAACCAAGGACAGCTACTTTATTCACATAATGTTTGTCTGAATGAAACAATATGCAACATTAATGTCTTTTTATTCACTGCTGACAGCTCTCTATAAGTCGTTTTGATTATCCCGGCATACACTGATTGTTAAATGTGTAACATTGTGTGAGGTAAATGTTATTGTTCTGTGTTGAGCAAGAAGACACTTTTTGACTTTACCTCCTTCATTTATGTAATGTACAAAGAAATTAGGAAGTAGAAGTTACTGGCTTTCAGAACTCTGAATAAACTGTTGTAGAGGCCCAGCGTGTCTGTTTTCTGGTAGCACACTATAGCTAAGAGTAATTGTGCTTGTCTTCTGATAGTACACTCTAGTAGAAGGTAACTACATTAGTTTTCTAACAGTGCACTGTAGTAGAGAGCAATTGTGCTTCTTTCTGATGATTCCTTGTAGTCAAATGTAATTGTGCTTGTGTTTTTAATAGTATACTGTAGTATAGAGTAATTATGTTTGTTTTCTAATACTACATTGTAGTAGACAGTAATTATGCTTATTTTATTATAGTACATAGTAATTTCGTGTTGGTTTTTTATGAAAGTACACTCGGTATAGACTAATTATGTTTATTTTGTAATATTACATTGTAGTATAGAGTAATTACGTTAGTCTTGACTGCGGTAGAAAGTGTTGTTTTTTGTATTTATCAGAATACTTACAATATGTTTCACCTTAGCATGATATAAGAGTGTCGGATAGTATTCGTAATTCTTTATTTATAAAACATATTAAAGAGTTTTTCGCTGTATCATGATAGTTATTACTGTTTACCAATTTGAAAGTCCTAAGGTTGTTTGTGTCATGTTTTTTTTTTCTTTCTGTTGGTATGCCTTTTCGTATATTCCTTTTTAGTAGTGGATATCGAGGACTTGAAGCTTGATGATGAGTGACATTTTGTTTATAATGAATGAGATGGCAACATTTTTTTAACAAAAACATTGTTCTATAAGTTGAATTTATGTAAATTAAGATATCGACCAACGGGAGTAACCATCTTCGTACCCATTATGATATTTAGTGTCTCAAATTGATGTTGCTTATTAAAATCAACTTTATTTAGCAGTGATACAACTTTGACTTAGTTAATTTTTTAATGAAGATACAGTTAATGTAAATGTATATACATAGAAGACAAAAGGAAATGTCCTTGATCAAGTTGGTGCAGCGTGTATGAGAACTATCATTTAAATAGTGCCTAAAATGAATGACAAACATTTTAAGGATATGTTTATGTATGGCCAGCTAGGATTACAAAGTATGTGTTTATTAAGGTTATCAATCAAGGGAAGATGTTTTCATCAATTTTATTATACTCTTTAAGTTTGTTTCTGGGATTTTCAGGAAATGAAGTTGTGGGATCCTAAATTATTTTTTCTTACATAAATTTGAGACATTAAAATGACGATTAGTTTCAAAGATGCAGCTCTGAAGAACAACAACACCTTTCCATTTTCGTTAGTTTTATTACTGTTTGCCCCTGATGTAAAAGATCCACATTTTGAAATCGCTCAGATTATAAAATATGGTATTTTTTGTTAAATTGATTTTTTTAATCTATGATGTTTAATATGATGAATATGTAGTTCATGAGTAATCTTTTCTACCTAAAACGCTTATACGTAACTTTAAAAACATGTTTTAATCAAATAAAATATTTGTTCGAACATAACACTGGTTTACAAAAAAATATTTTTGTTTGAGGCAAGAATGTGAATAGGTGTTTTTTACTAATTTGGGTGTGCTGAATTCAAATTTATAAAAAAATTTGCTCTATCACCTCTAGTTTTCTGGCTTTTAAATAGTCTCATTTTAGTATATACAGAGAAAAAAGTGCTTATTTCAACAGTTGCAGCAGCTTATTACAGATAAAACAGGATAGATAAAGAATATTGACGGAATAAATATACTTGGATGACACAATGTACACAATTCATAGTACCGCAGACAGTTAGAAGTGTGTTTTCTTAGATGATCTGGTGTATTTTGCCTCCGGGATGTCACGCAAGAGCATCCAGCAGAAGTCTCCCATCATGCTGGGGTTCCGCTTGCCTTGGTAGTTGCTCTTCATCTTCGTAATGTCTTGGTGGAATCTTTCTTAGTGCTTATCACTCACTGCTCCAAGGTTTGGAGGGAAGAAGTTGAGGTGGGAATGGAGAAAATGAATTTTGAGTGACATTCGGTATCCCATATCCTCATAAGTCTTTAGCAACTTCTCAATACAGGCTTGGTAATTTGGTACGCGTGTGTTACCAAGGAAGCCACTACAGACTGACTTAAATGTTTCCCACGCTCTCAGTTCCCTTAAGGTAAAAAGCTCCTCAAAATCAGTATCCTTCAGCACTTCTCGGATTTGAGGTCCGACAAAGATGCCCTCTTTGAGCTTAGCAGCACTGAGACCTGGGAACACAGTAGACAAGTGTTGGAAGGCAGCACCATTTTTGTCCATGGCCTTCACGAAATTCTTCATCAAACCAAGTTTGATGTGAAGAGGAGGAAGAAACACCTTCTTCATGTCAACCAGAGGATTTTCCTTGACGCTGTACTCGCCAGGAACGAAA
Source organism: Carcinoscorpius rotundicauda (assembly GCA_011833715.1). Classification (NCBI taxonomy): domain Eukaryota; kingdom Metazoa; phylum Arthropoda; class Merostomata; order Xiphosura; family Limulidae; genus Carcinoscorpius; species Carcinoscorpius rotundicauda. The sequence continues at coordinate 35,809,771 of CM022396.1, read as the reverse complement.
TTGCTTCTAGACCCCCAGTCTTTCTGCTTTTAATGCTGGGATACAGCTCGACTATCCCAGAGACAGAGAAAACAACAGTACTTTGTGAAGCCCGCATGCATACCCATAAGAAGACCAATGACCTTGAGGTCCCCACACGTACTCCACTGGTACTGGTTGTACTTAACAGCTTCTAAAAGAAGCTTCATATTGTCATAGGACTCCTTTAGATGGACAGAGTGTGCAGTGGGAATGCTGGGATATTTATTCCCGTTGTGCAGAAGCACAGCCTTGAGACTTCGCTTGAAAGAGTCTATGAAAAGACGCCAGTCTGAAGGATTATGTGGCAAACCAAGGAAAGTGAACAATCCAGGTACATTTGTGTAGTAGCACAACTTGTTTTCCATGTCGAAAAATGGAGCAAGGTCTTTGTTCCGATTCCTGAAACTGGTGATCCTTACATCTTCCTGGACTAGGTTCCACTGTTTAAGCCGAGAAGCCAAGAGCTCTGACTGCTGTTTTGACAGATACAAATCACAATCAAGGTCATTCAGGTCTTCTTGCGTGATCCAGTGTAGCTCGTTGCCACTTGTTCCTGAATAAGAAGAGTCAATATCTTCGAAAGAGATTGACTTGTCAGAATCTTCCCTTGGAGGCATTTCTTCATCTGATTTATTTGCATTTATTGCATAATAACTAAAAAAGAAGACATAAGTCACACAATATTAGAAATTAACCCTGAATGCATATACGCCTTTATGTACAGTATGCACATCTAAAAACTAGAGATGATGAGTAAAAACGGGTTTCAAATCTGAATTCAGCACCCCCAAATTTGGTTAAAACAGCTATTTTTGTGCTTGCCTCAATTTCTTTGTAAACCAGTGTAATCAGAGTCGGTGCTTGAGCTCGCAAGTATGAGATGCAAATTCTAACAGTAGTAATTTGCAAGAAGTTTTATAATTTTGGTAGTAATTTGCTTAAAGTAGAATGAAAAATGTTTTGTAGGTAAAAAAATACAAAGATTTAATCTTATTAATTTAATTCGTTGATTACTAATTTAAATAAGTGGCTTACAAGGTGTTCATGTTAAGTTTGTTGATTTAATTGTATGGTTCTAATAAAGCACAAAGCTACACAATAGATTATCTGTGCTTTGCCACCAAGGGTATCGAAACACAGTTTCCAGATTGTAATAGCGCAGACATACCGCTGGGTCACTGGGGGTTGCATTTTGTTGAAAAAGCTACATTTTAGTAAATAGCACATCAGCTGTTATGTCGTTGAAAACAATCGCTGCACGTAACAGAAATAACATATCAATTTTGTACTATTTTATAGAGAAACATTTTTGCAGTATATTTAACATCGCCAGATATCACTATTTAATGAAAACTGATACAACGTCAAAAATTTTAGAATTTCTTTTGGAGTTATAGCTTCTCAGTACTTGTTATTATTTTGTTTAGAAATTTACATTCATGGGAATAATATAAACGTACTTTCTAAGGAAAGTAAACAACGTTGAGCAAAATATATTCTAAAGAAAACTTTCCAATTCATGTGCTTTATATGTTTCCATTGTTCATGGCGTTTAAAAGGCTTTGGTTTAAATCGAATGTAATTAATATATCTATATGTTATATTTTTACCAGTTGCCAATATTTTAATTTCTAGAACAATAAAAATGTAACTCTTGTTTACAGCTGTTCACTCAGGTCAGAATACAACGTTCATAATTCAGTATTTTATCCAGCTGTTTCAGCTGCACATTCCTAACTACACGAATTCGTTCAACTTGGCACCAATGTTTCGTAACGGCGCCACACTGTGGCTGATTATATAGGAGAATTATCTATAATACGTCTGGTTTTGGCAGATAAGAAGCTTTTAAGTAAGATATACAGTAAACAGAGCCATTTGGTGCCATATTCATATCATCTTTCTTAGTAATGTATTTTGGTTATTTAGTTTGACTTATTCTGAAATATTGGCTCTTTGTTTTTATAAAAATAGTGGCATTTAGATAATTCCACAAATTAATCTTAAGATTTTTTTTTTAATTCATTAACTCAGTTGTACCGCTTTTAAAATTATAGTCTTAAAAACTGGCTCAAATATGTGTTTTTCTTCTGTAAATTCTATTAACATGTTTTATGAAGTTATATTTTCTCCTTTTTTAAAAAAATGATCACGAGAAATTTCTAGAATGTACTTTCTTTTAACAGTGAAAAAGGGGAGTAAGATTATATTAATCTAGTGTATGTGGTGAAATATCAAAAGAAATGTATACACCTGAGATGTTAATTATAAATAAATGCCTTGTTGTGGTGTGAACGCTTTTTCTAAGTTGACGAATTGTAGTTATAATTAATTGTACTTATCTTATAAAAAATGTACTGCTAAAAATATTAGTCCTAATACTTCCATGACAATCATAGTTGAATGATGTTTTGTTTTATGTATTTCTGACATTAATTCCTTAAGAGGGGTATCATTTACATGTAGTAAGTGTATAACATAATTACTTGTTACGAGCATTACAGATGTAACATTCTCTTTCTTGTCATTTTGCATTATGTTCAATATTCATAATTTAGTGCAAGTACTAAAAATACCTTAAACGTTATTTCACGAAGCATATGGGTATTACGTCAAAATACATCATGAGCAATAGAAAGGGCGCTGCATAATAACAACATAAAACTGCACTAAATTATCTAATTATTTTAACTATACGTTTCTCTCTTCAGTTTTTTAAAATATAGATAAATGAACAAATTAAGATTTGCTTTTTGAATGTAAAACACCATTATTCAGTAGAATACCCCAATACTATATTTGAGTTTATTAATTGATAAAGTATATTTCTATCGAAACGTGGTACCTTTTCTAAAAACTAATCTTACTTAATGTAAAAGTTGTGAATTGTGGTAAAATATAAACCAGAATATTTAGTCTAATAAGGGTAGACAAAATGTTGTTGGTGGGTATTATTACTGTCTTTCTGCCTTTTCGATATTATATAAAAAAAATCAGGGACGACTAAGCAGCTTTGTGAAAAGTGTAAAGTCAAACTAAAACAAAACAACATTAAACTTTTTTTTAAATTAAAGAAACACTTGAACGGTTGTAAGCTACGAAACATGTATTTTTTTAAAATCATTCTTTGCACTTACTAATACGGTTTAGTTTTCATTCATCTATTATATTGCGAAATATTTGACAATGTAGTAACATTCCTTTTTACAATGTTAAGAATGTTCAATGAGTTTTAGTGAAATTCAGAATTGTGTATAGCATCTGATATTGCCATGCTTTTAAATTAAAATTATGTATTTAACAAGAAGGATCTAATATCCTATCAGATGGAAATAATAATAACGAACCTCATACACTGAACAAATTAAAACAGCAATTTTGCGTATTACCAACTTTATAGTATACAAATTATATTTTTTCATGTAGTTTTATGTCTTCATTCTATCTTTTAAAGATAGTTTTTTAAAGATCGTCAGGTTATGTATATAATTTTGGAATGTTCATATTTTCTCTTATGTTTTTTTTCATAAATTTCACGTCAATTAATCATCCAAAGCTTTACCAAGCGGAAGCGAAACATCCCATTAAAGATTATTGTACTTTTGTTGCTTTAAATATATCTCAAATAAGCTACAAACTAAACTAAATTAAATAGTCTAAGTCCCGATCTTCTTGATGTAACCATCAGTCATAAACTATGAAGCAAATATTGCCAAAAATATATTTTATAGTTTGCTTTGGACAATTAGCTTATTATTTCTAAACAAGTAGTACCCCGCTGGGACAGTCCTAAGTCTACAAATTTCCAAAGCTAAAATCGGGGTACACAGCAAAGAGCCCAACGTGGCTGTGGTACGAAGAAACACACAATATACACTAAAAAAGTAATGTTTTTGTCATCTTTCTCATTGTTAAATTTATCTAAACTTTCCCTAAATAAAACACTATATATTTTTTTTTAAAATTGCAGCACCCCACACGTTTAGAGCTTCCTGGGATAGATCTAAACCCGTTTTCATTAAAAAAATTACACATTAATCTAGAATATCAATTTAACTTCAAACTAATAACTTAACAAAGATTAAATAAACATTGTGTATAAAAGTTTGACATGTGTGTTAAAATGCTTAAAATATTAGTCTTTAAATATTCTATCGTATATTACAGTCAAATTTACCATTGTTTGGCATAACATGTGTGTCGCTCTTTGACAAACAATAATAATAATAGATCACTATTAATTTAACTGTAAACTATAGTTACTAACCGAACGATTAAGCCCCCAGTGGTTCAGCGGTATATCTGCGGATTTACACGCTAAAATGCGGGTTTCGATACCCGTGGTGGGCAGAGCACAGATAGCCCATTGTGTAGCTTTGTGCTCAATTCAAAACAACAACAACCTAACGATTAGCTTTTAAAATGTGTTTATAGTCTTAGTGCAGTATAATAGAAACAACTTAATGGTAACTATATATTAAAGTGATATATTAACGTTAAATATAAATATTGACTAAATATTAGAACAACATTATTATTTATAGTAACTGTTTATTACAAAACGGGTGATCATTGTGTTTCTACCTAAATACAGAGCTCTTACATTATAATAAGGTGCCACTAGAATACACAATTTTATATAGAATGGGAGCTTCTATGATAATTTTACTGGGAAACCTCAATGAGAACAGTATCTTAGCTAATTAGCGTTCCTTTCAATTGAGAAGAGACTAGGTAAGATGGTTGATTAAATGACATCTGTGTACTTCCTATTTAAACTTCAATGTTCTAAAATAGTAATCTCTAAATTCATTACAAGTATCTTTACTGTAAATGCTGGAGTTATTCTTGTCAGTTGGTAGTCAACAAATTTAATTTTAACATGCAAAACTAAGATATAATGCATTAAAAACTTTCACTTAAGTTTAGCTAGCGCGAGCATATAACAATAGTCACCTAGAATTTCTTTCGCGAGGAACTAATATTTTGGGAAAAACTGCAGATTTAAGAATCTTATGGATGGTTGAATATTGAACTTTGAGTTGAGACAATTTTAGTAGCACCTTTTTTGTTTATGAGGGCGTCCCTGACAAATATAAAGAGAGTGAAATGCCAAGAAATGTTTACAGAGGTTCAAGTATGCTATATTGTAAGATAAATTTCAATATGAAAACCTACAAATCAAATTACAGACAACATAAGCATTTGGTTTGATTTGAATTTCGCGCAAAGCTATACGAGGCTATCTGCGATAGCGGTCCCTCATTTACAAGTGTAAGATTAGAGGGAAAACAGCTACCAATCGCTACCCACCACCAATTCTTGGGTTACTTTCTTAGTAATATTATAACGCTCTCACGACTGAAAAAGCAAGCATGTTTGATGTGACAGGGATTCAAACCTGCGATCCTAAGTAATTTGTGGATTACAAGTCGAGTGCCTTAATTGTCTGGCCATGCCAGGCCTAAGTATTTGGTCGAAGACTTAATAAAAAAAATAGAAGTTTTTTTACATGAAACAAACAATAATTCTTTGAGTAAAACTTTAAATTACGGGATATTGTTAATGTGGTTAACAACTTTAATTTATTTTAAATTCTTTGTAGTTTTTTTGAGTATTTTATTGTGGGCTTGAACACTAATTTTAATTCAATACATCAGAATATTAATGCCCTTATTGTTAAAAACAGAAAATTCATCTGAAATAAGGTAGAATTAAATGTACCTCAATTTTTTTTTTTTTACCGTAAAGTTTTTTGTTCTGAATTAAGCGCAAAGCTCCACAAAAGACTATCTGTGCTCTACGTTTAGCGTTGTAAGTTTGCAAACATACCGCTGAGCCTCTGGAAAACTTTACCATAAAGAAGAAGAAACTGATTTGGAAAATATTTTTAAACGGTTATTTTATCCATCAATTACATCTCATTAAAGAGAGTTAAACATTGTTTCGCTACATTGAAGTTATTCCTCTTTTAACCTTTGTTTCGCGGGTTCGAATCCCGGTCGCATCAAACATGCTTGCCCTTTGAGCCATGGACGGTCAATATCACTATTTGCTTGTAAAAGAGTAGCCCAAGAGTTGGCAGTGGATGGTGATGACTGGCTGCCTTTCCTTTAATCTTATACTACTAAATTAGGGATGGCTAGTGCAGATATCCTTCGAGTAGCTTTGTGCAAAATTCAAAACAAACAAACAAACTTAACCTTTGTTTGTAAGATGATAGATATGATTAATTAGGTAAATATGACTATTCTGTTTGTGTCTGGCTTGTGAATTTAATTGAAGGGCTAATTGTAATATACCGTCACTATAGCTGTTAATTTTAATGTCATCCAAATGAGCGGCAATACTTAATCTTCCTATATTGAGCACAAAATTTCTATTCAATACATTGATAAAAACATGACTGTTTTCCTTTACAGCAGTCTACAAGCCTTAATGCAAGACTGAAGATAGTCGCTTTCCTACAACAGTCACCTGGGTTTAATGTTCATTACGCTCAATTTAGACTCAGGTCATTCCCCATGCCTCCTATAGAATAAAGACTTAACAAGGGTAGTGTGAATCCTTGTGAGAGGTTAACTAAAACACTTTAGAATAGTAATTAGTATCATATATACTTGCAAGTACCACAAAAAATGAATGTTTTGTGCATCTTTCGTTAACTACACAACTACACAATGGGCTGGCTATCTGTGCTATGTCCACTAGGGTTAAGAAAACCATATTTTTAATACTATAAGTTTTCAGGCTTACCGCTGAGCTAATGTTTCGAAAAACGAAAGAAGTAATGAAAAGATAAAGCTTAAATATCTGTTCAATAGTCTTATCAAAGTCTGTTATCAAAAATTGTTTAGCTGTTAGATATTCATTAACCCTGTTCCACCGAAGACATCTTTATATCAAGTGCCGAAAATTCTATGTCTAAGTATAATGTATCATGTATATAGTTTAGCTTCATTACAGACTTACTATTATTTAACTCTTGTACAAGTTATTCTGATTGATTTCAATTAGAGATTTAGATTGTGGTTCGTTTTTGTTACATACAGAGTTAACATGCATTCAATTACAGGCGTAGGTACAGCATTGTTATTTGTTAATTATAGATGTATGTGTTTTTAAATTAGAGGTAACTATGAATTGAATAGTGAGTAAAGTATATATTTATCATTTTAGAAATTATAGATATAATTTTAGAGTGAATTCGAGTGTAGTTTTGATAACGAACGATGCATCAAGTACGAGATATCTAATGATTATGTCAGTCCAGTTGTTAATTCAATAGAAGGATGATTGTATGTGACATTTCGTTTGCCCACCCTCTGGAATATTGCATTAATGGGCAAAATGTATTGTATCTGAAAGCTGAATCACGTAGTATTACACATATTAGATAGGGCGACAAAACTCTAAGCAGATAGGACTTTTCCACAATCTGTTCCTACAGAGTGGAAACTGTTATTAAATGTTGTGTAAATGTTTTGTAAACGACAACATGTCGTGTTGTATTTAAATTTTCATTTTTATTATTTATATTTCCACATGTATATTATTGTTTCAAAGTTTAAACCAATTAAAATATGTTGTTATTCATTTAAAATAACGTTTACAAATTTCTAGAATTAGGTAGATCAATCAATTGACTATAAATGGAATGTGGCGGCCTAGTGTCTAGACGACAAGTCTCGTGCAAGAACGGACATGCGCGGATTTCTCTGGAATGTTGAGAAGTTACGCGATGGTTCGAGAAGTCTAGGCCTACAAATATATAAACAGACGAAGATGCAAGAAAGAAAAGAGTCATTAGTTTTTATTCGAAGAAAAGAATAAGAAGAGTCAGTCATTCCTTTGAGAAATTTTCAACGTTTGCTGTGTGTTTATTCAACTTGGATTTGTGATTAGAGCTAGATCTACAGAAGCTGTGATTTTACTTCATCAATATTTACGATTCATTCGAATTACTAGTTATACTGAAGACCAACACGTGTAGGACTGTTTTAGGGAGAACGGGAAAATTTGGAAAACAACAAGTTGAGACATTCGTCGAAACCATCGTGAAAAGAACTTCGTTGAATTTATTGAACTGTGGATTGTTCCTGAACTTCTCCATTCAAACTTCGGTATTTCTTCGTGGGACCAAATAATCACCCTAGACTAGAATTGTGGATTTCTGATCTGGACTTTTGGACTTTCATTCTAGATCATTATATTAGATACTGGCCAGTACCATTTTGTGTTGTAATTAATTTTGAAGGTTTAAACTTAATATCTGTCATTGTTAATATATAATTTATGTTATATCTGTCATATATATAATAGCTTATTGTAATAAATTATACAAGCTGTTATCTGTCTCTTTCTGTTGCGTTTAGTCTACGAAAAACATAAAGCATAAAAAAAAGTAACAGAAACTATATGGATATTTCTTGTTATTGGCAATAAAGAGAGCTGACTGGCATAAGTACCAAACGCCAGGGAGGCTTATAGACAGTGAAAGAGCATCTTTATACTCTTTCGTTAAGTGATCATACGTTTCAAGAACCACAGCCAATTCTTATAGGTTACTGGCTTTACTGTCATTGGCCTTGTTAAGGCCTAGAAACACAAATTTTAAACAGTGGGAGATTAATGTATTGCCTACAAACAATCTAAAATGAGCTAAACTATCTCTAGGATAATATAACTAATTTCCTTAGCGAGGCATTTCAACTTATTAGCAGAAAAAGGAGAAAAACAAAAAAAGGCTTAGACTCTGAGCTGGTAAACGGGACATGCGTAGGAAAGGTGCATCATGTTCTTTCATTCTCACATTTATAAGTCGACCCAATATCAGGAAGGAATACGGAAAGCATATACTACCTTGGGAAACGTTTTGAATTTTATTACATTATGCATGTTCAGGATATTAATCATTGGCTCATCCCATATGCTGATCCAAAGACCGGGATGGCTACTACAATTTGACACGAAATCAATATGTACTCGTACTATAAACATAACGACAATTCTCAGTCAACAACCATCACTACAAGCTACAAGCCATCCTGAAAGCTTACCAAAAGGTATTCATTTACATATGAATCACAAATTCATATAAATAATGGTTTTATCAAATCCTTGCCTAAACGGATTACATTGTCACTCTCATTTTAAAGGCGGTTGAATTATCGTTTTTCAAAACATGATTAATGTGATTTCATATTAGGCATAGTTTTTTTTAATAATAATAAGACAATAGTAGATGGTTTGTATAGATCATATTGATTTGGTGCTACTGATACCGTTAAGTGATTGTTATGATGAATTAATTTTGTTCAATTTTCAGCTGGTACAGGAGAAGACTTTTAAAGCTAGTCCGAACTAATTGGTGGTAGATATAGATTCCGAATATTTTTATATTATGTTCCAACTGACAACGACTCCCTTGCACAAATATCTGTCAACATTCCACGTGAACCAAGCAAGGAATCACTCAGTTACAGCAGTAAACAATTATTTCAAAAACTTAGAAAACTTGCAAAATATTCACATTTAATTCGCTAATGCATAACATAAAAACATACATCAATATCTTCCATTTAAAGCACTGATAATAATTGGAGTACAGAATCAGAACTTCTGCAACAAATAGCAAAAGATCCTTGAAAACACTTCCTTAGAACTTATGATTATCACTAAAACTGTCTGTCAAAGTTCTATCAATATGCTGAATAAATTAATTTTCTACTATTGTCACCTGTGCAACCCATCGCTGAAAGAAAAAACTTCAAATACTTACAAAGAAAACTTATACATTCCTTCTTAAAAAGAATAACAAAAATCAGTTTCTTACCATTAATGCCAATTCAAAAGCGCTTCTAACAACATACTTTTTGTCATAAATAAATTACCGTAACAATAAGAAGTCTACCAGAAACAATTAAAACATCTTTAACTTACATTGAACATTATAAAAAAAATAAAAAACAGTTGAAAATAACAGTTATCTTATGAATCGCACAGATAGTGATGAACACTTTCAATATATCTCTAACATTGTTAATCTTTCAGATGCAACAACCCCTGAAGCAAAAGTCAGTCTTCTTAGTAAAGGCCTCAACTTTTGCCCAAATATCAGCTACATTACTAAGCCCGAACCTCTTTTTAACCTTCTTAAATATAAAACTAAGAATTCGCGATATTGTTTCACAACAAACCCCACCCATACGAGGAATTTTAAAGAAAAGTCTTTATGGACACCTCCATCAAACAGTCAACCACATTTAGAGAGTTAACTTAAACCTGCAGAAAATGACATAATACAAAGCTTAAAATATTTTATTCAATGTCATAATAACATAAATAAAAAAATACGTGCTTTAAACACTCTTAAATCGAAAAACAACATCATAATAATACCAGTAGACAAGGGTGGAGTTATAGTTATTCATGGAAGCTAACTGGCAACTTGAGGACACTAATATATATATATAAAACTTTCATATGACCCTTCAATACCATAACTGATAAGCTTAAAAAAATTCCTAAACAATAAAATTATCAAAGAAACATTTCAATATTTGATACTCAGACAAGCTTTTCCTGGTATGTTTTATCTCTTACCCAAAATATATAAACCAAACAATTTTGACTAACCCATAATTTCTAATATAAACATGGATACCAAAAAGCTGTCCACTTTTGTTGACCAGCACATAAAATGTATTCCCTGTACCATCTCATCTTACATAAACGATAATACCCGCTTTCTGACGGACAGTTACCACCAAACAGTGTTTTTTGATGATGAATGCTTTTTTTCCCTTTACACCAATATTTTACATTATGAAGAACAAGAAACGTAAGTCCACAATAAACCTTTCTAACCAATCAGAATCTCAAAGAATAACTGATCTTGCCAGCCTGGTTTTAACTCTGAACAAATGAAAATTTAATAACGACCTATACTTTCAGGTTAACGGTACTGCAATTGGTAACAAAATAGTTCCCAATTATGCTAACATTTTTATGAGTCATATTAAAAACCAGCCATTACAATGAAGCCTGTAAAACCTCATTCATGGAAACGTTACGCAAACGACATATTTTTCATTTCAACACCCAGTTTTAAATCACTTAAAGTTTATATGTGATTACTCACCAATCCAGGTTAACTTTTCTGAAGTCACAGTTTTTAGTTTTTCTAAAGGACGGAATTTCACACATTGACTTTTACAAGAACCTACAGACAGACCACAATACCTTCAATATATAAACTGTCACCCCTCTCACACTAAACGAAACATTACTTACAGTCAAGTTCTTAGAATAACAAAAATATGTTCAAATAAAAAAGACTACAGAAAACACACCAATGATTTAAAACAAACTATGTTACAAAGAGGATATAAAGATACCGAACTCGACAAAAAAATTGAAAAGGCTGACAACACCCAGCGGATAATCATCCTAAATCAGGGAAATACTAAATTTTCAAGTAGAATTACCCTTATTATAGCCTATACGTTTAAAAACATTTTACAAATTCTGATAAAAATGTTCATCTGCTACAGCTCAACGATTGCCTTAATCAGATATTTTCGTTATCTTCTTCCGAAAAAGCAGAACTTTAAAGATATTCTTATTCACAGAAAAGTGAATTACATATCACTCAAAAATGGTTTTCATCCATGCAATAAAACCTGTTATCAAACCTGCAAGTTTCTAAAAAATACTGCCTCATTTTCTAACAATTACAGAAAAACTTTACAATATTCAAAGAAATCACTTGTGAAATAAAAGACCACTTTATCTTTCACAGCCTAAAAAATACAATGATCAATATGCAGGGCATACACAAACACTTCTGAGAGAATGTTTCAACAACTATAAATTTTCTTTTAATACTGAAAAAGATCTTCCTGTTCCTGAACACTTCAACCAATATGATCACTACATTTACGGTGCTACTCTCACTGGGAGTGAAACAAGATTCAAAAGTAAAGGAGATAGAGAAATAAATGAAGCATATTAGATTGCCAATATAAACGCTATTCAGTCTTTCAAGATTAATCTAGATCTGGGAGTCAGTGATCTCTGTTTGTTGGTTTCATCTTTGTCAGAAAATAATTTGTATTCTTTGCTTATTTTTCATGTAATTTGGAAACTGAATATTTTAAAACTTACTATTTGTTTAAAATACTTTTTAATGTTTGTTTTTTATAAATTGATTAGTATAACATATCTTTTTCAATCATCCTCCAGGTGTCCCCTTTATTTTACTTAAACACATAAGTATATTTTTAAATATATATATGTAGCCATTTCTAAAGTACAATATCCCTAACACCTTTTCACATATACTCTTCTTCATTGGTTACATTGTACTGGACATAAGACGTTTACAACAGTATGTAGATAATGGAATGATAGAATACAAAATCGGATGATCCATGATGTTTCTAAACTTTTTTATATGTTCAATTTGTCCTTGAAGAAAAAAGGTCTATCTATCAAAATCACTTGAGTTATAGGAATTTTATTGATTTATATCGAGACTTCTTAAACCTTGTGTTTTTAACGTCATAAAATTAATTCCAACTGATCATTCTAGCTGATTAATACTCAGAAAAGATACAAACGTTACATTTATACGATAGGTTTTAACTGTACCTACTATCAGATGTATCATGAAGCACGGAATCTTAAAATCAGACTAGGACACTAGTGTACCCAAGAGTTTGCACTTTTGCCAGTCTTCTAAAGTATCTGCCTCATAGATTAGGCCTGGAGTGAAAATACAACTACATGACCTTGTAAAAAGAATCTTGCTGATGCCTTTCTAGTATACATCAGAGGTTCCAGTGAAGTTAGAATTGAAAGTAAAATGCAACAATCCTAGAGAGGGGTGAGCAAATGATGGTGAGGCACAGTAACAATCTTTAGTCTTGCCAAATTAATAAACCTGTTCTGCACATTCAACCATAAACAGGCGTTGAGGACAAATCGTTACTATGGGCATTGCCATCCCTCTTTAAAATCACATAGGAATATACTCCACAATGAAGTATACTCTCTCCTGGATTAACCGTGTATAAATGGTACACAGTTAAATTAATATAATATTAAAACGCAGATAACACTTACTTCAGATTGGTCATGTAATGCACTTGAGCAAACCGTATCATTATCATAATACATCTCGCAAACCTGAGCAGCATTTAAAACACTAACAACGTTTACCAACAAAATTTTTCATTGATATTTTGACTGAAAATATCATGTATTCCATCAGTAAATTACTGTCCGTGTTAGCTGGAATATTCCAGTCTAAAAATGATTACACAAACATCAAAGAATTTCCTAGGAGAGGGATGAGTGGATGAACATAATACAGACATGAATTTAAAAAAATCTGTCACCTCTAGATCTTAGACACCCTCATGTGGAATAAACAATTAGTGCCACTGGTATATGTGTAAATACACTTAAATATAAAATGGAAGGATTAGCTGTCTAAGTGTAAGGCATAAAATGCTTGTTAGTAGCTATTTAAATACTTCATTGGACACTTTTCTCTGTCGTAGTTTGTACTCCAATAGAGTGAAAGAAATGAGTGAGCATATAACGTTCATTTTATACTTGTAGAGTATCAAACTTTTCACAAGCAACAGCACATATAAATCGTTTAATTACAATCTTGGCAAATGCATAGCATGTGCATTCTCCAAATATGTAACATCAGCCAGCTCATTCATCAAAGACTCTTTTAATTTCAAATCTAATCAAAATCAACTTAATCACAAAGCCTTAATGGCCAATTTCGATGTTATATCCCTCTTTACAGAAGTTCCAACAACAGAAGCCGGCAAGATAGACTTAGAACTCTATATCCGAGACCCTAATCCAACTATAGACATGCCCAGTAACCAGTTAGCAACCCTCATAGAATTCACCACAATAAAGACAAACTTCATGTTCAACAACCAAACCTATATACAAACAAATGGCCTAAGCATGGGCAACCCAGTATCACCAGTTCTAGCCAATATTTTTATGACACAAATTGAAACACAAGCAATTAATACAGCATTACAGTCACCTCTAGATCTTAGACACCCTCATGTGGAATAAACAATTAGTGCCACTGGTATATGTGTAAATACACTTAAATATAAAATGCAAGGATTAGCTGTCTAAGTGTAAGGCATAAAATGCTTGTTAGTAGCTATTTAAATACTTTATTGGACACTCATCTATGTCGTAGTTTGTACTCCAACAGAGTGAAAGAAATGAGTGAGCACATAACGTTCATTTTATACTTGTGGAGTATTAAACTTTTTACAAGCAGCAGCACAAGGAAGAAGGTGGAAGCCACAATAGAAGCTCTCATCTGGATTGATGGCAAGCAAAATAATTGCAGAGTAAAACCGCTAACGGAATGGAGATACTGAATCTTTTTTTGTTGTTTTTTTGTTTTTGAATTTCGCACAAAGCTACTCAAGGGTTATCTGTGCTAGCCGTCCCTAATTTAGCAGTGTAAGACTAAAGGGAAGGCAGCTAGTCATCATCACCCACCGCCAACTCTTGGGCTACTCTTTTACCAACGAATAATTGGATTGACCGTCACATGATAACAATCCCACGCCTGAAAGGACAATCATGTTTGATGCGACGGGGATTTGAACCCGCGACCCTCAGTTTATGAGTCGCACGCCTTAACACGCTCGACTACGCCGGGCCGTACTGAGTAATTCAGAAACTCAGACGCTCGGAAGAACAGGTCTAATATATCAAATCTGGTAGTTTTACTGGTGGATTATTGATATCTCTTGCGTTATTGAGTCAAAAGTGACAACCATCGAAAGTCTTCATCGAAATCCAAAAAAATGATAGTGCTGAAAAACAAAGCATCATATGGTGAAGGTAGGAAATAAAGTATGAGGAATCAAAACGACAGGCAGAAGAATACTTCCTGAGAGGCATTAGATCTCAACACGAGTGCTTGTTGGCTTAACTTTTAAGATTGTATCCTTGTTCTCAACTTTAGAATTTGTTTGATTAAGAAAAAATAGCTGTCATTTTTATATTTAAGGTGAGTGCTTCCTAGTGATTATAATATAAAAGACTGTACCAATGTTATGGTAGTGTAACATATATATATATACGAAAAGTCATTGTTTGAAAGAAAGGTATGGCATTGAAAGGTGCCTTTGATTGGAAACTGCTGCTCGTAATGTTGAGCAGTGAATATAATGCAAGAAACGTCTTTAGTCAAGTAATGGAAAGTCTTTCTAGACTTACCATGTAGAAAACAATGTATCAAATTAGTTTCAGAATGAAACTAAAGATATTAATGGAAAAATAAATCTGATGAGAGAAGAACTACAAAATTACAAAATACACGATGTTTTGTTTCTTGTTTGCATTTCATATTTTATTTTGAAGAAAAACTTGAAAACCCGATTACACATCGAATAAAAAGATATATCTTTATAATCCTAAGAGTAGCCTTATTGTTTTAAGGAAATATTGTAATCATCATTCATATATTAATGTAATAAATAAAAGTATTGTTCGGAAAGTCATTTTTGCCTCAATGCTCAAATATTACCCATAGTTGCCTTTATATACTCTAAATACATACAAGAACATGACATTACTCATAGTTTTGGACAGCTCATCTTTGTCACTTATGACAAAAACAACAACCGTAGTTCAACAAACCTGAACATTTATTGAAACGAGGCACACAAATTCGTTAGTTCTCAAAATAAATAGCCAGTACTCTTAAAGGTCTTTAATTACTTTAAATGAACATGTTCAATTGTCCACGAATCTTTACTCAACCGTTTCTTGTTAGTCAAACGTAATTGTACAACTACTCTATTGAACAAATTGTCTTTTTGTTATGGAGCCTGAATCGTTTGTGGCCTTGGTATATTTTATCATTGACTTTCATAAGTATTATATGTATATGTATATATATGTATATATATATATTTATCTGCGACTTTAAGGTTAAAAGTGAAAAATATAACGGCTAGAAAACGTCACTCTTGTTTTGTAGGCACACTTCTTAACAATAAATATCAAATGATGTTTTGAGGTAAAGAAGTGTAAATTGTTTTGAATATCTGTACTCAAATAAGAAACTTTGTAAAAAAAAATGAAAACGACTTATTTATTTTCTTTAGTTCCTTACTTATTAGTGGGGTACTGCTTAATCTTGAATCACTTAAACATAATTCACCTATGTAGCTTAGATGACCCTCTCCTTTTCAAATCTTGTTTTTGTCAAAGTAAACATTTGTACAGGGTTAAGCACACAATTTCTAGACGTGCAGAATACCAGCAGCTCCAAGGCTGAAACACATTTTACATTTAAATTACCAGAATATTGTACAGAACTACTTGAATAGTAGGAAATAGCAGCTCAGTCGTCCGTCAGCAAAATGATTAACAATTCTCTTTCTTACTCTTTCTTACTTTACCCTTAAAGTTTGAACAGTTTAACTGGAACTTAACTAAGAGTAAAGGCAATTTGGAAGATTCTTTTATAGAATCGAGTCTTCTCCCCCACATACAAGTTACAAGAGGATGTACATGCCTAAATTCCCGGGTGTACAAAACAAGCGGATGCGAGAAGATATGGAACACCGCTGTGCTGGCATCTTGCTCCGTTTGCTGAACAGCGTCGTATTAACTGGTCCCAAAGGATACACTTGCCACTGATTTAAGAACGAACTTGTCTACATTCGAGCCAAGAGCTATTTTTACTCATGAATTATCGTGTTTTTATTTGTACCATGAGAATAGTTGAAAAGCCTTTCACACTGAGCCAGTTTCAAACCTGAATCATTTCGGTAATAATGATAAGTAGAATTAAAATTACAAATACATTGTGATTAGAAAATAAGTATCATCTTGGTCAGTGAAGTATAATAAAATGTTAAATAATCATAAATATTTGTGTAATATCATTCATACACTTAGAAATACAGATGATAACTGAAACTGAGATATAATTAATAAAGTAATGCACTCACGTTATGTTATCTTAATTTTCGTTGCATTTAACACTAAAACCTACAAAGTTTAAAGATTGAACACATGTTGTTTTTCGCGCAAAGTTACTCGTAGATCGTATATGCTAATTTTGAAGTACGAGACACGTATGACTGCTAACTCGTGTAAAGTTTGATTTATATTTGCAGTAACAAATCGCGAACCTCGGATATACAGTTCAGTTTGTAAACCACTTGATGACGTTTGACGCCATGAAGAAATTCTTCAGTACTATTAATTCATTAACCAATAACACACATTTTCATTATCTGTGACTATATTATTTTTTATGAAACAAATATCTTTCATAAGGTATTATATGAGTTTACACTGATTCATATACTAACAACCCGAAACATGAGATAGTTTAGTAACTACTCTTGTGTTATACTTCTAACACGATTCCTACAATATAAGACACGTAATTTCAAGTGTTTGGGCTTTTAATTACTTTAAAATTGACGTGCCAATTGTTTAAAAATATTTTTGACAAAACCTTTATTTGTTATAATATTTTTATTTTTCAACATATTCTTGATACTTTTTCAGTATTTTTAATTTTCTCCAAAATAAATTACATTTTTAGTTAATAAAACACGAACAAATATAATGAGATTTATGACAATTTCTACCTCATATAAAAACTGATCAAAGTTTGTGCTTCCCGAGGAAACGATATATTTGTTACCGGCTTCGCATTATCATCTCAAACCTCTTCTCAGGTTTCTGATAATGTATGTTAATAACTATTTTGCTAAGAAGTAATTAAGCTGCTTTACATAGTTTATCCAAGTACTAGCGAGTGAAAAAAACGTGGAGTTAAGAGTAATATAAATTAAATATATATAGCGACAAACGAGGTAGAATACCTGACATTTATTACAGAATATTGACGTTACGTAGTTGCGTTCATCTGCTATTCACATGAATCAATCAAGAATTCTATCTCACATGATATATATTAAGGCGATATCTAATTTCATTTTGCATTTTTCCAGTCGGTTTTTTTGTTTTTGAATTTCACGCAAAGCTACACGAAAGGCTATCTGCGTTAGCTGTCCCTAATTTAACTGTGTAAGACTAGAAGGAAGGCGGCTAGTCATCACCACCCACCACCAATTCTGAGCTACTCTTTTATCAACTAACAGTGGGATTGATTGTAACATTGTAATGCCCTCACGGTTGAAACGGCAAGCATGTTTGTTGTGACGGATATTTGAACCCGCAACCCTCAGATTACGATTCGAGCGTCTTAACCACCTGGCCATGCTGGGCCTTTCTCATAGAATATTAATATGTATTTTATACCAATCATTTATTGTTCACTAATTGCTTTGTATACTCACGAGATACACAAAAGGTATGGGACGAAAAACGATTTCACTTTCCTTTATAGGTGAAAACATGAGGCACATTTCATAAACATATCTTCACTTCTTTTGAAGTGATTTTTGATATTTTATACAATAATTTCAAATAGCCGTATAAGAAAGTAATTTTTTTTTTAAGAAGCTTGTTATAAGCTTACAACAGTTTCATTTCTAAAACAAATGATAAGTGTTTAAAAACACCACAGGTGCTGTAGACAAGGTTTGCTAATTGTTTGGTGTCAATATTTTGATTTATCCTTCCTACAGCACCAAAATTTCGTATTTTACACTTTAATTAATGAAATTAATTAAATTATTGGAAAATTACTGATATGTCTGTTTTAAATTCCTGAAATGGCATTACAATTGGTTGTCTGACTTAATGAACTCGTTAGGCTTTATTGATTTTTTTTATGTAAAACTTTTAAGCCTAATTTAAATGCAATGAAATGTGATGTGGTAATCATTTTCGTTCCATTTAAGTTTAAAAATAGAAAAAGTGAAGTTTAAGTATTTACAAGACATACAACATTTTAGTTAATTAATGTTTCTAATGTTTATGAAATTAAATCCGAAAAGTAATATGCACGTTATAGTCATTTTCGTTCCATTTAAGTTTAAAAATAGAAAAAGTGAAGTTTAAGTATTTACAAGACATACAACATTTTAGTTAATTAATGTTTCTAATGTTTATGAAATTAAATCCGAAAAGTAATATGCACGTTATAGTCATTTAAAGATCCAATAACGTATATAATATAAGAGCGATAGAAATAAAATAATCCTTTTTTGGAAACGGTTATATTTCCCAGAGTGACAGCACTCCGTCTCATAGAACTACTTTTAAATATATATGGGAATATGTAGTAGAAATTATAAAGCATAATTTTGGACTTTACCTTTTAAGATACTAGTATCTTAATTATAATTAAAATATTCGATATAAATTCTCATGTATAAGTACATTATAGTGTATATCGAAATAATTATATAACTTTAATCTATATGTTTTGTAGCAAAACGTTTAAGTTCAAGATATGACAAAATAAAGTTTTATTTAGAAGGTAAAAAAAGTGTATAAAACAATGACATAACCTTTTTTCTCCAGAAGAAAAGCAAAATATATCTTATTCTTAGATATATTTATAATTTTGAGCAGCATGTCAAGACATCAAATAAATTTAGTTGCGCTCATTTTCAGACTTCTTTTGGAAGTATTTTAGATTACATCACTTTATTAACGTATGTATTTCGGTAGTTTCAATATGCCCCTCTGAGTGGCACAGTGGCATGTCTGCAAACTTACATTGCTAAAAACAGAGTGTTGATACCCGTGGTGTTATGTATATGTGTAAATATTTTGTAAACGACAACATGTCGTGTTGTGTTTAAATTTTCATTTCTATTATTCATTTTTCCATATTGATATTATTGTTTCGAAGTTTAAACTAATATTTTGTTATTCATTTAGGGTAACATTTAGAATTTTCTTGAATTAAGTAGACCAATCATATGTTTGTAAATGAGTGCTGGTGACTTCGTGTCTCGACGTGTAGTCTCGTGCAAGAACGGACACGCGCGGATTGCTCTGGAGTTGTATGGAAATTGCAAGATTGTTCGAGAAATAGGCCTACCGGTATAAAAGACGGTGACGCGAGAAGAAGTCAGTCATTACTTTTATTCGAAATAAAAGAGTGAGATTCAGACATCAGTTTTATTTCAAAAGAAGAGAGTTAGTTATTTGAGAATGATTAAGAGTTTGCTGTGAATATTCAACTTGGATTTGTGATTGAAGTTAGATCTACGGAAGCTCTACGATACATCTGAATTACTGCTTGTGCTGAGAGACGGGGAATTTATTGAACTGTGAACTGTTTCGGAATTTCTTCGTGGGACCAAATTCACACCCTAGACTGGAATTTGAGACTTTCATTTTAGATCATTATATTAGATACAGGCCAGTACCATTTTGTATTGTGATTTATTCTGAAGTTTGAAACTAATATTATTTTGTTTTGTAATTAATTTCGAATGTTGTAAATTAATATCTGTCACTGTTATTATATAATTTATGTTATATCTGTTATATTTGTTAATAGTTTAGTGTAATAAATTATACAAGCTGTTATCTGCGTTTTTCTGTTGCGTTTAGTCTACGAAGAACATAAAACAAAAAAAAAAATACGTAACAGAAAATTGGGGGCCCGTCCGGGATATCGAACAAACAATTTAATTTTATTATAAAATAAGATTTATATTCTATACAGAGAGACAGCTTGTATATTTAAAATGGCATTCGAACTTGAAGATTTTATAAACGAATTTAATCGGAATCCCTCTTTCGAATTAATCAGTGAATTAAAAAAATCTGAATTCGTTGATGTTAGTAAACATTTTAATTTAGAAGTGAAGCAAGCAATGAAAAAAGCAGATATTAAAGAAATTATTGTTAAACATTTGGTCAGCCAAAAAGTTTTACCTCAAACAGTTGCACAACAATTGCCTGTCACTCATTTTGACCAAGATTTCGAATTAAAAAAAATGGAAATGGAAATGAAATTTCGTTTAGAAATTGAAAGAAAACGACTTGAGGCAGAAAAAGAAACGAAACCACTTGAGGCAGAACAGGAAAACAGACGCCTTGTTCTTGAGGCAGAACAAGAAAACAAACGCCTTGATGCCGAAATACAAATGGAACGCATTAAAGCTGATAAATAATCAGTATGAGAAAGGCACAAACAGATGAGAAGGTTGTCCAAATGCGGTTGGATAATTTTGATGCTTCCAAAAAATTCGTTTAGTACCTCCATTCAATGAAAAAGCTGAAGATAAATATTTTCAGCAATTTGAAAAATTGGCCCTTAGGCTAAAATGGCCTACCGAATATTGGACAGTATTACTTCAGAGTGTTCTCAAGGGTAAAGCCCAGGAAGTATTTTCCAAACTCACGGCCGAGCAAAGTTATGATTACGAGCACGTCAAAAAATGCATTTTGAATGCTTATGAATTGGTGCCAGAGGCATACAGACAAATATTTCGTGGTTACAAATGTTTGACAGCCAAACTTATGTCGAATTTGCTCGTGAAAAAGAAACTTTGTTCGACAGGTGGTGTGATTCCAGAGAAATTAAAGATGATTATACGAAACTCAGAGAACTCATGTTAGTCGAAGAGTTTACAAGATGTATTCCCGTAGAGCTAAAAACTTATATTGATGAACAAAAAGCTTCCAAAATTCATGATGCTGCTGTCTTGGCAGACGAGTATGCTTTGACTCACAGAGATTTCTCATATAAAAGCAAAACAAATCACACAGCAAAGAAACCCAATGACTCATTCAAATATTATGCAAATGTCGACAGAGACAAAAAAGAGCAAACTTCTAATTCTCAAACGAAGACTCCATCTTATTCTATAAACTCATCATCTACTAAAAACGTGTCATTCTCATCCAAAACATGTGCTTATTGTAAGAAACCTGGCCATCTGATTTCTGAGTGCTATAAGGTAAAAAACAAGCCATCACCCCATAGTTTCATTTCGCCCTCGTTGGATACATCATTGGTTCCCAATGATTTTGAACCTGTCCAGTCCACTGTGGATTCTAAGCCCAATATTATTGATGTACCTGAAAATCTTGTTCAGGACAAATTTAAGCCTTTCATCACTTTAGGTTTTGTTTCTTTTGTTGGCGATTCACGTCTACAACCAATTAAAATCCTGCGGGATACTGGAGCTTTTCAGAGTTTGATTTTGAAAAGTGTACTTCCGTTTTCTGAAAAGTCATCCATTGGGGCCAGTGTGCTCATTTCTGGTGTAGAAGGTGGCGTCGTTTTTATTCCTCTTCATAGATTAGATTTACATTCAAACTTAGTTTCAGGCCCAGTGACTGTGGGTATTAAAGACTCATTGGCTGTTGAAGGTGTGTCTATGCTTTTGGGGAATGATTTGGCTGGTAGTAAGGTGGTACCAGAGGTTCGTGTTGTTGAAGCACCTGTTATTAGCCCCAGTACAGAGCAACTCGTTGAAGAGTTTCCTGATGTTTTTCCCGCCTGTGCTGTTACTCGTTCTCAGACACGTTCTCAGGAATCTAAAGAGGATTTCTCTTTATCTGATACATTCATGTCTCACATCGATGAGATTTCTTACTCAACTTTAAGTTCTACTGATGACTCTAAGACATTTTTCGACTCTCTTCACCGAAACAAACTTATTGAGAAACAGGACAATGATCCTGAAACTCGTTCTCTTCTACAACTGGCTGTTGATGAAAATGAAATAGGAACTGTCCCTATTTGTTACTACCAGAAGTCAGGTTTGCTAATGAGAAAATACAGACCTTCTGACGTTGCTGCTGATGAAGAGTGAAATGTTATTCACCAAATCGTCATTCCAAAATGCTATCGGAATGATATTCTTAGTCTTGCTCATGACCATGTATTGTCGGGACACTTAGGTGTAAGAAAGACCCTAGATCGTATCCGACGACATTTCTATTGGCCAAAGATGCGCCAAGATTTTGTTGACTTTTGTAAGACATGCCATTCTTGCCAAATGACAGGAAAACCAAATCAGGGTATTCCAAGAGCACCTCTGCAGCCTATTCCTGCCTTTGAAGATCCGTTCTCAAGGGTCATTATCGACTGTGTTGGCCCAATGCCAAAAAGCAAAGCAGGAAATGAATGCCTCTTGACGATCATGTGTGCTTCTACACGTTTCCCTGAGGCAATCCCTTTGAGAAAAATCACTGCTCTTGTCAAATCCTTTACCATGTTCGGAATTCCAAAAGTTGTGCAATCAGATGAAGACACAAATTTTATGTCCAAACTATTTGAACAAGCCATACATGAATTAAACGTCCAACAAATTTCACCCAGTGCGTACCATCCTGAGTCACAAGGTATTTTTGATCGGTTCCACCAAATTGCTGCCACGAACACTCAAAGAACTAGGTTGAGGGTGTTCCCTTGTTATTGTTTGAAGTTCGAGAGGTTATTTCAGAATCTACTGGATTTAACCCTTTTAAGTTGGTTTAAAAAGACAAATAAACAAAAAAAAGTTTTCAAACTTTTTTTTTACTTTTAAGGGGGAGAGTGTTATGTATATGTGTAAATATTTTGTAAACAACAACATGTCGTGTTGTGTTTAAATTTTCATTTCTATTATTCATTTTTCCATATTGATATTATTGTTTCGAAATTTAAACTAATATTTTGTTATTTATTTAGGGTAACATTTAGAATTTTCTTGAATTAAGTAGACCAATCATATGTTTGTAAATGAGTGCTGGTGACTTCGTGTCTAGACGTGTAGTCTCGTGCAAGAACGTGACGAAAGTTAAGGTTTTTGCATAATCACTATAGTGGAAAAATTAAGAGTATTAAAAATCATGTTCTTTATTGCATACTTTTTTATGGACAGCAATATGGTAATATGGAAACGTTAAATAGAGATAAATTTATAATTTATTTCTAGCGGCTTTCTAAAGAAAAAACTTATGTTAAAATTATCAAAACTAAAGGAAAACTTCAGAAAAACAAAAAAAATATATATAATAGACACATCAAATTAATAAAAAATTAGAGCTTATGGGCTTGCTATTTCTGGTTTTCTTCGTTGTCGTGAATATCACAATAGATATTGTATAAATTAACGATTCCATAATGTGTTTTATTATGAAGTATCACCATAAATTTACTATCTTTATAAATGGTATTATTTTATTTGTATGTTTAAATGTAATTATTTTGTAACTGCAGAGACAAAACTGAAAAGTGATGACATCAGGCTTAGGTAACTCTTCGATTCCTGATATAGACTGCAATTTAGAAACAAGATAGTGAGTGAGTGGGATGTGCTCACCACAGATATTTCACAAACTCAATTTTTTTTTCTCACATATGATCTTCTGAAAAATTAAGGTAGTTTCTAACGCCATATATGGTTCTGAATGTATTGTATTTTATTTCAAATATACGTTATTTGGTTCTTAATTTAGGACTTTTTAAACTTTTGTCATAATAGGCAGTTCACCTAAAATAAAGTAAAATTTATATAAAGAGTGACTTCAGGCAATTAGTTGTAGTCTTCCTTATTTTATGTAGTACCACAATGTTTTAATAAAGTATGCTTCCATTACGTTAGTTGTGTATTTTAGCTACAATACGTCATTATTTTTTTCATCATAAGGTATAATACATTTTTCACAAAAGGCAAAATTAGTTTCGGTCTTTATAAGACTTTAATTTCAAACACAATCATAGGTATTTGAGAGACAAAAGTGAGTTAATTCATTGCATAAAAAGCAACGCCTCATCTAACTTATTGTAAGTTAGACAAATCATTACAAAATTTGTTTTAATAGAGGTTCTTATATTACCAAGAGTCCTAATGAACACGTTACAAACCCAGTGGTCAAAGAATTAATAGAATACTTAGTAAAAATACTAATGCCATCAACCTTATCATCATATAACGTTTGTTTCTTTTAATGCTCTTTATTGCTACTTTATTGATACTAATGTTTATTCGACTATATTATTGGTGATTTGGTCTCACATAAGAGTGTACCTCGGGTAAGTTGTGTTGTTTTACTAACACTGATGAACTGATATCGTATCGTTGTTGGCAGTTCACTATTACTGAACACTTTATTTTGTGTCATTGGTATTTATATTAGACTGAAGATTTTCATTTACATCACTGTTTCACTGTCACTTAAGAGAGAACATGTTTTTTTCATGTAACACGTGTCTTGATAATATCACTGAATCATTTGTTACTACGTAATTATGAAAATATTTAATAGTTCAATAAACTAAACATTACTCTTCAGGAAAACACGAAATAAGAATTTCAACGTAAAATCAAATATATAAATTTTAATTCACGTATGCGATGTTTTTATAAGGTTAAAATGATCCTTTAATCAATTATAATATATTTTCAATACTGCAATTTCAAATTTTGAAGACTATTCCTTAGAAAGACTATGAAAGTAGTAATTTCATGACGACTTAATAATATGTGTTAAATAACGCGTAAGCTGGTTTTTTATACACTTCTCTTAGTTTCTGTTGTTTTAATACATTTTAAAATTCCTCATAAATGTAAATTACTATGTTATTGACGTGTTTCAAAATTATTCAGCAAATACTTGATGACGAGAAACCCACTTGAAATAAAAATGTATCTCAGAACAGTTGGTATGGGTATTAATATTTTTACTGACGAGGAGAGAACAACTTTTTGAGCTAGGAAGGTCAAAACGCTGTTTTCTCCTTATCAATAAAAGTGTTAATACTCATATCAGCCGTTTTATAGTTTCCTGTAGGATATTATAAAATGTATGTTAATTATTATGTTTTTGAAACATGTATGCTACCTTTAACATACAGATAATATTAATTAAAAAGTTTTCATCATATAGTAGTGTCAAGAGAAAATATTTCGTGGGATTTTAAACGTGCTGCATCTTGGGACACGACTTATACAAGACTAAATTACATGTAGTTAATGGTTAGTAAAGTTGTTCAAGTTAAATAATATTTTGTTTCTAAGATCACCCACGCAAGTATTTTACAACAAAATCCATTTTAGGGATAGTTCTTGATCGTTGATAAGAGATATCCAAAATTATTTTATACTAATGTCTTACAGGAGAATAAAAGAAATGTTAAAATGATTGCCACAAGCGGAATGATACTGCTCATATCCTATATTTGCTATACTAAAATGTTTGGTGGGCTATTGTAACCAACAATTAGCTGTTTATAACAACACGTACTCACATTGATATATTTTCAATACGTTTGAAATTAATTTTAGAAACTCATAATTTAAACGTTATTTGTTTTGTCTTTTATTATTTTCATTCTTAGTTCGCCAACCTTTTGAGTGAGATTTTTGGTGATTCTTATAACTGAATAACATCAAAAGCTTTTTCATAAATATATTATATTTTAAATATTTTATGGAATTTTCTGTGCCAAAAATGAATAAATAGTTCTTGACTACTTTCACTATGGAAATAAACTCTCAGAGTGTAGAGATACTGTTAATTATAGAGATGTAGGTAATGATATTTTTTGTCCAAAATGTTGAACATTGCTCAAAAGATTTTTTGAATTTTGAATGTGCAATAAACTAGAATTATCCCTAATTATTCAAACATAAAATGTCTATGCCGTTGAATTTTTTTAAATTTAATTTTAGCACCCTCTGGTTATTTGTACATCAAATAGTATCATCTCTTCA
The DNA here is from genome assembly GCA_011833715.1 of Carcinoscorpius rotundicauda. Taxonomy (NCBI): domain Eukaryota; kingdom Metazoa; phylum Arthropoda; class Merostomata; order Xiphosura; family Limulidae; genus Carcinoscorpius; species Carcinoscorpius rotundicauda. Next base: position 35,783,075 of record CM022396.1, on the reverse strand, counting down.
CCCTATATGCAAGTCTATTTAAAAATATATATATATTCCGTATAAGCTGATTATATGAGCTAAATTAGACGGCTCGTTTTTCAAGTAAAATGGTTTTTCTTTGTTTTGTTCTCAAAATGATATATCTTCATTTTTCTTCATTCTAAAATTATGAAGTTTTCAAAATACACATTAACTTCAAATACTTAAATTACAAGGTTTAGAGCAACTGCTGTGTAATTTTCTCCTACTTTATTTTATTACCCATTTATTATTACAGTAATTTATTTCGTACAAGTTAATTATCATAAAACATAAATTTAGAAGATTACTGAAGATATCCAGGTCGGAAGGTTTGGTAACTTCGACTCGTTTAAGTTTTTGATCAATAACATACGACGGTAATTGTAAGAACACTTCTGATGGCTGTGTACGGTTAACTCTTTTTTTTTTGTTGGTACTTTAGTTAAACAGAAGACATGCACACACATATAAACATCATATATTTAGCTGTTTCAAAATGTAAGTGAAGTAGAAATTTCAACTACTAACTGAAGAAACTAACTCAAGGTAATGGATTGAGCAAACAAGTAAAATCTTAATTAATTTTAATATTTTAATCAACAGTAAAATGTTTTACCTTTTAATTAATTAAAGAAGAAAATAATGTATTAAATAATATGAGCAATGTAATGAAGTATTATAGCTGTAATTATACATTTGTAAACTATAAGATTATAAAATTGTTTCACAGTGTAAATTTCTAACTCACCGAAACTAAACAATTTTCTAAGCTAATTTTCAGGTAGTAGAAATATGATTTTTGAGTACTAATACCAATTATGAAAAGAGCATTATTTAATGCGAACTACAGGGTGGTCGCTAGAAAAGCGGAAAATTTGTCAAACAGCTATTTATTTTTACAAAGTTTTTTAAAGGCATATGTTATATTACACTCATAGATGCTCAAAATGTCGTCCGTGCACTTCAGAGCAGCGTCTTAACCTGAAAATCAAAATAGAAATGAGTAAGCACGCATTTTATTCATGATCTCATCTGACCCTCAAATTTTCCGCTTTTCTAGCGACCACCCTGTACATTGTTAGTACCTACCTGTCTGTTCTTTGTCTGTATACATATGCCTCAATGCTATGAAAAATTGCATTTTTAATCAAATCTACGTTTCTGCTTATATATGCAACATTTATTAATAATTAAAAGCAACTTTTGATCTCACCTTAAGGTAGGTGGTTTTCTTAATTATATGAACTACCATGGTGCGTTTGTTCAAATTTATTTTAAAAACTAGTACTTTAGTGAACTCTTCATACATGATTCCTTCAAATTAAATAAAACTTCATAATTTTAAAAAAATGGTTACACATTAAAGCACCTTCACTAAAACTATTTTACAATATTTTGGACAGAAATATAGCTCAGCAAATTATTTCTGTTTGATGTGATTTATTACAGTAAATAAGGTGCATTTTCTCGTGTTCTCATGCTGTAATACTACGAACGGCGTTTTATTTCGTAGTTTCAAGTTTAATATATTGGATTTTAAATTACAAAAGGTATGATAAATTATAGCAGGTTAGGCCTGTATTTACATAATATTAATGGTTGCATAGCTCTTATTAACTGGATAAAATTTCAGAGCAATTAAAATAAAAAAAAGATTGTTTCTAGATCAGCCTGTTAAATATTTCTTGATTGAGCTAACAAACAATGATAAACAGTTATCAAAAATATAAGTTATTGAAGCTCAGTAGCTAAAACAACTGCATGTATGTATTAATCACAGTATAATTCTGGGAGATTAAAAAATTTGTCAATTAAACAACAGTAGAAATGTAATAGGCTGAATCTTCGTTAAGATACTACATTATGTCGTTTTACCTTTTATTTTGCCACATTGAAAAATATTCAAAAATATACGAATTCAGTCTTTCTTATATTTTTATATTTAATACATCGATTCACATGACGATTCAGAATAATAAAAAACATGTGCACAACAGTGAATCAAAAATGATTTAATTTAAATGAAACGAATCGACTTCCAAATGGCGTCATGTTTACTTCATTTGTATTAGCCATGCCATTTTTTGCATGTTTGAAAAGAATAAGAATGGAGGTAGCTCCTACCTGAATTAGTCTCGTGATTTCACGCCAGAAGAGGGAAGAAAAAACGAGAACGATGACACCCATTAGTGAAAATGCTGACAGCTGGCGCGTGCTTGATTGCGTGATCCACGGAGGCAACCAGAATCCTTCTGAGTATGTTATCCTGGGTACAAGATTTCAGACTTGCTGGCGATAGAACTGGCCCAAGTCGGATACTTGTAGAAGACTTTTCAGCGCCACCACCAGACCGTGCTATATTGAGTACGTGTTGTTTGAAGCCAATCCAGTAAACGCCGAGCCAACAGTGAAGAAGGTTCTTAGTAAAAACAGTACTTAACATAGAACATACCGTAACTAGCACATTCAAGTGGTGAATTGTTTTCCAAGTTTAGTAAACTAAGATTTGTTGTTCTTGCAGTTAGATCTTTACATTTCTTATCTGATTATTTCTATTCACTTAGTATTCGCCCCCTCCGCCGTCCATCGCAGGACTGCTTCTCGTCATAGGGTTCCCGTGTTCCTACATCTTGGGATGTTTTAAGATATGACTACTGTTGGGAGTGCGGAGGGGGTCGTTGACGTGTGTCGTCACTCGGAAAATCTCTCGCCTATATGTGATGATATTTACAGTGAAAAGAACGATGATTACGATACCCACAGCGTCTCAACTACCTATGGCCACAGTTGTGAATATGGTCATAGTACTTTGTTTAGAAGTCGAAGTTGTAGTCAAAAAGGGCACCAGAACCTGATCCAGAGTAGAAGTCCCAGCCACTGCAGTAGCCTTACTGACTCCAGATCTTTCATAGACAGCTCCAGTGGTACCAGTAGCACAGAAAGTACAGACACAGACCCAGAGGAATATCTCCCTTTCCCAGGGTTTGTACCTGTAGCGCTTTATTGTCTGGAACAGACTTCTGTGCCCAGGAACTGGTGCCTGACGATGATTACTAATCCATATCCTTTTACTTAGTTCAGTCATGTAGAGAAAATGTTCAGGTTTCAGTTTTGCACTGTGGTATTAAAGTGTTAACTAATATAAGCTTTACATAGGAAAATCAACTTCATTACTCGAGGAACTAATTCATCAGTTTCTTCTTCTTTGAAAGGTAATAAACATTTTACATTATTCTCCCGATTAATTAATTATAATACGATTACGATAAGAAATATGCAGAAAAATTTGAAATAGTATCTTCTTGGCACACCATGACTAAACTCTTAAGCTTGTACATTCCGCCCTAAATTATGTATGTTCATATGTTCATATACATTTAAGTTTTACCTTTATCAATCGCTTATTCAGAGAAAAAAACCTAAATCGAACTTTAAACATTGTTTTAACCTCCATTTATTGTATACGTGTCTTATTTCAGTATTTTTGATAATAAGGTTACCAGATAATTTATTTAACCGCTTTATAATATTGTGATGTTGTTTTCACCGTATAATCAATCGCTTACTATATTTAAAAAAAAAACGTAGTCAATTTAAACGTACAATAGTTTGTATCGAGGGCTAACTAAAACATGTGTCATTACTTAAAATATGTGATATTTTAACCTCCTTAATCGTATTATTCTTGTATAATGGGAATGAGGTTAATTTGATTAACATATATGTCACTTTTCTTCTTGCTTTCGTAATAAAATATTAGTACGTCATTCTAAAACAGAATCTTGTATTGTATCATTGTGTATTGTGTGGAATCACTCATTTTCTGACTTCGAGTAGGATAATAAACATTGGTTTGTAGATTAACATAACGGTAAAGTATAAACCCTGACGTTGATCATTGTTAAGACTGTACTTCTTCCTGGATTTGACTTGTGACATTTAATCTGACATCAACATAGTGTACAGGATAAAAAAAAAAAATATTTAGTTGGATTATTGTAGGCAGTTCATTATTATAGTATCTCAAGTAAAGTTATAGGCCTTAAGACTTCAACTTCTAATGTTATGGAACCTAACATCACGTTACTTTTCTTGACTTTGGTCCCTAAGTTTCACCTGCAGGTTGCTCTGTTTAGCCTGATACTTTAGAGCTTCTCAAGCAAAGTTGTTTTAGAGCATAAGATAGCATACTTTATTGCTATATTTTTAAAGCTATGCTTTCTTCATTAATTTCATTGGCGATGTCGTATAATGTTGATATTTTACCATATCTGTTTAACATCACGAAAGTTGATGAAAACTAATGCGTAGCATAATATCAGAGTAATAAATTTTTGGTCATAGAATATGATTATGTTTTGACGTTTATTATCTATTTCACTAATAATCTCAGCACAGGCCATTTTGATAATTATAATTTATGTTCATTTTCTTTGTTGTATTGTCATGGAAACCTCGAAGTGGTCAAACTTATCTATCAACAAAAATATTGAAATTTGATTGTCTGAGAGCTGTTGTGTAAAATTTAGCATACAGTACAAATGTTCGTTACCCTAATGCAATAGCTCTTGTCCATTATGCAGCATTTTCAAGTGAACACAAATAGAGAGTAATATTTGTGTCTGAATGCTATTATGCCTTATTAAGCCAGTCAAAAGTTTCAACTAATGCTCCGAAAGTGTTACTAGTATTAATAAACCTCTTTCAAAAGACTCAACTATATCACATGGCTTTTTAAATATAAGCCTCTCCTGTACATCTTTTAAGACCAAGTCACTCATTTCAAATCAATGTTTATCGACAGAGAGCTGTGCTCTCAGGTTTACATCTGAGATAAGTAATTTAGAAGTTCTTGTTTTATACCATTCAAAGGTTTTTATTGTTCTTCGATGGTATAATTAGATGTAATGGTATCCTAACTATTGTTGAAAGAATCGGTCAATTGCAACACGGTCTGATACCTGTTATAATTTCCAAAGTTGTGAAACAGACTTTTCTCTTAGATTTTTACAAGTATTTCCCAACCACAGTTTTCTTTTTACGCTAAATGCATTTTCTTCTGATAGCCACTACTTAGTGATTCTGATAACAGATGTATTTTAACAGTTAATAAATAAAATAATCTCTTATATAACAGCCCTTCTACACTTTTGTTAGACGAACGTCTACTGTCAAGTTTTTTTTTTTTAATTGTAAGCGATCTTTTCATTTACTCGTTGCCTTTCAGGTTGCAGACTCACCTTAATATGATAGCATCTCTACTTCTAGCAGAGGGTCAAGTAAGTATCTTTACTATCACATGATAAATTTGTTTTGCATATATACACAAATATAGTCCTTCAGAAATCCATGTACGGGATCTTGTAAATAGGTCAGTAAATGTGTTGTTTTAATTGGCTAGAAGAAATATTGCTTACATTGACGTTACAAATATATATATTTTCTTTTTCATTGATTTTCATCTTGTCCTATTACTCACTTACGATACATTCTTACACAAGAGTTTTTATACACTCATGATACATTGAGTAGGTACACTATGTTAACTGTCTCAGACTAAGTCCTACAGATTTTCGAATTCTACATTTAAAGTTTGTAATTATTCTTCTCTTTACCATATGCATATAAATAAGAATTGTAATATCAGAATTTCATCTATTATTTATAAAGTGAAAACATAATATACAGTTTAGATAAAAATATATGAAAGCTAAATTTTCGTGTTTGGAAATATATCTTGTTACGTAGTAGTGTATTTCATAATAAATAATAATAATGTAATGGTAAGAGGTAGATCTCACTGTTTTTTTTAATATTAAGCTATATACATGGTCATAATCCTTAGCATAATTGATATGATTGATTCTCGTCAAATATTGCTGAACTAAAAGAGATTATTGAAAATTCTTAAACTCTCGTCAATAAGGGCTAGAAATGTATAAAGTGCTGAAATTTCTGGAATGTAAATTGAATGTCAGCGAACTTTCCAGAAACGATGTGATGACATTCACTTGCGGAAGTTTTTACAGTTTGTAGTTTCTAAAGATCTTTGACAGTGTATAAATGTCGTTAAGGATGGTGTAAAGTTTATATCTTCGACAGAGACTTAACGGAATTTCTGAGCTTTCAGAAAATTTAGAATTATGTGTTACGGTTAATAAAATCTGGAATTATATTTAACGGTGGAAATGACCTGGTTGAGGCAAATTACATTAATAAATTGTTGATTCTGACCGAGTCAGTTAATTTTTAGTCTTTTTGTGATTGTGTCAATATTGTTTCATAATTTTGTAAAAATTGTTGAGTTAGTAATTCTCTAAATACTGTTATAGGAAAAATATTCGTGTTGTGAATTGGATTTTGAATTTAGGTTTTGAATGGAAACCAAAAAGCAACCAATATGATATATGAAATGGAAATTGATTTTAAAAATACCACCTTGAAGTAGTTTGACAATTTAAAAAAGTCCTGCTTAATGTTATTAGCCAAGCACTATTAGAGATTTAGTAGTTAAATGTTTAGTTGAAGAACAGGTGCTTAATGAAGATGCACAAGAGTTACATGATGAGAACTATATAGATACAACCGAGTTAAATAAAGTATAACTATAACATCAGCTGAAGTTAAAATAGCTAGAGCAGAATAAAGAAAAGAGAACTGGAACTGAATCAAACAGAATTAGTGTTACGTTTTTGTTTATGTTTTATGTAGACTAAACGCAACAGAAAGACACAGATAACAGCTTGTATAATTTATAACACTAAACTATGAACAGATATAACATAAATTATATTATAACAATTACAGATATTAAATTTAAACCTTCAAAATTAATTACAAAACAAAATGATACTAATTTCAACCTTCAAAAATAATCACAGTACAAAATGGTACTGGCCTGTATCTAATATAATAATCTAAAATGTAAGTCTCAAATTCCAGTCTAGGGTGTGAATTTGGTCCCACGAAGAAATTCCGAAGTTTAAATGAAGAAGTTCAGAAACAATTCACAGTTCAATAAATCCGACGAAGTTCTTTTCACGATGCATCCGATGAACGTCACAAATTTGTCGCCCTCAAGTTTTCCGATCTCCCGTAAATAGTTCCGCACGTGTTGACTTACAGTATAACCACTAATTCGAAAGAATCGTAGAGATTGACGAAATAAAATCACAGCTTCTGTAGATCTAACTTCAGTCACAAATCACAGCAAACACTTAAACCTTCTCAAATGACTGACTCTCTTCTTTTGAATAAAACTACTGTCTGATACTCTTCTCTTTTCTTCCTCGCATCTTCGTCTGTTTATATATTGTAGGCCTAGACCTCTCGAACCATCCCGAAACTTCTACAGAACTCCAGAGCAATCCGCGCATGTCTGTTCTTGCACGAGATTTCTCCTCTAGACACGAGGCCGCCAACATTTCATTTACATACATATGATTGGTCAACTTAATTCTAGAAAATTATAAATGTTACCCTAAATGAATAACAACATATTTTATTAGTTTAAACTTTCAAACAATAATATAAATATGGAAATATAAATAATAGAAATGAAAATTTAAACACAACACGACATGTTGTCGCTTACAAAATATTTACACGACATTTACATAACAATTAGAAATGCAGATTAAATTAAAGGAATTAATTAGTAAGTCGAATTCCACCACACCAGTGTCATTTAGTAGTAGCAATTATGATGTAGCCAAAAATATGAGACTACTGCTAAAATTCCAAGAAAAAGAAGTCGATAAACATTTTTGCATTTTGTAAACGTAGCCAGTATTCTGAAATAAACAAAATATGATTGAACTCTGCAATTACAAAGTGTACAGAATTGTAAAAACCAGTGAAATAATTTTCATTAGCACAAAGTAGTGCCTATTAAACAGGCAATATTTAAGACTTATGAAGCTTATAGGCAGAAATGTAGAAAACTCTAGAAAGAGAAACACCAAACACGTGTTATACTTGCTAAAAAGAAAGAACAGGTGTTTGGTAGATTGTTATTATTTTAAAAAATAAAGAAATTATCAGCTAGGGCAACTTATTTTGTTAAAGGAACTTGGCAGTGTATTGAAACAGATTTGTAATCTATATTTATTTTAATATCAATGTTTGTTCCAATTGAATATATATTTAGAAATACATGTAACTGTTAAATGTCTATTGCCAAAGTCTTGCCTAATCTTTGAGTTACTAGAAAATTTTCGAGTTTCAGAATCAGCAACATATGTTTCACGAAAGCACTAGCATATTGTCAAGCATTTTTGCGAAATGAAATTTCGAGAATCTCACCTGAGGAAGTTTACAAATCGACGCACCAAGAAAAAGTTTACATTGTTGATTTTGTGTAGCTGGTGTAATATAAACCTCGGAATCTCTAACTGCAATTAAAAACATTTACAAATCTTCAGCGTATTACCATCGGACATTATTATTTTTACGAAAATGTGTGTGTTTTTCTTATAGCAAAGCCACATCGGGTTATCTGCTCAGCCCACGACGATAATCGAACCGCTGATTTTAGCGTTGTAAATTCGAAGACATATCGCTGTACTAGTGGGGGGCATTTACGAAAACATTACATAACTTTAGTAGTGAAAAATCATATTGTAAACGGTGTGAGACGAGTAAAGAATACATACATACCTAGCTTCTCGTTAAGTGAATTGTATCTACGCTAACTCAGAATTAATTTGCTCATTGTGAACCCTCGATAAGATATTGTTTTAAGTTTGTAAGCCTTCTGTATGTACATCGTTATTTGTATTAAATGTTTATAATAACTGTTATTATAAATTCTATTTTTCTGCATATTAAAATATAATTATATTAAGAAAGAAAACTGTGTGTATCAATCTTGTTGGCAAACATTACAAATTTGATTAATATATACAATTAATTAACTTAAAATATGAAATTTAACTCAGTGTTAGGCTATTTGAAATCGTAAAATATAACAGTAAATCGGACACTCTTCCAAAATAAATTATAATACGTAAGAGTATTCATCTGGAAATAACAACACTGGATGAGCACATGTTTGAAAAATATATCTGTAAAAACAGCTGGTATGGGTTGAGAAAATTTTGTTTATATAGAGGAGCGAACAACGTTTCGACCTTCTTCGGTCATCATCAGGTTCATAAAGAAAAAAAGAGGTAACTGATCGATAGCTGACCACATGTTTGAAGGAGGTCGTGTAATTCAGTGTAGGAATGTAGTGGGCATGCTTAGATGTATGATTATGTTTATTAACATAGGTATAAAAGTGTTCCTTTGTATTTGTTTATTTTGGGCTTAAGTTGTTGTATAAGTAAGGCTTTTTAATTTAATTGTTATTTGAATCTGGTTTCCATTTTTTAACTTGTTTCTCCAATATAGAAATCGTGGCAGTTATCACATTGTATTTTATAAATAATGCTTATAAAATGTTATATTTGTAACAAAAAACTAATTTTAGTTATTTAATTTAATGATAGCATCGTTTACATTAGAATATTTTATTCTTAATAACGAGAAACCCACTTGAAAAAAAATGTATCTTCAAAGACTCGTTTAATTTTAAACGTATCCTTAATCAACTAAATCATAAAGCCTTTACTGACATCTACATCGTGTATGTGCTTAAGAACTCGATGCTGTTTTTCGTCAAGATCTATTCCCGTGTAGCTAGCGGCTTCCTATTCTGTCTCTGGCGTATATTCGTCGCTGAAAACCTGCATGTGCAAAAGTAACGGGTGTACTCAGAAATAAAAATCCCGTGAACTAGCACCAAGGTCGGTTTCCAAATGTCCTTCAAGATTTATTGCCGCGCGCATAAGAAATTACGTTGAATTTTAATTTTGGCTATAAAAACACAAATACAATCATCCATTGATGTTAGAGAAAACATATGCCTAATTGTTTTTGTAACTGAAATCCACTCATTATGTTTTATACAACATAACTGTGTACACTTTATTGTATACATCTCTTCAATAAGCTTTATTGAGATGAAAACAGTAGTTTAGGTATTTTATTCATTACACTTCTTAAGAGACTTGAGTAAATTATATACGAAGGGTTTTCGATATGTAAATCGACATTTCATAATATAAAGTCGCGTGGAATGCAATGTATAAAAACGAAATTATAATGTTGTTTCTTGTTGAACAGGCAGCGTGATGCCACCAAATATTTATCGATATTGGGAAGAATTATTTTACTGCTCTTTCTAGCGTAAAATATTTATACTCTCAGATCCTAAACAAGGTATTCAAGTAGGTAAATTACAATTAGAATATCCCTTCTACTTAATGACATTTTAAAACAAAATATCATTTACCAAAGTGGGAATTTAGGGCCTGTGGTAAGTCGCACAATAACTGTAATTAGCGAAGTGCAGCGTCTAGTTACAGATAAGAATTTACTAACACAATGGAAAATGGTAAAAGCCATACACGTGCACTAGGCAACAAAATGTTTGAAAGCGAGACTGACAGGATGTGGATTCACCAAAATTAATTTCCTGCTTCAAACAGCTGGAAAATGAAACTATGCTATTCAATACAAAGATATACATATCAAGAACCAGCGCCTACGAAGTTTTTGTGTAATCTAATTGTTGAAATACTTGCATACTAGAATAATAATGGAAAGCCGCAGGGAAGAGTGGTGTACTTTGAACATGCCATCTTTACAATGTATCCCTTTGAAAAGGAAACTACGAAGCAGGATTATTGACAAGATATACAGTCAATCGACAAAGCATAAATAGATATGGAAACACGGCCGTAGCACCATAGTGAGGCTCTAATAATCGTGATAATATAACGTAGTGGACCGTTATTAATTTATTTTTATCAGTATATCAAATTCGTATCTGACAGCTAGTTAAAAACATGAATGTCGTGTTGCATCACTACACAGCTCAGCAGATAAGACAGCTATACAGACTAGCTGTCTAAGAGCTACCTTTGGACGATCAACTGTTGACAAAAATAAATAATTAACATATTTTAACAATACTTTTGCTTGTTTATAATTGACCAGAAAATTCTAATACCTGATGCAACCACTGCCCTTCAGTTTATTTGTGTAGAATATTTTATTATATTTAAATATGAATAAATACTTTTACACGTGCAAAAATTATTAATCTAGTTGAACACGTACAAAGAAACATTTATAAAGTAAACATCTTTTAATTGACTCAAGGCCTCTTTTTATTAAGAACTAATTTTAAGATATCATTTTCTCTTACTTCATCCTCCTGTCATAACAATCACAACAAATTCTTCACGTCATCCGAGTTTGAAAGTGACATCCATCTTTTTATCTCTCAATGAGAGGGCATTATGATCACATGCCATTAATATAGTTTGAGCAGAACAATGTAACAGTAAATTCTACATCAACTGTGATCAGTGTCAACAGTAGATTAAGTGATAAGCGTTTTACAGCGCTGCTCGTTTTTGAAATTTAAGTTAACAGTTGAAATACTTACCCACGATTTTTATATCATTTTATATCTCATGACTGCATTTCTCGGCCATTTCTTTTGCAATCACAAATTTATAAACCGATTACAAAAGGCAACAAAGTTCATAAAAGCGAGTAATATCGCAATAAAAAGTAGCATAATCTCACGTTTCAAACAATTATGATTTTTAAATCACCAAGAAATAACATTTACATGTTAATTCCTTTTCTCTTTGAATTAGAAAACGTTACTTAGAAACTTAAGAAAATATTATAACTGTTTCTTCGGTTCTTTGAAATGATGGCATATTGTTAGTTGTGAGCAGCAAAATAATGTAGAAATTTCACTATGAAAGCCAAAGAAGACAGCTGAAACATTATGGAAAAGAAAAAGAAGGCTTAACGTTAACAGACTTTGTAGTCGCGATTGTAATACGTTAAACATTACTGATAGAAGAACAACACAATCTACTGTATTAGAATAACATCTTATAACATTAATATATTATGTAAAAATGTTTATTTTTGTTTACTTGTTTCCTCAAATTGCATAATTTTTAAAGTAAAAAAAAGAGAAGTCAGACACCAGCACTAAACTCAGCCATAGGAGCTTTTCTTGTGACCTTGGAACATAATCAAAAACCTTGGTATGAACAACAAGGTATCAGAATTTAGCTGCATAGGCACAATGTATTAGATGACTTCTAAGGATGTAGTGGCTACGCAGACGCATCGAAAGACGGTCACGCTTCAGAGACATGCAGATAAATTCCTTACTAAAATCTAGGACAAGACAGTCATTTGTAATCGTCTAAAGACATCACTGAGTTTAGGGTAGAAAGATGACAGATACCCAAACCCCATTACCAGATGTAGACAATTCCCTCAGGAAACTGTTCAGTTCATTCACACGGTAGACCTTGAAATTGGACGAAATGAAGGTAACTCTGAAGACAGCATATAATCCATCTAAAACGCTATTTACTTTTGATATACAACATCAAAACTCAAGTAAAATCTCCTCATAAAGGTTGTAAAGTGGAAAAATAAAACATAAAGCATTTTGTGTAAACTAAAACAAATAAAATAACTAGAGATTTTAAGCACCTTCCAGACACATAATAGTGCTTGGAGGTCCTCATATCGCACAGCTCAGTTCAAATTCCGTGTTTCAAAACATCTACATCTATTTCAGAAGATAAGTTTATAATGTTTACATTTATGTGAACAGAAATTCAACAAAATTGTCTAACAATAAAGACACTGAGGCTCATCACTGTAGCTTTTGCCATCGAATTAGTAGGCATTTGTGGTTCGGCGGTAATATTTTGGGCTTCTGATGCTAAAATTCAGAACTCGATCCCTGTGGTGGGGAGAACGCATATCTCCATTGTGCAGTTAGACGATTGCGAAAAAACAAATAATTTCTGAATAATGTCAGGCGAACCTAACCAGTAATTTCTATCTCAATTCTTCTGTTTACAAAAAATAAAATAAAGGTTAAATGAGATATGAATGTAAAAAGGAAGACTAAATGACAGATTATAGCTTACCTCAAAGAAGATTAAAATAATGATGAAGCAACTAATTATGAATTATCACTACTTGAACCAGAGAATTATAAAATAATACACTTTATACATTAAACAGTCACCAATTAAACATGTAAGAACCAACATATTCACATCACATACAAAGAGCTATACTATTTATGTATGTTTTCTTTGCTATATCTAATTTGTTTGTTTGTTTTGGAATTTCGCACAAAGCTACTCGAGGGCTATCTGTGCTAGCCGTCCCTTATTTAGCAGTGTAAGACTAGAGGGAAGGCAGCTAGTCATCACCACCCACCGCCAACTCTTGGCGTGGGATTGACCGTAACATTATACACCCCCACGGCTGGGAGGGCGAGCATGTTTAGCGCGACGCGGGCGCGAACCCGCGACCCTCGGATTACGAGCGCACGCCTTAACGCGCTCGGCCATGCCAGGCCCTGCTATATCTAAAACACACAGTAAAAATACTCCAAAACGTAATGCAAAATAATAACTTTGTCTTAGTTTCATAATGAAAAAAAACAAGAAAGATATAAAAAACAACGAATATCGCGCACCTATACTTATTTCCGTGTCTGAACAATAGATTAGGAGTTTATAAAACTATACAGCCAAATTGTAAATGGAAGAAACCAGTTCTTGAGCAAACATTTATTTTAAGCCATCTCCTGGATAAATAAATGGTTTTATCAGTAATGTTTATTGTTAACTGCACTGAAATTGCTTCCTGTAGTCTAACCATGTTAAATTATAACCAACAGGCATATTCTAATAGTGTTGGAAGTGTGGATAACACAAAAAGCTTTACAATAGAACTCATTCTAACAATTTATAAGTGAACGTGTTACGTCTCACATATTTACTGCCGACAAGGCCTTTCATCCAGTGCCAAAGCTTATTAGACAAGCTGAGATATAACAAACATGGTAGTGGTTTTGGCGCTACTTATATCTTTAACTTTCTTGAATATCGAATGCTATGGCGTGAAATACATTAAGTAGGTTTTTCTCTTCTACTTTTCCCATTTATCTTTATCACATTTTTCTAGTAAAGTTCATGCGTAGCGTTATGAAATAATTTCACACAACTACTTTAAATTGCTTTACAAACATTAACAATCTGTATTTAACTGAGCGTGTTTTTCTAAATTTGGGTATATGTGTACAACCTCAATAACTGTCCTCTGTTCCGAATTTAAATTAACGATTATGTTTACAACTAATATAACCTTAGTTGTCATTTTAAAAAGTCTAAAAAAACGTAATATCTATGTAAAAAGCAACTAATAAATATTAACGAATTCACACAGTTACTCATTAGTCAAAATACTCGGCACATGGGGAAGGAAATATTCATATCTTTCAACAACTTTATATTTTCCCAGTATTAATTTTTATTAAGCATTTTGTTAATTTTTATGATAAAACATTCTAATTTAATGTGCTAATAATTTAAAGAGTATGCTATTATAAAATAATAATTACAATAGCTTTTCTCCAGCAATCATACTTTTCCAATCGCTTGTAAAAACTCTGCTCATATATATATATTATCATCAATATTTTCTTCGTGTAAACTTCAGTCATTTTAAATCTAAACACCATACGTGTTGGCTCGGCATGGCCAAGCGATTAAGACACTTCACGTGTCATCCGAGGGTCGCTGCTTCGAATCCCCATCACACCAAACATGCTTACTTTCTCATCCGTGAGGGCGTTATGATGTTACAGTAAGTCCCACTATTCGTTGATAAAAAATAGCCTAAGAGTCGGCGATGGGTGATGATGACCAGCTGCCTTACCTCTTATCTCACACTGCTGAATTAGGACAGCTAGCGCAGATAGCCCATTGTGTAGCTTTGTGCTTAATTCAAAAACAACGCAGATAGCACTCGTGTTGCTTCACACGAAATTCAAAACACACCAAACGATACGTGTTTTATATATCAGCATTTATTAAAATGCAGTAATTTAATAGCAAACAAACACACATTCCAAGGAATATGATTATTTACCATCAGTCTGTGTGGTATATATCTGCAATTCTTATAAAGGTTTCTTTTTATTTTATTAGCTCCACCTTAACGAAGTTGGTACTAGAAATATAGAGTATATTCTCTCTTTCAGATTCATGATGTTATTTTAAAATATAACAGAATTATTACTGCTGTTATTTTGGTTTCATATCTATTGCATTCTGTAATAACACTAAATTACAGTGGAGTATATTAGGATTACAATGAGTGTATTTATTCAAATACATTATTTATTACCTTATGTATTTTTTTAATTATGCAACGGTTTTATTCATTTTACAGGTTATGTGTTTCGAATGTAGAGTATTTACATAATTTTGAAGAAGTTTCTAGTGACTGAATATTTTATCCTTTTTCTTAGTATTGTGCATTAAACGTATATTCATCTATTTGCTGTTCATTTACTACCATACTTGTTATGCATTAGACTCTCTTTAATAGATATGTTTTCTTTGCATTGAGTGCATTGAACATATTTCCTTTTTGTAGATTTTTTGTTTCCATTGCATTAAATATATTCTGTTCTGTAGTTTTAGTTAATTATTACGTAACATAATTATCTTTTCTTTTTTCACGTATTTTGATCATTGAGTCCATAGTATACTTATTTCTTTGATAAATAACTAGACATACTGTTCTTCACATCCATTGCATATTGCTCAAATATATTAAAAGAACAAATACATAATTCAGTATATATTAGTCATAACTAAATATATATATGTAAAACGTATCCGTTCGTCTGCAAGTGTATTTTGTAAGCTTACGAGTGAAGTTTCAAGCAATTCAAACGAAACTCACCTAATTCAAGGAGCTACCGTGCTGCGGACAGACGAAAGCAGGATCACTGTGCCTTGTGATGATGGACGTTCGAGAGTGTGGAGACGCCGAGGAGAACGATTTTCCATCTGTAACATTGTGCAATTCGACGCTTATGGAGGAGGTTCTCTAATGGTCAGGGTAGGCATATGCTTTGGTGGCCACAGAGACATACTCATAGTCGACAAGGGTGCTCTGAACGCACGACGATATAGAGAAGAAATTGTGAGCTCTTTTGCTGGTGTTGTCGGCGATGGGTTCATGCGAACCTACGTGTGTATGGACTTCTTCGTCGAGGAAGGAATAGAGACTTTTGAGTGGCCCGACAGATATCCAAATTTAAATCCGATTGAATATTGTTGGAATATGTTTTCAAGGCGTATTAGTGAATGCCAGCACCCTCCTCAGAATGTACAGGAACTCCGACAAGCCCTGGTAGACGAGTGGGCTGCCATACCCCAAGATAACATCGATAGACTGATTTTAAGTGTGCCAAATAGGTGTCAGGAGTGTGTCACAGCTCGTTGGGGTCACACTAGATATTGAATGTTTCAAACATTTCTTGAATAAACGCATGTAAACTTTCTATAAAGTATTTTTTCATATGGGATATGAGTTTTGGCGATATTGGTCATTTTTACAAATTTCGTTTCTCCATGTTTTACCGTTTATCACACGTTAAGAAATGGATACAGATAGAACTGAAATTAGGCAAATTACCTAAGAAAACAAAAATATTATCACATTTAGAACACTGAGATAAATTATATAACAGAACGTACTTGTTCCTTTAATTTTTATGAGCAGTTTATTTTCACAGATGCATTTACGTTTTACATTTTTACCGTGTGTTTACATATAATACTTTATTTTGGTTTCGGGTTTACATGCTTATAATGCACTGTACACAATTTCTTTAAAACATTCATTTGCTTACAATCAGGTATTTTAATATTTTCTGTAGGTTTATTCATTTGTTGACCAGCATACATATTTTGGTGGAATATATACTTACTTTCTATGCTTTACACTAATATATTTTTAAAATATTATTTACTTACGCTTCAATATATTTATCTCTTTTTCTAAAGCCCATTTTCACATTATACGCTATGTGTACTCCTTGTAATAAGCGTATTGAATTATTATAGACAATAACAATAATGCATTTTGTTTCGGCTTACGTAAAATACAGTGTATTAAACGTTTCTTGAGCAGACACGCTTACCTAATCTACGTGATATTTATTCCTTCTACAAGCTTACTTATTTTTGCAGAATTTTCACACCATTTGTATTTTTTTTAACCAATTATGCACTACAAGATCGAGGGGTTATAAGTTAGATTTTAGGGCTCGATCTTCTCATAGATAACCAATTAGAACAGCTTTGCACTAAAACAAATTCAAAAGTTTTAGTGACAGCACATAAACTTCATCGCTCTTTAACGTATATCTAATTATGATGAAATATTTTGAGGTTTATTTGCTGACTACAATTTATAGTTCTTTATTGTATCAGTATTTATTTATTATTATAATAATATTAGGTCATATTATTCCATACAATTTCTTAAGCAATCATTTCACACAGCGATAACAAGAACTAATGCTCTTAAGATAAGCTAGAATCAACCCAGTGTTCTTATTGTAACTATGGGAAACTTATAGCGTACTTCTCTTTGTGTGAAGAATCAGAAATAGACTTAATCTGAACGTAATTTTGCTCTAAGGCAGTTACTGTCAATAGTAATTAGAGATGTTTTATTTGTTCTAGTAGCTGCCCACTTACTTTTCTGTGAGTTAAGTATGTTTTAGTGCACATAACACATACTGGGCGTGGGCTAAGTTTCGAGTTCTGGATAACGAATCTGAGAGTGTATGATTTGTGTCCATTGCTGCAAAACTACGCTTCGCACTTTGAGGTTACAATTACATTATAACACTGAATTTACTGTTTCCTCGAGTCTATCAGTTCAAAATTAGGGACGCCTGATATAGATATCCCTTTTGAAAATATTCGAAGCAAACAAGCATAACATATAAACTACTACTATATAAGAAACGTAATCAGAACTATAGTTAAATGACGCAGTTCTGTAGAAGCTATGGTCTAAATTTATAGTTCTAACTTTCTAATGTTCATTTAATATATATTCTTGCCTCCTCGATGGCATAGCGGTATGTTTGCGAACTTATAACACTAAAAAAAAACGCGTTTCGATACCCATTGTGAAGATTAGTGATTAATATGAACCGAGAAATACTCTTCTTTTCTACTTATTTATTTTTCTGTTCAATAGTTTACATGCTATATGTATCGTTTCTACTAAACGTTAAGGCCTAATATAGCCAGGTGGTTCAGGAGTCAAATCTTATCTTCGTCGGATGGTCGCAGGTTCGATTCCTTATCAAACCAAAAATACTCGCTCTTTCAGCTGTGGGAGTGTTATAATATGACGGTCAATCCCATTATTCGTTGGTTAAAGAGTAGCCTAAGAGTCGGCTGTTGGCGGTGGTGGTGACTAATTTCCTTCCCTCTTGTTTTACACTGCTAAATTACGAACGGCTAGCACGAATAGCCCTCGTGTATCTTTGCACGGAATTCAAAACAAACAAACTAACTGTTAACTATATGAAAGCGAATACATGTAAAGATGGTTATAGGTTAACAACTGAGACTACTCTGAAATTATCTAAGCAATAAAGATAATTTTTCACGTTTGTAAACACGTAGTTAAGAAATATACAACTTTGCAAAACGTTACTTTTAATGGCAAAGAAGAATTTTATTAAGTATTTCAAACAAATTAGAAACACAATTTTAAATATTAGTGGAATGTGGTATCATTATAACAAGCTATAATTTTAAGAAAATATGTTATAAATTACCATCATGTGATTTCTGCCACATTTGTATTTGATTTACTTGTATATAGAAAACACAAAGTACACCGTACTAAGTGACGAGATTTTAATGTTTCCATGTTATTGCATAAATGTTAAAATGCCTTTGTCTAATGATTGTATTTTCTCATATTTGATGCTCAGAAAGGCTATCCGATGAAGTGACAACATAATCAATGCAACTTTTACTTTATAAGACATTAATTGGAAAGCTAGATAATTTCGTTACCGTTTTTGTACTAATATTAGTCTTTTAGACAAAATCAACTCTAAACTAAATATACTCCTAAAAAGTTTAACACATTTGAATTTTAAAGAACACAGATTGGTTGGCTGGTTGTTTTGAATTTCGTGCAAAGCTTCTCGAGGACTATCTGCGCTAGCCGTCCCTAATTTAGCACTATAAGACTAGTCATCACTACCCACCGCCAACTCTTGAGCTACTCTATTACCAACGAATAGTGGGATTGACCATAATATTATAATGTCCCCACGGCTGAAAGGGAAATCATGTTTGGTACGACGGTAATTCAAACCCGCAACCCTTGGATTACGAGTCGAGTGCCTTAACCACCTGGCTGTACCGGGCCTAAAGAACAGAGAAAAGCATTTCCTCAAAAATGAATTAATTCAAGTTTTACGATATTAGAAGTCATTCCTTAAAACTAAATATAGTAGTTTTTCATTGTATAGCTCAAAATCATTAGATTACATAAAGAAATATGTAAACAAATATTTTCTGAAACAAAAATTAAAAGCCACTATATAATGTTTTCACGACTTTTGTTACGCTAGTTTAAATGGTTGAAGGTTGTTATAAATGTGTTCGTATGTGTGTTTCTTACTCTTTCGTGACTACAGTTCTAGTTCATTCTTCGCTACTAAGAAATATTTTGCACCCATTCCCTCTTGAGTTGACGTGTTGTTTTAGAAAGGAAACACGTTTCAATTTCCAGAGAAGCTTTTAAACCGTGAAAACACTTCTATTTTTCTAGAAAGCTTAAAGCAGTATATAGGTATCTTATGTACGCAGTTTGATAAAGTGTAAAATAAAGAACACAATAGTTCAAGTGTCAAAAGCCTGAGATGAAACTCCTACCTTTTAAATCTGTTGTTTTTTAGAGTAAAATGATAGAATGAGTGTACAGAATAAAAGTTTTGCTCTCAATTATTGGTTGTTTGCATAATAAATCAAAACTTCATGGAAGATCTCAATGTGTTACCTTCTTCAACTTTTTTTTGCGATGTTACCATAATAATATTCAACAATTAATATTAAAAATAAGGTAACATTGAATGCATGTTATTGTAATAAGTACTCTTTCAGAAAAAGAAAAAGAATTATAAAGTATTTTAGCAAGCAATTTGTTTTCAGTTTTTGTTTGAAATTATTTAAATCACCGAACATTCGATAGAATGCATTTCTTAAAACGAATCTAATAACGGCGCCTTTCTTATGATTTAAACACTAAATTTAATGATAAAAAATCATTTATTCTTAACCCATTAATGTTTATTTAATTCTTAATGTGTAATGAAGTTCATTTAGGTTTATTCTTGTATTAAGTTTCAAATGAGGCTACTCCTGAATTCAAAGTTAAACTATTAGTGTAATGTTAAATTTGAAATAAAAGAAACATTAGACGAGTAATCGTTAATACTCTGCTTGTAATTAAAACTTACCTTTAACATTGTAAACTATGTTCTAGAAACTAAACATTGATGCTATAGCAATTGATATCATCAATAATCAGCTGTGAAATAGTTAGCTTATGACAATATGTAATTAAAGTACGTAACAGGCTCAGAATATATCAATAAATGTGGATTCGAGTTTTAACATTTTGTATTGGTATTAACTTATATACAATGTATTAAATAATACGTCACACAATATTTCTTCAATTTAATTGAAAATAATTTATTCTAAGTCAAGTCTCTCTGCAATGCAAGTTAACTACATTCACCTACACTATCTGTCATTATTCGAGCTTTCCGAATGATTCGATGACTATTTACGTAAAAATATAAGTTTTATAGAGAATGATATCAGTATATAATAACTAACCCAAATGAGAAAATATGTTATAGTTTAGGGTATTTACTATATTTATTTATTGATAACCTCAACTGCAGATTTGTTTGTTTTTTGTTTTTTTCGTAAGCTACGAGTAAGCGAATTTTACCTCGCAGTCTGGTATAAGTCCATTTAAAAATACTGGTTTAAATTTATTTTTGTCAGGCTTTGGTTGAGTGATAAATTAGAGAGAAAATTTACAGGTAAAAAATGTAGTTTGTTGGATCCATAAATATTGTTGTGTTTGAACTGACATTGTGTATAATGCTGCGAAAAAATAAAATCTGCGAATAAGTTGAACGTAGCACAAAAATCACAGGGACTTTTTCTTATAGGATGCAAAGCTTAAGGCATTCTTATATAGTATCAAAGACCATCAGTGATACATGCACATAGCATTAAAAAATTTTGAACCATCATATATTTTTTCGGTTACTAAGACTTTTTTCCATTCAGTTTGAAATATTTTCTTCCCGGAGATATCCAGAAGTTTTTATGTTTACATGAATTATTAAATATTGCTATGTATTATACTCCAACACCTTTCTTTAATGTGTTTAATAGCCCAACATGTTCATATTAGAACAGATTTGCTGCACAAGATTTAAGTAATGATTAAGAATGATTGAAAGTTGTTAGACAATGTTAATCAAAATGTTAACTGATATTGCATTAAACTTTAAAAACTGAATTAAACTAAATTGAATGACTGTATAACGCAAACGTATATTTTCCTGTGATTTATGTTCTTTTCACATAGTAAACGTATTTCCTTCCAGCAATTAAAAGACATTTGATACCCAGTTTTATCAATGTCTGTTGACAAAATATCAATCAACTGACTGCTAGTAATTAAAACTTACCTTTAACAATAAAAAGTAATTACATTTATAAACGAAATGAATAAAACATCAAATGTGGAAAAGATGTAAAATTTATGAAAGTGGTTTTATCAATTTAAGGGACAGACGTTTTATAACAAAGGATTAGAAAACGTAATGACATATAAGAAACACTAGGAAAATTGATAGTACATATGTTAATTTACATAAATTAATTAAGGACACATTACTTCCATGAATTTCATTCTGGTACATTTTAGGTGTGAAAGTACCGCACGGAAACCATTACATCATAATAGCACTGTGTTTCTAACCAGCAATACTGTAGAAATTATCATCACGTTACTATAATATTTTTTTCTATAAGAACTGTAAATCTTCCTTTATTACAAGCTACGCTAATCTTACCAGTGATTGTAAATTTACTGGCGGTGAAAAATATTTATTTTTGGTGAAATTGATAAGTACATCCGGGTTGAAAGATCAAAAGGAGATGCGGATAGATTAAAGATAAAAATATTTCCGGCTGAGATGATTATTGGATTCGAACTAGAAAACTAAAAATGCTAATTAAAACAAAACAAAAATAGTGAAATGATGAAAGTAATACGAATAAACGTTTTTCTAAAAGTACAAAACTTGTGTAAAGTTTGCCTGATGATTCCGAATTGTGCTTGTTTTCTTAGAACAAAGGAACATTGGATACACCGAGGGAAATCCAACCACTGATATTAGCATTGTAAAGTTGAATACTTAACGCCGTGCCGTTGGAGGATGATTTTGAATTTTCTACGAACATGAATTGTTTTTAGTGTTCAAGCCTCAATGATATTAGTGACTTATCGATAGTGCTTAAAGATATTGTCTTCTTCACACGTGTGAATATTACGCGTCCTAATTTATCTAGTTTTAAATTTTCATATTTCACGACTGTATAACGAATAAGAAAGTACATAAGCCATGTCTTTCCAAAAACTTAATGTATAACCAATTTAAAATCCCCTATGTTTGTTAAGTTGAAAAAGGAGAAAAACAACACTAAACAAATTGTTTGTTTGTTTTGAATTTCTCGCAGCTACTCGAGTGCTATCTGTGCTAGCCGTCCCTAATTTAGGAGTGTAAGACTAGAAGGAAGACAGCTAGTCATCACTACCAACCGCCAACTTTTTGACTACTCTTTTACTAACGAATAGAGAGATTGACCGTCATATAATAACGTCTCTATGGTGAAAAAGACGAGCATGTTTGGTGCGATGGGGATGCGAGCCCGCGACCTTCAGATTAGAAATCGCACTCCTTAACCCACCTAGCCAAACCGGGCCCAAAACAAATTGATAGCTGTTGGAATGAATGAAATTCTTAATTTTTGTTGTTTTTGTTAAATTAGTTGTCTTTTGGTAGTTTATACTTAAAATTTTATTAACAATAATCACATCCGTGAAGAAATTTTGCAAAAATAATTAATTTCTAAATTATTAAATTATCATGCCTGTGTAAGAAGCGACCTCATAGAAGCAAAAGATAAAAACTATTTTAAAAATATTGCAGTAGAGTATAAATACTTCGCATCTCATAAAACTTTATGAAACATGATAGTGTGACTGTTATAATAAATCATAGTAAGTTACTGGAGGTTTTTTCCTACCTTTTTCTTCCAGTACAATTTATGACTTCAGTATTTCTTTTATTTAAGGAAATATTGTCTTTTTACCTAATTATTGCACTTAATGTGTCTAATCAATAGAAAAATTGTATTAAATTTTAAATAAATTTAATATTATCTTAAACCTTAAATAGGAATTATTTATAAAAAATGTGTAGTGGCTTATCTTTACTTTTAATGTTTGAAATTAATAGTTGTACATAAAATTTGCTGAGGGGGTTAAGAATGCTCGCAATAACTGAATTACTAAATCATTTGATAAGACTAATATCTAGACGTCATAAGCACATGGCCTTATCATACTTGTTAAGGCACATCTACGTTTTCATTATGATAAAACTTCCACTTTTTGATCAGGAATAAAGCTTCACGTGCACGTTCGCGTGTCTTGTCACCAGTTTCACGTGGAAACACATGTTTCAAATCAGTACGTAGAGGTAAATGCTAGACAACAGCACCTGTCGAATTTGCTATTCATACAAACTACATGTGAGGTCTTAAATAAACATCTATATATGCTACTCAGAAAGATTCAGCAACACATATTAAAATTGAATCTCATTACCTAGTATCTTTGTTTGTTGCTTGTTTTCATTGAACAATATTCATTTAGAGTTGCCCCCCAGTGACTCAGCGGTATGTCTGCGGACTTACACGCTAAAATCCGGGTTTTGATACCCGTGGTGGGCAGAGCACAGATAGCCCATTGTGTAGCTTTGTGCTTAATTCAAAACAACAACAACATTTAGAGTTTATAAGTTTTCGTTTCTCCAAAAATATGCTGCACCTGCTTATTAGCATAATTAATCAATTTTAGAAATACCCGAATGACGCAATAAACTGTATTTTAAGAAAGCCATTTGACAATCAGTACGGTGTCTGAACAGACTTTCTTGGTAATAAATAGACTAACAAAATTTAAACTGATAATACAGCTTAAAATGAAACATAATTTTTTAACGTTTTAAAACTGTACAATGCTCACAAAATAGTATATATATATTATTAAAATAAAACGCAAACACGAAAACCTATCAGTCAAATTTAATGTTTTAGGATACATTGGTGGTTGATTTTGTTTCAGAAGCACAACAGTAAAAGAAACGCATAAATTAAATGATATATTTAGAGTAGAGTTTTTGATGTACATTCAACTTGAAAATAAATTATAAAACATTATCAACACTTCAAAATAATTTGTTTAATAGGTAACTAAGATTAAGTATTTACACTCAACTCTTTAATACAGTTTTGAACACGTAAACCTCACCAATTTTATTATGAAAAGTATTTGACTTCTCAACGTGTTTGAGAGTTTTGAAAATTTGTGTGGCGCTAAAAGTATTATACCATCAGTTTTTAACGTCCTATGTTTGACAGGAGAGTAGACTAATGTATAACTACAACCCACGAAACGATAAAAACAAAATTGGAATTTCAGATATTTTACACGTAAAAATGTGAAATGTTTTTAAATAATATTATTTACGTTATAATATTAGTTTTTATGCAAATCAAATATTAAATTATTTCACGTGTGATTTGAACTACAAATAACTAGCCATTTAGTCTATACTCAAAAATTAATACATGACAGAAATGGCTTTACATGTCTACAGCTCATTATATTTCCCTTCGTTTATTATAATCAATAAGAGCGGTAATCGCTTAAAAGTGACGTTTCATGTTTAATGTCAGTCTTGATATATTCGATCATTTTTCTTAAAAAGCTGTTTTAAGTGCAACTTTGTTCTCCGGCAAGGCTTAACGGAATGCGATACGTATCTCAAGATAATTCTATACATGTCCATTATATACAATTTGGTGAGCGTTAAGGCCACTACATTTGATAAATCTTGTCACCTTGAAGGAATCTATCCACCATTTTATCTCGTAGGCTAGGACGTTTTCATCCATTAGCTTAACATAAGGGTTAATTGTAACGAGCATATAAGATAAGATGGTAGAATATCGACCCTCTTATTTCTAACATTAATTATGCTATCCTGTAGGAGGAAGATACATTTACCTATGTTTATTTCTGTTTGTGCAAATCATCTATATATTGTATTCCAGATTTTTTCCATATTATTTTATCTTTATCAAGTGATAACAGTGAATAAAAACCTTGTAACCCAAACCCTTTAAAGGCTAAAGACATCAAATTGCGTTTAGGTGTTATAGAGCGTTTATTCATTTCTATCAAGACTTCTTGATCCTACATGTTTTTCTAACATCATAAATAATCGAGCTCCCCAGTTGCTCAGCGGTATGTCTGCGGACTTACACGCTAAAATCCGGGTTTCGATACCCGTGGTGGGCAGAGCACAGATAGCCCATTGTGTAGCTTTGTGCTTAATTCCAAAAAAAAAAAAAAATCGTAGAGTGACCTGAAGAAACGATATTGTTCTTCATCTACTAACTTGTTCTTGACGTTTTTACAGGTGATTATTGTTGTGTTGTTTTTGCCTAGGACGAAAAGCACTTCACTGGGTGTCTGCTACATCGACCGGCCTTGTGAAATATCTTTGTAATCGTCTGTACAATGGCACGGAGTTCAGTTTCGGTTACGAACATCTAGTTCAGTCTTATAACAGGCAGTCTACCGTTGTGTCGAGTCAGAAACAACAGATAGCGTAATCTGCTTGTGTCCATAATAATGATTTTTCTTTTTCACCCATCCAAGTAACAGTATCACTGGATTGTAAAGTGCTGTGAGATATTTGTTTCGAATTTTCATGAACCTGTTATGATTGGCTAGTCTCAGTTCGCTTAAAACACCAAAAATATTTTCTTTATGGTGTAACAGTGAATCATTAACAATATGAAGCACCTTAAACTCATTGTCATGTTTCAAATTGTGTAAGACCACTATATATGTGTAGTTGATTAGCCCATCTTTGCATTTATTCTCAAATGACTGATCATCAATCGCCTAATTTGCATATTAATCAATTGAAATGGATGATTGAAATTATTTTATTATTCCAGTTTCTCTCATTTATCATATAATAAATGATATGTTGTGCTATTTAATGATGTTAAGTGTCTGTATATATTAGGAAGACCGAGTGTGGTGCAGTGGTTAGCATACTGTACTATGGATTTCCAAGTTTAATACTCGCGTCTCTTAACCACCAGTTTAATTATATGAATCATAAACACAGCGTTTCTCAAACTACTATGATTATAAAAAGTAAGTAACTGAAACAAAAGACAATGTTATAAATAGTGCACTGTTAACGCCTTAACATTTATTTAAAATGTCATGAGGGATATAAAAAATAAACCGCTAAAATGTTACAAAATATGAAGACTAGTGTAATCGTTTGATAAATACACATATTTTTTATTTTAGTTTAAAGAAAAAACAAATTAAAATCAATAAACACGGCCACTCTAGCATACAGAAATGAAATTGTTAAAAGATGCTCTATGCACTTCAATTTTAAATTATGTTAGATTTTATAGCGTTAATAATGTTGAAGGAGAAGAATACTCAAATCATTCACTGAAGGTTAAAGACACCTTATTGTCGTGCGTTAATAAATTATCTTATTATTTTTAT
Source organism: Carcinoscorpius rotundicauda (assembly GCA_011833715.1). Lineage (NCBI taxonomy): Eukaryota > Metazoa > Arthropoda > Merostomata > Xiphosura > Limulidae > Carcinoscorpius > Carcinoscorpius rotundicauda. The sequence goes on along the minus strand of CM022396.1, from coordinate 35,756,135 downwards.
TTGGTATTATAGGTAAAGCATATTCATTTGGTCACTGAGTGAATTCAAATATTACGTCATTAAAAGCTCTTTTTCATATATTTCTTTTAATATTTAAAAAAATCATTAAATCTGAATCCAATTCAAAACTTAACTCCGTGAAAAAACCTTTACAGGTTAAGAAATGAAAATTTTTAAATTTTTGCATTAAACCATAGCATTTATTGCAATTCAACAATTGAAAAGAATGCCTACAAAAATACATTTGTAACTTCCACAATATTTGTCTTAGATACAGCTTGTTCACGTTTATTAAAGTACAATTTATCATAGATACTATAAATATTTTGTAACCGTTTACTTGAATTTTTAGGTAAAAAATCTAAAGTTTAACGAATATTGTACGAATTGATTTGAAGAGCATGATAGCGATTTTAAACATATTTTTAGCTTGTATATTACCAAATCTTAATCTCTTTGAGCATTTTTTACATGAACTTGAATGTCACATTTTCCAACAGAACAATCTACTGAAAAATACTTTATTTAGAACCTACTGGAGTGAACACAACTTTGAATCTTGTTTATTTTGAAGATGATAGATTTTCCAAAGAAATAGTAAATTGAGTTCGTAAGAAACTAGACAGCCAGCGTCCATACAGAAACCTAAATTTAAACTAGCTTGTTCGTGTTTTAGCTTTATTTTATTATCACTTACCGATTGCTAATTAACTTGAAATTATTGTTTAATTCTTTTAGGAACTTATATATAAACCGACATTTGTTTATAAGACTTGTATATGTTTGTGTTCGAGTACCCTAAATCTGACTTTTAGCATTCAGCAACTCTTTATAATTGCTTTGAAATTGTATTCTCTTTAGGCATAAGTCTTATTTTAAGTTTTAACTTGATATCTAACAAACTTCCAAACATTTAAAAATGTAAGAATGTTTCTTGCTAACGTCAATTCTTGAGCAGAAAAGGTGAATCATTTCAAATTTTAAGATAGTGACTTTTATAATTTCTTAGACATGTTCCAGTATTTTACATCTTTAACTTCCGTTATGTTGATTTTTATTACAAACAAAGAAAGAACGTGACTTTAAAGTAAATGATATAAAGATTAATGCAAGAGAAAGAAAGAGCGTAATATGTTGGTATTGATTTTATATTTTTGAAAAATTGAAGACATCTGTAATTTCTGTTGACGATATTTCTTTATGTCATCTATTTACAAAATAATTTCACGCGAACTGTCGAAAAAAGGGATATGGGATATCTGAACGAAAATTTCTTAGAAAAAGATTCTCTTTAGGTATGCCCGTCATGGCCATATAGTTAGGGCGCTCGAATCCCTGTCACTTCAAGAATGCTTACCCTATCAGCTGTGAGGGCGTTATATTGTGACAGTCATTCAAACTACTTTTTAGCAATATAGTGGCTCAAGAGGTGCTCTCTAATATTTTACGGGAAAATTAAGGAGGGCTGGCGCAGATAGCCTTAGTGTATCTTTGCGCGATATTTATACTTTTAGTAATAATTTTTGACTTTATACTATAAACACTAGATCTTGCCAGCACAATTTTATAAGTACATCAGGTTTCATTTCATCTTTTTTTTTATCGGGACTTAGGTCAAAAGACCGAGGAGGATCAGGTTTAATGACCTCTTCTTCCCTCATGTAAGTTGTTGCACGGCTCCTGATGAATGAATTTGATAAATGCCACATGAGGGCTAGAGTAAACTGCACTTTCTATGGCCCCACTCAGAGCAATATCCATGTATAATTTTCAGAAACATTATTGTGCTCAGTTATACACTCTTATTAAATTCTGGTATGGAGTGTTTTGAATTTTGCGCAAAGCTACTAGAGAACTAGCTATCTGCGCCTACTTTTCCTACTTTCTCAGTGAAAGACTAGACGGAAGGAAGCTAGTCATCACTACCAAACAACAATTCTTGAACTACTCCTTTACCAACTAGTAGTGGGATTGCTCATAACCTTATAGCGCTCCCACGGTTAAAAGGGCGAGCATGTTTAGTGGAACGGAAATTAAAACTCACAACCTCATTTTGTTATTCAAGCGTCCAAACCACCAGATACGGAGAATATTAAAGAGAACTACGGTCATCCCTTATATCATCTCTATATTTTAACTATTAGAAAGATTGATATAAGTTTTTCACGTCCATTACAAATTGAATAACACATTGGTTATTGGTATTTCTCAGCGGTAAACAATGACACCAACAAATTTTTACATTATGATGAGAATGTAATTGCCTATCATACCCTTGAATGTTTTCTTTAGTGAAATCACGAACAAAAGCAGTTCTTGATTCTTACTTGGTGAAATCATGACCAGAAGAAGTCCCCGATTTTACTTAGTAAAATAACGGTTAATTTACACTATATTTTATTTTTAATCAGATAAATTACAATAAACCCTTTTCCCCAATTATTAGTTTATCTAGATCTTGATTATTAGACTCCTGAATTCCCTACCATAAAATTATCATTAGTCATAGGTCTTACCGATTCCTGTTATATAACTCCTACATTTGAAATTCTTATAAGATGCTAGTGTAAGATAAAATTAGTCGGAAACACACGTTAAAGAAGTATTGTTATGTACTTAGGTATTACACAATGTATAAGATATTATTCATTATTAAATAGCTAAGATGTTAATGCTCTGTCAAAAAAAGTTATTTTTGCTTAGTTATAGTGTATAATTGAGTAGTTTAAGATAATTTATTTTATCTTTATAAAAGTAAATGCTTATGTAGAGAAAAACAAAAATAATATTTATTATTTAAATAAAAAATACAATATTAATTTGTTACACAAGCTGATAAACAATTCGGAAATGCATTAAGGCAACATGTCACGTAATGATTATTGTGTAAATTTTAGTTTTTCAGCCAAAAATTAATAAAACACAATGTATAACTTCACAATCACTACAAAATATTTTAGATTCAAGAGATTCGATGAACTCATACATACGTACTATAAGTGTAGTGTGAAGTGTTATATTTATTATATCATAATTCTGAGCAATAAACACAAGGTTTTATTATTCTTTTGGCTATACTTGTTATCTCAGATCTCTTAGGCCCGGCAAGACGAGATGATTTGTGCTCTCGTCTGGCAGTCTGTGTTCGAATCTTCGTCCCAGGCGTGAACGTATTATATAATCACTACATATATTACTACAATAATGATGACTAGCTGCCTTTCCTCTAGTCTCACGCTGCTAAATTAGGTACGGCTAGCGCAGATAGTTCTCGTATAATTTTGCACGAAATTCAACACAAACTGAACGAGATAAATTTCTTTATTACTTGCATTCTCAGAGTCCCTACTGAAGTACTAATATAGTATTTGTATATATGATGTGTGCGTGTGTAAAAATATCATTTAATGTTTCTGGAACATAAACTAAATAGATTTGGAAGTTCAAATTATTTCTTTATTTTTGACATCTGCAGTAGTTGTATCTGCCTTTGAAATGATAAACTAAAAGAAAATTTGGAACCTTTGAACTATAATAACCGAATAATTGACTTGTGGGCTCTTTTTTTTATATCGCACCCACGGCCCAAAGTGCAGGAACTTAATTTGCGAGAATAAGACGTGAATCACGGACCCTCGAATTCACTATCAGGAATCCATGCAGTAGACCAGACTCAATCCGTCATCAATAAATAGAATAAACCTATCTTTTAATACACATTTATATAGAAAACAAAATGCATTGTGTACAACACAGGAAACAACGGCTGACTCGTTGTATTTTATTAAATTAATGCAGTATATTTAATAAGTTTCAAACTAATATGAATCGAATTTTGTAATCGGAAATTTGCATTACTATTAGTATCGTTCATTGTTTTATTGTGCATAATTTACTGGAAACACTTTATAAACTTACTGAGGATCAATTAATTAGTTCTCACAATAAAAATTATTCAAGTACATCAGGAAACTTCTAATTATTGACATTTCTATCTTTATTTATGAAATTATCACATCATGATAGCTTTTGCTCGTATTTCCCCACTGAGTACGAGATGCTTGGAGATGTATAGCTTTAATTAAACTCGAGTATTTTTCTTTGTCCTTTCATACACTGACAGGTGGTACTTTCTTGCGAGTTGGTTATAATGACTGATGAAAAACAAGCTAGGGAATAAACTATAATGACGTTTTCAGAACAAAATAACCCTCCTCTACCATGGTATTGTTTGCTTTAGTTATTGTTGATAGTTATCATAATACAGATAGGAGGAGGCTCTAGTTTGTTTTGGTTTTCTATATCAGATTTATAATATCTGAGTATAAAAATAATTTTATTATGCTTTCATCATTTGTATTTTGATGACATGTATTATAGAACACTCTACTTTGGATTAAAGTTGAATATGAGGGTTTCAAGTGAAATTGAGGTATTTTATTATCAGTTTTATACTTATACTTTTAAAGCTTTAATATTACGCACAAAACTAGTTCTTTGTCCTATTTCTTATGTTAATGTTGTATATATCATGATGGTAATATTTTACAAAACCTTTCACTAACGATTATTATTGCTGGAGACTAAATAATTTTCATTTAAAATCTGTACATACAATCATAGTCTGATTAAACTGGTTGTTCTGCAATTTGAGTTATAGACACTCATTGAAAAATAATGATCACCCATAATTTAACGTTATTGATTAGTGCTGTTTATATAAGTTGATTTTACTGGCTAAATTCCAATAATTATGAACCAAGTGTCTAGTTCTGGAATGGTATAATGTAGTTTATTTGCCAAACTAAACAAAATTTTTATGGGAATATTTTTTCACACGTTCTGAAGTGTACGAACACTTTATGCCCCTCCTATGTTTGGTTATTTGTTTATAAACAGTTTATTTGTCATTCAATTTACATACAAATGTATGTAGATGTGTGTTAGTACAATATTTATAATATATCATATTTCATACTTTCATTATCCTAATCGTGATACTTTTAAAGTTATGAGCAAAAAACGACTCGGGACGCAGGTGTACAAACACTTTCTGTCATAACTGTAGATATGTTTTGGAGTATTCTGACAAAAATATTAAATACAAACAAAATATTTCATCACAAAAAGCGTTTTTATAAATAATATTTACAGTTTCACTTAATTTACCCTGCTCCTTATGCAATTATGTATTCATTTACGTGTGACTTCTACGTATTATAGCTAAAGTTTAGGTAGAATAATTATTATCACAATCAAAGGGTGCGTAATAAATACTGAAAGTTTTATTCTAAGTGCCTGAAGTGATATCAAACCTGAATCACTTTGACAGTATGCCACCACAACATTATTGATATCCATAAATGGTTTTAACATATTAAACATTTTATTTAATTCATTTATTGAAATAGTAGACGGTATATCTACTGTTATTTATTTCTGTGTATGCCATGTCTCCACTACTGCGTCACGTTTCAGATACTCGCCATCCACGTTTACATTGGTTATCTGGTTGCTGTGTGAAATATGACTTAAGAATGAAATTGGATATTGCTACTTTATTTCTTTTTACATTTTTATAAGCAGACACTTTAAATTTGCTATGAATGAAATAAATCATATTTTCATTCCGACATCATGGCCGGTCTTGTACAATTTCTTTGTAATGGCGTGCTGAAATTTTCGACCATCTCTATATAGCTGATGAGGCTCGTCATCCAGGTGTCCGACCAACTGCGTCTTATTAAGAGATTCTGTGATACAAATGAATACTTAATTATTCGTGTAGCCAATACGCCAGCAACATACTGCAAATGGCCGGGTCCATTTGGCTGCTAGCTGTTCACACAAAATGAAACGTATAGACCTTATAAGTTTTGTAATTCGCTTCAAATTGAAATCTAAATAAAACTTATTGTGTGTATGTGTGTGTTTTCTTATAGCAAAGTCACATCGGGCTATCTGCTGAGCCCGCCGGGGGGATTGAACCCAGGTGGTTAGCGTTGAAAATCCGTAGAGATACTGGGAAAAACTTATTATATATCATAATCTTAATGAACAAGCATTTATATTCCATGTAACTTAACTGATCATAAAATGCTTGATTTCCTGTACAACAAATTTTAATGTCAGTAAAAAGCGAAGTCTTGGTGTGCGTGAGGACTGTAAATCCAACGGCTGGCTATGTTGTAACAAAAAATCGTTGTATTTTGTACTAAACTCAACGTCAGCTCTTTCAGTATGATAACAGTGAAATGGATTTTGTAATGTGGATAGAATAAGGGATTTAATGTAAGTATATGGTCAACTTCTTAACAGAAATACGATTTATATTTTTTCTTCACTCTTCTGTTGTTGTTTTGAATTAAGCACAAAGCTACACAATGGGCTATCTGTGCTCTGCCCACCACGGGTATCGAAACCCGGATTTTAGCGTGTAAGTCCGCAGACATACCGCTGAGCCACTGGGGGGCTTCAATCTTCTATCTTATCAGTTAGCTAAATTAACAAAAAATAGAACTAACTCTTTTTTTTCAGATTTTAATTAAATCGGTCTTTAAGCCTTTAAACATGTTACTTGTTTATGAAATATATATATGTATATATGCACTGTCACAACAATATAAACATTTTCTCAGAATAAACATAAGCTTATAAAATTATATCTCTGAAACAGAAACACTTGATAATGTAAATAGTACTGATAATTTGAAGCTTCAATAGCATAGCATCATAATATTTTAGACTCAAACGTATTATGTTGTAAAATATTTCAACAAAGTGTACAAGAAATCAATCCCATAGACAGAGTCTCAGAGTTAGAGCCTTATAAGTTCATATTTTTAAAGCTTTGAAACTAGCTTAAATATTTAAACCACGCAAAACTACTAAAAAATATGTACGGTTAGAGAATTTATGTAAACAAATAAACGTGGGTAGCAGTTATTAAAGGGACGTATATATTACAAATGTACAGTTTGAAAAGCGGCATGACCCCTTTTGTATAATATTTTACGCCCTCGTATGCACATAGTTTATACTCTATTCTACCGAGTGATAATTTATGGAATTAATTATGTGTTTACAAATTCTATTGCGCAAAGATATTCCTACCTTATTTAACTCCTTAGTAAACTTTCCATTTGACTTATGATTGTAATTTTGAAAACTATTTAGTGAATAACAGCAGAAAATGGAACTTTCGTTAAGAAACAGTTTTGACGAAATAAAAAATCTAGGAAGTTTCAGTTAGTGGTTACAATTTAGCTTACGTTTAAGCACAAGCTTAAAGTTGGGACAGCATTAATAGATAGTATAAAAACTTTTTCATTAAAAACATTACGAACCAATTCTTGACCATTTGCATTTTGCACTTTCTTCTACTGACTAGAACTTTGTAACTGGCTGGTATCAGGTAAGAAAACTGAGCATTTCAAACATTTTTAAAACGTACGCTGTTGTTCGGAGCTACATTGTATTTGTGAAGTTTGAAGACTTTTAACGCTACAAACCATGTTTCGATACCCGAAGTGAGCGTAGCACAGATATCCCATTATGTAGCTTTGTGATTAGGTAACAACATAAATAAAGACATGCCGAGCATAAGAAACATAATACAGCTATTAAAACAAAAAGGTAGTACCAACAAAATTTTCGACACAAAAGCTTGTAAATTTACAGTACATCGAAGTGAGCGTGTAAAATGGTTATTATTTTGGAATGTTAATCGTTATAATATGCCTAAGAAAGCGTTATAACTTTATAGTATACATACAATACAAACTATTAAAGTTAGTACTCTTTTAGTCGTATAACTTTTTTACTTTATACCAAATATTAGTCAATTATTACGTGAGATAAAATACGCCATAATTTAAGAAATTTTAATTAACACACATATAACTAAAGTAAAATAGAATTTGTATTAAATGATAAGAATAAAACACACATACTTCAAAAGAAAGGTAAGTTATTTTACTAAACGTGTAAAATTGACTTCAAAATATCGCGTAAGCTAGATAGTTCAAGTTTAATTTACGTGTTTATCAAGCTATATTTTTTTGTAATCAAGAAAGTGATTTTTTTAATTGCATGTTACAGTACTTCATGACGAATCAAGATATTTAATGTTACACAATTCAAAGAGGGGTTCAAACGTCAACAAACATAATGAGGCAAAATTATATAGTACAATACTGATATAGGAAATAATTTTGGATTGTCTGAGAAGTTTTCTTATTTGATCTACTGATATCTTTGGGTCATTAATGCTACTCAAATGAAGGTATATAACTGTTATTCCTATAACACATCCACGGCCCTAAATTGCAACAATGGGTTAGAAATTATAAACTTTTGAATTGAGAGTCTTGCAAGGTACCACTAGGTCACTTCAAGTCTTCTTTAAGCACAAATGACAATATAAAAGAAAAATATATTTATTTGTAATTTATATTTGAAAGTGCAATTTTATTCATTTTTAAATCATATACAAATTTGATTTCCTGAACGTTCTTCTTCTGTATGTAAGCACATTATTTGGTTTCATGATTTGACGTCTATTATTGTTTTACTTATGTCAACAAATACAATCCTGTGCACCTTCATCTAAAACAACCTGATTGTTTTTTCAGCTATATCACTGAAGTGTTTTTTTTTGTTTTTTTTTCTTGACGAATAAGTCCGTAAACTTATTGCTGTTCTAACAGTTTGGTTTGTTTTAAATTTCGTTTAAAGCTACACGAGACATATCTACGCTAGCCGTCCTTAATTTAACAATTTAAAACTAAAGTGAAGGCAGATAGTCATCACCACTCACTGCCAACTCTTGAGCTACTCTTTTGCCAACGAAAATTGGATTGACCGTTACGTTATAATGCCAACATGAGAGAGCATGTTTGGTGTGATCCCGCGACCCTCAACTTACAAGTCGAGTACCTTAACCACCTGGTCATGCCGGGCCACAAATAAGATACAATGTATAGAAACAAAAAATCAAAATCGCATAAATACTGTAATGATTCTATTGAATGATGTTATATACAAGAAAAATTAAAATAATACTGAAAACTTTAAGAACCGAGCTCTAAATTTAAGCGAAATTTTGTTATTCTTTGTCTATATGTAAATGCACATGTTTCTTGTTCTTAATATATATAATTAAATTAATTAAATAAACTAGAATTACATATTATCGAAAAAATAAGGCTGAACAAACTAATCATCAGATAATTTGTTTAATAAGAATACTTATAATTAAATAACGAAAAGAAACAATTGATATGATAGCAAATGCTCCATAAACTTTACTCGAAAATATAGCTGTTAGTAACTTTAACACTGGTATTATAAACTATGTTTTTAGGTTACTTTCCTATTATCAGAACAAAACTTAATTAAAACATACAACTTTTACAAGACCACTGTTGTTGAAGTTTTGTCCAGAAATAAAATACTTCTTTAATCGCATGTAGGAAACTTTGAAAATAAAAAAGAATAAAAAGTAGATACTCAGATTAGTTGCAATACTAGTTTTTTTGGAAGCACTGACTGAACATTTCATGGTTAACTTAGTAAAAATGTAAGTTTGGTACACGCCATTTCACCGGCTCTGTGGTCGATTTTCTGTTCATAAGTCTGCTGCGCCATGTTTTGAAAGTTAGGAATGTATTGCGTGTTCTACCTATATTTAGGGACGGTCAACATGAAGATTGGCGCCAAAATGTACAAAAATTTTAAAGTGATAACGAATAGTCTTACATCATTGGTATCTTCATCCACAATGAAAACTCAGTTTGTTTAGAATTATTTTCTGGCTCTAATTTAAAGCTTATGTCAGCAAATTTTAATAACTAGCAATCTATATACAATTTTTTGTCGCAATTTTCATTGGTTTGATTCTTTTGATTTACAGAAGAGTCACAAACTAGCAGGTATGTACCTGTTAGGAAACTTGTTTAGCTAATAGATATAGCATTATAAATATTTTTGTCTTATCACACTTGAAAGGAAGTATACGATTAACTTTTCATTTGTGTAAGCTCTTATGGTTATAGTTTTATTGAATGTAATACTATGTTCGCCATGTATTTTTTCATCAGCCATTTAAATTTCACAATAGAACAATATTAGGTTAAAGTTATTCAGATTTAACAACATATCATATAGAAATACAGCTACAAAGTTATTTGTAAAGTTGGTGAGCTTCAGGCTATTTTTAAATTGAAAACATCGCGGCTGGTACTACAGTTTCCTAATACCTCGGTTTTAAAATTCTAAATAATCCAAAGCATTGGAGATGGTTTATCATGAAATCCTGCAATGTGTTATTATTACCAACAAAGATTTTGTATGCGTTAAAAAATGGCCATGCTTTTGCAGCCCTGCAAATTACAAGTTACAACACTTCTTGGTTTATCACGCAGCATCATTTTGCTTTGAAGACACTATGTTTCTCTGACGTTATATACGTATAGCTAGCTTTTACTTTTATTCAAGAACTTCGGCATTGTATATATAAGTGTAAGTTGTTCAGATATTTTATATTTTTAATCCATCATGTGACTTATTAAAAACAATCCAGTATTCTTGCTTTAGCGAAAAGCTTGAGCGTTTTTAGTATTCGGATTATGGACTCGATCGCCGATTATGATACAGGTGAAATAACCGAATTGCATAACTTTGCGTTAAAAGAAAGAAATATAAGTACAATCCGCTTCAAACTTTGTGCATGATATATAATGTTAGAGCAAAAACAGCAAAAGCATTAAATACTTAATGTCGACAAAACATTTGCTCTAAGAAGTTGCTTGTCCAATTTTGATACCTACATTTGTTGATGCTCAAAACCGTCTAACAAATTTTTTTACTTCTGGTAGTCTGGCAAGTTTTAATGTAACATAATTCAGTACATACCTCTTATCTTATCCTTTAAAACCAAAATTAAGAATTTTGTGAATTCATTTTGTTGCGTAATAATCCATTTGTGCAGAAGAACCTTACAAACTTGTGGAAAGATTAATGGTTTTTCTCAAGGTCATGTGATACGCTTCTCAGACACTTTCCTGAATCTTTAAAAATTTACAAAAAATGAAGATTACACATTTATATTTGTAATCACCATCTCTAAACTAAATAAATAGGACAAACTTATCGTAGCAAAGCTTTCATGTAAGGTTATCTAAATATATTACGTAAATGCTATATTAAGAAATGTCAGTGACTATGATAGAGCCTTTATTATGAACTAGCACTAAAAGATCAAAACAATACATGCAATTTGCATTTTCCTAGTAGCAGAATATATTTATTTAAAAATTCTCGCAGGACGATTGTTATTGGTGATATGTGAGAAATAACGAACTTCTGTCTACATACAAGTAACAAAATTAAAGGTTCGAATATGAATGAATTTTATTAGACGTGTTTTCGTAATGATAGTACCACTGTTTAGTTATATAACATATCACCGTATGCTGCCATTACTGTTTTTCTAATTAATGAACATGCGCATAAGGATTTCATTCAAGATTCACCGCAACCTTTATATAACGCTACCATTTTTCCTCCAGGCATAGAGCCAATAAAACCGGAAGGATATGATAAAAGCAAATCGCGGTAACAGTAAAGGCCTGTTAGCTTAGTATTTTTAAGTTTCTTATCTTTTTATATCGTCAATGGCTCGTCACGATTGGCGTAAGAATCGTAGCATAAGTTACGTCTCGTATTGTTGTGTTTTTCATTGAAGCTGAGAGTTATTGTTAACTTTGCCCTACTAATGTGAAATTTTTCCCAGCATAGATATTTCTTGTTGCTAGAATAGGAGAAACGCATTTTTTTAACAATTAAAACAACCTAAAATAATACAACTTTGGAACTTTGGGGGTTTACAGACTGTAAATTTTTATTATAAAACAGTAGTAGGAAACTGTAGAATATTCTTCAGTAAATGTTTAATATGCTGACTGAGAAATAGAGCAAAGGTTAATTTATATATATTTTTCATGTTAGAAAATTGAACAAAAGAATGAAGGTAATGTAGTTTTAATGTAATGAAAGATGTGATTAATTTTTGAATCTATACCACTTTGATCATCCTCATAACTTTATATTTCTTTAGTTACATTAATACGATATTTCCATTATTTAATTTTATTTATTTTTAGTCTTTTGTTAATTTAACATGCTTAGTTTCATAATGTGTCTTGCATTTTACCTTAGTATTTCAGCATAAAATGATTTAAGTAGTAATAAAATCTAAAATATTACATGAAACTTTGTAAAGTAACCTAAACAGTAGTGCATAAAGTGAGTTCGTTTCTACTTACAGGATAATATAAAATAAATTGAAAAACAAGCTGTTAAATATCTTCTCACTGTGTGATAAATATGTTTTCTTAAACTAATACAATAAATAGTCTTGGATAATAAATTAATAAAGGAAGATGTGGTCTCATTTTAAGACACAAATCATATCCTACAACGTTTTTACTCTTCATTAACTAAGATTTCTTCGTATTCCATGTTTGAGGGTGATACGAATCGTGTTTTTTGTTTGATATGTTCGAGAAATACATACTTTTTGTCTTATTTTCGAAAAAGGTGCTCAGTTTTTGTTTGTTTAGTATTTTCAAGTACATTCTTTAGTGTTTAATATTACATGTAAAAAGTACTGTCTAGTATACGTTTATTTTGTGTTTTTGAGGAAGTTCCCCACCTTATATATATTTTGCATCTTACTAAGCATTTCTGTTCTAAACATTACTGCATGCACATTTTTAATATACAATAGACATGAATAGTTTCAATTAAGAAGCTTGAATTTTGGGAGCATTAAAGAACATATTCCACTTGACAAAGCTACAAAAGGAAATTATACCATACATAATCGAGGTATCAATATAACATTCCTAAGATAACGTATGAAATGTCTCAGTTTTCGCCTCACTGTCTATCACTTTTAGTAGACAACCTTCCCCATTTCATTTCTTCGTTTATATAAATTAAATATCTACTTTTTCTTTTCTTTTTGTGGAAATACAGTCATGTGAAAAAAATTAGGACACAGTATGAAAACCTGTGTATGTATGTAACAACTTTGGATAATTGGATATTTAATCTCAATTGCAACAATACTAATATAATAAAGTAACATAACTAAACAGAAATAAATAGAACCGAATAAAATACTTTTTAAGATCTTCTGTAAAATGTAATTTGACAAAAATGTATATTCTATACTTTGGTGTGCTCCTGACTGTTGAAGTGAGAGTAAGCACCATGGTGAGAGCAAAAGATCTGACTGAGGCCTTCAGAAAGAAAATTGTAGCAGCTTATGAGTCTGGTAAGGGATTTAAAAAGATCTCAAAAGATTTTGAAATCAGCCATTCCACTGTCTGGAAAATAGTCAACAAGTGGAGGGCTTTCCAAACAATTGCTAACATGCCCAGGTCTGGTCGTCCAAGCAAGTGTACCCCGAGAGCAGACCGCAAGATGTTAAAAGAGGTCTCCAAAAACTCTAAAATATCATTAAGGGACCTACAGCAGACCTTGGCTATAGTTGATGTGAAAGTGCATGCCTTTACGATCAGAAAGAGACTGCACATGTGTAACTTGCATGGGAGGTGTGCAAGGAGGAAACCTTTGCTCTACAAGAGAAACATCAAGGCCATTCTACAGTTTGCCAGAGAGAATGCAGAAAAAGACCAGGACTTTTAGAATAATGTTCTTTGGACAGATGAGACCAAACTTGAATTACTTCGACACCAGAACAGAAGACATGTTTGGCATAAACTAAATACAGCATTCTAAGGAAAGAACGTCATACCAACTGTAAAGCATGGAGGTGGAAGTGTCATGGTTTGGGGCTGTTTTGCTGCAGCAGGACCTGGACGTCTCACAATCATAGAATCCACCATGAATTCTACTGTATATCAGAGGGTTCTTGAGGATCATGTGAGACCATCTGTAAGAAAATTAAGGCTGAAACGGAACTGGACCCTACAACACGACAATGACCCAAAACATACCAGTAAATCCACCAAGGTCTGGCTGAAAACGAAAAATGGAGAGTTCTGGAATGGCCGAGTCAAAGCCCAGATCTTAATCCCGTTGAGATGCTGTGGGGTGACTTGAAATAGGATCTACATGCAAAAAAACCCTTAAAATCTCACAGCTGAAAGAATTCTGCATAAAGGAGTAGGGCAAACTTTCTTCAGACCGATGTCAAGCACTGGTAGATGCTTATAAGAAGCGTCTCACTGCAGTTATTTCAGCCAAAGGGGGTAACACTAGGGGGTAGGATGTCCTAACTTTTTCCTCAGTTCGAATATTCATTTTTGTCGAATTACATTTTACATAATATCTTGAAAATCCTTTTCTTCGGTTTTAATTGTTTAGTTATATTACTTTAATGTCTCAGTGTTGTTGAAACTGAGATAAAATATCCATTTATTCAAACTTGGTACATATATACACAGGCTTTCATAGGGTGTCCTACTTTTTCACATGGCTGTATGTATGTGAAAAATTTACTTTCTTTCTTATCTAACTGTCATTATTTTTAACCGGCATGTTAATATAGATTAACAATCTATCTTTGTTTCTAAGTAATAAGTGTATAAGTAGTATTTATCTGTATTTTTTTCTTTCAATAATATAATTATATGAATTAACTCTTTATTTTTCATTATTACGTGCAAATGAAATATATCGCTTTCTTTTTATTCTTATATTAAACAGTATATAATGTATTATTTGCAACTAAAACTTGTATATACAAAATATCTACTTGTCTATCATTCCTTGTAATGTGAAATCTATGTATTTACGATTCTTTTACAGAAACACACAGTTTAATGCAAATGGTCATCCCACTATGAATAGTATGCTATTAAATAAAAGAAATATAAACTTTTCCTAAGTTACCATATAATTTGTTATTACCCAGTCTCTGGTAGACAAACACTTTAATATATTTTAAATCTATAACGATTAATAATTTTAAGCTTCTTATCTGTCTTATCTTACTTCAGTTTCTTGAATTGATAATAATGTAATAATTTGTAAAGATTCGTCAAAACAAGATACTTTCATCTTAGTTAGAAAACTTTGGATATTTTGTTCAAAATATTTTTATTCCTTTTGAAAATCTCTGTATTGATCTGACATTAAAAATACATCTTTGGAAGGTAAATGACAATATATCGATTGTGTATTTTAAGAAAACAGACAACTTTCACTTTAATGTTCTGTACAGTTAATAAAGCTTTAGAGATTTAAACCAGTAGATCGTATAACTGTAAAAAGAAGAAGGACCAAAAATTTTTAACCACAAACCTGATCTATGTGATTATATCTAATGAAACCAGAATCAAACAAATGTCAGAAATCATTTGTCAATACATTTTTCGTTATAAACATACATTTTAATTTATACTTGACACAAAATAAATATAATTATATAATCAATGTTTTCACGCTTCACAGACATCTTTTCAAAAGAAAATAAATAATATAAACTACAATGACTAAAAACTAGAGTTGTGAAATATCGTTACTGTTTCATGTGTACAGTGTCAAAAAAGTAAATATATCTTAAAGTTTACACGGGTTAAATAAAAAATGTATTGGCAAACTTTATTCGTAATAAATATTAATATGTCTCTTATTTTACAGATAATATATATATTCCGGCAATTTTTTTTTTAAATTTGCACAAAGTTACTGAAGGGCTATCTGTTCTAGCCGTCCCTAATTTAGCAGTGTAAGACGAGACGAGAAGAAAGGCAGCTAGTCATAACCACCCACCGCCAACTCTTGCGCTACTCTTTTACCAACGAATAGTTGGATTGACTGAAACATTATAACGCCCCCACGACTGAAAAGGGGAGCATTTTTGGCGCGACGGGGATGCGAACTCGATACCCTCAGATTACGAATCGTACACCTTAACACGCTTGGCCATGCCGGGCCATTCCAGCAGATGGGAGATTTCAGACACATAGTAGGTAAACAGTGAGAAAGAGAGATAATTCACATGTTTTTTTTATAACATGCAATTGAAAACATAAATTAATTACTACTAAGTATTTATACTTCTAAAACACAGAAAACTATGTGGAATTCTGCGATTTAACCTTTTTTTCTTTAAATTATAAGTAAAATACCTCACTAAACATCAATAGTGTTCCACAGTGACATTTCGAATCTATTTACCAACAATCTTAATTATATTTTTATAAGATTTATAATGATTTGTTCAAACGATCACTTATTAATAAAACCATGCGTAACCATCAATCGTTACATAATGCATTATTTCAACGATCTCTATCGTTTACATGAAACATTAATAATGATATTTAAAAACCACCAAAATATCGACTGATAGTTATATTATAATATATTTTACAAATTACAGATTATATAACACATAAGTTGTGAATTTCATTAATCATCAGTACGCTGAGCGATAGAACAATTCTAAGTTTTAGTGGTAATTTTAATGATATACTCATAATAAAGTTAGAAACGTTCTGAGTGCTGTCGTACTCGATTGGTAATCACCATTTGAGATTTAAAAGTAAACATTTCGGATGTACATCATTGACTCGTTTCAATAGTATGATAGCTTAAATCTTTTTGTAAGCTAAATTATTCAACTTATCAAATCCATAAGTACCTCATTCAGAAAAAAAACAGGTAACTGATGCTAAAACTTTATTTTTAATGTTCCCTTATGCATTTTAATAAATAGCCTGTTGGTGAATATTTCAACTATTTTTACGCCGGAATTTGATCTAGTATGCTACTTCTTTAGCAACCACACCCAAAACTATGCAAGACATAAGAGGTTTAAAGAGATTAGTCTAATGTTTAATCCGTTCGTAATTAGTACAGTACGTATCTTTCTCTCTATATATATAATCTAAGAACAGTAGCAAATACCTGGTTATGAGTTGAGAATGTAGCATTTCATTCATCTTTATTTTACCCTTCTCTTCACCCTAACAGCCATTATAAGTATTGCTGTTCATAAAGAGCTGGCGTGTGGAATTAAGACTTATTTTTTCGCGAATAAATGTTCTGTTTACAAGTACATTTTTATTCGTATTTGCTACCTGTATTTGAAATATTAGTCTGTATAAAATTTTAAAAAAATAATTTTGCAGTATTTCTTCAACAGAATGAAAAGGAGATTGTTATTAAGTACTACAGATTTATGATCATAGAAATGGATGAAGTATAGGCCTAAAGATGAGAAATAAATACAATAGTTATCTAAAAATTGTATGCTCTTTTATGGCATTGTATAACATATCTGTATCTTGTTTATATTTATATTTCTAGTCTGATATTATCTAATGGTTAGAGCATGAAATTGCAATCTGGCCTTAAACATGACCGACTTTTCAGCAGTGGAGGCGAGATAATATGACCGGCAGTACAACTATTCGTTGTTAAACTATATAGTCCAAGGGTTGATTGGGGGTGCTACTTCCCGTGATCGGCAGTTCTAACCTAAGAATGGATGCAGTTAGCCTTAAGAGATTTGCAGTAAACAAACAATTAAACTTATATTCTCTAAAGCACGATGCGTCTATCAGTATTATTTAATACTTCACGGTCAGCCTCATTGAACTCTAGAAACGTACCAAATTAAATAAGTGGAGCGAAAAATTTTGAGTTACAAAGGAGATTTAAATTAAAGAATACATAAGTGACAAAATAAAACACCCAGTTAAAACAAACTTACCAAATTATTTCCTGAGTATACTCCATTTATTATGCTATAGTTTAAATGCCGAAAACTTGCAAATCATTAGAAACTAATAGGCGTAAGATGATATGATGAAAAAAGATGTTAACTGCAAATCACTATTTTTGTTGTTGCCACTCGCTGCCAAAGGGACCGTTTGTTTGGTTTTCTGACTTTTCAGATGAGTTAGACAAAGAGATTCAAAATGTGATTGATATATATGCAGTATAATACTTTAAAAATTGCGGTTTTAACAACGAAAGCTGTGTAGACATTATAAGTAAAAAAAACTTACAATTTGTAATAATCATCATGACAATATGAGTTTTTCTTTATCAAACTTCGACTAAGCCTACTTAAACAGTTCTGAGAACTCAAGTTTTGAGTCTTGCCACACATAATATTAATTACTCTTACAGTGTATTTGGTTCTTTGTTTTTGGAATCTTCATTTGATATTGAGCAGTTTAAAATAAAACGACTCGTCTGTTGTCATCATGCTTCGAACCAGATATGCTTAGAACTGAATTTCTTAACATTATATGAATTTTAGAAAATACTTCAATTAATTCTTTTCCGGAGCTCGTCAAATTGAGTAGGTTGTATTATTCAGAATCTTATTTAGGATGTTTTTTTCTATTTCAGTCGTTTTATGAAACAATAAGTATCAGGGTCACATCACATCATTTTGTCTATTTATGTTAATACCACAATGGAGAAAGATAGATTCTGGATACCATATTATAAGAAGGGGTCATATATTTGTATATTTATAACTGAAAAAAAAAACAGCAAAGTCGTATTTAATGATAAATAGGTATCAGTTATTCCTAAATACATATGTGTAATTCTAAATAATCAACGTAGTAGATCGAACAATCAATATATATTCCTCTGTAATATTGATAAAATATTATATATGTCTAATTATGTTTACCCACAAATATGGTAGTTACATCAAATAGAATGAATGATGTTATTCACTCTTTTTAAGAAGGCATTAAACTTCAAATAACATTTTTCTTAACGTTTCTCAACTTCTTAATACATTATAAAAGTATACTGTAAAAGTGTATATTACAAAAAATATATTTAATTTTAAAATGAAAAAAGAATGACACTGCTATAAAAACACGTTACATTATTATTTGTGATCAGTGTAAATTTATGGGAATAATTAAATTCTCTGTAAGTAGTATTAGAATGAATTTTAAGCTGATGCAAGCCTTTTTTCTCCAGACATATATGGATGTTATGATATTATACATATTTACATGGATATCCGTAGTTTTAGTTTTTTTACTGGTCGTAATGCAACTAATTTACTATTTAAAATTAAATTACGATATATTTCTACTCCACTTCTTTTCCGCTTTATTTGCTATAAAAAAGTTTAGATGCGTCACTCAGTAATTTTTCTATTATTGCGATCATGAAAAGTAAAAAAAAAAAGAATAGAAATGATTACGACGTACTTGCATATCTGAAAACTTCTATTACTGCATCATTTTGAAAGAGAAGACAAATACTTGGGTATTCCTAGCATTATTTGTCACACTACAAATATTCAGGAAAGTTATAAAATTACTTTTATTCGGATAAAAGACAACAATAAATTGTGAAGAGAATGACTTGAATGATCTATATATCAGGTATTGGAATATAGCTACTCTGAAAAATGACTAAATGCTTTATTGTATAATGTGAAAATGTATGCAGAACAAAAGTCGAAACGCGCCAACAAAAATAATTTCAGAAAAATATTAGATTAGTTCATAGTTATGAATGTGATTTCTTCACCTCTCATTTGAAATTTTTTGTGACGTTTATTTCATGATTAGCTGTCTCACCTATATTATTATAAGATACTATTCATCTTATTAGTACAAATAAGATAAGAGGTTAAGCTGTGAAATGTTTATCAGAATACGCAAACTGAGTAAAAATCTGAAAAACAAATCCACTTCATACAGGATGCAGCGTGACATGGCATAAACGAAAATCTGAAACTGATTACTTTAAAATTCATCCAGTATACGGTGAAATGTAGAGATAAAGATACATATAGTGTTTTCATTCCGTGGTATCGTACAATCAAATATTTTCCCTTGTTGTAAGACTAATTTTTACACAAAATGTATTTAGGCAAATGTTGTTTTAATTAAGTAAACATTATTATTTGTGATAATGAAAATACCCACAAATCATGCTTGTTAACATATTCTTCATCCGTTGTAATTCAAGTACTTTCAGTATTAGGTCACAGCTATTCCACGGTGAATAAACGGCATATTTTCTTTTAAAGGCTGTAAATTAGAAGCAATTCACTCATTATTTGCAGAGGCCTGGCATAGCCAGGGGTTTAAGGTACTTGACTTGTAATCCGAGGGTCGCGGATACGAATCCCCGTCACACCAAACATGCTCGTCCTTTCAGCCGTGGGGGCATTATAATGTGACGTTCAATCCCACTATTCGTTGGTAAAAGAGTAGCTCAAGACTTGACGGTGGATGATGTTGTCTACCTTGCCTTTCCTGAAGTCTTGCATTGTTAAATTAGGGACAGCTAGTGCAGATAGCCCTTGTATAGCTTTGCGCGAGCTTCAAAACAAACAAATTATTCGCAGGACTACTATTCCTGCTAGAAATTTAAGGTTTATAAGATATTACTATGAAAACTAAGAAACGACTACGTAAGAGGAATCCAATTGGCAGATAGATGTAAGTGGCAGCTAATAAAGCTAATTTACATTATCAAGCTGGTATTAAGAATTTTCTAATACAGACAATTACCACAGAAAATATATCATAATATTCATATAAAAAAGTTACTGGCTTTTGTCGATCAATAGTAATTATGAAAGATAGGTTTGTTCCAGAAAATATTTAATGTTCTTCAAAATAAAAACAGCATAAATCACGGTGTAATAATCCGATATTGTTATACAAATACGAGCAAACAATGTTGTTCCTTTGCAAATTTTTTTCTTTCATAGGAAATGAAAACTTCTCATACGTTTTACTATTGATTTGAATATTATCTGTTTTTTGATAAACAATGGAATCTCAATAACTCGATTTACTGTATTTTAGTTTTAATCAGTAAACTTCTTTTGCCTTTCAATTTTTGTAAAGTAAAATAATAAATGTTTGTGAATCATCGTAACTGAATAGTTAAAACAATAGCACACAGTTTAAATAGGTGTTTTTTAGAAACTTGAAAAATAACACTTCTTTTCATTACTATTATTAATTAATTTATGAACAGATTATATAAGTTTATCTTCCTTGTATTACTTTTATTAACACAAAATGCCATTAAATATGTCTCTTTTTAAACATTTATTAAACGTTGTTACTCACAATAATCAATAAGTAGTGAAAGGCGGTTCTCGGTTTGGATAGATTCTGAATTTATATGAAATAAAACATCCAATGAAAGATTCACGATATTTGTGTATAGATAATGTTGGATTAAATCTAAAAAATCAATTTGTATCGCCTCATTATGTATAAAACCAGTGTACATGTTTCATGCAACATAGTGAGAACTTCATGAGCTCATAGTTTATATATATTTGTATATTTGAATAACATGTAAATTAAAATACAATAAAACCCGATATTAATGGGAAGCTACAATCGTTAGTTATTAAGGAAATGTAAATTGAACTTAACAATTGTTTAGAAGCCGGTAAAATGTATAGTGAATGAATTGAACTTGTTGATAACCTGTTAATAAACTAAGTAAACGAAGTTACAAATACGTGAAATTTTTCTTGGCTTCTCTTTCTAAATATTTTGGAATTTTATCACTTGATTTATTGATATCGGAGATCCATTCTAAAATACATGTAAATTTATGAAGTATATTTAAGATTACATACTTATGCAGAGTAGCTTTATTCACAGAGATACAAATATAGGTAAAACGTGACCGGATAACATTAACAAAATATTAAGAAAATGGTAAAAAAAGAAATTAAGGTTATAAAGATTTGCTTCATACTATCATACAGTAAAAAGTTCTAGATAGTTACTGCAGAAAGCTACTCATATAATCACTTTTACATTATCGTCGTTTCTGAGATAAGTTAGAAACGCGTGAATTAATTTTACACGTTTCTTTGATACTTCTAGTTTATTCTTTTATCTTTCTACCAATAAATTGTTGTGATTTTATGTAATTTTCAATTTCATTTTGTTACATGTGATACTATATTTGAACGTTGTGCTAGTCTCATGTTTCACTTTTCCTTCTTAAGTTCATCATCTTTATTCTTAACAAGCATTTACTTATTTCAGGGTAAACGTAATACATTTACTGTTTAATACTGGCAATCATTAACACATAAATTTAAAAATGAATTTTATTTTTTCTGGCAACATATTACTTCACTCCTTCGCCTCTTTCGGTTTATTCGATCTCTCTCACATCTCCAGGACTTCTTGGTCCTTTCTTCATTGAACTCCTATATTTTATATTCCTTTATTAAACCCACGCTGAACAGGTTTGATTTGTTTTTTTTAGAATTTTGCACAAAGCTACACGAGAACTAGCTGCTCAAACCGTCCCTAATTTAGCAGTGTAAGATTAGAAGAAGGGTAACTAGTCATCACGACTCACCGCCAACTCCTGGCCACTATTTTACCAACGAGTAGTAGGATTATGGTGCCCCATTACTGAGAGAATAAGGATGTTTTGTGTGATGGGGATTCGAATTTACGACCCTCAGATTACGAGTATAGCGCCCGAACTACCTGTCCATTCGGGGGCATTTCTTTTTTATTTTGAACTTGTTTCCTGCATATCGAATACTAGTATGTCGGCTGAATAAGAAAACTAGCTATTCATCCTAATAATTTTTTTACTGATTGAGAATGGTACAAACCCATAATTTCTTAGAGATTGAGAAAAGGCCGGCCGCATTCATACCTTTCTCAACTCCAAATAATGTTCCTTAAACGTAACTTCATACATTATCTTCCCCTTTTGAATACAATGTTAATTATACTGTGGTTGTGTTTTTGCCTAATATACATGTCATTACAGGCTACGTAATTTCGATATAAAATCACATAGTTTAATTTGATAAACCTTACATTCAACTAAACATTTGTTTACTTGTCTATTGTAAAGCACATATTCTAAATCTCAAAGCTCGTCTAAAGATCAATCAATTACTGGAGAGGGATGGATGATCAATATAAAAAAGCACTGGTTAAGTGTTCAAATATGCAGACTTCAAATGAAAGAGCACTTTGAAAACTCAAAATGTACATTACAAATATATCGTTATAAAAATTAAAAGACATTCCTACTTTTATTGTTTGATTTTGTAAGAACAATTTCCTTCCATATGTCATGTTTATGAAGAATTTTATTCATATTTAGTTAGAATCTTTTTTTTGCGTAAAATGTTTTATTAAATAAAGTGTTTATTTCACCATTATTTTATTCTCAGTTATATTGAAAAGTTGCACAAATAAATTAAGAGTGTGCAAAAATAGTTCATCAAGTATCAGAGAAGTAAACTGAACACCAATTTGAGGAGCTTTGTTTTATTCGTAACATTTCATCAAAATGAAAAGGTGAAGAAACAGGTTTAGGTTCAAATAGTAACTTGTTTTGTGAATCCTTCTTTATATTCATTTTACAAAGAATGCAAACAATCCATCAGTTTCTAGATCTCTTGAAACATTTGAAAATTTATAGATTTTGTTTTAAAAAGAAATCTTAGTAAATACAGCTCCTCAGTTTACGCTTCAACTTTAGAAATTTTTAAGTTTAACATGAGTTTTGATTCATGTTAATTTTCATTTGTGGTTTTATGCACACATAGACATGCATAAAAAAATTAGAATTTCAGAATTTCTTCAAAAATTACATTTATACATTTTCAAAAGAACGAGTTTATGTCAAGCATTTGTGTGAAGTAATAAATAACTTTGATCCCTTTCAACTTTTGTTGAGATGTTTTATTAACCATATATTTTATACACACAAACTAATATATTTTTCATTGGACTGTTCATGACTCGTTTGCTTTTTATTTGTTAGAGAGACTGTTTTTTATACGTCAATGTGACTGTTACATTATCATGATATATTGAACTTAAACATTGTAATATTGCTTATGTGAGGCAAATGTAAAAGACCATGTAATAGAATCACAAACTTCACTTTAATTTCTGCCTATCATGCGTAATTTATGTTCCTAGTACAGCTATATAGAGAACAAGGTCAAACACAAGAACCTTGAGAATAAAACTTGAAGAGGAAAGCTAGAATATAAGCTACATTTTGGAGTGGTACTTACAAAAGTAGTAATGCATTGTTTATGATATATAATTTGTTCTTGCAAACGGGGGAAAGTGAAATAAAACTTGATAACAAAGAACCCACTTTTTTGAGACAGCTTCAGTGGTTGATATTTTTTTTTTTATTATAAAATGCGAAGTCTCGACAAGATTTTATTTTTAAATAATTAATACCATCCCCACTGGTAAAATGGCTATCCTTGTATTATTTATTTATTTAGACTGTATATCATCAGTTTTAATGTTCTGTAAAGATAATGAATTATATCCACGTACTATTCACACTACCCGTGCCTAAACACACACCCACAAAAAGTACGAATGTAAATAATCAAAGTAAATATGCAGGTAACTTTCACTTTGTGGATATTGAACAACTTTAGAGAGACGAATATGCCGTAAAAAAGTCTAAACTGTTCAAATTAAGTGACTGCTTTAATATTGTGGATTATGGTAAGACCTTCCTCAACTAGCGTACAGGATCTTCCCGTCTCACACCAATGACATATATTTCCACATCCTTACACCAGTACAAATATTTTTTACGCCGTATTTCTAAGTAGTGCGCATAAAAAAACCTTTCGAATTCAGGAACTATTTAAATAAAGACTTAAGGGATTCAAATACAATATCTAAATACAGCGTTTATTTTATGTCGCTATAACTATTATGAGTTAGATGAGACTATTACAAGTTATCTTGGAAGGGAAGGAATTTTTGTCCTAACCTTATTTGGTAAAACAGCTCAAAACCACAACAAATGTTTTTTTTTCAATATCTAAAAAGAAAATGAAACTGTGTGCAATCTTTGTTTGTTAAAAATAATCAAATTAAGTAACTTTTTTGGAATGTAGAAAAAGTTACATTACGTCTTTTTTATTAAAATTGGAATGTGAAGTTTAGGTTTATTGAGCTAAAACAGTTTATAAGGTAACCCCTCAGTGGAAAGCGATATCAGTGGTGGGCTGAGCATAGATAGCCCATTATGTAGATTTTTTTCTTAATTGCAAATAAAACAATCTATAATGTATAAATACATAAAACTAAAATACTTCACCAATTTTCCTCATTTAATTTAGAATTTGACGACGTAATCACACCATCTTATCTGGTACACGAAATAGTAAAAACATTATGTAATATGTTCATCATTCTCAAAATTCGTATCCCAAAAATAAACGACTTCATCTTTTTAAATATCAAATTGAATACCAAAAATGTTCACTTTTAATGTACTTATATAAATATATGTATATTAAAATTAACTTTTTAAAAGAACGAGTACTGTTCTTAAATATTATTTTCTTGAATATAGTTTTTTAGCATCGCTTTATTGTTTAACCTGTTGAAAATAATATGGAATGATAAGCTTTTTTGTTTTAACACTAAACTACACAATAACCTAGCTGTGCTCTGTCAACCACAGTTAATAGACTCTCATATTTCAAAGAAATAGGTTTGATATTCTTTTAAAGTGGCGATGAAATGTTTCCATTAAATTCTATAATGTTATTGCTAGTACACTGAATCACAATTTCTGTTGATATTTTATGTTGATCTTTTATTTTAACTTATTATTTATTCAACCTTGTACAGTATGTTTTCTGCTTCATTGTTGCAGTTATATAAGTACAACATGTTTCATTCACTGAAACGTTAATTGCTACAAAGTTAACACAATACTTATTCCCAGATATAAAAAGTATCCTTCTTTTCTTTTATATTCACCGATTTAAACGTCGTTAGTAACAAAATACATGTTTAATTCTGTATTACCTGAGATTAAGCATGAGTATTTGTTAATCATAATAAGGATTTTCAAGAGTGTTCGTTAGCTTTTTTAAGCAGTGTTATCTATTAGTTAATAGAAAACAGCCCTTAAATACTTCTAGAAATTTGAGAACATTTCATAATGTAATCTTAAGACACTTGAGCAATTAAATATAACATATTTTACATCATAACGCGCTTACAAACCATACCCTGCAAAAAAAAAAAAAAAATAAATGCAAAAGGCAAAATTTGAGACAAATTGATAACAAATTTTTTTCGAGTAGTATGACATGTGTGAAACTTTGCACATTCACTGCTGAACATCCAAAGTCTGCAAAGGCGAAGTTCACGCTCACTAGTTGAAGTTTAACGTCACTCAACGTCAATAACGAATATGCTCCCATGAGCATCAATAACTGCTTGACATCTCCTGCCCATGGAAGTGATGAGATGACAAATCACATCCTGTGGAATGGCTGTCCACTCAGCCTGCAAAGCTGCTGCAAGCTGAGGTAGAGTCTGCGATTGAGGTTGTCGCCGTCGCAGACGTCGGTCCAACTTGTCCCAAAGATGTTCGATGGGGTTTAAATCTGGTGCTCTGGAGGGCCATGGAAGAACGTTGATGTTGTGGTGTCTCAAGAAGACACTGGTGTGTCGGGCTGTGTGAAGACGGACGTTATCATACTGAAAAACGTCATTGACGTTTACCATGATGGGTTGCACATGACGCCTAAGAACCTCGTAGACGGTTGCATACGGTCTTATCAAAAATCCGATGCAGCCCTGGTATGGTTGAGGCAGTAGACGTCGCAGTGGTGGTTCTATCCTGAAGGTGACGTAACCAGATATAGCAATCTTGTGCGGGCGAGGTCACACGAGGTCTGCAAGATCGTGGACGGTCACAAGTTGATCCATGCTGTTGGTGACACGATTCCATAGCCTTGTGATGGTGCTTTGGTGGACATTCACAGCTCTGGCAACATCTGATCGAGATTCGCCTGCTTCCAAGCGACCAATGGCGTTGTTGCGTCGTGCTTCAGTTAGTCTTGGCGTAACTGTATTGCGTGTCGGTGGCTTAACACTGAGCTATGGAAACCGAAAACCCGGTTCTTTTATAGGGATTTTGCACATGTTGCACTTGCAGAACATGCAGATCTCTCAAACAGATTTATTGAACACAAATGCGTTTTGGCGAAAAATCCGATGTTTTCCTTCGTTTTCAAAGTGCACAACTTTTATCGTCATTTTAGTCTGACAATCAGTGCCTTAACACGTGTATCATCACATACTCTGAGCTTGTAACGTTCTTACATATATTTCTTTTTAAAATAAAAAATATCCATTTTGCGTTTATTTTTTTGAAGAGTATAGGTTGCACTCAACATTATTGATCAAGGGAAGCAAAGGAAATTTAATATTATCAAGTGACATTTGACTCTTATCCAAAAGCATGATTTTAAAGTGTTAAGAAACGTCACATTAATTTTAGTTCGAACGGACAAAGAGAATACAATTTTACTCTCACTCATTCCATTGAAAGGTTTTATCGTCTATGAGTAAAATAGTCAACATGACAAATCTTGTTATGATATAATTAAGTATGTATTTCCCAAATAAGTTCAAATTATATATACGTACCTATATTTGAACTATTTATTTGACATAAAAATTATCAATGCTATTAAAATTAGTAGTGCTTTTACTTTAAATTCCGAAATAGTCCATAAGAAATTAAATATGAATTGTAAGAGTTGTGGAATGAAAACTTCAACGTATGTCATCAAGTCCGATGTTGATTGAAGTCTGAAGAGCTTAAATGTTGCTTCAACCTGTTTGATGATTATTTAGAGAAACAATTTCCTAACAGATTATGTTGTGCACTTGAATAAAAACCCAATACTATTTTTCTGCTACAACTAGAAAGAAAATGTCTTTTGATTTAAACGAAAGTAACTGTAAAATCCACAACTATTTCCTTTTTAAAAATCTCATAAATTAAAATTCGAGGACTAAATAATTGTTTGTTTTTTTGGAATTTCACACAAAGCTACTCGAGGGCTATATGTGCTAGCAATCCCTAATTTAGCAGTGTAAGACTAGAGGAAAGGCAGCTAGTTATCACCACCCACCGCCAACTCTTGGGCTACTTTTTTACCAACGAAAAGTGAATTGATCGTCACATTATCACGCCCCCATGGCTGGGAGGGCGAGCATGTTTGGCGCGACTCGAGCGCGAACCCGCGCCTTAACGCGCTAGGCCATGCCAGGCCTTTTATTTTATGATAACAACTCCAGTAAAAGAAAACCTTCTTTGCTATTCGATAGCGGCAAAGCGCTATGTGTGCGAGCTTACAACGCAGAAAAACTTGTTTCGATATCCGTGGTGGACACGTATAGATAACCCATTGTGTAGCTATGTGCTTAACTTCAAAGAAACAAGCAAGTCCGTCTTTTAACAGCAGCTTATAATAACAAATGCTGAAACACAAGATAATTATAAACTCTAGATAAAACCATAAGGTGAAATATCAGCCAATAACGAAAGTTTAATTTGCTAGAATTGTTGTCCTAAAATAGTAAAAGAAAGATAATCTACAACACATCCCATTTAGAAATACAGATAATAAAAATATATTTTCAGAATAATTTTGCGTTTCTCGTTTTAAGGTAGAGCAATATTAACACGAATAAAAAATTATTTCACTTTTATCATATTTATTTCACTTAAAATTTTTTACCGCATTTACTTTGAGGTTCAACGTGGCTGGTACAGTAGGTTATCCTGACCAATCTAATGCCAGATACTATTAACATGTTTCGATATCTTTGCAATTCTTGAAGAAGAAAATTGTACGTAAAATTTGCCCTATATGCATGTTTTTGTGTTGTCAATATTTCTAAGGGAGGTAAAACAACACTAACCTTGCTGTACTTTTCTGTCAGTGAGAGCTGTTATGAAATACAGTATATTAACGCTTCCTTCTACTTGCATTTAAATGAAAGTGAAGGAAACTGTTTTATATAATTTTATTTAGATTATTTATTTAATTATTCTTCCAATCGTAAAATAGAAATCCCCCAAACTTATATTTAAGTAACAGTGAATTAAAATTTGATAACGAGGAAACCATTACTTAGAATATAAAGTTTGGAGATGGCTCGAACAAGCAGTGAAAGAAACTTTATTATTGAACAACTGTACTGGATTTACTATTATATACTTATTTTAATATCGATGTTTGTTTGAGTTAAATATATAATTAGAAATGCGTGTAACTAATATACTGTTAAATCGGTATTGAGAATTTTCCGCCTATTCACTAAAGTTGAAGAAGATTCTCGAGTGTAAAAATCAACAATGTACAATGTGTGTAGGTAAATAATAGTGATTGCCGTTATTGGTGTACAAACTGAAATTTCTAGAAACTCGCCTTATGTTTATAAAATTAACTGACGCAAAGAACCTAGAGACAGTATATAATACTGGTTTTCTGCAGTTGATACTTTATATACCTCAGAGGGTATACTTGTGATTAAAGCTTATTAACCGGGAAACTACAGATAACTGACCAGGAACGTTTATAGATTTTGAACATCACAAATCGTTTAACGTCAGCGGATTAATATTGGATGTAGATATTCTTATGAAGACATTAAATAACTTCCACTATGAAAAACTCACGTGGGATCAGCGAAGAGCTACCTGTTTAACTTCTTCTTAAATTATATGTATCGAGATAAACTCGAAATTTATTCTTTCGTTGTGAACCCTCAATACAATATCAAGTAGAAGATTAAGTATTGTTTGTAAATCTGTAAAACTTTTGTTAATAGATCATTGTTTGTGAGTGAAAAACCATTGTTATAAATTGTATTACTGTTTGTATATATTAAAATATATTTGTATTCAGAAAAAAAATATGTGTATCAATCTTGTTAACAAATATCGCTGGGTTCACGACGCTAAAATTAGGGGTCCGATTCCCCTCGGTGGGCTCAGCAGATAGCCCAATGTGGCTTTGGTATAAGAAAACACAAACACACACGCAAATATTGTAAATTGGGTATATTTCGACATTTAATTAACATCAGAATTTAAATTACAATTTAACCCAGTTTCAAGATATTTAAAATCCTAATACGTAACATTAATTTTTCGATAAAGTTTTTTATCACCAGGTACAACAATATATAGAGAGGATATAGACATATAGAGGATATAGGATGTTGTAAATTTGAAATAAACTTTCTTTCGCTAATCCTTTTTCTCCAGACTTTAAGTAACGGTGAACTTCAAAGAAACATCGCTTTTTATTACATAATAACTTTTTATCCTAATTAATAGTAGAAAAATAGATATTGAATGCAAATATAAACGTATGTAAATAATTTTGTTACTAATCAAGTTTCTTCTGTAAAACGCAAAATTTAAGTACGTTTTTTACCAGGACAATAGTATTAGTTTTATTTAATATTAAATTAACCACGTAGTGGTTAATAAATGAAGTTTGTTGAACTATCAAACTCATTCTAGTCATATGTGCTGTAAAATAAATGAGAAAAATATGTTTTGTTTATTTCTAAGACAAAATTTAATGTAAGTCGGCAATTCGCACAAACAGGATTTTTAGACAAATAACCGTTTCTCAAATGTAATTATAAATAACAAAAAACAAGACTGGCTTACTTACTATTCGATTGCTTTAGCGTCTGGATATTAAATTTAATATTAAACATTATTTCCCATATTTTTATTTTACTTTCTCAATAGTTTCAGGTATTTCTGTTCAAGTCTTATGGTAAGAATGTCGGTCTTCTGACTTAGGGTTTAGAATTCAAGAATTGTAATACTAGTGAACACGCTGTGCACTTTCAGCTGTGTGCACGTTGCAAAAGTGAAAAAGAAAGAAAGTTTCGTGGCAGGTATTTAGTTTTTAAAGGAAGACGAACTTCTCGACTGGTGTGTTCAGGGATATTCATATCCTCTTTCTCCCAGCTCGAGATAGAATTTTAATGCTATAAGAAATTGTATTTAATTTCTCTTGATGATGCAGTACATTGGATGAAGTTGACATATTGAAAGTAGTTTCAGAGAAAAGAAACGAAAAGGCTGGTTGAATGAAGGCAGCAGAGTGGGAGGAAAAAAATTAGTCTTGGCCTTGACCTTGCCTCACCCAGACATTTTCCCCTACTTTTTCTCTGAAACTAAGAACGAAATACAGACACAAAAACACGGTACTCATCATGTGGAATGAATACGTATTATGACTATGAAAGAAAAAAGAAAGAAAAAAATTGTAGAAGTGAATCAACACGCTTTTCCGTTTAAAGAGTTAGACACAACCCGGGTCGTGGTCGGTGCTAATGACTTGACAGCCTTATCCAAATTAAGATCCACTATACATGAACCTTGGGCTTTTATGACCTCGCAATTTAGCCGAAAAGCTCATAAGATGAGCTTAAGATTAACCATTCCAATTTTAATTGTAGTCGAACCCTTTACTCAGAACTCTGTATTTAATTTTGACTTTTTTGCAACCTATACATTTAAAATACCTAACTTACAAGAGCTAAAGTGTTCCATTGATTACAATACCAAAAATAATAAATTCAAATTAAAGCAAGAACGAGTAGAAAACAACATATGAAACGAAAAGTGTTATAATTTTATTGCAAGGACATTGTTCATGATAATTCGCTATTTAAATAGAAAATAAGATTTGCTGATATTAAATACTATTTTTTGTTTAAAGTTGTTCTCTATTACTGAATATCTGCTTCTTGGAACAGATCGTATGATCTCATTCCGAATGACTCTCAACAGAACAGAACTTCGATGAGTACGAGTGCATTGCAACTGTCGTCTTAAAGGTTTAAAATGGGTGTTCATCAATTGAAATATTGATGCCCTCTTGTGCTCACGATATCATACGAATTTATATTTAGGTATTAACATCTCTTTCATAAGGTTACGTCAGAGATTAATTTTAGGTTTATGTTTTCGTTTGTACAACATCAAACTCATATACTCAAATACAAGGCTGGTAAGTTTTAAATAATCTCTAAATACAGATAAATAAATGATACAAATTTTACATGCTTATAAAAAATTCATAAATTTATCAGGAAAAGAATATTTTAGACTATTTAGGACCATTTTTTCCGCATTAATGCTAAAATAATTTTCTCCTAATATTTTTCTTTAGGCTAAAATTCCCATAGGAAAAATGTAGGTTACAAATGTCATATTTTCGAAATATTCATTTCAAAGGAAAAAATCGTTTGTTATACTGTACTAGATCAAAGATAGCTAATAAAATGCTTTTTAATGTGATTTAATAAAAAATTAGATTGAAACTTATAAATACAAACATATTTTCCTCTCATGACTGAACAGTTCTGATATAAGTCCACGTGCAATAATCGTGATTCAGTTTTAAACTTGTTAATTAGGATGCCCAAATGCGATAGTGTTCGCACTTTATATTGACGTTTGACAAACTTTTTTCTTAGAGACAATTTTATAACATTCCTTTAAGAAACATAACCCTATTTCTGATAGTAAAAGTAGAATTATCAGGTAATGTGTGGATAAAAAGGTGGATACTACAGTTGTTTCAACTAGTCTTATCCTATCAACCTATATTAATAGCCAATACAGATTACAGACCAAATTTGACAAATGCTTACCTGTTAACATTTATGACTTCAACAAAAATATAAAGCACATTTTCATTTAATTTTGCCCTACGTTATCTCAGAGAGAAGTTAAATATAAGGCTATACGAGGTAGACAGAGTGCTGCTTAACATTGTACTTAAAAATAAATAAACGTGGAGTTTCAGGGACGTTCATAAGGTGGGGTAAACAGGTCCCTTCCAACTAACTCTCTGTCATTTTGTTGAGGTAAATACTGTTTATTTCTGTGCATATGATGCATATACTCACTTTCATGTATATAATTTGTGTGTTACAGCTTATATGAAAACTAAGCAAAAAATGTTCAAGCTTTATAATTTACCGGCCATAAACTGAGAGTCCACTGGATTAAAACATAAGTTTACTGTTTATGCTCCTCACATAAGTGGCAAACCAATATAACTTTTTGTACTCAGTAATGTTTAATTATTGATCTCTCTTCTTTATAAATGCTAATCATTTATCCATGGCTCTTTCATCAAACATTGTTCTCCAGTGGCTTAGCGGTATGTCTGCGGACTTACACGCTAAAATCCGGGTTTCGATACCCGCGGTGGGCAGAGCACAGATAGCCCATGTGTAGCTTTGTGCTTAATTCAAAACAATAACAACAAAAAATAACAAGCATTAAACAACAGCGTAATTGCCACTAATATAAATAAAAGGATGAACTGTGTGTTCGTGTGTTCTCTAATAGCAAAGCCACTTCAGGCTATCTCATGAGCGGGGAGCATGATGAATTGTTTAATGCTGTTTGAACGTAACTCTAAGCAGAGTTGCATACTGTTTGTGTTAATGTGTTTTGTAGTAACTATGATAGGGGTGGCAAAACCGCGACTTGCAAGCCACATGCGGCTCTTTGATATAATGTGCAGCTCGCGGAAATATGTTGACTGAGCTCCTTCTTGCATCACAGCTTACATGAAAGCTAAACAAAAAAATGTTCAAGCTTTATAATTTACCGCCCATAAACTGAGAGTCCATTGGATTAAAACGTAAGTTTACTGTTTATGGTGAATAAATATATTTAAGAATTTAAATCTTGATTTTAATGCTTGATTTGAGTTAGGGATTAAAGAAATTTCGGATCAGTAAGTGAAATTAGCGTAGTGTTAGTGTGATACTGGGCACTGTAGAGTTTGGTTGCATTGTGTGTGTTGAACCTTACTGTATTTTTTTTACTTTAATGTTTTAAAAGTGTCTCAGAAAATGTTGTGAAGGAAAATTGTATCATCAAATTGTAAGAAGCGAAAGTATAAAGATAAAAACAAAATTTTAAGCCAGAGTGGAAAGAAGATTTTGCATTCACTGTTAAATAAAGTAAAACTTTGTTTCTTATCTGCAATGTGTTACTCAGTCATTACAAAGTCAGTAACTTGAAACGCCACTATGAAACAAATCACAAAATCTATTTGTCTGATTATCCACCGATATTAGAATTACATAAAAACTAGTTAACTATATTATCACTAAATAGCCAGTAGACACTGTTGACAACGTTTAGTAAGGAAGTTGATACAACGACTGAAGCTAGTTTTGTTATATTATGGAAAATTACTCGTGCTAAACGCCCATATTCTAATGGTGATTTTTAAAAGAAGAATATAGCTGAAGATATTGCTGTGTTAGATCCAAATAACACAAAACTTCAGCGACTAATAGTACAAACACCAGATTCACGCCCCACTACAGAAAAACGTATCTCCCAGATCAGTGCTGATGTTGCAGGCAAAATGATTTAAAGAATTCCATTGTATTCAGCTTAGCTCTTGACGAATTTACAGACTCACAAGACAACTCACAACTGGAGGTATTTGTTCGTTATGTTTCCTCTGATATAACTGTGAAAGAAGAGATGTTGGACTAAGTGGCACTCGTGTTGATAACATTAAAAATACACTTGGCAGAGCCTTAACAAATGCTGATATTTCACTGGACAAACTCATCAGTGTTGCAACAGATAGAGCACCTGCAATGGTGGCGAAAAATGCAGGATTAATTGCACTTATGAAAAGTGACTCCAGCTGTTCATTGCATTATTCATCGTAAACACCTGAAAGCCAGATACTTCAAGTATGAAGATGTTATGAAACTGGTTCTTGAAATAATCATTTTCATACACTTTAATGGGAAGACCCGCCGACAGTTCAAAAATTTTAGAAATTGAAGAATTGGAGCTTGAAGATAAGCCAAGCGATTTCTCTTTCTCCTACATTGTGAGGTATCTGTCAACCAGGAATGTCTTAAACAGGTTTATGGATTTGTTTGAGCCTATTATTACTTTTCTTGAAGAAAAGAAAAGATTCTATCCTCTACTGGGAAATGAAGAATGGATGCAAGATCTAATATTTTTTACTGATATAATGATTTATCTACAAACTCAACTTGGCACTCCAGGGGAAAGATAAGATTGTTTTTGATCTTACTCAAGCAATTTTCAGCTATCAGAATAAAATAATACTTTTTCAAAGAGACATATTGTCAATAAACTTTATTTACTTTCCCAATGTGAAAAGGAGAGTAAATACATTTCCTGATATTGAAATAAAAGATCACAAACTGGAAGAATACAAAGATAAATTACAAAGACTGCTTGATAATTCCTTATACAGGTTTGACGACTTGCAGAAGCTGAAACCATGTTTCGCCTTTCTTATAAATTCATTCATGGTTGATATGATCAATGATAGTTGTCCAATTCTTGAACCTCTGGTTACAGAATCATCTGTTGTGAAAATGGAACTAATAGAACATGAGTCTAAAGATGATCAATAAATCCCATTTTACAATTAAATTTTGGAAGCAAGTCTAGTAATAAAATATCCTAAACTGAAGAAAACCAGTGTGCGACACATCTCAGTTTTCAGCACAACATAATGCTGTGAATCACTACACTCTGAAATGAAGTTTGCAAAGTCGAATCATCGTGCAGTCCTTACAAATCAACACCTGACGAAGCTGATTCGTATCGCCTTAACAACATATCAGTCGGAATTTCAACGACTCACAACCAAGATGGAAGCTCAAAAAACCTCTACTAACAGTAAATAGCCTGATAATTGTATCAATGTCTGTTTGTGTCACAAAAATATTATGCTAATACTAAAATTTTCCAAGGTAGTATCTGATTAAACTATCTCTAATTTTATTGTTTTACATATTTTCCTTCATGTTTGGACCAAATATTTACTAATACAAGTAAATGTCATTAAAAATATCTGTTTCTACTCCTTTTATTTTTATTTTTTGGCAGTCTCATCTAATGTTAATGAAATGAAAAATTGTACATTTTTCTTAGATGTTTCCATAGTTCATTACCGTATTAGATACGCTCAGTATAGTTAAAACAATAATCAGCGAAGATTTTGGAAACATTTGGTGTATATACGTGTACTTCGTGATTATTGAAACTACTGCAAATTAAGTTTAAAAAATACATACATGAATGAATATTCTCACGTACATGTATTTCTTAATATTTGTGTAAAACATATGTAACAATAAAAACGTGTGTTGTGTGTGATATTCGTTCATGTCCTGTGGCTTTCAAACATCTGAACTTTATCGTATGTGGCTTTTAAGTTAAAGCAAGTTTGGGCATCCCAAAGTGTGAAAAAACCTGTATATTGGATAGGTGATGTGAAGAAAAGTGTCATCAGCCACTGCTAAATTCTTCACAATAGCATATTTATTTATTAGACAATCTATGTGTTCGGACCGAGGATCGAAGTCTCAGTTATAATATTTTGAGTTTTTTACTGAACCATTGGGTTGAAAGTACACTACATTAAAAGATGCTGTTTTGAATCAAACTTTCAGATGACGCATATGTTCTGTATTTTGGTTCCACACTTGACTTCGTTAAATTAAAAATAACCGTACTTCTAAAGACCAACTAAGAAATCACAGAATAAGAAAAAGTCTAAGAAAAAATTATAAAAATCGAAGGTATTTTTTATCTTTTATATAACAATTTCTACATTAATACTATATATTTATTTAGATCGAAATTGTGCTGAATGGTTGCCCCTTATTTCTACGTGTTATATTTCAAAGCACGTTACATCACACGTAGGAATGATACTTTGACACATAACATAAGTAAGACGTGAACTTAAACAGCTCTTATACAAACTGAGATATTACGCCTATGCTTTCAACTGCCTCTGTTTTTGAAGTATGGCCAACAAAAACACTAAAATATAATGTCAGCAGTAAGTGTCACCTCCAGAACGGCTTTAAAAGTACAACTTGCTGCTGACTATGTACATATATATATCTCAGAAACAAACTTTATAGGCATCTTAATTTTTTTTTATTATTGTTTATTTCACTTTTTATAATTGCGCATAAATAAACATCTTATTCCCCTTTAGCAATAATTTTATATAAAATTTTAGAACACTTTATTGACATCCGCCTGGCGTGCATAAATTCACACACACACACACACACGGTCAATCCCACTTTTCGTTGGTAAAAGAGTAACCCAAGAGTTGGTGGTGGGTGGTGATGACTAGCTGCCATCTCTCTAGTCTTACACTGCTAAATTAGGGACGGCTAGCACAAATAGCCTTCAAGTAGCTTTGTGCGAAATTCTAAAACAAAGAAAACCCACAAATCGACAATATTAACTATTCAGCATAGAAGAAAACTTTATTTATCTAAACATTTCTTAATGCAATTTTGGTCCTAAACATTTTGTATAAAATGGATATAGTTTTAAAACATTTGGCAAATGTATACTTATGAACCCTGCAGGTAATAATAACAACGATTACAGAAGAACAAAGCTGATGATATAAATAAACAAAGTACAAATTACAAATAAATATTTAGGATTATGACATCTGTTGGTATTCAAGAAAAGTTACAGATGTGTGATAAATTTTACTTATCTTAAACTAAATATTTTTACACATTTAAAGTGACTATCATCCATCTCAGGTGTACAATTAGAGGCAGGAAAGATTGCTTATAATTTATGTATAAGCTGTAATTTGTTTTTATATGTGGTGAAGTAAATAATAAATATTTTTGTTCTCACGTGAAATTTAGTAATCGGTCTCAATCAGTTTCTGATTTCTTTCTGTGCATGTCAGTTGATATACTTTATGAATAATTGTAAAACTTGTAAATA
Source organism: Carcinoscorpius rotundicauda (assembly GCA_011833715.1). Taxonomy (NCBI): domain Eukaryota; kingdom Metazoa; phylum Arthropoda; class Merostomata; order Xiphosura; family Limulidae; genus Carcinoscorpius; species Carcinoscorpius rotundicauda. Next base: position 35,718,446 of record CM022396.1, on the reverse strand, counting down.
AAAGATATATTTGTTCTATTCTTTCCACAAATGGTTTTAAATCATTTAGGGCCTTTAAATCAAGTTTGCACGACTGAAAACAATATTTATTCTTCCAATTTTATTAATTAGTTTCTATATCTCTACTCTAGAGTTTTTCTTTGAGTGTTTATTGCTTTTACATTATAGTTGCTACTACAATTTAATGTATTGTTTGTTTATATCAAAGCACATAGCTGCCCTCAGTGAGTATCGAAAGCCGGTTTTTAGCGTTACGAGCTCAATGACTTACCCAATGTATAAGTGTGCATGATTTTAACAATTAAAATAAAATTACTTCCCTTTTCATAAATATATATATGTACATCATATCTCACTACTTAATAATTAATAGTTACAAAAGAACACATAAAAATATAAATATATAGACACGTAAAGAATGATTTGGGTCGCAGTTGTTGTGGTGAATGCTTATTCTTTTGTTATCTGAAGAATATTATACTTTGATTGAAAGATATGATTAGAAATGTCACAATGTTTTGGCCAAACATACTAATAATCTTATAAATACATTTATGCTACTTCACTACGTTGAATATATTTTAATATTGTTAAAATGTAGTGAACCACACACTGAAAAAACATGTTAAAATCTTAGTACTGTAATTTCGAGAACTTACGTGTCACATTTGTGTTTTTATAAGCTAGGAGGAAAGTCACCAATCCTCTGAAGTTTCTATATTATATAGTCATAAAGATCAGAAAGCACTGTGTTCTAAAAAATTGCAGATAAAATGTAAGGCTTTTCTAAGATTATTTTCTTCCATAGTAGCCCCCCGCAAGTACAGCGGTATGTCTCCGGATTTATAACGCTAAAATTAGCGGTTCGATTCCCCTCGGTGGGCTAAGCAGATAGCCCTTTGTGACACACACACACACATTACTTCTATAGTAACTGCCTTCAGCCCAACAAATAAATTTACGACGTTTAGAAAAATTTTGTTATCATCTTCAAGATTCATAATTTCTACATAAAACTAGTTGAACCTCTTATTATTTTGTAATTGGGCTCTTGGTACAAAATAAAAAAAGAGAACAAATAAATGTATAAATACAGGTAAAATTTACAACTACATTTGAAATTTAATCGATTTATTGTATGAAAATGATGCAGTTTTACTTTGCTCCGTGCGTTTCTATTTGATGTTTTAACAGGAAAAATACTTTTTTCATGTATGTGATATTTGTTCTCTTGCAAAGAAGAAGCATAAATCAAAAAGTTTAAACATATCATATAAATTCTTATTCTACATGCTTTTAGTAATTATCAATTTCTTATGGTAGATATATCACATTTGCTGATAAAATCTCAGACATTGGTTTCTAGAACTTGGAAAGGAAAGCCGATTTGAACCTGGCAAAGTCCAAAAATGATGTTTTAGTATTTTGCTTTAACATAAATAATAAAGTACAGGGCAAACTATAGCGGATAGTAACTATAAAAATCCTTGAATTTAAGTAACTTTCCAAAATTAAAAACATTATTTAATTTCACTTTGTGTTCTATGAAAAAAATCTGATTTGAAAAGAATTAACTAAAAATTCAAAACAAACACCAAGAGTGTTTCATTCACGGTGATAAGTGTTGATATAGGAAATTACGTACAACGTTTTTTCCTGCAAGATTATTGCAACCACTACTCTTATTCACACATTTTATGGACGTAAATAAGATATAATACACGTACGAGTCAAAGTAACTTTCACTCGCAGCAAACCTGAATTTGACTCGTTGATTTACTTGTTTAGAAGTAATCCCTCATTTTTAATAAACAAAATTAATTCTAAATACTTTGGTATTTCACAAAATGTGTCACAAATTACCTCTGGGAACTGATGACTGTTTTTTGTTGTTGTTTTTTTCGTTTGGTTTTCTGCAAAAGTTTCGTTGTTGCAAAAATGAAAAACAAGTTTATGAAATTTTCTTATTTAAATTCTACTGACAGAAGTAATATTTTGGCTTATAATTAACCTATTAATGCATCTTTCCCAAATGGGATAAAAGTTACGTCATTGACTTAATCAATTGAATTTCTGTTTCAAGTAATACATGAATTGTATTCGTTTTTTCAATTACAATTCTAATTCATAAGAGAGAACTTGGTTAAACAATATTTCAGTTGTACAGGTCATTGAGAAGGATTGTTAACTTAGCTAGGTGTTAGCTAGGAACAGTGGCATAAATATGCTTACGCAGCCCCACTATTAGAAGACAGGAGCTAAAAGAGGGCTGAAGGTTCTGACAAACTTATGAATTGCTGACAAAAAGAGAAGCCTACGATTTTATTTGTTTGAACTAAATGGCGGCTGCACTATTTTGTTGAGTTTGTGAGATCCATCAACCAGAATTGTAACTGCAACTATGGAGAAATAATTGTTGTAGCCCAGTTACTTTTTACGCAGAGACATCTTTTTGTCGTTATACAATGGCTGGGACAGAAACTGTAGTTTTACATTGTACTATGATAGTAATCACACAGAATATGTAACTTATATTTCAGCTGCTAATGAAATCTGTAAAAAATACACCTAAATATTTTTATACGGAAAGATTATTAAATAAGAGTGTATAATTAAAACGCCAACTTATTTTTACACGAAAAATTATTAGATATGAGGATATATCAAATAACACCGACCTATTTTTATACGTAAAGACTGTTCAATAAAAGTGTATGATAGAAACCATCAACATACCTTTAGACGGAAGGATTATTAAATATCAATATTGCTCGTTTGTTTAAAATTCATGTGTAAAGCTACTCAAACCGTTACTTGCTCGTAACATATATAATTTATATGTTTATTTTGCACTGACATAAATGAATTTGTATTGTATTAGCCTACAGAAATACTAACTGGTGACAGAGAACTTGGTTAAACAGTATTTTACATGTTTTAGTCACTGAAAGGGATTGTTACTTTATAATGTTAAGTGATAAACAAGCGGAAAGGTAGCATTTCAAATAACACAAATGGAGGCTTTGACTTTTACTCTTGAGGCATACCCAACACTACAAGATGCTGAGCACAAATGTTTTAGCAACGGAAATCGAATCATAAATGATTAGATTTGTAGTCTAGGTATGCTACCGACAAGACCATGCCCTACTTTAAATTAAAGGATGTACATTTTTCCCGTATGAAATTAAGCTACAAGAGTTGCATACATAGACCTAAATATTTTATCTGTAACAGTATTTTCTTAAATATAGGAATTCCAGAAGAACACAAAATTTATAACCCACTTGTCTTAGGCCCAACATTAGTTACACCTTATTAAACAAGGTTCATATTTGATAAAGAGATAAATTAAAACTGTGAATTGCATATGTTCTTTGCTTTAATTTAGTTAGGGCTCAACTTTACTTGATATTATTAACGAATAAACTTATAACGCTATTCTACGACCTTACGTTGGACCTTTTTAAAGAAAAAGTATAAACTCTAAATATGCCGTTGACAAAATGTCTGCTGAAGAATATTTAAGCCTGCATTTTGCTTACACCCACTGAAATCAAGAGGGCGCGTATGCGTATATGGGTAATAAGATGTGTGCGCATTTTCAGGACAAACAAAAATTGAATGTAATTATAATACATTAAACATGTTAAAGGTAGTTATTTGTTTTGAATCTTGCGCAAAGCAACATGAGGACTATCTGCGCTAGTCGTCTCTGATTTAGCAGTGAAGGACTAGAAGGAAAGCATCTAGTCATCATTACCCACCGCCATCTCTTGAACTATTCTTTTTCTTGCGAATCGTGGAATTGACTTTTACATTCTAATACCCTCACGCCAAAAAAAAGAGAGTGTTGATGTGACAGGGGTTGGAACCCGCAAACCTCAGATTGCAAGTCAATTACCCTGACCACCTGGCCTCCTTATAAAAGCAATACATTATGTTTTGATTTTGAGAGGATTGAAAACGTCATACCAGCGTTCATTTATTACAGAAATTAAATAATTTGCTTTAGTCCAGAAAAACAACAACATTTTAACAGAATTTGAATAATGCAGGTTCTCGTCTATTGTATCACTCATTTTTTCTAAATTTTAAATACTGTTTTTATAAGTCTAGTTCCCCAGGGCAATTTCGTTTTAGGAAATACTGTCGTTATACTTAAAGTAAAGTTAAAATATAGAGCATTTAGTCCTATAATATTATTCACTTATTTAAGTTTCTTTATAATCGTGAGAAAAGCCAAGTAATATTAAAAATAAAGTCTATCTTTTGCCTGTACGATTTTGCATCATTAAAAAAAAAATATAATACAATTATTTAGTTAAATCTTTCAAATGACTATCAACAAAATTTCAGTAAATAAATATTGATTAGATAACCATAACTTATAGGTATTGGATGACATTACTTTCCATTTCAATAGTTCCCCGGCGAGTTAACGGATTTATGATACGAACATTTGGGGTTCATTTCCCCACAATAGACAGATAAAAGAAAGCCAATTTGTAGCTGCCCCCTTCCCAGTGGTACAGTCTAATGTCTTCTGACTTCCAACAATAGAAATCAGGTTTTTAAACCAGTGGTTGGCAGAACACAGCTCATTGTGTAGCTTTGTGTTAATTATAAATGAAATAAAACAATTTATAACATTGCTTTAAAAACAAACAAACAATTTAATAATATGCATATACAGATAAACTAAAGAATATAAAGTAAATAATTCGTTATTTATTGCTTGAATAATATTAAGATGATTTATTTGTTTGTTATTAAACACAGAGTTACACAAAGAGTTATCTTTTCTGTTCCCACCACAGGTATGGATGTCTGTTACTAGTGTTATGTGTCCCCAGACTTATCACAGTGCCAAGAAATTATTCAGTTGAAAAAAATTTCGAAATTCCTAAAATACTTCTTACACACTGCAAAGCGTAATTGAGGGATAATTAAAAGTTATAACATTTTGGATTTACAGAATAAAACAATATCATAAAATGTACCACACAAGAAGGTCGAGAACATATAATGAAATTTAATCTCTGCTTGGACTCCCCAAAATGTCAAAGAACAGGCTAGGTGTCGGACATTTTTGGACAAGATTAGATTATATATAATAACTATGATAAATTTAGAATAAATGATAAATTAATATTTATATGCATTGTTTAGATACAATAAAGTTAACACATACAGTGCATTTGGTTTACCTTGATTTTCAAAAACATTCGGTGAATAGCTTATAAAAATGAAATCAATGGGTGGGGGAAATGTTATTGAATTGAACAGAAGATTGGTAGGAGAGTAAAAAGCAGAGAGTAGTAATAAACGGAGTTAGATCTCACTGGATCAGAATTACAAGCGATGTGCCTCATAGCTTTGTACTCTTTGTGATTTATATTAGTGATATTGACACTGGAATGAATAACAAAATGTTAAATTTTCCAGTTGAGATTAAAATATTTGGGGTGGCTAAAAAGCTGAAAACTTGCACAGGGATTTCCAGTTGAGATTGAGATATTTGGGGAGGCTAAAAAGCTGAAAACTTGCACAGGAATTTAAATCACTTCATGTACTGGGCTAAGTGATAGATGACATTTAGCTATCCAAAATGTAAGATGATATATGAAGATTTTCATAATACAAATCACTGTTATAATTTAAATGAGAATACATTAAATAATGTGGTTGAAAAAGATCTTGTTGTTGCAATAAAAAAATTAATTAAGTCATCTAAACAGTGTGTTGTAGCTAGCAATAAGTCTAATAGGATTTTGGATAACATTCAAAGACATACCGAATACGAGACAAGATATATTATTGTTTCACTCCATATATCACTTGTAGGGCCTCATTTAGAGTATTGTGTATAGTTTTTGCTCCATTTCTTTAGAAAAGCATTGAATAATTGGAAAATATGCAGATAAGTGCCATTAGGATTATACATGGGGTTATGTAATTGTCCCATGAGGAGAAAATAAAATATCAAAACTTGTTTTCTCTGTAGAAGAGAGGTATCAGAGTGGATGTGATTGAGGTGTTTAAGATTATAAACGGTATTGTAACATCCATCCGTAAAGTTAGTTTAAGTTTAGTTGTGAGAAAAATAAAACAGAGGGTTATAAATTAGAATTTTGTCATCATAGAAGTCTGCAGTTTAGATAGTATTCATTTTTGAAACAGGATGGTTGGATTTTGAAATGATCTGCCTTCCAAAGCAATGGAAGTAGAAAATTTAAGTAAGATTAAGAAAATATTGGATGAATAGATGAGTAGTTAGGTGTTGTTGTAATTGAGAGGTAAACAGGACATACTTGATGGGCTTATAAACTCCTTCCTTTTTGTCTTTTTAAAGTTTTATGAATTTTATGAATAACAATTTCTATTGACAGAGCCATTGGCACATTTTCTTATCACCTACTGTACTTACTAAACTTATTTAAGCTGATCTGATGTTATGTTATAGAAAAAAAAATATTTGTATCATTCAAAAGTTATGGTTTAACATTAAAACATTTTTAGAAACTAGAATATCACCTCTAAAATTATAAAAAATTCCTGATGTGTGAAATATTTTCTCAAGTCTTTCAAGCTTACCACTAGATAAACCACAAGTTACACTTTCTTTAATTTACATTAAGATACATTGTTAATAATTTGCTCTATACAAAGGTATTTAGTCATTGGCTTAAATTATTTCAAAGTTTCATGTTGTAACAATGAAACCGCTAAAGGAAGTGGAAACTTGTGTGAAAAACGAAGCATAAATTATTATATTTTCAAGGTTAACAAATATGAATTATGCCTGATTATGGGCATATCACTTCTAAAAAATTGATAAATAGATCGTTTCCAAGAAATGAAAGTAGAAATATTGTTTTTCATTTTTCTTTGTGAATTACTAAAGTTAAATCCTACAAATGTATATAGTTTCAAATATGAACTATTTTGAGTTAACTATCGTTGAAATAGAGATAGAAGTAGTATAATTACTTACATTTTAAAATTTCTTATATACACTGCTGGCCAAAATTTTAAGCCCCCCAGTGGCTCAGCGGTATGTCTGCGGACTTACACGCTAAAATCCGGGTTTCGATACTCGTGGTGGGCAGAGCACAAATAGCCCATTGTGTAGCTTTGTGCTTAATACAAAACAACAAACAACAACCAAAATCTTAAGTCCAATGAACATAAAGAAAAAATATTCATTTTGCGTTGTTAGTTTCAACCACTTATTTGAGTAGAGCTTCGAAAGATGTAAATAAGAAGAGGGAAAAAAATTTAAAAAAAAATGTAAGGTTGCGAGAGCATTTAAAATTGTTGATTGTGTAAGTTGATAAAATATATATCTATAATAGTAATTGTTACTCATTATGTTGTTGGTATAATTTGACGACATGTTTACAGGCCGAGATGAATAAATAGACAGACCAACAGACACTCATAATTGCATGGATACAAGTGATAAGAATAATATAAATAAAAGCTTACTTGAACCAGCAAAGATGTAGCTGATATTAACATTAAACATGTTTTGAAGAATACAGTAACAAAACTTTTAAAGAGTACTAGATCATTTACAATTATGGTTTTGAGAAAAAAGGAAGGGGACATCAAAGAAAATTATAAAGTTTACACTAAAAGGAAATGGAAAATAGACATACTTCATTTATTTGAACGACACTTTAATGTTTGTATTAACATTTCTGTATGTTGTTGAAAATTTTATATTGATAATTCAATGGTTAAAAATGTAGGCCTGAATTTTAAGTTACAAAACTATACACTTGCTGGAAGGGTAGAAATTCTTATTAATTCTGAAAAATTCACAGTAGAAAGGTCAAGCTTATTTGCACTCTCCAGGTTGACGTTTAATATAAAAACATGATGTTGGTTACTGTTAGTTTTAACTTTATTAACAAGTTAAATTTAACCTTTGAACCAGTATAGTTAAAAAAACGAGTTTATTCCTTAAAAATTGAATGAATCCATTTTTGTATGTCATTAGTTTTTGGCACCTCATCAGGCCCTAGAATGACTGAGCTGCCGGATACGAGTTTTTAAAACAAATTAATCAACCACAAATCTCCCAGAAAGTGTACAAACCCATAAAATCAATACAGCAGTTCTATCGTCAACGATAAAGAAACCTGTCAGCTATATATTTCACTAAGAAACGCCATTACTTCATGGAAGCCAAAGATACAGTGTCTCTTCAAAGATGGTATTATGCAATACTTTCAGTGGGATCATAAAATCCCCAACTTGAAAAAAATTGTAAAATCGAAAGAAAAATATTTGTTTGTTTTTTGAATTTTGCACAAAACTACACAAGGGATATCTGTACTAGCCGCCCCTAATTTAGCAGTGGGCTATTTTTTACCAACGAATAGCGGGATTGATAGTCACATCATAACGTCTACACAGCAGAAAGGGCGAACATATTAGGAGTGAGGGAGATTCGAAGCCTCCACGCTCAGATTACTAGTCGAGTGCCTGAACAACCACATGAAAAAGAAATTTAAGACATAAAAAACTCATCTTTTGGGAGGTTTTGATCCAACACTAACGTAGTTGCCTCAAAGGACAAGATACAACTATTAATGAGTATGAAGTTGGTTCTTACAAACATAAGTCTGTTTGACACGAGATGAAAGCAACACACCTAGAATTAGGTCATCTTGTGGAGCTAGGCCTGAGTAACGACTGTAAAGAGCAGGAAACATGAAATTTCAAAGGAACATTAAAGATTTTTACAAGGAATACAACAAAAACGGTCATATCTAAGAGGATCTAACAATAAATTAATAAAAGTTCTCAGCTGTACCAAAGTAGTCCCCTGAATGCTAACCAACAATGATAAACAACTTCTCTGGATAATTTCCTATATTCTCTCTTATAATGAAATTATCTTTATTTATTTACTGGTTCCTAATAAATTGTAAAATGTTTCGGCAGTAATTTTACTTTTCGTTTTGACATTTTGGAAAATGATTTATGATATAATTAGTGACTTTAGTTGTTGATGATATATGAGTAGCATTAATTATGTTAGTGTGACTTTAACTTTCTGTGTTAGTTCAAAAAGAATAAAAAAGCGTTAAATACTTTGCACTTATCTCAGATAACATGCTAAACGTTATGCATAAACTAATGTAGTTATTTGGTTTAAGTTGTTAGTGTTATTATTCATTAATTAAGATTTGTTTGCCATTTTAGTTGATATTGTTCTAAATGTTTTGTGCCAGTGTATAAAATTATAATTTTTATAGTAAACAAGTAATCATGTAGTAATTTTCCTTTGTTATTAGACTGTGATGTTCTTATAACAAAAACGAAACTACAAATTCTCAGAGAGGGAAAACGTTATGTATACAGAGTTATACTGTTAAGAGTAGGTTTCGATACCCGTGGTGGGCAGAGCACAGGTAGCCCTTTGCGTAGTTTTTATGCTAAACTACAAATATCAAAAACAGACCAATCATTTGAAACTTTTAAAATAAACTTAAGAATGTAATAACTTTCTTATGGCTGAAGGAAACTTTTAGTTATAAAGTGCAAAAGTGAGAAAATTTACGATAAGTGAAATACAAATTAAATGATGTCAAAGCAATAAGGAAATAAGTAATGGTTATAGGTATAGAGATTTATGTGCAGAAGAAGATGAATTTATATGGAAGCAAAGTTAAAAAAATGTACGTACTTAAGGTATGAGTAAGAACCTGGAAGATTCTATCCTTACTGATGCATAATTAAAAGTCGAAAAACTGATATTATAAAGGTATGACTATAGGCTAAAACTTAAGATATTTAAAATTAAGACTAAGATAAGACATCAACGGGTGTTTATGCTTCAATTTGAAATGAAATAGATAAAATTCCATGAATTCATTTCTTTTCAAAATATGAAAATTGTGTATGTGCTTTGGACTTATGGCAAAGTTTCGAAAGCTATCTACACAGTCCCTAAATTTGAGCTACTGAAAAAATTGAAGTCAGCCAATCAGTAGCATTATAACACTCAATATTTACATAAGTGATTCACTGTCACATTTATATCATACCCACAGCTAAGAGCATATAGAGTATTTCATAGCTAGCATGGATTCAGAACCTGGCTGACCCGCTCCGAAATCCCAATCCTCACCATATGGTTAAATACGTCCCAATAAAATGTGAAAGAGGTAAAACCAAAAATCTGTAGGATTAAAAAAATATAAAGTTTAAAGTGTATAGAACTGACAATGTAATAAGCAGAAAAAACATCTGTGGAACATAAGCATAAGTCTATATGTACAAATGTAGAGAATACTTGAAAGAAAAAGATGTAAAGTATTAATTTAAACTGTATATAGAACAAACCTTTCATATGGTAACGTAAAATAAAAAGACTACTTCAAAATACAAAAAAATATTTTTTTCCATACGAGCTTTTAAATTGTAAAAGTATATAACTTGCTTCTATATGTGTGTGTGTGTGTGTGTGTGTGTATATATATATATATATACATATATGCTTGACGGTCTAAAAGCTGTTTGTTTCGATAAATGAAAAGGCGATTACAGAAACATCTATACACTATACACCCTTTTACATAAAGCTCGCTTTTTATTTTTTGTACACATATTAATATTATAGGAATTATTTAATTACTCGCTACACCTTTTTGCTAAATATATAATATTTTTAAACTTATAGATGTCCGTTTTGAAGGGCTTTTGTTATGCGCCTATTTATCTAATTTCGTTGCATACGGGTGTCTTCGTGTATTATGTGTGTAAGATATTTTGTGAAATTAAAACACAGATTTAAGAAAAAAAAATTATTGTGTATACAATGAGTTAGGGTAACATTTTAAATTTGCAAATAAAGTTAAATGACGAACTGTTATAAATTGCTGAAAAAATAAAAATGAAAAATTTTAATCCATAAATATTTAGTACAGGTTACCTCCATTCAGTTACACTTCTTTATGAACGTGATGCATTCAGCTGTGAAAAAGAGTAATCTCATTTATTAAGCTGCCACACGTGGCGAGGACTTGTGCACTTATGTCTAATACTTACTGCACATAACCAGTATATTAGATAAGTCATTAACCCTTTGCCACAACAAATAGATCGTAGTCATGTTGCTTTCCTTTCTTGAGTATGAGACTCGTTGACATTTGCGACAAGGTCATCTGGATGTTCCAACAGAGTTCGAACTTAAATAATGTTCCTGTCTTCGTCGTCTTGATCGTCTCCTTTCACAAAAGTACAAAACAGTTAAATGGCCCGTTATTACTTTCGTTAAAAGAATAACCTATTTGAATTATAATGAAACAGTTGCATCTACATTTGGTATTTTGACCTAGAATCATTTATCAAGCTCTACTTCACACTTCGTTCACAATTCTTTAACCGAAATATTATTTTGTTCCTGCTGTTCTGTATGATCTATGCTCATATTAATCTATAAATTATATGCTTACTAACCAACCTCTCTTCATACTCGCATGCATCTTGTTTGTTGTTATCAGTCTACACAAAGTTATGTTTTTAATGTATGTATGTCATGGTCTGTTCTCAATGATATATCTGAAGTTATGCAATTAAACAGACATATATACTTGTTTATATGAATGTTTTGTCACTGATCTAACTTAGGTCTTACCGTTTTATGTTAATTTATGTTCATACTTAACTACATCATGATTTGCTTTTACTGAAACAAATCTTAAAGATTTTCATCAATCTTTTAAGGTCATTTTCTGGTAGACACGAAGTCAAGATGGTTGATGTCCACTCACTTAGCATTAGCAGTATAGTCGATCAATAAACCCCAGGTGTACTCCTGCTTCATTTATGGTCAATTTAATGGCAGATGTTCATGTAATGGAAGTTTAAATGCAGACTTGGTCTATGCTCAGTTTAACATAATATTTTATACAGGCAAAGTCGTTAAATAATACGATTGCAAACTACTCTAAAGAAACTTTTAAAAATAAATTTAATCTTATCACCTAAACAGCTAAAATATCTAGTTTTACACTTACATAAAATATTCTTTACAAAAGCAGTTATTGTTATGAAAGCATAATTTTAACTGTTAATGTTAAATAATTGAAATTAAAATTGGAATTGAGCTATGGTTAAAAAAAACTGTTGCTTCCTTAAAACATAGGTAACACAGGAAAGGTTCAATTCTTTGGAATCTTTCGTCTTTCAAAAGTTATAAAACTAAAAGCTCGTAAGGAACTGAAAACGATATTAACATATGAAACGACAGCCATTAAATTGTAAAAAATGAAAAAAAGTGTGAAACATATCAAAGCATTTTGAAAAAAAGACCCAAAACATCAAATATCAATCACTTTTTGAAATATAGAAACTATTATATATATACATATATATCAAAAACCTTAATTAACCTAATAACTCCTAAATAAACAAGATTTATATAATATATGAATAATCTTAAATATGACATATATATAATAATAGCAAGCAACAAATATGTCACCCTTATATGAACTAAGAAGTATTGTTTCAGATATTAAGGTATCATACATCCGTATTACATACACATATTACACCCAAATGACATATGTTCTAAAGCATTTATAAAAATTCCAGAAATACACGTATGCATCATAGATTCATTAAAAAAAATGAAAATATCTTTATATCTGAAAACAATTCAGAAAAGTCAACATGTAATGGTAGAAAATCCCCAAAATATATTTCAAATAATCTATTATAAGATTATATATAATTCTTCATCACTTCATCTGTGAAAATAGTTATAATAGCTTAACTAGTATGTTTGTGACAGAAATATACATTAAATTCTGTTTATCAATATCGTTTCTAACAACATTCTTGATTTTAACAGATTTTTTTAAATACTGTTTATCCTTTTAAAATATGTCAATTAGTTAATGAAAATTTAAGCTCACAAGCTGTAAATTTCTTTATAAGACTAAATAGGCACGTGTTCAATTCCTACAAATCAAGTTAATATAAATATATACACAAACTTCATACTGGTCCCTTCTTTCGTTATTTTCAAAATCTTACGGAGTTACAATATTTTCCTTTCCTAACCTTTTGATGTGATTGCAAAATGTGATACATGTTAAGTTCTTCATATAGTTCTGTTTTGTCAATTATTTGGCTCAGTACATTTTATACTGAATTGCTGTTATCCGGTAAAAATTATTTGACCAGCTTATAAAAACAATAAGGAAATAGGAGTAAGTTTTATTAGTTGGATATTGGTATATGTTATTCAGTAATTATTTTTTATGCGTATCATAGTTTATATTTTCCTTCAATCAAAGCTTTAAAAAATCATAAGCTTCAAGATAAAGAAATATAAAAGTATTAACTACGCTCACTGTTATTCTGGAAACTACGTCGTTATAAAACAAATATAAAACATTATTTATCTTGATTCACTTGTGCTGACTAGTCTCTCACAAATATTCTGACTAGATTAGTTTCTAAGCTGAAGAGATAGCAATTTCTTCCTATGACTAAAGTGGTAGTATGTAATTTTAGAGAATATAATTTAATACCGCTCACTAAGAGTAAATAAATTGGATGATTTCCCTTCGAAAATGAAGAAACTCTTTTTATTAAAATTAAATTACGAGTACTATAAAATTCCAGTACATTAACAAACAAGAAAACGATTTTGAAACGAATCACGTTATGTTGAACATAGGTTGTATATTTTGGAATATGAAAGTATACAAAACTGTCTTTTTAACGAAACTAAATATTATACCATGAATTTGCCTGGCATGGCCTAGCGCGTTAAGGCGTGCGCTTCGTAGTCTGAGGGTTGCGGGTTCGCGCCAAACATGCTCGCCCTTCCAGCCGTTATAATGTGACGGTAAATCCCATTATTCGTTGGTAAAAGAGCAGCCCAAAAGTTGGTGGTGGGGGGTGATGACTAGCTGCCTTCCCTCTGGTCTTACACTACTAAATTAGAAACGGCTAGCACAGGTAGCCCTCGAGTAGCTTTGTGCAAAATTCCAAAAACAAACAAACAATATACCATGAATTTCATAATTAACAAATACATTGGCCTTGCGCTTAGATATGAGTGTTTGTTGCTGATTTTACTCATTATACAAATTGGTTCCATGAAATATTTTAAGGGTTATGTATGAGCCATGTCTTCTAATCGTCTTTATAATTCAATCATTGAAAAATGAAAGACTCAATCGACAAATTTAAAAGACAAAAATTTAAAATTTATTTTTTAAATCTTTGACAATCGTTATCCCGCTTAGTGTTACAAGTATTCGTTTATTTTCTAAGTTGTTGTAATTGAATTCTTTTTATTTAATTTTTAAATGACGTACATGCTACTACTTTCATTAGTTTCTATATTCTATATTTAAGAATATATTTAAATACTAAAACCTAACAATGTTATTTTCATTTATATGTATATTATTTTTCTGCACGTTTAGCAAAGTTAATTCTGAAATAATAAAGTTTTCTGTGGCATTTTAGACATATATATAGCAATTGTACCGTGCTTACAGTTTTTACAAAAAATATATAGAGATTTGTGATTAGCTAGTTTTTTTGTTGTGTGTGTTTGAATTACATTGCTTAACGTCTTGCATCCGTTTTGACTAGAATGAGCTTTCTACGACATTTAGTGGGGTAATAAAGTTCATTTCCAGAAAAATTAACCATAAAGGTTAACATAATCACACATAAGATACATACATACAGAGACCATGAAACAGCCAAGATACAAACTTTCAGTATGTGACTCTTGGGCATAAATAATCTTTGAAAAAACACTGGGTTTTGTCTCGTAAAGAACGTATAGAACAAACGACTGTGTTATACAGAATTTAACCACCTTTGTAAATAGTTATCATTTACGTTTCTTTAGCAGCTTGATTCATGTAAGGATTAATTATGAACTTTTGTTAGTCACTACTAGTGTCATTTGGGCCCGTCATTTCCCAGCGTGTTAAGGCGTTTGACTCCTAATCCAAGGATCGTGCGTTCGAATCCTAGTCGCACCAAATATGCTCTCCCCTTCCAGCCGTGACGGCGTTATAATATTACGGTCAATCCCATTATTCATTGTTAAAAGAATCGCCCAATAGTCCGCGGTAGGTCCTCTAGTCTTATACTGTAAAACTGGGGACGGCTAGCGCATATAGCCCTCGAGTAGCTTTGCGCGAAATTAAAAAAAACAACTAGTGTAATTTTTCCTAAGCTTGTAATTTTCCGAGAGCAGTAAATTATCTTTGAAAGTAAGTAATTTATAAGAATAAAATGTTACATAAGTAAAATAAAAAGAAATTAGAAATAAAACTAGTACTTCATAACTAAGCACAAAAACTGTATTTATAGTAATTTTGCTTCATGTAAAGATATAAAATTGTATGCTTAAGTTATTTATGTACAGAAACTTAATATGATTTAAATCTCTTCATATAAGTTATATTCCAATGTGTGCCAAAGTGATATGAGCCGAAGCACCACATGTTGTAGGACAATTGTATAATTGGTACTCGGTAATTTCCACATCATTCAACTGCTATATATCACAAAATAGTTTTCACAACCATTACTGAGAGGGTATTTATATAGTCGACTAAAAGAAAGAACATTTCGAAGAAGTGAAACTGAAACTGTCATGCAAACAGAATGACATCCTAAACAAATGAAGGACAACACCTACCTATGCAGTGTGAAATCCATGTTTATTAAAGAGAACTCTATCTCGAAAAGCTATTGCGATGAGACTAGACACATTTTCTGCTACCATTTACACGAAAATAAGTACAGGTTTGAAGTTGACAAAAGCTCACTAGCCAAAATTCCACAAGTTTTCAATCGCACCTCATAATAAGATGTTTTCATTAGAAATATGACCATATAAATTAGAATCGTAGCGATATCACTTGGCCACATAATTATCAAGTCCTCTGATGCAGATCCAATATGATATCATGCTTTTGGTCGGCTTAAACTAATTTTACGCTACGTAGATAAGAGAATGATCGAATGGTTTGTCAAAGTGTCTAAGCTAAGATTTCGTTGTCCTTAAAAGTTGTCTGGTACAATTAAAACTGTGATTGTGAGCAACATGTGTAATCATGACCAAACAAACTGACAGCTGATGAACTTGTTGTAAGGTCACACAACGTATGGAATATCTTTTTTATAAAGTGTTAATAACCTCAGCAACATACATGCTACTAAAGCATTATAATATTTAAAAAATAAAATTGAAACAAAACCGGAAGTCTCTCAAAGGTAACTATTTTGAAGACTATAAACTCATTTTTTTGAGGTTTATTTATTTTAATTATAAATGTATACATACCGCTCAAACAATTAATAGAACAAGTATATATCTCATTATATTTTTGTTATAACTAAATTTATGCATGAAAAACATATCCGTTCGTCTACAAGCGTACTTTCTAGCTTGCGAGTAAAGTTTCAAGCTATTTAAACGAAACTCACCCCATTCAAGAACAATACAACTAAAAGTACCCTATATAAGGCTGTTACGTGACACCATGCATTCTCATTAGTTCTCGAAACAAAAACCAACATGGATCTTTGCGGCTCGTTTTGTCAGTGAGTAATTTTATCTTGTGTACCCAAGCAGTCATGTTCCATCTGAGAGAGAACGAGGTAGCTAGGGCGGTCCAAATGCTTGAGGATGGCCAGACCCAAGAAAGAGTGGTACAGCGCGTTGGTGTGTCACCAAGTGTCATCAAATTACTTTGGAGACGCTACCAGAAGATCAACTCTCATGGCGGGAGATAAGGTCAAGTCAGTTATCACTGCACAATAGCCAAAGAGGACCACTACATCGTAACTACTGTACTGCAAGACAGGTTAGCTACGGTTTGGTCACTGCGAAATGACTTTCAACATTCCACTGAAACCCGTGTGTCAACTCAAACAGTTCACAATTGTCTGAATGAAGGACGCCTTAGGGTCAAACGGCCTGCAAAGGGCTTAATTCTGAGAGTGCGATGCTGTGCAATCACGTTGGAGTTTGCTCGTCAGCATCTGAACCGGGAACTTTGTGAGTGGGCTCCTGTGCTGTGAACAGACGAAAGCAAGGTCACTGTGTCTCATGATAATGGACGAACGAGAGTGTGGAGACGCCGAGGAGAGCAACTTTCCGCCTGTAACATAAGTCGACACTTATGGAGGAGGTTCTGTAATGGTCTGGGTAAGCATATGCTTAGGTGGCCAAACAGACTTACTCATGCTCGACAAGGGTGCTCTGATCGTACTACACGATATGAATACGAAATTCTGTAACCCATTGCGAGGCGTTTTGCTGGTGTTATCGGCAATGGATTCATTCTCATGAAGGTTAACGTGCGAGCCCATGTAGCTAGACTGCGTATGGACTTCCTTGACGAGAAGGAATAGACTATTCTGAGTGGCCCGCCAGATCTACAGATTTAAATTCGATTCAACATTGATGAGATATGTTTTCGAATGTATAGGAACTCCAACAAGCCATACCTTAAGACAGTGGTTCCCAAACTTTTTCAGCTTGTTACCCAATTTAACATGCCACATTAAACATGTTACCCCTTTCACAAAATGTTTTCAACATTGATATATATGGCTAAATTTAACTAGAGATATATTGCACTTTATTTATTTACAATTTATTTATATAATTTATTTACACTGAATTACACTTTTAATTATTGTATTTGATCATTGTGCATTTCTAATGAATATTGCCAAAGATGTCAAGAACATCAGTGGGATGGATGGAGTTGCATACTTGAAGCTACTTTAGGAATTCTTGGCTTTGTGGTTGAAAGTGCCAGCCTGGCATCGTTTGCAACATTCAAGCGAGTCCTCTTTTTTGTTTTCATCCCCAGCACGGTTGAGAACCCCTTCTCGCACAGATACGTTGTTGAGAGTGATACCAACAACTTCAAGGTTCTCTTGGACAGAGTTGGCGAGTCAGCTAGTTGTGAAATCCAAAAGGAATCTGCATTTTGGTTTTGGAATTTGACTTTCAAGGCTTTATTTGCTCGCATTGTGATCCACTCCTCCTTTGCAGGGAAATCATCATCATGAATGGCCTCATCAGGTACAGAAAAGGGATGAATGATCCACTGAAGACTGGCTGTTTTTAGGTCACTCTCTGGGAAGTAATGCTGCATGCTTGTTTCAAGCCCCTTCAAATGGTCGCTCATCTCTTTGGTGATGGTCTATAAAAGTGATCCAGTATCACAACTATTCTCCTCAACAAACTGGTCTATGGTAGGAAACGGAGCGATCACTCCTTTCTCTAAGCGTCGAATCCAGAGTCTCAGTTTTCCCAGAAATGCAGTCACAGTGTGATGGGCATCAATGACAGTCGTGTTTTGGCCCTGGAGCTGCAGATTATCACTGTTAAGCTCTGCAAATATGTCAGCCAAGTAACAAAATCGAACAAGCCACTCCTTATCAGTGAACTTGGTAGCAAAAGAAGATTCTTCTTGTTTCAGAAATTCCTGAAGAGCCATTCGGAGCTCAATGACTCGACGTACAACCTTGCCTCGTGACAACTAGCAAGCATGTGTGGTAGAGCAGAACTTGATACTGCTCTCTCATTTCCTTGCACAGCTCCCTGAATATGCGCCAATTCACATCCCTGGACTTGATGAAATTGACGATTTTCAACACATCTTCAAACACTAATTTCAGATTACCAGGCAGGCTTTTTGATCCAAGAGATTACCGATGAATAATGCAATGATCTACAGAAATTTCTGGATTCACAGCTTGTATGAGGCCCCGTAATCCACGATTACGACCCATCATCGACGGAGACCTAGATTAAAAAATAAAAACTATTATAAATTGTGTCAGTTAGTCATTCTTACTTATCTTTTGCGTTATAATTATGTGGTTTTAATTTAATTTATTTTGGTACTTTAGTATTTCAGTGCGACAGGCACGATACATTTTTGTGAATTATGTAGCTACACTACAGCTACTTGTACAATGAATAAGACTATATCACTACATGCCATGTAATTCATTGTATTTATACTAATTTAGACTTTATATAAACATCTCTCCCTACCTGTTGAACGCTGTTCCAATCCAATCCATTCATGGTAAAGAAACTGTTGATGATATTGAAGATATCTTCTCCCTTCGTGGTTGTCAGCAGATTTTCGCATAATAGGAACTCTTCTTTGATCTTTTCCTGGTGGACGTAACAAACGAACCCAAGGAAAACAGCACAACTGGCTACGTCACACGATTCATCAAGTTGCAAGGAAAATTTGCTGTATGAGCTTTCCTTGATCTCTCTTGTAACTTGGGATAGAATATCTGATGCCATGTCATCGACTCGTCGGGGGATTGTGTTGTTTGATAGAGATATGACACTCAGTTTCTTCTCTTACCTTGCTTACCATCTCGTATGCACAAAGCAAAATCAGATTCTCTGCAATGGTGTGGCATTTTTGTTGTTCGGAAACTTTATATGAAACAAAGTAAGATGCTTCGACTGCAGCTTGAAGCTTTTGGGCTTGAATTCCAGATGAACCGAACTGGATATTCTTCAGTGCTACAGCTTGGCGCTGAAAATAAGCCTAATTCTCATTTTGAAGATTTGGATGGCACTTCTGGAGGTGAGCTGAGAGTTTTGATGGCTTGAGGCTTTCATTTGTCAACACTTTGTGACATACTACACATTGTGGCCGATCCTCTCCACCAGAAGGTAAATTCATAAAGCCATAGCGAAGAAATGCGTCAGAGTAGATGCGCTTTTTAGACATTTTATTGTTTAATCTGCAGAAAAAGAAAAAGAAAACTGCATAAAAAAGTGTGAACAATGTGAACTTATTATTTATTTTTTCATGGCATTCTAGATAGCATTAAAAGAGCTTATTCAGCATAGGAATGATGTAATAGTAGGTAAATACTAACTATACTGCACAGGGCAGTACACATAGATACCAGGTTTTGTCTACCTCGCCTGATGCTCACATAGAAACTGACAGTGTGAAATAGAGGCAACCTCAGGCAGTGAGTGACGCGTACTGGACACGTCGATGAGTCATCAGGGTCACTGAGTGACTTGTGTTCTGAAGCATACTTGTCAAAATACTTTTAGGTTACCACACACGTATATACATATTTTTTCTTTTCTACTACTGTATATTAGTTTTTGATGTTTATTGTTATTTGATTTAACTTTATTACATACTTAAAATAGGTTTAATTTACAACTTTACATACTAAGACTAAGGTAACATTAATCCTAATACCAGCTACCTCAATGTTTTCTTGATTTTCAGAATTTTAACTTTTTTCTGTCACCCCTCCATTACCCCCGATAAATTGTTAAATTACCCCAGGGGTAATTTACCCCAAGTTTGGGAACCACTCCCTTAAGATAACATCGATAGACTGATTCGAAGTGTGTCAAATCGGTGTCAGGAGTGTGTCATAGCCCGTGAAGTTTTCACTAGATATTGAAAGTTTCAAACATTCTTTGAATAAACGCATATAAAGTGTTTAAAGTATTGTTTCATTTGAGATATAATTTTTGGTGATATTGGTCTTTTTCAAATTTTATTTCTCCATGAATTACCATTCATCACACATTAAAAAAATAGATACAAATGGAACTGAAATGAGACAAATTATTCCCAAAAAATAAAAATATCACATTTGGAACACTAAGCTAAATTATATAAGAAAACGTACTTGTTTTTTTTTTAGTTTTTGAGCAGTTTATATATAATGAAAATACATAATATATATACAGTCTTGGACCAAGTGTTTGCATATTTTCCAACAAATAAAATCATTGTTACTCTGATGGAATATAAATACACTCAGCACTATTAAACTGAAAACTGCATATTATGGAAAATATTAACGCTATGAAATTAGCCTAAATACTAGTTGACCAAAAGTTTAAGACCATACTGAAACGAAGCGTTAATCGGAAAACACATAATGAAAATAATTCATTTGTGTTCAAGCACTAATGTTGTCAACACCTTCCACTGACATCTCTTGTGTTTCATTGAGTAAAAACATGGCAAAGGATGAAAAGTTGACAGAGTTTGAATATGTCAAAATTGTCGAGCTGAAGGAGCAAGGTATCTCTCAACGTGCCATAACTTGTGAGATTTGGAGTCGCAGAACTGCTGTTGCAAGTGTCTTAAAAGTCCCTGAGTGATACGGAACGAGAATTTCAAGTGGTTGGCCCAAGAAAATTTCACAGGCTTTGAGCGTGAGAATTCGACTGGTTGTCTGGCAAGACACCAGCCGATCGTCGAACCAGATTAAGGCCCTTACGGACGCAAAATGCAGCTCAAAAACAATAAGATGACATCTACGAGAGAAAGGCTTTAAAAACCGTAACGTCTTGAAAGGCACGCCTTCTTCCGCACCGCGAAACAGTTCAGTTTAACTTTGCTGAGAAGGTTTTCTTTTCTTATGAGAAAAAATTTAATCTGGATAGTCCAGATGGCTTCCAACATTACTGGCACGATAAGGGTAGCCCAACGGAGACATTTTCTACACTATACAGTGGAGGAGGTTCCATCATGATCTGGGGTGCTTTCTCCTTCCATGGAATAATGGAGCTTCAGGTTATACAGGAGCGTCAAACAGCAGCTGGTTACATTGGTATGTTGGAGAGAGTATTCGTATTGACTGAAGGACCTCGCTTGTGTGGAAATAACTAAATCTTTCAGTACGACAACGCTGTAATCCACAATGCCTGCAAGACAAAAGACTTTTTTATGGCGAATAACATGATTCTTTTGTACCATCCATCACGTTCACTTGAACTGAACCCCATTGAAAATTATCTTCAAATTTATATTTGAATATAATGAGAAATTATTCAGAGAGATAACTAAAATTATTTGTAACATCAAATCGTCGCTGTTAATAAAATTTTATTTAAATAAAATACAAATAACTGAAACCCATTGTAAATGTTTGGGGGTGAATGGCAAGGGAAGTCTATAAAAGTAGACGTCAATTCCAAACAGTGCACGATATTCGTGAAACCTTCTTCACCACTGGGAAAACATACCAGCAGCCTTCTGATGCGTATATTGACCATGCCAAAGCGAATGCTTGAAGTTATTTGCAATGATGGCCGTACAACTCGCTACTGAGATCTCTTGCTGAGCATTTTCCACCTTGTTTAGGACTTATTTTTTGTATGGTTTTAAGCTTTTGATCAACTAATGTTTAGGCTAATTTCAGTGTTCACATTTTCCCTATTAAATGCTAAAACGTTTTTTTTTTAATTATATTTTCCCTTTTTTTATTTTCATCTTTCAAAGATCCACTCAAATAAGTGGTTGATTCTAACAACGCAAAATACATATTTTTTTCTTTATATTTATTGGCATTAAGATTTTGGCCACCAGTGTGTATTTATTTAAATATGAAGTAAATACAAAACATTTATTTAGTTCTGTACTCAATGAATTACTTATTTTTATTTCTTTATTAGGTACGTTATAACATAAATAACGTTTCCTTTTCCTAATGTATAAGTTTTTACATTTAAATTTAAAAATTATTTATAAAAATAAAATAATTTATAAATTATAATTATTAAAAATAAAAGAAATGTATAAAATAAAAATTTTGAATTTCGCAAGCTACACGAGGGATATCTGTGCTAGCCGTCCCTTATTTAGCAGTGTTTGAATAGAGGGAAAGCTCCTAGTCACCACCCACCGCCAACTCTTGGGCTACTCTTTTACTAAGAATAGAGAGATTGAGCGTCACATTTTAATGCCACCCACGGCTGAAAGGGCCAGCATTTTTGGTGCGACGGGGATTAGAACCCGCGTACCTCAAATTGCGGGTCTATTCAGAAGGAAACGAGAAACAACTAAAACTTTTTATAATTGAAAAACATATAAATTAGATTTATATTGACGATTCAACTGATTTCTGGTAGCTTGGAAAATTTAAATATTTGAAGTCTTTAAAAAGACTACAGTTTTTTTCTACTAAATGTTTGTTTTGAATTATAAGTTTTAAAATACATGAAAAAACAGCTTACCTGGAGGTTCAATTAATATGGTCAATGAGATCGAGACTTTTGTGGACAACCTCTCTTTATGGTGCAAACATTTGTTGTAGTTTTTATTTTCATACTCTAAACTCTACTAAATGAAGAAAACCATAAAATGTGCTTAGCTTTTTCCACAATCGAGCAAACACCAATTTTCCTGCTCTTAAGATTTTGCAGGTTGAAGATTGTATAACGAAATGAGCATTGTTGAAATTACGTGCTTATCATATATTTACTCTATTTGCTTTAAAACTATGACATTTAAAGACCGACTAATCGTTAACAAGAACCTTTTAAGCAAAATACACTCATTAACGCATGTGCTAATGCACAAGTTAAAAACTGATTCACATGTAGGAAACAACATGATTTATTTTTCCTAACCTTGTATTACCTCTCATTGTTTCTCTTAATCTCCTGTCACCAAGTGGCAGTTTTACTTAAGCTTATAAAAAAGAAGAAACAGGGACTAAAACTTAACTTAGAAACTTTAATTTTTGTTAGTTCTGCCGAGGGCTAATTTTAATTTTATACAAACAGTGTTCCATATCACGTTTTGCCCTCAGAACTACGTCCTTTATCGTCAACCATTCTCAGTCTGATGAATATGGCTATGTACATTTGTTTGACGCAGCACTTTTCTTCATAATAAGTTCAAGCCAGAGAGGATATGCTAATTATTGACAAACCTTACATAAATTTTCAACTGTGCGAGGATCTTGGGCTCCAAGAACACGGTTAAACTAATGGAATAAAATTCAATTAAAGCTGCAGGCATATGGTTAAAAGGTACTGTTAGGTTCCTTGTTTCGTAGACCATCTTTCTTAGGAAAACATATTTATTTCGAGGTACGACCGAAAGTTTGTGAATGTTTGGCTTTTGGAGGCTGGTCAACATTGTTTTCATATTAACGATACCAGAAATGTGTTCATCTTTATCATAGTATTTTTTCAGCTTTTATTTTGAGGATATGTGTTAATTCATCCAGATTGTCATGAGAAGTAATATTGGTCTCTGCAATTAGGTATTTAGTACTTTGCAGTACAACTGTTCCTGTTTCCATACAGAAGATTGGATGATTCTTTCTTTTAATACTTTCGCACTCTCCTTGAAAACTGGTTGTGACATAACCGTCAAAGAATAAATTTATCTTGACAGCTTTGTATAGGAGACAAATACACATATAGGTGTTTGTAATATATACATTACAGGGAATTGAACTTCGAATTTTCATGTTGTAAATCAGTAAAATCATCGCTGACCCATAAGAGGAGTGGAGACAAAGAAATAGAACAAAATTTTAGAAAAATTAAATTTGTTAAAAATTGAGTTGAAGTTTAAGAATATATTGTATGTTCTGTTGAATAGCAAACAGAAGACAGTTTTTATATTGCATCAAACTTTCTTAAGCAAACGTATCATTAATTTGCGAACAAATTTCCTATCACTGTGCTAGAAACCATAAATAATTAAGAATTATTTTTCATATCATTACGTTTCCATAAGCTGCTATTCCATTCACGTTTTGAATAATAATGAAATTCAGGATGAAAGAAGGTCACACTATATTACATTAGTTATTATGCAATGTATAATTGTATCTAGTTTCTTCAAACCATATATTTAAATTTTTAAAATTAAATTGCAAACAACGCAACATCCAAACCACCTCACAAACAACTACCCATTAGTTAGAGCCAGTGTGTACTTTTTGATAAACTTAGGGCCATCACGTCTCCATAACTCTTAGATATTTAGTTTTTTCGTTGAGCCTGAGATTGAACTACTTTAGTCATTTTGGTTATTTTACATCTATATCACTAGCTATTAACTAATTTAATAGGTGATCTTGACAGTTTGTCAAGAAAGAGACGAAATTATGTGAATTATGTATCAACGTGTAATGGACGTAAAAAGCATTAGTCTCGCTCGCTGATGTAATATCATGTAAATTAGATTTTAAGTATAGTGGAATAAAAAACAAGTTATAAGCTGAAACTGCAATCTTAACTATGCTTTTTAAAATAAGATTTAGTTTCATTACAACAGTTTTTCCAAATGGAAAAGACAAACTGCATCATCTTTTACAATTAAAACAATAATGCTGTATTCCAAAGTTTTTAAAATTTTGATAATACATTTTTAAAATTCCAAATTTACTTATTACAAAATGTGGTTCTATAACCAGTACAAATATTTTAGTCCATCTGTTCTTTAAGAAGCTTATTCAGCGGTTCCGAAGTTTACAAGAAGAGACCAGTGAAAGAAACTGCTATTTCTATATTCAGGAGCATGAATGATTGTACTGATAAAGGTCGCAAGTTATTGAATATTTAATATTTTATCTACAGGATTTATCTTTGTTAAAGGTCAATAGGTTGTAAGTCACATATATCTGTAATTTGCTAGATAACGACTTAGTGTTACAGAAAACTTATAAATCATTAACAAGCCTAAAGTATATTATTGCATTTAATGTAATGTCTTATTTGTATATACAAAATAAAACGTTTGTGATCTTATTTATGTTTATTTTTGCTGTAGCACTGTATCTTAGTAATAATAAGTATACGAAATTGACGATTTAAAAAAACAATTTTGTTCATTATATTATAGCTTTCAAAATTTATGGTTGTTTCTTCATAATTTTCGTGTCAAAAGGATATGAATAAATTAAGGTGTTACATAAGACCCCTTGGATACTTCATTGATAACCGCATAATCGTTTCTGCTATCTAAATACTTTCTAATATCAACAAATAAAAACTGTTTATATCTTCTTGAGTGAAGAAGAATACAGAAAACCTACAAATTTCTAATATCTCTTAACGTTTTACGGTAATAGTAGAAAACTTTCTAATCATGTATTGACAAAACCACTTAATCCATGACTGTCTACTTCCATCATATTAAACACTGTGAGAAGAGTTATTACTTTTAGATCGATGCTGTGAAAGTGAAATAGATTTTTCCTTATAAAAACGTACAAAAGTGTTTATCGCCAGAAAACAGGCATGTGCACAGAACAATTTCAATTTAGACCCTTTTGCTTCCAGACAAAATATCGATCAGTAGCTTAGTGTTTTATAAGAACTAAGACGTGATAATTCTAAGATTTTTCTCCCAAGACGTATTACGCTTCTATGATCTTGTTGCACTTTGTATCTTCAAGTTTGTGGGTTGTTAAGCACCAAGCTACACAGTATACTTTCTTTTTTTTTGCCCATCGTGGGTATCGAAAGTTGATTTTTGCTTTATAAGCCTTCAGACTTACCTCTGATCCATTGGGTGTTGTATCACGTAGAGGTCTGAATATAATGTTTAATTTACGAACTCAAAAGTTAAGTAGACTTATGTAAGGCCATTCTGGTTTAAAGTTTCTGACTGCATAAATAATATCCTGATTTCACATACTTACATTAAGCATTATCGAAGCATTTGTCTTATTCTGATAATAAAGAGCAATAAAGTTAACCAAGCGCTTGAAGTTACATTATGTAATTTTGTTTAACAAAGATGCCTAAATATATTTAACACAAAATTACCAACTGAAAGTGTCTGCTTAGCTAATAACTCTAAACATGTTCTTTCTACGCAAATAACTTGGGTGTTTTATGATTAATGTTATTTACACAGAACATTTGCTCTCTTTGATCATAAGGTAAGACTATTATGCATCAAATTACCTTGCCTTATTTTTTAAGTCAACAGATGTTCGATAAAGAAAAAAGGCAATAATTATATTTAATGCAGTTGTGCCAGAGTTAGTTTGGGCAATAATGAACGTACAAATGTTTTCACTAACTTTTCGTGTGCAAAATTTTATTTTAATTTACATAGAAAATGTTATTGCTATAAATCTGAATAATATCTATTTTGAAGTATTTAAAAGGAAATTTAGATTCTTATATCCCCAGTAAATAATAACGTGAAAGAGTGAATTTAATCATTATGATAAATTCTTCGTGCACATATCGCCAGTTTCTAACAGAGATGGTATAGACTATCAAAAATATCGGAACTTTAACTTAGACCTCGTCTAAAAGTTAAGTCGATTGAGCCATGATGCCATTGAACGCTTTTTGCTCTTTCAACAGTATGTGCGTTATAAGAGTTAATGCCAATTCTGTTATTTCTTTCAAAACGAGATAAATCCCTTGTGGCGTTTGGAGTGGATCTGACTACCTCTTCTTTTATCAATATTTCAAGATAAACCACATGCGATTTTGTTCGTAAGGAGGAAAGAAACAAAAGTTCATTTTCTGTCAGTTGTTATTGTAACATCCTTAAAAAATTATCCTTATTGGGTTCTTGTACTTTAAAATTTAAGCTTGAAATAACTCCACCTTCCAAAAATTTTCATAAAAGACTGAACGTTAATTATAATGAAAAGATCAAAATGCTACAATAAAATGAACCAACACTCTAAAGTACCACTTACTTAGAAAAGCACCTTAAATATTCTACAAGAAGTCAGTACCATAATACTTCATGATCGTTGTAAATTTATGATGTTTAAAAATATATTAAATTACATTCGTGGTATCTAATAGCCCGTACATTATGTTTAATATATATTTTAGAAGTTAACGATTGTTCGTCTTGGTGTCGTCAACAAGAGAACATCATCCAACAGAAAGCAACTTATTGCCTGTAGTTATTCCCTTATCTCAATTTCAAGTTCTTCAAAGATTTCATTGTAATGATAAAAACGTATAAGTTAACCGTGTAAACTTCTTGACTGTTTGCACTTCCTATTAAACACAAATAGAATTCAGAGAACTAATTTATTGCTATTATTCAGTTGTTAAACATAAACAAAAAAATAAGTAGAAAGACAAATGTAATGTGGTATTATCAGTGTTTGATAAGAATACTGAAGTCATTATTTTTGGCCCTAGATTACTTTTTAAAAGGAACATCAAAGTTACTTCAAGGCATAAAGACGAGTAATGTGACAGATGCTTAATTATATATGCTTCAACGATGATACATTTTCTTATGGTATTTTTTTCTTTTACGTAGAATTATGAAAAAGAAATAAATCTTGCTGTACAATAATTTATATTTGTGACTGATCGTAAAAGCTCCTTGTCGTATACGTACCTCAGAAAACCTCACTGTTAAAAACTGCTTAATCTGCAGTTTTCAGTAAACTACTTTTATATTGTCGAATAAATACATTCTTTCATGTTAGTCAGACTCAGAAGATATACATATTATGCTGAAACTTTACTAAACATTTAAATAAATTATTTTGCTAGAATTTCTTGTTTATTATTAAGTATTATTGAACATCAGTGAAAGTATAAATATTTATTTTCCTACCTGAAATATTATTAGTTTAAGTAAAATAGATTTGTTACCAGATTCTCATCATTTTATTGTCACCAAATAACACTATCGTCATGGAGAAGGTACTGGGCTCATCTAGCAATAATTACGCACCAACTTGGTCAAGCTCATTATTTTGGTTTCATATAAAATGTAGACCGAAGAAGACAGGAATTTTTCTCCCAATGTGGTCTCATTAAAAGTAATAATTTAATATGTATTTCTGCTATGAATACATTATATGATTTATTAACTTATTTTCTTCATATGTGAAGTAAAAACTCAGTGTTAAAAACTATTAGAAGCTTTAATTTATTATTTACTTTACTACGTTTTATAAAAGGTAATAATAATTAATTCAACCTTTAATATATATCACATATAGTATAGTACCTTAAATGAATTTATTATCAAAACACTGAATAACGTTTTACACCTTGCTGATTTTTTGTGTGCTCTTTATTTTACATTAATACAACAAGCGTAAATAGAATCGATAACACTATGTAACACAAGTTTTGTTCCTGAATAGTAAGTGTTATTTCTTAATTACTTATGTTGTAAAATTTTAGAAAATGGCTGTTA
This sequence comes from Carcinoscorpius rotundicauda, assembly GCA_011833715.1. Lineage (NCBI taxonomy): Eukaryota > Metazoa > Arthropoda > Merostomata > Xiphosura > Limulidae > Carcinoscorpius > Carcinoscorpius rotundicauda. The sequence goes on along the minus strand of CM022396.1, from coordinate 35,689,449 downwards.
TTCCCTGTGAACTTTGCTTTTGTGACCTGGGTGAAGAAATTTAGAAATTAACCTATTTTCTATTAAAGAACAGGCAAATTTGCACATTTTCATTTACATCAGGTCTGAATAAAATAAATTATGAATCAAAATATACATGTATTCGTTCTTAAGTTATATAAAAAAAAAATGTTTAGATGTAATGTAATGCAAATAGCTCTCACGCATTAGCCCGAAAATATATTCTCCCATCATGTTTTCGTTATACGTTCCCAAGTCACAAAAACAAAGTTTGAACAGAAAAATAAATCTTTATAAAATAAAGTTTTCATAAAATAAGTCTATATTTTAAGAAAAATAGTATTAGGCCAATATAAACTTTTTTATTCAGTAATTTCTTTCTGGGAAATCTATGAAATGGAGGTAACTTGTCATACTGATGCACATCATAGTTTTCTTCAGTACATTTATTCTTAGTAAAATAGTATTGATATCATTCGTCATATTTAACAGTTATAAGGAAATTCTTACTGGTAATTAAAATTAAAGGTAATTCGTATTACGTAGTGATATTTCTAAAGTAGATTTTTAAGTTTTATTCAACTTAGATAAAGACGCTATCGATACCTGATGCTACCGGTGGCACAGTGGCAAGTCTGCAGTTATAACGCTAAAAATTAGATAATATTACAAATAGTGTTATGTAAATGTCGTGTAAATGTTTTGTGGGCGGCAGCGTGTCGTGTTGTGTTTTGATTTTCATTTCTATTATCTGTGTTTCCATGTTTATATTGTTGTTTCGAGGTTTAAACTAGTAAAGTGTGTTGTTGTTCATTTGGGGTAACAATTGGAATTTTCTTGAATTGGGTGGACCAATCATATGTCTGTGAATGAAGTGCTGGCGGCTTCGTATCTGGACGTTTAGTCTCGTGCAGGAACGGACATGCGCGGAATGCTCTGGAGATCTGTAGAAATTTCGCGGTTATTCGGAAGCTGTGATTTTATTTCGTCAATCTCTACGATTCACCTGAATTACTGCTTGTGCTGAGAGTCGGCGAAATTATTGAACAGTGAACTGTTTCTGAACTTCTTCATTTAAGCTTCGGAATTTCTTCGTGGGACCAAATTCACACCCTAGACTGGAATTTGAGACTTTCATTTTAGATCATTGTATTAGATACAGGCCAGTACCATTTTGTATTGTGATTAATTTTGAAGTTTGAAACTAGTATTATTTTGTTTTGTAATTAATTTCGAATGTTGTAACTTAATATCTGTCACTGTTATTATATAATATATGTTATATCTGTTATATTTGTTAATAGTTTAGTGTAATAAATTATACAAGCTGTTATCTGCGTTTTTCTGTTGCGTTTAGTCTACGAAAAACATAAAACATAAGAAATACGTAACAATAGTTGATTGTGTAGTTCCCCCCAGTGCCTCATCGGTATATCTGCGGACTTACACGCTAAAATCCGGGTTTCGATACCCGTGGTGGGCAGAGCATAGATAGCCCATTGTGTAGCTTTGTGGTTAATTCAAAACAGCAACAACATCTTTGTGTAGTTTTATGATTAACTTTAATGAAACAAATCAATACTCGAACGACACTCTTTTTAATATTGTACATTTCAGTGTTAAATATTGAAATTTCAACTAAACTAAGGGAAAGTACAAGAGGTATCTTAATCTGTCATTAGGCAGTAACGTATTCTAAACTTTCAAAATATAGTAGAGAAATTTCTCAGCATACTAATAAATACATACAAATTTGTTAATAGCTGTCATGTTGTTGTAAACATAGGTATTTATTAACACTGATCCAGTGGTACAGCTGTATGACTGCACATTTACAACGCTAGAAACAAAGTTTTGATACCTTTTATGGACAGAGCACAGATAACCCAATTAGTAGCTTTGTGCTTAAATACACATAGAAATTCCAAACGAACTTTTTTATGTTTTTATAAATTTTCTCCTAAAATACATAATTATGCATTTATATAACTTCTGTTTAACGAAGAGTACTCCAGGTACAAGATAAGTTAATAAATATAGAAATAAGATGTTTTACACCGGTAGGTATTATTAGAGGATGTTAACAATGATTTTACTCTATGCCGTCGTGCGGTATTACGATATTTTTACGTACATGTTCTGTGAACGATAATAATGTCAAGAAATTCTAAAGAATACCCTACAGAAAACAGTGTTAATTTACAAAATTGGCAACTTTGAAAACCAAAATAAAAGTAGAGGGACACTAAGTAGAGAGCAGACTTCCTTCACGAGGCGTGATCACATATGCTCCCCCCGAAGAAAAAATGTATCCTATGTCCATTGCTATCAACTGTAGTGAAAGTAATAAAAAAATTCAAGTCAAAATTGACTTCCAGTATATGACACAATGAAGAAGAACTTTAAAATTCAAGTAATATTTTTTATTAAGTTTAGCGGTGATATATATCAGCTCTAAAAATTTAATTCTCTTAATTCATATGCATATACTTTCTTTCTCTGCTATTGTTCCCAGACCTTACTCTGTTAACTTCGATCTATTCTAAACTACTGTACACGCCCACCTCTTAACAAGCATAAACTTCTTTTATTATTCATTAAAGCACAGATCATATAACTAACTAAATCAATGTTAATCTACAGATAGCTTATACACATTGCAAGCAAGATCTTTCTTACCTTGAAACTTATGGCCTCTACCACTGGTAGCCATGATAATTCACTATAACAAGACAGACACCAGAATTTTCATTGTAACATACATTCACGAAGATAAGGAGAACAATTCAATATCGCACAACTTGATAAGCTTTCTTCATACTATCCTCTCTATATGGACTTGGCTAGTATGTCACATTTTCCATGAAAATAAATATTGATTTTGAGTTATGGTTGAAACCATAATTTTTAACTGTTTTAATTGCTTTGCTGTTTACGTTTTTTCCACTTTCACTGAATGTATGGACGGCTTTCTTGTACAAAATATAATGTCCTTTTAATATATGTCGTATTGCGATACGAATATCTTTTCTTAAAAAACGCTGAGGCACACGAAAGTTACTACCGCGGCGTTGGACGATCAAATGACAAAATATTTCTCATGAACCAAGCATGTACAGATGTTAAACAGCTGCTCGTGACGTCGGGGGTTGCATCTACTATAATACACCAATTAACACATGTAAATCTTTCTCATAAAATGTGAGTAGTTTTCGATTTTGTCATGTTATTTACTCCACTATTTTTCGGCTTCATTGAAAATATGATGAAAGTACCTTATGACCAAATCAAGCGTATTGTTACCGAGTGGAAGTATTTTACACTAACTCCTCATCATTAAACAATAGTGGTACGTTGCTCTTACATACCGTAAATTAGAAAATCGCATAATTCGTCTTATAATTTTTCTTGTTATTTGTAATATAATCAAAACTCCCGAAAATATACAGTTTTCTTTCAGTAGAACAAGGTAAAAACTAAAGATCAATGCAATTACTCAGTTTGATTGATTATTATCATGTTATTTAGTTTTTAGAGTTCTTTATTCCTTTTTTTTGAAAACTCGCGCAGAAAAAATATTTCTTTGTTTGCTTGTTTTGGAATTTCGCACAAAGTTATTCGAGGGCTCTCTGATCTAGCCGTCCCTAATTTAGCAGTGTAAGACTAGAAGAAAGGCAGCTAGTCATCACCACCCACCGCCAACTCTTGGACTACTCTTTTACTAACGAATAGTGGGATTCACCGTCATATTATAACGCCCCCACGGCTGAAAAGACGAGCATGTTTGGCGCGACTGGGGTGCGAACCCGCGACCCTCGGATTACGAGTTGCAGGAAGAGGGAACAATGTTCATTGTAAAGACTATTAGTTTAAATGTTTTCCATTATACATCTATTGATTCTCTTTCATTGTCTGGTTTACAATTTTTGAAAAATAAAAGGATATAATGGAGGTGACTGTTCTTACTTTTACTATCATCTTAAGCACTTGATCCATTTTCTTTGTATTTTTAATCAGTTGTGTAATCCAGTTGTTCGGCACATTTGAATGAAGTGACATATTAAAATGTCTGAGTTTTCGCACTTTTATTCGTTTTAAAATATCTTTTAAATTTCATCTTAAATGTCAGAACAATTTGAGAATATTTTAAATTTCAAGAGGAATAAAACATGTCATCGTAGGAAGGGTTATGATTCACTGTTACACAAACTATTTATTAACAGTCAGCTTGCTTCCATATTCGTCGAATTTAACTACTCCTATAACTGGTGAATAGCTCTTGGTAGAATTTTAGTGCCGTTTCCATGGCAACGGGAATAAAACCCCAACACTTGTTTTGCGATCTTCTGTTATAGTATATGTTGAAGGGCAAAAAACACTACATCTATTCAATTTTGTTTCGAGAAAAAAAAGCTTAAAATAATTCCTTAAATGTCATTATATTTAATACATTTCAAATATTCTATGCTTTTTTGTATTATTTAATATAATAATAAGTAATCACATTGTATTTCAAATAAAATCATTCTATCACATAGGCATTTTGTTTGTTTTTGAATTTTGCGAAAGCTACATAAAGATTATCTGCTCTAGCCGTCCCTAATTTAGCAGTGTAGGACTAGAGAAAAGACAATTAGGCATCACCACCCACCGCCAACTCTTGAGCTACTCTTTTATTACCGAATAATAGGATTGGCCGTCACATTATAACGACTCACGGCTGAAAGGGCAAGCGTGTTTGGTGTGACGAGTATTCGAACCCGCGTTCCTCGGATTACGATTCAAGTGCCTTAACTACCTGGCGATGTCAGGCTGTCAAGGTATACTAATCACATGTATTAAGAATGATACAATAATTAGAAAATAAATTATAAAACGTGATTTGAATGTTCTATACAATTATTTCTTTCCTGTCATGCAAATTATGAGAAAGCTAAACATAACGTGTTTATTCATCAGAGACGTTATGCCACTTTTTGTCAATACAGTAAATTCAACCACACACCAACTGGACATTACGATTGGCCATTTTAAATAAAATATGTCAACTTGAATATTTTAGTCCAATTGAACGTTAATACGAAGAGGAAGAGTGAAACGAGGAAGTGTGAAGATGTTTCTGACATTAATGACTAAGCAATTAGAATTATCTTTTCATATTTTGGATATTATCAGTATTTATCTTTTAACTTTAGTTTGGATCCTCCTAATACTGCAGTGGTATGTTCACGGACTTATATCGCTAGAAATCAGGTTTTAATACCTGTTTTGTGCTTAATTACATAAAGGTGAAGTAATGACAGTTTATACAAATAAAAAAAAATATTAAATTTCACTCATAATGGTCTTTTGAATGGTGTACCATTGGTTTCATTAAAAATATTTATCCTTTATATTTCAGTACAATTGATGAAACTTTGTAAAAGAACAAATAAAGACGAAAAGTGTTTACAAATAATGTTTCGAATTTCAAAGTTTTATATGTGGCTATATGATAATAGTTTTCATTTGAAAGTTTCTTATATATATATTTATAGGAATTAACCTGGCAAGGTTTTCATTTAAATGTGTCTTTTTCTAAAGAAAAATTTGACATTCATTTTATTTTATTGGAAATGATTATAAAATCGATTTCTTTTTTTCTACTTTTTCCATTTAATTCTTCTAACGGCCCGACATGGCCGGGAAGTTAAGGCACTTGACTCGTAATTCGCGGGTTAAAATTACAGTCACACCAAACATGCACGGCTTTTCAGCCCTGGGGGCGTTATAATGTCACGATGAATACCACTATTTATTGATAAAAAAGTAGCCCAAGAGCTGGCTGTAGGTGATGATGACTAGCTGCTATCTCTGTAGTTTTACACGGGTAAATTCGTGGCGGCATTTATAAATATTCTGTTTCATTAAATGGTTAAAATGAAAACATGCTCAACTGTTTTCAATATTCACTTGCTAACCTTTTGTTATTTTGATCTTCAGTCTGTAGGAGTTAATCATTCCGTGACTTCTAATGCGTGAAATATCTTACAGTAATGGAAGCGATAAAATCTGTTACAGTAATTTTTCAATTTCATGAATTTGTTATAATTTTAAGAATGATTTGTTTGTTTGTAATTAAGCACAACGCTACACAATGAGCTATCTATGCTTTGCCAACCACCAGTATCGAGACCCAATATCTAACATTCTGAAATCGCTGTGCCACTGGGTTTTAGGAATAAATATCATGCAAAAGAAACTTATACTTTTTACATACATTACACTAAATACAAAACAAAACAAAATCATACATATACTTAAGAATACATATATTTAAACAATTATAAACATAATAAGTTTTTGTATATCATTAGTAAAACGTTAGTGTCGAGGTTCCCGTGCAATATATATATGCATCCTCTGGTGGTCGAAGTGGTTAGTTTAAATGAAAGGTAGGTGATAGAATTTCTAAGAAGCGTTTAGTCTCATTTATCTGAGTTAATAATTGTGCGAATAAACTATTTGTCGCAAGTGTGCTGAATTGTGATTTGTTGTTAGTCATGTGGCTGAGCTTCCTGCCATTTATGTAAAAGAAAACCTGGACAAATGACTCAGTTGTGAATATTGAAGATTTTTCACTTATTAGGTCATGATTATTTCCTCATTTCATCTTGTTTTTTAGTATTCTCATTGTGTTTAGCAATGTTATTTTTGTTATATTTAATATCTGTATCTTGCAACTTAAAGATATATGTACTCGAAGATGAAATATTGTGTACGTTGTGAGTAGTATATAGATATAAGTGGTTGCATGTACTTTGTTCCAGAAACAAACAAAAAACAGCTTATAAGTAAAGATCATGGTGTGCCAAAATCATGTGATAAGAATATCTTTATGTAATCTTGAAACAGATCATCAAACGTTGCTAATCACTTTACTATTTTTGGAACAGACTGTTTCATAATTTATAGTAATCATTCTTGGTTTGTTTATTTCTTATTGCAGTTGTCATACAGTTACTATTGATCAAATGTTGTCTTTTATGTCAAAATATAGTCCACATCGCTAATTTTTTTCTTCTGAGAAATATTGGTAGTATGTATTGTTATTGTTATTGGTGGTATACTTTTATATTTTTATTTCTTATTACTTCTGGTGGATTTAGATGGAGGTTGAAGGTTTCGTCGAACTCCTCCAAAAAAAGAATTGTTGTATAAAATCTAAAAATACATAATAGTACATTTTATAATCTTTGATTTATTATGTTAGGTAAGTTACATATTATGATTTCAAACAACAGGAAATTTTAGTTTCAATTTACAAGTTAATGAAATGTCGATATGCATTAAATTTATGATATTTGCCAACAAGATTAATACACACAATTTCCTTTCTTAACACAAATATATTTTAATATGTAAATAATAATAAAATTGATAATAACAGTTATCATAAATAATGGTTTATAAACAAGAATTTAAAATTCTTATAAATAATATTAAGTCTTCTGTCTAGTTTGGAACTAAATATTTTATCAACGGTTTAGGTCTAAGCCAAGTAAATTAATATTGTGTGGATACACTGATACTATTCACTTGGCGAGAAAACCAGTAAGCTGTTTTATTGTTCAGTGTAATGCGGTCACAAGCTTACTTTTCGAAAAGGAAGCTAGATATCTGAAGTTCAAGTAAAAATACTGACATTTCTGAAGTTGAAAGATTCGTAATGTTCGAAATCGATTAGCGTTCTTTGTCAAATATCTGTAATTTTCCGTTTAATAAGTATTTTTTACAATTATAGCTTCTGAGACTTATGGTAACGATCAAGTGTTGTCTCTCGGCATTTTGCAATGGCTAGCTTTTTTCACTTATTAGGCGTGATTCTCGAAAGTTCAACAATATTTGAAATAACCTAAGTGTTTTCGTAAAACATATATTGTTAATTCTTACATTCTAGAATCTTTTACAAATTTAGAGAACAGGTGTGATTTTCACAATGCACATTTAACAATATACGTTCTATGAAATAAACTTAAACAAACGCATATATGAAATAAATGCATAACAGTAAGTCTGTTACAATAAATAGCAATCATAATCAAGTACAACAAAATGTCTTGAAAGTTTTAGTTACCTATAAAGTTTAAAAACTTATGTATATAATGTTTGTTCGTGATGTTAGAAACTATGGAGCTCTAAAAATCAATTAATTAAAGACAAAAACACTAAATCTTATAATCCAATAATTTTAGAAAAGTAAAACTTCCTTCTCAAATTGAACATGAAAGTATTTGCGTCATGTGTTTGGTATTTTGTATGTAAGTGTTCGGTACTTGTTGGCCTTTCGGATATTAAACTTAGTTTAACACTTCTAATCAATTATCAGAGTTTTGCATTTAAATAATCTGGTCTTTTTAAGTAAAGACACGTGTTATGTAAATATCATGTAAATGTTGTCGAGAGTGTTATGTAAATGTCATGTAAATATCATGTATATGTTATGTAAATATCATGTAATGTCGTGTTTGAATTCCCATATCTATTATTTATATTTTCGAGGTTTAAACCAGTTAAATTTCAAATAATATTTTAGAATTACTTAAAATTCATTTAGAATTATTCATGTAGAAATTTTTAAAACTAGATGGATTGATCACTTGTATTGGCCTGGTGTTTGTACTGTGGAATTCTGGGAAGTTACGCGATATAGTATATAAACAGACGGCGATGCGAGGGAAGTAAATCATCCACTTTTACTCGGGTCAAGAAGTGAATCATCCATTTTACTCGGGTCAAGAAGTGAATCATCCATTTTACTCGGATCAAGAAGTTTGTCTCGTTTAAGAAAGTTTAAACTGAATTTGTGAATAGAACTAGATCGACTAAAGTGGTGAAAAATTTTATTCCGTCAATCTTTACAATTCATTCGGATTACGGATTATATCGAAAGTCAATAGGAATTGGACTGTGAATTTTTGTTTGAAATTACCCATTGAAACTTCGAAAATATCTCCGTGGGACTAAATTCACCGCCTAGATTAGAACTTTGGATTTCGGATTTGGACACTTATTCTGGATCATATTATTAAGCTCAGGCCAGTACTTTTTGTATTGTAAGTTGTTTTGATGGTTGAAACTGGATATCTCCTATTGCCATTGGATAATTTATTTTGTGTCTATCACATAAGTAGATAATTATAATAAATTATACAAGCTGCTATCTGTGTCTTTCTGTTGCGTTCAATCCGCAATAAAAAAAAACGTAACAACACGCCTAAAAGAATAATGGAGAAAATGTCGGATTTGTAAAAGACAAGGTTGATATTGTAGGTTTTTGATGAATTATTTCTGTGACCTTAAACTGTTATTTGAATAGTAACTTAACTGGCTATTTTACTCTGAACACTTTTAGCCCACAAGTTTACTTAATTTTACATATGTATATAAAAACAACATTTCCAAACAACGAAGTAAATCGTATTTTAAATGGAACTGAAAATTTTTAACAAATTCAGAATCTTAGAGTTTGTATCAATGAAACTGGGGCGGCGTGGTTAGTTTATTATGGCACTTTACTCGTAATCCGAGGCTCGTGGATTCGAATCCTGGTCACACCCAATATGCTTGCCCTTTCAACCGTGAGTGTGTTATAATATGACGTTCAATCCCAGTATTCGTAGGTAAAAGAGTAGCCTAAGAGTTGAGGGTGAATGCTGCCTTCCCTCTAGTCTTACACTGCTAAATTAGGGACGACTAGTGCAATAGCTCTCGTCTAGCTTTACGTAAAATTCAAAACAAATAATACTCACACCAACTTAAACTCAAACAAATCTCCTAGCTAAGCAAGATTTTCATACAAATTGTATTTCTAAAGATGTTGTCGATCAATAATAAATAAACATTGTAAAGAAAGAAGAATTTATTTCCATTGAACATAATATGTTTCTCGTCTCTGTTTTCTTGAATTTCGCGCAAAGCTACACGTGGGCTATCTGCGCTAGCTGTCTAGAATTTAGCAATGCAAGAAAAGACAATTAGGCATCACTACCCAAGGCTAGTCTTTTACCAACGAATGGTGGATTGATTATAACGCTCCCACCATTGAAAGGGTGAGCATGTTTGGTGCCACGGGAATTCGAACCCGTGACCCTCAGATTCCTAGTCAAGCGCCTTTACTCTCCTGGCCATGCTGGGCCTTTTTTCTCATGAAATAGGATATATAAATATGAACTATGTTAATTAATCAATTTTGGTAAGAAAAGGTAAGAAAACCAAAACATTGTTCATTACACTACAAAAAAAAAATACAATTTCTGTGATCCTGAAATTATAAATTTCTTCAACACTAATTTCAATTTAGTGCTCCAAGCTGCTATTAATGTAAATCAAAACGAAATTCCCGGCTAAAGAGAAAAAAATCTTAAGGTTTTTTCGCAGGTCTTTCACTTTGTGTTGTGAAGCAAGTTTTGTTTTTCTCGCATATATGAGCACTGGTGGCATTTCTAGCTGATAAACGTATTGATACCAGGAGTAGGTACACCGTTACGACTTCCATAAAACTGGAAGCCTCAAATGCATACAGCTTTCAGCGAAAGCTCGAATTTAGGTTAGACAAGAAATGGTCCACTGGTGAATGTCTGGATTTCAAAATGTGACGACTTGTATTCGAATTAGTACTATAACACCAAATAATCCTTGAAATTTAGGATGTGTGCGCTTTCTAAGAATAACGTGGATGGTGGGTATCAGACTGATGTTGGCTGGCTGACATCTCTTGTCAGTAGTTTTAAATTAGAAATGGTGACAAAGAGTTTGTTTTTTTTTGTTATTTCGCACAAAGCTACTCGAGGGCTATCTGTGCAAGCCGTCCCTAATTTAGCAGTGTAAGACTAGAGGGAAGGCAGCTGGTCATCACCACCCACCGCCAACTCTTGGGCTTATCTTTTACCCACGAATAGTGGGATTGACCGTCACATTATACATCTTCACGGCTGGGAGGGCGAGCATGTTTAGCACGACGCGGGCGCGAACTCGCGACCCTCGGATTACGAGTTACACGCCTTCGGCGCTCGGCCATGCCAGGCTAGTGACAAAGAGACTTTGAGGTTTTGTCATAATTACATATATATATAAAAAAATAAATTATCTTAATATAGTTTATTATGAAGATTTCATTTAACGCTGTTTCTTTTTTTAATTTCGGGAATGTGTGTGCGTTTTCTTATAACAAAGCCACATCTGGCTATCTGCTGAGCCCACCGATGGAAATCGAGTCCCTGATTTTAGCGTTGTAAATCCGTTGACATGCCACTACACTAGTGGAGTGCAATGTATTTTTTCTATAAGAATAATTACTTAGGGTAATTTGGTTTATTTAAAATTAATTATCTTTGATTTATATTTTATTAATAATTTACTATAGTTTTTATAATTTTATATTTGTGAAAATACATCAATAACTTATTAAAATGATTAAGAAATGAAACGTTTTATTTACTAAACATATTGAATGTTGTTCCTAATCATTAAGTGTTTCTACATCTCTGTTTTTCTTCGTTGCCATTGAATTTATTATTAGGCTACATTGTGATCTGTCTAGAAAACATTTGCTTAGGCTGTTTTTGCATTAATATTGCAGAACAAGTCAATAACTACGTTTCCATATTAGGAGTTTAATCTTTTAATGATCATTTGATTTATTTTGGTACAAAGTAAAATCTTAAAATATCGACTAATTATTCAACCTTTGAAAAAGTAGTTCTTGTGAGGCAAATATATTACAGGACACAGTAATACAATGTATTTTATTAGCTCACTTCAGAAGGTATAGAGACCGAAATCAATAATTAAAAGTGAGTGAAAATTATATCTCGAACTTTCTCTCAGTATTTCAACAATTTAGTATTTGGTGATATATTTTATAAATAAATTGCAAAGCATTTACGTATAACGGATACAGAAAACTCATTATTTCCAACTTAATTTTTGTAAATATTTTATTTAAATAGTTCTAGAGTCATTAAATTTTAATGCATTACATTCAGCTCCAAATATGTTCTGGTACACAAGGAACGTAAACATATTTTTTGCCTATTGAATATATTTTTATTTTTTCAAATTCTATAGAGAGGGTTTATTTTTGTTTCCGTTTAGACAGCTCAAATATTTACTTCTGTTCTGTTATTTATGTTATTAAGGGCTTAAAACGTAAAGCTACTTGCTACGCCTAATATATCTGCAAATGGGACGAGAGGCAGCACAAGGAGTCTCGTAACTCAAAATGTTGCTGTCTAGAGATGATAAACAGGAACTCCTTATGTTTTACTTGGCTCAAAATTCTTTCTCTGTCTCATGAGAAGATCAGCTTTTTTCCATACTTTCAACTCTATCGCACTTAGATTTACGAGAACCAACGCCAAATTGGTTTTGTTTCGTTTTGTTATTATTCTTGAGAAGAAAATAAACGGTTCTTATTCGCTTGCGTCCTTGAACTAATTTCTGTTAGAGACCAAATTTTGATGGAGTGAATAAACTCAATAAATTTTGCGTTATTTACATTCAGTAATTACGTTCATTATTGTTACAAGTCATTGTATTCTGTCAGATATTGTTAAGTATTATTGTACTATACTTTTTATTATCTCACAAAGTAATAAAAAAGGAACACTGCGTAGATTTTTGCTATCGTCGTAATTCACAGGTTGAATTAATAGATTGTTTTCTATTTTATTTTCAGTTGCACGTGTACTTTCTTTATTTTCGCATGATGTATACATCAACTAGGATGAAGCGCAGATAAAAATTTCGAAAGGCAAATTACACTAAATCTTATATTGAAAATCATATAACACTAAACTTTTAAGAAAGGCTGTAACAGCTTCTTTGAATATTTTGCATTAATAGAGTGTGACAATTAAGTTAGCTATATATGAATCCTTAATTTGCAAAAAATATTTTTACGTTACTGCAGTTACCTTTATAATACTTTTAATCACATAATACTTTACTGGCCGAACACGGATGTTTAGGGTGAAAGCTATAGGCTATAGTTTAGGCTACATTGCACTTTAACATACTTTAACTTCTGCACGGTACTGCCATGAGGGTCTTTTCATCTGTGTTACAGTTTTCTAAACCAGTAGAGTTGAATGTAAAAAAGTCATAGATTTAATTTATCACACCCCAAATGTTCACTGAAAATTATAGTTTACAGGTTACAGGCGTTACATTCTACAACAATAAAAATAACGACATTTTTATGCACTCTTCGTTAATATAATTCCATATACAGCCCTTAAAGAATAACGCAATTAAATTTTTCGTAATTCTTATTGTGATATAATAGTTCACACATTGCTTGTAATACTGTTAATTAATATTATTTAGTGAACACATTTGAGTCCTGCGTCAATAACAAGTAAGGAAATTATTTCTATATTATTATCCATCATCTCCTAGTTTTGTTAGTTATTGAGATTTTTAAAAACAAAGTTTTAAGTATTCATCAAAATAAATACGTATTACGTCCTCAAGCTCTTAAAAAATTGTACAGATTCGAAGAATAGTTTTAATATTATTTTTTCACGAATATTTTTACTCCCTCATATTTTGATCTAAACCTACAATAAAGATGTGGAGGAAATGTCCTAGCAATCTGTAAAATATATTCGATAATTGCATTTTAATGTTACATATTTACTCAAAGACATGTGAAGGGTACTAAATAATGCGTATAAATGTAATCTCCATTGCACAATGCAAAAGCATTCAAAATTCCTTTCAGCTGGAAATTAATATTTTCTATAATCCCAACCGCAGTAAAAATGACAACAAACTAAATTATATTAATTATCTCATAAATGAACTTTCATTTTATGAGGTGTATGTACAGTTTAGTAAATAAAATCTTCCATAATTTTACCAACAAAGTTAGTACTGAAATGACTGACTTAATATCAGAATACAGGTTAATAGTTTCTTAGTCTTAAGTGATGTCGATAAAACCCACTTGTAGGGAAATATATATGCAAAAACGGCTCGTTTGGGTTGAGAAAATATTTTACGTAGAAGAGCGAACAACGTTGGAACCTGACGATGACCGAAGAAGGTCGAAATGTTGTTCGCTCTTCTGCGTAAAATATTTTTTGAACCCAAACGAGCCATTTTTGCACATATAATTCTCTTAGTCTTATCTGTAACTTGTTAGCATTTATATTACATAATTTAACACATGTAATAAAATTTAAGTTATGTCATGTTCCATTTATGCTTTTCTATAATAAAGAATATTTGAATTTCAATTGAACAAATTGGTCTACATAACTTTCTTTGTATTTTTCTTTAAGAATTTGCTGTTCATGTCAGTATATAAGTCAAGTTATTAGCCAAGTTATTAGTCATCTTAGGATAAGTAATACCAGAACTAAATAAACATCTTCAGTATTTTAACATGAATAATAAACATACAAATGTACGATCTATCTGAAACTAACAATACTACAGTTGGAGATTTATAGTGTATTACTGTAATAAAAATACTCATCTGATTATTATTGAAATTCATCGATATGAACAGGTAATTTGTTTATAGTTAAGCACATAGCTATACAATGTGCTATCTGTACTCTGCCCACCACAGGTATCGAAACCCGGTGTCTAGCGTTATAATTACGTCAGCAATAATTGTATTAAAGCTTGTACAGAGACTGCCTCTTCACAAAATGCCAAACTTGATGATGGATCTTTCTATATTCTATATTATCTTATATATATTTCTCCTTCCCGTGATGGTTTAGCAGTTAGGTCTCGATACATAAGATAGACTAAATTCTTGAAGCCAATTTGATAGCTTTGAGCTTAACAACAAACAAACAACCTCTCCTATTGTTCTTTATCCTCATACATCTTTCTGTGTACGTTCTCCTGCATAGAGCTATGTTCAAGTTCTAATAAATGCACGCATTTTATTTATATCTTTCCTCTTTATAGAGCGGTCTTTATTTTGACAAGTATGACGTTGTAAATACAATAAAATATATCTTATATAAAAATACTTGCTTTAGGATGCATCAAGCAAAGCCTGGTTGCTGAAGAGAAAACTGAAATTTAAATATTAAGAAGATCCTAAGACATCAACGTCAAATATCAGCTGTTGTTTTCTCTCAATATCACATTTTCACCTTTTTTTTCTTTTTTGTAATATTCAATAGTAATGTCTGAGGTGTATACAAAGTTGTGCAGTAAACATTCATTTGAAGAATCGAATATATATTGACGTTTAATAAGATGGCATCTTTATGTGAAAACTACTTTGCTCACAGCTTATGTTTATCATCGCAATATGTTTGAAAATAATTCGTTTATTATCACTATGTGACACAAATTTTGTTCCTGTAGAGAATGTGTTATTTCTTAATTACTTACGCTGTAAAAGTACAGAAAATGGCAATTATTCCCTTGCTTTGTGATCTGGGTAATGAAATTTAGAAGTTAACCTATTTTATATGTAAGAACAGGCAAATTTGCACATTTTCATTTACATAAGGTTTGAATAAAACCACATAAATCAAGATTTACATGTATTCATTCTAAACTTTTACAAAAATGACCAATAATGTTCAGAAGTTAATAGTTTTTGGAGTAAATTACTTTCAAGTATCAACCTCCAAATAGTCTTCCATCATGTTTTAGTTACACTCTCCTTAGTAGCATCGTTCAAAGTCCAGTATATCTTGGTGGAAGCGCTCACCTTCGTCCTCTGAGTATGCTCCAATGTTCTCCTTGAATTTATCAAGATGTGTGTCAAGGATATAAACTTTCATGGGCATCTTGCAGCCCATTCTGCTGTATTTTTTCACCAGAGCCTTAGCCAGTTCCACATAATTTCCGGCCTTGTGATTGCCCAAGAAGCCCCGAACTACTGTGACAAAACTACTCCAACCTTTTTTCACCTTTCTACTGAGCTATTTGGGGAATTCTGCGCACTCCAGGATCTTCTTTATTTGTGGTCCAACGAAGATACCATCTTTGACAGCTTTGCCTTAGACAGCTTAGAGAAAAAGTCTCGAAGGTACTTTAATTTATGACAGACATTTCGCAAAATATTTCTTCCTTGTTAATATTTATGGTTTATAAATATGTAACGTATTCCGAGAGAGGTTTTAAAGTAAAAACTACAATGTTCATCAATAAACAATGTCACTTTAGAGGCACTTATTTAAATCTTGTTCTGAGAAATATTCATTCTACGAACCCATGAATGAATGAAAAGTAGAATATTTTATAATCATATCAACTACCCTACATCTACGATATCCAGTGCGAAAGAAGTTATCCAATACTAGGACTCAATCAGAGTATTAGGGATATAACAGACAAAATAGTGACGTAGGCGATATGTATATATATATATATATATATACATGAAGAAGACTGTTATCATGTGAAGTGCATTAAGTAAGTGCATTGTAATTATTGATCAATTTATTTAAATAATTTAAAAATCTGATTCTTACGTGAAGTATTGATAAATGGTACCTTATGCATTTTATTTTAATTTTAATGTTTACTACTTATTTATTTATAAAATTATTATTACTATTTATTTTAATTATCTTTACTATATCTTTTAAAAGAAATGGCAAATCAGCTTCAGGAACGGGTCAAGTACAGAGTCAATATGTTATTTAAACACTATTTTAAAATGATGTAGAACTACAAACAGGAAAAAGTCTGATCAAAGAAAACAAATGTCAT
Organism: Carcinoscorpius rotundicauda; assembly: GCA_011833715.1. Classification (NCBI taxonomy): domain Eukaryota; kingdom Metazoa; phylum Arthropoda; class Merostomata; order Xiphosura; family Limulidae; genus Carcinoscorpius; species Carcinoscorpius rotundicauda. The sequence goes on along the minus strand of CM022396.1, from coordinate 35,672,712 downwards.
ATAATAAACGTAGGCATGTTTAATTTCACATCACAAGAAATAAAGAAAAAAAGGCTTAAATGGTTAAGGAAAGGGATGCACGAAAATATTGGCTAACGTAAATATCTTTCTCAACAGTTGGGTTTTACACAGCCATCTAGTAGTTGAATAAAACTATTGTTATTCTGTTGAGAGCAAAAATATTCTACACTTCATAATACAAATAGCATAATTTCCGTTTCTGTAAACATATATATATATATATATTTAAGGCCTGACAAGAGTACCCAATACTTCATACAGCTTAACAGACTGTATGTTATAACATGGAACACGTTTAGCTTTTGTGATAAACTTTATAATCTTATAAAAAGTAATTGATTAAAGTGTGGGTGTGTTTTCTAATAGCAGAGCCGGCCTGGCATTGCCAAGCGTGTTAAGGCGTGCGACTCGTAATTTGAGGGTCGCTGGTTCGAATCAAAGTCGCGCCAAACATGCGTTGAGGGATGATAACTTGACGGTCAATCCCACTATTCGTTGGTAAAAGAGTAGCACAAGAGTTCGCGGTGAGTGGTGATGACTAGCTGCTTTCCCTCTCGTCTTACACTGTTAAATTAGGGACGGCTAGCACAAATAGCTCTCGAGTAGCTTTGTGCGAAATTTAAAAATAAAAAAAACATTATAGCAAAGCCACATCGGGCTATCTGCTGAGCCCACCAAGGGGAATCGAACCGCTAATTTTAGCGTTGGAAATCCGTAGAGTTTCCCAAATACGCGCTCAATATACTATGTTTTCTAGCATCAACACGAAGGCATGTTTGATAAAAGCCCCCCAGTGGCTCAGCGGTATGTCTGCGGACTTACACGCTTAAATTCGGGTTTCGATACCCGTGGTGGGCAGAGCACAGATATCCCATTGTGTAGCTTTGTGCTTGATTCAAAACAACAACAACAACAACAAGTTTAATAAAAATCAGATATTGCTTCTCGTACATGCAACATAATATTAACTCACTGTATGCAGCCAAATTAATGGTTTTGTAAATTTAACCGGTCTGAAAATATTCAAACGTTATGAAATCTCATGGATACACATATGTTCGTAAGTTACCTCTAGTTATGCAGTTCCTCGATACCCTTATTACCATATCCTGAACTAACTTAGAAAAAACATATTAGAATAAACAAGTAATAGAATTATTTAGATACATACAGAAGGAAAAACAATTACCCAACCTCTACATGGTTTTATTATTGACAAAAGAAACACAGTATTGACAGTATAACTCAGTATAAGTATTGCACTTCCAACATAAAGCTTTCAATTTTTAAAAGGCGGAGGCGATTGTGGAGTGGTATTCTAAAACAGTTAAGCTTTCAATCATGATAACTGCCTTTGAGTTTCATTATAGACCTTAAGCTATCAAATTCGTGTAAAAGATCAAAGATATTATAAGTATAAATATGTCGTTAAATTCCTGTTATAGTAACCGTTTTCTAAGTTATAACTTCTTGCAATTTCATTTGAAAGATAATTATGAATAATTTTTGTATAAAAAGTCATTTTTTTCAAACAAAGGATGAATTTCGCCGGCGTTGAGCAGAAGGATTCGATGGGTTGTTTGGCCAGACACCAACGATCGTCGAACCAAATTAAGACCCTGACGGACGCAGAATGCAGCTCAAGAACAATAAGATAACATCTACGAAAGAAAAAAACCGTAAACGGACCCGGCAGAGCAAAACGTGTTAATGCGTGTGACTCGCAATCAGAGTTCGCCTAACCGTCGCGCCAAACATGCTCGCCCTTTTAGCCGTGGGGCGTTATAAAGTTGAAACTGAAATAAGGCAAACTACCTAAAAAAATATTATCACATTTTGAACGCTGAAATAAATTGTATACCAGAACGTATTTGTTCTATTAGTTTTTGAACAGTTTATATGAAATCAAAATACATAAATTATATTCAGTCTTGGACGAAGTATTTGCATATTTTCCAACAAATAAAATAATTGTTACTGTGATGCATTATAAATACACTCAGCACTATCAAACTGAAAACTGCATATGAAAGTAAACAATTGTATTTATTATTTGTATTACGACTAAGGTTCTGGGGATTTCATGAACGGTTTACTAAAATAGAAAGATGTGCAATTCATCATTTTACATATTTCAAGAAAACCTTACCAAAATATATATAACAAAATATAACATCAAATTATTATAAATACTATTTTCAACCTGGTAAAAGTTCTTGTTAAATATTTCGTATTTGATTGGTTCTTCTCAAACTTTAATAACCTTCATAAGGCGACGTCGATGAGGTAATTGGTGTGATCCACCGTGATTTTCTCCCAATTTCTTACTAGAATGCACTGCAACTTATTTACAGTACATAGTTTTCCGGCTTAGTTCTGTCCGACAGTTCTCAACGGGATTACAATCTGAAGACGATGCTGTGCGTGTGCAATCTTCTTGTCGGGACAATCCTGGACAACACACGCAATGTGAGCAGTGTCAATGATATCCTGAACTCAAAGTCATTATGAAACTTTGCCTTAGCATAGGACATAAATATCATATGATACCTGTAGGGGGCGCCACTGACGTTCCCATAGAGAATATAAAGAGTAGTTTTTTTTTCACCGTGACAAGTTTTTCGATATGTATACAGACATTGTATTTTTGTGGGTTTTGCCACTTTAGTAATTTTAACACTTTAACAGTACATTTAAACCCCAGAGTTTTTTAATGATATATAAATTTTCACTAAATCAATCTGTAACGTCGGTCGCGGGTTCAAATCCCCGTCACACCAAACATGCTCGTTCTCTCAGCCGTGGAGGCGTTATAATGTGACAGTCAATCCAACTATTCATTGGTAAAAAGTAGATCAATAGCTGGCGATGACCAGCTGTCTTTACTCTTGTCTTACACTGCTAAATTAGGAACTGCGAGAGCAGATGGCTTTCGTGTAGCTTTGTGCCAAATTCATACAATACATTGTATGCATATTACGAGAAGTGGAACTATAAGCGCTCACCTTTTATGAATTAACAATTAAAGTAACCAAAACAGTGTTTGAAAACTAATTATCAGCACAAAGACCAGGAAACTAGTTTCAGCACTTTCATGTGTTCTCCTAGGTTCGACAGTCTTCTTGCATAGTTTACACTTTACATTCATTTATATAACATAAACTGTTTTGGTACTTCACAGTATAAAACAAGGCTTGGTGTACGGATTTTGAACAAAGGTACACCAGTATTACCTGCATTAGTCGTTCCTAAATTTTAAAACGACAGATGAAAGGCAACAAATAAACACTGTCCAAATAAGGCATTCTTGACAGGCCAAATGGGGAGACTTGACCGTCACTCTTATAACGCTCGTCAGCCTTTAAGTGCTGTAAGGACGATAAAGAATATTCTAAGAATATTACGTTTTTATTGAAAGCTCATACTTAAAACTTCCCACAACAAATACAGAAACTAAACACAAAAAACGTAAAATACATATCTAAAACAAGCTACAGTGTTTGACCGGAGTTATAAAATCAAAAGGAAGTATACTTGCATTCATAATCACATCAAGTTTTAATGACATACACAAACACTTAACACCAATGAACAGACTATCCCAACACACTAACACTAAACACAGATCAACATGCAAACTGCCAACTCTTCATCTTCTCTTTTACTAACAAATAGTGTGATTGACTGCACGTAATAACACCGCCACAGTTGAAAGGGCGACCAGTTTTGACTAAATAGTAACTCGAACCCTCGACATGCAGATTTCGAGTCGCGCGCCTTAATCACTTGGCCACACCTACAAAAGGAGTAACGAAGACTGCCTCGTCACATCAAACATGTTCACCCTTTCACCCATCGGGGCGTTATAATGCTAAGATCAAGTGATTCGTTGGTAAAAAAGTAGCCCAAGAGTTGACGGTGGGTGGTGGTGACAATCTGCCTTTTCTTTAGTCTTACACTGCTAAATTAGGAACGGCTAGCGCCGATGACTCTCGTATGGCTTTGCACGAAAAAAACAAATAAACGAAGACAAAGCTACTCGAGGGCTATCTGTGCTAGCCATCCCTAATTTAGCAGTGTAAGACTAGAGGGAAATCAGCTAGTCGTCACCACCCACCGCCAAATCTTGGGCTACACTTTTACCAACGAAAACTGTGATTGACCGACATGTTATACACCCCCACGGTTGGGAGGGCGAGCATGTTTAGCGCGACGCGGGCGCGAACCCGCCACAAGCGGATTACGAGTCACACGCCTTACGCGCTTGGCCATGCCAGGCCGCGCCTTTAAAACACCTACTCAAACTAATTTATTTTAAAGTACAAAAATTACATTCGCTTGGCATTAATAGCCGTATTAAAAAATTGTAAACAATTTTACCTTGTTGCTAATGTACCAGAGAAACTAACATTTGTTGCTATGATAATCGCATTATTTATTTCAATAACACTTGTTACGAAATATTAATTCTCTCGCTTAACTAGTATGTGTCCTTTAAATTACATTAACTGCTAAAAATGTTTTTATTTGTAAAAATTCAGATAGCCCACTTATAGATTTGTGCGAAATAAAAAATACAAACGAGGTAAGGCGTATTAAGAACATAAACTCAACATACAGAAAAACACATGTTCATTCATCCGATATTTATCAATATTTAGTTTTTAAGGAATTTTATTCTCAACGAGAAGCTGAAATTCTTTATACTTCAAAAATATCTACATTGTATTTAGTCGAAAAGTGCAACAATTATCTTCTGATACATGTAAAATTTTACTCTGAATGAAAATCAAACATTTAAAACACTTCAATTTTTCAAAATACTCTTGACTTTCAGTAAATAGTACCTTTATCTTCACCATTGTGTTTGTATATATCGCTTGAATTACACATAATTAGCTTTCGGTAAGTAGATAGAGGTCGTTAACTCTTTAGTTTAGGAGCGCATTATAAAAGTGACGGTTAAGACTGTTGTTTGTTTCAAAGAACCAGATAAAGCCCTTGTGGGGATAGATGCTTTTGGGTGGTTGCCTTTCCTCTTGTCAGTGGTTTAAAATAACTAAAAGTTATTCCTGAAACCGAGGCCGTATACGATTCACGTTGACAATCTAATTTCCTTCTGTAGTTTTAAAGTTGTATTTCATGTAGGATCACTCATGTTGGAACATCTAATGTAAAAAAAAAAAGAAGTTTTCCATAATAGTTTTCATTGAATTCAAACAACGAAACCAATAAATTCATAATTTTTATTTATTTTATCAACATTTCCAAGAATAGTAATGTTTTCAGCTGGATCTACAATACTAGTTATGAAATGGTGCTGGCTCTACAACATGCTCTAACAATGCTCAATTGCTACATGTGCAAAAGAAAAACATGAAATTGAAATTGAGGTTTTATAAAAACCAGAAATGAACCTGCTTACCAAATGTCTTCCTCAAAACATTAACAGCATTTCTCCAAATAGATAAAAATGCAGCAAGCAGTTAACTTAACTGGCAAAGTAATAAGTAATCAGTCTCAAGAAAGAGTAGTTATAGCATTGGTAACATTTTCTATTGCTACAGTGGATTAAGACACTTTGTATACAGTGAAGTAAGTTGTCAGTTATGGATTTTAAATTTTCTTCAAATTATATGCAAATGATATGAGAGATATAAAAGTGTTTTCCGTGTGATCACAATGAGCCTGGTTTCTAAGCAACAACTCATTGAAAGCCTTCATGTACATTATCTTAACTAATACTCCTTTGTGTTATGTAGGAAGATTTGCTGCATAATAATTTTTCATTTTCTTTCTTAATCCACGTGACAGGTTTTGTAATTCAGTACCAACACAATTCACTCTTATGAGCTTATAAAATACCGAATAACATTAACTGAGAAAAGGAAGTTTCCTCAATGTTCAACCCATTCTTTCATCTCGTTAAAAATGTATGGTTTTGTCACAACAATAGATCTATGCTCATTTCACTCAGATAAAGACAGATTCGAGTGGCATACTGCGACTAACTAATTGTAGTACTGTCGACTACTCTCCATTATCCAAGGCTATCCTCTATCAACATATTTTATAAATTCTGTTTCATATCGTTTCCACCGAGTCTAGAGCTACTTCACGTGTTCTTGTCTTACACTGATTATTCTCTAGATATACAAGGAAGTTAAGCTCTATGGATACCTGACTAGCAGTTTATGTTTATGTTTAAGAAATGCTTAATCTACTATATGCCTCACAAGGTGTCAATATCTGGTGAAACTGTGTTGCAGAATAATCGATTATAAAGATAGTTACTCCAAACTTACCAGAAATTTCTTTGTACAGAAGCCTCTATTTGCTTGCAGAATCTCACTCAGAACATTTTACTTTGTATTTCTGTTATGGTTTTGATTGCTATCCCGGGTGGTGAAACAACGAATGAGCTTCGTCACTTCTATTAGCCGCTCCTTCAAACACGTCACAAACGTATCCATTCAGCAGGATTGAGAAAGCTGGAATTAATCTTGGCCTGGAAGTGGTATACAAACCCTACTAAGTCTCAATACCTATAATACATTGTCGAATAAAATATAATGTACCATTTATTAAATTGTACCACGACAACCAGAATTATAATTTATTGTACGCGTGTAGTGAATTTACACGTTGATTTATCAGTTTGAAAAGAATATTTTACACAATTTCTAGAGTACAATTCTCATGTCAAACAAACGTTTATTCGAGTCTCTATAGTTTGAATGGATAATAGTATAGTGTTTTCCATATTTATAAAAAGTTGCTACAAAGTAGTACATTTCTATTTTAAAAAGACAAGAAATTATCTTCTTGTAGCATTCATATATGATGTACAATATTTAAAACGTATGTTAAGTCAATCTAAATTGTATGTATAGATTTAAAATAAAGACACCTAATAAGTTTATTTTATAGTTGATGAAAAAACAACAGTCTCTGTATAACTTTACTTTTCTGATTTATAAACAAGGAGTGAGAAAATGTACACATATAATTGTTGTTGTTTTGAATTAAGCACAACGCTACACAATGGGCTATCACTGCTTTGCCCACCACGGGTATCGAAACCCGATTTTTAGCATTGGAAGTCCGGAATAAAATAAACAAATTGTCAGATTTTTGATCTTGAATTAATCATCATTTCTTGTTAAAAGAATTTCTTACAAAACCAAATTAAAACACTTAAGCTTAAAAAACTTATCTAAAATATTCTTATTCTTTTCATAAACCTGAAATTAAAATAATCGTAACAAAGATACAGACATTAAATAAATAATTTGTTTTTTTGCAGATCGTTTATTACATCAAAGGATTCCGAAGTTTTCAGGTGTTCTTGGTATAAGATAATCAATGTAGTAATTAGTCAACAGCATACCTGTAATAGTATAGCTACCAGCCACTGGTACAGAAGCTCCACCTATGTGCAATATAACATTTTCAATGGTAGTTTTGATAAAAGTCATTTGATATTAATGTACAATATTTAAATTAAACATGATTAACATATGTTAATAAATAATATAGCCACGAGTAAAGTATGTCTTTTTTTATTATTTTAATAAGGTCTTGTGTGTGTACTGAAGACGAGTATTTAATTATAACACTGGGGAACACTCATTTTGTTGTATTTAAAAAAAGACCTTTCTATAGTGAATTTGAGTGTGTTGATTTCAAACTGAAGTCGGTTTCTGTCTGCAAGCTACAGTTTTTATGCAATTTGACACTTTTATTTATTTTTTAAGCTCTGCTGCTTTCTTTGAAAGACCTAAATCCCGCACTAAATCATTCAGTTCAGCCTGGGGAAGAGGCTTGGGGACGGGGAAAGGTTCAGTGTCTGAAGAACAGTTCTCCGATTGTGTACACTTTCCTGAGAATTCACTGTCACAACTGTCTTGTTCGCTTGTATCATGTCCAATGTCTTTATCGTCCAATGAAGGCAAGCGTTTGAAAACTGGAACAGGAACTTCTTCAGAGTGCGGAGCAGGCCGAATAGCTGAGGGAATGTTCGGATACGTAATTTTTTGTCAGTTTTTCTTCCCAACACCAGTTGTGTTTACCATGCAGAAATAACAGTCAGTTACTTGGTTGGTGGGTTCGCGCCAAATCATTGGAACACCAAAAGGCAGACCATTGCGTTTTCCTTTCGTCCAGTCTCGAAGTATTTCCTTACAATTGTGGCACACAACATGAGGAGCCCATTGCTTGTCTTGATCACCAAGATGAACTTCAAAATATGCCTTGTAGGCACGCTTGACGAACGACGATATATTACGTCTCTGACTATTGAGTGTGTAGCATCCACATATGTAGCAGAAGGCATCAGGCTTTTTTCTGCAATGATATTTATTTTCGGAAGCCATGTTTGATCTGAAACAAAAGAAGAATGATCAAAATATTAGAAGCTATCTATACATATGGATGTGAAAATGCTTATACATGGTTTACGCAAGTTCACATTTGTACAATTTCATTAACCTCAAATTGCATACAAACTAGAGCTTGTAGAGAAAAACTAATTTCAGATTTGAAATCAGCGCCTGAAACTTCTTCAGAATCAGTTAAAATATCCAATGCAACTCAAAGTTACTGAAAAAGTGTTCCCCAGTGTATAATACATGTTGCAATTGTGTTTTTGATTATCATAAATTAGTTATGTCTTTTTTCTTTGCTTTAGGAAAATCAGTTAGATCTAAAATCTTATTATTTATTGAATATATTGGAAATTATGTTTTGATTATTAATATAGTGATTATGCAACTCATTGGCTCAAGAACAGCATTCATTGTTACAGTTTTGTGAATAGTAAAAATATTAGATTATTGAACGAAAGTTTGTAATTACGTGTGTGTGTGTGTTTTCTTACAGCAAAGCCACATCGGACTATTTGATGAGCCCACCGAGGGGAATTTTCTAACTGTTTGAGACTGCACTAAGACTGTTTACAACAACGTAACAACTTGTTTTGGAGAAAATTATTTAGACATTTTACGAAAGTGTTTGTAACTTACCACATCAATATATTTTCAAAAACCTTCAAAATACGGTGAGCTATACAATTATAGTGAACTATAATATTTTCATAATTTTCAAAAAATTGCATAACCTATAAAATTGATATCAAGTAGCAAATAAGTTATTTGATATTTCTTTTAATTGTAAATATTTATTATTTATAAAGTAGGAATGCAATGTCTTGAATTTCTTTCTTTATAAACTTTGGTAATATGTTCATAAATTAGTGTATGTGAGACAAACATGTATGATAAAGATTTTAAAGTTTAATTTTCTGTAAATACTGAGTTGTTATAAATGATTCTATATTTTTTGTTGTAATTTTGAGCAAAAAATTAGATATTATTCTGTATTTTTGGTGCACCTTGATGATATATATATATATTAAAATAAGTAAAATAGAAATCGCATGTTTCTCAGATACTAATTGTTATAGTGGCAATGTTCCTTAACTGTACCTTCACGTGGTTCGAGAGGATAAGTATGATGATAATTCTCCTGAACTGCATTACATTAGGCATGTATCAGCCATGTGTAGACGAGACGTGTTCTTCCAGTCGTTGTAAGACACTTCAGTTATTTGATCACTTAATTTTTGTGTTTTTTGCCGTTGAAATGATCACCAAGATTGTGGCTATGGGTCTTATAGGTAAGACTACTTACTTGGCAGAAACCTGGAACAGACTGGATATGTTTATTGTCATAGCAGGGTATGTATACAACACATTGTGAATGATATATTCTTCATATGAATGTTAATTCTTCAAAATAAACTGACATTTTGTTTAAACAGAAGTTTCGTTTAGCAACTTAGCTAGCTAACACAGATTCTGTGATAGTCTCCAAGCAATAAACAAGACTTTTGTAAAAAAACCTTGATGATTATCCTGATTTTGTTTGCTCTTAATTTCTGAGACTTACTATTTGACTTAATCATTAAAGTCATGAGTATAGTTTCCCTTATCCTTTTTCTCTGGCAAATTCATTACTAGCATTTTCTTATCCAACTTATCATGTTTTAATGCTCGATATTTAGATGCTTAAATAGGTTACTTTGTTTGAAACATTAAAGCCTTCTAATTATTTTAAAAAATCAATTTTAGAGTGGGTTGAGGCCACATGAGCTCCAACGTGTTTCTGTGTATTTGATAAGGTTTCGACATTTTTAAAATTCTCATATTTTGCGTATATTTGCAATAAGAAAATTTAAAAATTTTAATTACCTATTTGTAGCTGTTTGGAAACAGACAAAATATATAATACCTGCTTATCACAGTACTTCACATTCTAAACTTCTTAAGTTACCAGTGTTTCCTTTTGTTTGTCAATGATTATTTTGAGTTACTTAATTCTTTGCCTTTAATTACAGGACTCTCGAGTACTGTTTGGATGTTGGGAGTATTAATCTTTCCGCTATCCGGACTATTCGTGTCCTCCGTCCACTCCGAGCTATCAACAGAATACCCAGTAGGTCACAAGTAATAACATTCCGTGATTGATTTCTTGTCTCTTCATAATTTTTTCTTAATTACCTACTCTTTTCTTTAAACGTTATTTGTTCGAGAAAATTTACTAAGAGCTTTTTACAGTAGGAAAAAATAATTTACAAAGCTATTAATAAATCATACACAGAAGAACCGTGAGAGAACTGAATTTTTCTAGCTTATCATTAATTTTGAGAAAGCATCGATCTTAAATGGGTTGTTCTAGCTCATCAATAATTTCTACAGAGTAGCCAACGTAAGAGATTAACTCAACTTTATATCTTACATGTTGAACACGTGTTTAAGTTTCTATATTACTTAATAATAATACTGCGTCGGGTTTTTTATGTAATAAAACTTGTTCATTAATGTGCTTTTTATTTTTAAACAGGCATGCGAATCCTAGTTATGCTTCTACTAGATACACTTCCTATGTTAGGTAATGTCTTACTATTATGTTTCTTCGTGTTCTTCATATTCGGAATTGTAGGCGTTCAGTTGTGGGCAGGTCTTCTCAGACAGCGATGTTTCATGGAACAGATGCCTCTTGATATAAAGCTTCCAGGGTAAGATTCCAATGAGGTATATTGAGATTTACTTAAACTAGAAAACAGAAAATTGAGTAATATTTTAAACATTTCGATATGTGTTTGGAAAAACAAAGGATCTTGATTATACTAAACACAAGAAGAAGTAGCACCAAAGATGCTCCTCCTTTCAGCAGTAGGGGTCTTATAACGTGATGGTGAATCCTACTATTTGTTGGTAAAAAAGTAGCCCAAGAGTTGGCAATGGGTCGTGATGACTAGCTTCCTTCCCTCTGGTCTTACACTGCTAAATTAGATAGCTCTCGATTAGCTTTGTGCGACATTCAAAAGAAACAGAAACTTAAATGGCCAAGAAAATGAAATTATTTATTTAATGAGACAACTCTAGGTAGCTAGACATTATTTTCAATATTTTTTATTGATTTTAACATATAATTTCAACACAACTATAGAACATTTTAAATTCACAAATCTATTAAAATCTATCAGATTTCATATTCAATGTTATTGTGTTTGTTGAAAAAATGAAGTATTTGAAGTAATTTTTATACGAAAGGCAAAACTGTTGCATTGTTTAATTGTATTGTATTCTAAATATTATATACTTTAAAATGAATTAGCTAGATCTTTAACCTTTGATGACTTACATTTGAAACTGATATAATTATTCTGAAATAATTAACTGTAAGTTGAACAAAGAAATGTAACAATTTTAAGCTATTTTCGGAAATGTTGAAAAGGAGTGTCTTGTTGACTAACATGTCGAGCTGTGAATTGAGGAGTCCAAAATAATAACACTAATTACACCACGAACTTTGAGCTGTGGTGCGCTGTAAACTAACACTCAGTCCTGGTTATTCGGTTCATGAAACTAAACAATGTTCTTACTTGGGGGTATGTTGCTGTCTGGCTGCTTTAGGTATGGTCAGTTATTCAGGTATACCTGAACTCAAACATTTATCACCTGTCAGTTCATCCACACGCGCATAAAGTGATATTCAGGCTGAAAATTCCAACGCTGGAAATAGCAGTAAGAGTTTTGTAATTGCGCTTCATCAGAGTTAAAAATAACGACAATTTTAACAACTACGTTGTTACCTGCCCTATTTGAGTTTTCAGTCAAAACATCTTAGGACCAACTCGACCACACATGTTACTTGTAACACACTAGAAATTTTACTCAATACCAGAGCTCATCAGGTCAGCTGGCTAAATAGCATGCAAATTCTCTATTGAAACGTTATTTGTAATCAGTTACTTCAAATGAATCATCTGTTGTGGAATATGATATTATATTAACATTCTATAAGAATATTAAACAAAACAGTTGACATTTATTCCTTTAAGATTTTTTGCAAATACAGTTTCAAAAATTTGACAAAATAAATGTTTGGTAATTCAAATTATGATATTAGAATAAACTCTATATTTATGTACATATACTGATGAAAATCAATGAAACTTTAGGAACAGCAATGGTTATTGGAGCTAAATAAAATTAAAAAATATTTGAATATTAAATTGTACGAGTAATCACATATATTCCTAAATAATTGTCGTTTGAAGATATTTCGTTGTATAATCAGTGATGTCAAGAAACCCACTTGTTGAGAATTTTATATGCAAAAACGGCTCGTTTGGGTTGAAAAAATATTTTCTATGTAAAATATTTTCTCGACCCAAACGAGCCGTTTTTCATATGAAGTTTCGTTGTATAAAACTAGAATGTGTCTTCTTACGTGTGTAGCATGTTCAAATGGATATAAATCTATTTCACTACAAACTGTGTTAAGTAAACATTACTAGACGTCTTTAGAAAACAATAACATTTGTAGTTGTTAAATCAAATCCAATTTAAAATGATTTATATGGTTATTATTTTGCTGTCGTTGAATTTTTGTGTATTTTGTTTGTGTAAAATAATACAAGGTATTTTCTGCACAATGTTTAACAGTTTATCTTGTTTTTCAGGTACATTTCGTCATATTATGTTGAGAAAGTGAAAATAGTTAAGTAAGAACGTGTTTCTTTTATATTTCGTCGTTGATCATGCGAATGTTACATAGATTGCATAACAAACGAGTTTAAAATAACTCTAACTTTTTAGATGCTTTTGTTGCATTCAATCACAATTTTGTCAAAGTAAAAGTGTTTATGCTTTGAAACTCTTTGTTATGGAAGTCTGTGCTTAAAATAATTTGAGGTGTTAAGCTTTCTAAACGTACAGGCGTATGTTAAATGTGGGTGTTAGCATGTGTCATCTAGTGGACAAACTCTCTTAAACAGTGCCAGATTTGAATGCATCAGTGTAGCTAATTGTGCATGATGCGATATTTGATAGTAGAAAATGTTTTAGTGGAGTAATATTGTAAGTATTCCTTCTCTTTTAGCATTGGAACCCCAGCACATGTGAATACTTTGAGTGTAATTAATGTATTTTCGGCAAAACTAACTTACGACAACAATAATCATATTTAATTCGAAGAAAATACCTAAGTTTTGCAGTATTATCTCTTCCGTTCATCAGAATGTAGGAGTTCACCTACAAGTAACGATATACAAAACTAAATGAGTTAAATACTTAAAACCCCTTTGGTTTTGACAATTTGTCATAAAATTAGACGGTCTTGACTAAAAATTAAAAGTTTTATAATTTATTATAATTTCAAGAAATAGTCGATAAAAAAACAGTTTTTAACATTATAAATTTTAGTATTGTTATTTGTTGTTTAACATAATGTAGGAATGTTTTATTTACTAGTAGCGTGTAACTTCTTTTCTGTGAGCATATTTTATTATTTCAAAGAAACTAGCTAGGAAGATTTATATATTCTAGTAAATTTTGTTCTCAGATGTAAACGCTGTTATTAAAAAAACTAACTGATATAAAATAATAATTATGGCATATTTTGAGTCATTACAAGGTTCCCAGTCCTAACAAACTCGTACATTTAACCGTCACTTAAATAATGTGTGTTTTTCTTATAGCAAAGCCACATCGAACTATCTGCTGAGCCCATAGAGGGGAATCGAGCCCCTGATTTTAGCGTTGAAAGTCATTCGATTTACTGCTGTACTAGCGGGGGGCCGCTTAAATAATATATGTTTTTTGTAAAGTATTTACAACTTTGTAAGAGCTGTTTATACAATTTAAACACCAGTAGTTGTAGCTACTAATACTAATGTAGTGTGGTTAAATATTAACTCGAATCATTGATCTGAGCTAAGAGTGGACGACAAAGATTCCAAAACTAATCTTTTAAAAAGTAGTCATTGAAGTGAAAATGTTGAATCCTTGTTTATACGAGTTTTTATGAATTTGATATATTAAAAGAAATTGTTTTAAGACTGAGAGTAAATATTAATAAGAATTTAGTAATGAGGTGATAAATAAACTGATTACTTAGAGTTGTACATATATATTCCCACCAAGAAAAAAAATAAATTAAATTTAGTGAATTAGGACAAATTATTTCTTACAGATATAATATTTCAGATCTACAAAGAATATATGAAGACAGTATTATTAATAAAATTACAAACTCAAGTAACAGCATGAAACAAGTTGTATTGAAACAATTAAAATTTAAGGCTGTTTCAACAAGTATTATCTGGTGCCTTCTGATAAGATTCCTATTCTGTTTAACTTTCATGAAACCCTTGGCTGATGAATTTTATGTTTATGGTGTTGTTTTTTTCAAGATAATCAGTTACAACAAAAAAAATAGTAAGCAAATGCCAATAAAAGTATATCTTTCTTTCATTAACTAAATTGAAATAATTTTCAGTTTTATGCCGGACTGTTTTAGCTACTTTACTCAATACAACAAACATAAAAAAAATGTGTACAACATTTGTTAGTTGACTAATTTTAATACTTTTCTGGTATTGAATATACAATAAGAAAATATTCATATATCTTTAACAGGAAGAGTTTTAATATATCTAATAAATACACAAAATTCACGCACATACTTTAGAAAAACGAGTGACATATAACATTATAGGAATTTAATGAACGTATGATACTTATCCTTTCGCTGCTTCTTAATAAGAAAAAGAATATTAAATATTTTTCCAGCCCAGTGTCTACTTATTATCAACAACAAGCAGCAGAGAAAGATTATATATGTAGTGTGGACAAAGACAATGGACTTCATGGATGTGACAACCTGCCTCATTATCGACATCAAGACATGACATGCAATGCGTCTGCTGTGCCACAAAGCAATAATACCCCAACTAATACATCGTGTATAAACTGGAATCAGTACTATAAAATATGTCGTGCTGGAGATAAAAATCCTTTTCGTGGCGCCATATCATTCGATAATATTGGATTAGCTTGGGTAGCTATATTTTTGGTGGGTATTTTACAGAGATCTATGTTTTTTTCCTCCTAATCTCTAAGCGATAATTACTCGTTTTCCATAAATTTTGCTTTAGCGGACTATACTTTTCACGTATTAGTTAATGAAAAATATTCTACTAAATACTATGAAGTTAGCTCCAATATTACCTTCATACATAATGAAGATTTATTTCTGAATTTCAGGCAATATTGTTCCATAATTATAAGAGGTAACATTTCTGCACTGTCTTTATCATTGTTTCATGATTTTTTTATAAACCACTCACTTTTACTTTAATAGCTATTTGACAAAGAAAATTATATAAGAACAAACTTAAAGATTTATACAACAGTTATTTACCAAAAACATCACGAAATACACATGTTTTAAATTATGTGCATTTGTTCTGTCTTTTTCAAATAAATATTAGCGCCTATTTTATCTATTACAAAGAACTTGTATGTTTGTTTAGAGGCAAAACTTTATATATTATTAATAAGAATATTTCAAAAGCTGTTTTGTGGCTAAGAGTCAAATGTAATTGTTCTTCTAGTCTAAGATATATGTTATAATTTGAACTCAGCTAACAGTCGTTCTAACAAAATATTTGTTGTAAATTCATAACTTGCGACTTAAAATACCGTATCAAAATTTATCCAAAGCTAGAAATCCAGCTTATTTTTTTTCTCTGATTAGGTAATTAGTCTAGAAGGATGGACAGACATAATGTACTACATCCAGGATGCTCACTCATTTTGGGATTGGATATATTTTGTACTTCTTATTGTGGTGAGAACTGAGGTCCAATCTTAATAACAGGTGTAAATGTCGATATATATTCACTTACTTTTGGAACGATCTGGTACTTTTTCATAATTTGTTTATATTTAAGCTGTTTTAAAAATTGTTGAACTTAATAACAAGGTAATCTAACAGCATAAGAGGTAACAGTGTGCTTTAGAATATGCCTGCGTCCAGAAGAAAGTGTTTTTTGTAAATAATTCATAAATTTTAGATTGTTGAGATGCATTTTTGCTTTTTTCAAGCACATCTATTACATAAAACATAAACATTATCAGCTACAAAACTCTTTGTGTCAGCTTTCTCTTTTACCTTTTTATATCATTTACTTTAGTATAATTTAATTAATGTATTTTATTCAGACTCCCGGTAGTGTGTTAAAGATTGGTCTATTCATGTAAGGGAAAACAATCATCATATGCGCAAAGTTTCTAACGAAGACATAGCATATCAAAATCACTTTGTAAAACTTCTTATTCAATTGCTATAATTATATTATTATCAAATTATTTTAGGTTGGCTCATTCTTCATGATCAACCTCTGCTTGGTTGTGATAGCAACACAATTCTCCGAAACAAAAAAGCGAGAATTGGAGAGAATGAGGCTAGAACGTGCAAGATTTCAGTCAACAAGTACTCTTGCTAGCACCACTGCATCAGATCAGCCTCTTAGCTGCTATACAGAAATGGTTAAATATTTAGCCCATCTCGGACGTCGTGCAAGACGCAGATTTTTACAGTGGTGCAAACAAATGCGTCGAAAACATGGAAAAGAAGACCTGTCTCGTTCAATATCTTTACGTGGAAAACGTCAAAAGCCTCCTTGGCAACCAGGACAAAGTTCATTAAAACGTCAGGAGTCTTTTTACGATGTTTCAAATAACAATAACTTTGATTCCTTGAACTTTAATCAAATTTCATGTGTTCACACATCTCAAACTCCGGAACATCCTGATATGTGGTCTCCTAGTGAAACATATGCTGCTCCATGTGATAGTCCTGAAATTTTAGTTATTGATCCAACGTCATCGCCGATAAGACAGAGCTTGCTCAAAGTTCCTAGCAGTATATGTAGTCCTGACAAATCTTCTGTCAGCGTTTGCTCGCGAACTGTTGATAATCAAGGTATGATTAAGGTGTCAATCACTGCTTACCTTTTTTAAAATATTTTATTTTTATGTTAGATATTTTTACAAACAGATATTGCAATTTGTATTGCAACAAAACACCATCACTGAATTTTTGAGTGACAATTATATCAAGTGTATCAACATAATTAGAGGGGAAAATAAAGCTTTAAGTTGTTCAGTATTGTTACCAAAATGGTAAATTCGTAATTATATTGATTATGCAGTTGTATCTTACAGAGAAAAATTTGTGTAAACCATATCCTGTTATAAAAACTCAAAACACGTATCAAAAAACAACTAGCACTGTAATATACATCAAAATCATTCTGATTGGTTTTGTAATGTGATATTTTTCTCTTATTGATTAATTATTATGTAACTGTTTGATATAAGTACTTCTTATATAACCTATTATGCCTTTTTTAGTCAATGTCCCATGCTGAGAAAATGACAAGTTTTCAGATTAACACTGCTTAAATCAGGTGCTCCATTCCTTTTGGTGGATACCGCAGATAGACCGATGTCGCTTTGTTATAAGAAAACACACACACTTTCTTACCAAAATATGTTCTTGTATTATAATTTGTTTCAATAATTCTATATATTATTATTAAACCTTTTGTTAAATCAACGCTGTTTGATCATTTTACTTTTTTTATTACTTCAGACCTCACTGTTTTATCAAGGAAATCCCAGTCTTCCGGCAAACAGGTGTGAACCTGACGATGACCGAAGAAGGTCGAAACGTTGTTCGCTCTTCTATTTAAAATATTTTCTGAACCCAAAAAAAGCCGTTTTTGCATATAAAATTCTCAACAAGTGGGTTTCTCGACATCACTGAGGTGTCTCTTCAGGTAACTCGTCAACTTTCTAACACGAGTGGTATTAGTAAAACGTCTCAGCTGACGTGCGCTGAGCTTCTGGCGTTTACGGGAGCTCAGGGCGCCGCACTAGCCGCCAGTCTAGCTAGTAACTATGCTGTGCAGAAGTTCTACTCTAGCTTAAAAAAAGGTAAACTCAACTATCAGCAAGGGTGCAATATATTATCATGTAACGTTTTTGAAACACACGGAAATACATAGCTACATGCGTAACGATTTTACGAGTAAATGGAAAATGAATTTCACTTCGAATATAGTCACAGAGAGATTTGTTATTTCCATAAAGGTAAACGAGAAAAGCAAGACCTTTCGCATAACATATGGTTACAGCTCACTATAATATGACAAACTAAATTAAAAAGGTAAATTTAAGAAAACATGCCGATTAAATGTTATTAGTTTCATTCGCATAAGATCAACAAGAAGGTTGGTCTAAACAGAACTAAGTGGCCACAGTATTTCCAAATATTGTCAGATAAGTTGAAAGGAAGGGAATTCAACTCTCGATTCATAAATCCATACATTTTCTAAACAAATTGGAACAAGTTAAGATTTTGGATACAATCTAATGATAGTGGTTGAACAAAAGTTCATGCCATGTTCTAACTAGTTAAGAAAGGAGGATGGGACTGAAAAGACATAATTATGGACAGTTAAATCTAACTCAAGTGTAATTTGGCAGGACTGAGTATCCTGTGTTAAGTATAAAATATATATAGATAGAGGAAGATGACAAAACGCAAACAATATTTATCTGATATGAAATTATATTGATAATAATTCTGTAGCAAAGAAGCTCTGTTTCTAAGTAAGAAGCTTGGCACGTTTGATGATATTTTTAAGCATCATATTATACAACAAATAAAACTCCACTGGTTAAAATTTACCTGGTTATAATAGTATATAGCAGGCGCTCCCTTCAGTTATGTCCGACTTAAGGTTCAGAGAAAGAGAAAGGATTTCAAGCGCTTTGTTATTCAATCAATATTCCACTATTATTAATTACTTACTGCCAACGACTCACAAGCTTCTGAATGCCACTCTATAAAATGTTTGGAGTTTGAAGGAAAAGAATGAAGAGGTGGTAGTTTTGACATCTTCATGTGTTCCTTGCTCATTTCCATCAAGATAGTTCTGCAAAATTAGGTATACATGATAATCAGATGGGTGCAATGTCTGGAGAATAAGGAGGATCTTAAAGTTTTTCCAAGTCTAGCTTTTCAACCTTTACAGATGTCATCCTTACTGTATGGGGGCGTGCATTATCCTGGTGTAACACCTCACCTTTGCGACTGATCAAAGCAGGCCTCTTTTCTTTCAGTGCAACATTCAAGCTCTCTAACTGTTGACAATATAAGTCTGATGTAATCGTTACATTACGTGGTAGCAACTCAAAATATATTACACCACCAATATCCTACCTAAAGCTTAACAAGATTTTTCTAGAGTGGAGGCCCATTTTGGGATGTGCTTTAGCTAGCTTACCTGCAGTGAGCTATTGTGTGTGGCACTTAAGATTTTTATAAGATATCCATTTTTCATCTGCAATGTCCATAAAAGGGTGTTACGTTCACGAGAGTGCAAAGAAGTACAAATGTCTAACCCTTGCATTTAGGATGGCTTCTGTCAAATCATGGGGGACCCATTATCTAAGTTTGAACACCTTTCCAAGCTGTTGTGAATGACAGTGAACTGTTGAATGGGATGAATTAAGATCCTGTACTAGTTTTTCAACTGTCACAACAAGTGCAGCAAGCAGTAAGTCATCATTAAACTCAAGAGGACGACCTCAAAGTGGCGCATCACTTAAGCTGTAGTCATCTGATCTGAACTTCTGAAACCACCTTCGACTTTTTCTTTCATAAACACCTTGAATGATATGTGTATATTCTGCTGCATCATTCCTTCTTTAAACTCATAAAGCATTATATGTCTGATGTGCTCCTCAGATACATCATCTTCATAACGGTTTATTTGCTTAATGATCTGAAAAAGTGGAGTTGGGTTATTCTTTGATAGATTGTTTAGGCAGAGTATTCATGATGAAACTTTGTAGAATGGACACCAACTGCCTGTTGTAGAGACACAAGTGTAGAGAACGACGTTTCGAAAGTCTTCCGTCTTTCGTCTTCAAGTCAGTGTGTGTGTATGTAGGTGATGTCTGTCTTTTATAGTGTCCTGGTGAATTGAGGAGAGCGTGTTATTGTTGGTTAGATTATCAATATTTCTGATTGTAGGAGAGATTTCTTGTAAATTCAACTAATGGCAGCCACAGGTTACTTACCTCAAATCCGGTATCTCTGTTCACTGAAGGAATTTAAGTGTTAATATAAAATGATTCTTTGATTTTTCTTGTCCTCCATAATTTGTTTGTGTCGATGATTCTAATTTTTCCCAGCTTATTTTGTATTCAGTTGATGCGTGCTTTGTAAAGGCTAAATTTTGTGTTTTCATGAGTCTTGTACTATCTTTATGTTATTTTATTCTTCTGCGAATTTTCTTCCTGTTTATGTAATGTATGTATCATTGCAGGACCATGGAATTTCATAGATGACATTTTTGAGATTCTCTTTGGTAGGTCGCTGTTTGTTTTTCACCAGAATGGACTTTAGAGTTTGTAGGATTTCCACCAGACTTCTATGTTGAATTTTTTGGCTATGCATTTTAATTTTTCAATGAAATTTTGTAAGCTTGGTAGGTAAATAGTGGTAGTGGTGGTAACTTTTTAATCTTTTCTTTCTGTCTTGATCTACTTCAAGGAGTTTTTGATGAAGGAGGAAGTGTAATCATTCTGTTTAAAACTCTATTATCGTTCGGCTTTCTACTTCAATGAATGTCTTATCGCAAATGTTTTCTACTCTTTAATTTAGGCATTGGATCATACCACATTTTATCGAGGTTGGATGACAGGACTGGAAGTATAGATGTCTGTTCGCGTAAGTGGATTTTCTGTACACAGTTGTGGTTATTTGTCCTACTTGTTTGCTCATCAACAAAACGTACTCATCAGTACGTCAAGAAGCGGTAAACTGTTTAATATTCTATTTCCATAGTGAAGTGGATCATTTTGTCTGTAAAATTGAGATGTTTCACGAAGGCTGGTGTATTTTCATAGCCATGGGGCCAAATAACGAAGGTGTCGTAGACATAACATTTGAAAAACTTGTTTTTATAGGTGTGGATAAAAAGGGCATTTTCTTCATTCAAAGTCTTCCATGAAAATGTCTGCTAGGATTGGAGAGAGTGGTGATCCCATGGCTGGACAACGAGGAATTCTACAAACAAGCATTTTCGGATTTTACTTATGGGATGACCCGATATTTCAAAACAGGCTTTAGATTAAAAAAAACACTATTAGTGTATGGGCAGTTACTGAAGACAGTCTATGAGTATTGTATCACCTAGATATGTCTTTCGTCAGTTAGATATGTTTTGCATCCGTTTGATCTGTCTTGTGTCAATTTAACATTTCTTTCGTCAGCTAGAACTGTCTTCCATCAGTTAGACATTTCTTGGATCAATTATATATTTCTTCCACCAGTTACATATGTCTTATATCAGTTACACATGTGTTGCGTCAGTTATACATGTCTTTTGCCAGTTAGATCTGTCTTACATCAGTTAGACATGTCTTCTGTCAATTATATTTCTCTCAGACCAGTTAGATGTGTCTTATTTTCTTCCTCAGGACAGAAACATTCTTCAGCACCTGTTATCCTCTGTGAATTGGATACAGAAAAAGAAAGTCGTCAGAGTCATTCAGAATGTGGCAAGACTGACTCAGAAGGGGAGATGGATGGTGGTACGAGCGTACATCGAGAACTATACAGTAGTTTTTTTTACTGGTGGAAGCCCCACAAGGCCAAGCTCAAAGCTTTTGTTTACCACAAATATTTTCAAAGAGGAATTCTTATAGCAATCTTGATTAATACGCTCAGTATGGGCGTAGAATACCATAACCAAGTAAGTGAAGCGCTTACTGCTGGCCACTATTGTGATTAATTTAACTTTTACAGTAATTATTCTTCCATGCAAACATCAATAACATGTATAAATATAAGCTTCTTATATGCGTATTCTGTTTAGGGGATTGTATTCTCAGGTGAAATTAAGAAGCAACAAAATGTTAGTAGGATGGTGAGTGTCTAAAAGAATTTGAACTTCGATAAAGTAAGTTTATTTCTTGAACGTAAATTAGAATTTAATATTGTTGAGAACACTAGTGTTTTTAACATTCATTTTATATTTTAACTTATAATACAAGTGAGATAAATATTTTATTTTAGCATCTCAAACTTTTATTCATTTTTCAGCCAAAAGAACTTTCTTTAGCAGTAGAGGCGTGTAATTTCATTCTAACTGGGATCTTTGGTCTCGAAATGGTGCTAAAAATTCTAGCCGAAGGCGTTTTTAGTTATATAAGTGATGGCTTCAACGTTTTTGATGGCGTTATTGTTATCCTTAGGTAAGTGCTTTGTAAAACTCATGAAGGTTCATTGGTTGAAAGTGCAATTTGTTCTTTGCAGTTTATGTTTGGAAATGTAGCGGCTGCATACATAAATAATCTAACAAACTTTCTAGACTAAAATGTATTTACTTTGCTGAGATCTCGTTAAAAAGCCAATATACGAAATGTGAGATTGGTGACAGGTATTTACATGTGATATTTTAAAATTAATTGTTATACATTTTTAAACAAATTTTGTAAACTCCGTGCAATATTTTCTTTGAATTATTATTCTTATTAGATATTTTAGAAACATAACACTTTACAAATGGTACCAGCATTCTTTTTTTTTACATCATGTGCACCATGTCTGTTTGTAATCCGAGGGTCGCAGTTCAAGCCCGCGTCGCGCTAAACATGCTCGTATTCCCAGCCATGGGGGCATATAATGTGACGGTCAATCCCACTATTCGTTGGTAAAAGAGTAGACCAAGAGTTGGCAGTGGGTGGTGATGACTAGATGCCTTCCCTCTGGTCTTACACTGCTAAATTAAGGACGGCTAGCACAGATAGCCTTCGAGTAGCTTTGTGCGAAATTCAAAAACAAAGAAACAAACCATGTCGGTTTAAAGTAATACTCATGCAAAATGACATTTTGTATGTTATAATCACCAATTTTATCAAAGGAAAGGAGTTTCTGGTGTAAATGTGTTTAGTATGTATTTCAGGTTTAAGTAATATTTATATATATATATTTGTGTGTGTGTGTATATCAGTTGGAATCACAGCTAAGTTATTTTCAAAGTAAAAGTATCACGCCGCTTACCGTTAATATCGAAAGGTATTGTCTTAATTGATATAATGGATTTTTTATTTGACGCCCCTTATTTCCCCATCTATTGATAATTGTTTTATCTGTTTGCAGCATTGTGGAACTCTGGCAAAGTACTGGTAGTGGATTATCAGTTTTAAGAACGTTTCGACTTCTTAGGATATTAAAATTAGTCAGGTTCATGCCAGCTCTAAGAAGACAACTTGTCATAATGTTGCGGACCATGGATAACGTAGCTGTTTTTTTTTCCCTTCTCATTCTTTTCATATTTATTTTCAGGTAGGATTAACAGCTCTCATGTACAAGAAAATTGTATAATTATCAAATTAGTGATGTTGTTTATAAATAACTCTCTAATGATTATTTGATATCACTTTTGTTTTAAACAAACGAAAATATAAGAGCTGAGAAATAGAAGATAATTTATTAAAAGTTAAAATGAACAATTTTAGTTATAAAATATGTACTTAACAAACAATACCATGTCAAATAGGTTTGATGCAAGATTATAAAATCCGTTTTGTCTTTCGACATTTTTATTTCAAATTTTTACATAACTTTTTCATCGTTTATCATGATCTGAACACTCATACCAGACATAATCTGTAGTTGAGACTTTTCTTCTTTAGAAGAAAACTTTAGTTACATTTTCATACTAATCATGTTAATTGCTTCTCCAGAAATTTTTAATTCATCTTAATTAATTTTAAATAGTTTTTTGAAATTATAGGAATTTCTTATTAAATGCTAGAGCAAAATGACAAATAAAATATGTCTTAGATTTAGGTTAATTTTTAATACATTTAATTTATAATGTGCTTTATTTGTTCTGATTCACAATGTTGGTTTCTTATTAAACGTTTTTATCTCAAAACACAGCGTTGAAACTATTGCATGATGCATTCAGAAAGACAAGTACTTTGAACCTAGGCCCCCTGGCGGCTCAGTGGTATGTCTGCGGACTTACACGCTAAAATCCGGGTTTCGATACCCGTGGTGGGCAGAGCACAGATAGCCCATTGTGTAGCTTTGTGTCTAATTCAAAACAAACAAATAAACTTTGAACCTATGTGTGAAGCTTTTTGTGCACAGCAGTCTGCATGTACGCAATGCTACCAAGACACAAAAGTTAAAATTTCTTATGAATTATTGAACTTTAAGCTAAACAGGAATTAGTATTATTTTGCAGAAAATAATGTTTTATTTTATATTTTATGTTCGATAAATCATTAAATACATTTATTCACTCTTTTCAAATGATCTTTCTATATATTTCCTACTAATTAAAGGTGTAAAATTATCTAGTTTCCTTTACCCCAAAAATAAAGTATTTAATACTAATTTTGTGAAATCGCGTAAAAGGTTGAAAATAATGAAATTTCTACTATATTTTGAAGTGCAGCTCCTGTTAATTTAATGAGAATATTAAACCTCAGACATAAGATTGTGACTTATTAAGCTGGAATATTAGTGCAATAAAGCTAAATGCATTTTTAGTAAAGTAATACAAATTATAAATATACATATATGTATAAAGATGAGGTAGACAATTCTCAAAATAATAGACAGATGTCCCTCATTATATCTAATTCTCATATATTGGGTGATTTTTTTGTACACAGTTAATAAATAATGCGTATAATACTTATAGTACACAAGATGTTTAATATTTTTCTCAAAAACAATCGTTTTGTTTAAAAAAAACCTCCTTTTTATCCAATCATTAACTCTACTATATCCTTCTTTTACATGTAGAATATAAAAATTTTACCAATGTTGAACAATATTTTATGTATTTTATTTGTTTAGTCTAGTTTCTTAAATTAACTCAGTTGTATAATCAGCTAAATACTTTTACAAAAATGATCGTTTGTCCAAAGTAATAAAAAATTCAACAAAAGTAATCTTTATATAATTTTTACTTTTTTGGGAATAGTGTTATTAATTACAAAAACTTAAAAGTGTAATGTTATTTTAATTAGAAAAAAATTACGCTGAATATTCTTTGACACATCTTTGTATTACTTCAAATACTAAATTAAACTACTAAAATTAAATGTATATATAATTATATGCTCAAACAGTCGTATGAAAAACTTAGGGCACCCTATGAAAGCCTGTATTTTTCGTAACATTTTTGGATATACAGATATGTAATCTCAATTTCAACAATAGAGAGATTATAGGAATATAACTAAACAATTAAAACTAAAAAAGACTTTTCAAGATATTCTGTAAAATGTAATTCTACGAAAATGCATATTCTAACTGAGGAAAAGTTAGGACACCTATCCCCTAATAGCTAATGTTACCCCTTTGGCTGAAATAACTGCACTGAGACGTTTCTTGTAGCCATCTACCAGTCTTTGACATCGGTCTGAAGAAAGATTGCTCTGCTCCACTTCTCAATGAAGAATTGTGAGATGTTTGAGGGGTTTCTCGCATGTACAGCTCGTTTCAAGTCAACCCACAGCATCTCAATGGGATTAACATCTGGGCTTTGACTCGGCCATTCCAGGATTCTCTATTTCTTAGTCTTCAGCCAGTCCTTGGTGAATTTACTGGTATGTTTTGGGTCATCGTTGTGTTGCAGGGTCCAGTTTCGCTTCAACTTTAATTTTCGTACAGATGGTCTCACATGATCCTCAAGAACCCTCTGATACACAGTAGAATTCATGGTGGATTCTATGATTTTGAGCTGTCCAGGTCCTGCTGCAGCAAACCAGCCAAAAACCATGACTCTTCCACCTTCATGCTTTACAGTTGGTATGAGGTTCTTTTCTTAGAATGCTGTATTTGGTTTACGCCAAACATGTCCTCTGTTCTGGTGTCCAAGTAATTCAATTTTAGACTTATCTGTCTAAAGAACATTATTTCAGAAGTCCTGGTCTTTGTATACATTCTCTCTGGCAAACTTCAGTCTGGCTTTGATGTTTCTCTTATATAGCAAAGGTTTCCTCCTTGCACACCTCGCAAGCAAGTTGAACTTGTGCAGTCTCTTTCTGATTTTAGAGTCATGCACTTTCACATCAACAATTGCCAGAGTCCGCTGTAGATCTCGTGATGACATGTTAGGATGTTTTGGAGACCTCTTCCAGCATCTTGCGGCCTGCTCTCGGGGTGAACTTGCTTGAACGACCAGACCTGGGCATTTGGGCAATTGTTTGGGAAGCCCACAGTTGTTCACTATATTCTGGACAGTGGAATAGCTGATTTCAAAATCTTTTGAGATCTTTTTAAATCCCTTACCTGACTCTTAAGCTGCTACAATTTTATTTCTGAAGGCCTCAGACAGCTCTTTTGCTCTCACCATGGTACTCACTCTCACTACAACTGTAAGGAGCAAACCAAACTAAATGTCTGAGGTTTAAATAGAGCAAGCCTGATTCAAAATGATGAGCAACAATCTACTAATCATGTGCACCTGGTGTGATACACCTGAGAGTGAGTTGAGCTATTTTAAGTGGGAATAAATGTGGGGATGTCCTAACTTCTTCCTCGTTTAGATTATGCATTATTGTCGAATTACATTTTATAGAAGATCTTAAAAAAGCCTTTTCTTCAGTTTTAATTGTTTAGTTATATTCCTATGACCTCTGAATTTTGTTAAAATCGAATTTAAGTGTCTATACATCAAAAAATTGTACAAAAATACACAGGCTTTCATAGGGTGTTCTAACTTTATCACATGATTGTATATATTAAGATTATTATTTAGCATGGGATCACTTATTTATATTTTAATCATATTCACAAATATATTTTGAAAGATCATTGCAAAAAGTATCAGTTTACATAAACATTTAATTATTTATAAAAAAGTTAACCACAAAATGCTGCAAACAGAATATAAAATAATGTGTCAAAGGAATTAAATTTGTGTCTTGGTGTTTTCCCAGACATTGTTTCCCTGGTTGATGAAGTAAATTTAAGTTGGTGTCTTCCAGTTAAAATCAACCATTGACGCATTCTACTGAGATGTGTAATCTGAGTTTAATGCTATATTATAACACGAAGAAAGTGACAGAACAATATTACATACCAAAAGGCTCAAAGTAAATTCTGGCTGGTCACTTATTTAATGAAAAATCAAAAGTTATAATCCATTTTTTTCCGCTGTGAACTTCAAATTCTGTTGTTCCAAGTTTATATTTTTATTTTCCCGAAGTGTATGCATAGAGTTGGTTGATAAATATAAAACGATTGAGTGGATTTAATTATTTCAACGTAACATATTGTTACGAAATTAGCACAGTAGGTTGACCTGATGTACGTGTCTGTGAACACAAGTTTGTTTTGTATTTGTAACACACAAAGTAGTCACTTTATGACAATATAACCACAATCTTCACACTCCTGAATCTGAGACCTTTTTCAATTATCTTTTGGTATTTCGTAAAATTTTGACATTTTCAGTTTTCATTATATCTCCATTTATCTCTCTGCATTTAATTATGTCTTATTTAAACTGCATATTTGGTCAATATAAAGATTTTGTGTAGAGATACTGCTATTATAAGACCGTTAAGCCTCTTTTTTGGATATTCACCCAAAACTACTCAAGGAATATTTGTGTCAACCTTCGTAATTTCGAACTAATAATGTAAAAAAAATTGCATACAGTCAAAAAATCAACAGGACCTACTGCCAACCATTAAGGCATTCTTATGTGATTGTGTCCCGATCTACCTAAATAATTTAGGGTAATCTAATTTTTTGACAATAAGAGTGCATGGAATTACTCAAAGAACATAGTGGGCTGGCTTCCTAAATAATGCTACACAATTTTTCTAGTGTTCCTTATATAAATTACATCATATTTTTGAAAACTGTATGTTATTTTTATCTCTTTTGTTTTAATGATACCAAGTTATTTAATACTTTACAGAGCTTTTTGTAGATTGTCATGCCTGGCAAGGCCAAGCGCGTTAAGGCGTGCGCTCGTAATCCGAGGGTCGCGGGTTCGCGCCCGCGTCGCGCTAAACATGCTCGCCCTCCCAGCCGTGGGGGTGTATAATGTGACGGTCAATCCCACTATTCGATGGTAAAAGAGTAGCCCAAGAGTTTGCGGTGGGTGGTGATGACTAACTGCCTTTCCTCTAGTCTTACACTGCTAAATTAGGGACGGCTAGCACAGATAGCCCTCGAGTAGCTTTGTGCGAAATTCCAAAACAAACAAACTTGTAGATTGTCTGCGAAAAATATCAAACCTTTCGACTGTTTTATCTGTGAAAAAAGTTTTATAATTCAGGTGGCCTTCATAATACTTAGTATGTTTTATATGATATTAGTTTAGTATTATTTTTGCGGTGAATAAATATAATTACAGAATATGAGTCTAAACCAATAATGATATATTTCGTATCATTGTTTTTGTCTTCATCCCAGTAAATAGACTTTTAAAGTTTCCATTGAAACAGTTTAATACAATTGATAAACCGGATGGTTAGGAAGCATGACTTGCAGTCTAGAAGTTTGCTGGTTTGAATCCCCGTTCCACTAAACATACTCACTTTTTCAGTTGTGAGGGCGTTACAATGTTCGACCAATCCCACAATGCGTTGGAAAAAGAGTACCCTAAGAGTAGATGTGATTACTAGCTACTTCTTTCTCGTCTTTCACTGCTAAATTAGGAACAGTTAGCACAAATAATCTTCGTTTCGCCTTGTACTAAATTCCAAAACAAACAGTTGGAAAAAGAATAGTTCATGATTTACTTTCACTTAATGTTTGAAGACAGTTTGAATTAGTAATGAATAAAACGCTATGACAAGTTTAATGATGATACCAAATTTTGTCGAAATGCTGTACACTAGCTGATATGTTAAATTAACAGATCTTAAAAGTGATAATAACAATGTGATTCGTAACTCTACTGATAAGTAAACAATTGAGAAATGAATTTTATTTTTAGTGGTATCGAATCAAATATCATGGATTTATCCTGTGACAGTATCAATGAGATCATTCAAGGCCTCTTTAAGATCATATTCTTCTGAAATTTTATTAATATGCATCACGCACCATATAAATATCAAAAACAACAGACAAGACAATAGCAAATGAAAGATTTTATACTAAAATAACAAAATCATTTCATAAGAACAAAAGTTATAGTTATAAATGAGTCTCTTCCATACCTATGAAATTGCGTCACAGAACAACATAAAGGTTAGTAAACAACCTATATTAGAGGTGGAAAGTTAAAGTTGTGCATACACCATTTCTCCTATGAATTATTCAAAAGTATAATTATTAGCATAAGATAGTACGCAAATATTGCATTGCAGATTGCTTCAAAATTATTCAAATAACAATAAAATATTCAATTAAAGAGCAGTTTAAGATGATCCTGTGTATAGAGAGTGTAACAAAAGTGTCAGATTGCTATTTTTTATGTATACAATGGTTTCAAAATTAACGCCATTCTTCACATCAGACGACGAGATATGTATGTCATCGACATAGAGCAGAACAAAAACAGTAACTAATATTAACAATGAAACTTGTTCGTTAAAACTTGTCAAATTTGGAAAGAACTTTAACCTTTAAACAGATGTTGTAGATAGAAGCATCCATTGATACTACCTATTCGTTACATTTTTAGATGATGTTTACCCACCTTTATGGATGCCTACAAGAGTTTTTGTTGTGGAGCAATTTGGTAATTTAAAGAAGTTTTACTTGTTATTACACATGCGTATATACCTTTAAAATTGTCATTATTTTACTTTTCAAATTTTGAATTATTACTCGAGTGTCAATGGACATTTGAATAGCCCGTTATCTAAAGCAGCTTTATAAAGTAGACAATTAATTATTTCTTTAAACTCGGACATATGCTCAAGCTAATGCATAAGAAATAATAATAATATTCTCAAGTTGACAGCAAAAAGACTTAAAATATAAAATATCAGGATTGTTGAATGAAGTTAAGAAAGCATATAAGTCCATATATATAAAAATAAACAACCTACAACCTGAAGCTTTTCTCATATGTAGCAAACACGTTTCTCACTGATGAATAAAAGTCTACCTTTCGAAATAGCTCATGTTATAAAGTTCGATTTTTTGTCTGTGGTTTGCTATATGCAATCGCAATAAAGTTTATAATTTCAGTGTATAAAACATAAAATTCGAACATTCTCAAAATGAGAAATAATATTTCCTTGCTTCGTTTATGACGTATCCTTATTTATTTAATTCCTTCAACACGCTGGTTAAAGTTTATAGAATTTAGAAACTCAAATAAAAATTATTCAGCATAATTGATGGAGCTATTTAGCACATCCAGTGAAGCAAATAGATAAAATAGTATAATAAGTGAAAGAACCAAAATAATCATTCCTTGCATGCGTTTCTTTTTCCACAAAATTTAACAAAAAAGGATAGTTATGGATACTCTAAGAAACATAAATTATGAGTGTTTAGAGGTAAACAAAAATTGTGATTGACTAAATTTACTGTCAGTTTCAAAATCTGAAATTTGTTCAGCTAGATTTTATACAATAGCATTTTTGTGTTAGTTTTAGAATATGTAAATATATATATTTCTACATATATTTAGTTTGTATTATAAAACTATCTTTAGAGATTTAGTAAGTTCAAGGTAAACTGAATTATTTAAATACGATTTTAGATACAGTCATGTGAAAGAGTTAGGACACACTATGAAAGCCTGTGTATTTTTGTAACATTTTTTAATATATAGATATTTAATCTCAATTTTAACAGTGCTGAGAGATTATAGGGATATAACTAAACCTTAAAATCGAAGAAAATACTTTTCAAGATCTTCTGTAAATGTAATTCTACAAAAATGCATATTCTAACCGAGGAAAAATTTAGGACACCCCCACATTTATTCCCACTTAAAATGGCTCAACTCATACACAGGTGTAACACACCAGGTGCACATGGTTAGAAGATCGTTACTCAGCATTTTGAATGAGGCTTGCTCTATTTAAACTTCAGACATTTAGTTTGGAGTGCTCCTGACTGTTGAAGTGAGAGTGAGCACCATGGTGAGAGCAAAAGAGCTTACTGAGGCCTTTAGAAAGAAAATTGTAACAACTTATGAGCCAGGTAAGGGATTTAAAAAGAGCTCAAAAGATTTTGAAATCAGCTATTCCACTGTCCAGAAAATAGTAAACAAGGGGGGCTTTCCAAACAACTGCCAACATGCCCAGGTCTGGTCGTCCAAGCAAGTTCACCCCGAGAGTAGACTGCAAGATGCTAAAAGAGGTCTCCAAACACCCTAACATGTGATCATGGGACCTACAGCGGGCCCTGGTTACTGTTGATGTGAAAGTGCATGCTTTTACAATCAGAAAGAGACTGCACAAGTGTAACTTGCATGGGAGGTGTGCATGGAGGAAACATTAGCTCTATAAGAGAAACATCAAGGCCAGACTAAAGGTTGCCAGAGAGAATGCAGACAAAGACCAAGACTTCTGGAATAATGTTCTTTAAACAGATGAGTTCAAAATTGAATTATTTGGACACCAGAACAGATGACATGTTTGGCGTAAACCAAATACAGCATTCTAAAAAATAATCTCATACCAACTGTGAATCATGGAGGTGGAAGTGTCATGGTTTGGGACTGTTTTGCTGCAGCAGGACCTGGACAGCTCATAATCGTAGAATCCACCATGAATTTTACTGTGCATCAGAGGGTGCTTGAGTTTCGTATGAGACCCTTTGCACAAAAATTGAAGCTGAAGCGAAACTGGACCCTGCAACACGACAATGACTCAAAATAGACCAGTAAATCCACCAAAGACTGGCTGAAAACTAAGAAATGGAAAGTAGTGGAATGGGTGAGTTAAAACCCGGATGTTAATCCCATTGACCTGCTGTGGGTTGACTTGAAACGGACTGTACATGCAAGAAACTCCTCAAATATCTCACAGCTGACAGAATTTAATCCCATTGACTTGCTGTGGGTTGACTTGAAACTGACTGTACATGCAAGAAACTCCTCAAATATCTCACAGCTGACAGAATTCTGTATGGAGGAGCGGGCAAACTTTTTCCAGACTGATATCAGAGACTGGTAGATGGCTAAAAGAAGAGTCTTACTGTAGTTATTTCTGTTAAAGGGGGTAACTCTAGGTATTAATGAGTAGGGTGTCCTTACTGTTCCTCAGTTAGATTATGCATTTTTATAGAATTACATTTACAGAAGACCTTGAAAAGTCTTTTCTTCAATTTTACTTGTTTAGTTATATTCCTTTTAATTTCTCTGTCTTGTTGAAACTGAGATTAAGCATCTATATATCCAAAAATGTAATAAAAATGCACAGGCTTTCATAGGATGTCCTTACGTTTTCACATGACTGTACATGTAATAAAGCCCAGCATGTTTATATACTGAACTTTTATAGACATAAACATGTAAAGAAACATGGTACACCTGTATTGACGTTGCTCACGTTTACACCATTTTTGTTATGTTTATGTACGATTTGTAATCAACTAATTCCTATGATTTTTTTTTATTCGTGAGGATCACATTTCTTTCCTTTTCTTCTTCCTCCCATTTGCTTTATATTGGTGATTTTTGTTTTTATTCCTTCTTGTGTATTTTATCAGTTGGCTTTACTACTAACCTCCCTTCAGTATTCTAGGTATGAACCTATTTGGGTGTAAATTTTGTGAAAAAGATGAAGATGGCACGATGCAGTGTGATCGGAAGAACTTCGATTCCTTACTATGGGCTATAGTGACAGTATTTCAGGTATATCTTTCCAGTTTATTCACATATTCTGAACTTAAAGAAGGATAACAGTAGCAGTAAAACATGTAGTCTTGGAAATTTCATGTATTATAATGAAAGAGGAAAGCAGCTCTACACACGTCTTCTTATAGGCCTTTTCCTTTGTGTTGTGTTTTTCTATTTATGTATCTGGGCAAGTTTTGTTACACTTTTGTGCTTGAACGATACACCTAATTTACAAAATTGAGAATTAATTTTTAGATGAAAGTTTGTTTTAAAAATAAAAATGAGACGGTAACAATGAAAAATGACACATGTACCCTTTTACAAATGAAGAAAGAAAACTAAAAACATCTTCCAAATTTACCGCCTCAAGTTCTAACGTCAAGGTGAATGAAAATTCTCATAATCTAAAAAGCGAGTTGTTTGTTCTTGTTATTGTCTTAAAGACTAAAAATATATGCTACTATGATGCCTCTGATTTTGACAGGGTTATTTCGGCTGTTAAATATTTCAGGTTTATTCTCATCAGAAGGCCCAGTATGGCCAGGTGGGTTAAGGCGTGCGACTCATAATTTGAGTGTCGCGGGCTCCCATCCACGTCGCACCAAACATGCTCGCCTTTTCAGCCGTGAGGGAGATATAATGTCAATCTCACTATTCGTTGGTTAAAGAGTAGCCCAAAAGTTGGCGGTGGGTGGTGATGACTAGCTGTCCTTCCTCTAGTCTTACAGTGCTGAACTAGGGACGGCTAGCGCAGATAGCTCTCGAGTAGTTTTACACTAAACTTTAAAGCAAACAAACATTCTCATGAGGAAATTATTTTCCAATTAAACCATTTAGTATTTATTTTAGAAATACAAAAAAAAATCTACTTTTATTAGGGAAATATTTACAAACTATGTTCTGTTAAAATATAATTTGAGATTTTATTATTCTTATGTGTGTATGAAGTAAATTCAATATTTTCGCACATAGTATCTTGTAAATTAAAATTCTGAGCACAATATAAAATAAAAGGCTGCTGGAGTACACACGATTAACGTTTTTATGAAACATTTTTATCAGAAAATAATCAGCCTTTCAGTGTCGAATTCATTACAGTACCCCAAAAATAATTACTTCATTGTGTTATACTTCAGAATAAATTCATAAATGAAATGACAAACAGTTAACTTTAGTTGTTTTTATTTTTTATGTTGTTCAGCTTTTATATACTGTGTAATAGTATAACAGAATATGATGTCAGACTTGTCATGAAACGTTCAACAGTTACTACGTATTTCTTGAACTACTAAATTTCAAATTGTTCTAAAACATTCGAAATTTTGATATGTATTATCATTTAGGTTATGGATAATCGTTTCTGAAAGGTAGGATAAAATGTGTAAAGTAACAATCAAGTGCATTTGCATATACAGCCATTAACACTAAGTCATGCAGAAATTCAACATGCAATACGGCATCTTGATTAAATTTTTTTTAAGAAACGTTATAATTAATACAAGTAATGTTTGTTTAACACAAACTTCGATAAAGACAAAATTAAACAGGCAATAAAGGCAAAGAATTATCATTTCAACGGTGATGATTTCTTTTTCTGTTTGTACATCAGAATTCAATATCTTAAAATAATCATTTTATTTGTTTTAAAAACTTGAACGATGAAGTTCTTCAGTGATTTTGGGCAGTTCGATTTGGGTAATTTGTCTGCAGCTGCTTGGGTATGTATTTGTTTGGTGGCAAGTTCTGTTATCAAGCGGATTGTGAATAGCCTTGCACGTGTGTGGAGCTGCTAAATCCCAATATGTCCTTCTGTATGAACGCAATAATTTCAACAACTTTTTATGGGCAACTGTTACAGGTTTTCAGGTAAGAATTATGTAATAAAATAACAAATTGCATGTATCCTTAATTTAAAATTAATTAGTTCTAAATATATGCTAGTCGTCTTTGTTCTTGAACTGAATATACTTAGACCCCTGAATTCATGATATGACTTTACGAGCTAACAAGACGTGAATGTGACCCGTATGTTCAAAGTCCGGCCCATTAAACACGTGCTGTTTTATTTGAACACTAAGCCTGTAACTGTCGTTTCTAAGTATCGATTAGAACCAGTTTACTCAGTTGTTGTTGTTGTTTTGAATTAAGCACAAAGTTACACAATGGGCTATCTGTGCTCTGCCCACCTCGGATATCGAAACCCGGATTTTAGTGTATAAGTCCGCAGACATACCGCTGATTCACTGGGGGGGGCCAGTTTACTCTTTTCTCTTGCGTTAAGGCGTGCACTCGTAATCCGAGGTTCGCGGGTTCGCGCCCGCGTCGCGCTAAACATGCTCGCCCTCCCAGCCGTTGGGGTGTATAATGTGACGGTCAATCCCATTATTCGTTGGTAAAAGAGTAGCCCAAGAGTTGGCGGTGGGTGGTGATGACTAGCTGCCTTTCCTCTAGTCTTACACTGCAAAATTAGGGACGGCTAGCACAGATAGCCCTCGAGTAGCTTTGTGCGAATTTCCAAAAAAACAAAACAAAACAAACAATCTTTTCTCTTGATTTTCCATTTTTAAATTTTATTCTAGATTCTCGTGTCCAACAAAACATTATTCAAAAAATCTTACAAAAATTTTCGAGAAAATGAACCTTTTATCTAGATTATAATCTATTAAACCATCTATTAATATATTAAACTCACTCAGCCATCACAAAGAAAACAAATGTATTTTATACAACACAATTTTCTGAATAGGATAAGAATATACATATATTATTCTTTGTTTCCTTCAACTACACCGTTTCGTTCAAATATTTACCCCTTCAGATGTTCGAATAATATTGAAGAAAGATTAGATCACAATTTGAATTTCTACGCACAAGTGAATTTTGGTCTGACTTAGTTTATATTAATATTTCTTTTTACGAAGCCACTCAGTGGCACAGTGGTATGTCTGCGTACTTACACACTAAAAACCGGGTTTCGATACCCGTGGTGGGCAAAGCACAGATAGCCCATAGAGTAGCTTTGGGTTTAATTCTAAACAAACAAACAAAAACTTTTTATATCTTTGTGTAAACTAACGACACAGGGTGGTAGGTAAGCATACTATAATTTCTTTCTCGTTAATTAAAATACTTATTTTTTTGTAATTTTGAGCGATATTGTATGTATTCTTATAATATAAAATCGGATAAAGGAGATAATAACTTTCAAATGCCCTGGTTACTCACAGAACTATTTCATATAACTAGGATATCACACGTATAATGGTTGCTGTTCTATAGAAATACAATGATATTTTCAACTGATGTGATACTCCAACAATATAACATTTCTTATTTAGGTGTGAGAATGATCGACGGTAACGTAGGTGCAGTTACATTCTGTGAAAAGGGGTGTTGCTATTTTTCTTGTGCTGCCATATTTCTCATTCTGGAACAGAATCATATGAGTCATACTTAAAACATATATTGATAGTGTTACGTATTTTTTATGTTTTATGTTTTTCGTAAACTTACGCAACAGAAAAACACAGATAACAGCTTGTATAATTTATTACACTAAACTACTAACAAATATAACAGATATAACATAAATTATATGATAACAGTGACAGATATTAAGTTACAACATTCGAAATTAATTACAAAACAAAATAATATTAGTTTCAAACTTCAAAATAAATCACAAAACAAAACGGTACTGGCCTGTATCTAATGTAATGATCTAAAATTAAAGTCTCAAATTCCAGTCTAGGGTGTGAATTTGGTCCCATGAAAAGGTTCCGAAACAGTTCACAGTTCAATAAATTCGCCGACTCTCAGCACAAGCAGTAATTCAGAAGTATTGTAGAGATTGACGAAATAAAATCACGGCTTCCGTAGATCTAATTTCAATCACAAATCCAAGTTGAATATTCACAGCAATCACTTAATCTTTCTCAAATAACTAATTCTCTTCTTTTGAAATGAAACTGGTGTCTGAATCTCACTCTTTGGCTTCTATTAAAACTAATGACTGAATCTCTCTCCCTCGAATAAAACTGATGACTGATGACTGAATCTATCTCTCGTCACCGTCTTTTATACCGATAGGCCTATTTCTAGAACAATCTTGCAATTTCCATACAACTCCAGAGCTATCCACGCATATCCGTTCTTGCACGAGACTATACGTCTAGACACGAAGTCACCAGCACTCATTTACAAACATATGATTGGTTTACTTAATTCGAGAAAGTTCTAAAATGTTACCCTAAATAAATAACATATTTTAGTTTAAACTTCGGAACAAAAATATCAATATGGAAAAATGAATAATACAAATGAAAATTGAAACACAACACGACATGTTGTCGTTCACAAAATATTTACACATATACATAACACTCTCCCCCTTAAAAGTAAAAAAAAAAAAATTGAGCTTGCGAAAACATTTTTTTTGTTTATTTGTCTTTTTAAACCAACTTAAAAGGGTTAAATCCAGTGGATTCTTTAATACCCTCACGAACTTCAAACAATAACAAGGGAACACCCTCAACCTAGTTCTTTGAGTGTTTGTGGAAGTAATTTGGTGGAAACGATCAAAAATGCCTTGTGACTCAGGATGGTATGCACTGGATGAAACTTGATGGAGGTTTAATTCATGTATGGCTTGTTCAAATAGTTTGGACATAAAATTTGTGTCTTGATCTGATGGCACAACTTTTGGAATTCCAACATGGTAAAGATTTGACAAGAGCAGTGATTTTTCTCAAAGGGATTGCCTCAGGGAAACGTGTAGAACCACACATGATCGTCAAGAGGTATTCATTTCCTGCTTTGCTTTTTGGCATTGGGCCAACACAGTCGATAATGACCCTTGAGAATGGTTCTTCAAAGGCAGGAAGAGGCTGCAGTGGTGTTTGGGAATCCCCTGATTTGGTTTTCCATTCATTTGGCAAGAATGGCATGTCTTACAAAAGTTAACCACATCTTGGCGCATCTTTGGCCAATAGAAATGTCGTCGGATACGATCTAAGGTCTTTCTTACACCTAAGTGTCCCGACAATGTATGGTCATGAGCAAGACTAAGAATGACGATTTGATGAATAACATTACACTTTTCATCAGCAGCAACGTCAGGAGGTCTGTATTTTCTCATTAGCACACCTGACTTCTGGTAGTAACAAATAGGGACAGTTCCTATTTCATTTTCATCAACAGCCAGTTGTAGAAGAGAACGAGTTTCAGGATCATTGTCCTGTTCCTCAATAAGTTTGTTTCGATAAAGAGAGTCGAAAAATGTCTTAGTGTCATCAGTAGAACTTAAAGTTGAGTCAGAAATCTCATCGATGGGAGACATGAACGTATCAGATAAAGAGAAATCCTCTTTGGACTCCTGAGAATGTGTCTGAGAACGAGTAACAGCACAGGCGGGAAAAACATCAGGAAACTCTTCAACGAGTTGCTCTGTACTGGGGCTAATAACAGGTGCTTCAACAACACGAACCTCTGGTACCACCTTACTACCAGCCAAATCATTCCCCAAAACCATAGACACTCCTTCAACAGGCAATGAAGCTTTAATACCCACAGTCACTGGGCCTGAGACTAAGTCCGAATGTAAATCTAATCTATGAAGAGGAATAGAAACGACGCCACCTTCTACACCAGAAATGAGCACATTGGCCCCAACGGATGACTTTTCAGAAAACGGAAGTACACTTTCCAAAATCAAACTCTGAAAAGCTCCAGTATCCCGCAAGATTTTAATTGGTTGTAGATGTGAATCGCCAACAAAAGAAACAAAACATTCAGTCATAAAAGGCTTAAATTTGTCATCAGCAATATCTTCAGATACATCAATAATATTGGGCTTAGAATCCACAGTGGACTGAACAGGGTGAAAATCATTGGGAACCAATGATGTATCCAACGAGGGCGAAATGAAACTATGGGGTGATGGCTTGTTTTTTACCTTATAGCACTCAGAAATCAGATGGCCAGGTTTTTTACAATAAGCACATGTTTTGGATGAGAATGACACGTTTTGGGTAGATGACGAGCTTTGAGAATAAGATGGAGTCTTCGTTTGAGAATTATAAGTTTGTTCTTTTTTGTCTCTGTCGATATTTGCATAATATTTGAATGAGTCATTGGGTTTCTTTGCTGTGTGAGATGTTTTGCTTTTATATGAGAAATCTCTGTGAGTCAAAGCATACTCGTCTGCCAAGACAGCAGCATCATGAATTTTCGAAGCTTTTTGTTCATCAATATAAGTTT
This sequence comes from Carcinoscorpius rotundicauda, assembly GCA_011833715.1. NCBI lineage: Eukaryota > Metazoa > Arthropoda > Merostomata > Xiphosura > Limulidae > Carcinoscorpius > Carcinoscorpius rotundicauda. The sequence continues at coordinate 35,633,204 of CM022396.1, read as the reverse complement.
TTAGCTCTACGGGAATACATCTTTTAAACTCTTCGACTAACATGAGTTCTCTGAGTTTCGTATAATCATCTTTAATTTCTCTGGAATCACACCACCTGTCGAACAGTTTCTTTTTCACGAGCAAATTCGACATAAGTTTGGCTGTCAAACTTTTTGTAACCACGAAATTTTTGTCTGTATGCCTCTGGCGCCAATTCATATGCATTCAAAATGCATTTTTTGACGTGCTCGTAATCATAACTTTGCTCGGCTCTGAGTTTGGAAAATACTTCCTGGGCTTTACCCTTGAGAACACTCTGAAGTAATACTGTCCAATATTCGGTAGGCCATTTTAGCCTAAGGGCCAATTTTTCAAATTGCTGAAAATATGTATCTACAGCTTTTTCATTGAATGGAGGTACTAAACGAATCTGTTTGGAAGCATCAAAATTATCCAACTGCATTTGGACAACCTTTTCTTCTGTCTGTGCCTTTTTCATATTGATTTCTTTATCAGCTTTAATGCGTTCCATTTGTATATCGGCATCAAGGCGTTTGTTTTCTTGTTCTGCCTCGAGAACAAGGCGTCTGTTTTCCTGTTCTGCCTCAAGAACAAGGCGTCTGTTTTCTTGTTCTGCCTCAATACGTTTTTGTTCTGCCTCAAGACGTTTGCTTTCATTTTCTAAACGAAATTTCATTTCCATTTCCATTTTTTTTAATTCGAAATCTGGGTCAAAATGAGCGACAGGCAATTGTTGTGCAACTGTTTGGGGTAAAACTTTTTGGCTGACCAAATGTTCAAAAATAATTTGTTTAATATCTGCTTTCTTCATTGATTGCTTCACTTTTAAATTAAAATGTTTACCAACATCAAGCAATTCAGATTTTTTTAATTCACTGATTAATTCGAAAGAGGGATTCCGATTAAATTCGTTTATAAAATCTTCCAGTTCGAATGCCATTTTAAATATACAAGCTGTCTATCTGTATAGAATATAAATCTTATTTTCTAATAAAATTAAATTGTTTGTTCGATATCCCGGACGAGCCCCCAATTTCTGTTACGTATTTTTTATGTTTTATGTTTTTCGTAAACTAAAGGCAACAGAAAAACACAGATAACAGCTTGTATAATTTATTACACTAAACTACTAACAAATATAACAGATATAACATAAATTATATGATAACAGTGACAGATATTAAGTTACAACATTTGAAATTAATTACAAAACAAAATAATATTAGTTTCAAACTTCAAAATAAATCACAAAACAAAACGGTACTGGCCTGTATCTAATGTAATGATCTAAAATTAAAGTCTCAAATTCCAGTCTAGGGTGTGAATTTGGGCCCACGAAGAAATTCCGAAACAGTTCACAGGTCAATGAAATCGCCGTCTCTCAGCTCAAACAGTAATTCAGATGTATCGTAGAGATTGACGAAATAAAATTACAGCTTCCGTAGATCTAATTTCAATCACAAATCCAAGTTGAATATTCACAGCAAACACTTAATCTTTCTCAAATAACTAACTCTCTTCTTTTGAAATGAAACTGGTGTCTGAATCTCACTCTTTGGCTTCGAATAAAACTAATGACTGAATCTCTCTTCCTCGAATAAAACTGATGACTGATGACTGAATCTATCTCTCGTCACCGTCTTTTATACCGATAGGCCTATTTCTAGAACAATCTTGCAATTTCCATACAACTCCAGAGCTATCCACGCATATCCGTTCTTGCACGAGACTATACGTCTAGACACGAAGTCACCAGCACTCATTTACAAACATATGATTGGTTTACTTAATTCGAGAAAGTTCTAAAATGTTACCCTAAATAAATAACATATTTTAGTTTAAACTTCGGAACAATAATATCAATATGGAAAAATGAATAATACAAATGAAAATTCAAACACAACACGACATGTTGTCGTTTACAAAATATTTACACATATACATAACAATAGTTTTACGTTCAGAAAACTTTACAGCAAATATGCCACAATATAAACTTGCCTTTATACTTTGATATCGTTTCTGTGTGAGCATAATTTTTTCGCTGTGTTCAACCTGTGCACAATTGAGGTTAAGATGATTCAAGTTCTGTACGTTCAAAAAATTTTGTTGATACAACCTGCTATTCTGTGGCATATATGTTGAAAAATTTGAGTTTGAGAATACTACAGGGTAGTTAAGAAAAATATGATGCTGTGGCTGAAAGTTATATTTTAAGGAGCGTTTGCTTTTCTCCTAACAAATGTTTTTGTCTGTGACCTTCTGATGTCTTAATTTATATAGTTGAAGATTAAAATTATGGAAAAATGGCATTTTCTACAAGTCTATTGACTTGTAAGTAGGAGAACGTGTTAAACACTATGAACTGATGATTATAAAATATTGAGTTAATGGGTCAAGAAGCCCTCTGCTGGTCATTAAACTTTTGCAGGTGTGACAAAAATTTAGGGCGTCTTTATCGCTACAAACACAGCTCAAGTTAAGGGAAATGCCAGAATATGGTGCATCTAAGATAACTTTCTCCCCTGCAGTCAAACTTCAGTTTCAAGAGTTAGAAGCTGATGAAAACGGTCAAGGCAATGTGTTTCAGACGATTCTGAAAATTAACGGGGTAATCTCTATAGGATTGCCAAACATAACGTATTTCATTACATAATTTATAGTAGTAATTGCACTAGCAATCTTTAATGCAAATGTCAAAAGTTTAAAATATACTCATTCTTGAGAACTTCTTATAACCTCACCGATACAGTCTGAAACACGTAATTACGTTTGTTACTGCATGATTATTTTTTAAATGTTTAATTCTTTAGTTTTATAATAAATTGGAACAAAATTCTGACAACAATTATAAGTTTTCTCTGGTGTGTTTTTTATTTTATTTTTGTTTTATCTAAATATTTCATATTGATTATTAACTTTTAGGTGTAACACGATGGTGATATTTCAATGGGACTAGCTTTAACTAAGAAAATATAAACTATTTCAGATACTAACTCAGGAAGACTGGAATGTTGTACTTTTCAATGGCATGGAGAAGACATCGCATTGGGCTGCCTTGTATTTTGTGGCTCTCATGACTTTTGGAAATTATGTCCTGTTCAATCTTCTTGTAGCAATACTAGTGGAGGGGTTTGCTACTGAAGTAAGAATAATTTATATTTAGTTTGTTTTTATATAAAGAATATTTATATTTTATTCCTTTAGTTTTTATGCTAGCTGAGCTCTATACAATTATAGATAGATAAAACGCAAGAAAACATTTTCATCTTTCTCATTAAAGTATTGTTTATACTATTTAGACACATTTTATTTTGAATATAGTTTTTGTGTTGTTATTTCATATTTTTAAATGAGGAAAATTGTTAAAGTGTTTTAAAAATTAATTTCATACGTTTTATCAGACTTTTATCAATTTTTATGTGCAATCAAAACACAAAAGTTATGAAAACCTGAAACTTAGATATATACAAAAACAATTTTTACAAATCTACTATTAAATTTCGGATAAAATAAACTAAAAGTGATATAAAAAAACTGGAACTAACGTTCAGCTGGAATTCTTATTAATGATTTGTTAGTTTTCTTTTCTTTTGCTTGAGTGCAAAGTTCATCATCATTATCATCCGTCACTCGATTCCTTCAAGGAACATGGAGCCGCAATCACTGCGGTTTCTGTAATAGGTTTCTAAGTTAGTAGGTTGTAAGCCCACTGCACCTGGCCGTCCCTAATTTAGTAGTGTAGGACTAGATGGAAGGTAGCTAGTCATCACCACCCACCGCCAACTCTTGGGCTACTCTTTTACCAACCAATAGTGGGATTGACCGTCACTTATAACGCCTCCACGGCTGGTAGGGCAAGCACGTTTGGCGAGACGCGGGCGCGAACCCACGACCCTCAGATTACGAAGCGCACGCCTTAACGCGCTTGTGAATGCAATGTTGCACAAGGGTAATCAGTCTGTGTTGTATTCTCTGGATGTTTTGTTAATTCTACAAATATCTCAGTCAAAGGGTTTGGTTTAGTTTTCACGTAGTTTATGTGTTATCAATCATTCGTAAAGTAAAATCCACTCTATCTCATTAAATATAAATATTGAAGTTTAATTTTGTTATAAAGGAAAACAGGCAGCTAATTTTGATGTCATTATTTTGTAGTGATCCTACACAATACAGTGGCTAAATCTTTATTCATAAGGGTAAAAGTTAAGTAAAGAACAATATTCATGAAAAATGGTTACTTTATACAATTCGACTCAGCTTTGTATTTAATGTGTAAACAGTCTATGTTATATAGTGCTAAAAAGTCCTGTACAGATAAATTTTTTAATGAATAAAGGTGAAGAAATATTCATAAATAAATGATTTTACAATATTACCAAGAACAAGATATTAACCGCCTTAATTTACGTAGTTAATAACAATACAAAGAACTCCTTAGTTAAAATTAATTGAAATGATTTTCTTTATATCTTTAAGGATGATAAAAAGAAGAGCAGTGAAAAGCTAACAGATGGAAGTGAACGACATGGGCCTGAATATAACACATCTGACAGTGACAGATTCAAACCAAATAATGAAATAACAAATGTCACTAGTTACGATGCTGATCTCAAGGAAAATATTGAAAAAGGTAATCTGAAATTATATGAGATATTTTGTACTTTAGTTGTACGTAACGAACCATTATTGCAACCATGAATCTAAAAATATTTGTAATTGTAACTATATAATTATTAAACATTATCTTAAAATCATTATAGAAACAAAGCCTTTACTCCATATATTTCATACACTTAATAAAAGTACAGTTTATCTGAAAAAAAAACTTATCTGCAGTATATGATATATGTTTACTTTGAAATAGTTGACATTCTAATTACAAGAACTTGTAATCATAAAAGCTAGGAACTGAAAGTGTGCACTTGAGTGAAAGGTGAGGTCTGTCTATTTTAAAATGGAATATAGTCCATGTCTTGTAAAGAGTTATCATTGCAAACCAGTTTCATAAAGCTGTACTTTGAAAAAAATCTGTCTATTCCAATAGCAAACGTAAGAAGTTTAATTATTGACTTCATCTTCTAAGTCTCATTTTAACCTATTTTATAATGATTAACTTTATAATATTATTAAAATATTGTTATTTATTATAAACATATACAATTACATGGTTTATTCCGCTAATATAAAATCACATTAATGTGTTTCTATTTAGAGACCAGAGTGTTGTGCAATTCACCCGTGCTGGTTGCAACAAACACTTGCAAGTTAGATACCAAAGCAAGTGAGTTGTTGTTCTATCCACCAATAATTACTCATACGGCTGCCACACCGCAAGGTTCCCCGAATATCACTCTGAAACCATTGGTACGGGATTTAAATAACAAACTTTCCAACTTGATGACACTTAACGTCAACAATTCCTCCAACGACTCAATTGATAAATCACCAGTAAGTGAAGACTTATTATTCATTCCTAATTGCACATGTCCGTGACTATTACAAATATTATTGATACATTTCTAAGTTTGAAAATAGATTAAACACATATTTTCGTGTAATTAATTTTTCTGGTTTGCAATTAAACAGCTTTCTTATTGTAATTTATCCGTTGGGAAGAAAAACATGAATTATACATGTTTGCTGTATTTGTCATTTTTTTTATTTTTGAAGATACCAAGTTTAGTTGGTACGGCGCAACAATCTTCAAGTTTTTCCTGTACTCACAGTAGAAACAATATAAAGTTAGCCATGCCATCTGGTGGAATAACTACGCCTATTGACCATAGGAGCAGTCAGCCACCAGTTCGTCGCAGTAGTCTATCACCATCTCTTCTCAGCATAAACGTAAGAACATCACCAAGAAATACATTTTAAATTCACTATTCTGTTCAGTTTCATTATCTGATTATATTTAAAACATAAAATACATATAAAAATCCGCATTAAAAAATATAAAGTGTCACTTCTTAAGACAAACTTAGAATTTGAAAATATTTACAAACATATTTCAGGACTTTTGTAACACTAGATATGGCGTTAAATACGTGCAATTTTACAATTTCAAAAAGTCATGACTTGGAATTGGATTTAATTTTTTACTTGGCTCTTCATATAGAGTTACACAAAAACTGCCTGTTCCTAATTTTGGAGTAACAGATTAAATCGACGAAAACTAGTAAACAGTATTCACCATCCAGTGTGGATTGTACTCGAATACTAAAATTTTACCATCACCCTAATAACGTACTCAGGGCCACAAAATAAGAAACGTGATATTTTTTTGATGGTGGTGGAGAGGTCGCAGTGATGCAAAACATGTCTTCTCTGATCTACAGTTCTACATGTTAACCGCTAGGGGTTTGTAAGCAGAAGGAGTAATGTTTGGTGTATGTTTCGCTCAACAAAAATAAACCGTAATATTTTTACAGAAATACATAGTATGTAAGATATTAATGAATACTTAACTTAGTATCTTAAACACTCTACGATTTGTAGTGAAACATTTCCATTTCAGTAGATTAAAAAAATAAGTTCATCAAAAACCGAGTTATTATCCTGGTATTGACTAAAAATGATTTAATTAAGAATGGAAATTTATTAAAGAGTCTTATTGTATCATAGGGTTTAAACGAAAACACAATTTCTATTCTTGATTATATTATCGGTTTTTTTTCTGAATTATTCATACAAAGTTATTTATTTGATATAAAATGCTAGTTTTACTTCTAAAGCGTTTCCTGAACTCGTTACAATTTATGCCAGAAAAAGAGCTGTAACAAATGGAACTTTATCGTTCAACATATTTTTCTGTGTAAAGCAGAATCTTGTTTGGTAAAAAAATGAACTGATGACTTGTATACCAGATTTCATATAGTTTGTTTTTTTTTGTTTTTTAAATTAAGCACAAAGCTACACAATGGGCTATCTGTGGTCTGCCCACCACGGGTATCGAAACCCGGATTTTAGCGTGTAAGTCCGCAGACATACCGCTGAGCCACTGGGGGGCTATTTCATATAGAGAAAAAACAGAAGACACTTTACATAATGAGGTTATTTGAGTAAAGTACCTTTAATGGTGTATTATTCTGTTCCGTATGGTGTAACATGTGGTAAGTAATATATACACTGGTGGCCAAAATCTTAAGGCCAATAAACATAAAGAAAAATATGTATTTTGCGTTGTTTGACTCAAGAACTTATTTGAGTAGAGTTTCGAAAGATGAAAATAAGAAAAGGGAAAATAAAAAAAAAAAATTTTTAGCATTTAATATGGAAAATGTGAACACTAAAAAATTAACCTAAATACTAGCGAATCAAAAGTTTTTAAGACCACACAAAATGAAGTCCTAAACTGGGTAGAAAATACCCAATAACTGCAAACATTTGCTTTGGCATGGTCGATATAAGCGTTTGCAGAAAGCTAGCTGGAATGTTATTAAGATGGCTTCACAAAGATCATGCACTGTTTGGAATTGACGTCCATTTGTATGGAATTCCCATGCCATCCCACCCCAAACAATTGGGTTCAGTTTGGTCAAACACGCTGAATGGTCCAAAAAAATCACGTTATTCGCCATGAAAAAGTCCTTTGCCGTGCGGGCATTGTGGATTGCAGCGTTGTCGTGCTAAAAGATCCAGTCATTTCCACACAAGCGAGGACCTTCAGTCAATAAGGACGCTCTCTCCAACATGCCAGTGTAGCTAGCTGCTGTTTGACGCCCCTGCATAACCTGAAGCTCCATTATTCCATGGAAGGAGAAAACACTCCAGATCATGATGGAACCTCTTCCACTGTGTCGTGTAGAAAATGTCTTCGGTGGGATATCCTAATCGTGATAATAACGTTGGAAGCCATCTGTATCATCTTGGTTAAATTTTTTCTCATCAGAGAACAAAACTGTTTGGTGCTTCTCAGCAAAGTTTAACCGAGCTGTTTCGTGGTGTGGAAAGAGGCATGGTTGTTATGTAAATGTCGTGTAAATGTTTTGTAAGCGACAACATGTCGTGTTGTGTTTAAATTTTCATTTCTATTATTTGTATTTCCATATTTATATTATTGTTTCAAAGTTTAAATAATAAAATACGTTATTATTCATTTAAAATAACATTTAGAATTTTCTAGAATTAAGTAGACCAATGATATGTATGTAAATGAAATGTTGGCGGCCTCGTGTCTGGATGAGAAGTCTCGTGCAAGAACGGACATGCGCGGATTGCTCTGGAGTTCTGTAGAAGTTTCGCGGTGGTTTGAGAAGCCTAGGCCTACAATATATAAACAGACGAAGATGCGAGGAAGAAAGGAGAGTCAGACATTAGTTTTATTCAAGAGAAGAGTCATAAGTTTCTTCGAAGAAAAGAAGGAGAAAAAAAAGTCAAACATTAGTTTTATTCAAAAGAGATGAGAGTCAGTCATTCGTTTGAGAAAGCTTAAGTGTTTGCTGTGAGTTTATTCAACTTGGATTTGTGACTGAAGTTAGATCTACGGAAGCTGTGATTTTACTTCGTCAATCTTTGCGATTCATTCGAATTAGTGGTTATACTGAAAGTCAACACGTGTAGAACTATTTAGGGGAGAACGGGAATATTGGAAGACGATAAAGTTTGAGACGTTTATCGGAGGTGTCGTAAAAAGAACTTCGTCATTCTCCATTCAAACTTCGGTATTTCTTCGTGGGATTAAATTCACACCCTAGACCAGAATTTTGGATTTCTGATCTGAACTTTCATTCTAGATCATTATATTAGATACAGGCCAGTACCATTTTGTGTTGTAATTAATTTTGAAGGTTTAAACTTAATATCTGTCATTGTTATTATATAATTTATGTTATATCTGTCATATATATAATAGCTTACTGTAATAAATTATACAAGCTGTTATGTGTTTTTCTGTTGCGTTTAGTCCACGAAAAAACATAAAACATAAACAAAAACGTAACAATGGTCTCGAAGACGTTTAAGGTTTTTAAAGCGTTTCTTTCGTAGATATTGTCTAATTGTTTTTGAGCTGCATTCTGCTTCCATAAGAGTCTTAATTTGGTTTGACGATCAGTTGGCGTCTTGCCGGACAACCTGTCTAATCCTCGTGCTACAGGCCGACGAAATTTTTTTCTGTCGCCCACTTGAAATTCTCGTTCCGTATCTCTCAGGGTCTTTCAAGAAATTTTGAACAACAGTTTTATTACGCCCAATCTCACTAGCGATTGCACATTGAGAGATATTTTGCTTTTGCAGCTCGACAATTTTGCCGCGTTCAATTTATGTCAATGTTTTAGCCTGTGCCATGTTTTTACTTAATGTAATGCAACAGATGTCAGTGGGACGTGTTGACAACGCTAATGCTTGAACACAAATGAATAAATTTCGTTACGTGTTTACCGATTAACGCTTCGTTTTAATATGGTCTTAAACTTTTAACCAGCTAGTATTTATGCTAATTTCATAGTGTTCACATTTTCCATATTAAATGCTAAAAATGTTTTTTATTTTTATTTTCTTAATTTCATCTTTCGAAGCTCTTTTCAAATTAGTGGTTGAATCTAACAACACAAAATGCATATTTTATCTTTCTATACAGATATTTTTCTGACACCAGTTTATGAGCAGAATATCAGGAATGGGAACAGCTTAAAGAATAATGTAGGCTAACGAACTTGTTAATATGTTCTTATCTGCTAACTATATTAATCTTTTTTCTTAACCAAATTATTTAAAATTAAGACTTATATGTTTTAAATATAAAAGACAGATCTGTACCTTTCATAGTAGTTTACAAAGTTGTGAACTGTCCTTGTCTTTAGCTCTTTCACTGAAGTATTTATTTACTTCTCTATATGAAAATGATCAACAAGAGTAAGAAACGAATACCTTATAAAAGCATTTAATTCTTCATAATTTACAAAATAATTAACAAAGAGTTGAAATATTATATTGGTGTTACGTGTTTTTATGTTTTAAGAACGCAACAGAAAGTCACAGATAACAGCTTGTATAATTTATTGCACTAAAGTAAATATATATATGTAACAGACATAACGTTAATTATATATTAACAATGACAGACATTCAGTTTTAATATTCAAAATCAATTACAACACAAAATGGTACTGGCCTGTATCTAATATAATGATCTAGAATGAAAGTCCAGAAACAATTTATAGTTCAATAATTTTGATTACGTTTTTTTTACGATGAGTGTTCCTTGTTTTCCAATTTGCCTCGGTTTCTCTTAACAGTCCCGTACGTGTCGACACTCAGCACAACAGTAATTCAGACGAATCGTGGAGATTGACGAAACAAAATCACAGTTCCTGTAGATATAGCCCTAGTCAAAAGTTAAGTTGAATAACCACACAGCGAACGTTGGAAACTTCTCGAATAAAGACACCACTTCTTGAATAAACTAATGACTGACTCTTCTTCTTTTGAATAATTCTAATGTCTGACTCCTTTCTTCTCCTTCTTTCTCGCATCTTCGACTGTTTATATACTTTTAGGCCTCTTTTTTTTCTCGAACATTCACCGGAAATTCGACAGAGTAATCTGCGCAAGTATGTTTTTGCACGAGACTCTACGTCTAGACGCTAGGCCGCCAAACATTTCCATTTATAGTCATATATTTGATCTACCTAATTTTAGAAAGTTCTAAATGTTATTTTAAACGAAGAACAACGTATTTCACTGTCTAAACCTTGAAACAGTAATACAAATATGGAAATATAAATATAAATGAAAATGTAAACACAACACGACATGTTGTCGTTTACAAAATATTTACACGACATTTACATAACAATTGTTCACCTAGAAATTGCTATTCATATTCCAAAACTGACAATGTATAAAGAAGGGAAACTACTAACATGAGATGAAGTACATGATTGTCTACGTGTGCACCTTTGGGTTTCATAACACTTTGACATGACCATGGATTACGTCAAACACATTACAAGCAGTGGTAGAACAGAAACAACTGATCTAATATTTAACTTAACACAAACTAAGAATACAAGATTTAAAAGTGAACGTAGAAATTACTCTTTCTGGTATTTCACTTAAGATCTGTTTAACTAAAATATTTCTTGTTAAAATATCGTCACAGATCTTCAGTTTCTGAAAATCCCAGAATCCTAGTGCTCTTTGTTAATAATGCATCATCTTCCTCCTTGATACGATAATTGAGATTGGGATGTGTAGTTAAATGAAATATGTAAACAGTAAATATAATGTGTTCATACATCGAAGTATAAAAAAACCTACTAAACTTAATGTTATTACAGGAAGAAGAAACGGTAAACTTAATGTTTTACTTCAGCTAAATGTCAAAAGACTTTACATCTTGAAAGAGTTTGTTTGTTTGTGTTTGGAATTTTGCACAAAGCTACAAGAGGGCTATCCGTGCTAGACGTTCCTAATTTAGCAGTGTAAAACTAGAGGGAAGGCAGCTAGTCATCACCACACACCGCCAATTCTTGGGCTACACGTTTACCAACGAATAGTGGGATTAACCGTCACATTATTCGTGAAGAAACAGAAGCTAATAACACTATCAACCTTCAAATGAAGAAGTAAAATAGTCCATGTTGTAATTTCATTGAATAGTTGAACGCTTCTCGTCGGTATGACATTACTAAATAAATTTCTAAAACTTGGCTTAATTTCAAAGTTAATTACTTTACTGATAGGAAATAACGTCCGTACCAGTAAGAATAACTATTTAGTATTGCTTTTGTAATTTCGGTTTTCACCTGCTTATCAACAAAGTTCTTGGGTCTGGCATGACAAAGTAAATAGGACGCTCAACTCGCAATATGAAGGTCGAGGGTTCGAATGTCCTTCCCACCAAACATGCCCCTCATTTCATTCGTGGGGCCGTTATAATTTACCGTCAATCCCACTCTTCCTTGGTAAAAAAAGTTGCTCTAGAGTTTGTGAGCCCGGTATGGCCAAGTGGCTAGAGCATTTGACTCGTAAACTAAAAGTAGTGGATTCGAATCCTCGTCGCACCAAACATGCTTGCCCCGTAGGGGTGTCATAATGTTACGGTCGATTCCAATAATCGTTGGTAAAAGAGATGGCGGTGGGTGGTGATGACTAGCTGCCTTGCCTCTTGTCTTACACTACTAAATTATGGAGGCTAACACAGATAGCCCTCGAGTAGCTTTGTGGAAACAACAAACAAACAAACAAATGAAGTTGTTTCTTGTATTAGTCCTACCAATAATCTTAATATTTGGTGTGTACCAATTTAAAGTATATGATTTTTATACTTAAAATTTGAGTTGATTTATAAGTAGTCTAAAACTGGAATTAAATGAAGAAGAATGTTTCACTAAATTACCTTTATTCAAAAATGGGTAGTGTTAGACGAACGTATGCTTTACCGCGCGCATGTATTTTCCTTTAATTGGAAGTAATTCGGTTTTAAAATATGTACAACTATTTTAGTTTCAAGGAATTAAATTTTGCTATCTTATTAGGTATTATTCGATTTAAAACAACTATTTACAGTGTGTTAAGTAAATTATTTATCCATCTGTAACTGTCTCAGCTAATATCTTTATGTAGGATTTTGTAATAGCTTAGGTTAAAAACCGCAACTACTTTTGTTAAAAAAAGTAGGTACTTTCAATAATAAATTCAAGTTTTAAGGTACCTAGAGAGTAATATATAACATTTTTTTTCTTAATATATGACTTGAAATCATATAAATATGGTGTTTTATAGGGGTCTTTAACTTACTTGCCTCATCTTTGTTGGAAGGGAAGTCAGAGCAGTTCTGGTGGCTCTTTCAAATTACGGAGAGCTAGAAGTGTTTATGAATGGAAGACATGGCAGAAAAAGAAATGTGATAAAGAAACTTCTATTAATTTCAATAGCGGTCTAGTGGCAGAAAGAGGAGAAGAAGTACGTCTATACAAAAAGACAGTTGTTCATCAAAATATGTAAGAATCCACTTTCCTCTTTTGCTGATGGTACTGACCAGTGAGTCTATTAATACAATTATAAAAGTGCATTGAGATAAACCATTATTTAAATACATCGTGTTTCCTGTTTAAATCTATACAGAGTTCTTATAAATGTTCTTCGAGTTTTATACATCATTAAAGTGAATGATATTCGTCAAGAGCAACAATTCTTGGTTAATATAACGATGACCATGAAGAGTTCTAACCTGTTGTAATAAAAATCTTGTTGATAGAGGGCACAACCTGTCTATATGCTGGCTTTCATCTTTGGCATGATGTAATAAACAGCTGAATGAAGCTTTACACTATCAACATAGTTCAACGTTATCGGACAGTTCTGGGATTGCTTTAAAATAGCTAGAGTTAATCCTGTGTTCTGAAGCGCTTACTGCGTTGTCAGACATGGCAAATGGTATCCGACATCGTCAACCACACGAGAAAAAGAAAGATAAAATAAGCCTTCTATATCTACTAAACTGGGGAAGACACTTAGAGATCGGCAAAGCCTGAACACCTCTATTAAAAGCGTTAAAATAATATGTTGGCTCAATGCTTAACCTTCGTAAATGTACAGTATACTATCCTATTTTCTAATAAGATCGAAAATCGAATCATGTCCACTACCAGTACAAACCCATCTCTTCTCGTGAACTAGAAGCAAAAGTAGCAGCAAACTAGCAGTTGACACTTGAAACATAAACTAGTTAGTAATTAGTGTCGTGTCTCTTAATAAAATGTCATATAAATGATAATTATACTTTGGTTATTTATTGTGATATCTATAATAATGATAACCTTCAGAAGCTTTTAAGAACCCAATATAATGCATCTCATTTACTAATTGTGAGTCTTGTTAAGAGACTTATTATGACTAATATTTTGTTATGTAATATAATCTACTTAACTTCTCATCTTATGAATCTTTGACACTAAAGTAGCTCGCTGTGTTCTCAAAAATGAAAAATTATGATTGTTCACACGGATAAGAGATTACCTGTTTTACTATCGCTGTGTGCTTTATTTTACCATTAATGTGAATACCATTGTAAAAATTCGTTAAAGAAATACTGTGTATGCGTGTGAGAGAAAATACAAGTATTTAAGAAGTTTCTATTTTTTCTGTTTAATTTTTATATATTTCAGTCCAACAATTAATTATACTCATTGCAACGGTGGCTTACCAGCACTAAGCAACTTCCCAAACAACAATCGACCAATTCTATCTGAGCAAAATAGTAACAACAACCATCAAGTTCTCAGTCCAAGAAACTCTATTAAAAGTTATTTCACTCATTGCCCGAGTGACGACCTTGGAGAAGCTTTGGACAGTCAGCTTTTTGACAATAAGCAATCTTCTAACAGCTTCACTATCCTCAGCCACAATTTCCATTGTCCTCAGCAGTCTTTGAACAGTCAAGACTATTTGTCCAGTCGACATAACTCACTTAGTGGATCGTGTCTAAAGGAAGAACTTAAAACAAATCTGACAGATTTATCATCTGTGAATCCTGAGAATGAAGAACATTCTTCTGATAAATACTTCAATGGAAAGGTATCGTTAAAAATAATAAAGATTTTTAAACTGAAGTCCTGTTTAAAATTGTTTTGTATTTGATCCTTACCATAAATGTTTGGCAAGTGTTCGTGAGTTTAAGCTCATGTTTGTTTAAAATAGTAGTGAATTCATGACTGACATTTTGTTTCTGGAAACTAGGAAACAGTGATTGAGTTTTCATTTGAGTTATTAAGTATTTCTGTCAGTATTATCTCATTTTCCTCATGCTCTCAGCCTAAATAGGAATAAAAAATGAATCATTTCTGTAAATTACTCTTTAAGAGTGAATGTTAACACAATTACATTATGCACCTTTATATTTGAATTCTTTTAAGAGTTTCACACAATATTTATATTCTTAACATAAGCGTAAATATCAGTGCCAATGATTTACATTGAAATAGAAAAATGTATCTTTGCTATAATATATTTTTTATTTTTTTAAACAGCAATATTGAGCTTTATTCTAAAGTTGCTGCTGGCATAGATGCCAGCTAAGTATATATTATGTATTAAATATATGAAAATAATTATAATATTGTTGTTATTTAATACTCAAGCAAGACTGAACTATTCTTTATAAAAATAAAATTAATTGCAGTTGTTCCTTTTTGATATTCCTCTTTGTTTATCTATTGCGGCTCAAAATCAGAGGTGTGCAAAAAAGGGATTTCACATCAATTATTTTTCTTCAACAAGGAGAATTTCTTTCAGTATCAAAATGTATCAGTTGAACTAAGTTATGAGAGACAATAAAACATTTTTTATTACGGCTTAATGGCTACGATTTAAATGTCAAGTACTGGCGAATTACTAGAAACCACTAATAGTTAAAAAGTATTACAAAACTTCAGTTAACTAATTAGTTCTGGTATTGAAATAATAGCTTCTTGTACAGCGGCTTGTTGAGAACAAAAGTATATTTGAAATTCTTTTGCCACACACATCTGGTTTTGAGTCACAATGGACACGTAAGACGAATGTAAAAATAGTACAATTATATTACAGTGTAACTTGTTTTTGTAATAACTTTTAGGACTTTTGATTTTCAGTAGCTCACCGGCTTTCAGCGTTTAAACCGAAACTTTTAAAGACTGATCGATGCAGTTACGACTTTTTATCTAATGTTAAAGTCATTATTGGTTCAAAGCTGAATAAATTATTTTGTAGTTGTATCTATTCAGCTTTCCTTATAATATGTGTTGCTAATTGCTGATTTTAGCTTTTCTGGCTGATAGAACCTCAAGGCTGTATAAGAGAACGTGAAGACTATTCATTATTTATTTTCTCACCAGAAAATGGGTAAGTTTGAATAATCGTTAAAATTCCTTAATTAAGGCCTGAAAATTAAATACACTTTATTGAATTAAATATGCAACTCCGAATATTTTAATAAATTAAATAAGCAAGTTGTATTTTAATGTAATTTATTTAAACATATAACACTTTAAAAATAGTATGTGTTTTAATTTTTACCCAGAAATAAGTGAGTTTAAAATAAATTTGTTCTGTAGGCATGAATATTACAAACGACTAATTTATTAAAATTCATGTTTACGCAGATTTTAAATTCAATAAATTATTACAAAACTGTTGCGAACAGTATTATTCATTCACTGTTGAAAAATATGATTTATTTTTTATGAGGTTCGGTAAAAGAGAATCTTTATTCTGGTTTGTTCTAAACTTTCTATTTATGGTAAAGAAAAATTATAACGTTTTATCCCTTTTACGTTTCTCTTGATATATAGTAAAAATCTTAAATTGATAATTTTAGAAAACAACATAACTGTTGTTAAACATTAGTTCTTTCAAACAATAAAACGTCGGGAATAATATAATCTCCTGTTTAACCCTAAAAATGAACAACAAATTCCTTAAAATAACTGAATAATTGTATTTATTCCACGGTAACTTTCTAGTTTATTATTCTGATAAATATGAAAAAATCATATAATGAAATCATGAGTCCATCTGTCTGTGTGTGTGTGTATATATATATATAGAGAGAGAGAGAGAAAGAGAGAGATTGAGAGAGAAAGAAATAATGCTGCTCACCCTGTTTTCTTATTTCAGGATACGTAAGTTTTGTGCACATGTTGCAGACCACAAAATGTTTGACTTTGGGATATTATTTTTTATCACCCTCAACTGCATCACACTTGCGATTGAGAGACCCAATATCCCACCAGAGAGTATAGAAAGGGAGGTGCTAACAGCAGCCAACTACATCTTCACGATTGTTTTTGGTCTGGAAATGATAATTAAAGTATGTGAGCTGCTTAATATTATTTACATATAATTATAGCAAATTAGAAACCATTTGAAAATGTATTTAACGATGATAATTCAAAAGGAGTAAAATTAATACCTTGATAAATATTTATATCACTGGGAAATTCTTACATACTTTATTGGTATTACGTGTAACACGACAACGACTAGCTACAAGTTGTTGAGAAATAATTAACGTATAACATAAATTAATCTGTGTTTTCTTTGTACATCACAAAATCTTTGAGATTAGTTTTTATTCAAAATCTAATAATGGATTTCAGTGCCGGTGATGACAACTGTAAATAATTACAAGCAAACTTGATTATTCACACCTTATATCTTTGAGACACTTTAATATTTATAACGTATGTAAAATATAATATGAGATATCGCATGTAAAAATTTACTTGGATAATGAAGGTTTTCATATTATATATTTTCACCACTTCGTTAATACATGATCACTTTTTTTCAGAAAGAAAAACACTTTAATAAAAATGTATATATATTTTCAAACTATACCTTTCATAATGAAATTTGTTCTCAGTAACGTTTTAATATTCCTTTTTCATTTAATGGTATCTAAATTTAAACATAATTTTGTTTTTATTAGGTAATAGCTAAAGGTCTGTGGTATGGAGAGCATGCATACCTAAAGAGTGGTTGGAATAAAATGGATGGAATCTTAGTTTCAATCTCTTTACTAGACTTCATGTTATCGTTTCTTGCCTCTGGTAGTCCAAAAATATTTGGCATACTTCGTGTGTTCCGGCTTCTTCGTTCTTTACGGCCACTCAGGTTAAAATGAAATACTTTAATTTATGATAATCAGCGAAATTTATTGAAAGACATGTTAATTTTAAATCGAAAATTTAAAATTAGAAAAAAGTCATGTATTTATTGACTTGATTTAAATTATTTTACAAAATATATACATTTCAGGGAATAATACAAATTTTACATTTTTTAGTCTTTTGATATATACACTCTTGTGCAAATTAATTGAGACAAGTTGTCATTTTACAATATTTTCAGCATGGCGGCCAAAGCAGGCTCGCTGTACCCGTTGATTTCCTTTAATTCTCATTTTGTCACACAGACGGCGTCATTAGCTGTGTTTTGCGGTACGGTCGATCTATTTTTGGGATATATGTCGAAATTTTGAGGAATATTACGTCATTCGTAATTGCGTTAGAAGGACAAGGAGACCAGTCAAAAAACAATTTACCGACTCAATGAAAAAAAAACGGTATCAATTTGGTCTGAAATACAAGAACTGGACTCAAAAACAATGAAGGAAGGTGTTATTCAGTGACGAGATTCATTTCTTCGAACAGGGTCAAAGAAGTCTACATGTTTGCAGATCTCCAGATGAGAAACTTCGAGAATCTCACATCAATCAGTTTGTAAAACATCCTTTGAAGAAGATGTTTTGGAGATATTTTAGCTGCTATGGCGTCGCAGGCTTACATATCGTAGAAGGTATGATGCAAGGACCACGGTACATCGAAGTTTTGCAGAGAAGAGTCGTTCCAGAATTGAAAAAGAGATTTCCAGATGTATTTGGCATTTTTTAGCAAGATCTGGCTCTGTGCCACACATCGAAACCTGTGCAGAATTTTATGACTACAGCGCGAATAAAGGTGCTGGACTGGCCTGGAAACGCTCCGGACTTAAATCCTATTGAAAATCTTTGGGTGATTTGTAAAGAAAGACTTCGGAGAAAAGACTGTACTACAAAAGATAAGCTGATTGAGGTGTGGCACAGCGATCCAAAAATTAGTAAAGATTGCAGTCAACTCGTGGACTCGATACCAAAGCGAATTAATGATCTTTTGAAAAATAAAGGTGGTCATATCATGTACTAATTTGTGAGTAAATTTTGGATCCTCAGAAATAAAACGCAAGAAAAATAAATTTTTTCAATTACTTTGCACAAGGGTGTATATTTGCACTACAAGGCCAAAGGTATGTGGCCTTTTAATTAGTGGGTTTGGCTATTTCAGCCACACCCATTCCTAACAGATGCGTAACATCTAGCATACAGCCATGCAATCACCACAGACAAACATTAGCAGTAGAATGGGTCGTACTGAAGAGCTCAGTGACTTTCAACGTGGCAGTGTCATAGGATGTCTTCTTTCTAACATGTCAGTTTTTCAAATTTCTGCTTTGCTAGAGTTGCCCCGATCAACAGTAAGTACTGTTATTGTGGAGTGGAAACTTCTAAAGGCAAACAACAGCTCAGCCACGAAGCAGTAGGCCACACAAGCTCACACAACAGGACCGCCTAGTGCTGAAGCGCGTAAAAATAGTCTGTCCACAGTTGCAACACTCTTTACCGAGTTCCAAACTGCCTCTGAAAGCAATGTTAGCACAAGAACTATTCGTAGGAAGCTTCATGAAGTGTGTTTCCATAGCCGAGCAGCCGCACACAAGCCTAAGATCTCCATGCACAATGCCAAGCGTCGGCTGGAGTGGTGTAAAGCACACCGCCATTGAATTCTGGAGCAATCGAAACGCGTTCTCTGTAGTAGGTGATCACGCTTCACTATCTGGCAGTCTAACAGACGAATCTAAGTTTCGCAGATACCAGAAAAATGCTGCCTTCCTGAATGCATAGTGCCAACTGTAAAGTTTTGTAGAGGAGGAATAATGGTCTGGGGCTTTTTCATGGTTTGAGCTAGGCTCTTTAGTTTCAGTGAAGGGAAATCTTAGTGCTACAGCATACACTGACATTCTAAAGGATTGTGTGTTTCCAATTTTGTGGCAACAGCTTGGTTAAGGCCCTTTTTTGTTTCAGCATGACAATGCCCCAATGCACAAAGCGAGGTCCATAAAGACATGGTTTGCAAAGGTTGCTCTGAAATAATTTTATTGACGTGCACAGAGCTTTGACCTCATCACCATCGAACACCTTTGGGATGAACTGGATCGCCGACTGCGAGCCAGGCCTTCACGCCCAACATCAATGCCCGACCTCACTTGTGCTCTTGTGATTGAATAGGAGCGAATTCCCGCAGTCAGGCTGCGAAATCTGGTGAAAAGCCTTCCCAGAAGAGTGGAGACTGTTGTAGTAGCAAAAGGATGCCAACTCCATATTAATGCTCATGGTTTTGGAATGAGATCTTCAACAAGTACATATGGGTGTTATGGTCGGGTGTCCACATACTTTTGACCATGTAGTGTTTATTTCCAAGTATGCCACAGATAGTAAAAGAAAATTGAGTGTGATTTTGATGCTTGTTGAAATGTGATATTAAAAGTGTTTAACATCATATATGGTAATAAACATAGTGAACGTATAGATTTATTATATCCAAATAATTATAATTGCATATGATATACACAATAATGCAGATTTTTCGGCCAATGCTTGTATCTATTTACAATATGCATGTGCAAAGATTTGATCCGAAAGAGATTGTAGACATAAGTTAAAATAGTCATTAATCTGATGTTTTGATATACAGATTATACTGTATGTTAAAGCACCAGAATTTGAGTTGCAGATAACACATATACGTTAACAAGCCATCAGATTCATGATTTAACGAATACTTTATATTAATACTTTGCTAAGCCATTCAATACCCTTATTTCACGCAGAAAGAACACTGCCAACAAATTCTACTGCTTACTTGCTTCACTAATATTAGTTTTCGATATACAGTTTTTGTTCATTTTGTCTTAATAAGCATGTAGTACATAAACGTAACTAGTTTTGCTTTAATTCTTATCAAATATATTTTTAAGCTTTTTGTTTTTATTAATTTACTTTTCCAACTTATTTTTTGTATCTGTGTATGAATACGGTGATTGGAACTCTTTGCTTATGAGGCCTGTGTTCTTTAAACTCACCCACACACAAAACCGCATCCAAAATAGAGCAATCCTAAGTTTTACGTAAAGATAGGTGCTGCCAGCTATTTAGAGGTAAAAGAAAATGCTTCCTGTCCTCCTAACATAACGGGCTCATCCACTGAATTGACGTTTATTTTTGTTCTTAGTGTTTTGTATTTCTCCAATAGAAGCAAAACTTTAAAATAGTTTTGTTACACAAGCCTCTACGAACTGGGGTTGATCTTTCAGCTCTTTTGAAAAAGTGTTTTACAAATGCAATAAAACCTTGAAAAACTATCATAAACACCTAACTATTTTTAGCTATACCTAACAAAGGCAGCAGTCACCCCCAACTGGAAAATATATTACGGAACTTTAACGTGTGGTGAATGGTTATCTTGATCGGTCAGCCAGTAAACATGGGGATACTGAAATTTATCTATTACAAATGTAAATTTTATTCTCATGTTTGAACAGAAGCAAAATAAAATGTTTTAAATTTTTTGTTCGAAATACGTTTATACCAGGAAAGTGTTTTATTTTTTAAGAAATAGGCATCATAAACATTTTTTTCTTTTATGGAAATGCGAAGAAAAATGCAGAAAAAAAGTAATAATGGAAAAAAATATCAATGACATATTTCGTATCATTTTATATTTAAAATAATATAATATAAACTATTTTAATTTCATAAAATATAAATATTTATTCAAAGGAAGTTTTTGCTTAGTTTCATTTGTCAAGTATTAAGTCTGAGTGAATTCATTGCAAAATTGTCTTTCGTGGTGATTTAAGAGTACCAGAAAGATCCTGGTTAAATATTCTTTCTTGCATGCATTTGTATCAGATATAAAGATTATTACAAAATTGTTAGAAACAGCAACTGTTGATAAACATATACTGATTTTTTCAGGGTAATAAACAGAGCACCAGGACTAAAGCTAGTTGTCCAGACTCTGCTCTCATCGCTTCGTCCAATTGGCAACATCGTTCTTATTTGTTGTACTTTCTTCATTATATTCGGAATCCTGGGAGTTCAGGTAACGTACTGCACTGGCACGCGACAGCACACATACTACTTTCAATGTAATGAAGTGCTAATTAAAATGATTTGTAAAGCGCTATAGCTCCGTTAAGAGCAATTGTAAATTTTATATGGCTTACATTTAAAATTATTTAATAAATAGGTGTTTTAGTGCTACATGATATACCAATCGTCTCTCGTAAGGTATGTTAATATTGCTTTATAGTGTATTTACCTGAAACGTTTTCTTTAATGTTATCCTCAATGTCACTATATCTGAGCTTGAATTACTTAATAGCAATTCAAATTTTAAGTACAACAAAATAATGTTTCTTTACCAAATTAAATATTCAAGCAAGTTAACAAGATATTTCTTTCTAGGTCACGTGCACTAAAATATTATTATTTTTTAAGTCTTTCAGCTTCGGTTTTAATCCATGTTGCAATGTTTATATTCACCTAGCTGTTTAAAGGAAAACTTTATTACTGTGATGGACCAAATGTGAAAAACGTTAGGAACAAAACTGAATGTTTGGCAGATCCTGGAAACGAATGGGTTAACCGGAAATATAACTTTGACAATTTAGGACAGGTACGTTTTATAAATAGTTAGATATTGCTTAAGGTTAAATAAATGAATATAATATAATAACTTTACTGCTATATAAGGAAAAATGTTCATTGCATGATTAGTTTACGAATTTTGTGTATTCATATATATCTGTATGTCACTTTGTCTTTGTCAAAGTCGATTATAAAAACATATAGATATAAATTACCTGCGAAAAATGCCAAAAAAATACTTAATTGTTTTGTACTTAATAAATTTTGACTTAATTTGAAATATATAACATACAATACTGAACCAAAAAAAATGACTATTTTATATTCTTATACAATAAATAATTTTACTGAATTTTAAAGCTGTTTGAATAATAACATACTGTTGTGTTTCAGAATATTTTGGATTTCTTTCGTAGGCTCTCATGGCACTCTTTGTTTTGTCCTCAAAAGATGGCTGGGTTAATATCATGTATACTGGATTAGATGCTGTTGATGTTGACCAACAAGTATGTTTAATTTCATAAATTTCGATTTTGTATATTAATCTATATTTAAATATATTCATTACTTAATACTGTAAACTTTTAAAGTAATTTAAAATAGCTCATAAATTGTGTTATCACAGAGAATATAACGTTTGGAAAAATACTTAATGAAATTTATGTTGAAACCTGAGCGTTTTATAAGGCTTCTTATTGTAATATAGTAGAACTTGGACACATGCATTAAATTCGTTGTATTTTAATAACTGGTGTAACTAGATGTATGTTATTGGGTACTTCTTGCCCCTTCATTTGTTTATAAGTTCTGGAATGTTCTGTGTTCCAATCATAGGTTTATTATTTATCAATATCTATCCGTTATAAATTTTGTCTGAAGACAGATTTACCTACTATGTTTTGAATAACTGTATTTTAGTTTTTGTTTTTCCTATATGAATTGTGTTTAATTCCTTAATCACTTGTTTAATAAATATTGAAATCATTAATGTTTTCATATATTATTTATGTATAGATAGCAATATGTTTGTGCTTATATACGTAAATCTGTATATACGTGTGTGTGTATGTTTATAAATCATGTCATATATGTATTCATTTCCTATATGTTATCTACTATCTGCTGATTTAATTCCGTGTTTTATTACGAATTAAATAATGATTTATATTAGTCTGCATATTTCAAATTAGGATTAACACGATTCCAACATCTCTAATCAACCTTTTCTTACTTGAAATGTAAATATAACTGTAATTGCTGAAATTTTTTCTAATCCACTAAAAATAAGTGTGAGTTCGCAATGTTCCAGTGATTGCAAAACGTAAATTGTTTTCTACATCACATTTAAGTGAAATATTTAATAATTCTAATATTGAATGCAAGTTAATTATTTTTCTTAATCTATCAACTATATAGTTATCAATTATGAAATGAAATTGATTAGCGTGTTTATTCATATAAATATCCAAATATAGCAATAGTTACAAAATACGTCAGTAAATGCGTATTGAAACCTGGCGTAAAGAATATTTATTTAGTGAATATCAACTCAAGAAAAGGATTAATTACGTAGGTATTAATCTGTTTGTTAACAAAGAGTGATATTGTGTAAATTTCTTTCAAAACCTAGCCAACCATATGATGATTATTATATATTCAGTTCTTAGTTTTATTATTTAACAGGAAAGAAATATCGTGTATTTATATAAACATAAAAAAAACCACGACCTGTATTTCCAGAAGGTAAATAATTAGCTCAATATCTAGCTAATACAGTTTCGTCAGGAGCTAGCCATTTCGTACAATTTCACTAATCCAGTTAAATATGAGTCATTGTTTTATGTTCATTTATAGAAATGTTTCATATTAAACTGTAATTTACGCTAGGCAAAGTTAAGAAAAAAATACGGTTTATTTTTCTTGATAAAAGCGCTATTGAGAACTGATTTTATCTAATTAGTTATACTCTGATTGTAAAGATATGACAAGTCGTGAAAGTTAATTACTTATTACGTGATATGACATTATGATATAACAGATTAAGATTCACGTCTGTATTGTGTACAGATGTCATCCAAATTATTTTATCATTTACTTTTATCACGTCTTCACGAGCGTAGTGATGGATTTTCAAATTGCAGTATTATATGATGAAGTTACAATTTTCCTTTCCCATAATTTACTTTTGGCTTTACTTTCTTGTGCATTATGCAGCCCATTGAGAACTACAACGAATGGCGGCTTATTTATTTCATATCCTTCCTCCTTCTTGTTGCCTTCTTTGTTCTCAACATGTTCGTAGGTGTCGTTGTTGAAAACTTTCATCGTTGTCGAGAAGAGCAAGAGAAAGAAGAAAAGGCTCTTTTGGCTGAAAAACGAGCTCGGAAGCTGGAGAAGAAGCGTAGAAGTATGAACATTAAATTATATATATATTATTCTTAGTTTTCATTTAAGTCTGAAAAGATTACCTTTAATTTTTTGTTCTTACTTGAATCTAACAATTATACATAGCATTTTTTGTCCTCACTTAAGTCTAACAAAATTAGATATTATTCCTTGTCCCTACTCCAGTCTGACAAAAATAGATATTCTTTGTATTCACATCAAGACTTTTCTCCTAACGATATTTTAAAACTAAGTTACACGTTGGATCCTTATTTCACAGCAGGACTCGTTTATTATTTAGTATATCAGATGTATTGGGATATTATGGTCTGTGAAAGTTTTATTACAATAAAGTAGAGAACAACGTTTCAACTTTCTACGTCTTCAGATATATTAAAAATAAAATCATCTTGGAATGGTCGATGTGGAATTTGGAACTTGTGGATGGCTATGTACTACTACATTTATTTTCATAATTTCTACTAAAATGTTCATTTCTGTCTCTCGAACTTGAATCTATTATACTGAATATGCAAGTTTTCAATGACGTATAAAATGTACAATAATTGTATAGTCTAAGTAAGAGAATTGAGAATGTAGATTCTTAAACCTTCCTTTACATGGAAAGGTAAATAATAACTTAGCATGATAAAGAAAGCTATTTTCTTACTGTGATTTAGAAACGTGATTCAGAATATATCTATAACTTTAGAGTCTTGTGTGAAAGGAAATATTTATTTTGCGTAACGATACATTTATACTGTGCCTATTGTTTCGAAACACGAGATTTCAATAATAGAAAAAAATTAACTGGAGAATGTGTCGTTCAGAAGCAGATCACAACATTAGAGAGGTTTTAGTTTGTTTTTCCTTTATTTCACTTTTTATATAATATGTATGTGTAACTGTTACGAATTACATCATATTAAACTTATAGTTTGTTTGTTTGTTTTGAATTTCGCACAAAGCTACTCGAGGGCTATCTGTGCTAGGCGTCCCTAAATTAGTAGCGTGAGACCAGAGGGAAGGCAGCTAGTCATCACCACTCATCGCCAACTCTTGAGTCGCACGCCTTAAGACGTTTGGTCATGCCGGGCCTAAACTTATAGTATTACCATTTATTTTTAATTTAAGTTCATAATACAATTGGCAGTTGTTGTTTTTTTTATTACCTACATTAAATAGTTATCTGTGCTCTGCCGACCACTGGTATTGAAACGCGGTTTCTAGCAGTATGAGTGCGTAGACATACCACTGTGCTCCTGGGAGTCGGTTATTTTAGAACGTAAATACATGCGTATATTATAATATATGTATTATTTTAATCATAATGATCCTATACTCACTGACTTCGATAGTGTAAAGACCCTGATGGCGCTCTCGAAGTGTTCTAAGCAACCTCTTACCATTCTTCGTCTTCCATACTGATATCAAAAGCGTCTTCTACAACATTATCTCGCCGTCACTCTGGTCACCCACACTTGGGCAGTCTGTCATTTTGGCAAAATGCTCAACTAGTCTCATTTTTTCCACGTTTACGATATTTGTAACAGGAATTAGTTCGCTGATATCTATCAACATTTGGTTATGTCGTGTTTTCTATTTATTTTCATTTGTATCACACACTGACCCTAATATTCTCCGTAAGTCCGTATTCAAAAAACCTGGACTTCTAAGTGGTCATACTTCAGATCCCGAACGTTGTACTAAAAAGTAATTCATATATGTAATTATCATGTACCATAAACAGATATCTTTAACCAAAGGTACAATACACGAAATGGGCAAATAACTAATTACAGTTTGCACTTACACAA
Source organism: Carcinoscorpius rotundicauda (assembly GCA_011833715.1). Lineage (NCBI taxonomy): Eukaryota > Metazoa > Arthropoda > Merostomata > Xiphosura > Limulidae > Carcinoscorpius > Carcinoscorpius rotundicauda. The sequence continues at coordinate 35,606,767 of CM022396.1, read as the reverse complement.
TGGTTATAATTTTGCTATTTTTTAAAATGTAATTTATGGGTTTCGTATTCTTTCAACATTTAATTACTTTATGTTATTTGACATTATTACCGAATTGTTTCAGCAATAGTTGAAGTCGATAATTTTCTATTTAATGTTAAAACACACAGCTCTAGAATTATGCTGTTATATAACTGTATGATTCGAAGGATGATGCTTTTAAAGTTCTCCTTTAACACCCGACATGATTTGTTCTAGTTGTCAACAAACCTTTCTTGTTCTTATGACGACAGCGAAAAACGTATTCACTAAATACTTGTGCTTTAGCAGTAACAATATTTAAATGCTCTCTTAAGAAAATAATAATATAAAATACGCGAAAATAGTGAATAAACGTTATTTTGTTAAGGTAATGCCAAATGTTCTTTGGAAGAATAAAGACAACAGTGGAAATCCCAAACATATAAACTTAAAATTTGTAGTAAAATTTTAACAGAAGGTGATTATGTTATCTTTCGTAGTGTTACTCAAAAAAATGCAACATATTTTGGAGGATCAATTAATTTATTTCTAACTTTTAACACTTTTTAATTAAGTAGGTAAATATGATTTCTTTTTTTTTTTGGCTAAATTGTATATACATATAAAGCTAAACAGAGGTCGTGGAGCTCAAACCAGGCAGAGTATTCTCCAGAAAACTAGTAAATAAGAAATAATGACTTTTATAGCGATTTTAGTATTATATCTGACTTGGGATAACATCATATATTATGAAAAATGGTAATTCTCAAGGTAATGCATGAATATTTCGACAAATGGAAAAAGTAATACAGATATTTTCAGGAATTTTTTCTTTTAACTTTGCACATAGCTACACAAAGGCTATCTGCGCCAGCCATCCTTAATTTAGCAGTGTAAGACTAGAGAGAAGGCATCTAGTCATTACCACCCACCGCCAACTCGTGGGCAACTCTTTTATCAACGAATAGTGGGATTGACCGTCACATTATAACACCACCACGGCTGAAAGGGTGAGCATGTTTGGTTTGGTTTGTTTTGAATTTCGCGCAAAGCTACTCAAGGGCTATCTGAGCGAGCCGTCCCTAATTTAGTAGTGTAAGACTAGAGGGAAGTCAGCTAGTCACTAAGTGGATAAGGCACTCGATTCGTAATTTTAGAGTCGTGGGTTCGAATCCTAGTCACACCAAACATGTCTGCCTTTTCAACCGTGAAGACATTATAATGTGTCGTTCAATCACACTAGTCGTTGGTAAAAGAGTAGCCCAAGAGTAGGCGGTGGGTGGTGATGACTAGTTGCCTTCCCTCTGGTCTTACACTGCAAGCGCAGATAGTCGTCCTGTAGCTTTACGCGAAATTAAAAACAAACAAACCTATCGGACAATTTATTATCGTCCTGCTGATTAAACAACTTTATACAAATTGTGCCAAGAATATCGTGAAAGTTTCTTTCAGGAAATATATAATGGTTACAGTTACAAAGACAAGTTAAATATCTGAAAAGTGAGCAGAAAATGACATTATTGTTTCTATTTGGTTCCAGTAAGACATGTATCAATCGATAAGAAAAGCATTGAGATACACATCCAAGATACAAGTACAAAGCGGAATTCTGGTTATATCATTCGCAGACATATCCTGTGGATTACGTGTCTTTGGGCTGCGCAAATAAGTCGACTTCCGTGCATAATGACGGAATTTCGAAAGCATTTAAAGACAACTAAAGAACCAATTTACTTCTGTGTATTTTTTTTCTAAAAACATCTGTGATGGGATTTGCCAGGGCTAAAAAAAAGAACTTTCGATCCTTAAAGACTCATCCTTTTGGAGTTAAATATTAATCGTGACCAATTCTAAGTTTATAGATATTAAACACTTCAAAACAATAATGAAATTATTTCTTTGTTTCATTTAAAATTATGTTTTTAAAATTTAATTAAAGGATGTAATTTTTACATATAATATGCCACTAGATACTACATTTGAAAGTAGGCTTCCCCAAAAGTTATTTGTATCGGCAGATACAAATAGTGTTGAAAACTTTACATGTCGTTTCTGTATTTTTTGTTTCTAACTAGAAATGAGGGAGCCACCATATTATATCAACTTCTCCAAACTAAGGCTTTTCACCAATAACATTGCAGCGAGCAAATACTTTGACTTAGCTATTGCAGCTGTTATTGGTCTAAATGTAGTTACCATGGCCATGGAATTCTATATGATGCCAACGGTAAGTCCAGGGAATGTTTAAAACATTCAAGAAACGCGTATCTTTGTAAAATATATGTGCGTAAGTGTATTGTTTGTTCTCAAATAAGATTTTGTTTGTAGTTACAAGAGTGTTGTGTGTTAACACTAATAAAACTTTAAAGCAAGACATAAAATCACGTATCTACTAATTGAATATATAATAATTTCTTTCTTTCTTGACATTCTAGGAACTCGTATATGCTTTGAAAATATTTAATTACTTCTTCACTGCGGTATTTATTTTGGAAGCTATCATGAAAGTTGTTGCTTTGGGATTCAGAAGATACCTCAGTGATAAGTACGTTTACAGCTATATTTCGGTAATCGTGATTGTGTAAAAATCAATAATGCATAACATATATAACACATAACCTACATAACACATATATCAATTTTCGTTCAATAGATAATTAAACATAAATTAATATGTAGCATACGAAGGACTTACCTAGATGAATTGAAAAGTATAAGATTATAAACCTAAAATAATTTACGTCTTTCAAAATTTCTCTATATTTTCATTTGTAGTCTGAATGATTTAACACTTGTACTTCGAAAACTAGTTTAATGTGAAATGTGTTATTTCAAAACAAAATTAGAAACAATAATCTACGTATAGTGTCTCTTTTTGGTATTTTTACCGTACTCGAAACTTCTGCTATTATTTTTAATTTAATATTGTAAGATCGGTTATGTGTCAAGACTTCTTATACGTAACTTATGTCGTAAAATTGATTTGAGGTGAGGAATAAATGTTTTAGAAGTGTTATACTTTAGTTGTTTACCTCCTTTGAAGAAATTATTTACAGCATTAGGTGCATATTATTATTGAAAAACAATAGTAAAAGGTAAACTTCTTGCATCCATATAAATCTATGACAGACTAAGTAAGTCGTTTTATTTTCCTTTATCACTGAAATTGCCCTAATCAAGTCAAAAGTGTTTAGAACGCCTATCAATAGTTCTGACCTACATCTGTGATAATGCACATATAGTAAAAACTGTTTTGACTTCTTAATTTCTATCCTAGATGGAATCAACTTGATATTATTATCGTAATTCTATCTGTCGTTGGGATATTTCTCGAAGAGATGGAGTCTAAGATCATCCCCATAAATCCAACTATCATCCGTGTGATGAGGGTTTTGAGAATAGCAAGAGGTAGAATATGTTTAATTGGTATTTATTTTACTATTAATGTTTCTTATAATTCCAAATAAAGATCAAAATACGAAAATGAATTATCAGAAATTATCTATATTTTTAATAATAAAATATAGCCAGAATGATGTAATATGGGATCTTATTGTTGTTCGGTTAGCTCTGTCAATATTCTGAAGAGCCCATGACAAGCTGTAGTTGTGTTTGTTCTTTCTTAATTTTTCTGTATGTGTATTGACACTTACACTTCCAAAACTATAACTTATATAAAATCATGAGAATCTATAATTTTATAAGATATGAAAAGCAATATCCAACCTACTTATCACAGAATAATCCTTGAGAGAAAATATTAAAACGAAATATAGTTTAGTAATAAAACTTAATCGGTTTATATGTATTTAAGATTAGCTGGACAACATATACGAAAAAGTGTTGATTTTGTGGGCTGTGAATTCAGATTCTTAAATATAAAATAAACAAAAGTAATATTGATCACTGAGAATCTATAAAACAATATCTATGAGTGTACATATAAGCATTTGGAAAAGGGTATTTTTTTAGGCTACTGAAAAATAATTAACTTTAATATATTAATAGCTAACAGTTTGGAAATATTCAAATGAATATGTACAATTCTTTGACAGATTGTTTAGGCAGAGTATTTTTGATGAAAGTTTTTAGAATGAATGGCAACTGCCTGTTGTGGAGACACAAGTGTAGAGGACGACGGGTCGAAAGTCTTCCGTCTTCAGGCGGGAGATTTTCAAACCATCGTCCTCTGCACTTGAGTCTTCACAAGGGGTAGCTTCCGTCTATTCTTCAAAGTAATCTGATATAACTTGAATGAACATTTCTTTAATACTTAAAATTTAATATTAAAAAAACACAGTGAGAAAAAATTAGTTAATAAATCATAATATTTGGGTTTTGATATTTTAAAATAGTATTGAAACTACTGAAGATGGCAAAAGGTATCCGGGCTTTGCTGGACACTGTAATGCAAGCGCTACCACAAGTAGGCAATCTCGGCCTCTTGTTTTTCCTCTTATTTTTCATCTTTGCTGCTCTTGGAGTGGAATTATTTGGTCGACTTGGTAGGTGAGGCATAACTGTATAAGTCAGAAGGAGTTTCATCTTTTAAGTGTTAACGATTTCTGAACGTAAATCATGTATCTGTGTAAACACACATAAATATGTAGATATAAATATATATGTATGAGCATTCATTCTTATGAATGATTTAAATGTGATTAGCTTTCTATGTATATTTGAAACTGTTTGAGATCACTACATAAATAAATTAAGTTGATGAGATAAAATATTATCACTCGAATGTTAAATCTTTCTTTTAATATGTGATAAGAATAATATGTAAATAACAGACCTGAGCAAATATATTTTATCAAACAAAATCCACGCCTTGAAAAACTAGATAAAATTACAAAAAAAAACACTACATTAAGTTATCGGTTATATACAAACTTAGTTTTCTGTTGTTTTTTTTAATATGTGTCTTACTTTTCAAAAGTTTGATTAAAAATTTATCAACAAAAGTCTCATATTTCATCTTTCTAATTGCATACCTTTGTACAGTAGTTTAATGTTTTTTGGTTAAATCACTAAACTCTCATATATAAGATCGTTTTGTTTTAGAGAAATGACTTTCAGGACACGCAGAAAAGTTTTAAAAATGGCAGTCAGTATGTATTTAAAGAACGTAGCTCGGTGACGTGCATAGAGTCTTTCCAGTATTTTAAGGTTTTGTGAATCCAATTCTTAAACGCGAAGAATCACATAACCAGAAATTTATTATTACTTCGGACCCTCAACTCGGAAAATGCAGGTTAGAATTTGAAATCCCCAAACCCTATCACCAAACATGCTCGCCTCTTCAATCATGGGAGGGGGGCATTATAATTTGATGGTGAGTCCCATTCTTTGTTCATAGAGAGTAACCAAAGAGTTGACATTGGGTTTTGTTAACTAACTTCCTTATCCCTTGCCTATCTCTCTTCTAGATTGACCTCAAATAACTTCGTGAGAAATTCAACAAGCATTCAAATAAACCTTATTTTTTAAATTGACAGTTTAGTCTCTGTGAAACTGTTTTTTCATCTTATTTATTTATTTACAAGAATGAATGAGTTTCTGGTCTACAAAATGTAACTTTATTTATCAAATCAATCATTGAAAGGTTATATTCACGATAAAGTCAAAAGTGCTACAGAAATCTGTTTCTTCAAGCATTAAATCCCGAAAGTATTGTGATACTTTATTAAGAAAAAAATAGAAGGTAAAGGCACAGAAGTACTTATCTATTTTTATTATTTAGTTGTGCAACATGAAATTGCTTTCATTATTTTTGTCATAGTGTGTGAAAGATTACTTTTGAGCATTTTGATATTAGAACAAAATTGATATTGACAAACATAAAGAATAATTTTGATATGTTAGTACTATTTTAAACTTCGTTGATTTCACGACTTTTTATTTATTTAGAATGCAACGATAAATTCCCTTGTCAGGGCTTAGGAGAACATGCACATTTTCATAACTTTGGAATGGCTTTTCTAACGTTATTTCGCATTGCAACAGGTGATAATTGGAATGGGATTATGAAGGTAAATATATATTTTTAACATGTACATTTGACAAACCTTTATACTTTAAATATACATGTAGATTTTATTTAAATGTTTCACAAGACTAGGAATGTTTTAAATTACATACAATAGAATATAGATTCTGACTTTACATTTATGGAAAATGTGTAACCAAAGACATTGTCTTAAGTTTAATAAGAGTAGCCTTCATTGATTGTTGTTAAAAATTATGCTCGATTTGCATTTCGTACTTTAATTAGGACACCCTCCGAGACAACTGTGATTCTTCCAGTGACTGTTTAGCTAACTGCTGCGTGTCTCAACTCATCGCTCCCTTATACTTTGTAATATTTGTCTTAATGGCTCAGTTTGTGCTGGTTAATGTGGTAGTAGCTGTTTTGATGAAACACTTAGAGGAATCACACAAGCAGATGGATGATGATGTTGACATTGATGTGGAAATTGAAGATGAACTAGCAGCTGAAACTATAGCTGCACAACAACTAGAAATATTTGAGCAGGTATAAAAAGCTTTTACAAACCAGCATCTATTTTTTTTTATTTTTTCAATATGTATATTCATACATATACGTAAACAGTTTATGATAAGTTAAGATTCATTTGCACAGCCTCTTTAACATTCTGTGAATCCGTTAAATGAGATAAGTAAAACTCGTATTTCTTCTGTTAGATGGTGCTAAGGTAGAAATCTACTTGAATCGTACAATTGCTGTAGCCTACGTGATGTCCATGAGTCTATTTACTATTATTATACACAAATCTTTACGAAAAATATTACAAACGGAAAGTTTATAAATATTTGTAAAATCGTTGGAAGCTTAACAAGTATTTGCAGCTGAAGTGAGGAAAATATTAAGCCTTTTCGTAAAATTGAAAGGTGCTCTGATATTTTCTGTATATTTGTAGCATAATGTAAACAATATTTTTTTTCTCAAAACATTCTGAAAATCGTTTGTTTGATTTAGCACTTACGATGAATATATATCAAATTCCATTATTTCTCGGAATCCATCTTAGAAAATGTATTATTTACATCACGATATTCAGCAAAAAGAAAGTTAACAGGCTATTACGAAATAGCAGATCCATCTTTTCTTTAAATATAAATAAAAACATAAGTATTATGAATGTTTATTTCTGGACCAGGAAATTCAGATTTTGTGATGTTTGACAAAAGTTTTAAATTTATGTAATCAAGAGCAATGTAAAAATCACTCCATTCTGTAGTATTATCCTAGATATATAAAATTTTATTGAATTTTAAGAAACGTATCTAGACTTTGATCTTCATTATCAATATGTTTTTGGAAATATAAAATTGCTTAATTCCTTCTTCTTAGAAAACCTGTCAAAAACGATCCAAGACTAAAACTACCAGGATTATATCTCAGAAGCCACTTGTCAAAGTTTCTTCTTTACCTGCAAATTTCACATTTACTTTCCAAGAAGGTGCTCAACCGAATGAGAAAGGCATGTCAAATTGACGTTATCGTATTAGAATACAGTAGTTCTAAAACGCAACGTCCACTCTTCAAAAACAGAGAGAAGTAATTTTGTATACTTTTCTATAACTCTGAAATTTCTTGATAGGATTAATTACTAAATATCAATTGTTTATTGTTACCTAAGGTTCTGAAGTAAATTTCTGTATTTTAGTATCTTTTATATACATAACATTGGGAGATAATAGTAGCTACAACGATATAAACTAAATGGTGATAGTAGAATATTTCTAATGAAGAGTAATTGATATTATCGTTTCATGACAACATGATGAAATGCAGCTAAGAAATAATAGAAACACCTTGAAACATATTTGTTTCTTCAAACGAAAGATATGAAATACCTATATATACATATTATTCAAAAACACATCTGTGGTTGGTGGATAAAAATAGTAAATAAAAATTAGAAATTAAAAGTAAGAATTTAAGTCGTATATTATATACTTAGAAATCAAAATTAATCCATCTTCTTGAAAATTAGTAATCGGTGATTATTTTATGAGTAAAAATAAAAACGATGCTTTCTTTTTGGCACAATGAAAGATACATTCGGCCCTGCACGACTAGGTGGTTAAGGCACTCGACTCGTAATATGAGGGTCACTGGTTCGAATCCCCGTCACACGAAACATGCTCGCCCTTTCAGCTGTGGGGGCGCTATAATGTTACGGGCAATCCCACTATTCGTTAGTAAAAAAGTAGCCCAAGAGTTGCCGATGGATGGTAATCACTAGCTGCCTTTCTTCTACACTGCTAAATTAGGGACGCGTAGCCCAGATAGCTCTCGAGTGACTTTGCACGAAATTCAAACCAACATACATTTCTATTACATATATCAGTTGATTGGTTTCGGTAACGCAATTACTCTTATAGTTAGTTAGTCAGTAGTTTGGTCAAAAATCTGTTTCATTGTCGCAAGCAAGTGATGAGACAAGTAATTCAAAATGTAAATGCTAACTTTTATTTCATTTCAGAATATAATGTTATAGCTTATAAATATTTTGGGCATAAAACTATTATGCTTGACAATTAAAACTGAACTATTTATTTTAAAGAAATTAAAACGATATGAAATCTGTATTAGTGTTGCCTTTAGTCCCACTTTTCACTATATTTTAGAGTGGTAATTATCTATAACAAATGCGTTTCACAAAACTTTTACTGAAATCAAAATTTATAACGTTACACTTGGCAAAATTCAATAAATTTGTGATTCACTTTATTGATCGTATATTTTATATCTACTCTGTATTTTATTTATTTATCGAGTAATTAAATCTGATGTGGCATTTTTCAGGCTCAAATTTTCCAACGGCAGCTATAACCATCAATATTTCAGAATTAAGTGGGAGCAAAAATTTAGGAAATTTAAACGAATCTTATTCCGTTGGTGTGAAACTTAGAAAAGCTAACTAACTGTCTTAGAGCAAAATGTGATGCCGATTTGCCGAAATCTAAAAACGAAGAAGAATGTTCTACTCGGAATGATGACTTCTTCTAAGTCATTATTGAACATTTGCCAAAAAAGTCCTGAAGATCATTTCGTAGCACCTGAACTCAAATTGGTATCATCTCATTTTACACCATTTCGTTCAATCAATAATGGTACATATATGCTAGAAGATAAATCATTTAATGATTCCTTTATTCAGCTGTATTTTAGCTCTATTTTTATTCTGCTGAAATTCATGAAGCTACTAATAATGAAGAGGTCGAGAAGCAAAAGGCATCTGTAGAAGACAAAGCTGAATCGCTAAACTCAACAAAACTGCTGCTGTATCATCATTCAATTCAGCACAGAAAAAAAGATCCAAATTCAATATCTCAGTCAATTAAGACAAATCACAGATCAAAGGAGGGAAAATTTTAAAACTTGTAGCCACTAAATACCTCACATGAACCTCAAGAGGAGCAGTCTTGTTTATTATAAGAAGCAAAAATTACAATGAACGTGATGTCAACTGACACTTACAACACCTGTGAATAAAAGACGCGATTTTGCAATCCGCCAAACGGCTGGTAATGATAGCTGATAGTAACTATTGTTGTGTAGTCGAGGGGGTTGATGGTCTAATAAACCGAAATTTATCATTTAATTTATGTAACGTTTATCTTGCAGGATATCATATATATAGTGATATTTAACTAAATATTTGTATAAATGCTGTACTTAGGAAAAGTGCTCCATTTTGTAAAAGCCATGTTTTGAATTGTACATCATTACATTACAATATTTCACACAGTTTTGTACATTTAGCATAAGAATTTCAAAGACATATCCTTTCTATTTGTATGCCTATTCTATGTTAACTAGTCCAATTGAAATATTACGTTGAAATTTGGTTATTTACTTCATTTGAAAATATCTATAAAATTAAGCTTCCCATTGCACACACTACCAAGCCCGAAATATGAAAATCATCTTTCATAGCCTACATGCACAGTTATATAATTGAAAATTGTATACTTTTAAGAAATTTACTATTTCGGTAAGAATATTTCAATGCAAATTACTAAACAAACAGTTCATAATTTTTTGGTAGAAAATAAATACTTTGATTTTAGTTATAATAACAAATTCATTCAAAAATGTATAAAATTGAACTAACATTAAATCACTATCTTGTTCGAGAATGTAATATCCATAAAAAACTCATAAACAAGTAATGCGTGTGCGTTTTTTTTTACATTTTATTTCAACTTGTGCCTATAAAATTACATTCTAATGACGCTAATTTTACAGAATTCGTAATACCACATTTATAAAATGTAAGTTATTAATGTAAACGAATATTTTTAAGAATTATACGGTTTTTGTATGATTAACTAAAAACTCAATGTAAAGTCGATAATAAATATTTGACTGATATTTATTATGACATACATTTATATATTTTCTTTAGTTAAGTGAATGCAAAGGACTTGAGCGTTCTGAATATTTTTTTTGAAATACACAAGTGATAAAGTTTCAGAAAATTATTGCTTGAACAAAGGGAAGAGGAATATAGTCGAAAATTGAAGCAATAAGACGAAAACACCAGCAAGGATTTTAAGCCAGAATTTAGTAATTGAAAATTCAATATAATTTTATGAAGATATAAATTTCAATAGAAAGAAGTACCAATATTAATAAATGTTAAGTAAAACGTTTGCAAACATTTGAAGTAAGAATATAAGTGTAGTTAATTAATTAAGTGCTATATTTTTTATAAATTGCTGGAAAGAGGATCTTTTTAAAATTTTATCTTTGCACTTGGCGTAACTCATTGAATGAAACCCACATATGCTGAAAAGTGGTAGGGTTTATTAGCACGTCGTGAGTACTCAAATTAAACCTTATAATATTAAAAAAATAACTAATAAGAAAAAAATGTAAAATTACACATCATAGTTTTGATGTTTTAAACCTTTCTAGCACCGTTTAGGATGTGCACTTTTATTTAATAACATATTATTTGCAGATACTCTTAAGATATATATAATTTGTTAAACATATATTTCTAAAAAGAGTTTATGAATTGATAAAAATAAATGCAAAATTTAATTTTTCAACTTAACCTCTCGTGTTTATTTTTTTTATATTACCACAATTTGTTGACTCTTATTTACAAACAGATAAATAAGCTTGTAATGTTCGTCCTAAACTTTGTTCACTAATAAACTTGTAGCGTTCATCTTACGATTTATTGACCTATATATAATCAGATGAATAAGATTGTAGTATTCATCTTTGGTTCAAAACGTTCTACTCTTGAGTTAATTTTTGCGACAATATTTATAATATGCGCTTTTATTTCAGTTTTTTCATGTCATCTTTATTTAGAAATCATCTGAAAGTAAAACCCATTTTATAAATATCAAATGTAAATATAAATGTGACACAGGATTAACTGATACAAGTATAGTTAGTTTGAACTATACAGATTTCCATTTTGCTCTTCCATCAATACATTAAAGTGTCTGGCACATTTCGTTGTGGCTGCTTTTTCTTTTGCTTTCTTTGTTAATCAGATCGCGTCTCCAAGACAGTTCGTACTGCCTTTTCTTGGATAGTAATTTCTTTTGAAAATCTAAACAACTTAAGCAGTATCTTCTTGTGTAGTATCACCTCTTTAAACTTTGATAGGCCCGGCATGGGCCTAGCGCGTTGAGGCGTGCGCTTCGTAATCTAAGATTCGCTGGTTTGCGCCCGAGTCGCGCCAAACATGCTCGCTCTCCCAGCCGTGGAGGCGTTATAATGTGGCTGTTAATCCCACTTTTCGTTGGTTAAAGAGTAGTCCAAGAGTTGGCGGTGGGTGGTGATGACTAACTGCCTTCCTTCTAGTCTCACACTGCTAAATTAGGGACGGCTAACACAGATAGCCCTCCAGTAGCTTTGTGCGAAATTATAGTAAAGAAGGGATTGCTGTTCGTATTGACGTTAAAGCATTTTTACAGATAAAACAAGTAATATGTTTAAAATATTACTTAAACATATAAGTAATATGTTTAAAATACATTACTTGTTTTATCCCTAAACAAAACTTTAATTTTCATGTTACAAATTCTTCCTTTATTTTAATGAATTTGTTAATGATATTGATTATATTTCCTCTGACATACCTGATATTACTAGTGAATAAACACTGTTTTTAAATATATCCTAGAATACTTTGATTTTATCAATATTCAAGTTGAACCCTCAAAGCTATTGGTTATCTGAAATTTTCTATCTCATATATTAGCATTAAAATAAGTTTCATTGCTGAATATCACATGAAGCATTTTATGGTTTTTTTTAATTTACTTTCAGAATTTTAACTACACTAAACCTCGTTTGTAGAAATCGCAAGCAAAAACAAACGTATAAATTTGTCACTTACAGTTCTAAGGTTTGAACCTTCATAAGTAAAGTTAAAGCTCGATTAACATCATTAACTAATGGCATTAATGAGAACTAGCTGTCTTTAATGTTTAATATTCTTTAGAAACGTTGTGTCAAAGTTTCATATTAAGTATATATTTTTTCGTTTTAACAAGACACTCAATATCAATTGGGATATGTAAAAATAGCTGTTTGTAACGTATAAGGAATAATAAAAAAATACGTAAATATGAGTCGTTTCATTATTTCAAAGCAATTAATATTAGAACATATAAAATATAAGCTGAATACTATTGCATATTAAATTTTCAACAGACTTATTCAAGTTGACAATAAAGAAGTTGTGCAATAAGAAAATATTTCTTCGGAATAGCTTGACTCAACTTGAATATTCTAAATTTAAATTCAGGTTGTCTGAATAATTTATATCAATTATTGTTGTTAAAATGAATATTTATATTCTTTGCTTTCAATTTATTGTTTATATTATTTTTTTCAAATCTTATTTCGTGTTTTTTATATTCTGTTAAAGGGCAAGTATACTTACTACTTTGTAAGTCTATGAATCTCAGGGCCATTTATTCGCTTCCCACTGGTATAAAAATTCGCATTCTGAGTTTTGGAAAACTTTCTTTTATGTTTTTCAATGAAATGGTACGAATATCCGTTTCACTTTCAAGATGCTTGAAATTTGTCACAACTGAACAAATCTGTCAGAAAAAAAACTTACGTACACCCGACTTGTGTCACTTTTCTGTGGGAAGATCCTTCTGCAATTGGTTTTTCATATTCTATTCTAAAACTGTAGAAAAACTAGGTCTATCAATGTTTGTTCAATTTGTGAAATTGGTCAAAAAATGTGGTCTTTTTCTAAACTCTCAGTCCTTCTGTAGGTCAGCAGTAAGTTTATGGATTTACATTGTTACACAAATTTCTGAAGCAAAACAAATCAGACCCAAAAAAACTTTGTTCAAATTTTGAAGCTGGCTAACCAAACATTTTATAGCCTTTTTTGGGTGAGGGGGAGTGGTGTCTATAGCAATATATTATAAAAGAAAAAGCCTTAAAACTACTAGAAGAAAATCGCTGGTTTTGTTTCTGTAAGCTTTATTTTATGCTGTTTATTTTCGCAGTCCTTGTACCAACACTGACTGTGATACTTTTTGTTTTAGTTTTATACATTTAGTGATTTATTCATATGATTATTTCAGATTGTTTATTTTTACATATACGTTTCGGAATTACTTTTGGCAAACAGAAAGTATCATACTTTTAATAAATTATTTTATATTTAACTTTTTATTTCTTCCTGCATAAGCTTCTCTTAAGAAACAATGAGCAGACGCTAATTAAAACATAGAGAAACATGTTGTTATTTGTATATTGTATGTTATTGGGCTACATTTAAAACGATTACATTGATCAGAAAAGCTGTTTTTTCCATATTTCGAAATCTTATTACGCACACCCCGATGTCTTTGGAATTTTGTGTTTTGTGTATGTTTTTGTTATTGCAAAGCCACCTCGGACTGTCTGCTGAGACGACCGATGGGAATCGAACCCCTCATTTTAGCGTTGTAAAGCCAGGAGACTTACCGCTGTACGAGCGGGGAGCATCTTCAGAATTATTGCGAAGATTTCACACAGCTATACTACACCAGAAATGTTTTGCCTATTGTTACGTATTTTTACGTTTTTCGTAGACTAAACGCAACAGAAAAACACAGATAACAGCTTGTGTGATTTATTACACTAAACTAAATATATATATGTAACAGATATAACATAAATTACATAACAACAGTGAGAGATATTAAGTTACAACATTCAAAATTAATTACAACACAAAATAGTACTGGTTTCAACCTTCAAAGTTAATTACGATACAAAATGGTACTAGTTTCAACCTTCAATGTTAATTACGATACAAAATGTTACTGGCCTGTGTCAAATATAATGAAACTTCCTTAGAACTCCAGAGCAATCCACGCATGTCCGTTCTTGCACGAGACTCAACGTCTAGACACGAGGCCGCCAAAATTTCATTTACATACATATGATTAGTCTACTTAATTCTAGAAAATTTTAAATGCTACCCTAAATGAAAAACAACATATTTTATTAGTTTAAACTTCGAAACAATAATATAAATATGGAAATATAAATAATAGAAATGAAAATTTAAACACAACACGACATGTTGTCGTTTACAAAACATTTACACGACATTTACATAACACTATATTAAAAACGAATGAACTGCAAAAGATTATTGAAAGTGAAATTTTTGAGAGAAAAAGTGCTAGTTGTCTTAATATTCTCTAATTATTTCTATGAAATGTTCAAATATTTAACGTCTTTATTTGTATGTTTTATTAGTTATTAATGGCAGTTTGTACCAAAATATACACGTCAAGTTCCTCGTGTGAAACATTATCCCTGTATATTAGGCACACATGCCTATATTTATACCTAATGAAGCATAAGATTGACTAAAATCTACTAGAATTGAATTATCCATGTTTTGAGTTATCGATTCGAAAATACATTATCGATTATATTACACTTACTTATAACTTTTGCACTATAAGTTATAAAACATCCTGTATTATACGCTACTGACATGTTTTTGTTCATAACTGTCGAAAAAAGGTTAATTGACTGTTTGGCTGGAATTATTAGTATTATATTGCATAAGATATTAAACTAGTAGATGATTAAGACTCATTACAATTCTATTGATTAATAGTTGTTTTAACTGGATAATCGTCAGTAAGTTTTACTGGACAAGGGGGAAATTTCAGTATCAAATATTTATTTTGATAACTTACTATCAGCCCCCTCTAGTTCAACGGTGTCTCTACGAACTTACAACGCTAATTCGATTCCCCTCGTTGAGCTCAGCAGATATCCCCATGTGGCTTTGCGATGAGAAAACACACACTTACTATCAGCTTTATGTTTAATTCTACAAAACTAAATATGGTGCTTAGGTACATATTACAGACTTGAATAGCTAAATTTCAATATCTTTTGATAAATATTTTCAGTTAATGTTGTTCAGTGAGTTCAATCATGTTACTCTCTTGTAAGTCTTACATCAATAGAATAAACTCGCATATTTATATGGTGCATTATTTCTGTGATCATCGTTATCGTAATAAATGTGAGCCCATGACATTTTGTAATTCCAACGGCAGACTGCACTGCGTTACTCTTGGCATTAAACTGGTAACTGGATTATTTGATGTTTAGTTTGCTGAAGTTTGTTTTGTAGTAGTCGTAATACACAAGTTTAATCCAAGAAGAAGCCTCACTTTGCATGCTCTACACGAACATTCTTCTCTGAGGACAAACCATCTCTGTGAATATTACAGCAAAAAAGAATGAAGTATTGCATATGAGTTTAAGATTCTTGCGAAAGTGTTGACACCTAAAGTATTATTGTAAATATAATATAATTAAGAAACAATCCATACGTTAGAAAAAGGCTTCAACTGCTTGGCAGTGGCGTGAGCATAATTTGTATTGCATGACAAACCTACCAGAGTTATTTGCCACCATCCCTAAGTTTCAAACAAGTGTTCAAAGGAGAGGCAGGCGTCCTTGCCAAGGGATCACATTTCCCTTATAACGAACTAACAGTTTGAGAGAGGAAACATTTTGTAATTTTGCACTGATTTCAACGCTGAATTTCTAAATTCAAAGATATACCACAAGACCATTTTACGTCAGCGTGCAACCCAAATACATGCTTTTGAAATTCTTTCAAATGTAAAAAGATCCAGGGATAGTAAATAATTTTTTTAAAAATATAATTACCAATTTTATTCTGATGTAACCTGTAAACTATTGAACGCGAATAAATTTCTTGTAGATTTTAAATTTAAGAAAGTATCATGTATAGACGTTAAAAACACAAAAAAATTAGAGTTCAATACGATTTTAAGTTAACTTGTCGCATGAAGTCTGTATTTCTCTTTGTGCCTCTTCATAAGTTTCTCGGTTTTTATGAAGGTTTTTAATGTTAAAATTAGAGTTTCGAGATTTGTAGTGATTATAACACATATGGATCATTATGTAGCTTAACTCCTAACAACCAACAAACTCTTCCCAAACTTCTCAGACTCGTAAACAAGTTTTATAGTTGTGTAATGTCACTGATAAGCAAACACTTTTTTTTTTAAATTAAGAAATATATATATGTAAAAATATATATACGTATATTAAACATGAGATACGGCAAAAGTCTTTTCGTGTTTTAACAGATTAAGATCTTATTAACATGGGTTACTTAAATGATATATCAATAAACAATAATTAGTATTATACTTCGACTACTGTACCTGTGACACATCAATTTAGCATTATAAGGATGTTATTATTATCGATGTTTCTTCAAGACATTTGAATACATTGAAAACGTTCTTAGTGTGAAATGTGTTTTGTATTTTTCATTAATTATTTAAAGAAATTATTTTGAATAATGTGTGAATAGACAAGGATATTGCTATTTTAAAATTTGTAATGAGAAATAAATGCTATTTTCGATATTCATTCAAATGCATACAACATTTTAAAAACCTTAAATTATAATACTCATCTTTATTTACCAAATTTTGTAATACATAGCGTTATCTAATTTATTACCGATAACATCGTTACTCAGATATGCATAAACATATGTCATGTAACCAAACTAATGTTCAAATTTTGAATACAAAGACTGACAGCGTGACGTTTACTAAATCTACTTAATACTCACATAGTTTTCGTTTTATTATGTCTATCTAATACTCACATAGTTCTCAATTTACTAAAGCTACCTAATAATCCATTGGATGAATTCCTAAATCACTAATTTTATAATGAAAACGCAATCTTAAAAATTTATATTTTTTGTGTTAACGTTTTAGTAAAATTTGGTTGTCTTGTATGAACAACGAAAATCTCATTTATGCTAGAAAATAGTGTTAGTTTCAGTGATGTCGAGAATTCTCAACCCACTTGTTGAGAATTTTATATGCAAAAACGGCTCGTTTGGGTTGAGAAAATATTTTAAATAGAAGAGCGAACAACGTTTCGACCTTCTTCGGTCATCGTCAGGTTCACAAAGAAAGAAGTAACTGACCGGAAGCTGACCACATGTTTGGAAGGGGTTGTGTAACTGAGTGTCGCAATGTAGAGGGCGGGGTTAGATGTTTGAATATATAATTTTATCTATAATATTAATATAGGTATAATGGCGTTCCTTTATATTGGTTTATTTTGGGTTTAAGTTGTTGTATAAGTAAGGCTTCTTTAATTTTGCGTTTGTTTATGTTTATTTGTTTATTTAGTATTTCAGTGTTTTTATGGTTATGTTTGTGTTTATTTGACTTACAGTGTTCGAAAACGTGTGAAGGTGACTTTTTATGTTTTTTAAATCTGGTTTTCATTTTTCTACTTGTTTCTCCAATATAGAAAACGTGGCAGTTATCACATTGTATTTTATAAATAATGTTGGTGTGGTGTTTGTCAGTGTAGTTCTTACACAGTATAGACCTCAGTTTTGTGCCTGGTTTTTGAATAAATTTAGTATTAACTGGAATGTCATATTTTGTTACTAGTTTTTGCCAAATGTTCGTTATTTGTTTGCTGATGTCAGGAATATATGGTACACAGCAGCATATGGTTTCGTGATTTTGTGATTCGTGAGATATATTTACTTTTGTTGGTTGATTTTGCTTTCTGTCTAGGTGTGTGCGTATAATGTTTACTTCGGTTTGTGGATGAAATTTATTGATGTTGATGAAGTATTGTTTTATTTTGTCTAATTTATCGTTAATTTTATCTGGTGAGCATAGTTTTATGGCTGTGTTTATCTGGTTTCTTAGTATGTTGAG
This sequence comes from Carcinoscorpius rotundicauda, assembly GCA_011833715.1. Classification (NCBI taxonomy): domain Eukaryota; kingdom Metazoa; phylum Arthropoda; class Merostomata; order Xiphosura; family Limulidae; genus Carcinoscorpius; species Carcinoscorpius rotundicauda. The sequence continues at coordinate 35,588,479 of CM022396.1, read as the reverse complement.
TTTTTGTATTGTTTCATGTGCTGAGTCCCAAGAATTGTATAGTCCAGTATGGGTGATTTTTCGGTGGATTTCTGTTTTGAATTGTGTGTCGGTTCTTATAATTTTGAGGTTAAGAAATGATATTTGATTGCTTTCTTCCTGTTCACATGTGAAGTTAATGTTGGGATGTATAGAGTTAATGTGAGTGAAAAATTAAGTATGTGTTCTGTAGATTTCAATCCCGCAACCGTGTCATCTACATATCTGTACCAGTATAGTGGTGAATGTAATGCTGTATTAATTGCTTGTGTTTCAATTTGTGTCATAAAAATATTGGCTAGAACTGGTGATACTGGGTTGCCCATGCTTAGACCATTTGTTTGTATATAGTTTTGGTTGTTGAACATGAAGTTTGTCTTTATTGTGGTTAATTCTATGAGGGTTGCTAACTGGTTACTTGGAATTTTATATGCAAAAACGGCTCGTTTGGGTTGAGAAAATATTTTAAATAGAAGAGCGAACAATGTTTCGACCTGACGATGACCGAAGAAGGTCAAAACGTTGTTCGCTCTTCTATTTAAAATATTTTCTCAACCCAAACGAGCCGTTTTTGCACATAAAATTCTCAACAAGTGGGTTTCTCGACATCACTGATGGTTACTGGAAATGTCTATAATTGGGTTAGGGTCTCGGATATGGAGTTCTAAGGCTATCTTGCAGGCTTATTTTGTTGGAACTTCTGTAAAGAGGGATATAACATCGAAACTGGCCATTAAGGCTTTATGATTAAGTTGATTTAGATTAGACTTAAAATGAAAAGAGTCTATGATGAATGAGCTGGCTGATGTTACATATTTGGAGAATGCCCATGCTATGTATTTACCAAGATTGTAATTAAACGATTTATATGTTGACATTATTGGTCGTAATGGACAATCTGGTTTATGAGGTTTGGGGATCCCGTATATTTGCGGTGTGCGTGAGTCGGTTTTACGTAGGTAGGAATAAAGTGTTTGTGAAATTGTGTTGGCTTTTTCATTTGTAGTAGTAATTTGTTCAGATGCGTCTCGTGAGTCTTTGTTGGATTTGTGTGTATTGGTTTAAATTTGTTCGTGTCCGATAGGGTGTTATTCATTTTTTGTATGTATTCATTCGTGTTCATTATTACTATAGCGTTACCTTTATCTGCTTTTAGAATTTTTATGTTTCTGTCTTGTTTTAGGTTTTTAATGGAATTAATGTCTCTTTTTGTAAGGTTGTTTTTTAGTTTTCTGTTTTCTGAAATTATTTTGATGGTTTTGTGAGAAAATTCTTTGAAAAAATCGTTTAAGATGTTGTTTTTAGGTGTTTTTGGAAAATATAAATTTGTAATTTTACCTGGGAAGTTTGGCTGTTGGATGTCAATAAAATTATTTATGTTGTCTTCTTTCTGTTGGTTGTTTTTGGTTTTTTCTTTGTTTTTGTTTTCTGTAGAAAATATCACAAGTCTCCTGGCTAGGTCTTCTAAACATGTTTTGATTTCTGTGGTTGGAATGTACCTAGGTGCTATTGCGAAGTTTAGTCCTTTGTTAAGTAGATGTATCTCGTCTGTGTTTAATTGTCGATCGGATCTGTTAATTATGAGGTTAGTCAACGGTTTGTCGTTTTGGTGTCTTTTCTGTTGTTTACATCTTAGTTTTCTCGTTTTTTTGTTGTGGCAGATCTTTTTGTCTCTGTCGTTCTTAGTATTGATTTGGTTTATGTTTCGTTGTATAAGTCCGTAAATCTCTGGTTTAATGCAGCATGCTAGTGATGGTCCAGGTTCATTTTTTGTTTTTGTAAGTAAATTAAAGAAGCCTTACTTATACAACAACGTAAACCCAAAATAAACCATTATAAAGGAACGCCATTATACCTATATTAATATTATAGATAAAATTATATATTCAAACATCTAACCTCGCCCTCTACATTGCGACACTCAGTTACCCAACCCCTTCCAAACATGTGGTCAGCTTCCGGTCAGTTACCTCTTTCTTTGTGAGCCTGACGACGACCGAAGAAAGTCGAAACGTTGTTCGCTCTTCTATTTAAAATATTTTCTCAACCCAAACGAGCCGTTTTTGCATATAAAATAGTGTTAGTTTACTTCTCATTGTTTTCTCTTTTCTATTTTGTGAATATATTATTGATGTACACTTACAGTAATTGACATCTTAATAAGCGTTTAGTTTTAAAAACAAATATAATGAGATCTTTAGTAATGGGCCTGGCGTGGCCAAGCGCGTAAGGCGTGCGACTCGTAATCCGAGGGTCGCGGGTTCGCGCTGAACATGCTCGCCCTCCCAGCCGTGGAGGCGTTATATGTCACGGTCAATCCCACTATTCTTTCGTAAAAGAGTAACCCAAGAATTGGCGGTGGGTGGTGATGACTAGTTGCCTTCCCTCTAGTCTTACACTGCTAAATTAGGGACGGCTAGCACCGATAGCCCTCGAGAAGCTTTGTGCGAAATTCCACAAAAACAAACAAAACAAAACTTTAATGATGAACAAGATACAATAAAACAGCTTGAAACATGACTTAATACATCTACTTAAAAAGAAGTTGAAATTAACTCCTTTTTTCAGCTTGATACACTTTTTCGAATGAGCAAAATGTGTATTTCAAACATTATAGTGTTTGTGCATGTTAACATTATTTAGTATTTATATAAGCTAATATGATTTTGTGGAAATAATATCTTTATATTATTGTTGACTATTTGCTCTTCTGTTCCAAGAAATAGTCTCTCTTTCGTCAAATTGTATTTCGTCTTTATTATTCACATATTCCTAATTTCCAACATTGCTTAGAATAATAGTTAACATAGAAGTGATTTTATAACTCACTAGTCACTACTGTCCAAGATGTGCACCACAAATTTTTGCTTTCAATAGGATGCTTTGAATTTTATTTTAAAAGAAAGATTTAGATAATATTATTCTCTCTAGATTACTTCTGTGTAATGTTTCTTCAACATATTTAAATTCAGACCTAATTTTAGAAGAGGTTGTCTGTGTTATGCTTCAGTTACACTGCCTTGAATTTCGTAAATAAATACATGACGTCAGTATATGTACTTGGCGCTAATATCATTGAACAAAAATGATAGTGCAGATTGTGTGATTTCCTGGGAAATGCTTCCTTCATTGTGGATATGCTTAATCAAATGGTCCTAATTACGTAGCAACCAGCTCCTTAACTACCTTTTCAACAAACTTCTATCAAGTACGTTGAAGTCAATTTTAGATCATGCACATATCTAATATTTTCTTAGAGCTTTTCACTATTAATTGATGTCGACATATGTTTTTCTAGCTTTAACCAACTGTACACGTGAGTGTAACTTAATATTAACTGCCAATCACTATAGCAAAAGAACACAGAAATAATCTAAGGTAGGTGAAACTTGATGAAATTTCAAGATGCAGGCTTAGAAAAAAATAGTTTTAGAGATCTCGTCGTATGACAACCTTACCATTTTAGCAGCCTTCGCCTGAATCCTTTAGACAATTCAATATACAGGGTGGTCGCTAGAAAAGCGGAAAATTTGAGTGTCAGATGAGATCATGAATAAAATGCGTGCTTACTCATTTCTATTTTGATTTTACATCATGAATAAAATGTATGATTTTAATAATTTTGAGCATCTATAAATGTAATATAACACATGCCTTTGAAAAAACTTTGTAAAAGTTATTCTTTGTAAAAATAAATAGCTGTTTGACAAATTTTCCGCTTTTCTAGCAACCACCCTGTATTTCCAAAGCGAAGGATCCCAAGGCTGATACAATAATTCAAATGTAATCTAAACAGATGATCTATAGAATGAAATTGCAGTTTCTTTAGATTTATATTCAATGTATCTGCCCCTATGTATTATAATCTCAAATAGTTGAAACTGAATTAAAAACAAATAAAGATCCATTGTGGAGCACCACGAATCTGTATGCGAAGTTTGGTTGTAACAACTCCATAACTGTGAGAGGAGTTAACTGAACATACCGACGTACAAAGCTCAATTAGTACGGAATGAAAGTTTCAGAATTATACATGAAAGATTTCACAAAATAAAAATTAAATCTAAACAACGTTTAAAAAAGGTTAGTTGACTTGAAAAGGTAACTACTCAGAAATTCTGATGACGTTTTTTATACATACGATTTAATTTCAGTACCAATTTCACTGTAGGCAAGCAGTTTTATCATTGAATCATTTCTTTATCATAAAATATATTGTACATATTAGTACGATATATAATTAAAATTACGTTGTTTAGCAATATCTCAGAAAAGAAGCTCATACGCATCTGAGATAAAAGCATCTTTTAAAAAATATTAACGTTTAACAAAGAAAACTAGTGTTAAAGTATACCAACATTTATACGCACTTAACGTTTTAAAACTTGCAATTAAATTACTAAATAATGTTTTTAATGTTCACCCAAGCGACAATCTTTAAGCACGTCATAATAAATTTGGTATACAAGTAGCATTTAATATTGTTTTCTTTATTAATCCATAGGAATTATTCATTTTGTCTACGTAAATCCAATATGCTTGCATCTGTACGCTATTACTAGTCTCAGGTTAAATTTCGAATATTGGATTGAGTGCTGTTGTTCTCGTAACAAAAACCGGTTTGGAATTTATATCATGAAGACAGTAATTTGGGCTATTCTATAATTATGGTTTAACGTCACACTTCTCTAGCAATGATAAACTTCTGAAAACTTACAACCATACACAAAAAACTGAGCCGAGTAATAAATTGAAAGCATATTTCATTTCGTGTTAAATAATAAAACATTTGAAATAGAATCAGTACTGTATATATTAATTTACAAAAGTCATGAACGACTAAACTGATATTCATTTGTGTAAACAAAGAAATTTTTGATGAACAGATTAGCTCATGAATTTAAGTAAGCGCATTTTATAAATCAATCTTTAATTTTATATTCTCTACCCTTCTAAATGTTGCTATCTACTTGTAAGCAAGAATAAATAGAGAAATCTGAAACTAGACCGACCAGTATTGGGTACTTGGGTACGATTCTTATACAATATTAATATTTTTACCAACAATAGTATAAAATATTAAGTTTAATGTTATTCTTGTAAGCCCACTGTATATAAATTAGACTAAAAATCAATTTTCCTCTAAATTACCTATCTTATATGTTCTGTATATTGGTTAAAATCCTTTCACTCTACAGCCATACTTTAAATAAAGTTAATAATTTCACAATAAATAGAAATGTATCGTTCCAGACATACAGTTAAAATCAGTTACGTGTTTAAAAGACGATTTTGCTCTAACTGAAAATTTTATTTGTATTATTTCAAATATTGGGACACAAAAGGAAAAGCATATCAACCGAATACAGTAATTTCTGTTGGCTTAAAGTATTTTACATTAACTCAACAGCACATTAAAAATAAGAATAATTAATTTTATGTAAAGCTTGAATATATTGTAATAATTACATTTGTTGGTTTGTTTTAGAGCAAAGCCAAATTATACTTTCTACTAACAACAGGTTTTATCGTTGCAAGTCCATTGAGTTATACCTGTCTCTCTGAGATTGTAACTGCTCATGTAATTTAATTTGATAAAAACATGCTATGGTGATGAATTACAATGAAAATGGAATTGTTTACATTTTATTTGACAAAATTTGATTTGTATGTGTCAAATTACAACTGTAAACCACTAAGTAAATTGTCACCAAAACCAACCTGTGCTCTTGGGGTCCAAGAAAATCGTTTGCAACCGAGACCCTCACTTCTATCCCTGGAGAGCCCTTGTGTTTTTCACGAATAGTGAACAACTACATTATTTAGCAACCTTTAATTGTGGAACAATATTTTCTTTGATATTGAAATTGTTACTATTGCCATAAAATGAACTACAACTGGTGAAATCAAATACCAGTGATTACTTGAAATAATCCAGACATTCCGCAGTAATTTATTTCTGAGTTTTACGAATTGAGTAAATGAAGTATCAGACATGACTTACATTATGATTTGTTGCCGTTCTGTTTGTTTGTTTAGAATTGAACAAAAAGCTATACAATGGGCTACCTGTGCTCTTACTTGGGGGGGGGAGATGCTGATTCTAATACTTTTCTCCAGACCTGTTACTTACTTCAACAGTATACTTTGTTTGTTCAGACAGTTAGATATACATCTGTTTCTTTATAACATAATGAGTTTTACGAACCACTCTATTCACGGTGGGTATTTAAACGCGATTTTAAGTGTTATAAGCCTTCAGTTTTACCACTGACTGTCGAAGAGTATTGTTAGAGAAGAAGAATATTTGAAACACAGAATATACGAAACGAATGAAAATTTACTCATCATATAAACACAAATTATGCACTGTTTTAACGTTAAACATATTCTAGCAGATAAAACTAGATTATCCAGTTTCAAAAACCACAAAATGTCAGATATCAAATCGAAAACAGTAACATCAATATAAATTGCATGAGAAAAACGCTCATGTTATGAACATTGTATCACGTACAACACTGATTTTTTAGGTTCTTCTAATAAATCGTAATATTCCAGTTTAATTATTTTCATTTCATTTTCAACAGCATCATACAGAGGTACAGTGCGCTATATTAAAACAATACCGGAGCCTCAACATCTCGTTGCAATTCTATTGCCACGTCAAATCATGTGCTCTTTGACAATAACCAATAGTCATGCACCACAGTTTCCACTGCAAAGGGCTCGACAGAAGGCGCTTGTGTCAAACGTACACCGCTACAACTTGATAGCCATTTAGTGTACGTAGATGATCACTTTCTACCATATGTGTCAACATTGCGATCTCACACAAATTCCTAGGCGTTGAGTTTGGCGTCTTGAGTAATATATATATTTTTGTATTATGAAATAACGTGAATATCCAGTCACGTTATCATATTATTGGAAATTCTGAATCTTACATCTGAACACTCTTTATGATGGAAGAGTACAAAATCATTAATTTTTGGAGACAGTCTAATTCTTATTTGCCATTTCATTATATCTTGAACACATGTTTTTTTTGTCATTTTAAGAGTATTAGTCTTCTGCTTGCGATATACTTTTCTAAATAAAAACATTACCTTTATCACGATTTGACATAAAAAGTAAAAAATAAATGTTTATAAAACTGCCAAAATTCCCTTCCTTTTCATTTAACATAATTAAATATACAATGAACATGTAAAACTATTTTCATTAATAATAAGGGCCCGGTACGGCCAAGCGTGTTAACTGCTAAATTAGGGATGGCTAGCAAACATAGCCCTCGAGTATCTTTGTGCAAAATCTAAAAAGACAAATTAATAGCCAATAAAATGTGATTTTGGTTACATTTTCTTTATTTTAGGAATGGTGAACCAACATAACAGTTGTGGCTCAGAAGTAACGTTAGTAGCTTATATTATAAAAAATATGGTTTCCATACTGGTAATGGGTACTGAACAGATGGCTCACTATGTAACTTTGCGCTTAACAACAACAACAATAAAAGAGTGAAGAACCTTTTAAACAAATAGTCAAATGCGGCACAAATGTTCTGGTAAAAATATTAGAAAAAACGTTTAAGTGTATCATTTTAATTTTGTTTTATTTTTATTCTATCTACTAAGCAGCTTTTCTTCCAGATTGATGTTAGAGTAAAATCGCTTTTCAGTTAGTTAAACTGAGTGAGTGTGCAGCAATAATTTCCATGGCAAAATATTTATCCATGTTTATAAATGGTAATTTGGTTTATAGAACGTGGAAGGGCTACTTCATTTTAATATTAGGATTTATACTATCATAATATATTTAAAAGATAAGTACTTTCATTTAATAATTTTGATTGATTATTTATTCATGGATCTATCTCTTTATTTTGCTAAGGTACACCCGTATTATACGTTTTACTTTTTGAATTTCAGGCATTGCATATTATTAATTCTGTAAAGATGTTAAATCTTACTAATATTTTAATTAGCCTGTTTTCGTTTAAATCCCAACTTTCTTAAATGCGGAGAGATATGCTAATCTACATATTTGTCAAGTCATTACCTAATTTTACTCTGTTAATTACAACTGAACTGATCATTTCTGAATGAATGGTTTAAAAATCTATAATCATCTCTCCTAAATCTTCACTGAAGTTGATATTTTCCTGATAGCTTTGTGTCTGCAATTACTTTTACAAATTTTCACTAAAGTTTCTGGAAAAATATTTATTGTTATTAAGCATGATCACTTCTTGTACTTGAACGTTTTCAGGTTAACTTGAAGATGACCTGAGAAGGTGGGGACGTTATTCTGTACTTAATTTTAGTAAATGTTTTAACCTATACCAGCCGTCTTGAGAATACATTTTTACTCCAAGTGGGTTTTCCGTCATCAGGATTTATCAATGCTTATTTGAGAGAGCATTTTCTTACTCGAAAATCTACTATTTTTACACACGACTGATTCTATTTTTTATTTTATATTTTTATTATATGAATCTTTACATTTGTTAATTGTGGTAAAGATGCATATTTTTAATTTGATAGTTTTAATCAAGTTATGTATAGAATCGTAACTATTACTCTGTGTGTAACTTTTATTTCTCAATCTTTTCTGTCTTTAATCGATCCTGTTTGTGTAAGTATTTATCATTCCTATTATAAACATATTCAAATTTTACTGTCTAATAATTTAATATATATTTTTTAAATATGGTTAATTTATTTACTTGAATTTTAATTTGTTAAACATGGTACTGTTTAGTCTAAAGCATTATTTATTTTAAACATGAATGTGTTTTCTCACTTTAATATTTATTTTTGTTAAAATTACCCATAATTATCTGTCTTAATATTTATCAATTATCAATTTATCAATTCTTATCAATTATGGTATTTCTTTTATTTTCCAGAGGAAGAATGGATTTTATTGTCTGTATTTACGTTTTAAAGTCTCATTGTCACAATAATCTTGTTTCATGTTTTGAGGGGTCGACAGTTCTCTATAGAGTGAAAGTCATGTCCTATTATTCGGCCACACAAGTAAAGTAAGCACTGGCAATTGGTGCTGTTTTTTTGTAGCATGTCGTCTAGTAACATCAGTTCAAGTATCAATGATGGATATGAGCGATAATTTTACGTTAATAAACGAAATGCCCTAAATAAAAGAATGAACTTTTTTCCTCACCGTCTTCACAGTTGCCTAAGTTACTAAATCGTTTTGTTCAATACTTTTGATCATTTAATTAAATCTTCTGCTTGAAACAATCACGCTCAATATTATATATGCAGATTTACCATTGCATATAAAAATTAATAAACTGCAACCACTTTTAAAATTACCACCAAAATATTATGTTTTCACACATAATAATTGTTATTACTGGATCCCAATGTGTAGCACTATTCATTACTATACGTTTCACATAATTATTTTACACGATCTTTCTTTTGTTAATTACGACAATTATTCTTTTGAATTCTATATTTGATTAAATATGGCCAAGTTATTCTCATATTTCTAAATATTTCACAACACTGCAGTTATATTTGAATAAGAAAGGAACTGTAGAGTTATCATATAACATAGTACTTGGTTGTTTGTTTTTTTGAATTTCGCTCAAAGCTAGTCGAGGGCTATCTGCGCCAGCCGTCCCTTATTTAGCAGTGTAAGACTGGAGGGAAAACAGCTAGTCATCACAACCCACCGCCAACCCTTGGGCTAATATTATTAGTAGCCAAAAATCGTGGCGGTTAATTAAATTTCATTTAAATAAATTACAAATTACATAATTTCTCTTTCTTGAACTGAACCCCACTGAAAATGTTTACACGTCAATTCCAAACAGTGAAACCATTTTCACCACTTGGAATAACATTCCAGCCAGCCTTCTGCAAACGCTTATATCGACCATGCCAAAGAGAATGTTCGAAGTTATTCGCAATGACGGCCGTGTAACTCGCTAGTAAGACCCCTTGTTGGGCATTTACTACCCTGTTTAGGACTTATTTTTTGTATGGTTTTAAACTTTTGGCCAACTAGCATTTAGGCTAATTTCATAGTGTTCACATTTTTCCATTTAAATGCTAAAATGTTTATTTTTATTTTTCCTTTTCTTATTTTTATATTTCGATGCTGTACTCAAATAACTGGTTGAGTCTAACAAAGCAAAATGCATATTTTTTTCTTTAGGTTCATTAGCCTTAAGATTTTGACCAGCAGTGTATATTATGATTTAGCTAATATTATACAACTGATGCAAGGTATTAAGTGTGGCGAAGTAAACAATTTCAAGCACATATGAAATTGATTTAATGTATCAACGTATACCTATGAAATCGACTGACTATATGTGTATTTCTAAGCTAAGTTTTATCTGATGCTTATTGTTATAATTAATCTTGTAGACTTACTTGATCTCATTGTGGATCTGTCGCTAATAAAAATATGAAAATATTTGAAAATAAACTTAAAAACAATACAGTGTTCCCTCGCCACTTCGCGGGCTCGGCCGACCCCCACATATATATATATATATACATACATGTATATATAAAATAATAAACATTAAATCTAAAATATAGCATTAAATACCATTAAAATATAAAAAAATAAATATAATTAATAGTGTAAAAAAACAGGTATATTTTCAGATAAAAACATATATTTTAGTTTATGACAGCGTAAAAATGGAAACAGAACCAACAGGAAAGGCTATAGATGTACGCATTGTGCGTCTGCGAAGGCTACGCGAGATCAGCTTCATGGCGTAGCGATGTGCAAGATGAGCTCAGATTGGTGCAGAAATGAAAGACGCCCAATGACAGCTACCCATTTTGATTGCCTGTGATTGGTGCTGTCAATATTTATGTCTGGCCTGTGATTGGTGATTTCATCCACGGCAGCATCTTTGAACTTTTGTGGCTGCAATGGCTCCCAAACGTGCTAATACTTCTAACGATGTTTCTACTCCTAAACGGTCACGGAAAATGATGAACATCACCGAAAAGGTGAAGATATTAGATATGGTAAAAGAAGGAAACTCTTATGCGTCCATAGCCCGTCATTACGGAGTGAACGAATCCACCATTCGCTACACCAATAAGGACGAAGTTAATATTAGGAAGACTGCTACTATTACTTTAAATACAACGGCTAAGAGGGTTGTAACATCTCGTAATAAAAGTATCGTTCGGATGGAAGCTGCTTTGGCTATATGGATAGCTCATTGCCGTAAGAAAGATGTTTCCTTGGATACTAACATTATCACAACGAAGGCTAAGATGTTGTATGATAATTTCGCGGAAAAGGATGAAGATGAAGAAGACGTAGACAACCCATAGCCAGGAACGTTCAGTGATTCCCAGCCTAAGAAACCGTTTTCTGCAAGCAAAGGCTGGTTTCAGAAATTTCAGCAACGATACGGCCTGAAAAACGTATCGTTACATGGAGAAGCTGCTTCGGCTAACAAGGAGGTTGGTAAAGCTTACCTTCGGGACACTTTTAAAGAAATAATCTCTGAAGGGGAATGTAGGCCTGAACAGGTATTCAACATGGACGAGACTGACCTCTTTTGGAAAAAGATGCCTTGCCAAATGTTCCTGTTTTAGGATGAGAAAAAAGCCCCTGGTGTTAAAGCTCATAAAGACCGGTTCACCCTCTTAATGACTGGTAATGCTGCTGGTTTTATGTTGAAGCCGACATTAATTTACAAGTCTAAAAACCCGAGAGCTTTAAAGAATAAGAACATTAACTTGCTACCGGTCCATTGGATGCACACTCCTACTGCCTGGATAACGAAGCCTCTGAGCTCTGATTGGTTCCATCAGAGTTTCATTCCCCAAGTTAAGCTTTATTTATTAGAAAAGGGCTTCCCATTCAATGTCCTTCTTCTTTTGGATAACGGCGGTGGCCACCCAATAAATCTTTCGTATGAAGGCGATAGGGTTGAATTCCTGCCAGCCAGCACTACGTCCCTTATACAACCGATGGACCAGGGAGTTATCAGGGCTTTCAAGGCCTTATACATAAGGAATACCATGTCCAACCTCGTACTTAGCATTGATAATGCCACCGAAACCGAAGCCGAAAACGACACGTTCACCCTGAAGGAGTACTGGTAGTCTTTCACTGTTGCTACATGTCTTCAAAATGTTCATAAGGCATTGCAAGAGATGAAGCCCGGCACCGTTAATGCAAGCTGGAAGAAGTTGTAGCCTGAGGTTGTGCACGACGACAAGGGATTCACGCCTGAAGAAATCCAACACTCGGCTGTTCAAAAAGCTGTGCAATTAGCTTCGTTAAACAAATGTGAAGGATTTGCCGATATGACGAAGAAAGACGTAGATTAACTGATTGACTTAGAATCCAAACCACTCGCCGACCAAGACTTAGAAGCACTGACGAAATGTGCTGCCGAGGAAGACGACGAAGAGAAAACACCGAAAGAAGCCGAGGAAACAATCGAGCAAAGTGGATGGTCGTTAGAGCGGTTAGGTAAACTAATGAAACTAATTAACGAAGTGAAGGAGTGCTCACAGGAATGGGACAACGATATGGTTCGATCAGTAAAAATTTGCAAAAAAATAGAAGAGCTGATGACTCTTTATCAAATGATTTTTCGATAGGCTAAAGAGGCAGAGAAAACAACTGCCAATAACAATGTTTTTCCAGCCGAGCAAGAAAGAAAAGGTACCGGTGGCAAGTACTGTTCCTGAAGTTGTAACGAACGACGAAGAAATTGCCGATTCACCTTCCACAGAAGAGGAAGTGGTGTTCCCCGAAAAGACACCACCTGATGAAGATATGTAATTTTTAATTTTAAGGCTTAATATCTCAATAATTGTTCTTATTATTTCAGCAATAATGAACAGTAGTGTAATGGGAAGATTAAATAGTTGTACAGGGAGGTTTTAAAAAGTCTAAATGCACATAAATATGTACGTAAAAATCGGCGATCCCACTTCGCGGAAAATCTCCTTTCGCGGGGGGTTTTGGAACGCATCTACCGCGATACACGAGGGAACACTGTAATACAATAGCACGTCATGATCATATATAATAATGCAAAAAAATAAAAAAGTAACTGTTAAAGAACACACGATAATGTTATAGCATCTTGAAAGCTCAGAAAATTAACCGTTAAAATAAATGTTTTGTGTGTTTTCGAGATAGAAAATATTTTTTTAGAAAAATTCTCTGGTTTTCTTTATTCCAATAGAAAGTACAAAATTATAGTGAGTTTGAAACTCACGGTTTAAGATATGAAAAACCTTGAAGCAGTAAGCTTGAGTTCTTATAACACTAAAATTTGGAGTTTTATTGGGTTGAGAAAAGGCAAGATGCAAAAACCGTATACGGGGTTCAACAACTACTTTTTGTTGTGTCGACAATCTTTTAGCGCAAAGACTAGATTTCAAACGGTTTGTCATTATGAACAATAGTTAAATACTTGAAAAGTAAAGCAACTTAATACGAGCATACTGTTTATTTTTAACACGTAAAACTAGACACTGTTCTACATAGGCGTCATAGTCTGTTTTGCTATTAGGCATTATGATGTTTGCTTATCATCTATTGTACAATATTGTTGATATTAGATCGTGATTAGGTAGGTAAAGTACGGGTAACTGAAAGTTGTGTTTTTGCTTCACAAACTAGAACTGCTCTTTGACTATTTTGAATACAGTAACAATCTTTATCTGTGTAACTAGGTATTCTCCAGCTTACGTCAGGGTAGTTAGAAAATTGTTTTTTGTTTGTTTTTCGGTTCACAAACTTCCCAGTTATGTACATATCAAAACATTGAAACGATTTTGCAATAGCTTAGGATGCACGAAGTAGACTTGTTTATAAATAACATGCACTGAACATACTAGATTTCAAAATAGCTAAGATTTTTCATCCACTATGAATGAAATCGCAAAAATCATGCTTCAGCATTTTAGATGTTAAACTCCATATTACATAAAGCATTTTATACTGATAAGATAGATAAATATTTAAAAATGACTAAATCTGTGATAAAAAAGGCCACTAAATTACGAAGTTTAATTTATTTTCAAGCCCTAAATAGACTAGATAAGAGTGATAATGAGAATTCGAAACTATTTTAAGGTACATGGAAGAACCCGGATTATATTACAAAAAAAAAGTAATTACATTTGTAACACTTAGTTACATTGCAATAAATTATATTTCTTCAAATAATCTGCACTTAAAACAACTTAATAATGAGCTTTTAAATAATGCTAATATTAAAACATAAAGCCATTATCTACACAAGCTATAAACTGAATATTAAGCACTGTTTTAATCCTTTGCACTAAACTTTATTACCACTAAGAGCTCTAGAAAAATGTAACTTAATCTGAAGTTTGCATATAATTAATATCCTTCTATCACTAGCAACAAGTATAATTGGAAAAAAATTATTTGTAAAATAATCCAATTTATGTAATACATATATTGTTGTTAGATCAAAAATTAACGATCATCATTAACGTTGTTCATTACCAGTTTTTATACATTTAGTTTTCGTAAAAATTATTCATCCGGCATAAGTTTGTGAAAATAATTTATTTTTAGAATAGATAGTTTAAACAGTTAATAAACCCGCTTAAAACATGAATGATACACATGCAAATAATATAAATATGGAAATATAAATAATAGAAATGAAAATTTAAACACAACACGACATGTTGTCGCTTCCAAAACATTTACACGACATTTTCATAGCAATACTAAATAAAGTTAAAACATCTTTCCACAGAACTGATTCTGCCAAGCTCATTGCGTTAAAACAACTCTGTTTTCTGTGTTTTAATTATAGCAAAGCTGCCTTGGACTATCAACTGTGTTCACTAAGGATAATCGAGTCCTTGACTTTCGCACTGTAAATCTATAGACTTGCAGCTGTCCCAGCGGGAACTAAAATAACAGTTTTCATTTTAAAGTAAGTTGATTGAAATCTTATAAGAGGTTAGAAAAAAAATCGTTATTATTTCAACTTGCAAGAAGTCGTTTACTTTTCGTAACTTCTACGTTTCAGACGAAAATGCTTTATGTGCAAAGAATATTCTGTACAAACACTTTTCCAAAAAATCTGCGATATTTTTCTCCTGTTTTGTTCTTGCCTTGTAATAATGTAACATACAAAGATTTAGACTCTCAAAACGGGAATGACAGGTTAAAGTGGTAATTAAGTATAAACTACTAAATTTGTAAGCAAGGGTCATCTGTTACAACATGGGGTTTTCTGCTGAGTACACCGAAGGGTATCGAGCCCCTGATTTTAGCGTTGTGAATCTGTAGACTTATCGCTGTACTGACGATGGACGTATCAAAGACACGTGTGACATAAATACAGTGCTAAATTTGTAAGTACGTATCGTCAAGGTACTTCCTAGACAAGTTCGATATGAAATGTTATTAACATTTGTTTGTTTCTTTCTTGATTCTTAAGCACAAAGCCACACGATGATCTCTCTGTGCTGCTTACCCCGCACGGGTATAGCACACGAATTTCTAGCATCAAAAGTCGTTATATTGATAACTGAACTACGATATTAAAGCAATTATAACTGATTGGTTTCAGTTGCTTCAGCGACAAGCTGTGGCAAGCTCTTGCTTGGAAAACTATGTTTTGCGATTTTATGAAATAAAGAATATATATTTCATATTGATATTGCTTTTTTAAGGTTTAAGGACTTACAGAGTTAAAATAAGAGTTTCTCTTAGGTGGTCAGAGTATAGATATATATATAGTCCTTTCTGTATCTTTGTGCTTAAGCAAAAAAACAACAACATACTTTCCCTTACACAATAAGCATAAAATGTACAAAAATACGGCCTTGATCACTTCTGTTAGTAAAGAAATATTAAAGGTGATCTATAGATATTTACCAATTAAATAGAGCGTTATTTATATATAATTATCCACTGAAATTAAATCATCAATAAATACGTAAAGAATATCTATGGAACTACAGTTGTAACTGGATTGCTTGTTGATAAAGTAATATAACTGCCATGTTGTATCTCACATATTTTTAAAAAATCAGGCAGATCTAACTCTATGAGAAAGCATTTTCTCATCTGCATCCAAGCGACATATTTTTTTGAGTACAAATATTGTCCAGAATCTCCATTTTTAAAGTCTCAAAAAACATTAGATTGAAAATTTAATTGTTTAGCTTACTGTGTTTCTCGTATGTAGAAAGTGGCAAACGTGTCCACACCACACAAGTATTTTGTTTGAATAGCCTTAACAATAACTCTATTTATGAAACATATATTTTGTTTTTACAATTTATATTTTTCATTTTGTTATTTTATACAGAAATGTTTTCCTAATAGTATGAAAGTGGATAAGATAAATATTAAGGGACCCCCAGTGGCTCAGCGGTATGTCTGTGGACTTACACGATAAAATCCGGGTTTCGATACCCGTGGTGGGCAGAGCACAGATAGTCCATTGTGTAGCTTTGTGCTTAATTCAAAAACAAACAACAATAAATATTAAGCAATCCTTCTGGTGCATATTTAGAAAGTTCTATAGGTTTTCTATTTTGAAAATATCATAACTGACAGACAAACAGGACAGTTGCAATGTCAAAGACGAATGAATAACTTTAAACAAATTTTGTAAAACTTTAACTTGAGTGAAGAAACTTTTACGAAGTGAAGAATATATTTCCTTTCAAATACAAACTCTTATACTCTCAGTGATAGTTATAACAATGCGTTACCAATTTATAATTTTTGATCGTTTTGAATAGCAATGTTAGGTTAGTGATCTACCCAGTGAAGAAAAAATTAGTATTTTATGCAATGATTTATGTACTTACCGTTAATTATTATCTGTAACAGGGTAAATATTTCGATTTAAAATTATAGTAGATTTTCATCTTAATTAACCAGGTTTTTCTACAGTTCCTATAAAGTAGTGTAGGTAAACTATGGACGTCAACTTATGGTTTTATGTATCAATACTTAAATCACTTCTTTCTACTGTGTAGCTTTGTTATAAAAATGTAAGATTATTTTTTTATAATTTGATGACTGGTTCGTTGGTGATGTTTCTTAACATTTTTATTATGAGTTCAAAATACTTACTATATGTCATGATTGAATGTTTTACTGGTTTTTGTTACTTTTAATTTTAAAGCAATATTTGGTATTATATTTTATCGTAAGCTCTAAACAAATGATTTGTATCTTTTAAATAGAAAATGTTCTACCATAATTGCATTTTCAGCCTATTACTAACTATTTTTAGATATGTCTAGGGAACAGAAAAAATTGACAAGATGCTACATAAAAGGTTTGTGAAACATTATCTCTGAAGGTGTGTGTGCTTGGGGGTAAGTTAGCTAATTGGTTAGGAAAGTGGTTCAATAAAAGAAAGCAGAGAATTGTTACAAATGGAGTTCATTTAAACTGGATTTATATCACAAGTAAAGTACCTCAGGGCTCTGTCTTAAGGTCTTTAATTTACATCAATGAGACAGACCACGAAATAGTCAATCAATTATTTAAATTTGCTGACAGTTGTTCATGTCTTAGGTGTTGCTGGCTGTGAAGAAAATGGTGCTGCTGTTAAAAAGAATTTAGATCATACAGTGAGTTGGGCAAATAAATGGAAGGTGGATTTTGATTACAATAAATTCGAGAAAATTTGAATTACAGGTCTAAAGAGGTATTAATTTTATTATACAGTTCACTGTTTTGGCTGCCTTTACAGCACTGTATTGTGTATTAGTACAGACGTTTAATTGCAGGAAAGGGTTCGGAAGAGGGCTAGCGAAAAAGTGGCTTGGATGGCCAGATTGTCATAGGAGGAGAGATTAAGATCTTTGAAATTGTTTTTTCTTGAAAAAAAGGGATAGTAGGGGAATTTTATTGAGATGTTTAAGAATGTTAGTGTTGATGCATCATCTTTTTTCATACTTAACGGACAGAACAGCAGGACTAGGGAACACAAGCATAAATTTTGTTAAAGTAGGAGTCATCTACACTTTTGTTTTTACCAATGGATGGCTAGCTTCTGAAACTGGTTTCCTTCAGATGTTGTGGATGCAGTAAATGTAAGATAGCATTTGATAACTGCATGAATGATAAGAACAGATTCTAGGAATTTTTAAACTTATTTAGTTTAATTTAGAGGACGGGACTGCCGAGATTGATCAGTGTGTCTCTTGTTGTGTCCAAACATTATGTTGTGTTCCTCCACATCTTTGTACCCTTACAGCTGTTACGGTAAACCGGTAAACCTCATGTTCGTGTAAAATTCAGCTACTCTTGGCAATAATAATTTGTAACGATTTAATTTAGTTAATATTAAAGTAACTTTAATTCAACGTAACATTCATCTTAAAATAATACATGCTGTCTCCAGACTAAAATGTTAATGATAAAATATCATCAATGTTTCTTGAACAAGTAAAACATTGCTATTAATTTTCTGATAGTCTAAATATTTCCTTAAACGTTTTAAATTATTCTGGATGAAATATTTTCGTCTACAAATGCTGCTCAAGCTTTAATACACTCACGAGTTACAGTTTACGATACTAAAAATCGGGTTTTCATGCCCGTGATGGGCAGAATACTGATAGCTAATTGTGTAATTTGTGGTTTAAAAAACTAAAACAAGATCTAACTTTAAATATAGCATAAAGTGTTTTGTGAATAAACAAGTGGTAATGGAGCTCTAGAGAAGTGTGTGCAATTTTTGTGATATTTCAGAGTTGATATATAGAGCATCTAAGAAAGCACTTGTAAGGATTTTATTAAGATTTATTTTGATCGATTGTTTGTCATAAATTTCGCGCAAAGCTACAGGAGGGATACCTGCACTAGCCATCTGTAATTTGGCAATGAAAGACTAAAGGAAAGGCAGTTGGGCTACTTTCTTACGAAATTCCAGGAGAAAGAGAGTTTGGGAAAGGGCTTCCCTGATTTCAAACTACGGACCGAGTAGATGGTAGCCAGCCTACAGAGATCTTCACCGCAAGAGGTTTATATGGCTATTTCAACTGAAAAATAAGACTGATGAGCGCACAGCTAAGAGATTGTTTTGAATTAAGCGCAAAGCTGCAAAACGGGCTGTGTGTGCTCTGCCCACCATGGGTATCAAAAGCCGTTTTTTTAGCTAAGGGAGTCCGCAGACATACCGCTGTGCTACTGGAGAGTTAGCTAAAACACGGATAGTATTCAGTGATATCATTAGATCCTCAACACAGCAGTTTTATCACTAAGCATCAGATCAGATATGTATGTATGTTTATATACACATTTAAAAGTTCACATACTGGCTAATATACTGAGCGGCATTAAAAACGCAACAAAACGCAAAATGAGTTGTTTCATACAAAACTTATGTTTAACCTAGCGTATTAAAATTGTTTAAATGTATGTACGTTGATACGTTTTTAATGCCTCTCAGTATATTATATCGTTTTATGATTTGTTTTGTTACTTGTATATTTCCCATAAGGCTTAATATTATTGTTATTTCACATTATTTAATAGTTCTTGTTTTAAGTCAGTGTATTATGCTTGTGAATTATTTGAGAATCTTTGGTTAAGCTGTGCATTGTTTCTCTTATTAGTCAAGAAAGTACGTCAAGTAACCAAAAGCGCTGTTCAACAGAGTAAGCCTATAAAGGCTTGTAAGTTTTCGGCTACACTCTGTATAGTTACTAGTTGCTAAAACATGCTATATTCGTCTCCACATGCTGCAGTAGAAAGTAAAAAGTTTCTTTCAATTAACGTATTTTATTTTTAAAAACTTTAAAAAATTATGCATGAAGTACTTTGATATCACTTTTTAATAATTTATTCTTTCAAATATATTTAACCCATAGTAATTGATTGTCAATTTACTTAGTCATCAACACCTAGCCAATAAGAATTCAAATAAAATTTTTGTGTGATTTTTTTTTAAATTAAAATATTTAGTAATTGTAGCGGATTTATCTTTATACGTTATTTCAATACCTATACTTGTTGCAGTGTGGTTTTCTTTTTTCGTGTAACGTATATTGATGGCTGTGTATTGCACAAGTCCCACCTGTTCTGTATATTTGTAGAACTTTCTTGAAAGTAAGGATCAGCAATATTTCTTTCACGAAAACGCTATCTCGTTTCAAACATTGTTGAGATATCGAGAAACTCGCGTGATTTGTATAAAAACAGCGAAGCGAGAAACGGTAGAAAATTATTATCATTGGACAACTATAGTCTTTATTTGAGAAAAATAAACATTTCATGCATTTCTACCTTCAAACAAAAAATAACTTATTTTGTCTGATTTTATGACTCCATACTGTTTTATTTCTACAAGAAGGTGCCAAGGATCAAGTATAAGGTCCTATAATAGTTGTAATAAGGGTTGCAATCGATCAGTCACATTTATCGTTCTGAGTGCTTTATCTACATGCCTTCCAATTTCAGTAGCTCACCATTGAATTACAACCATTTCGCAGGAAAGCAAAATCAATAGTGTGAGAAGATGGGACTACATTTAATTAGATTGATCTTACATCACACCCAGACCTGAATATAAACAGCAGTAACCATACGATAAAAATCACGGAACCTATCAAGTGTAAGTATTAATCTGAAAAAACAAAACGGATTAACTGAAGCGGTAAGTTCTTAAAACATTTATAATATGAAATTAGCATATCATATTTTGTTTTAAGTTTTGGACATTCGTAATATCTACTGTTGTGTGGATGACATTGTTATTGTCGTTAATTCAATCTTATTTCAGCTTCGAAAATCAAACGAGTTACCACATAACTTGCACTATGGCAGTCAATTAAGAATCAAACTTATGATAACTTTAATACGATTGGTGTATGTATATAGAGTATGATGCATTCCTGAAAATTTACTAATTCGTTTACTGATTCGTGTTATTGGAAGAAGTGTCAATTTACTTTTTACATTTTAAAATATACAAAAAATTACATGCTTTTAACTGATTGTTCTCCTTGTAAACATTTTACATGTTATTTTTACTCTTTTTACTTGATAAGTTTTCACCGTTGCTGTTAAAGATGTTTAGCGTGAGAAAACAAGGAACTGTAGGACGTTCTTACATAGACGAGTTGAGAATACTCAATACTACATAAATAAATGATTTGAGGTTTAATCGCAATATGTACAGACTTGAAATTCTTCATATTTGCTAAAAACAATATATCGCTTTTGTCACTCTTAGATGTGGGCATAATTTCAGTGATGATCAGGAACTTGTAGTTCTAAAATTCATTATATTTATTACATTTTACTTACAAAACTTAAAACTGAAACTAAGTAAACCTCATTTTGAGCTTTACTTTATTGCTTTTATTGTCTCACAGTTGATAACATGAAGCATTAATATTCCCCACTGTCACAGTGGTATGTCTATGGACTAATAAAGTTAGAAACCATGTTTCGATACTCATGGTGGGCAGATAGCTCAATATGTAGGTTTTTACTTAACTAGAAAAAAACATTAATTACGAAAGTCTGTTCTTAAAATGGGCTACTATTTTACCAACGAATAATGGGATTCACCTACATTATAACGCCCCCATGGTTGAAAGGGCGAGCATGTGGGTGTAGCATTTCATATGACAATATAAATTAAGAAAAAATGGCTAGTTTCTACTGTGGTTTCTATACTTTTGTAAACATACACCACTTTCTTCAATGCACTATTAAGTATGATTTTATTTTACTTTTATTTGATCCTTACATTTAATAGCCATTATTTGGCATTTATTTCAACACACTTAGCATACATTTATACATCTATAGCGTTTCATTCATTAGTAATTGTGTAACTTCAGTTGGAAAGACGGTAGGTAATATCTAAAACTCTAAATAAGTAAAGAAACAATAATTCATAAATGAAAAGACCTGGCATGGCCTAGCGCGTTAAGGCGTGCGCTTCCTAATCTGAGGGTCGCGGGTTCGCGCACGAGTCGCGCCAAATATGCTCGCCCTACCAGCCTGGGTGCGTTATAATGTGACGGTCAATTCCACTTTTCTTTGGTAAAAGAGTAGCTCTAGAGTAGGCAGTGGGTAGTGATGACTAACTGCCTTCCCTCTACCCTTACACTGACAAATTAGGGACGGCTAGCACAGATAACCATCGAGTATCTTTGTGCGAAATTCCAAAACAAACAATCATAAATGAAAAATAAACTGGAAATATTTATTCACTTTAATTATAATAAAACTAAATATTTTTCAGAATTTTTTGATTAACTATTTATAAGATTTTTATGCTCACATTAGAAATAATAAAGCAGCCACATTTTTTTATCAGTTACCCTTCTGTAGTACTTCAATATTTCCAGGTACCAGTGATAGAAATAGTTTCTTGAATCTGCTTATTCTTTATTAGAAAAAGAAGTCACTATTTCTGTCATCATACTTTCTTAAGGAGAATGCAGAGTTTCCATGTGTTAGAGATCTGGCTGTTGGAGGTGAAGAGCTGGTTTTGAATCCATGTGAAATTACAAAATATTTCCTTCCACTCTAAGCTATATAAGCGTTATAAGAGCGACAGTTAAGCAAAGTTAACAGCACAAATAGTCAGTCGGTTGTACAATTTCGTATTTAACAACTAACAACAAAATCACTGTTTTAAAGTAGTAGCAGATGCTTTAATTTGGTTATTTGTGCAAAGCCACACGAAGGCTATAATTGTGTTACTTTATTAAATTTTTAATACAAATATTTTGTAAATCATCATTATATTTGTTGTGTACCAACCTACTTGATAGTCTTCGACTGAGAAAAATTTGTTGTGGGCAATGGACAAGGTGAAAATAGTGTGGTTGGAATACTTATTGTTATATTTTACTAATCAATGAAAATTACAAAGTGAAGACTGAAAAGAGAACCTATGTGAGATATATATGTCAAATACTAATGTATCTGTATTTTTTCACCTTTAGAATCAAATCCCTAATGTCAGTGTTACACCTGGTGGGATTAAAATGTAGTGGCGCCCTCAGCCCCCCAATATTATTACCTACAGATATTCATAAAATATGGAAAACGCAATCGTCGTTGTTACTTACAAATTAATATCAAAGACATAGATCTGTAGAACTCAACATCTTCACTAAGACGGAAGTATGTGTCATGTGTCCCATAGCAACGTACTGAATGCACTAAAACTCATGCGCTGTAATGCCATTCTATCTTGAGCTTTGACGAAAATTAGACAACCACGTTGATTTTAAGTTACAACATATCATCATGGATTTTACTTGATAAACCAAAGGTTTTACAGGTATTTACTCATTAATTTCATTTATCTTTTATTGAAAAGCAAAACATAGCATGCATGTATAAGTGTAATGTGTAATTGTCAAAACTATGAAGCATTTAGCCGTTGTTGTGTCCTCTGTGAGATCATTTTGCATTGTGTATCAGCCATCCAAGATTGTACTAATGATTGTGACATTCACTTATAATTGTGACATAAAATCCAATTAATGTTATACTTATGATTAGATAATAACCTTACATGTTAACTGACTAAATAATATTTATAAACAATTATAGAATGAATTTTGAAATTGTCATTGGGCTATTTAGAAGTGCCTAATTTAATGTAATGTAGTAGTTAAATTATTGTAACAGGTGCTTGTCACACTTATGATAATAAGAACAATATCATAATCACAGTTTGGACTGTATAAATAATGTGAACTTATGAAGAAACTAAGCCTTTCTGTGAAGGTCAACTGCAATTTAGCAAACTATGCTGTGGCAGACGATGACCTCGCAGTGGATGTCCACCAGTTGAACCGGCTATTTGCCAGGAAGAAAGACAAGGGGCAGGAAGTATCCACATCATTGGAGCTTGCAACCATGATGGAGCCATACAAGGATGCCTTCATGAATCTCCACAAACTTGTATGCATCACTGTGACCCTGCCCGTCACTTCAGCTGCCTGTAAGAAAAGTTTCTCATGTTTGAAGCTTCTCAAGACATACTTGCGCAACAGCAGTGGTAACAACCGCACCAGCAATCTTGCTGTCATATCAGTAAACTCCAGGAGGTCAAAACATAGACACATTTGCTGCCAATCACCGGAACAGGCACATTGTTTTGTGGTAATACTGACTATAAACACAACATGATGAAAGATAGTTAGCCTGATAGTGACCTTACTTTTCCTCAGAGTGTATTAACTTCACATGGGATAATTCGTTTCTACTATGTAAACTATGTCTTTATGTTATATTTCTTTTTATTTGTAGCTTTACTCTTAATGGTATATTAAATGTTCAATCTAAGCTAATCTTAATTTTTTATTATTATGTATTACCTTGGGTGGAATTTAGGTGAGCTTCCTCTTTTACTTATACGCATATTTTCAAAAACATATTATTTCTAATTTGTTATAACGAATTATTAATCAGAGTATGAGTTTCCAATGAAAACTGCATTAAAAACGCAATTCAAAATAGCACATTTTTCTGAAATGTACCTTGGTATTTACTTTATTATAATTTATCATCTGTACTTCATATTGATGGCATTTTGGGTAGCCGCTTCACAGTTTACCTTTTCTCCCCCCCCCCCGAACAAAAATATCCTGGCGCCGCCACTGTTTACATGTAAGAACGTTACATATAAGAACGGGTTAATTTTTCATTTGTATCTATGCAGATAGTTTTCTTTGACTGGAAGTTATTAAATACTTGTGTAATCGAGAAAATATAACAAAATACCCCAGCACTAGAAATACAAGAATACTTTGAATCTTTAGTCTATATTCAAAATATATAGATGCTGAACAATTGCTTACCTATAATATTCCACTAAATATTAGCTCAGTAGAAACATGTAGACCCTTGAACAACCGCCTGTTTTACCACGCCATTACACAAAGAAAACGGACGTTCCTGAACAGTCGTCCACTGTCTCATATCATTTCATGATATCCCACAGTTTGCTTTGAACGTCATCGAAAGGAAACAAAGACGATCAAGTACTCGTTTGTTTGTTTTTCGAATGTTACTTTAACAGCAATGGTTGGCTGCACTGTTGTAAGGCCGAAGAAAGAAATATTTGAATGGCCAACAAGAGAATTAGTACTTGATAATGTATTATAAAAACGGCTTGTGTGAGTATTAAAACTTTATCTTTAAATTTGTTTTTCAAGTGGGTTTCTCGTCATCATGACGCTTCTTCTAGATGGATATTAAATCATACCCTTTTGAAAGTCAAAGAGATCTTTACGGTTTCATATTTTATTACAGACAAATAGTGGTAAGTGCACTTCTTTGCACTACTAACTATTCACATGGCGCATCACAAGAAGAGTCTATCTTGTATATGCAAATAAAAAAGACCTTTTACAACTCACTAAAAAATCCCAATTTTAGTGTAATAGAATTCTTTTGCATTAATGTTTGCATGTGTATCATTCATGTTTTGAGCGGGTTTATTAACTGTTTAAACTACCTATTCTAAAGGTAAATTATTTTAACAGACTTATGCCGGATGAATAATTTTTACGAAAACTAAATGTATAAAAACTGGTAATGAACAATGTTTATGATGATCGTTAATTTTTGATCCAACAACAATAGACGTATTACACAAGTTGAATTATTTTACAAATAATTATTGCAATTATACTGTTGCTAGTGATAGAAGGATATTAATTATATGCAAACTTCAGATTAAGTTACATTTTTCTAGAACTCTCAGTGATAATAAAGTTTAGTGCAAAGGATTAAAACAGTGCTTAATATTCAGTTTATAGCTTGTGTAGATTATGACTTTATTTTTAATATTAACATTATTTAAAAGCTCATTATTAAGTTGTTTTAAGTGCAGATTATTTGTAGAGATATGATTTGTTGCAACGTAACTAAGTGTTATAAATGTATTTACTTTTATTTGTAATATAATCCGGGTTCTTCTCATACTGAGTTCTGGTATGAGTACTAAAGTTTTAACTTCTTCTAGATGGATATTAAATCATACCCTTTTGAAAGTCAAAGAGATCTTTACTGTTTCATATTGAATTGCAGACAAATAGTGGTAAGTGTACTTCTTTGCACCGACAAAGATTAACTATTCACATGGCGCGTCACAAGAACAGTT
The DNA here is from genome assembly GCA_011833715.1 of Carcinoscorpius rotundicauda. Classification (NCBI taxonomy): domain Eukaryota; kingdom Metazoa; phylum Arthropoda; class Merostomata; order Xiphosura; family Limulidae; genus Carcinoscorpius; species Carcinoscorpius rotundicauda. The sequence continues at coordinate 35,562,318 of CM022396.1, read as the reverse complement.
TATCTTGTATATGCAAATAAAAAAGACCTTTTACTACTAACTCTCTTTGCAAATAATAAGATAAATTGATCATTCCGTGAAGTTACGTACTTTGTTCGGCTTTCAAAAAAAATATTCTTACTGATATTTATCAAGACAATTTAAAGCTTGTTAAGTCTAAACGAAACATGGATACGTATTCTTAGTGTGTTATATCTGGAAGTTGTTGTTCATTAATCTAAAGGGATTTATTTCATTTTATTCCGATTATTGGACGATTTGAATTGCAAATAGTTATTTCATCAACAATAAAAATAACAGTCCCTAAAGGCTGCTATATGTGAATCAGTAGCCTGAAACACAGTTCATTTTCATTTCAACGATAACGCACTTGTTTAGAGAAACATCATCTAGGTTGTTAGATGTTTTTATATACCGATTTTTACGAATATATTTATGTGCATTTAGACTTTTAAAACCTCCCTGTACAACTATTTAACCCTCCCATTACAATACTGTTCATTATTGCTGAGATAATAAGAACAATTATTAAGATATTAAGCCTTAAAATTAAAAATTACATATCTTCAGCAGGTAGTGTCTTTTCGGGGAACACCACTTCCTCTTCTGTGGAAGGTGAATCGGCAATTTCTTTGTCGGTCGCTACAACTTCAGGAACAGTACTTGCCACCGGTACCTTTTCTTTCTTGCTCGGCTGGAAAAACATTGTTATTGGCAGTTGTTTTCTCTGCCTCTTTAGCCTATCGAAAAATCATTTGATAAAGAGTCATCAGCTCTTCTATTTTTTTGCAAATTTTTACTGATCGAACCATATCGTTGTCCCATTCCTGTGAGCACTCCTTCACTTCGTTAATTAGTTTCATTAGTTTACCTAACCGCTCTAACGACCATCCACTTTGCTCGATTGTTTCCTCGGCTTCTTTCGGTGTTTTCTCTTCGTCGTCTTCCTCGGCAGCACATTTCGTCAGTGCTTCTAAGTCTTGGTCGGCGAGTGGTTCGGATTCTAAGTCAATCAGTTAATCTACGTCTTTCTTCGTCATATCGGCAAATCCTTCACATTTGTTTAACGAAGCTAATTGCACAGCTTTTTGAACAGCCGAGTGTTGGATTTCTTCAGGCGTGAATCCCTTGTCGTCGTGCACAACCTCAGGCTACAACTTCTTCCAGCTTGCATTAACGGTGCCGGGCTTCATCTCTTGCAATGCCTTATGAACATTTTGAAGACATGTAGCAACAGTGAAAGACTACCAGTACTCCTTAAGGGTGAACGTGTCGTTTTCGGCTTCGGTTTCGGTGGCATTATCAATGCTACGTACGAGGTTGGACATGGTATTCCTTATGTATAAGGCCTTGAAAGCCCTGATAACTCCCTGGTCCATCGGTTGTATAAGGGACGTAGTGCTGGCTGGCAGGAATTCAACCCTATCGCCTTCATACGAAAGATTTATTGGGTGGCCACCGCCGTTATCCAAAAGAAGAAGGACATTGAATGGGAAGCCCTTTTCTAATAAATAAAGCTTAACTTGGGGAATGAAACTCTGATGGAACCAATCAGAGCTCAGAGGCTTCGTTATCCAGGCAGTAGGAGTGTGCATCCAATGGACCGGTAGCAAGTTAATGTTCTTATTCTTTAAAGCTCTCGGGTTTTTAGACTTGTAAATTAATGTCGGCTTCAACATAAAACCAGCAGCATTACCAGTCATTAAGAGGGTGAACCGGTCTTTATGAGCTTTAACACCAGGGGCTTTTTTCTCATCCTAAAACAGGAACATTTGGCAAGGCATCTTTTTCCAAAAGAGGTCAGTCTCGTCCATGTTGAATACCTGTTCAGGCCTACATTCCCCTTCAGAGATTATTTCTTTAAAAGTGTCCCGAAGGTAAGCTTTACCAACCTCCTTGTTAGCCGAAGCAGCTTCTCCATGTAACGATACGTTTTTCAGGCCGTATCGTTGCTGAAATTTCTGAAACCAGCCTTTGCTTGCAGAAAACGGTTTCTTAGGCTGGGAATCACTGAACGTTCCTGGCTATGGGTTGTATACGTCTTCTTCATCTTCATCCTTTTCCGCAAAATTATCATACAACATCTTAGCCTTCGTTGTGATAATGTTAGTATCCAAGGAAACATCTTTCTTACGGCAATGAGCTATCCATATAGCCAAAGCAGCTTCCATCCGAACGATACTTTTATTACGAGATGTTACAACCCTCTTAGCCGTTGTATTTAAAGTAATAGTAGCAGTCTTCCTAATATTAACTTCGTCCTTATTGGTGTAGCGAATGGTGGATTCGTTCACTCCGTAATGACGGGCTATGGACGCATAAGAGTTTCCTTCTTTTACCATATCTAATATCTTCACCTTTTCGGTGATGTTCATCATTTTCCGTGACCGTTTAGGAGTAGAAACATCGTTAGAAGTATTAGCACGTTTGGGAGCCATTGCAGCCACAAAAGTTCAAAGATGCTGCCGTGGATGAAATCACCAATCACAGGCCAGACATAAATATTGACAGCACCAATCACAGGCAATCAAAATGGGTAGCTGTCATTGGGCGTCTTTCATTTCTGCACCAATCTGAGCTCATCTTGCACATCGCTACGCCATGAAGCTGATCTCGCGTAGCCTTCGCAGACGCACAATGCGTACATCTATAGCCTTTCCTGTTGGTTCTGTTTCCATTTTTACGCTGTCATAAACTAAAATATATGTTTTTATCTGAAAATATACCTGTTTTTTTACACTATTAATTATATTTATTTTTTTATATTTTAATGGTATTTAATGCTATATTTTAGATTTAATGTTTATTATTTTATATATACATGTATGTATATATATATATATATGTGGGGGTCGGCCGAGCCCGCGAAGTGGCGAGGGAACACTGTATTGTTTTTAAGTTTATTTTCAAATATTTTCATATTTTTATTAGCGACAGATCCACAATGAGATCAAGTAAGTCTACAAGATTAATTATAACAATAAGCATCAGATAAAACTTAGCTTAGAAATACACATATAGTCAGTCGATTTCATAGGTATACGTTGATACATTAAATCAATTTCATATGTGCTTGAAATTGTTTACTTCGCCACACTTAATACCTTGCATCAGTTGTATAATATTAGCTAAATCATAATATACACTGCTGGTCAAAATCTTAAGGCTAATGAACCTAAAGAAAAAAATATGCATTTTGCTTTGTTAGACTCAACCAGTTATTTGAGTATATCGAAATATAAAAATAAGAAAAGGAAAAATAAAAATAAACATTTTAGCATTTAAATGGAAAAATGTGAACACTATGAAATTAGCCTAAATGCTAGTTGGCCAAAAGTTTAAAACCATACAAAAAATAAGTCCTAAACAGGGTAGTAAATGCCCAACAAGGGGTCTTACTAGCGAGTTACACGGCCGTCATTGCGAATAACTTCGAACATTCTCTTTGGCATGGTCGATATAAGCGTTTGCAGAAGGCTGGCTGGAATGTTATTCCAAGTGGTGAAAATGGTTTCGCTGTTTGGAATTGACGTGTAAACATTTTCAGTGGGGTTCAGTTCAAGAAAGAGAAATTATGTAATTTGTAATTTATTTAAATGAAATTTAATTAACCGCCACGATTTTTGGCTACTAATAATATTAGCCCAAGGGTTGGCGGTGGGTTGTGATGACTAGCTGTTTTCCCTCCAGTCTTACACTGCTAAATAAGGGACGGCTAGCGCAGATAGCCCTCGACTAGCTTTGAGCGAAATTCAAAAAAACAAACAACCAAGTACTATGTTATATGATAACTCTACAGTTCCTTTCTTATTCAAATATAACTGCAGTGTTGTGAAATATTTAGAAATATGAGAATAACTGGCCATATTTAATCAAATATAGAATTCAAAAGAATAATTGTCGTAATTAACAAAAGAAAGATCGTGTAAAATAATTATGTGAAACGTATAGTAATGAATAGTGCTACACATTGGGATCCAGTAATAACAATTATTATGTGTGAAAACATAATATTTTGGTGGTAATTTTAAAAGTGGTTGCAGTTTATTAATTTTTATATGCAATGGTAAATCTGCATATATAATATTGAGCGTGATTGTTTCAAGCAGAAGATTTAATTAAATGATCAAAAGTATTGAACAAAACGATTTAGTAACTTAGGCAACTGTGAAGACGGTGAGGAAAAAAGTTCATTCTTTTATTTAGGGCATTTCGTTTATTAACGTAAAATTATCGCTCATATCCATCATTGATACTTGAACTGATGTTACTAGACGACATGCTACAAAAAAACAGCACCAATTGCCAGTGCTTACTTTACTTGTGTGGCCGAATAATAGGACATGACTTTCACTCTATAGAGAACTGTCGACCCCTCAAAACATGAAACAAGATTATTGTGACAATGAGACTTTAAAACGTAAATACAGACAATAAAATCCATTCTTCCTCTGGAAAATAAAAGAAATACCATAATTGATAAGAATTGATAAATTGATAATTGATAAATATTAAGACAGATAATTATGGGTAATTTTAACAAAAATAAATATTAAAGTGAGAAAACACATTCATGTTTAAAATAAATAATGCTTTAGACTAAACAGTACCATGTTTAACAAATTAAAATTCAAGTAAATAAATTAACCATATTTAAAAAATATATATTAAATTATTAGACAGTAAAATTTGAATATGTTTATAATAGGAATGATAAATACTTACACAAACAGGATCGATTAAAGACAGAAAAGATTGAGAAATAAAAGTTACACACAGAGTAATAGTTACGATTCTATACATAACTTGATTAAAACTATCAAATTAAAAATATGCATCTTTACCACAATTAACAAATGTAAAGATTCATATAATAAAAATATAAAATAAAAAATAGAATCAGTCGTGTGTAAAAATAGTAGATTTTCGAGTAAGAAAATGCTCTCTCAAATAAGCATTGATAAATCCTGATGACGGAAAACCCACTTGGAGTAAAAATGTATTCTCAAGACGGCTGGTATAGGTTAAAACATTTACTAAAATTAAGTACAGAATAACGTCCCCACCTTCTCAGGTCATCTTCAAGTTAACCTGAAAACGTTCAAGTACAAGAAGTGATCATGCTTAATAACAATAAATATTTTTCCAGAAACTTTAGTGAAAATTTGTAAAAGTAATTGCAGACACAAAGCTATCAGGAAAATATCAACTTCAGTGAAGATTTAGGAGAGATGATTATAGATTTTTAAACCATTCATTCAGAAATGATCAGTTCAGTTGTAATTAACAGAGTAAAATTAGGTAATGACTTGACAAATATGTAGATTAGCATATCTCTCCGCATTTAAGAAAGTTGGGATTTAAACGAAAACAGGCTAATTAAAATATTAGTAAGATTTAACATCTTTACAGAATTAATAATATGCAATGCCTGAAATTCAAAAAGTAAAACGTATAATACGGGTGTACCTTAGCAAAATAAAGAGATAGATCCATGAATAAATAATCAATCAAAATTATTAAATGAAAGTACTTATCTTTTAAATATATTATGATAGTATAAATCCTAATATTAAAATGAAGTAGCCCTTCCACGTTCTATAAACCAAATTACCATTTATAAACATGGATAAATATTTTGCCATGGAAATTATTGCTGCACACTCACTCAGTTTAACTAACTGAAAAGCGATTTTACTCTAACATCAATCTGGAAGAAAAGCTGCTTAGTAGATAGAATAAAAATAAAACAAAATTAAAATGATACACTTAAACGTTTTTTCTAATATTTTTACCAGAACATTTGTGCCGCATTTGACTATTTGTTTAAAAGGTTCTTCACTCTTTTATTGTTGTTGTTGTTAAGCGCAAAGTTACATAGTGAGCCATCTGTTCAGTACCCATTACCAGTATGGAAACCATATTTTTTATAATATAAGCTACTAACGTTACTTCTGAGCCACAACTGTTATGTTGGTTCACCATTCCTAAAATAAAGAAAATGTAACCAAAATCACATTTTATTGGCTATTAATTTGTCTTTTTAGATTTTGCACAAAGATACTCGAGGGCTATGTTTGCTAGCCATCCCTAATTTAGCAGTTAACACGCTTGGCCGTACCGGGCCCTTATTATTAATGAAAATAGTTTTACATGTTCATTGTATATTTAATTATGTTAAATGAAAAGGAAGGGAATTTTGGCAGTTTTATAAACATTTATTTTTTACTTTTTATGTCAAATCGTGATAAAGGTAATGTTTTTATTTAGAAAAGTATATCGCAAGCAGAAGACTAATACTCTTAAAATGACAAAAAAAACATGTGTTCAAGATATAATGAAATGGCAAATAAGAATTAGACTGTCTCCAAAAATTAATGATTTTGTACTCTTCCATCATAAAGAGTGTTCAGATGTAAGATTCAGAATTTCCAATAATATGATAACGTGACTGGATATTCACGTTATTTCATAATACAAAAATATATATATTACTCAAGACGCCAAACTCAACGCCTAGGAATTTGTGTGAGATCGCAATGTTGACACATATGGTAGAAAGTGATCATCTACGTACACTAAATGGCTATCAAGTTGTAGCGGTGTACGTTTGACACAAGCGCCTTCTGTCGAGCCCTTTGCAGTGGAAACTGTGGTGCATGACTATTGGTTATTGTCAAAGAGCACATGATTTGACGTGGCAATAGAATTGCAACGAGATGTTGAGGCTCCGGTATTGTTTTAATATAGCGCACTGTACCTCTGTATGATGCTGTTGAAAATGAAATGAAAATAATTAAACTGGAATATTACGATTTATTAGAAGAACCTAAAAAATCAGTGTTGTACGTGATACAATGTTCATAACATGAGCGTTTTTCTCATGCAATTTATATTGATGTTACTGTTTTCGATTTGATATCTGACATTTTGTGGTTTTTGAAACTGGATAATCTAGTTTTATCTGCTAGAATATGTTTAACGTTAAAACAGTGCATAATTTGTGTTTATATGATGAGTAAATTTTCATTCGTTTCGTATATTCTGTGTTTCAAATATTCTTCTTCTCTAACAATACTCTTCGACAGTCAGTGGTAAAACTGAAGGCTTATAACACTTAAAATCGCGTTTAAATACCCACCGTGAATAGAGTGGTTCGTAAAACTCATTATGTTATAAAGAAACAGATGTATATCTAACTGTCTGAACAAACAAAGTATACTGTTGAAGTAAGTAACAGGTCTGGAGAAAAGTATTAGAATCAGCATCTCCCCCCCCAAGTAAGAGCACAGGTAGCCCATTGTATAGCTTTTTGTTCAATTCTAAACAAACAAACAGAACGGCAACAAATCATAATGTAAGTCATGTCTGATACTTCATTTACTCAATTCGTAAAACTCAGAAATAAATTACTGCGGAATGTCTGGATTATTTCAAGTAATCACTGGTATTTGATTTCACCAGTTGTAGTTCATTTTATGGCAATAGTAACAATTTCAATATCAAAGAAAATATTGTTCCACAATTAAAGGTTGCTAAATAATGTAGTTGTTCACTATTCGTGAAAAACACAAGGGCTCTCCAGGGATAGAAGTGAGGGTCTCGGTTGCAAACGATTTTCTTGGACCCCAAGAGCACAGGTTGGTTTTGGTGACAATTTACTTAGTGGTTTACAGTTGTAATTTGACACATACAAATCAAATTTTGTCAAATAAAATGTAAACAATTCCATTTTCATTGTAATTCATCACCATAGCATGTTTTTATCAAATTAAATTACATGAGCAGTTACAATCTCAGAGAGACAGGTATAACTCAATGGACTTGCAACGATAAAACCTGTTGTTAGTAGAAAGTATAATTTGGCTTTGCTCTAAAACAAACCAACAAATGTAATTATTACAATATATTCAAGCTTTACATAAAATTAATTATTCTTATTTTTAATGTGCTGTTGAGTTAATGTAAAATACTTTAAGCCAACAGAAATTACTGTATTCGGTTGATATGCTTTTCCTTTTGTGTCCCAATATTTGAAATAATACAAATAAAATTTTCAGTTAGAGCAAAATCGTCTTTTAAACACGTAACTGATTTTAACTGTATGTCTGGAACGATACATTTCTATTTATTGTGAAATTATTAACTTTATTTAAAGTATGGCTGTAGAGTGAAAGGATTTTAACCAATATACAGAACATATAAGATAGGTAATTTAGAGGAAAATTGATTTTTAGTCTAATTTATATACAGTGGGCTTACAAGAATAACATTAAACTTAATATTTTATACTATTGTTGGTAAAAATATTAATATTGTATAAGAATCGTACCCAAGTACCCAATACTGGTCGGTCTAGTTTCAGATTTCTCTATTTATTCTTGCTTACAAGTAGATAGCAACATTTAGAAGGGTAGAGAATATAAAATTAAAGATTGATTTATAAAATGCGCTTACTTAAATTCATGAGCTAATCTGTTCATCAAAAATTTCTTTGTTTACACAAATGAATATCAGTTTAGTCGTTCATGACTTTTGTAAATTAATATATACAGTACTGATTCTATTTCAAATGTTTTATTATTTAACACGAAATGAAATATGCTTTCAATTTATTACTCGGCTCAGTTTTTTGTGTATGGTTGTAAGTTTTCAGAAGTTTATCATTGCTAGAGAAGTGTGACGTTAAACCATAATTATAGAATAGCCCAAATTACTGTCTTCATGATATAAATTCCAAACCGGTTTTTGTTACGAGAACAACAGCACTCAATCCAATATTCGAAATTTAACCTGAGACTAGTAATAGCGTACAGATGCAAGCATATTGGATTTACGTAGACAAAATGAATAATTCCTATGGATTAATAAAGAAAACAATATTAAATGCTACTTGTATACCAAATTTATTATGACGTGCTTAAAGATTGTCGCTTGGGTGAACATTAAAAACATTATTTAGTAATTTAATTGCAAGTTTTAAAACGTTAAGTGCGTATAAATGTTGGTATACTTTAACACTAGTTTTCTTTGTTAAACGTTAATATTTTTTAAAAGATGCTTTTATCTCAGATGCGTATGAGCTTCTTTTCTGAGATATTGCTAAACAACGTAATTTTAATTATATATCGTACTAATATGTACAATATATTTTATGATAAAGAAATGATTCAATGATAAAACTGCTTGCCTACAGTGAAATTGGTACTGAAATTAAATCGTATGTATAAAAAACGTCATCAGAATTTCTGAGTAGTTACCTTTTCAAGTCAACTAACCTTTTTTTAAACGTTGTTTAGATTTAATTTTTATTTTGTGAAATCTTTCATGTATAATTCTGAAACTTTCATTCCGTACTAATTGAGCTTTGTACGTCGGTATGTTCAGTTAACTCCTCTCACAGTTATGGAGTTGTTACAACCAAACTTCGCATACAGATTCGTGGTGCTCCACAATGGATCTTTATTTGTTTTTAATTCAGTTTCAACTATTTGAGATTATAATACATAGGGGCAGATACATTGAATATAAATCTAAAGAAACTGCAATTTCATTCTATAGATCATCTGTTTAGATTACATTTGAATTATTGTATCAGCCTTGGGATCCTTCGCTTTGGAAATACAGGGTGGTTGCTAGAAAAGCGGAAAATTTGTCAAACAGCTATTTATTTTTACAAAGAATAACTTTTACAAAGTTTTTTCAAAGGCATGTGTTATATTACATTTATAGATGCTCAAAATTATTAAAATCATACATTTTATTCATGATGTAAAATCAAAATAGAAATGAGTAAGCACGCATTTTATTCATGATCTCATCTGACACTCAAATTTTCCGCTTTTCTAGCGACCACCCTGTATATTGAATTGTCTAAAGGATTCAGGCGAAGGCTGCTAAAATGGTAAGGTTGTCATACGACGAGATCTCTAAAACTATTTTTTTCTAAGCCTGCATCTTGAAATTTCATCAAGTTTCACCTACCTTAGATTATTTCTGTGTTCTTTTGCTATAGTGATTGGCAGTTAATATTAAGTTACACTCACGTGTACAGTTGGTTAAAGCTAGAAAAACATATGTCGACATCAATTAATAGTGAAAAGCTCTAAGAAAATATTAGATATGTGCATGATCTAAAATTGACTTCAACGTACTTGATAGAAGTTTGTTGAAAAGGTAGTTAAGGAGCTGGTTGCTACGTAATTAGGACCATTTGATTAAGCATATCCACAATGAAGGAAGCATTTCCCAGGAAATCACACAATCTGCACTATCATTTTTGTTCAATGATATTAGCGCCAAGTACATATACTGACGTCATGTATTTATTTACGAAATTCAAGGCAGTGTAACTGAAGCATAACACAGACAACCTCTTCTAAAATTAGGTCTGAATTTAAATATGTTGAAGAAACATTACACAGAAGTAATCTAGAGAGAATAATATTATCTAAATCTTTCTTTTAAAATAAAATTCAAAGCATCCTATTGAAAGCAAAAATTTGTGGTGCACATCTTGGACAGTAGTGACTAGTGAGTTATAAAATCACTTCTATGTTAACTATTATTCTAAGCAATGTTGGAAATTAGGAATATGTGAATAATAAAGACGAAATACAATTTGACGAAAGAGAGACTATTTCTTGGAACAGAAGAGCAAATAGTCAACAATAATATAAAGATATTATTTCCACAAAATCATATTAGCTTATATAAATACTAAATAATGTTAACATGCACAAACACTATAATGTTTGAAATACACATTTTGCTCATTCGAAAAAGTGTATCAAGCTGAAAAAAGGAGTTAATTTCAACTTCTTTTTAAGTAGATGTATTAAGTCATGTTTCAAGCTGTTTTATTGTATCTTGTTCATCATTAAAGTTTTGTTTTGTTTGTTTTTGTGGAATTTCGCACAAAGCTTCTCGAGGGCTATCGGTGCTAGCCGTCCCTAATTTAGCAGTGTAAGACTAGAGGGAAGGCAACTAGTCATCACCACCCACCGCCAATTCTTGGGTTACTCTTTTACGAAAGAATAGTGGGATTGACCGTGACATATAACGCCTCCACGGCTGGGAGGGCGAGCATGTTCAGCGCGAACCCGCGACCCTCGGATTACGAGTCGCACGCCTTACGCGCTTGGCCACGCCAGGCCCATTACTAAAGATCTCATTATATTTGTTTTTAAAACTAAACGCTTATTAAGATGTCAATTACTGTAAGTGTACATCAATAATATATTCACAAAATAGAAAAGAGAAAACAATGAGAAGTAAACTAACACTATTTTATATGCAAAAACGGCTCGTTTGGGTTGAGAAAATATTTTAAATAGAAGAGCGAACAACGTTTCGACTTTCTTCGGTCGTCGTCAGGCTCACAAAGAAAGAGGTAACTGACCGGAAGCTGACCACATGTTTGGAAGGGGTTGGGTAACTGAGTGTCGCAATGTAGAGGGCGAGGTTAGATGTTTGAATATATAATTTTATCTATAATATTAATATAGGTATAATGGCGTTCCTTTATAATGGTTTATTTTGGGTTTACGTTGTTGTATAAGTAAGGCTTCTTTAATTTACTTACAAAAACAAAAAATGAACCTGGACCATCACTAGCATGCTGCATTAAACCAGAGATTTACGAACTTATACAACGAAACATAAACCAAATCAATACTAAGAACGACAGAGACAAAAAGATCTGCCACAACAAAAAAACGAGAAAACTAAGATGTAAACAACAGAAAAGACACCAAAACGACAAACCGTTGACTAACCTCATAATTAACAGATCCGATCGACAATTAAACACAGACGAGATACATCTACTTAACAAAGGACTAAACTTCGCAATAGCACCTAGGTACATTCCAACCACAGAAATCAAAACATGTTTAGAAGACCTAGCCAGGAGACTTGTGATATTTTCTACAGAAAACAAAAACAAAGAAAAAACCAAAAACAACCAACAGAAAGAAGACAACATAAATAATTTTATTGACATCCAACAGCCAAACTTCCCAGGTAAAATTACAAATTTATATTTTCCAAAAACACCTAAAAACAACATCTTAAACGATTTTTTCAAAGAATTTTCTCACAAAACCATCAAAATAATTTCAGAAAACAGAAAACTAAAAAACAACCTTACAAAAAGAGACATTAATTCCATTAAAAACCTAAAACAAGACAGAAACATAAAAATTCTAAAAGCAGATAAAGGTAACGCTATAGTAATAATGAACACGAATGAATACATACAAAAAATGAATAACACCCTATCGGACACGAACAAATTTAAACCAATACACACAAATCCAACAAAGACTCACGAGACGCATCTGAACAAATTACTACTACAAATGAAAAAGCCAACACAATTTCACAAACACTTTATTCCTACCTACGTAAAACCGACTCACGCACACCGCAAATATACGGGATCCCCAAACCTCATAAACCAGATTGTCCATTACGACCAATAATGTCAACATATAAATCGTTTAATTACAATCTTGGTAAATACATAGCATGGGCATTCTCCAAATATGTAACATCAGCCAGCTCATTCATCATAGACTCTTTTCATTTTAAGTCTAATCTAAATCAACTTAATCATAAAGCCTTAATGGCCAGTTTCGATGTTATATCCCTCTTTACAGAAGTTCCAACAAAATAAGCCTGCAAGATAGCCTTAGAACTCCATATCCGAGACCCTAACCCAATTATAGACATTTCCAGTAACCATCAGTGATGTCGAGAAACCCACTTGTTGAGAATTTTATGTGCAAAAACGGCTCGTTTGGGTTGAGAAAATATTTTAAATAGAAGAGCGAACAACGTTTTGACCTTCTTCGGTCATCGTCAGGTCGAAACATTGTTCGCTCTTCTATTTAAAATATTTTCTCAACCCAAACGAGCCGTTTTTGCATATAAAATTCCAAGTAACCAGTTAGCAACCCTCATAGAATTAACCACAATAAAGACAAACTTCATGTTCAACAACCAAAACTATATACAAACAAATGGTCTAAGCATGGGCAACCCAGTATCACCAGTTCTAGCCAATATTTTTATGACACAAATTGAAACACAAGCAATTAATACAGCATTACATTCACCACTATACTGGTACAGATATGTAGATGACACGGTTGCGGGATTGAAATCTACAGAACACATACTTAACTTTTTCACTCACATTAACTCTATACATCCCAACATTAACTTCACATGTGAACAGGAAGAAAGCAATCAAATATCATTTCTTAACCTCAAAATTATAAGAACCGACACACAATTCAAAACAGAAATCCACCGAAAAATCACCCATACTGGACTATACAATTCTTGGGACTCAGCACATGAAACAATACAAAAACTCAACATACTAAGAAACCAGATAAACACAGCCATAAAACTATGCTCACCAGATAAAATTAACGATAAATTAGACAAAATAAAACAATACTTCATCAACATCAATAAATTTCATCCACAAACCGAAGTAAACATTATACGCACACACCTAGACAGAAAGCAAAATCAACCAACAAAAGTAAATATATCTCACGAATCACAAAATCACGAAACCATATGCTGCTGTGTACCATATATTCCTGACATCAGCAAACAAATAACGAACATTTGGCAAAAACTAGTAACAAAATATGACATTCCAGTTAATACTAAATTTATTCAAAAACCAGGCACAAAACTGAGGTCTATACTGTGTAAGAACTACACTGACAAACACCACACCAACATTATTTATAAAATACAATGTGATAACTGCCACGTTTTCTATATTGGAGAAACAAGTAGAAAAATGAAAACCAGATTTAAAAAACATAAAAAGTCACCTTCACACGTTTTCGAACACTGTAAGTCAAATAAACACAAACATAACCATAAAAACACTGAAATACTAAATAAACAAATAAACATAAACAAACGCAAAATTAAAGAAGCCTTACTTATACAACAACTTAAACCCAAAATAAACCAATATAAAGGAACGCCATTATACCTATATTAATATTATAGATAAAATTATATATTCAAACATCTAACCCCGCCCTCTACATTGCGACACTCAGTTACACAACCCCTTCCAAACATGTGGTCAGCTTCCGGTCAGTTACTTCTTTCTTTGTGAACCTGACGATGACCGAAGAAGGTCGAAACGTTGTTCGCTCTTCTATTTAAAATATTTTCTCAACCCAAACGAGCCGTTTTTGCATATAAAATTCTCAACAAGTGGGTTGAGAATTCTCGACATCACTGAAACTAACACTATTTTCTAGCATAAATGAGATTTTCGTTGTTCATACAAGACAACCAAATTTTACTAAAACGTTAACACAAAAAATATAAATTTTTAAGATTGCGTTTTCATTATAAAATTAGTGATTTAGGAATTCATCCAATGGATTATTAGGTAGCTTTAGTAAATTGAGAACTATGTGAGTATTAGATAGACATAATAAAACGAAAACTATGTGAGTATTAAGTAGATTTAGTAAACGTCACGCTGTCAGTCTTTGTATTCAAAATTTGAACATTAGTTTGGTTACATGACATATGTTTATGCATATCTGAGTAACGATGTTATCGGTAATAAATTAGATAACGCTATGTATTACAAAATTTGGTAAATAAAGATGAGTATTATAATTTAAGGTTTTTAAAATGTTGTATGCATTTGAATGAATATCGAAAATAGCATTTATTTCTCATTACAAATTTTAAAATAGCAATATCCTTGTCTATTCACACATTATTCAAAATAATTTCTTTAAATAATTAATGAAAAATACAAAACACATTTCACACTAAGAACGTTTTCAATGTATTCAAATGTCTTGAAGAAACATCGATAATAATAACATCCTTATAATGCTAAATTGATGTGTCACAGGTACAGTAGTCGAAGTATAATACTAATTATTGTTTATTGATATATCATTTAAGTAACCCATGTTAATAAGATCTTAATCTGTTAAAACACGAAAAGACTTTTGCCGTATCTCATGTTTAATATACGTATATATATTTTTACATATATATATTTCTTAATTTAAAAAAAAAAGTGTTTGCTTATCAGTGACATTACACAACTATAAAACTTGTTTACGAGTCTGAGAAGTTTGGGAAGAGTTTGTTGGTTGTTAGGAGTTAAGCTACATAATGATCCATATGTGTTATAATCACTACAAATCTCGAAACTCTAATTTTAACATTAAAAACCTTCAAAAAAACCGAGAAACTTATGAAGAGGCACAAAGAGAAATACAGACTTCATGCGACAAGTTAACTTAAAATCGTATTGAACTCTAATTTTTTTGTGTTTTTAACGTCTATACATGATACTTTCTTAAATTTAAAATCTACAAGAAATTTATTCGCGTTCAATAGTTTACAGGTTACATCAGAATAAAATTGGTAATTATATTTTTAAAAAAATTATTTACTATCCCTGGATCTTTTTACATTTGAAAGAATTTCAAAAGCATGTATTTGGGTTGCACGCTGACGTAAAATGGTCTTGTGGTATATCTTTGAATTTAGAAATTCAGCGTTGAAATCAGTGCAAAATTACAAAATGTTTCCTCTCTCAAACTGTTAGTTCGTTATAAGGGAAATGTGATCCCTTGGCAAGGACGCCTGCCTCTCCTTTGAACACTTGTTTGAAACTTAGGGATGGTGGCAAATAACTCTGGTAGGTTTGTCATGCAATACAAATTATGCTCACGCCACTGCCAAGCAGTTGAAGCCTTTTTCTAACGTATGGATTGTTTCTTAATTATATTATATTTACAATAATACTTTAGGTGTCAACACTTTCGCAAGAATCTTAAACTCATATGCAATACTTCATTCTTTTTTGCTGTAATATTCACAGAGATGGTTTGTCCTCAGAGAAGAATGTTCGTGTAGAGCATGCAAAGTGAGGCTTCTTCTTGGATTAAACTTGTGTATTACGACTACTACAAAACAAACTTCAGCAAACTAAACATCAAATAATCCAGTTACCAGTTTAATGCCAAGAGTAACGCAGTGCAGTCTGCCGTTGGAATTACAAAATGTCATGGGCTCACATTTATTACGATAACGATGATCACAGAAATAATGCACCATATAAATATGCGAGTTTATTCTATTGATGTAAGACTTACAAGAGAGTAACATGATTGAACTCACTGAACAACATTAACTGAAAATATTTATCAAAAGATATTGAAATTTAGCTATTCAAGTCTGTAATATGTACCTAAGCACCATATTTAGTTTTGTAGAATTAAACATAAAGCTGATAGTAAGTGTGTGTTTTCTCATCGCAAAGCCACATGGGGATATCTGCTGAGCTCAACGAGGGGAATCGAATTAGCGTTGTAAGTTCGTAGAGACACCGTTGAACTAGAGGGGGCTGATAGTAAGTTATCAAAATAAATATTTGATACTGAAATTTCCCCCTTGTCCAGTAAAACTTACTGACGATTATCCAGTTAAAACAACTATTAATCAATAGAATTGTAATGAGTCTTAATCATCTACTAGTTTAATATCTTATGCAATATAATACTAATAATTCCAGCCAAACAGTCAATTAACCTTTTTTCGACAGTTATGAACAAAAACATGTCAGTAGCGTATAATACAGGATGTTTTATAACTTATAGTGCAAAAGTTATAAGTAAGTGTAATATAATCGATAATGTATTTTCGAATCGATAACTCAAAACATGGATAATTCAATTCTAGTAGATTTTAGTCAATCTTATGCTTCATTAGGTATAAATATAGGCATGTGTGCCTAATATACAGGGATAATGTTTCACACGAGGAACTTGACGTGTATATTTTGGTACAAACTGCCATTAATAACTAATAAAACATACAAATAAAGACGTTAAATATTTGAACATTTCATAGAAATAATTAGAGAATATTAAGACAACTAGCACTTTTTCTCTCAAAAATTTCACTTTCAATAATCTTTTGCAGTTCATTCGTTTTTAATATAGTGTTATGTAAATGTCGTGTAAATGTTTTGTAAACGACAACATGTCGTGTTGTGTTTAAATTTTCATTTCTATTATTTATATTTCCATATTTATATTATTGTTTCGAAGTTTAAACTAATAAAATATGTTGTTTTTCATTTAGGGTAGCATTTAAAATTTTCTAGAATTAAGTAGACTAATCATATGTATGTAAATGAAATTTTGGCGGCCTCGTGTCTAGACGTTGAGTCTCGTGCAAGAACGGACATGCGTGGATTGCTCTGGAGTTCTAAGGAAGTTTCATTATATTTGACACAGGCCAGTAACATTTTGTATCGTAATTAACATTGAAGGTTGAAACTAGTACCATTTTGTATCGTAATTAACTTTGAAGGTTGAAACCAGTACTATTTTGTGTTGTAATTAATTTTGAATGTTGTAACTTAATATCTCTCACTGTTGTTATGTAATTTATGTTATATCTGTTACATATATATATTTAGTTTAGTGTAATAAATCACACAAGCTGTTATCTGTGTTTTTCTGTTGCGTTTAGTCTACGAAAAACGTAAAAATACGTAACAATAGGCAAAACATTTCTGGTGTAGTATAGCTGTGTGAAATCTTCGCAATAATTCTGAAGATGCTCCCCGCTCGTACAGCGGTAAGTCTCCTGGCTTTACAACGCTAAAATGAGGGGTTCGATTCCCATCGGTCGTCTCAGCAGACAGTCCGAGGTGGCTTTGCAATAACAAAAACATACACAAAACACAAAATTCCAAAGACATCGGGGTGTGCGTAATAAGATTTCGAAATATGGAAAAAACAGCTTTTCTGATCAATGTAATCGTTTTAAATGTAGCCCAATAACATACAATATACAAATAACAACATGTTTCTCTATGTTTTAATTAGCGTCTGCTCATTGTTTCTTAAGAGAAGCTTATGCAGGAAGAAATAAAAAGTTAAATATAAAATAATTTATTAAAAGTATGATACTTTCTGTTTGCCAAAAGTAATTCCGAAACGTATATGTAAAAATAAACAATCTGAAATAATCATATGAATAAATCACTAAATGTATAAAACTAAAACAAAAAGTATCACAGTCAGTGTTGGTACAAGGACTGCGAAAATAAACAGCATAAAATAAAGCTTACAGAAACAAAACCAGCGATTTTCTTCTAGTAGTTTTAAGGCTTTTTCTTTTATAATATATTGCTATAGACACCACTCCCCCTCACCCAAAAAAGGCTATAAAATGTTTGGTTAGCCAGCTTCAAAATTTGAACAAAGTTTTTTTGGGTCTGATTTGTTTTGCTTCAGAAATTTGTGTAACAATGTAAATCCATAAACTTACTGCTGACCTACAGAAGGACTGAGAGTTTAGAAAAAGACCACATTTTTTGACCAATTTCACAAATTGAACAAACATTGATAGACCTAGTTTTTCTACAGTTTTAGAATAGAATATGAAAAACCAATTGCAGAAGGATCTTCCCACAGAAAAGTGACACAAGTCGGGTGTACGTAAGTTTTTTTTCTGACAGATTTGTTCAGTTGTGACAAATTTCAAGCATCTTGAAAGTGAAACGGATATTCGTACCATTTCATTGAAAAACATAAAAGAAAGTTTTCCAAAACTCAGAATGCGAATTTTTATACCAGTGGGAAGCGAATAAATGGCCCTGAGATTCATAGACTTACAAAGTAGTAAGTATACTTGCCCTTTAACAGAATATAAAAAACACGAAATAAGATTTGAAAAAAATAATATAAACAATAAATTGAAAGCAAAGAATATAAATATTCATTTTAACAACAATAATTGATATAAATTATTCAGACAACCTGAATTTAAATTTAGAATATTCAAGTTGAGTCAAGCTATTCCGAAGAAATATTTTCTTATTGCACAACTTCTTTATTGTCAACTTGAATAAGTCTGTTGAAAATTTAATATGCAATAGTATTCAGCTTATATTTTATATGTTCTAATATTAATTGCTTTGAAATAATGAAACGACTCATATTTACGTATTTTTTTATTATTCCTTATACGTTACAAACAGCTATTTTTACATATCCCAATTGATATTGAGTGTCTTGTTAAAACGAAAAAATATATACTTAATATGAAACTTTGACACAACGTTTCTAAAGAATATTAAACATTAAAGACAGCTAGTTCTCATTAATGCCATTAGTTAATGATGTTAATCGAGCTTTAACTTTACTTATGAAGGTTCAAACCTTAGAACTGTAAGTGACAAATTTATACGTTTGTTTTTGCTTGCGATTTCTACAAACGAGGTTTAGTGTAGTTAAAATTCTGAAAGTAAATTAAAAAAAACCATAAAATGCTTCATGTGATATTCAGCAATGAAACTTATTTTAATGCTAATATATGAGATAGAAAATTTCAGATAACCAATAGCTTTGAGGGTTCAACTTGAATATTGATAAAATCAAAGTATTCTAGGATATATTTAAAAACAGTGTTTATTCACTAGTAATATCAGGTATGTCAGAGGAAATATAATCAATATCATTAACAAATTCATTAAAATAAAGGAAGAATTTGTAACATGAAAATTAAAGTTTTGTTTAGGGATAAAACAAGTAATGTATTTTAAACATATTACTTATATGTTTAAGTAATATTTTAAACATATTACTTGTTTTATCTGTAAAAATGCTTTAACGTCAATACGAACAGCAATCCCTTCTTTACTATAATTTCGCACAAAGCTACTGGAGGGCTATCTGTGTTAGCCGTCCCTAATTTAGCAGTGTGAGACTAGAAGGAAGGCAGTTAGTCATCACCACCCACCGCCAACTCTTGGACTACTCTTTAACCAACGAAAAGTGGGATTAACAGCCACATTATAACGCCTCCACGGCTGGGAGAGCGAGCATGTTTGGCGCGACTCGGGCGCAAACCAGCGAATCTTAGATTACGAAGCGCACGCCTCAACGCGCTAGGCCCATGCCGGGCCTATCAAAGTTTAAAGAGGTGATACTACACAAGAAGATACTGCTTAAGTTGTTTAGATTTTCAAAAGAAATTACTATCCAAGAAAAGGCAGTACGAACTGTCTTGGAGACGCGATCTGATTAACAAAGAAAGCAAAAGAAAAAGCAGCCACAACGAAATGTGCCAGACACTTTAATGTATTGATGGAAGAGCAAAATGGAAATCTGTATAGTTCAAACTAACTATACTTGTATCAGTTAATCCTGTGTCACATTTATATTTACATTTGATATTTATAAAATGGGTTTTACTTTCAGATGATTTCTAAATAAAGATGACATGAAAAAACTGAAATAAAAGCGCATATTATAAATATTGTCGCAAAAATTAACTCAAGAGTAGAACGTTTTGAACCAAAGATGAATACTACAATCTTATTCATCTGATTATATATAGGTCAATAATCGTAAGATGAACGCTACAAGTTTATTAGTGAACAAAGTTTAGGACGAACATTACAAGCTTATTTATCTGTTTGTAAATAAGAGTCAACAAATTGTGGTAATATAAAAAAAATAAACACGAGAGGTTAAGTTGAAAAATTAAATTTTGCATTTATTTTTATCAATTCATAAACTCTTTTTAGAAATATATGTTTAACAAATTATATATATCTTAAGAGTATCTGCAAATAATATGTTATTAAATAAAAGTGCACATCCTAAACGGTGCTAGAAAGGTTTAAAACATCAAAACTATGATGTGTAATTTTACATTTTTTTCTTATTAGTTATTTTTTTAATATTATAAGGTTTAATTTGAGTACTCACGACGTGCTAATAAACCCTACCACTTTTCAGCATATGTGGGTTTCATTCAATGAGTTACGCCAAGTGCAAAGATAAAATTTTAAAAAGATCCTCTTTCCAGCAATTTATAAAAAATATAGCACTTAATTAATTAACTACACTTATATTCTTACTTCAAATGTTTGCAAACGTTTTACTTAACATTTATTAATATTGGTACTTCTTTCTATTGAAATTTATATCTTCATAAAATTATATTGAATTTTCAATTACTAAATTCTGGCTTAAAATCCTTGCTGGTGTTTTCGTCTTATTGCTTCAATTTTCGACTATATTCCTCTTCCCTTTGTTCAAGCAATAATTTTCTGAAACTTTATCACTTGTGTATTTCAAAAAAAAATATTCAGAACGCTCAAGTCCTTTGCATTCACTTAACTAAAGAAAATATATAAATGTATGTCATAATAAATATCAGTCAAATATTTATTATCGACTTTACATTGAGTTTTTAGTTAATCATACAAAAACCGTATAATTCTTAAAAATATTCGTTTACATTAATAACTTACATTTTATAAATGTGGTATTACGAATTCTGTAAAATTAGCGTCATTAGAATGTAATTTTATAGGCACAAGTTGAAATAAAATGTAAAAAAAAACGCACACGCATTACTTGTTTATGAGTTTTTTATGGATATTACATTCTCGAACAAGATAGTGATTTAATGTTAGTTCAATTTTATACATTTTTGAATGAATTTGTTATTATAACTAAAATCAAAGTATTTATTTTTCTACCAAAAAATTATGAACTGTTTGTTTAGTAATTTGCATTGAAATATTCTTACCGAAATAGTAAATTTCTTAAAAGTATACAATTTTCAATTATATAACTGTGCATGTAGGCTATGAAAGATGATTTTCATATTTCGGGCTTGGTAGTGTGTGCAATGGGAAGCTTAATTTTATAGATATTTTCAAATGAAGTAAATAACCAAATTTCAACGTAATATTTCAATTGGACTAGTTAACATAGAATAGGCATACAAATAGAAAGGATATGTCTTTGAAATTCTTATGCTAAATGTACAAAACTGTGTGAAATATTGTAATGTAATGATGTACAATTCAAAACATGGCTTTTACAAATGGAGCACTTTTCCTAAGTACAGCATTTATACAAATATTTAGTTAAATATCACTATATATATGATATCCTGCAAGATAAACGTTACATAAATTAAATGATAAATTTCGGTTTATTAGACCATCAACCCCCTCGACTACACAACAATAGTTACTATCAGCTATCATTACCAGCCGTTTGGCGGATTGCAAAATCGCGTCTTTTATTCACAGGTGTTGTAAGTGTCAGTTGACATCACGTTCATTGTAATTTTTGCTTCTTATAATAAACAAGACTGCTCCTCTTGAGGTTCATGTGAGGTATTTAGTGGCTACAAGTTTTAAAATTTTCCCTCCTTTGATCTGTGATTTGTCTTAATTGACTGAGATATTGAATTTGGATCTTTTTTTCTGTGCTGAATTGAATGATGATACAGCAGCAGTTTTGTTGAGTTTAGCGATTCAGCTTTGTCTTCTACAGATGCCTTTTGCTTCTCGACCTCTTCATTATTAGTAGCTTCATGAATTTCAGCAGAATAAAAATAGAGCTAAAATACAGCTGAATAAAGGAATCATTAAATGATTTATCTTCTAGCATATATGTACCATTATTGATTGAACGAAATGGTGTAAAATGAGATGATACCAATTTGAGTTCAGGTGCTACGGAATGATCTTCAGGACTTTTTTGGCAAATGTTCAATAATGACTTAGAAGAAGTCATCATTCCGAGTAGAACATTCTTCTTCGTTTTTAGATTTCGGCAAATCGGCATCACATTTTGCTCTAAGACAGTTAGTTAGCTTTTCTAAGTTTCACACCAACGGAATAAGATTCGTTTAAATTTCCTAAATTTTTGCTCCCACTTAATTCTGAAATATTGATGGTTATAGCTGCCGTTGGAAAATTTGAGCCTGAAAAATGCCACATCAGATTTAATTACTCGATAAATAAACAAAATACAGAGTGGATATAAAATATACGATCAATAAAGTGAATCACAAATTTATTGAATTTTGCCAAGTGTAACGTTATAAATTTTGATTTCAGTAAAAGTTTTGTAAAACGCATTTGTTATAGATAATTACCACTCTAAAATATAGTGAAAAGTGGGACTAAAGGCAACACTAATACAGATTTCATATCGTTTTAATTTCTTTAAAATAAATAGTTCAGTTTTAATTGTCAAGCATAATAGTTTTATGCCCAAAATATTTATAAGCTATAACATTATATTCTGAAATGAAATAAAAGTTAGCATTTACATTTTGAATTACTTGTCTCATCACTTGCTTGCGACAATGAAACAGATTTTTGACCAAACTACTGACTAACTAACTATAAGAGTAATTGCGTTACCGAAACCAATCAACTGATATATGTAATAGAAATGTATGTTGGTTTGAATTTCGTGCAAAGTCACTCGAGAGCTATCTGGGCTACGCGTCCCTAATTTAGCAGTGTAGAAGAAAGGCAGCTAGTGATTACCATCCATCGGCAACTCTTGGGCTACTTTTTTACTAACGAATAGTGGGATTGCCCGTAACATTATAGCGCCCCCCACAGCTGAAAGGGCGAGCATGTTTCGTGTGACGGGGATTCGAACCAGTGACCCTCATATTACGAGTCGAGTGCCTTAACCACCTAGTCGTGCAGGGCCGAATGTATCTTTCATTGTGCCAAAAAGAAAGCATCGTTTTTATTTTTACTCATAAAATAATCACCGATTACTAATTTTCAAGAAGATGGATTAATTTTGATTTCTAAGTATATAATATACGACTTAAATTCTTACTTTTAATTTCTAATTTTTATTTACTATTTTTATCCACCAACCACAGATGTGTTTTTGAATAATATGTATATATAGGTATTTCATATCTTTCGTTTGAAGAAACAAATATGTTTCAAGGTGTTTCTATTATTTCTTAGCTGCATTTCATCATGTTGTCATGAAACGATAATATCAATTACTCTTCATTAGAAATATTCTACTATCACCATTTAGTTTATATCGTTGTAGCTACTATTATCTCCCAATGTTATGTATATAAAAGATACTAAAATACAGAAATTTACTTCAGAACCTTAGGTAACAATAAACAATTGATATTTAGTAATTAATCCTATCAAGAAATTTCAGAGTTATAGAAAAGTATACAAAATTACTTCTCTCTGTTTTTGAAGAGTGGACGTTGCGTTTTAGAACTACTGTATTCTAATACGATAACGTCAATTTGACATGCCTTCTCATTCGGTTGAGCACCTTCTTGGAAAGTAAATGTGAAATTTGCAGGTAAAGAAGAAACTTTGACAAGTGGCTTCTGAGATATAATCCTGGTAGTTTTAGTCTTGGATCGTTTTTGACAGGTTTTCTAAGAAGAAGGAATTAAGCAATTTTATATTTCCAAAAACATATTGATAATGAAGATCAAAGTCTAGATACGTTTCTTAAAATTCAATAAAATTTTATATATCTAGGATAATACTACAGAATGGAGTGATTTTTACATTGCTCTTGATTACATAAATTTAAAACTTTTGTCAAACATCACAAAATCTGAATTTCCTGGTCCAGAAATAAACATTCATAATACTTATGTTTTTATTTATATTTAAAGAAAAGATGGATCTGCTATTTCGTAATAGCCTGTTAACTTTCTTTTTGCTGAATATCGTGATGTAAATAATACATTTTCTAAGATGGATTCCGAGAAATAATGGAATTTGATATATATTCATCGTAAGTGCTAAATCAAACAAACGATTTTCAGAATGTTTTGAGAAAAAAAATATTGTTTACATTATGCTACAAATATACAGAAAATATCAGAGCACCTTTCAATTTTACGAAAAGGCTTAATATTTTCCTCACTTCAGCTGCAAATACTTGTTAAGCTTCCAACGATTTTACAAATATTTATAAACTTTCCGTTTGTAATATTTTTCGTAAAGATTTGTGTATAATAATAGTAAATAGACTCATGGACATCACGTAGGCTACAGCAATTGTACGATTCAAGTAGATTTCTACCTTAGCACCATCTAACAGAAGAAATACGAGTTTTACTTATCTCATTTAACGGATTCACAGAATGTTAAAGAGGCTGTGCAAATGAATCTTAACTTATCATAAACTGTTTACGTATATGTATGAATATACATATTGAAAAAATAAAAAAAAATAGATGCTGGTTTGTAAAAGCTTTTTATACCTGCTCAAATATTTCTAGTTGTTGTGCAGCTATAGTTTCAGCTGCTAGTTCATCTTCAATTTCCACATCAATGTCAACATCATCATCCATCTGCTTGTGTGATTCCTCTAAGTGTTTCATCAAAACAGCTACTACCACATTAACCAGCACAAACTGAGCCATTAAGACAAATATTACAAAGTATAAGGGAGCGATGAGTTGAGACACGCAGCAGTTAGCTAAACAGTCACTGGAAGAATCACAGTTGTCTCGGAGGGTGTCCTAATTAAAGTACGAAATGCAAATCGAGCATAATTTTTAACAACAATCAATGAAGGCTACTCTTATTAAACTTAAGACAATGTCTTTGGTTACACATTTTCCATAAATGTAAAGTCAGAATCTATATTCTATTGTATGTAATTTAAAACATTCCTAGTCTTGTGAAACATTTAAATAAAATCTACATGTATATTTAAAGTATAAAGGTTTGTCAAATGTACATGTTAAAAATATATATTTACCTTCATAATCCCATTCCAATTATCACCTGTTGCAATGCGAAATAACGTTAGAAAAGCCATTCCAAAGTTATGAAAATGTGCATGTTCTCCTAAGCCCTGACAAGGGAATTTATCGTTGCATTCTAAATAAATAAAAAGTCGTGAAATCAACGAAGTTTAAAATAGTACTAACATATCAAAATTATTCTTTATGTTTGTCAATATCAATTTTGTTCTAATATCAAAATGCTCAAAAGTAATCTTTCACACACTATGACAAAAATAATGAAAGCAATTTCATGTTGCACAACTAAATAATAAAAATAGATAAGTACTTCTGTGCCTTTACCTTCTATTTTTTTCTTAATAAAGTATCACAATACTTTCGGGATTTAATGCTTGAAGAAACAGATTTCTGTAGCACTTTTGACTTTATCGTGAATATAACCTTTCAATGATTGATTTGATAAATAAAGTTACATTTTGTAGACCAGAAACTCATTCATTCTTGTAAATAAATAAATAAGATGAAAAAACAGTTTCACAGAGACTAAACTGTCAATTTAAAAAATAAGGTTTATTTGAATGCTTGTTGAATTTCTCACGAAGTTATTTGAGGTCAATCTAGAAGAGAGATAGGCAAGGGATAAGGAAGTTAGTTAACAAAACCCAATGTCAACTCTTTGGTTACTCTCTATGAACAAAGAATGGGACTCACCATCAAATTATAATGCCCCCCTCCCATGATTGAAGAGGCGAGCATGTTTGGTGATAGGGTTTGGGGATTTCAAATTCTAACCTGCATTTTCCGAGTTGAGGGTCCGAAGTAATAATAAATTTCTGGTTATGTGATTCTTCGCGTTTAAGAATTGGATTCACAAAACCTTAAAATACTGGAAAGACTCTATGCACGTCACCGAGCTACGTTCTTTAAATACATACTGACTGCCATTTTTAAAACTTTTCTGCGTGTCCTGAAAGTCATTTCTCTAAAACAAAACGATCTTATATATGAGAGTTTAGTGATTTAACCAAAAAACATTAAACTACTGTACAAAGGTATGCAATTAGAAAGATGAAATATGAGACTTTTGTTGATAAATTTTTAATCAAACTTTTGAAAAGTAAGACACATATTAAAAAAACAACAGAAAACTAAGTTTGTATATAACCGATAACTTAATGTAGTGTTTTTTTTTGTAATTTTATCTAGTTTTTCAAGGCGTGGATTTTGTTTGATAAAATATATTTGCTCAGGTCTGTTATTTACATATTATTCTTATCACATATTAAAAGAAAGATTTAACATTCGAGTGATAATATTTTATCTCATCAACTTAATTTATTTATGTAGTGATCTCAAACAGTTTCAAATATACATAGAAAGCTAATCACATTTAAATCATTCATAAGAATGAATGCTCATACATATATATTTATATCTACATATTTATGTGTGTTTACACAGATACATGATTTACGTTCAGAAATCGTTAACACTTAAAAGATGAAACTCCTTCTGACTTATACAGTTATGCCTCACCTACCAAGTCGACCAAATAATTCCACTCCAAGAGCAGCAAAGATGAAAAATAAGAGGAAAAACAAGAGGCCGAGATTGCCTACTTGTGGTAGCGCTTGCATTACAGTGTCCAGCAAAGCCCGGATACCTTTTGCCATCTTCAGTAGTTTCAATACTATTTTAAAATATCAAAACCCAAATATTATGATTTATTAACTAATTTTTTCTCACTGTGTTTTTTTAATATTAAATTTTAAGTATTAAAGAAATGTTCATTCAAGTTATATCAGATTACTTTGAAGAATAGACGGAAGCTACCCCTTGTGAAGACTCAAGTGCAGAGGACGATGGTTTGAAAATCTCCCGCCTGAAGACGGAAGACTTTCGACCCGTCGTCCTCTACACTTGTGTCTCCACAACAGGCAGTTGCCATTCATTCTAAAAACTTTCATCAAAAATACTCTGCCTAAACAATCTGTCAAAGAATTGTACATATTCATTTGAATATTTCCAAACTGTTAGCTATTAATATATTAAAGTTAATTATTTTTCAGTAGCCTAAAAAAATACCCTTTTCCAAATGCTTATATGTACACTCATAGATATTGTTTTATAGATTCTCAGTGATCAATATTACTTTTGTTTATTTTATATTTAAGAATCTGAATTCACAGCCCACAAAATCAACACTTTTTCGTATATGTTGTCCAGCTAATCTTAAATACATATAAACCGATTAAGTTTTATTACTAAACTATATTTCGTTTTAATATTTTCTCTCAAGGATTATTCTGTGATAAGTAGGTTGGATATTGCTTTTCATATCTTATAAAATTATAGATTCTCATGATTTTATATAAGTTATAGTTTTGGAAGTGTAAGTGTCAATACACATACAGAAAAATTAAGAAAGAACAAACACAACTACAGCTTGTCATGGGCTCTTCAGAATATTGACAGAGCTAACCGAACAACAATAAGATCCCATATTACATCATTCTGGCTATATTTTATTATTAAAAATATAGATAATTTCTGATAATTCATTTTCGTATTTTGATCTTTATTTGGAATTATAAGAAACATTAATAGTAAAATAAATACCAATTAAACATATTCTACCTCTTGCTATTCTCAAAACCCTCATCACACGGATGATAGTTGGATTTATGGGGATGATCTTAGACTCCATCTCTTCGAGAAATATCCCAACGACAGATAGAATTACGATAATAATATCAAGTTGATTCCATCTAGGATAGAAATTAAGAAGTCAAAACAGTTTTTACTATATGTGCATTATCACAGATGTAGGTCAGAACTATTGATAGGCGTTCTAAACACTTTTGACTTGATTAGGGCAATTTCAGTGATAAAGGAAAATAAAACGACTTACTTAGTCTGTCATAGATTTATATGGATGCAAGAAGTTTACCTTTTACTATTGTTTTTCAATAATAATATGCACCTAATGCTGTAAATAATTTCTTCAAAGGAGGTAAACAACTAAAGTATAACACTTCTAAAACATTTATTCCTCACCTCAAATCAATTTTACGACATAAGTTACGTATAAGAAGTCTTGACACATAACCGATCTTACAATATTAAATTAAAAATAATAGCAGAAGTTTCGAGTACGGTAAAAATACCAAAAAGAGACACTATACGTAGATTATTGTTTCTAATTTTGTTTTGAAATAACACATTTCACATTAAACTAGTTTTCGAAGTACAAGTGTTAAATCATTCAGACTACAAATGAAAATATAGAGAAATTTTGAAAGACGTAAATTATTTTAGGTTTATAATCTTATACTTTTCAATTCATCTAGGTAAGTCCTTCGTATGCTACATATTAATTTATGTTTAATTATCTATTGAACGAAAATTGATATATGTGTTATGTAGGTTATGTGTTATATATGTTATGCATTATTGATTTTTACACAATCACGATTACCGAAATATAGCTGTAAACGTACTTATCACTGAGGTATCTTCTGAATCCCAAAGCAACAACTTTCATGATAGCTTCCAAAATAAATACCGCAGTGAAGAAGTAATTAAATATTTTCAAAGCATATACGAGTTCCTAGAATGTCAAGAAAGAAAGAAATTATTATATATTCAATTAGTAGATACGTGATTTTATGTCTTGCTTTAAAGTTTTATTAGTGTTAACACACAACACTCTTGTAACTACAAACAAAATCTTATTTGAGAACAAACAATACACTTACGCACATATATTTTACAAAGATACGCGTTTCTTGAATGTTTTAAACATTCCCTGGACTTACCGTTGGCA
This sequence comes from Carcinoscorpius rotundicauda, assembly GCA_011833715.1. NCBI lineage: Eukaryota > Metazoa > Arthropoda > Merostomata > Xiphosura > Limulidae > Carcinoscorpius > Carcinoscorpius rotundicauda. The sequence goes on along the minus strand of CM022396.1, from coordinate 35,532,869 downwards.
TCATATAGAATTCCATGGCCATGGTAACTACATTTAGACCAATAACAGCTGCAATAGCTAAGTCAAAGTATTTGCTCGCTGCAATGTTATTGGTGAAAAGCCTTAGTTTGGAGAAGTTGATATAATATGGTGGCTCCCTCATTTCTAGTTAGAAACAAAAATACAGAAACGACATGTAAAGTTTTCAACACTATTTGTATCTGCCGATACAAATAACTTTTGGGGAAGCCTACTTTCAAATGTAGTATCTAGTGGCATATTATATGTAAAAATTACATCCTTTAATTAAATTTTAAAAACATAATTTTAAATGAAACAAAGAAATAATTTCATTATTGTTTTGAAGTGTTTAATATCTATAAACTTAGAATTGGTCACGATTAATATTTAACTCCAAAAGGATGAGTCTTTAAGGATCGAAAGTTCTTTTTTTTAGCCCTGGCAAATCCCATCACAGATGTTTTTAGAAAAAAAATACACAGAAGTAAATTGGTTCTTTAGTTGTCTTTAAATGCTTTCGAAATTCCGTCATTATGCACGGAAGTCGACTTATTTGCGCAGCCCAAAGACACGTAATCCACAGGATATGTCTGCGAATGATATAACCAGAATTCCGCTTTGTACTTGTATCTTGGATGTGTATCTCAATGCTTTTCTTATCGATTGATACATGTCTTACTGGAACCAAATAGAAACAATAATGTCATTTTCTGCTCACTTTTCAGATATTTAACTTGTCTTTGTAACTGTAACCATTATATATTTCCTGAAAGAAACTTTCACGATATTCTTGGCACAATTTGTATAAAGTTGTTTAATCAGCAGGACGATAATAAATTGTCCGATAGGTTTGTTTGTTTTTAATTTCGCGTAAAGCTACAGGACGACTATCTGCGCTTGCAGTGTAAGACCAGAGGGAAGGCAACTAGTCATCACCACCCACCGCCTACTCTTGGGCTACTCTTTTACCAACGACTAGTGTGATTGAACGACACATTATAATGTCTTCACGGTTGAAAAGGCAGACATGTTTGGTGTGACTAGGATTCGAACCCACGACTCTAAAATTACGAGTCGAGTGCCTTATCCACTTAGTGACTAGCTGACTTCCCTCTAGTCTTACACTACTAAATTAGGGACGGCTCGCTCAGATAGCCCTTGAGTAGCTTTGCGCGAAATTCAAAACAAACCAAACCAAACATGCTCACCCTTTCAGCCGTGGTGGTGTTATAATGTGACGGTCAATCCCACTATTCGTTGATAAAAGAGTTGCCCACGAGTTGGCGGTGGGTGGTAATGACTAGATGCCTTCTCTCTAGTCTTACACTGCTAAATTAAGGATGGCTGGCGCAGATAGCCTTTGTGTAGCTATGTGCAAAGTTAAAAGAAAAAATTCCTGAAAATATCTGTATTACTTTTTCCATTTGTCGAAATATTCATGCATTACCTTGAGAATTACCATTTTTCATAATATATGATGTTATCCCAAGTCAGATATAATACTAAAATCGCTATAAAAGTCATTATTTCTTATTTACTAGTTTTCTGGAGAATACTCTGCCTGGTTTGAGCTCCACGACCTCTGTTTAGCTTTATATGTATATACAATTTAGCCAAAAAAAAAAAAGAAATCATATTTACCTACTTAATTAAAAAGTGTTAAAAGTTAGAAATAAATTAATTGATCCTCCAAAATATGTTGCATTTTTTTGAGTAACACTACGAAAGATAACATAATCACCTTCTGTTAAAATTTTACTACAAATTTTAAGTTTATATGTTTGGGATTTCCACTGTTGTCTTTATTCTTCCAAAGAACATTTGGCATTACCTTAACAAAATAACGTTTATTCACTATTTTCGCGTATTTTATATTATTATTTTCTTAAGAGAGCATTTAAATATTGTTACTGCTAAAGCACAAGTATTTAGTGAATACGTTTTTCGCTGTCGTCATAAGAACAAGAAAGGTTTGTTGACAACTAGAACAAATCATGTCGGGTGTTAAAGGAGAACTTTAAAAGCATCATCCTTCGAATCATACAGTTATATAACAGCATAATTCTAGAGCTGTGTGTTTTAACATTAAATAGAAAATTATCGACTTCAACTATTGCTGAAACAATTCGGTAATAATGTCAAATAACATAAAGTAATTAAATGTTGAAAGAATACGAAACCCATAAATTACATTTTAAAAAATAGCAAAATTATAACCATTGTGTAAGTGCAAACTGTAATTAGTTATTTGCCCATTTCGTGTATTGTACCTTTGGTTAAAGATATCTGTTTATGGTACATGATAATTACATATATGAATTACTTTTAGTACAACGTTCGGGATCTGAAGTATGACCACTTAGAAGTCCAGGTTTTTTGAATACGGACTTACGGAGAATATTAGGGTCAGTGTGTGATACAAATGAAAATAAATAGAAAACACGACATAACCAAATGTTGATAGATATCAGCGAACTAATTCCTGTTACAAATATCGTAAACGTGGAAAAAATGAGACTAGTTGAGCATTTTGCCAAAATGACAGACTGCCCAAGTGTGGGTGACCAGAGTGACGGCGAGATAATGTTGTAGAAGACGCTTTTGATATCAGTATGGAAGACGAAGAATGGTAAGAGGTTGCTTAGAACACTTCGAGAGCGCCATCAGGGTCTTTACACTATCGAAGTCAGTGAGTATAGGATCATTATGATTAAAATAATACATATATTATAATATACGCATGTATTTACGTTCTAAAATAACCGACTCCCAGGAGCACAGTGGTATGTCTACGCACTCATACTGCTAGAAACCGCGTTTCAATACCAGTGGTCGGCAGAGCACAGATAACTATTTAATGTAGGTAATAAAAAAAACAACAACTGCCAATTGTATTATGAACTTAAATTAAAAATAAATGGTAATACTATAAGTTTAGGCCCGGCATGACCAAACGTCTTAAGGCGTGCGACTCAAGAGTTGGCGATGAGTGGTGATGACTAGCTGCCTTCCCTCTGGTCTCACGCTACTAATTTAGGGACGCCTAGCACAGATAGCCCTCGAGTAGCTTTGTGCGAAATTCAAAACAAACAAACAAACTATAAGTTTAATATGATGTAATTCGTAACAGTTACACATACATATTATATAAAAAGTGAAATAAAGGAAAAACAAACTAAAACCTCTCTAATGTTGTGATCTGCTTCTGAACGACACATTCTCCAGTTAATTTTTTTCTATTATTGAAATCTCGTGTTTCGAAACAATAGGCACAGTATAAATGTATCGTTACGCAAAATAAATATTTCCTTTCACACAAGACTCTAAAGTTATAGATATATTCTGAATCACGTTTCTAAATCACAGTAAGAAAATAGCTTTCTTTATCATGCTAAGTTATTATTTACCTTTCCATGTAAAGGAAGGTTTAAGAATCTACATTCTCAATTCTCTTACTTAGACTATACAATTATTGTACATTTTATACGTCATTGAAAACTTGCATATTCAGTATAATAGATTCAAGTTCGAGAGACAGAAATGAACATTTTAGTAGAAATTATGAAAATAAATGTAGTAGTACATAGCCATCCACAAGTTCCAAATTCCACATCGACCATTCCAAGATGATTTTATTTTTAATATATCTGAAGACGTAGAAAGTTGAAACGTTGTTCTCTACTTTATTGTAATAAAACTTTCACAGACCATAATATCCCAATACATCTGATATACTAAATAATAAACGAGTCCTGCTGTGAAATAAGGATCCAACGTGTAACTTAGTTTTAAAATATCGTTAGGAGAAAAGTCTTGATGTGAATACAAAGAATATCTATTTTTGTCAGACTGGAGTAGGGACAAGGAATAATATCTAATTTTGTTAGACTTAAGTGAGGACAAAAAATGCTATGTATAATTGTTAGATTCAAGTAAGAACAAAAAATTAAAGGTAATCTTTTCAGACTTAAATGAAAACTAAGAATAATATATATATAATTTAATGTTCATACTTCTACGCTTCTTCTCCAGCTTCCGAGCTCGTTTTTCAGCCAAAAGAGCCTTTTCTTCTTTCTCTTGCTCTTCTCGACAACGATGAAAGTTTTCAACAACGACACCTACGAACATGTTGAGAACAAAGAAGGCAACAAGAAGGAGGAAGGATATGAAATAAATAAGCCGCCATTCGTTGTAGTTCTCAATGGGCTGCATAATGCACAAGAAAGTAAAGCCAAAAGTAAATTATGGGAAAGGAAAATTGTAACTTCATCATATAATACTGCAATTTGAAAATCCATCACTACGCTCGTGAAGACGTGATAAAAGTAAATGATAAAATAATTTGGATGACATCTGTACACAATACAGACGTGAATCTTAATCTGTTATATCATAATGTCATATCACGTAATAAGTAATTAACTTTCACGACTTGTCATATCTTTACAATCAGAGTATAACTAATTAGATAAAATCAGTTCTCAATAGCGCTTTTATCAAGAAAAATAAACCGTATTTTTTTCTTAACTTTGCCTAGCGTAAATTACAGTTTAATATGAAACATTTCTATAAATGAACATAAAACAATGACTCATATTTAACTGGATTAGTGAAATTGTACGAAATGGCTAGCTCCTGACGAAACTGTATTAGCTAGATATTGAGCTAATTATTTACCTTCTGGAAATACAGGTCGTGGTTTTTTTTATGTTTATATAAATACACGATATTTCTTTCCTGTTAAATAATAAAACTAAGAACTGAATATATAATAATCATCATATGGTTGGCTAGGTTTTGAAAGAAATTTACACAATATCACTCTTTGTTAACAAACAGATTAATACCTACGTAATTAATCCTTTTCTTGAGTTGATATTCACTAAATAAATATTCTTTACGCCAGGTTTCAATACGCATTTACTGACGTATTTTGTAACTATTGCTATATTTGGATATTTATATGAATAAACACGCTAATCAATTTCATTTCATAATTGATAACTATATAGTTGATAGATTAAGAAAAATAATTAACTTGCATTCAATATTAGAATTATTAAATATTTCACTTAAATGTGATGTAGAAAACAATTTACGTTTTGCAATCACTGGAACATTGCGAACTCACACTTATTTTTAGTGGATTAGAAAAAATTTCAGCAATTACAGTTATATTTACATTTCAAGTAAGAAAAGGTTGATTAGAGATGTTGGAATCGTGTTAATCCTAATTTGAAATATGCAGACTAATATAAATCATTATTTAATTCGTAATAAAACACGGAATTAAATCAGCAGATAGTAGATAACATATAGGAAATGAATACATATATGACATGATTTATAAACATACACACACACGTATATACAGATTTACGTATATAAGCACAAACATATTGCTATCTATACATAAATAATATATGAAAACATTAATGATTTCAATATTTATTAAACAAGTGATTAAGGAATTAAACACAATTCATATAGGAAAAACAAAAACTAAAATACAGTTATTCAAAACATAGTAGGTAAATCTGTCTTCAGACAAAATTTATAACGGATAGATATTGATAAATAATAAACCTATGATTGGAACACAGAACATTCCAGAACTTATAAACAAATGAAGGGGCAAGAAGTACCCAATAACATACATCTAGTTACACCAGTTATTAAAATACAACGAATTTAATGCATGTGTCCAAGTTCTACTATATTACAATAAGAAGCCTTATAAAACGCTCAGGTTTCAACATAAATTTCATTAAGTATTTTTCCAAACGTTATATTCTCTGTGATAACACAATTTATGAGCTATTTTAAATTACTTTAAAAGTTTACAGTATTAAGTAATGAATATATTTAAATATAGATTAATATACAAAATCGAAATTTATGAAATTAAACATACTTGTTGGTCAACATCAACAGCATCTAATCCAGTATACATGATATTAACCCAGCCATCTTTTGAGGACAAAACAAAGAGTGCCATGAGAGCCTACGAAAGAAATCCAAAATATTCTGAAACACAACAGTATGTTATTATTCAAACAGCTTTAAAATTCAGTAAAATTATTTATTGTATAAGAATATAAAATAGTCATTTTTTTGGTTCAGTATTGTATGTTATATATTTCAAATTAAGTCAAAATTTATTAAGTACAAAACAATTAAGTATTTTTTTGGCATTTTTCGCAGGTAATTTATATCTATATGTTTTTATAATCGACTTTGACAAAGACAAAGTGACATACAGATATATATGAATACACAAAATTCGTAAACTAATCATGCAATGAACATTTTTCCTTATATAGCAGTAAAGTTATTATATTATATTCATTTATTTAACCTTAAGCAATATCTAACTATTTATAAAACGTACCTGTCCTAAATTGTCAAAGTTATATTTCCGGTTAACCCATTCGTTTCCAGGATCTGCCAAACATTCAGTTTTGTTCCTAACGTTTTTCACATTTGGTCCATCACAGTAATAAAGTTTTCCTTTAAACAGCTAGGTGAATATAAACATTGCAACATGGATTAAAACCGAAGCTGAAAGACTTAAAAAATAATAATATTTTAGTGCACGTGACCTAGAAAGAAATATCTTGTTAACTTGCTTGAATATTTAATTTGGTAAAGAAACATTATTTTGTTGTACTTAAAATTTGAATTGCTATTAAGTAATTCAAGCTCAGATATAGTGACATTGAGGATAACATTAAAGAAAACGTTTCAGGTAAATACACTATAAAGCAATATTAACATACCTTACGAGAGACGATTGGTATATCATGTAGCACTAAAACACCTATTTATTAAATAATTTTAAATGTAAGCCATATAAAATTTACAATTGCTCTTAACGGAGCTATAGCGCTTTACAAATCATTTTAATTAGCACTTCATTACATTGAAAGTAGTATGTGTGCTGTCGCGTGCCAGTGCAGTACGTTACCTGAACTCCCAGGATTCCGAATATAATGAAGAAAGTACAACAAATAAGAACGATGTTGCCAATTGGACGAAGCGATGAGAGCAGAGTCTGGACAACTAGCTTTAGTCCTGGTGCTCTGTTTATTACCCTGAAAAAATCAGTATATGTTTATCAACAGTTGCTGTTTCTAACAATTTTGTAATAATCTTTATATCTGATACAAATGCATGCAAGAAAGAATATTTAACCAGGATCTTTCTGGTACTCTTAAATCACCACGAAAGACAATTTTGCAATGAATTCACTCAGACTTAATACTTGACAAATGAAACTAAGCAAAAACTTCCTTTGAATAAATATTTATATTTTATGAAATTAAAATAGTTTATATTATATTATTTTAAATATAAAATGATACGAAATATGTCATTGATATTTTTTTCCATTATTACTTTTTTTCTGCATTTTTCTTCGCATTTCCATAAAAGAAAAAAATGTTTATGATGCCTATTTCTTAAAAAATAAAACACTTTCCTGGTATAAACGTATTTCGAACAAAAAATTTAAAACATTTTATTTTGCTTCTGTTCAAACATGAGAATAAAATTTACATTTGTAATAGATAAATTTCAGTATCCCCATGTTTACTGGCTGACCGATCAAGATAACCATTCACCACACGTTAAAGTTCCGTAATATATTTTCCAGTTGGGGGTGACTGCTGCCTTTGTTAGGTATAGCTAAAAATAGTTAGGTGTTTATGATAGTTTTTCAAGGTTTTATTGCATTTGTAAAACACTTTTTCAAAAGAGCTGAAAGATCAACCCCAGTTCGTAGAGGCTTGTGTAACAAAACTATTTTAAAGTTTTGCTTCTATTGGAGAAATACAAAACACTAAGAACAAAAATAAACGTCAATTCAGTGGATGAGCCCGTTATGTTAGGAGGACAGGAAGCATTTTCTTTTACCTCTAAATAGCTGGCAGCACCTATCTTTACGTAAAACTTAGGATTGCTCTATTTTGGATGCGGTTTTGTGTGTGGGTGAGTTTAAAGAACACAGGCCTCATAAGCAAAGAGTTCCAATCACCGTATTCATACACAGATACAAAAAATAAGTTGGAAAAGTAAATTAATAAAAACAAAAAGCTTAAAAATATATTTGATAAGAATTAAAGCAAAACTAGTTACGTTTATGTACTACATGCTTATTAAGACAAAATGAACAAAAACTGTATATCGAAAACTAATATTAGTGAAGCAAGTAAGCAGTAGAATTTGTTGGCAGTGTTCTTTCTGCGTGAAATAAGGGTATTGAATGGCTTAGCAAAGTATTAATATAAAGTATTCGTTAAATCATGAATCTGATGGCTTGTTAACGTATATGTGTTATCTGCAACTCAAATTCTGGTGCTTTAACATACAGTATAATCTGTATATCAAAACATCAGATTAATGACTATTTTAACTTATGTCTACAATCTCTTTCGGATCAAATCTTTGCACATGCATATTGTAAATAGATACAAGCATTGGCCGAAAAATCTGCATTATTGTGTATATCATATGCAATTATAATTATTTGGATATAATAAATCTATACGTTCACTATGTTTATTACCATATATGATGTTAAACACTTTTAATATCACATTTCAACAAGCATCAAAATCACACTCAATTTTCTTTTACTATCTGTGGCATACTTGGAAATAAACACTACATGGTCAAAAGTATGTGGACACCCGACCATAACACCCATATGTACTTGTTGAAGATCTCATTCCAAAACCATGAGCATTAATATGGAGTTGGCATCCTTTTGCTACTACAACAGTCTCCACTCTTCTGGGAAGGCTTTTCACCAGATTTCGCAGCCTGACTGCGGGAATTCGCTCCTATTCAATCACAAGAGCACAAGTGAGGTCGGGCATTGATGTTGGGCGTGAAGGCCTGGCTCGCAGTCGGCGATCCAGTTCATCCCAAAGGTGTTCGATGGTGATGAGGTCAAAGCTCTGTGCACGTCAATAAAATTATTTCAGAGCAACCTTTGCAAACCATGTCTTTATGGACCTCGCTTTGTGCATTGGGGCATTGTCATGCTGAAACAAAAAAGGGCCTTAACCAAGCTGTTGCCACAAAATTGGAAACACACAATCCTTTAGAATGTCAGTGTATGCTGTAGCACTAAGATTTCCCTTCACTGAAACTAAAGAGCCTAGCTCAAACCATGAAAAAGCCCCAGACCATTATTCCTCCTCTACAAAACTTTACAGTTGGCACTATGCATTCAGGAAGGCAGCATTTTTCTGGTATCTGCGAAACTTAGATTCGTCTGTTAGACTGCCAGATAGTGAAGCGTGATCACCTACTACAGAGAACGCGTTTCGATTGCTCCAGAATTCAATGGCGGTGTGCTTTACACCACTCCAGCCGACGCTTGGCATTGTGCATGGAGATCTTAGGCTTGTGTGCGGCTGCTCGGCTATGGAAACACACTTCATGAAGCTTCCTACGAATAGTTCTTGTGCTAACATTGCTTTCAGAGGCAGTTTGGAACTCGGTAAAGAGTGTTGCAACTGTGGACAGACTATTTTTACGCGCTTCAGCACTAGGCGGTCCTGTTGTGTGAGCTTGTGTGGCCTACTGCTTCGTGGCTGAGCTGTTGTTTGCCTTTAGAAGTTTCCACTCCACAATAACAGTACTTACTGTTGATCGGGGCAACTCTAGCAAAGCAGAAATTTGAAAAACTGACATGTTAGAAAGAAGACATCCTATGACACTGCCACGTTGAAAGTCACTGAGCTCTTCAGTACGACCCATTCTACTGCTAATGTTTGTCTGTGGTGATTGCATGGCTGTATGCTAGATGTTACGCATCTGTTAGGAATGGGTGTGGCTGAAATAGCCAAACCCACTAATTAAAAGGCCACATACCTTTGGCCTTGTAGTGCAAATATACACCCTTGTGCAAAGTAATTGAAAAAATTTATTTTTCTTGCGTTTTATTTCTGAGGATCCAAAATTTACTCACAAATTAGTACATGATATGACCACCTTTATTTTTCAAAAGATCATTAATTCGCTTTGGTATCGAGTCCACGAGTTGACTGCAATCTTTACTAATTTTTGGATCGCTGTGCCACACCTCAATCAGCTTATCTTTTGTAGTACAGTCTTTTCTCCGAAGTCTTTCTTTACAAATCACCCCCGAAGATTTTCAATAGGATTTAAGTCCGGAGCGTTTCCAGGCCAGTCCAGCACCTTTATTCGCGCTGTAGTCATAAAATTCTGCACAGGTTTCGATGTGTGGCACAGAGCCAGATCTTGCTAAAAAATGCCAAATACATCTGGAAATCTCTTTTTCAATTCTGGAACGACTCTTCTCTGCAAAACTTCGATGTACCGTGGTCCTTGCATCATACCTTCTACGATATGTAAGCCTGCGACGCCATAGCAGCTAAAATATCTCCAAAACATCTTCTTCAAAGGATGTTTTACAAACTGATTGATGTGAGATTCTCGAAGTTTCTCATCTGGAGATTGCAAGCATGCAGACTTCTTTGACCCTGTTCGAAGAAATGAATCTCGTCACTGAATAACACCTTCCTCCATTGTTTTTTAGTCCAGTTCTTGTATTTCACTCCCCATTGATACCGTTTTATCTTCATTGAGTCGGTAAAATTTTTTTTTGACTGGTCTCCTTGTCCTTCTAACGCAATTTCGAATGACGTAATATTCCTCAAAATTTCGTCATATATCCCAAAAATAGATCGACCGTACCGCAAAACACAGCTAATGACGCCGTCTGTGTGACAAAATGACAATAAAGGGAAATCAACGGGTACAGCGAGCCTGCTTTGGCCGCCATGCTGAAAATATTTTAAAATGACAATTTGTCTCAATTAATTTGCACAAGAGTGTATACATCAAAAGACTAAAAAATGTAAAATTTGTATTATTTCCTGAAATGTATATATTTTGTAAAATAATTTAAATTAAGTAAAATAAATACATGACTTTTTTCTAATTTTAAATTTTCGATTTAAAATTAACATGTCTTTCAATAAATTTCGCTGGTTGTCATAAATTAAAGTATTTCATTTTAACCTGAGTGGCCGTAAAGAACGAAGAAGCCGGAACACACGAAGTATGCCAAAGATTCTTGGACTACCAGAGGCAGGAAACGATAACATGAAGTCTAGTAAAGAGATTGAAACTAAGATTCCATCCATTTTATTCCAACCACTCTTTAGGTATGCATGCTCTCCATACCACAGACCCTTAGCTATTACCTAATAAAAACAAAATTACGTTTAAATTTAGATACCATTAAATGAAAAAGGAATATTAAAACGTTACTGACAACAAATTTCATTATGAAAGGTATAGTTTGAAAATATATATACATTTTTATTAAAGTGTTTTTCTTTCTGAAAAAAAAGTGATCATGTATTAACGAAGTGTTGAAAATATATAACATGAAAACCTTCATTATCCAAGTAAATTTTTACATGCGATATCTCATATTATATTTTACATACGTTATAAATATTAAAGTGTCTCAAAGATATAAGGTGTGAATAATCAAGTTTGCTTGTAATTATTTACAGTTGTCATCACCGGCACTGAAATCCATTATTAGATTTTGAATAAAACTAATGTCAAAAATTTTATGATGTACAAAGAAAACACAGATTAATTTATGTTATACGTTAATTATTTCTCAACAACTGGTAGCTAGTCGTTGTCGTGTTACACGTAATACCAATAAAGTATGTAAGAATTTCCCAGTGATATAAATATTTATCAAGGTATTAATTTTACTCCTTTTGAATTATCATCGTTAAATACATTTTCAAATGGTTTCTAATTTGCTATAATTATATGTAAATAATATTAAGCAGCTCACATACTTTAATTATCATTTCCAGACCAAAAACAATCGTGAAGATGTAGTTGGCTGCTGTTAGCACCTCCCTTTCTATACTCTCTGGTGGGATATTGGGTCTCTCAATCGCAAGTGTGATGCAGTTGAGGGTGATAATAAATAATATCCAAAGTCAAACTTTTTGTGGTCTGCAACATGTGCACAAAACTTACGTATCCTGAAATAAGAAAACAGGGTGAGCAGCATTATTTCTTTCTCTCTCAATCTCTCTCTTTCTCTCTCTCTCTATATATATATATACACACACACACAGACAGATGGACTCATGATTTCATTATATGATTTTTTCATATTTATCAGAATAATAAACTAGAAAGTTACCGTGGAATAAATACAATTATTCAGTTATTTTAAGGAATTTGTTGTTCATTTTTAGGGTTAAACAGGAGATTATATTATTCCCGACGTTTTATTGTTTGAAAGAACTAATGTTTAACAACAGTTATGTTGTTTTCTAAAATTATCAATTTAAGATTTTTACTATATATCAAGAGAAACGTAAAAGGGATAAAACGTTATAATTTTTCTTTACCATAAATAGAAAGTTTAGAACAAACCAGAATAAAGATTCTCTTTTACCGAACCTCATAAGAAATAAATCATATTTTGAACAGTGAATGAATAATACTGTTCGCAACAGTTTTGTAATAATTTATTGCATTTAAAATCTGCGTAAACATGAATTTTAATAAATTAGTCGTTTGTAATCTTCATGCCTTCAGAACAAATTTATTTTAAACTCACTTATTTCTGGGTAAAATTAAAACACATACTATTTTTAAAGTGTTATATGTTTAAATAAATTACATTAAAATACAACTTGCTTATTTAATTTATTAAAATATTCGGAGTTGCATATTTAATTCAATAAAGTGTATTTAATTTTCAGGCCCTAATTAAGGAATTATTAACGATTAATCAAACTTACCCATTTTATGGTGAGAAAATAAATAATGAATAGTCTTCACGTTCTCTTATACAGCCTTGAGGTTCTATCAGCCAGAAAAGCTAAAATCAGCAATTAGCAACACATATTATAAGGAAAGCTGAATAGATACAACTACAAAATAAGTTATTCAGCTTTGAACCAATAATGACTTTAACATTAGATAAAAAGTCGTAACTGCATAGATCAGTCTTTAAAAGTTACGGTTTAAACGCTGAAAGCCGGTGAGCTACTGAAAATCAAAAGTCCTAAAAGTTATTACAAAAACAAGTTACACTGTAATATAATTGTACTATTTTTACATTCGTCTTACGTGTCCATTGTGACTCAAAACCAGATGTGTGTAGCAATAGAATTTCAAATATACTTTTGTTCTCACAAGCCGCTGTCCAAGAAGCTATTATTTCAATACCAGAACTAATTAGTTAACTGAAGTTTTGTAATACTTTTTAACTATTAGTGGTTTCCAGTAATTCGCCAGTACTTGACATTTAAATCGTAGCCATTAAGCCGTAATAAAAAATGTTTTATTGTCTCTCATAACTTAGTTCAACTGATACATTTTGATACTGAAAGAAATTCTCCTTGTTGAAGAAAAATAACTGATGTGAAATCCCTTTTTTGCACACCTCTGATTTTGAGCCGCAATAGATAAACAAAGAGGAATGTCAAAAAGGAACAACTGCAATTAATTTTATTTTTATAAAGAATAGTTCAGTCTTGCTTGAGTATTGAATAACAACAATATTATAATTATTTTCATTTATTTAATACATAATATATACTTAGCTGGCATCTATGCCAGCAGCAACTTTAGAATAAAGCTCAATATTGCTGTTTAAAAAAATAAAAAATATATTAAAACAAAGATACATTTTTTCTATTTCAATGTAAATCATTGGCACTGATATTTACGCTTATGTTAAGAATATAAATATTGTGTGAAACTCTTAAAAGAATTCAAATATAAAGGTGCATAATGTAATTGTGTTAACATTCACTCTTAAAGAGTAATTTACAGAAATGATTCATTTTTTATTCCTATTTAGGCTGAGAGCATGAGGAAAATGAGATAATACTGACAGAAATACTTAATAACTCAAATGAAAACTCAATCACTGTTTCCTAGTTTCCAGAAACAAAATGTCAGTCATGAATTCACTACTATTTTAAACAAACATGAGCTTAAACTCACGAACACTTGCCAAACATTTATGGTAAGGATCAAATACAAAACAATTTTAAACAGGACTTCAGTTTAAAAATCTTTATTATTTTTAACGATACCTTTCCATTGAAGTATTTATCAGACGAATGTTCTTCATTCTCAGGATTCACAGATGATAAATCTGTCAGATTTGTTTTAAGTTCTTCCTTTGGACACGATCCACTAAGTGAGTTATGTCGACTGGACAAATAGTCTTGACTGTTCAAAGACTGCTGAGGACAATGAAAATTGTGGCTGAGAACAGTGAAGCTGTTAGAAGATTGCTTATTGTCAAAAAGCTGACTGTCCAAAGCTTCTCCAAGGTCGTCAATCGGACAATGAGGGAAATAATTTTTAATAGAGTTTCGTGGACTGAGAACTTGATGGTTGTTGTTACTGTTTTGCTCAGGTAGAATTGGTCGATTGTTGTTTGGGAAGATTCTTAGTGCTGGTAAGCCACCGTTGCAATGAGTATAATTAATTGTTGGACTGAAATTTATAAAAATAAAACAGAAAAAATAGAAACTTCTTAAAATACTTGTAATTTCTCTCATACGCATACACAGTATTTCTTTAACGAATTTTTACAAAGGTATTCACATTAATGGTAAAATAAAGCACACAGCCATAGTAAAACAGGTAATCTCTTATCCGTGTGAACAATCATAATTTTTCATTTCTAAGAACACAGCGAGCTACTTTAGTGTCGAAGTTTCATAAGATGAGAAGTTAAGTAGATTTTATTACATAACAAAATATTAGTCATAATAAGTCTCTTAACAAGACTCACAATTAGTAAATGAGATGCATTATATTGGGTTCTTTAAAGCTTCTGCAGGTTATCATTATTATAGATATCACAATAAATAACCAAAGTATAATTATTAATTATATGACATTTTATTAAGAGACACGACACTAATTACTAACTAGTTTATGTTTCAAGTGTCAACTGCTAGTTTGCTGCTACTTTTGCTACTAGTTCACGAGAAGAGATGGGTTTGTACTGGTAATGGCCATGATTCGATTTTGGATCTTATTAGAAAATAGGATAGTATACTGTACATTTACGAAGGTTAAGCATTGAGCCAACATGTTATTTTAACGCTTCAATAGAGGTGTTCAGGCTTTGCCGATCTCTGAGTGTCTTCCTCAGTTTAGTAGATGTAGAAGGCTTATTTTATCTTTCTTTTTCTCGTGTGGTTGACGATGTCGGATACCATTTGCCAAGTCTGACAACGCAGTAAGCGCTTCAGAACACAGGATTAACTCTAGCTATTTTATAGCAATCCCAGAACTGTCCGATAACGTTGAACTATGTTGATAGTGTAAAGCTTCATTCAGCTGTTTATTACATCGTGCCAAAGATGAAAGCCAGCATATAGACAGGTTGTGCCCTCTATCAACAAGATTTTTATTACAACAGGTTAGAACTCTTCATGGTCATCGTTATATTAACCAAGAATTGTTGCTCTTGACGAATATCATTCACTTTAATGATGTATAAAACTCGAAGAACATTTATAAGAACTCTGTATAGATTTAAACAGCAAACACGATGTATTTAAATTATGGTTTATCTCAATGCACTTTTATAATTGTATTAATAGACTCACTGGTCATTCTTAATTAAAGCATTTTTAGTCAATACCAGGATAATAACTCGGTTTTTGATGAACTTATTTTTTAATCTACTGAAATGGAAATGTTTCACTACAAATCGTAGAGTGTTTAAGATACTAAGTTAAGTATTCATTAATATCTTACATACTATGTATTTCTGTAAAAATATTACGGTTTATTTTTGTTGAGCGAAACATACACCAAACATTACTCCTTCTGCTTACAAACCCCTAGCGGTTAACATGTGGAACTGTAGATCAGAGAAGACATGTTTTGCATCTCTGCGACCTCTCCACCACCATCAAAAAAATATCACGTTTCTTATTTTGTGGCCCTGAGTACGTTATTAGGGTGATGGTAAAATTTTAGTATTCGAGTACAATCCACACTGGATGGTGAATACTGTTTACTAGTTTTCGTCGATTTAATCTGTTACTCCAAAATTAGGAACAGGCAGTTTTTGTGTAACTCTATATGAAGAGCCAAGTAAAAAATAAAATCCTATTCCAAGTCATGACTTTTTGAAATTGTAAAATTGACGTATTTAACGCCATATCTAGTGTTACAAAAGTCCTGAAAATATGTTTGTGAATATTTTCAAATTCTAAGTTTGTTTTAAGAAGTAACACTTTATATTTTTAATGCGGATTTTTATATGTAGTTTATGTTTTAAATATAATCAGATAATGAAACTGAACAGAATAGTGAATTTAAAATGTATTTCTTGATGATGTTCTTACGTTTCTGCTGAGAAGAGATGGTGATAGACTACTGCGACGAACTGGTGGCTGACTGCTCCTATGGTCAATAGGCGTAGTTATTCCACCAGATGGCATGGCTAACTTTATATTGTTTCTACTGTGAGTACAGGAAAAACTTGAAGATTGTTGCGCCGTACCAACTAAACTTGGTATCTTCAAAAATAAAAAAAATGACAAATACAGCAAACATGTATAATTCATGTTTTTCTTCCCAACGGATAAATTACAATAAGAAAGTTGCTTAATTGCAAACCAGAAAAATTAATTACACGAAAGTATGTGTTTCATCTATTTTCAAACTTAGAAATGTATCAATAATATTTGTAATAGTCACGGACATGTGCAATTAGGAATGAATAATGAGTCTTCACTTACTGGTGATTTATCAATCGAGTCGTTGGAGGAATTGTTGACGTTAAGTGTCATCAAGTTGGAAAGTTTGTTATTTAAATCCCGTATCAATGGTTTCAGAGTGATATTCGGGGAACCTTGCGGTATGGCAGCCGTATGAGTAATTATTGGTGAATAGCACAACAACTCACTTGATTTCGTATATAACTTGCAAGTGTTTGTTGCAACCAGCACGGGTGAATTACACAACACTCTGGTCTCTAAATAGAAACACATTAATGTGATTTTATATTAGCGGAATAAAACATGTAATTGTATATGTTTATAATAAATAACAATATTTTAATAATATTATAAAGTTAATCATTATAAAATAGGTTAAAAAGAGACTTAAAAGATGAAGTCAATAATTATTCAATGTAGCATAAACTTCTTACGTTTGCTATTGGAATAGACAGATTTTTTTCAAAGTACAGCTTTATGAAACTGGTTTGCAATGATAACTCTTTACAAGACATGGACAATATTCCATTTTAAAATAGACAGACCTCACCTTTCACTCAAGTGCACACTTTCAGTTCCTAGCTTTTAAGATTACAAGTTCTTGTAATTAGAATGTCAACTATTTCAAAGTAAACATATATCATATACTGCAGCTAAGTTGTTGTTTTTTTCAGATAAACTGTACTTTTATTAAGTGTATGAAATATATGGAGTAGAGGCTTTGTTTCTATAATGATTTTAATATAATGTTTAATAATTATATAGTTACAATTACCAATATTTCTAGATTCATGGTTGCAATAATGGTTCGTTACGTACAACTAAAGTACAAAATATCTCATATAATTTCAGATTACCTTTTTCAATATTTTCCTTGAGATCAGCATCGTAACTAGTGAAATTTGTGATTTCATTATTTGGTTTGAATCTGTCACTGTCAGATGTGTTATATTCAGGTCCATGTCGTTCACTTCCATCTGTTAGCTTTTCACTGCTCTTCTTTTTATCATCCTTAAAGATATAAAGAAAATCATTTCAATTTATTTTAACTAAGGAGTTCTTTGTATTGTTATTAACTACGTAAATTAAGGCGGTTAATATCTTGTTCTTGGTAATATTGTAAAATCATTTATTTAGGAATATTTCTTCATCTTTTTTTCATTAAAAAAATTATCTGTAAAGGACTTTTTAGCACTATATAACATAGATTGTTTACACATTAAATACAAAGCAGAGTCGAATTGTATAAAGTAACCATTTTTCATGAATATTGTTCTTTACTTAACTTTTACCCTTATGAATAAAGATTTAGCCACTGTCTTGTGTAGGATCACTACAAAATAATGACATCAAAATTAGCTCCTTGTTTTCCTTTATAACAAAATTAAACTTCAATATTTTATATTTAATGAGATTTTACTTTACGAATGATTGATAACACACAAACTACGTGAAAACTAAACCAAACCCTTTGACTGAGATATTTGTAAAATTAACAAAACATCCACAGAATACAACACAGACTGATTACCCTTGTGCAACATTACATTCACAAGCGCGTTAAGGCGTGCGCTTCGTAATCTGAGAGTCGCGGGTTCGCGCCCGCGTCTCGCCAAACGTGCTTGCCCTACCCGCCATGGAGGCGTTATAAGTGACGGTCAATCCCACAATTGGTTGGTAAAAGAGTAGCCCAAGAGTTGGCGGTGGGTGGTGATGACTAGCTACCTTCCATCTAGTCTTACACTACTAAATTAGGGACGGCCAGGTGCAGTGGGCTAACAACCTACTAACTTAAAAACCTATTACAGAAACCGCAGTGATTGCGGCTCTATGTTCCTTGAAGAAATCGAGTGACGGATGATGATGATAACAATTTTCCTAATTTAAAAATATGAAATAACAACACAAAAACTATATTCAAAATAAAATGTGTCTAAATAGTATTTACAATACTTTAATGAGAAGGATGAGTATGTTTTCTCGCGTTTTATCTATCTATAATTGTATAGAGCTCAGCTAGCATAAAAACTAAAGGAATAAAATATAAATATTCTTTATATAAAAACAAACTAAATATAAATTATTCTTACTTCAGTAGCAAACCCCTCCACTAGTATTGCTACAAGAAGATTGAACAGGACATAATTTCCAAAAGTCATGAGAGCCACAAAATACAAGGCAGCCCAATGCGATGTCTTCTCCATGCCATTGAAAAGTACAAAATTCCAGTCTTCCTGAGTTGGTATCTGAAATAGTTTATATTTTCTTAGTTAAAGCTAGTCCCATTGAAATATCACCATCGTGTTACACCTAAAAGTTAATAATCAGTAGGAAATATTTAGATAAAATAAAAATAAAATAAAAAAACACACCATAGAAAACTTATAATTGTTGTCAGAATTTTGTTCCAATTTATTATAAAACTAAAGAATTAAACATTTAAAAAATAATCATGCAGTAACAAGCGTAATTACGTGTTTCAGACTGTATCGGTGAGGTTATAAGAAGTTCTCAAGAATGAGTATATTTTAAACTTTTGACATTTGCATTAAAGATTGCTAGTGCAATTACTACTATAAATTATGTAATGAAATACGTTATGTTTGGCAATCCTATAGAGATTACCCCGTTAATTTTCAGAATCGTCTGAAACACATTGCCTTGACCGTTTTCATCAGCTTCTGCCTCTTGAAACTGAAGTTTGACTGCAGGGGAGAAAGTTATCTTAGATGCACCATATTCTGGCATTTCCCTTAACTTGAGCCGTGTTTGTAGCGATAAAGACGCTCTAAATTTTTGTCACACCTGCAAAAGTTTAATGACCAGCAGAGGGCTTCTTGACCCATTAACTCAATATTTTATAATCATCAGTTCTTAGTGTTTAACTCGTTCTCCTAGTTACAAGTCAATAGACTTGTAGAAAATGCCATTTTCCATAATTTTAATCTTCGACTATATAAATTAAGACATCAGAAGGTCACAGACAAAAACATTTGTTAGGAGAAAAGCAAACGCTCCTTAAAATATAACTTTCAGCCACAGCATCATATTTTTCTTAACTACCCTGTAGTATTCTCAAACTCAAATTTTTCAACATATATGCCACAGAATAGCAGGTTGTTTCAACAAAATTTTTCGAGCGTACAGAACTTGAATCATCTTAACCTCAATTGTGCACAGGTTGAACACAGCGAAAAAATTATGCTCACACAGAAACGATATCAAAGTATAAAGGCAAGTTTATATTGTGGCATATTTGCAGTAAAGTTTTCTGAACGTAAAACTATCAATATATGTTTTAAGTATGACTCATATGATTCTGTTCCAGATGAGAAACATGGCAGCACACAAAAAAAATAGCAACGCCCCTTTTCACAGAATGTAACTGCACTTACGTTACCGTCGATCATTCTCACACCTAAATAAGAAATGTTATATTGTTGGAGTATCACACCAGTGGAAAATATCATTGTATTTCTATAGAACAGCAACCATTATACGTGTGATATCCTAGTTATATGAAATAGTTCTGTGAGTAATCAGGGCATGAGAAAGTTATTATCTCCTTTATCCGATTTTATATAATAAGAATACATACAATATCGCTCAAATTACAAAAAAATAAGTATTTTAATTAAAGAGAAAGAAATTATAGTATGCTTGCCTCCCACCCTGTGTCGTTAATTTACGCAAAGATATAAAAAGTTTTTGTTTGTTTGTTTAGAATTAAACACAAAGCTACTCTATGGGCTATCTGTGCTTTGCCCACCACGGGTATCGAAACCCGGTTTATAGTGTGTAAGTCCGCAGACATACCACTGTGCCACTGAGTGGCTTCGTAAAAAGAAAGATTAATACAAACTAAGTCAGACAAAAATTCACTTGTGCGTAGAAATTCAAATTGTGATCTAATCTTCTTTCAATATTATTCGAACATCTGAAGGGGTAAATATTTGAACGTAACGGTGTAGTTGAAGGAAACAAAGAATAATATATGTATATTATAATGCTCTTCAGAAAATTGTGTTGTATAAAATACATTATTTATCTTTGTGATGACTGAGTGAGTTTAATATATTAATAGATGGTTTAATAGATTATATTCTAGATAAAAGGTTCATTTTCTCGAAAATTTTTGTAAGATTTTTTGAATAATGTTTTGTTGGATACGAGAATCTAGAATAAAATTTAAAAAGGGAAAATCAAGTGGAAAGAGTAAACTGGTTGTAATCGATACTGAGAAACGACAGTTACAGGCTTAGTGTATAAATAAAACAGCACGTCTTTAATGGGCCGGACTTTGAACATACGGGTCACATTCACGTCTTGTTAGCTCGTAAAGTCATATCATGAATTCAGGGGTCTAAGTATATACAGTTCAAGAACAAAGACGACTAGCATATATTTAGAACTAATTAATTTTAAATTAAGGATACATGCAATTTGTTATTTTATTACATAATTCTTACCTGAAAACCTGTAACAGTTACCCATAAAAAGTTGTTGAAATTATTGCGTTCATACAGAAGGACATATTGGGATTTAGCAGCTCCATACACGTGCAAGGCCATCCACAATCCGCTTGATAACAGAACTTGCCACCAAACAAATACATACCCAAGCAGCTACAGACAAATTACCCAAATCGAACTGCCCAAAATCACTGAAGAACTTCATCGTTCAAGTTTTTAAAACAAATAAAATGATTACTTTAAGATACTGAATTCTGATGTACAAACAGAAAAAGAAATCATCACCGTTGAAATGATAATAATTCTTTGCCTTTATTGCCTGTTTAATTTTGTCTTTATCGAAGTTTGTGTTAAACAAACATTACTTGTATTAATTATAACGTTTCTTAAAAAAAATTAATCAAGATGCCGTATTGCATGTTGAATTTCTGCATGACTGTATATGCAAATGCACTTGATTGTGACTTTACACATTTTATCCTACCTTTCAGAAACGATTATCCATAACCTAAATGATAATGCATATCAAAATTTCGAATGTTTTAGAACAATTTGAAATTTAGTAGTTTAAGAAATACTTAGTAACTGTTGAACGTTTTATGACAAGTCTGACATCATATACTGTTATACTATTACACAGTATATAAAAGCTGTACAACATAAAAAATAAAAACAACTAAAGTTAACTGCCATTTCATTTATGTATTTATTCTGAAGTATAACACAATGAAGTAATTATTTTTGGTGTACTGTAATGAATTCGACACTGAAAGGTTGATTATTATCTGATGAAAATGTTTCGTAAAAACGTTAATCGTGTGTACTCCAGCAGCCTTTTATTTTATATTGTGCTCAGAATTTTAATTTACAAGATACTATGTGCGAAAATATTGAATTTACTTCATACACACATAAGAAGAATAAAATCTCAAATGATATTTTAACAGAACATAGTTTCTAAATATTTCCCTAATAAAAGTAGATTTTTTTGTATTTCTAAAATAAATACTAAATGCTTTAATTGGAAAATAATTTCCTCATGAGAATGTTTGTTTGCTTTAAAGTTTAGTGTAAAACTACTCGATAGCTATCTGCGCTAGCCGTCCCTAGTTCAGCACTGTAAGACTAGAGGAAGGACAGCTAGTCATCACCACCCACCGCCAACTTTTGGGCTACTCTTTAACCAACGAATAGTGAGATTGACATTATATCTCCCTCACGGCTGAAAAGGCGAGCATGTTTGGTGCGACGTGGATGGGAGCCCGCGACACTCAAATTATGAGTCGCACGCCTTAACCCACCTGGCCATACTGGGCCTTCTGATGAGAATAAACCTGAAATATTTAACAGCCGAAATAACCCTGTCAAAATCAGAGGCATCATAGTAGCATATATTTTTAGTCTTTAAGACAATAACAAGAACAAACAACTCGCTTGTTAGATAATGAGAAATTTCATTCACCTTGACGTTAGAACTTGAGGCGGTAAATTTGGAAGATGTTTTTAGTTTTATTTCTTCATTTGTAAAAGGGTACATGTGTCATTTTTCCTTGCTACCGTCTCATTTTTATTTTTAAAGCAAACTTTCATCTAAAAATTAATTCTCAATTTTGTAAATTAGGTGTATCGTTCAAGCACAAAAGTGTAACAAAACATGCCCAGATACATAAATAGAAAAACACAACACAAAGGAAAAGGCCTATAAGAAGACGTGTGTAGAGCTGCTTTCCTCTTTCATTATAATACATGAAATTTCCAAGACTACATGT
Source organism: Carcinoscorpius rotundicauda (assembly GCA_011833715.1). Lineage (NCBI taxonomy): Eukaryota > Metazoa > Arthropoda > Merostomata > Xiphosura > Limulidae > Carcinoscorpius > Carcinoscorpius rotundicauda. Next base: position 35,509,841 of record CM022396.1, on the reverse strand, counting down.
TTTACTGCTACTGTTATCCTTCTTTAAGTTCAGAATATGTGAATAAACTGGAAAGATATACCTGAAATACTGTCACTATAGCCCATAGTAAGGAATTAAAGTTCTTCCGATCACACTGCATCGTGCCATCTTCATCTTTTTCACAAAATTTACACCCAAATAGGTTCATACCTAAAATACTGAAGGGAGGTTAGTAGTAAAGCCAACTGGTAAAATACACAAGAAGGAATAAAAACAAAAATCACCAATATAAAGCAAATGGGAGGAAGAAGAAAAGGAAAGAAATGTGATCCTCACAAATGAAAAAAATCATAGGAATTAGTTGATTACAAATCGTACATAAACATAACAAAAATGGTGTAAACGTGAGCAACGTCAATACAGGTGTTCCATGTTTCTTTTCATGTTTATGTCTATAAAAGGTCAGTATATAAACATGCTGGGCTTTATTACATGTACAGTCATGTGAAAACGTAAGGACATTCTATGAAAGCCTGTGCATTTTTATTACATTTTTGGTCATATAGATGCTTAATCTCAGTTTCAACAAGACAGAGAAATTATAGGAATATAACTAAACAAGTAAAATTGAAGAAAAAGACTTTTCAAGATCTTCTGTAAATGTAATTCTATAAAAAATGCATAATCTAACTGAGGAAAAGTAAGGACATCCTACTCATTAATAGCTAGTGTTACCCCCTTTAATTGAAATAACTACAGTAAGACTCTTCTTGTAGCCATCTACCAGTCTCTGATATCAGTCTGGAAAAAGTTTGCCCCGCTCCTCCATACAGAATTCTGTTAGCTGTGAGATATTTGAGGAGTTTCTTGCATGTACAGTCCGTTTCAAGTCAACACACAGCAATTCAATGGGATTAACAATGGGTTTTAACTCACCCATTCCAGTACTCTCCATTTCTTAGTTTTTAGCCAGTCTTTGGTGGATTTACTGGACTGTTTTGAGTCATTGTCGTGTTGCAGGGTCCAGTTTCGCTTCAGCTTCAATTTTGTGCAAAGGGTCTCATACGACACTCAAGCACCCTCTGATGCACAGTAGAATTCATGGTGGATTCTACGATTATGAGCTGTCCAGGTCCTGCTGCAGCAAAACAGCCCCAAACCATGACACTTCCACCTCCATGATTTACAGTTGGTATGAGATTATTTTCCTAGAATGCTGTATTTAGTTTACGCCAAACATGTCATCTGTTCTGATGTCAAAATAATTCAATTTTGAACTCATCTGTTTAAAGAACATTATTCCAGAAGCCTTGGTCTTTGTCTGCATTCTCTCTGGCAACCTTTAGTCTGGCCTTGATGTTTCTCTTATAGAGCTAATGTTTCCTCCTTGCACACCTTCCATGCAAGTTACACTTGTGCAGTCTTTTTCTGATTGTATAAGCATGCACTTTCACATCAACAGTAACCAGGGCCCGCTGTAGGTCCCATGATCACATGTTAGGGTGTTTGGAGACCTCTTTTAGCATCTTGCAGTCTACTCTCGGGGTGAACTTGCTTGGACGACCAGACCTGGGCATGTTGGCAGTTGTTTGGAAAGCCCCCTTGTTTACTATTTTCTGGACAGTGGAATAGCTGATTTCAAAATCTTTTGAGCTCTTTTTAAATCCCTTACCTGACTCATAAGTTGTTACAGTTTTCTTTCTAAAGGCCTCAGTCAGCTCTTTTGCTCTCACCATGGTGCTCACTCTCACTTCAACAGTCAGGAGCACACCAAACTAAATGTCTGAAGTTTAAATAGAGCAAGCCTCATTCAAAATGCTGAGTAATGATCTTTTAATCATGTGCACCTGGTGTGATACACCTGTGTATGAGTTGAGCCATTTTAAGTGGGAATAAATGTGGGGGTGTCCTAAATTTTTCCTCGGTTAGAATATTCATTTTTGTAGAATTACATTTACAAAAGATCTTGAAAAGTATTTTCTTCGATTTTAAGGTTTAGTTATATCCCTATAATCTCTCAGCACAGTTAAAATTGATATTAAATATCTATATATTAAAAAATGTTACAAAAATACACAGGCTTTCATAGTGTATCCTAACTCTTTCACATGACTGTATCTAAAATCGTATTTAAATAATTCAGTTTACCTTGAACTTATTAAATCTCTGAAGATAGTTTTATAATACAAACTAAATATATGTAGAAATACATATTCTAAAACTAACAGAAAAATGCTATTGTATAAAATCTAGCTGAACAAATTTCAGATTCTGAAAGTGACAGTAAATTTAGTCAATCACAATTTTTGTTTACCTCTAAAATCTCATAATTTATGTTTCTTAGAGTATCCATAACTATCCTTTTTTGTTAAATTTTGTGGAAAAAGAAACGCATGCAAGGAATGATTATTTTTGGTTCTTTCACTTATTATACTATTTTATCTATTTGCTTAGCTGGATGTGCTAAATAGCTCCATCAATTATGCTGAATAATTTTTATTTGAGTTTCTAAATTCTATAAACTTTAACTAGCGTGTTGAAGGAATTAAATAAATAAGGATACGTCATAAACGAAGCAAGGAAATATTATTTGTCATTTTGAAATTGATCGAATTTTATGTTTTATACACTGAAATTATAAACTTTATTACGATTGCATATAGCAAACCACAGACAAAAAAATCGAACTTTATAACATGAGCTATTTCGAAAGGTAGACTTTTATTCATCAGTGAGAAACCTGTTTGCTACATATGAGAAAAGCTTCAGGTTGTAGGTTGTTTATTTTTATAGATATGGACTTATATGCTTTCTTAATTTCATTCAACAATCCTGATATTTTATATTTTAAGTCTTTTTGCTGTCAACTTGAGAATATTATTATTATTTCTTATGCATTAGCTTGAGCATATGTCCGAGTTTAAAAAAATAATTAATTGTCTACTTTATAAAGCTGCTTTAGATAACGGGCTATTCAAATGTCCATTGACACTCGAGTAATAATTCAAAATTTGAAAAGTAAAAAATAATGACAATTTCAAAGGTATATACGCACGTGTAATAACAAGTAAAACTTCTTTAAACTACCAAACTGCTCCACAACAAAAACTCTTGTAGGTGGGTAAACATCATCTACAATGTAACGAATGGGAAGTATCAATGGATGCTTCTATCTAGCACAGATAGTCCTCGAGTAGCTTTGTGCGAATTTCCAAAACAAACAAACTGCTTCTATCTACAACATCTGTTTAAAGGTTAAAGTTCTTTCCAAATTTGACAAGTTTTAACGAACAAGTTTCGTCGTTAATATTATTTACAGTTTTTGTTCTGCTCTATGTCGATGACATACATATCTCGTCGTCTGATGTGAAGAATGGCGTTAATTTTGAAACCATTGTATACGTAAAAAAATAGCAATCTGACACTTTTGTTACACTCTCTATACACAGGATCATCTTAAACTGCTCTTTAATTGAATATTTTATTGTTATTTGAATAATTTTAAAGCAATCTGCAATGCAATATTTGCGTAATACCTTATGCTAATAATTATACTTTTGAATAATTCATAGGAGAAATGGTGTACTTATGCACAGCTTTAACTTTCCACCTCTAATATAGGTTGTTTACTAACCTCTATGTTATTCTGTGACGCAATTTCATAGGTATGGAAGAGACTCATTTATAACTAAACTTTTGTTCTTGTTATGTATATGTGTAAATATTTTGTAAACGACAACATGTCGTGTTATGTTTGAATTTTCATTTGTATTAATCATTTTTCCATATTTATATTATTGTTTCGAAGTTTAAACTAATATTTTGTTATTCATTTAGGATAATATTTAGAACTTTCTTGAATTAAGTAAACCAATCAAATGTTTGTAAATAAGTGCTGGTGACTTCCTGTCCAGATGTGTAGTCTCGTGCAAGAACGGATATGCGTGGATAGCTCTGGAGTTGTATGGAAATTTCAAGATTGTTCGAGAAATAGGCCTATCGGTATAAAAGACGGTGACGAGAGATAGATTCAGTCATCAGTTTTTATTCGAAGAAAGAAAGAAAAAGTCAGTCACCAGTTTTTATTCGAAGAAAGAGAGTGAGATTCAGGCATCAGTTTTAGTTATTTGAGAAAGATTAAGTGTTTGCTGTGAATATTCAACTTGGATTTGTGTCTGAAGTTAGATCTACGGAAGCTGTGATATTATTTCGTCAATCTCTACGATACATCTGAATTACTGCTTGTGTTGAGAGACGGCGATTTCATTGAACTGTGAACTGTTTCGGAATTTCTTCGTGGGACCAAATTCACACCCTAGACTGGAATTTGAGACTTTAATTTTAGATCATTACATTAGATACAGGCCAGTACCGTTTTGTATTGTGATTTATTCTGAAGTTTGAAATTAATATTATTTCGTTTTGTAATTAATTTCGAATGTCGTAACTTAATATCTGTCACTATTATTATATAATTCATGTTATATCTGTTATATTTGTTAATAGTTTAGTGTAATAAATTATACAAGCTGTTATCTGTGTTTTTCTGTTGCGTTTAATCTACGAAGAACTTAAAACATAAAAAATACGTAACAGTTCTTATGAAATGATTTTGTTATTTTAGTATAAAATCTTTCATTTGCTATTGTCTTGTCTGTTGTTTTGATATTTATATGGTGCGTGATGCATAATAATAACATTTCTGAAGAATATGATCTTAAAGAGGCCTTGAATGATCTCATTGATATTGTCACAGGATAAATCCATGATATTTGATTCGATACCACTAAAAATAAAATTCATTTCTCAATTGTTTACTTATCAGTAGAGTTACGAATCACATTGTTATTATCACTTTTAAGATCTGTTAATTTAACATATCAGCTAGTGTACAACATTTCGACAAAATTTGGTATCATCATTAAACTTGTCATAGCGTTTTATTCATTACTAATTCAACCTGTCTTCAAACATTAAGTGAAATAAATCATGAACTATTCTTTTTCCAACTGTTTGTTTTGGAATTTAGTACAAGGCGAAACGAAGATTATTTGTGCTAACAGTTTCTAATTTAGCAGTGAAAGACGAGAAAGAAGTAGCCCAGTAATCACATCTACTCTTGGGGTACTCTTTTTCCAACGCTTTGTGGGATTGGTCGTACATTGTAACGCCTTCACAATTGAAAAAGTGAGTATGTTTAGTGGAACGGGGATTCAAACCAGCAAACTTCTAGACTGCAAGTCATGCTTCCTAACCATCCGGTTTATCAATTGTATTAAACTGTTTCAATGGAAACATTAAAAGTCTATTTACTGGGATGAAGACAAAAACAATGATACGAAATATAACAGTATTGGTTTAGATTCATATTCTGTAATTATGTTTATTCACTGCAAAAATAATACCAAACTAATATAAAAAAACATACTAAGTATTATGAAGGCCACCTGAATTATAAAACTTTTTTCACAGATAAAACAGTTGAAAGGTTTGATATTTTTCGCAGACAAACTACAAAAAGCTCTGTAAAGTATTAAATAACTTGGTATCATTAAAAGAAAAGAGATAAAAATAGCATACAGTTTTCAAAAATATGATGTAAGTTATATAAGGAACACTAGAAAAATTGTGTAGCATTATTTAGGAAGCCAGCCCACTATGTTCTTTGAGTAATTCCATGCACTCTTAGTGTCAAAAAATAAGATTACACTAAATTTTTAAGGTAGATCGGGACACAATCACATAAGAATGCCTTAATGGTTGGCAGTAGGTCCTGTCGATTTTTTGACGGTATGCATTTTTTTTTACATTATTAGTTCGAAATTACGATGGTTGACACAAATATTCCTTGAGTAGTTTTGGGTGAATATCCAGAAAAAGAGGCTTAACGGTCTTATAATAGCAGTATTTCTACACAAAATATTTATATTGTCCAAACATGCAGTTTAAATAAGACAAAATTAAATGCAGAGAGATAAATGGAGATATAATGAAAACTGAAAATGTCACAATTTTACGAAATACCAAAAGATAATTTAAAAAGGTATCAGATTCAGGAGTGTGAAGATTGTGGTTATATTGTCATAAAGTGACTACTTTATGTGTTACAAATACAAAACAAACTTGTGTTCACAGACACGTACATCAGGTCAACCTACTGTGCTAATTTCGTAACAATATGTTACGTTGAAATAATTAAATCCACTCAATCGTTTTATATTTATCAACCAACTCGATGCATACACTTCGGGAAAATAAAAATATAAACTTGGAACAACAGAATTTGAAGTTCACAGCGGAAAAAAATGGATTATAACTTTTGATTTTTCAGTAAATAAGTGACCAGCCAGAATTTACTTTGAGCCTTTTGGTATGTAATATTGTTCTGTCACTTTCTTCGTGTTATAATATAGCATTAAACTCAGATTACACTTCTCAGTAGAATGCGTCAATGGTTGATTTTAACTGGAAGACGCCAACTTAAATTTACTTCATCAACCAGGGAAACAATATCTGGGAAAACACCAACACACAAATTTAATTCCTTTGACACATTATTTTATATTCTGTTTGCAGCATTTTGTGGTTAACTTTTTTATAAATAATTAAATGTTTATGTAAACTGATACTTTTTGCAATGATCTTTCAAAATATATTTGTGAATATGATTAAAATATAAATAAGTGATCCCATGCTAAATAATAATCTTAATATATACAATCATGTGAAAAAGTTAGAACACCCTATGAAAGCCTGTGTATTTTTGTACAATTTTTGGATGCATAGACACTTAAATTCGATTTTAACAAAATTCAGAGGTCATAGGAATATAACTAAACAATTAAAACTGAAGAAAAGACTTTTTTAAGATCTTCTATAAAATGTAATTCGACAATAATGCATATTCTAAACGAGGAAGAAGTTAGGACATCCCCACATTTATTCCCACTTAAAATAGCTCAACTCACTCACAGGTGTATCACACCAGGTGCACATGATTAGTAGATTGTTGCTCATCATTTTGAATCAGGCTTGCTCTATTTAAACCTCAGACATTTAGTTTGGTGTGCTCCTTACTGTTGTAGTGAGAGTGAGTACCATAGTGAGAGCAAAAGAGCTGTCTGAGGCCTTCAGAAATAAAATTGTAGCAGCTTAAGAGTCAGGTAAGGGATTTAAAAAGAGCTCAAAAGATTTTGAAATCAGCTATTCCACTGTCGAGAATATAGTGAACAACTGTGGGCTTCCCAAACAATTGCCCAAATGCCCAGGTGTGGTCGTTCAAGCAAGTTCACCCCGAGAGCAGGCCGCAAGATGCTGGAAGAGGTCTCCAAAACATCCTAACATATCATCACGAGATCTACAGCAGACTCTGGCAACTTTTGATGTGAAAGTGCATGACTCTAAAATCAGAAAGAGACTGCACAAGTTCAACTTGCTTGCGAGGTGTGCAAGGAGGAAACCTTTGCTCTGTAAGAGAAACATCAAAGCCAGACTGAAGTTTGCCAGAGAGAATGTATACAAAGACCAGGACTTCTGAAATAATGTTCTTTAGACAGATAAGTCTAAAATTGAATTACTTGGACACCAGAACAGAGGACATGTTTGGCGTAAACCAAATACAGCATTCTAAGAAAAGAACCTCATACCAACTGTAAAGCATGAAGGTGGAAGAGTCATGGTTTTTGGCTGGTTTGCTGCAGCAGGACCTGGACAGCTCAAAATCATAGAATCCACCATGAATTCTACTGTGTATCAGAGGATCATGTGAGACCATCTGTGCGAAAATTAAAGTTGAAGCGAAACTGGACCCTGCAACACAACGATGACCCAAAACATACAAGTAAATCCACCAAGGACTGGCTGAAGAGTAAGAAATAGAGAATCCTGGAATTGCCGAGTCAAAGCCCAGATGTTAATCCCATTGAGATGCTGTGGGTTCACTTGAAACGAGCTGTACATGCGAGAAACCCCTCAAACATCTCACAATTCTTCATTGAGAAGTGGAGCAGAGCAACCTTTCTTCAGACCGATGTCAAAGACTGGTAGATGGCTACAAGAAACGTCTCAGTGCAGTTATTTCAGCCAAAGGGGTAACATTAGCTATTAGGGGATAGGTGTCCTAACTTTTCCTCAGTTAGAATATGCATTTTCGTAGAATTACATTTTACAGAATATCTTGAAAAGTCTTTTTTAGTTTTAATTGTTTAGTTATATTCCTATAATCTCTCTATTGTTGAAATTGAGATTAGATATCTGTATATCCAAAAATGTTACGAAAGATACAGGCTTTCATAGGGTGCCCTAAGTTTTTCACACGACTGTTTGAGCATATAATTATATATACATTTAATTTTAGTAGTTTAATTTAATATTTGAAGTAATACAAAGATGTGTCAAAGAATATTCAGCGTAATTTTTTCTAATTAAAATAACATTACACTTTTTAAGTTTTTGTAATTAATAACACTATTCCCAAAAAAGTAAAAATTATATAAAGATTACTTTTGTTGAATTTTTTATTACTTTGGACAAACGATCATTTTTATAAAAGTATTTAGCTGATTATACAACTGAGTTAATTTAAGAAACTAGACTAAACAAATAAAATACATAAAATATTGTTCAACAGTGGTACAATTTTTATATTCTACATGTAAAAGAAGGATATAGTAGAGTTAATGATTGGATAAAAAGGAGGTTTTTTTAAAACAAAACGATTGTTTTTTAGAAAAATATTAAACATCTTGTGTACTATAAGTATTATACGCATTATTTATTAACTGTGTACAAAAAATCACCCAATATATGAGAATTAGATATAATGAGGGACATCTGTCTATTATTTTGAGAATTGTCCACCTCATCTTTATACATATATGTATATTTATAATTTGTATTACTTTACTAAAAATGCATTTAGCTTTATTGCACTAATATTCCAGCTTAATAAGTCACAATCTTATGTCTGAGGTTTAATATTCTCATTAAATTAACAGGAGCTGCACTTCAAAATATAGTAGAAATTTCATTATTTTCAACCTTTTACGCGATTTCACAAAATTAGTATTAAATACTTTATTTTTGGGGTAAAGGAAACTAGATAATTTTACACCTTTAATTAGTAGGAAATATATAGAAAGATCATTTGAAAAGAGTGAATAAATGTATTTAATGATTTATCGAACATAAAATATAAAATAAAACATTATTTTCTGCAAAATAATACTAATTCCTGTTTAGCTTAAAGTTCAATAATTCATAAGAAATTTTAACTTTTGTGTCTTGGTAGCATTGCGTACATGCAGACTGCTGTGCACAAAAAGCTTCACACATAGGTTCAAAGTTTATTTGTTTGTTTTGAATTAGACACAAAGCTACACAATGGGCTATCTGTGCTCTGCCCACCACGGGTATCGAAACTCGGATTTTAGCGTGTAAGTCCGCAGACATACCACTGAGCCGCCAGGGGGCCTAGGTTCAAAGTACTTGTCTTTCTGAATGCATCATGCAATAGTTTCAACGCTGTGTTTTGAGATAAAAACGTTTAATAAGAAACCAACATTGTGAATCAGAACAAATAAAGCACATTATAAATTAAATGTATTAAAAATTAACCTAAATCTAAGACATATTTTATTTGTCATTTTGCTCTAGCATTTAATAAGAAATTCCTATAATTTCAAAAAACTATTTAAAATTAATTAAGATGAATTAAAAATTTCTGGAGAAGCAATTAACATGTTAGTATGAAAATGTAACTAAAGTTTTCTTCTAAAGAAGAATAGTCTCAACTACAGATTATGTCTGATATGAGTGTTCAGATCATGATAAACGATGAAAAAGTTATGTAAAAATTTGAAATAAAAATGTCGAAAGACAAAACGGATTTTATAATCTTGCATCAAACCTATTTGACATGGTATTGTTTGTCAAGTACATATTTTATAACTAAAATTGTTCATTTTAACTTTTAATAAATTATCTTCTATTTCTCAGCTTTTATATTTTCGTTTGTTTAAAAACAAAAGTGATATCAAATAATTATTAAAGAGTTATTTAAAAACAACATCACTAATTTGATAATTATACAATTTTCTTCTACATGAGAGCTGTTAATCCTACCTGAAAATAAATATGAAAAGAATGAGAAGGGAAAAAAAACAGCTACGTTATCCATGGTCCGCAACATTATGACAAGTTGTCTTCCTAGAGCTGGAATGAACCTGACTAATTTTAATATCCTAAGAAGTCGAAACGTTCTTAAAACTGATAATCCACTACCAGTACTTTGCCAGAGTTCCACAATGCTGCAAACAGATAAAACAATTATCAATAGATGAGGAAATAAGGGGCGTCAATCAAAAAAGACATTATATCAATTAAAACAATACCTTTCGATATTAACGGTAAGCAGCGTGATACTTTTACTTTGAAAATAACTTAGCTGTGATTCCAACTGATATACACACACACACAGAAATATATATATATATATATAAGTTAAACCTGAACTACACATATACACACAAATATATATACTAGTCAAACGCCAAATGCACACACACACACAAATGCATATGTATATATATAAATATTACCTAAACCTCAAATACATACTAAACACATTTACACCAGAAACCCCTTTTTTTTTGACAAAATTTAGTGATTATAACATACAAAATGTCATTTTGCATGAGTATTACTTTAAAGAGACATGGTTTGTTTGTTTGTTTGTGAATTTCGCACAAAGCTACTCGAGGGCTATCTGTTCTAGCCGTCCTTAATTTAGCAGTGTAAGACCAGAGGGAAGGCATCTAGTCATCACCACCCACTGCCAACTCTTGGGCTACTCTTTTACCAACGAATAGTGGGATTGACCGTCACATTATATGCCCCCATGGCTGGGAGGGCGAGCATGTTTAGCGCGACGCGGGCTTGAACTGCGACCCTCGGAATACAAACAGACATGGTGCATATGATGTAAAAAAAAAGAATGCTGGTACCATTTGTAAAGTGTTATGTTTCTAAAAGATCTAATAAGAATAATAATTCAAAGAAAATATTGAACGGAATTTACAAAATTTGTTTAAAAATCTATAACAATGAATTTTAAAATATCACATGTAAATACCTGTCGCCAATCTCACATTTCGTATATTGGCTTTTTAACGAGATCTCAGCAAAGTAAATACATTTTAGTCTAGAATGTTTGTTAGATTATTTATGTATGCAGCCGCTACATTTCCAAACATAAACTGCAAAGAACAAATTGCACTTACAACCAATGAACCTTCATGAGTTTTACAAAGCACTTACCTAAGGATAACAATAACGCCATCAAAAACGTTGAAACTATTACTTATATAACCAAAAACGCCTTCGGCTAGAATTTTTAGCACCATTTCGAGACCAAAGATCCCAGTTAGAATGAAATTACACGCCTCTACCGCTAAAGAAAGTTATTTTGGCTGAAAAATAAATAAAAGTTTGAGATGCTAAAATAAAATATTTATCTCACTTGTACTATAAGTTAAAATATAACATGAATGTTAAAAACACTAGTGTTCTCAACAATATTAAATTCTAATTTACGTTCAAGAAATAAACTTACTTTATCGAAGTTCAAATTCTTTCAGACACTCACCATCCTACTAACATTTTGTTGCTTCTTAATTTCACCTGAGAATACAATCCCCTAAACAGAATACGCATATAAGAAGCTTATATTTATACATGTTATTGATGTTTGCATGGAAGAATAATTACTGTAAAAGTTAAATTAATCACAATAGTGGCTAGCAGTAAGCGCTTCACTTACTTGGTTATGGTATTCTACGCCCATACTGAGCGTGTTAATCAAGATTGCTATGAGAATTCCTCATTGAAAATATTTGTGGTAAACAAAAGCTTTGAGCTTGGCCTTGTGGGGCTTCCACCAGTGAAAAAAACTACTGTATGGTCCTCGATGTACGCTCGTATCACCATCCATCTCTCCTTCTGAGTCAGTCTTGCCACATTCTGAATGACTCTGACGACTTTCTTTTTCTGTATCCAATTCACAGAGGATAACAGGTGCTAAAGAATGTTTCTGTCCTGAGGAAGAAAATAAGACACATCTAACTGATCTGAGAGAAATATAACTGACAGAAGACATGTCTAACTGATGTAAGACAGATCTAACTGCAAAAGACATGTATAACTGACGCAACACATGTGTAACTGATATAAGACATATGTAACTGATGAAAGAAATATATAATTTATCCAAGACATGTCTAACTGATGGAAGACAGTTCTAGCTGACGAAAGAAATGTTAAATTGACACAAGACAGATAAAACGGATGCAAAACATATCTAGCTGACAAAAGACATATCTAGGTGATACAATACTCATAGACTGTTTTCAGTAACTGCCCATACACTAATAGTGTTTTTTTTTAATGTAAAGCCTGTTTTGAAATTACAGGTCATCCCATAAGTAAACTCCGAAAATACTTGTTTGTGGAATTTCTCGTTGTCCAGCCATGGGATCACCACTCTCTCCAATCCTAGCAGACATTTTCATGGAAGATTTTGAATGAAGAAAAAGCCCTTTCATCCACACCTATAAAAACAAGGTTTCAAATGTTATGTCTACGACACCTTCGTTATTTGGCCCCATCGTTATGAAAATACACCAGCCTTCGTGAAACATCTCAATTTTACAGACAAAATGATCCACTTCACTATGGAAATAGAATATTAAACAGTTTACCGCTTCTTGACGTACTGATGAGTACGTTTTGTTGATGAGCAAACAAGTAGGACAAATAACCACAACTGTTTCCAGAAAATCCACTTACGCGAACAGACATCTATACTTCCAGTCCTATCATCCAACCTCGATAAAATGTGGTATGATCCAATGCCTAAATTAAAGAGTAGAAAAAATTTGCGATAAGACATTCATTGAAGTAGAAAGCCGAACGATAATAGAGTTTTAAACAGAATGATTACACCTCCTCCTTCATCAAAAACTCCTTGAAGTAGATCAAGACAGAAAGAAAAGATTAAAAAGTTACCACCACTACCACTATTTACCTACCAAGCTTACAAAATTTCATTAAAAAATTAAAATGCATAGCCAAAAAATTCAACATAGAAGTCTGGTGGAAATCCTACAAACTCTAAAGTCCATTCTGGTGAAAAACAAACAGCGACCTACCAAAGAGAATCTCAAAAATGTCATCTATGAAATTCCATGGTCCTGCAATGATACATACATTACATAAACAGGAAGAAAATTCGCAGAAGAATAAAATAACATAAAGATAGTACAAGACTCATGAAAACACAAAATTCAGCCTTTACAGAGCACGCATCAACTGAATACAAAATAAGCTGGGAAAAACTAGAATCATCGACACAAACAAATTATGGAGGACAAGAAAAATCAAAGAATCATTTTATATTAACACTTAAATTCCTTCAGTGAACAGAGATACCGGATTTGAGGTAAGTAACCTGTGGCTGCCATTAGTTGAATTTACAAGAAATCTCTCCTACAATCAGAAATATTGATAATCTAACCAACAATAACACGCTCTCCTCAATTCACCAGGACACTATAAAAGACAGACATCACCTACATACACACACACTGACTTGAAGACGAAAGACGGAAGACTTTCGAAACGTCGTTCTCTACACTTGTGTCTCTACAACAGGCAGTTGGTGTCCATTCTACAAAGTTTCATCATGAATACTCTGCCTAAACAATCTATCAAAGAATAACCCAACTCCACTTTTTCAGATCATTAAGCAAATAAACCGTTATGAAGATGATGTATCTGAGGAGCACATCAGACATATAATGCTTTATGAGTTTAAAGAAGGAATGATGCAGCAGAATATACACATATCATTCAAGGTGTTTATGAAAGAAAAAGTCGAAGGTGGTTTCAGAAGTTCAGATCAGATGACTACAGCTTAAGTGATGCGCCACGTTAAGGTCGTTCTCTTGAGTTTAATGATGACTTACTGCTTGCTACACTTGTGACAGTTTAAAAACTAGTACAGGATCTTAATTCATCCCATTCAAGAGTTGTTAAGCTTTAGGTAGGATATTGGTGGTGTAATATATTTTGAGTTGCTACCACTTAATGTAACGATTACATCAGACTTATATTGTCAACAGTTAGAGAGCTTGAATGTTGCACTGAAAGAAAAGAGGCCTGCTTTGATCAGTCGCAAAGTTGTTATGTTACACCAGGATAATGCACGCCCCTATGCAGCAAGGATGACATCTGTAAAGGTTGAAAAGCTAGACTTGGAAAAACTTTAAGATCCTCCTTATTCTCCAGACATTGCACCCATCTGATTATCATGTATACCTAATTTTGCAGAATTATCTTGATGGAAATGAGCAAGGAACACATGAAGATGTCAACACTACCACCTCTACATTCTTTTCCTTCAAACTCCAAACATCTTATAGAGTGGCATTTAGAAGCTTGTGAGTCGTTGGCAGTAAGTAATTAATAATAGTGGATTATTGATTGAATAACAAAGCGCTTGAAATCCTTTCTCTTTCTCTGAACCTTAAGTCGGGTATAACTAAAGGGAGCGCCTGATATATACTATTGTAACCAGGTAAATTTTAACCAGTGGAGTTTTATTTGTTGTATAATATGATGCTTAAAAATATCATCAAACGTGCCAAGCTTCTTACTTAGAAACAGAGCTTCTTTGCTACAGAATTAGTATCAAAACAATTTCATATCAGATAAATAATGTTTGCGTTTTCTCATCTTCCTCTATCTATATATATTTTATACTTAACACAGGATACTCAGTCCTGCCAAATTACACTTGAGTTAGATTTAACTGTCCATAATTATGTCTTTTCAGTCCCATCCTCCTTTCTTAACTAGTTAGAACATGGCATGAACTTTTGTTCAACCACTATCATTAGATTTTATCCAAAATCTTAACTTGTTCCAATTTGTTTAGAAAATGTATGGATTTACGAATCGAGAGTTGCATTCCCTTCCTTTCAACTTATCTGACAATATTTGGAATTACTGTAGCCACTTAGTTCTTTTAAGACCAACCTTCTTGTTGATCTTATGCGAATGAAACTAATAACATTTAATCGGCATGTTTTCTTAAATTTACCTTTTTAATTTAGTTTGTCATATTGTAGTGAGCTGTAACCATATGTTATGCGAAAAGTCTTGCTTTTCTCGTTTACCTTTATAGAAATAACAAATCTGTCTAAGACTATATTCGAAGTGAAATTCATTTTCCATTTACTCGTAAAATCGTTACGCATGTAGCTATGTATTTCCGTGTGTTTCAAAAACGTTACATGATAATATATTGCACCCTTGCTGATAGTTGAGTTTACCTTTTTTTAAGCTAGAGTAGAACTTCTGCACAGCATAGCTACTGTCTAGACTGGCGGCTAGTGTGGCGCCCTGAGCTCCGGTAAACGCCAGAAGCTCAGCTCACGTCAGCTGAGACGTTTTACTAATACCACTCGTGTTAGAAAGTTGACGAGTTACCTGAAGACACACCTGTTTGCCGGAAGACTGGGATTTCCTTGATGAAACAGTGAGGTCTGAAGTAATAAAAAAAGTAAAATAATCAAACAGCGTTGATTTAACAAAAGGTTTAATAATAATATATAGAATTATTGAAACAAATTATAATACAAGAACATATTTTGGTAAGAAAGTGTGTGTTTTTTCTTATAACAAAGCGACATCGGTCTATTTGCGGTATCCACCAAAAGGAATGGGTTCAGAAAATATTTTAAATAGAAGAGCGAACAACGTTTCGTCCTTCTATTTAAAATATTTTCTGAACCCAAACGAGCCGTTTTTGCATATAAAATTTTCAACAAGTGAGTTTCTCGACATCACTGATTTTGGTAACAATACTGAACAACTTAAAGCTTTATTTTCCCCTCTAATTTTGTTGATGCACTTGATATAATTGTCACTCAAAAATTCAGTGATGGTGTTTTGTTGCAATACAAATTGCAATATCTGTTCGTAAAAAATATCTAACATAAAAATAAAATACTTTAAAAAAGGTAAGCAGTGATTGACACCTTAATCATACCTTGATTATCAACAGTTCGCGAGCACACGCTGACAGAAGATTTGTCAGGACTACATATACTGCTAGGAACTTTGAGCAAGCTCTGTCTTATCGGCGATGACGTTGGATCAATAACTAAAATTTCAGGTCTAGCATATGGAGCAGCATATGTTTCACTAGGAGACCATATATCAGGATGTTCCGGAGTCTGAGATGTGTGAACACATGAAATTTGATTGAAGTTCAAGGAATCAAAGTTATTGTTATTTGAAACATCGTAAAAAGACTCCTGACGTTTTAATGAACTTTGTCCTGGTTGCCAAGGAGGCTTTTGACGTTTCCACGTAAAGATATTGAACGAGACAGGTCTTCTTTTCCATGTTTTCGACGCATTTGTTTGCACCACTGTAAAAATCTGCGTCTTGCACGACGTCCGAGATGGGCTAAATATTTAACCATTTCTGTATAGCAGCTGTGAGGCTGATCTGATGCAGTGGTGCTAGAAAGAGTACTTGTTGACTGAAATCTTGCACGTTCTAGCCTCATTCTCTCCAATTCTCGCTTTTTTGTTTCGGAGAATTGTGTTGGTATCACAAACAAGCAGAGGTTGATCATGAAGAATGAGTCAACCTAGAATAATTTGATAATAATTTAATTATAGCAATTGAATAAGAAGTTTAAGAAAGTGATTTTGATATGCTATGTCTTCGTTAGAAACTTTGCGCATATGATGATTGTTTTCTCTTACATGAACAGACCTGTTACGTATTTTTTAATGTTTTATGTTCTTTGTAGACTAAATGCAACAGAAAAACGCAGATAACAGCTTGTATAATTTATTACACTAAAATATTAACAAATATAACAGATATAACATAAATTATATAATAACAGTAACAGATATTAAGTTACAACATTCGAAATTAATTACAAAACAATATAATACTAGTTTCAAACTTCAAAATTAATCACAATACAAAACGGTACTTGCCTGTATCTAATGTAATGATCTAAAATAAAAGTCTCAAATTTCAGTCTAGGGTGTGAATTTGGTCCCACAAAAAAATTCCGAAACAGTTCACAGTTCAATAAATTTGCCGTCTCTCAGAACAAGCAGTAATTCAGATGTATCGTAGAGATTGATGAAATAAAATCACAGCTTCCGTAGATCTAACTTCAATCACAAATCCAAGTTGAATAATAACAGCAAACATTTAATCTTTCTCAAATAACTGATTCTCTTCTTTTGAAATAAAACTGATGTCTGAATCTCACTCTTTTTCTTCGAATAAAACTAATGACTGAATCTATCTCTCATCACCGTCTTTTATGCCGGTAGGCCTATTTCTCGAACAATCTTGCAATTTCCATACAACTCCAGAGCAATCCCCGCGTGTCCGTTCTTGCACGAGACTACACGTCTAGACACGAAGTCACCAGCACTCATTTACAAACATATGATTGGTCTACTTAATTCAAGAAAATTCTAATTGTTACCCTAAATAAATAACAAAATATTAGTTTAAACTTCGAAACAATAATATCAATATGGGAAAATGAATAACAGAAACGAAAACTCAAACACAACACGACATGTTGTCGCTTACAAAATATTTACACATGTACATAACACTCTCCCCCTTAAAAGTAAAAAAAAAGTTCAAGCTTGCGAAAACTTTTTTTGTTTATTTGTCTTTTTAAACCAACTTAAAAGGGTTAAATCCAGTAGATTCTGAAATAACCTCACGAACTTCAAACAATAACAAGAGAACGCCCTCAACCCAGTTCTTCGAGTGTTTGTGGCAGTAATTTGGTGGAAAAGATAAAAAATACCTTGTGACTCAGGATGGAAAAATGAATAACAGAAACGAAAACTCAAACACAACACGACACGTTGTCGCTTACAAAATATTTACACATATACATAACAAGACCAATCTTTAACACACTACCGGGAGTCTGAATAGAATACATTAATTAAATTATACTAAAGTAAATGATATAAAAAGGTAAAAGAGAAAGCTGACACAAAGAGTTTTGTAGCTGATAATGTTTATGTTTATGTAATAGATGTGCTTGTAAAAATCAACAACCTAAAATAAATGAATTATTCACAAAAAAACACTTTCTTCTCGACGCAAGCATATTCTAAAGCACACTGTTACCTCTTATACTGTTAGATTACCTTGTTATTAAGTTCAACAATTTTTAAAACAGCTTAAATATAAACAAATTATGAAAAAGTACTAGATTGTTCCAAAAGTAAGTGAATGTATATCGACATTTACACCTGTTATTGAGATTGGACCTCTGTTCTCACCACAATAAGAAGTACAAAATATATCCAATCCCAAAATGAGTGATCATTCTTGTTTTATACAACGAAACTTTATATGAACAAATGGCTCGTTTGGATTGAGAAAATATTTTACGTTTTTGCATGTATAATTCTCAATAAGTGGGTTTCTTGACATCACTGATTATACAACGAAATATCTTCAAACGACAGTTATTTAGGAATATATGTGATTACTCGAACAATTTAATATTCAAATATTTTTAATTTTATTTAGCTTCAGTAGCCATTGCTGTTCCTAAAGTTTCATTGATTTTCATCAGTATATACACACGTATATAAAGTTTATTCTAATATCATAATGTGAATTATAAAACATTTATTTTGTCAAATTTTTGAAACTGTATTTGCAAAAAATCTTAAAGGAATAAATGTAAATGTTTTGTTTAATATTCTTATAGAATGTTGATATAATATCATATTCCACAACAGATGATTTATTTGAAGTAACTGATTACAAATAACGTTTCAATAGAGAATTTGCATGCTATTTAGCCAGCTGACCTGATGAGCTCTGGTATTGAGTAAAATTTCTAGTAGTAATATGTGTGGTCGAGATGGTCCTAAGATGTTCTGACTGAAAACTCAAATAGGGCAGGTAACAACGTAGTTGTTAAAATTGTCGTTATTTTTACTCTGATGTAGCGCTATTACAAAACTCTTACTGCTATTTCCAGCGTTGGAATTTTCAGCCTGAATATCACTTTATGCGCGTGTGGATGAACTGACAGGTGATAAATGTTTGAATTCAGGTATACCTAAACAACTGACCATACCTAAAGCAGCCAGACAGCAACATACCCCCTAGTGAGAACATTGTTTAGTTTCATGAACCGAATAACCAGGACTGAGTGTTAATTTACAACGTACCACAGCTCAAAATTCGTGGTGTAATTAGTGTTATTATTTTGGACTCCTCAATTCACAGCTTGACATGTTAGTCAACTAGACACTCCTTTTCAACGTTTCCGAAAATAGCTTAAAATTGTCACATTTGTTTGTTCAACTTAAAATTAATTATTTCAGAATAATTATATCGGTTTCAAATGTAAATCATCAAAGGTTAAAGATCTAGCTAATTCATTTTAAAGTATGTAATATTTAAAATACAATATAATTAAACAATGCGGCACTTTTGTCTTTCGTATAAAAATTACTTCAAATACTTCATTTTTTCAACAAACACCATAACATTGAATATGAAATCTATGACTCCGTACTTTTTTGTCATTTCACAAATGCGGCATAACCTGGTTTTCTTTTGTTTTCAACTCCATTAAAAAATATTGTGTAAAATGAGTAAGCCAGAGTCGATGATGCATTATCTTTTCATTCAAAATTATGTAACAAATTGCTTACACTTTTTTCAACGAAACAAATTTTTATTTTACCTTTATACTTATATTAGTTTCTATCCTGGAGATAAATTTAATATATTTGTTTGAAAGACATTACATAAGGTATTAATGAAATTGTTGGGTTTTTTCTGTGAATTTCAATTTATATTTTATATAAGGATCAAATGTTTATTTTCTTTTAATACATTTGTCAATTTGAAATGTTCTATAGTTGTGATGAAGTTATATGTTAAAATCAATAAAAAATATTTAAAATAGTGTCTAGCTACCAAGAGTTGTTCTCATTAAATAAATAATTTTATTTTCTTAGCCATTTTGGTTTCTGTTTCTTTTGAATGTCGCGCAAAGCTAATCAAGAGCTATCTAATTTAGCAGTGAAAGACCAGAGGGAAGGCACCTAGTCATCACGACCCACCGCCAACTCTTAAGCTACTTTTTTACCAACAAATAGTGGGATTCACCTTCACGTTATAACATCCCGACTGCGGAAAGGAGGAGCATCTTTGGTGCTACTTCTTCTTGTGTTTAGCATATTCAAGATCCTTTGTTTGTCCAAACATATATCGAAATGTTCAAAATATTACTCAATTTTCTGTTTTCTAGTTTAAGTAAATCTCAATATCCTCATTGGAATCTTACCCTGGAAGCTTTATATCTAGAGGCATCTTTTCCATGAAACATCGCTGTCTGAGAAGACCTGCCCACAACTGAATGCCTACAATTCCGAATATGAAGAACACGAAGAAACATAACAGTAATACATTACCTAATATAGGAAGTGTATCTAGTAGAAGCGTAACTAGGATTCGTATGCCTGTTTTAAAATAAAAAGCCTATTAATGAACAAGTTTTATTACATAAAAAACCCGACGCAGTATTATTATTAAGTAATATAGAAACTTAAACACGTGTTCAACATGTAAGATATAAAGTTGAGTAAATCACTTACGTTGGCTACTCTGTAGAAGTTATTGATGAGCAAGAACAACCCATTTAAGATCGATGCTTTCTCTAATTTAATGATAAGCTAGAAAAATTCAGGTCTCTCACGGTTCTTCTGTGTATAATTTATTAATAGCTTTGTAAATTATTTTTTGCTAGTGTAAAAAGCTCTTAGTAAATTTTCTCGAACAAATATCGTTTAAAGAAAAGAGTAGGTAATTAAGAAAAAATCATGAAGAGACAAGAAATCAATCATGGAATGTCATTATTTGTGACCTACTGGGTATTCTGTTGATAGCTCGGAGTAGATGGAGGACACGAATGGTCCGGATAGCGGAAAGATTAATACTCCCAACATCCAAACAGTACTCGAGAGTCCTGTAATTAAAGGCAAAAATTTAAGTAACTCAAAATAATCATTGATAAAAAAGTGGAAACACTGGTAACTTAAGAAGTTTAGAATGTGAAGTACTGTGATAAGCAGGTATTATATATTTTGTCTCATTTCCAAACAGCTACAAATAGGTAATTAAAAATTTTAATTTTTCTTGTTGCAAATATACGCAAAATATGAGAATTTTAAAAATGTCGAAACCTTATCAAATATATAGAAACACGTTAGAGCTCATGTGGCTTCAACCAACTCTAAAATTGATTTTTTAAAATAATTAGAAGGCTTTAATGTTTCAAACAAAGTAACCTATTTAAGCATCTAAATATCGAGCATTAAAACATGATAAGTTGGATAAGAAAATGCTAGTAAAGAATTTGCCAGAGAAAAAGGATAAGGGAAACTATACTCATGAGTTTAATGATTAAGTCAAATAGTAAGTCTCAGAAATTAAGAGCAAACAAAATCAGGATAATCATCAAGGTTTTTTTACAAAAGTCTTGTTTATTGCTTGCAGACTATCACAGAATCTGTGTTAGCTAGCTAAGTTGCTAAACGAAACTTCTGTGTAAACAAAATGTCAGTTTATTTTGAAGAATTAACATTCATATGAAGAATATATCATTCACAATGTGTTGTATACATACCCTGCTATGACAATAAACATATCCAGTCTGTTCCAGGTTTCTGCCAAGTAAGTAGTCTTACCTATAAGACCCATAGCCACAATCTTGATGATCATTTCAACGGCAAAAAACACAAAAATTAAGTGATCAAATAACTGAAGTGTCTTACAACGACTGGAAGAACACGTCTCGTCTACACATGGCTGATACATGCCTAATGTAATGCAGTTCATGAGAATTATCATCATACTTATCCTCTCGAACCTCGTGAAGGTACAGTTAAGGAACATTGCCGCTATAACAATTAGTATCTGAGAAACATGCGATTTATATTTTACTTATTTTAATATATATATATACAGGGTGGTCGCTAGAAAAGCATAAAATGCATTTTATGATGTTAAAACCATGCATTTTATTCATGATGTAAAGAAATCAAAATAGAAATGAGTAAGCACGCATTTTATTCATGATCTCATCTGACCCTCAAATTTTTCGCTTTTCTAGCAACCACCCTGTATATATCATCAAGGTGCACCAAAAATACAGAATAATATCTAAATTTTTGCTCAAAATGACAACAAAAAATATAGAATTATTTATAACAATTCCTTATTTACAGAAAATGTAACTTTAAAATCTTTATCATATATGTTTGTTTCACATACACTAATTTATGAACATATTACCAAAGTTTATGAAGAAAGAAATTCAAGATATTGCATTCCTACTTTATAAATAATAAATATTTACAATTTAAAGGAATATGAAATAACTTATTTGCTACTTGATATCAATTTTATAGGTTATGCAATTCTTTGAAAATTATGAAAATATTCACTATAATTGTATAGCTCACCGTATTTTGAAGGTTTTTGAAAATACATTGATGTGGTAAGTTACAAACACTTTCGTAAAATGTCTACATAATTTTCTCCAAAACAAGTTGTTACGTTGTTGTAAACAGTCTTAGTGCAGTCTCAAACAGTTACAAAATTCACCTCGGTGGGCTCAGCAAATAAGTCTGAGACATCATGTTTAATTTAGATATTGTGAATTAACATCAAATGACTTTTATCAAAACTACCATTGAAAATGTTATATTGCACATAGGTGGAGCTTCTGTACCAGTGGCTGATAGCGAAACTATTACAGGTATGCTCTTGACAAGTTGTTACATTGATTATCTTATACCAAGAACACCTGAAAGCTTCGGAATCCTTTGATGTAATAAATGATCTGCAAAAAAACAAATTCTTTATTGAATGTCTGTATCTTTGTTATGATTATTTTAATTTCAGGTTTATGAAAATAATAAAAATATTTTAGATAAGTTTTTTTAAGCTTAAGTGTTTTAATTTGGTTTTGTAAGAAATTCTTTTTACAAGAAATGGTGATTGATTCAAGATAAAAAATATGACAAATTGTTTATTTTATTCCGGACTTCCAACGCTAAAAATCGGGTTTCGATACCAGTGGTGGGCAAAGCACTGATAGCCCATTGTGTAGCGTTGTGCTTAATTCAAAACAACAACAATTAATTTTGTACATTTTCTCACTCTTTGTTTATAAATCTGAAAAGTAAAGTTATACAGAGACTGTTGTTTTTTCATCAACTATAAAATAAACTTATTAGGTGTCTTTATTTTAAATCTATACATACAATTTAGATTGACTTAACATACGTTTTAAATATTGTAAATCATATATGAATGCTACAAGAAGATAATTTCTTGTCTTTTTAAAATAGAAATGTACTACTTTGTAGCAACTTTTTATAAATATGGAAAACACTATACTATTATCCATTCAAACTATAGAGACTCGAATAAACGTTTGTTTGACATGAGAATTGTACTCTAGAAATTGTGTAAAATATTCTTTTCAAACTGATAAATCAACGTGTAAATTCACTACACGCGTGGCCTGGCATGGCCGAGCGCGTTAAGGCGTGCGCTCGTAATCCGAGGGTCGCGGGTTCGCGCCCGAGTCGCGCTAAACATGCTCGCCCTCCCAGCCGTGGGGGCGTATAATGTGACGGTCAATCCCACTATTCGTTGGTAAAAGAGTAGCCCAAGAGTTGGCGGTGGGTGGTGATGACTAGCTGCCTTCCCTCTAGTCTTACACTGCTAAATTAGGGACGGCTAGCACAGATAGCCCTCGAGTAGCTTTGTGCGAAATTCCAAAACAAACAAACAAACACTACACGCGTACAATAAATTATAATTCTGGTTGTCGTGGTACAATTTAATAAATGGTACATTATATTTTATTCGACAATGTATTATAGGTATTGAGACTTAGTAGGGTTTGTATACCACTTCCAGGCCAAGATTAATTCCAGCTTTCTCAATCCTGCTGAATGGATACGTTTGTGACGTGTTTGAAGGAGCGGCTAATAGAAGTGACGAAGCTCATTCGTTGTTTCACCACCCGAGATAGCATAACAGAAATACAAAATAAAATGTTCTGAGTGAGATTCTGCAAGCAAATAGAGGCTTCTGTTCAAAGAAATTTCTGGTAAGTTTGGAGTAATTATCGTTATAATCGATTATTCTGCAACACAGTTTCACCAGATATTGACACCTTGTGAGGCATGATTAAGCATTTCTTAAACATAAACATAAACTGCTAGCCAGGTATCCATAGAGCTTAACTTCCTTGTATATCTGGAGAATAATCAGTGTAAGACAAGAACACGTGAAGTAGCTCTAGACTCGGTGGAAACGATATGAAACAGAATTTATAAAATATGTTGATAGAGGATAGCCTTGGATAATGGAGAGTAGTCGACAGTACTACAATTAGTCAGTCGCAGTATGCCACTCGAACCTGTCTTTATCTGAGTGAAATGAGCATACATCTATTGTTATGACAAAACCATACATTTTTGAACATATTGTGGCAGGAGATGAAAGAATGGGTTGAACATTGAGGAAACTTCCTTTTCTCAGTTAATGTTATTCGGTATTTTATAAGCTCATAAGAGTGAATTGTGTTGGTACTGAATTACAAAACCTGTCACGCGGATTAAGAAAGAAAATCAAAAATTATTATGCAGCAAATCTTCCTACAAAACACAGAGGAGTATTAGTTAAGATGATGTACATGAAGGCTCTCAATGAGTTGTTGCTTAGAAACCAGGCTCATTGTAATCACATCGAAAACACTCTCATATCTCTCATATCATTTGCATATAATTTGAAGTAAATTTAAAATCCATAACTGACAACTTACTTCACTGTATACAAAGTGTAGCAATAGAAAATGTTACCAATGCTATAACTTCTCTTTCTTGAGACTGATTACTTATTACTTTGCCAGTTAAGCTAACTGTTTGCTGCATTTTGATCTATTTCGAAAAATGCTGTTAATGTTTTGAGGAAGACATTTGGTAAGCAGGTTCATTTCTGGTTTTTATAAAACCTCAATTTTAATTTCATGTTTTTCTTTTGCACATGTAGCAATTGAGCATTGTAAGAGCATGTTGTAGAGCCAGCACCATTTCATAACTAGTATTGTAGATCCAGCTGAAAACATTACTATTCTTGGAAATGTTGATAAAATAAATAAAAATTATGAATTTATTGGTTTCGTTGTTTGAATTCAATGAAAATTATTATGGAAAACTTCTTTTTTTTTTACATTAGATGTTCTAACATGAGTGATCCTACATGAAATACAACTTTAAAAACTACAGAAGGAAATTAGATTGTCAACGTGAATCGTATACGGCCTAAGTTTCAGGAATAACTTTTAGTTATTTTAAACCACTGACAAGAGGAAAGGCAACCACCCAAAAGCATCTATCCCCACAAGGGCTTTATCTAGTTCTTTGAAACAAACAACGGTCTTAACTGTCACTTTTATAATGTTTGTTTGTTTTTGTTGTTTTTTTAATTAAGCACAAAGCTACACAATGGGCTATCTGTGCTTTCCCCACCACGGGTATCGAAACCCGGATTTTAGCGTGTAAGTCCGCAGACATCCCGCTGAGCCACTGGGGGGGGGGCTTTTATAATGCGCTCCTAAACAAAAGAGTTTACGACCTTTATCTATTTACCGAAAGCTAATTATGTGTAATTCAAGCGATATGTACAAACACAATGGTGAAGATAAAGTTCAAGAGTATTTTGAAAAATTGAAGTGTTTTAAATGTTTGATTTTCATTCAGACTAAAATTTTACATGTATTAGAAGATAATTGTTGCACTTTCCGACTAAATACAATGTAGATATTTTTGAAGTATAAAGAATTTCAGCTTCTCGTTGAGAATAAAATTCCTTAAAAACTAAATATTGATAAATACCGGATGAATGAACATGTGTTTTTTGTGTATGTTGAGTTTATGTTCCTAATACGCCTTTCCTCGTTTGTATTTTTTATTTCGCACAAAGCTATACGTGGTCTATCTGAATTTTTACAAATAAAAAAATTTTTAGCAGTTAATGTAATTTAAAAGGCACATACTAGTTAAGCGAGAGAATTAATATTTCGTAACTAGTGTTATTGAAATAAATAATGCGATTATCATAGCAACAAATGTTAGTTCCTCTGGTACATTAGCAACAAGGTAAAATTGTTTACATTTTTTAATACGGCTATTAATGCCAAGCGAATGTAATTTTTGTACTTAAAAATAAATTAGTCTGATAAGGTGTTTTAAAGGCGCGGCCTGGAATGGCCAAGCGCGTAAGGCGTGTGACTTGTAATCCGCTTGTGGCGGGTTTGCGCCCGCGTCGCGCTAAACATGTTCGCCCTCCCAGCCGTGGGGTTGTATAACGTGACTATCAATCTCTCTTTTCGTTGGTAAAAGTGTAGCCCAAGAGTTGGCGGTGGGTGGTGACGACTAGCTGACTTCTCTCTAATCTTACACTGCTAAATAAGGGATGGCTAGCATAGATAGCCCTCGAGTAGCTTTGTGCGAAATTCTAAAAACAAACAATTTAAAGGCGCTGTCATAAAAATACATAAAAGCTATACAAACGATGTATTATCCTTGTACATTCAAGCAGTTGTCGTAGTTTATTGTGAAATATCTTCTGAGAAAAAGTGGCTTTTCAAATTATCTGCATTTTATTTAATTTTACTTCAAATATTATTTTTATTCAACAATAGACATATCATGATCCGTCTGTAATATTTCACAGTCTTCGTTTATTTGTTTTTTTAATCTCGTGCAAAGCTATAATAGAGCCGTTCCTAATTTAGCAGTGTAAGACTAAAGGGAAGGCATATTGTCACCACCACCCACCGTCAACTCTTGGGCTACTTTTTTACCAACGAATCACTTGATCTTAGCATTATAACGCCCCGATGGGTGAAAGGGTGAACATGTTTGATGTGACGAGGCAGTCTTCATTACTCCTTTTCTAGGTGTGGCCAAGTGATTAAGGCGCGCGACTCGAAATCTGCATGTCGCGGGTTCGAGTTACTATTTAGTTAAAACTGGTCGCCCTTTCAACTGTGGTGGTGTTATTATGTGCAGTCAATCACACTATTTGTTAGTAAAAGAGAAGATGAAGAGTTGGCAGTTTGCATGTTGATCTGTGTTTAGTGTTAGTGTGTTGGGATAGTCTGTTCATTGGTGTTAAGTGTTTGTGGATGTCATTAAAACTTGATGTGATTATGAATGCAAGTATACTTCCTTTTGATTTTATAACTCCGGTCAAACACTGTAGCTTGTTTTAGATATGTATTTTACGTTTTTTGTGTTTAGTTTCTGTATTTGTTGTGGGAAGTTTTAAATATGAGCTTTCAATAAAAACGTAATATTCTTAGAATATTCTTTATCGTCCTTACAACACCTTTGCTTCGAACAGTGTAAGGAAAGGGTTTTCATAGAATGTAGTGAAAAAAAAATCGCTCTATTAAAGTTAGTTCTCTCTATCTATCTTTTGGCTCTTACCAAAGAAGAGTTCTTTTTTGTTATGGTTTATAAAATTCAAGTGATACGAGTATTTACATACTGCATTTTACAGTTTATTCACCTAAATATAAGCAGTTACTTAATTATTTATTTTCCTTAACTTCGTTCTATAAGAGTTTGTTTCTATAATTTCTACTAATAAATATATGTTATGTTGTATGTTATAACTTAGATGCAGTCACCTGAATTCACCACTTTTCATTTCGCTCTTGTCATCTAGTTTTGTGATACTCGATGCTTAACAGGCAATGCTTCTAGTAACTAGCAGCCTATGAATTACTTATTCTTAGTAGCAGTACAAAGAATGCTTTTTAGTGAGCCTTTAGAAAATGGAACATAAAAAGTCAATCGATCCTCCTAGAGAAGAAGACAATATAATTGTCTTCTGAGTGCACTTCAATTTAACCACAATCCAATAAAACCAAGGTATTGCTTCCCATCAGCAAGAAACCCACATTGTCAAAGTCTAAGAATTTTCAGTCTGTTGTTATGTCTCGCACAATTGTATTAAAAAGATCTTCATTAATTCCTTCATTCGTGAAAATAATTACACTAATGCTGATTTTTTGCATATTTATCTATCTTAACTTTGTCACAATCTTTTCATTCTTAAATTTAAGAAAATGTCTGACGTGCTAACCTGTGATTTACTTTTACCGATAAACAAAAAAACGCACATCTCCATAAGATAGGTTTCTGTGATAGGCGCATGATTCTCAAACATTTTACGTTGTTTCTCACATATGCTCAACATTTATACAACTAAGTTTGTTCTTCATATCTGCGTCTTTTTTAGATTGCAAATGTACGAGTTTATAACAACATTCACTATGAAAGTTTTTACCTCGCGCAATAAGGATTCTTCACTTAGTGATCAATAGCTGTGTGTAAATATTCATTTGTTTATAAAAGTGAAATGATTTCACCTTGGGGCAGTATTTCTACGCTTTTCTTTAAAACGTCATTAGATATTCACCATTTAGCAAGAAAATATTGTTTAAAAAGTAACTTTCAAAAAAGGAATTTACCGGGTGGCAGGCCCGGCATAACCAGGTGGTTAGGGCGTTCTACCTGTAATATGAGAGTAACGGACTCGAGAACTCGTCACACTAAACATGCTCGCCCTTTCAGTTGTTTGGGCCTTATAAAGTGACGATTAATCACACTATTTATTGGTAAAAGAGAAGCTCAAGAGTTGGTGATGGGTGGTGATGACGAGCTGCTTTGACTCTAGTCTTACACAACTAAATTAGGGACGGCTGACGCAGAGAACCGTTGTGTAACTTTGCGCGAAATTCCAAAAACAAACAAACCAAGTGTACAAGTTTATGCATAGACTAGATGATTGACTACGTAGGTTCTTATGAATTATATGTGACCACAAGTTTAAGAAAACAAGTCCTGATTAAAAATTACAAAATAAATAAGTAGAATAACACTGAGCTAAATAATATGTATCGATGATTCGAATGCGTGCTCTTCGTCAAACCTTTCTTGTGTTTCTTTATTTTTTTGCCCACATACAGAGGTTTAGTATAATTTCTTTGAACGTAGGAGGCAATTGTGTTTGTATGTAAGAAATGACATATGGATGTAAAAATTGTTTAGCAAACTGTATGTGATGCTAAAACCACTTAAGTCATTGCCTGTTTTGATGGGAAGAGTGCAGCCCAGTAAAAAGCATTACCGGTCTTTGAGGCTAAGGCTCCGTGGTTCAAGTTGTGCTACTGCCAAAATATGATCACATTCAGGACTTAAAGGCTGACGAGCGTTATAAGAGTGACGGTCAAGTCTCCCCATTTGGCCTGTCAAGAATGCCTTATTTGGACAGTGTTTATTTGTTGCCTTTCATCTGTCGTTTTAAAATTTAGGAACGACTAATGCAGGTAATACTGGTGTACCTTTGTTCAAAATCCGAACACCAAGCCTTGTTTTATACTGTGAAGTACCAAAACAGTTTATGTTATATAAATGAATGTAAAGTGTAAACTATGCAAGAAGACTGTCGAACTTAGGAGAACACATGAAAGTGCTGAAACTAGTTCCCTGGTCTTTGTGCTGATAATTAGTTTTCAAACACTGTTTTGGTTACTTTAATTGTAAATTCATAAAAGGTGAGCGCTTATAGTTCCACTTCTCGTAATATGCATACAATGTATTGTATGAATTTGGCACAAAGCTACACGAAAGCCATCTGCTCTCGCAGTTCCTAATTTAGCAGTGTAAGACAAGAGAAAAGACAGCTGGTCATCACCATCCATCGCCAGCTATTGATCTACTTTTTACCAATGAATAGTGGGATTGACTGTAACATTATAACGCCTCCACGGCTGAGAGAACGAGCATGTTTGGTGTGACGGGGATTTGAACCCGCGACCGACGTTACAGATTGATTTAGTGAAAATTTATATATCATTAAAAAACTCTGGGGTTTAAATGTACTGTTAAAGTGTTAAAATTACTAAAGTGGCAAAACCCACAAAAATACAATGTCTGTATACATATCGATATACTTGTCACGGTGAAAAAACTACTCTTTATATTCTCTATGGAAACGTCAGTGGTGCCCCCTACAGGTATCATATGATATTTATGTCCTATGCTAAGGCTAAGTTTCATAATGACTTTGAGTTCAGGATATCATTGACACTGCTCACATTGCGTGTGTTGTCCAGGATTGTCACGACAAGAAGATTGCACACGCACAGCATCGTCTTCAGATTGTAATCCCGTTGAGAACTGTCGGACAGAACTAAGCCGGAAAACTATGTACTGTAAATAAGTTGCAGTGCATTCTAGTAAGAAATTGGGAGAAAATCACGGTGGATCACACCAATTACCTCATCGACGTCGCCTTATGAAGGTTATTAAAGTTTGAGAAGAACCAATCAAATACGAAATATTTAACAAGAACTTTTACCAGGTTGAAAATAGTATTTATAATACTTTGATGTTATATTTTGTTATATATATTTTGGTAAGGTTTTCTTGAAATATGTAAAATGATGAATTGCACATCTTTCTATTTTAGTAAACCGTTCATGAAATCCCCAGAACCTTAGTCATAATACAAATAATAAATACAATTGTTTACTTTCACATGCAGTTTTCAGTTTGATAGTGCTGAGTGTATTTATAATGCATCACAGTAACAATTATTTTATTTGTTGGAAAATATGCAAATACTTCGTCCAAGACTGAATATAATTTATGTATTTTGATTTCATATAAACTGCTCAAAAATTAATAGAACAAATACGTTCTGGTATACAATTTATCTCAGTGTTCCAAGTGTGATAATATTTTTTTAGGTAGTTTGCCTTATTTCAGTTTCATCTGTATCCATTTTTAGTGTGTGATGAAAGGTAAAATATGGAGAAATAATGTTTGTAAAAATTACCAATATCGCCAAAATTGATGTCCCATATGAAACATTACTTTAAACAGTTTATATAAGCTTTTATTCAAGAAATGTATGAAACATTCAATGTCTAGTGTGACCTTCACCAGCTGTGACACACTCCTGACATTGATTTGACACATTTTTAATGGAGTTCAGTTCGGGCGAACACCCTGGATGGTCGAAAATAATCACGTTATTCGCCATGAAAAAGTCCTTTGTCGTGCGGCATTGTGAATTATACCGCTGTCCTGCTGAAATATCCAGTCATTTCCATACAAGAGTCTTCAGTCAATAAGGATGCTCTCTCGAACATGCCAATGCAGCAAGCTGCTGTTTGACGCCCCTGTATAACCTGAAGCTCCTTTGTTCCATAGTAGGAGAAGGCAAAAAAAAAATCATGATGGAACCTTCTACACTGTATCATGTAGAAAATGTCTCCGGTCGGATATCCTGATCGTGCCAGTAATGTTGGAGGCCACCTGAATAATCAAGGTTAATTTTTGTTCTCATCAAATGTCAAAACTTTCGTCCACTTTTCTACGTCCCTTGTTTGGTGCTTCTCAGCAAAATTTAACCCAGTTGTTTCGTGGCGTGAAAGAAGGCGTTGCCTTTGAAGACGTTTACGGTTTTTTAGTTTTTTGCTGGTTTCGAATTTCGCATAAACCTACTCGAGAGCTATCTGTGCTAGCCGTCCCTAATTTAGCCGTGTAAGACTAGAGGGAAGGCAACAATTCATCACCACCCACCGTCAACTCTTGAGCTACTCTTTTACTAACGAATAATGGGATTGACCGTAACTTTATAACGCCCCACGGCTAAAAGGGCGAGCATGTTTGGCGCGACAGTTAGGCGAACTCTGATTGCGAGTCGCACGCATTAACACGTTTGGCTCTGCCGGGTCCGTTTACGGTTTTTTCTTTCGTAGATGTTATCTTATTGTTCTTGAGCTGCATTCTGCGTCCGTCAGGGTCTTAATTTGGTTCGACGATCGTTGGTGTCTTGCCAAACAACCCATCGAATCCTTCTGCTCAACGCCGGCGAAATTCATCCTTTGTTTGAAAAAAATGACTTTTTATACAAAAATTATTCATAATTATCTTTTAAATGAAATTGCAAGAAGTTATAACTTAGAAAACGGTTACTATAACAGGAATTTAACGACATATTTACACTTATAATATCTTTGATCTTTTACACGAATTTGATAGCTTAAGGTCTATAATGAAACTCAAAGGCAGTTATCATGATTGAAAGCTTAACTGTTTTAGAACACCACTCCACCATCACCTCCACCTTTTCAAAATTGAAAGCTTTATGTTGGAAGTGCAATACTTATACTGAGTTATACTGTCAATATTGTGTTTCTTTTGTCAATAATAAAACCATGTAGAGGTTGGGTAATTGTTTTTCCTTCTGTATGTATCTAAATAATTCTATTACTTGTTTATTCTAATATGTTTTTTCTAAGTTAGTTCAGGATATGGTAATAAGGGTATCGAGGAACTGCATAACTAGAGGTAACTTACGAACATATGTGTATCCATGAGATTTCATAACGTTTGAATACTTTCAGACCGGTTAAATTTACAAAACCATTAATTTGGCTGCATACAGTGAGTTAATATTATGTTGCATGTACGAGAAGCAATATCTGATTTTTATTAAACTTGTTGTTGTTGTTGTTTCGAATCAAGCACAAAGCTACACAATTGGGTATCTGTGCTCAGCCCACCACGGGTATCGAAATCCGGATTTTAGGCGTGTAAGTCCGCAGACATACCGCTGAGCCACTGGGGGGCTTTTATCAAACATGCCTTCGTGTTGATGCTAGAAAACATAGTATATTGAGCGCGTATTTGGGAAACTCTACGGATTTCCAACGCTAAAATTAGCGGTTCGATTCCCCTTGGTGGGCTCAGCAGATAGCCCGATGTGGCTTTGCTATAATGTTTTTTTTATTTTTAAATTTCGCACAAAGCTACTCGAGAGCTATTTGTGCTAGCCGTCCCTAATTTAACAGTGTAAGACGAGAGGGAAAGCAGCTAGTCATCACCACTCACCGCGAACTCTTGTGCTACTCTTTTACCAACGAATAGTGGGATTGACCGTCAAGTTATCATCCCTCAACGCATGTTTGGCGCGACTTTGATTCGAACCAGCGACCCTCAAATTACGAGTCGCAAGCCTTAACACGCTTGGCAATGCCAGCCCGGCTCTGCTATTAGAAAACACACCCACACTTTAATCAATTACTTTTTATAAGATTATAAATTTTATCAGAAAAGCTAAACGTGTTCCATATTATAATATACAGTCTGTTAAGCTGTATGAAGTACTGGGTACTTTTGTCAGGCCTTAAAAAATATATATATATATATTTAGAGAAACGGAAATTATGCTATTTGTATCATGAAGTGTAGAATATTTTTGCTCTCAACAGAATAACAATAATTTTATTCAACTACTAGATGGCAGTGTAAAACCCAACTGTTGAGAAAGATATTTACGTTTGCCAATATTTTCGTCCATCTCTTTCCTTAACCATTTAAGCCTTTTTTTCTTTATTTCTCGTGATGTGAAATTAAACATGCCTTCGTTTATTATATGACATTTATTTTCTTTGGTCAGACTTTTTCCTGTTTGTAGTTCTCTATCATTTTAAAATAGTTTTTAAATAACATATTGACTCTGTACTTACTTGACCCGTTCCTGAAGCTGATTTGCCATTTCTTTTAAAAGATATAGTAAAGATAATTAAAATAAATAGTAATAATAATTTTATAAATAAATAAGTAGAAAACATTAAAATAAAAATAAAATGCATAAGGTACCATTTATCAATACTTCACGTAAAAATCAGATTTTTAAATTATTTAAATAAATTGATCAATAATTACAATGCACTTACTTAATGCACTTCACATGATAACAGTCGTTCTTCATGTATATATATATATATATATATATACACATATCGCCTACGTCACTATTTTGTCTGTTATATCCCTAATACTCTGATTGAGTCCTAGTATTGGATAACTTCTTTCTTACTGGATATCGTAGATGTAGGGTAGTTGATATGATTATAAAATATTCTCCTTTTCATTCATTCATGAGTTCGTAGAATGAATATTTCTCAGAACAAGATTTAAATAAGTGCCTCTAAAGTGACATTGTTTATTGATGAACATTGTAGTTTTTACTTTAAAACCTCTCTCGGAATACGTTACATATTTATAAACCATAAATATTAACAAGGAAGAAATATTTTGCGAAATGTCTGTCATAAATTTCTCGAGCTCTTCGCTAAGAACATCTCGCTAAAAGTATTAAATAAAAATTAGAATACTAATCCATTATAAAATTCAAAATTGTTCTTTTGTTTGTTTCCGTGCTTGCTTGCTTTCTTGTTTGTCTGTCAAGTTTGCTCTGCAGGGCATACTTCTATTATGGTGCATTAAACAAGTTTTCGTTTATATACGAGTTTATCGTCTGCTAACCAAGCCGGTAATTTTATCATTAACGTATTTATTATGCAAATAACTTTGATAAGCTTGAGTCGACGTTTATTGCATGCCAATTGAGTTACAGCTACATCTTGGCTCGGCATTTACAGGTGGTTAAGGCACTCGACTAGTAATCCGTGGGTCGTCGTGGGTTCGAATCCCCGTTGCACCAAACATGCTCGTCCTTTCAGCCGTGAAGGCGTTATAATGTGACGGTTAATCCCAGTATTCTTTGGTAAAAGAGTAGCCCAAGAGTTAGCGATGGGTGGTGATGACTAGCTGCTTTCCCTTTAGGCTTACACTACTAAATTAAGGACGGCTAGCGCAGATAGCCCCTGTGTAGCTTTGCGCGAAATTCATCGTAAATTAAACTATACATCTACTAATTCATCACATAGTTAACCTCACAAAGAAAAGAAATTGTTGTTGTTTTGATTTAAGCACAAAGCTATACAATGAGATATCTGTGCTCTGTCCACCACGGGTATCGAAACCCGGATTTTAGCGTGTAAGTCCGCAGAGATACCGCTGAGCCACTGGGGGGCCAAAGAAAAGAAATGCAGTAGAGTGTCATGTGTGAAAAGGCAAGCAGTAAGCATAGTCTATGAAATAAAATAATGCTGTAAAATGAGATTAAAGTTAGCGAATATATTTTATCCTACTTCTTTATCATCTGGATGATTGGATACCTGCATGTGGACTTTTTGCTTTTTGTACATTAGTATGTAAAATATCTAGTACATCAGTATTATAATGTTCATTAAAAATTACATTAAACGAAATTCAACATAATATTACACATATATTTACGTTTTAAAATTTAATATCTGAGGAAGGTTGATTGCAGAAAATAGAGCTTGGTTTATACTAAGAACCTATCTATTTTTGCCACTGAATAAAAAATAAAAAAAACATTGTTTTTAAGAAATAGCTGATTTAAAATAGTTCGTGGTTTATTTTCAAAAATAAAACTTCAGTTCTTGTTGTTTTTCATGAATTTACAAACTCTTTATATACTCAACAAAATATGGAACGGGGATACAGATAAATAGGTTTCTTTTTCGAAAACCCGAACAACGCCGCTAGTTACTTCTAAAACGCCCCCCGCTAGTACAGCGGTATGGCTCTGGAGTTACAATGCTAAAATCAGGGGTTTGATTCCTCTCGGTGGGCTGAGCAGATAGCCCTTTGTGGCTTTGCTAAACGAAAAAAACACACGTGCTTATAAAAACGGCTACTTTGAAAGAATGGAATTAATTATGAAAAAGCAAAGAAAACGAAGAATTGTAATAAATCAGTAACTCCTTTGCTAGAAGACTTTAATGAACATCTACTTTCAAATTTATAAAAATTCCATTTTGTTATTCAGTACCATTCCCAACAATAGTTAGCCTTTATGTTACGGTTCAAGCTGAGATGCCCAAGATGAAAGTTTCAAATTGAAAAGTGCAACCAATGTAAAGTATTCACATTATAAGAATTTTGTAGAGCGTAAAAGATACTTTTTTTCGGATTTTCTGGATATTGTTTTTGTTTGTTTTTTGAATTTCGCTCTACTAGGTTTGTGGCCAATTTATCAAGACAAGAGTGAAAAAGTACTCTGTGACAGAATTTGTCAAAATGTGTGACCCCTACAAGGCATGCCTGTCGGGGATGAAGACAAACCCTGGGCACCTCATTTTACCGGGAAACACTGAAAAAAAACTGTAGAAGGTAAGAGGGACAATTTTTGTTTCCTTAAATAGTAAGATGTTATATTATATAAATTTTAAACCTTTTAAAATTTAAATATCTTTTGATTTATTTTTTTAATTTCCATTAGTATAGAAAAAGTCACACATAAAATATTTTATGGGTCTCTTACACATGAGTTGTAAATGAAATAAATCTATTCGTCGTTATAACAATTTTATTTTGCTCTTTTGCAGGATGGAACAGAGGGGAAAAAGAATCATGAAGTTCGTTATTCCAAGAATTTGGCGCGAGCCTACTGATCACTTAAGCAATTGCTAATTCTGCTTGATTGACCCTTCCAAACATCGAGCTGGCAAGAATGGATCTGTTAGCATGTATCCGGACCTTCCATCGTCCATCGCTCCAGTGCTACACTGCCCTGAGCTCCTTGAACCCACTCCGCCCGAAAGAAAGCAGTCATACACAGAAGAGAGCAGTAAATCAGAAAAGGAGAAGACGTTCAATATCCAGATTACAATTTCAGAGATGTAGATGGTGAGAGAA
The DNA here is from genome assembly GCA_011833715.1 of Carcinoscorpius rotundicauda. Lineage (NCBI taxonomy): Eukaryota > Metazoa > Arthropoda > Merostomata > Xiphosura > Limulidae > Carcinoscorpius > Carcinoscorpius rotundicauda. The sequence goes on along the minus strand of CM022396.1, from coordinate 35,473,044 downwards.
ACCCATACTATCCCAACCAAAGAGACCTCAATGACTTGGTCAGAGATCTATATCTTAGAAAGTTGAAAGCCGAGCTTTCGACATCTACGCTCAAAGACTGAGATTTGTTAGATGAAAGTGTGCAAGTCGCAAGTCAGAGAAACCGTCACTGACATTTTTCGGGTTTATTCACTCATAAAGATGGGCTCTGCTTCTGCCACAATGTATTCTGTTTGTGCGAGGCAACTGTAACCCGAACGAGTGGCGCCTCTTCTTTGATAGCTCATCCATAAGCCTCAAAGCTGTACTGCTCCACAACGGGAATAAGTATCCGTCACTTTCCCTGGCTTATTCGGTGGACCTCAAAAAGAAATACAACAGCGTCAAGACCTCACTAGAAATCTTGACGTATAATGAGTATGGCTGGGAGGTTATCAGAGATTTCAAAATGGTGGCATTTCTGATGGATCTCTAAGTAGGCTTTACCACGTTTACCTGTTATCTTTGCCGTTTGGACAGCAGAAACACCGCAGCGCACTACAACACGAAGCACTGGCTTCAACAGACCGAGTTCTTTGAGGGGAGGTACAATGTCAAGTGTGAGCCACAAGTGGACCTCCAGAAGGTGTTGTTCCCACCATTGCACATAAAATTTGGTTTATGAAACAATTTATTACAACTCTGGATAAGGAGTCTGGAGCCTTAAAGTACCTTCGAGACTTCTTCTCTAAGCTGTCTAAGGCAAAGCTGTCAAAGATGGTGTCTTCGTTGGACCACAAATAAAGAAGATCCTGCAGTGCGCAGAATTCCCCAAATAGCTCAGTAGAAAGGTGAAAAAAGGTTGGAGTAGTTTTGTCACAGTAGTTCGGGGCTTCTTGGGCAATCACAAGGCCGGAAATTATGTGGAACTGGCTAAGGCTCTGGTGAAAAAATACAGCAAAATGGGCTACAAATTCTTAAAGAAAAATACAAAGAAAGTTATGTAGACCAATTTGCTCAATTAAAATTCAAATATTCTTTATTATAGAAGAGCATAAATGGAACATAACATAACATAAAGTTTATTACACGTGTTAAATTATGTAATATAAATGCTAACAAGTTACAGATAAGACTAAGAGAATTATATGTGCAAAAATGGCTCGTTTGGGTTGAAAAAATATTTTACGCAGAAGAGCGAACAACATTTCGACCTTCTTCTGTCATCGTCAGGTTCCAACTGTTACGTATTTTTTATGTTTTAAGTTCTTCGTAGATTAAACGCAACAGAAAAACACAGATAACAGCTTGTATAATTTATTATGCTAAACTGTTAACAAATATAACAGATATAACATAAATTGTATAATAACAGTGACATATTAAGTTACGACATTCGAAATTAATTACAAAACGAAATAATATTAATTTCAAACTTCAGAATAAATCACAATACAAAACGGTACTGGCCTGTATCTAATGTAATGATCTAAAATTAAAGTCTCAAATTCCTGTCTAGGGTGTGAATTTGGTCCCACGAAATAATTCCGAAACAGTTCACAGTTCAATAAATTCGCCGTCTCTCAGCACAAGCAGTAATTCAGATGTATCGTAGAGATTGACGGAATAAAATCACAGCTTCCGTAGATCTAACTTCAATCACAAAACCAAGTTGAATATTCACAGCAAACACTTAATCTTTCTCAAATAACTAACTCTCTCTTTTAAATAAAAACTGATGACTGAATCCCTCACTTGTTCTTCGAATAAAACTAATGACTGACTCCATCTTCTTTTTTTCGAATAATAACTGATGACTGAGGACTAAATCTATCTCTCGTCACCGTCTTTTATACCGATAGGCCTATTTCTCGAACAATCTCGCAATTTCCATACAACTCTAGAGCGATCCGCGCGTGTTCGTTCTTGCACGAGACTAACGTCTAGACACGAAGTCACCAGCACTCATTTACTAACATGTGATTGGTCTACTTAATTCGAGAAAGTTCTAAAATGTTACCCTAAATAAATAACACATTTTAGTTTAAACTTCGAAACAATAATATCAATATGGAAAAATGAATAATACAAATGAAAATTGAAACACAACACGACATGTTGTCGTTTACAAAATATTTACACATATACATAGCACAACGTTGTTCGCTCTTCTACGTAAAATATTTTCTCAACCCAAACGAGCCGTTTTTGCATATATATTTCTCTACAAGTGGGTTTTATCGACAACCCTTAAGACTAAGAAACTATTAACCTGTATTCTTATATTAAGTCAGTCATTTCAGCACTAACTTTGTTGATAAAATTATGGAAGATTTTATTTACTAAACTGTACATACACCTCATAAAATGAAAGTTCATTTATGAGATAATTAATATAATTTAGTTTGTTGTCATTTTTACTGCGGTTGGGATTATAGAAAATATTAATTTCCAGCTGAAAGGAATTTTGAATGCTTTTGCATTGTACAATGGAGATTACATTTATACGCATTATTTAGTACCCTTCACATGTGCTTGAGTAAATATGTAACATTAAAATACAATTATCGAATATATTTTACAAATTGCTAGGACATTTCCTCCACATCTTTATTGTAGGTTTAGATCAAAATGTCAGGGAGTAAAAATATTTGTGAAAAAAATAATATTAAAACTATTCTTCGAATCTGTACAATTCTTTAAGAGCTTGAAGACGTAATACGTATTTATGTTGATGAATACTTAAAACTTTGTTTTTAAAAATCTCAATAACTAACAAAACTAGGAGATGATGGATAATAATATAGAAATAATTTCCTTACTTGTTATTGACGCAGGACTCAAATGTGTTCACTAAATAATATTAATTAACAGTATTATAAGCAATGTGTGAACTATTATATCACAATAAGAATTACGAAAATTTTAATTGCGTTATTCTTTAAGGGCTGTATATGGAATTATATTAACGAAGAGTGCATAAAAATGTCGTTATTTTTATTGTTGTAGAATGTAACGCCTGTAACCTGTAAACTATAATTTTCAGTGAACATTTCGAGTGTGATAAAGAATTAATACGAATTAAATTAAATCTATGACTTTTTAATATTCAACTCTACTGGTTTAGGAAACTGTAACACAGATAAAAAGACCCTCATGGCAGTACCATGCAGAAGTTAAAGTATGTTAAAGTGCAATATAGCCTACACTATAGCCTATAGCTTTCACCCTAAACATCCGTGTTCGGCCAGTAAAGTATCATGTGATTAAAAGTATTATAAAGGTAACGGCAGTAACGTAAAATCATTTTTTGCAAATTAAGGATTCATATATAGCTAACTTAATTGTCACACTCTATTAATGCAAAATATTCAAAGAAGCTGTTACAGCCTTTCTTAAAAGTTTAGTGTTATATGATTTTCAATATAAGATTTAGTGTAATTTGCCTTTCGAAATTTTTATCTGCGCTTCATCCTAATTGATGTACAGACTGCGAAAATAAAGAAAGTACACGTGCAACTGAAAATAAAATCGAAAACAATCTATTAATTCAACCTGTGAACTACGACGATAGCAAAAATCTACGCATTTGGCAGTGTTCATTTTTTAATTACTTTGTGAGATAATAATAAGTATAGCACAACAATACTTAACAATATCTGACAGAATATAATGACTTGTAAGAATAATGAACGTAATTACTGAATGTAAATAACACAAAATTTATTGAGTTTATTCACTCCATCAAAATTTGGTCTCTAACTGAAATTAGTTCAAGGACGCAAGCGAATAAGAACCGTTTATTTTCTTCTCAAGAATAATGAGAAAACGAAACAAAACCAATTTGGGCTTGGTTCTCGTAAATCTAAATGCAATAGAATTGAAAGTATGAAAAAAGGCTGCTCTTCTCATGAGACAGAGAAAGAATTTTGAGCCAAGTAAAACATAAGGAGTTCCTGTTTATCATCTCTAGACATCAGCATTTTGAGTTACGAGACTCCTTGTGCTGCCTCTCATCCCATTTGTATATATATTAGACGTAGCAGGTAGCTTTACGTTTTAAGCCCTTAATAACAGAAATAACAGAACAAAAGTAAACATTTGAGCTGTCTAAACGGTAACGAAAATAAACCCTCTCTGTAGAATTTCAAAAAAATAAAAATATATTCAATAGGCAAAAAATATGTTTACTTTCCTTGTGTACCAGAACATATTTGGAGCTGAATGTAATTTATTTATAAAATATATTACCAAATACTAAATTCTTAAAAGACTGAGACTCACTTTTAATTATTGATTTCGGTCTCTATACCTTCTGAAGTGAGCTAATAATATACATTGTATTATTGTGTCCTGTAATATATTTGCCTCACAAGAACTACTTTTTCAAAGGTTGAATAATTAGTCGATACTTTAAAATTTTACTTGGTATCAAAACAAATCAAATGATGGTTAAAAGATTAATCTTCTGAAATGGAAACGTAGTTATTGACTTGTTCTACAATATTAATGCAAAAACAGCCTAAGCACAGGTTTTCTAGACAGATCACAACGTAGCCTAATAATAAATTCTATGGCAACAAAGAAAAACAGAGATGTAAAAACACATAATGATTAGGAACAGCATTCAATATGTTTCGTAAACAAAACGTTACATTTCTTAATCATTTTAATTAATTACTGATGTATTTTCACAAATATAAAATTATAAAAACTATAGTAAATTATTAATAAAATGTAAAACAAAGATATTTAATTTTAAATAAACCAAATTACCCTAAGTAATTATTCTCATGAAGAAAACACAATATTCCCCGCGAGTGTAGTGGTATGTTTACGGATTCACAACGCTAAAATCAGGCACTCGATTCCCATCGGTGGGCTCAGTAGATAGCCCGATGTGGCATTGTTATAAGAAAACGCACACACATTCCCAAAATTAAAAAAAAATGAAGAGCGTTAAACAAAATCTTCAAAATAAACTATATTAAGCTATTTTTTATATATATGTAATTATGACAAAACCTCAAAGTCTCTTTGTCACCATTCCTAATTTAAAACTATTGACAAAAAAAGTCAGCCAGCTAACAGCAGTCTGATACCCACCATCCACGTTAGGAGATTGAACGGTATTCCAAGAAAACCCACACAGCCTAAATTTCTAGAATTATTTGGTGTTATAGTACTAATTCTAATTCAAGTCGTCAAATTTTGAAATCCAGACATTCACCAGTGGACCATTCCTTGTCTAACCTAAATTCGAGCTTTCGCTAAAAGCTGTATGCATTTGAGGCTTCCAATTTTATGGAAGTCGTAGCGGTGTGCCTACTCCTGGTATCAATACGTATATCAGCTAGAAATGCTACCAGTGCTCAAATATGCGAGAAAAACAAAACTTGCTTCACAACACAAAGTAAAAGACCTGCGAAAAACCTTAAGATTTTTTCTCTTTGTCGTGAATTTCGTTTTGATTTACATTAACAAAAGTTTGGAGCACCAAATTGAAATTAGTGAAGAAATTTGTAATTTCAGGATCAAAGATATTATATTCTATTTGTGGTGTAATAAACAATGTTTTGTTTTTCTAACCAAAATTGATTAATTAACATACTTCATATTTGTATATCCTATTTTATGAGAAACAAAAGGCCCAGCATGGCCAGGTGAGTAAAGGCGCTCGACTAGGAATCTGAGGGTCGCGGGTTCGAATTCCCGTGGCTTCAGTGGTGGGAGCGTCATAATCAATCCACCATTCGTTGGTAAAAGACTAGCCTAAGAATTTACAGTGGGTAGTGATGACTAGTTGTCTTTTCTTGCACTGCTAAATTCTAGACAGCTAGCGCAGATAGCCCACGTGTAGCTTTGCGCGAAATTCAAGAAAACAGAGACGAGAAACATATTATGTTCAATGGAAATATATTCTTTTTTCTTTGCAATATTTATTTATTATTGATCGACAACATCTTAAGAAATACAAATTGTATGAAAATCTTGCTTAGCTAGGAGATTTGATTGAGTTTAAATTGATGTGCGTATTATTTGTTTTGAATTTTGCGCAAAGCTACACGAGAGCTATATGCACTTGTCATCCCTAATTTAACAGTGTAAGACTAGAGGGAAGGCAGCTAGTCGTCATCATTCACCGTCAACTATTGGGCTACTCTTTTACCTACGAATATTGGGATTGAACGTCATATTATAACGCACACGGTTGAAAGGGAAGCATGTTGGGTGTGACCAGGATTCGAACCCACGACCCTCGGATTACGAGTATAGTGTCATTATCAACTGACCATGCTGCCCCAGTTCCATTAATACAAACTTTAAGATTCTGATTTTTTTATTAAAACATTTCAGTTCCATTTAAAATACGATTTACTCAGTTGTTTAGAAAATGATGTTTTTTATATACATATAAAATTAAGTAAACTTGTGGGCTAAAAGTGTTCAGAGTAAAATAGCCAGTGAAGTTACTATTCAAATAACAGTTTAATGTCACAGAAATAATTCATCAAAAATAGTGAAGTCGTTGCTACATAACGACCTACAATATCAACCTTGTCGTTTAGAAATCCAACATTTTCTCCATTATTCTTTTAGGCGTGTCTTTACTTAAAAAGACCAGACTATTTAAATGCCAAGCTCTGATAATTGATTAGAAGTGTTAAACTAAGTTTAATATCCGAAAGGCCTACAAGTACCGAACACTTACATACAAAATACCAGACACATAACGCAAATACTTTCATGTTCAATTTGAGAAGGAAGTTTTACTTTTCTAAAATTATTGGATTATAAGATTTACTGTTTTTGTCTTTAATTAATTGATTTTTAGAGCTCCATAGTTTCTAACATCACGAACAAACATTACATACATAAGTTTTTAAACTTTATAGGTAACTAAAACTTTCAAGACATTTTGTTGTACTTGATTATGATCGCTATTTATTGTAACAGACTTACTGTTATGCATTTATTTTATATATGCGTTTGTTTAAGTTTATTTCATAGAACGTATATTGTTAAATGTGCATTGTAAAAATCCCACCTGTTCTCTAAATTTGTAAAAGATTCTAGAATGTAAAAATTAACAATATATGTTTTACGAAAACATTTAGGTTACTTCAAATATTGTTGAACTTTCGAGAATCACGCCTAATAAGTGAAAAAGCTGGCCATTGCAAAATGCCGAGAGACAACACTTGATCGTTACTATAAGTCTCAGAAGCTATAATTGTGAAAAACACTTATTAAACGGAAAATTACTGATATTTGACAAAAAACGCTTATCGATTTCGAACATTACGAATCGTTCAACTTCAGAAATGTCAGTATTTTAACGTGAACTTCAGATATCGAGCTTCCTCTACGAAAAATAAGATTGTAATCGCATTACACTGAACAATAAAACAGCAAACTAGTATTTTCGCCAAAGGAATAGTATCAGTGTATCCACACAATATTAATTTACTCGGCGTAGACCTGAACCGTTGATGAAATATTCAGTTCCAGACTAGACAGAAGACTTAATATTGTTTATAAGAATTTTAAATTCTTGTTTATAAGCCATTATTTATGATAACTGTTATTATCAATTTATTATTACTTACATATTAAAATATATTTGTGTTGAGAAAGGAAATTGTGTATTAATCTTGTTGGCAAACATCATAAATTTAATGCATGTCGACATTTCATTAACTTGTAAATTGAAACTAAAATTTCCTGTTGTTTGAAATCATGACACGTAACTTACCTAACATAATAAATCAAAGATTATAATATGTACTTGTTACGTATTTTTTAATGTTTTATGTTCTTTGTAGAGTAAACTACTAGTTTCAAACTTCAAAATTAATCACAATACAAAACGGTACTGGCCTGTATCTAATGTAATGATCTAAATTGCAGTCTAGGGTGTGAATTTGGTCCCACGAAGAAATTCCGAAGCTTAAATGAAGAAGTTCAGAAACAGAGTTCACAGTTCAATAAATTCGCCGACTCTCAGCACAAGCAGTAATTCGGATGAATCGTAGAGATTGACGAAGTAAAATCACAGCTTCCGTAGATCTAACTTCAATCACAAATCCAAGTTGAATAATCACAGCAAACACTTAATCTTTCTCAAATAACTGACTCTCTTCTTTCTCTTCGAATAAAAACTGATGTCTGAATCTCTCTCCTTCTTCGAATAAAAACTAGTGACTGAATCTCTTGCATCACGTCTGTTTATATATTGTAGGCCTAAACTCCTCGAAAGAACGCGAAAATTCTACAGGTCTCCAGAGCAATCCACTCATGTCCGTTCTTGTACGAGACTACACGTCTAGACACGAAGTCACCAGCACTCATTTATAAACATATGATTGGTTTATTTAATTCAAGAAAATTCTAAATGTTACCCTAAATGAATAACAAAATATTAGTTTAAACTTCGAAACAATAATATCAATATGGAAAAATGAATAATAGAAATGAAAATTTAAACACAACACGACATGTTGTCGTTAACAAAATATTTGCACATATACATAACACTCTCCCCCTTAAAAGTAAAAAAAAAAGTTTGAGCGAAAACTTTTTTTGTTTATTTGTCTTTTTAAACCAACTTAAAAGTGGTTAAATCCAGTAGAGTCTGAAATAACCTCACGAACTTCAAACAATAACAAGGGAACACCCTCAACCTAGTTTTTTCAGTGTTTGTGGCAGTAATTTGGTGGAAACGATCAAAAATACCTTGTGACTCAGGATGGTACGCACTGGATGAAATTTGTTCGACGTTTAATTGATGTATGGATTGTTCAAATAGTTTGGACATAAAATTTGTGTCTTGATCTGATTGCACAACTTTTGGAATTCCGAACATGGTAAAGATTTGACAAGAGCAGTGATTTTTCTCAAAGGGATTGCCTCAGGGAACCGTGTAGAAGCACACATGATCGTCGAGAGGTATTCATTTCCTGCTTTGCTTTTTGGCATTGGGCCAACACAGTCGATAATGACCCTTGAGAACGGTTCTTCAAAGGCAGGAATAGGCTGCAGTGGTGCTTTTGGAACCCCCTGATTTGGTTTTCCTGTCATTTGGCAAGAATGACATGTCTTACAAAAGTCAACAAAATCTTGGCGCATCTTTGGCCAATAGAAATGTCGTCGGATACGATCTAGGGTCTTTCTTACACCTAAGTGTCCCGACAATACATTGTCATGAGCGAGACTAAGAATATCATTCCGATAGCATTTTGGAATGACGATTTGGTGAATAACATTCCACTCTTCATCAGTAGCAACGTCAGGAGGTCTGTATTTTCTCATTAGCACACCTGACTTCTGGTAGTAACAAATAGGGACAGTTCCTATTTCATTTTCATCAAAAGCCAGTTGTAGAAGAGAACAAGTTTCAGGATCATTGTCCTCTTCCTCAATAAGTTTGTTTCGATGAAGAGAGTCGAAAAATGTCTTAGAGTCATCAGTAGAACTTAAAGTTGAGTCAGAAATCTCATCGATGTGAGACATGAATGTATCAGATAAAGAGAAATCCTCTTTGGATTCCTGAGAACGTGTCTAAGAACGAGTAACAGCACAGGCGGAAAAAAACATCAGGAAACTCTTCAACGAGTTGCTCTGTACTGGGGCTAATAACAGGTGCTTCAACAACACGAACCTCTAGTACCACCTTACTACCAACCAAATCATTCCCCAAAAGCATTGACACACCTTCAACAGGGAATGAGGCTTTAATACCCACAGTCACTGTGCGTGAGACAAAGTCCGAATGTAAATCTAATCTATGAAGAGGAATAGAAACGACGCCACCTTCTACACCAGAAATGAGCACACTGGCCCCAACGGATGACTTTTCAGAAAACGGAAGTACACTTTCCAAAATCAAACTCTGAAAAGCTCCAGTATCCCGCAAGATTTAATTGCTTGTAGACGTGAATCGCCAACAAAAGAAACAAAACCTTCAGTGATGAAAAGCTTAAATTTGTCCTCAACAAGATTTTCAGGTACATCAATAATATTGGGGTTAGAATCCACAGTGGACTGGACAGGGTCAGAATCATTGGGAACCAATGATGTATCCAACGAGGGCGAAATGAAACTATGAGGTGATGGCTTGTTTTTTACCTTATAGCACTCAGAAATAAGATGGCCAGGTTTCTTACAATAAGCACATGTTTTGGATGAGAATGACACGTTTTTAGTAGATGATGAGCTTATATAATAAGAAGGAGTCTTCATTTGAGAATTAGAAGTTTGCTCTATTTTGTCTCTGTCGACATTTGCATAGTATTTGAATGAGTCATTGGGTTTCTTTCTTGTGTGATTTATTTTGCCTTTGTATGAGAAATCTTTGTGAGTTAAAGCATACTCGTCTGCCAAGACAGCAGCAGCATCATGTATTTTGGAAGTTTTTTGTTCATCAATATAAGTTTTTAGTTCTACGGGAATACATCTTTTAAACTCTTCAACTAACATGAGTTCTCTGAGTTTTGTATAATCCTCTTTAATTTCTCTGGAATCACACCACCTGTCGAACAGAGTTTCTATTTCACGAGCAAATTCGACATAAGTTTGGCTGTCAAACTTTTTGTAACAAGGAAATTTTTGTCTGTATGCCTCTGGCACCAATTCATATGCATTCAAAATGCATTTTTTGATTTGCTTTTAATCATAACTTTGCTCGGCTGTGAGTTTGGAAAATACTTCCTGGGCTTTACCCTTGAGAACACTCTGAAGTAATACTGTCCACTATTCGGTAGGCCATTTTAGCCTAAAGGCCAATTTTTCAAATTCCTGAAAATATTTATCAACAGCTTTTTCATAGAATGGAGGTACTAAACGAATTTGTTTGGAAGCATCAAAATTATCCAACCGCATTTTGACAACCTTTTCTTCTGTCTGTGCCTTTCTCATACTGATTTCTTTATCCGCTTTAATGCGTTCTATTTGTATTTTGGCATCAATACGCTTTTGTTCTGCCTCAAGTCGTTTGCTTTCAATTTCTAAACGAAATTTCATTTCCATTTCCATTCTTTTTAATTCGAAATCTGGGTCAAAATGAGTGACAGGCAATTGTTGTGCAACTGTTTGAGGTAAAACTTTTTGGCTGACCAAATGTTCAACAATAATTTGTTTAATATCTGCTTTCTTCATTGCTTGCTTCACTTCTAAATTAAAATGTTTACCAACATCAACCAATTGAGATTTTTTTAATTCACTGATTAATTCGAAAGAGGGATTCTGATTAAATTCGTTTATAAAATCTTCAAGTTGGAATACCATTTTGAATATACAAGCTGTCTATCTGTATAGAATATAAATCTTATTTTATAATAAAATTAAATTGTTTGTTCGATATCCCGGACGAACCCCAAGTTTCTGTTACGTATTTTTTAATGTTTTATGTTATTTGTATACTAAACGCAACAGAAAAACACAGATAACAGCTTGTATAATTTATTACACTAAACTATTAACAAATATAACAGATATAACATAAATTATATAAAAACAGTGACAGATATTAAGTTACAACATTCGAATTTAATTACAAAACAAAATAATACTAGTTTCAAACTTCACAATTAATCACAATACAAAACGGTACTGGCCTGTATCTAATGTAATGATCTAAAATGAAAGTATCAAATTCCAGTCTAGGGTGTGAATTTGGTCCCACGAAGAGATTCCGAAGCTTAAATGAAGAGGTTCAGAAACAGAGTTCACAGTTCAATAAATTCGCCGACTCTCAGCACAAGCAGTAATTCGGATCAATCGTAGAGATTGACGAAGTAAAATCACAGCTTCCGTAGATGAAACTTCAGTCACAAATCCAAGTTGAATAATCACAGCAAACACTTAATCTTTCTCAAATAACTGACTCTCTTCTTTTTCTTCGTATAAAAACCGATGTCTGAATCTCTCTTCTTCTTCGAATAAAACTAATGTCTGAATCTATCTTCTTTTTTGGAATAAACACTGGTGACTGAATCTCTTGCATCTTCGTCTGTTTATATATATTGTAGGCCTAAACTCCTCGAAAGAACGCGAAAATTCTACACGTCTCCAGAGCAATCCGCACATGTCCGTTTTTGTACGAGACTACACGTCTAGACACGAAATCACCAGCACTCATTTACAAACATATGATTGGTTTAATTAATTCAAGAAAATTCTAAATGTTACCCTAAATGAATAACAAAATATTAGTTTAAACTTCGAAACAATAATATCAATATGGAAAAATGAATAATAGAAATGAAAATTCAAACACAACACGACATGTTGTCGTTAACAAAATATTTACACATATACATAACAGTACTATTATATATTTTTAGATTTTATACAACAATTTTTGGAGGAGTTCGACGAAACCTTCAACCTCAATTTGAATCCGCCAGATATAATAAGAAATAAAATTATTAAAGAATACCACCCATAACAATACATACTACCAATATTTCTTAGAAGAGAAAATTAACAATGTGGACTAATTTTGGACATTAAAGACAACATTTAATTAATAGTAACTGTATGACAACTGCAATAAGAAATAAACAAACCAAGAATGATTACTATAAATTATGAAACAGTCTGTACCAAAAATAGTAAAATGATTAGCAACGTTTGATGATCTGTTTCAAGATTACATAAAGATGTTTTATCACATTATTTTGGCAAATAATGATGTTTATTCATAAGCTGTTTTTTGTTTGTTTCTGGAACAAGTGTGTGTTTGTGTTTTGCGTATAACAAAGCAACATCGGGCTATCTGCTTAGCTCACCAAGTGGAATAGAACCCTTGATTTGCACGTTTTTAATCCGGAGACATACCGCGGAGACATGTACTAGCGGGGTACTTCTGGAACAACCTACATACAACCACTTACATCTATGTACTACCCACAACGTACACAATATTTCGTCTTCGAGTACATATATCTTGAAGTTGCAAGATACAAATATTAAATATAACAAAAATAACATTGCTAAACACAATGAGAATTCTAAAAACAAGATGAAATGAGGAAATAATCATGACCTAATAAGTGAACAATCTTCAATATGCACAACTGAGTCATTCGTTCAGGTTTTCTTTTACATAAATGGCAGAATGCTAAGCCACATGACCAACAACAAATCACAATGCAGCACACTTGCGACAAATAGTTTATTCGCACAATTATTAACTGAGATAAATCACACTAAACGCTACTTAGAAATTCTATCACCTACCTTTCATTTAAACTAACCACTTCGACCACCAGAGGATGCATTAATATATTGCACCGGAACCTCGACACTAACGTTTTACTATTGATATACAAAAACTTATTATGTTTATAATTGTTTAATTATATGTATTCTTAAGAATGTGTATGATTTTGTTTTGTTTTGTATTTAGTGTAATGTACGTAAAAAGTATAAGTTTCTTTTGCATGATATTTATCTCTAAAACCGAGTGGTACAGCGATTTTAGAATGTTAGATATCGGGTTTCGATACTGGTGGTTGGCAAAGCATAGAGAGCTCATTGTGTAGCGTTGTGCTTAATTACAAACAAACAAATCATTCTTAAAATTATAACAAATTCATGAAATTGAAAAATTACTGTAACAGATTTTATCGCTTTCATATTTGTAAGATATTTCACGCATTAGAAGTCACGAAATGATTAACTCCTACAGACTGAAGATCAAAATAACAAAAGGTTAGCAAGTGAATGCTCAAAACAGTTGAGCATGTTTTCATTTCAACCATTTAAGAAAAACAATATTTATAAATGTTTGTATAAATATTTGTTAGACAAAAGCTTGGCAATTTCAAATCACGTGTTAGAAAAATTGGTTTATTTTGAATTTCGCGCAAAGCTATACGAGGGATATCTCTGCTAGCTGCCACGAATTTACCCGTGTAAAACTAGAGAGATGGTAGCTAGCCATCACCATCTACCGCAACTCTTGTGCTACTGTTTTATCAATAAATAGTGGGATTCATCGTGACATTATAACTCCACCAGGACTGAAAGGCCGTGCATGTTTGGTGTAACTGTAATTTGAATCCGCGAATTACGAGTCGCGTGCCTTAACTACCCGGCCATGTCGGGCCGTTAGAAGAATTAAATGGAGAAAGTAGAAAAAAAAGAGAAATCAATTTAATAATCATTTCCAGCAAAAGAAAATGAATGTTAAATTTTCCTTTAAAAAAAGGCACATTAAAATGAAAACCTTACCAGGTGTTATGTATATGTGTAAATATTTTGTAAACGACAACATGTCGTGTTGTGTTTAAATTTTCATTTCTATTATTCATTTTTCCATATTGATATTATTGTTTCGAAGTTTAAACTAATATTTTGTTATTCATTTAGGGTAACATTTTAGAATTTTCTTGAATTAAGTAGACCAATCATATGTTTGTAAATGAAGTGCTGGTGACTACGTATCTAGACGTGTAGTCTCGTGCAAGAACGGACATGCGTGGATTGTGCTGGAGACCTGTAGAACTTTCGCGGTCTTTCGGGGAGTTTAGGCCTACAATATATAAACAGACGAAGATGCGAGAGACAGGATTGATTAAGAGAGATTGAGTCATTAGTTTTATTCGAAGAAAAGTGTGAGAGTTTGAGTCATCAGTTTTTATTCGAAAAAGAAGATAGATTCAGTTATTAGTTTTATTCGAAGAAAAAGAGTGAGATTCAGGCATCAGTTTTATTTCAAAAGAAGAGAGTTAGTTATTTGAAAAAGATTAAGTGTTTGCTGTGAATATTCAACTTGGATTTGTGATTGAAATTAGATCTACGGAAGCTGTGATTTTATTTCGTCAATCTCTACGATACATCTGAATTACTGCTTGTGCTGACAGACGGCGATTTTGTTGAATTGTGAACTGTTTCGGAATTTCTTCGTGGGACCAAATTCACACCCTAGACTGGAATTTGAGACTTTAATTTTAGATAATTACATTAGATACAGGCCAGTACCGTTTTGTATTGTGATTTATTTTGAAGTTTGAAACTAATATTATTTTGTTTTGTAATTAATTTCGAATGTCGTAACTTAATATCTGTCACTGTTATTATATAATTTATGTTATATCTGTTATATTTGTTAATAGTTTAGTGTAATAAATTATACAAGCTGTTATCTGTGTTTTTCTGTTGCGTTTAATCTACGAAGAACGTAAAACATTTAAAAAATACGTAACACAGGTTAATTCATATAAATATATATATATAAGAAACTTTCAAATGAAAACTTTTATTATATAACCAAATATAAAACTTTGGAATTCGAAACATTATTTAGGAACACTTTTTGTCTTTATTTGTTCTTCTACAATGTTTCATCAAATATACTGAAATATGAAGGATAAATATTTTTAATGAAACCTAAAGGTACACCATTCAAAAGACTATTATGAGTTAAATTTAATATTTTTTTATCTATAAAAATTGTCATTACTTCACCTTCATGTAATTGAGCACAAAACAGGTATTAAAACCTGATTTCTAGCGATATAAGTCCGTGAACATACCACTGCAGTATTAGGAGGATCTAAACTAAAGTTAAAAGATAAATACTGATAATATTAAAAATATTAAAAGGTAATTCTAACTGCTTAGTCATTTTATTAATGTCAGACACATCTTCACAATTCCTCGTTTCACTCTTTTTCTTCGTATTAACATTCAATTGGACTAAAATATGCAAGTTGACATATTTTATTTAAAATGGCCAATCGTAATGTCCAGTTTGTGTGTGTTTGAATTTACTGTATTGACAAAAAGTGGCATAACGTCTATGATGAATAAACACGTTATGTTTAGCTTTCTCATAATTTGCATGACAGGAACGAAATAATTGTATAGAACATTCAAATCACGTTTCATAATTTATTTTCTGATTATTGTATCATTCTTAATACATGTGATTAGTATACCTTGACAGCCTGACATGGCCAGGTGGTTAAGACACTCGAATCGTAATCCGAGGAATGCGGGTTCGAATACTCGTCACACCAAACACGCTTGCTCTTTCAGCCGTGAGTTGTTATAATGTGACGGCCAATCCTATTATTCGTTAACAAAAGAGTAGCTCAAGAGTTGGCGGTGGGTGGTGATGCCTAGTTGCCTTTTCTCTAGTCCTACACTGCTAAATTAGGGACGGCTAGAGCAGATAATCTTTATGTAGCTTTCGCGAAATTAAAAAACAAACAAAATGCCTATGTGACAGAATGATTTTATTTGAAATACAATGTGATTACTTATTATATTAAATAATAAAAAAAACCCATGGAATATTTGAAATGCATTAAATATAATGACATTTAAGATACTATTTTAAGCTTTCTTTTTGTCGAAACAAAAGTGAATAGATGTAGTGTTTTTTGCCCTTCAACATATACTACAATAGACGATCGCAAAACAAGTGTAGGGGTTTTATTCCCGTTACCATGGAAACGGCACTAGAATTCTACCGAGAGCTATTCACCAGTTACAGCAGTAGTTTCATTCAACGAATATGGAAGCAAGCTGACCGTTAATAAATAGTTTGTGTGACAGTGAATCATAACCCTACCTACGATTCCTCTGGAAATTTAAATATTCTTAAATTGTTCTGACATTTCATATGAATTTTAAAAAGAAAACAACAAGATAGTTTTATAAGAATATAAGTACCAAGGTTGAGACATTTTAATGTGTCAATTCAGTTAAATTCAAATAAAGGCCCGGCATGGCCAAGCGTGTTAAGGCGTGCGACAAGCTGCCTTCCCTCTAGTCTTACAGTGCTAAATTTAGGACGGCTAGCACAGATAGCCCTCGAGTAACTTTGTGTGAAATTTCGAAACAAACAAACAAATAACTGTTACTCTTCAAGAATCGGCATGTGCCGAACAACTGGATTACACAACTGATTAAAAATACAGAGAAAATGGATCAAGTACTTAAGATGATAGTAAAACTAAAAGCAATCACCTCCATTATATCCTTTTATTTTTCAGAAATTGTAAACCAGACTATGAAAGAGAATCAATTGATGTATAATGGAAAACATTTAAACTAATAGTCTTTACAATGAATATTGTTCCCTTCTCCTGCAACTCGTAATCCGAGGGTAGCGGGTTCGCATCCCAGTCGCGCCAAACATGCTCATCTTTTCAGCCGTGGGGGCGTTATAATATGACGGTCAATCCCACTATTCGTTAGTAAAAGAGTAGTCCAAGAGTTGGCGGTGGGTGGTGATGACTAGCTGCCTTCCTTCTTGTCTTACACTGCTAAATAAGGGACGGCTAAATCAGATAGCCCTTGAGTAGCTTTCTGCGAAATTCCAAAACAAGCAAACAAACAAACATTTTTCCTGCGCGAGTTTTCAAAAAAAAAAAAGGAAGAAAGAACTCTAAACAATGAATAACATCATAATGATCAATCAAACTGAATAACTGCATTGATTATTAGGTTTTACTTGGTTCTACTGAAAAAAAAACTGTACATTTTAGGGAAATTTTGATTATATTACAAATAACAAGAAAAATTATAAGACAAATTATGCGATTTTCTAATTTACCGTAAATAAAAGCAACGTAGCACTATTGCTTAATGATGAGGAGTTAGTGTAAAATACTTCCACTTGGTAACAATACTCTTCATTTGGTCATAAGGTACTTTCATCATATTTACAATGAAGCCGAAAAAGAGTGGAGTAAATAACACGACAAAATCGAAAACGAATCACACTTTATGAGAAAGATATACATGTGTTAATCGGTGTATTATAGTAGATGCAACGCCTGACGTCACGAGAATCTGTTTAACATCTGTACATGCTTGGTTCATGAGAAATATTTTGTCATTTGATCGTCCAACGCCGCGGTGGTAACTTTCGTGTGCCTCAGCGTTTTTTAAGAAAAGATATTCGTATCGCAATACGACATATACTAAAAGGACATTATATTTCGTACAAGAAAGTCGTCCATACATTCAGTGAAAGTGGAAAAAACGGAAACAGCAAAGCATTTAAAACAGCTAAAAACTATGGTTTCAACCATAACTCAAAATCAATATTTATTTTCATGGAAAATGTGACATACTAGCCAAGTCATAGAAGTCCTCATCCATACAGAGTGGATAGTATGAAGAAAGCTTATCAAGTTGTGCGATATTGAATTGTTCTCCTTATCTTCGTGAATGTATGTTACAATGAAAATTCTGGTGTCTGTCTGGCTATAGTGAATTATCATGGCTACCAGTGGTAGAGGCCAGAAGTTTCAAGGTAAGAAAGATTATAAATAAAATTATATATTCAAACATCAAACCGCGCCCTCTACATTGCGACACTCAGTTATACAACCCCTTCCAAACATGTGGTCAGCTTCCGGCCAGTTACCTCTTTCTTTGTGAACCTGACGATGACCGAAGAAGGTCGAAACGTTGTTCGCTCTTCTTGGTAAATACATAGCATGGGCATTCTCCAAATATGCAACATCAGCCAGCTCATTCATCAAAGACTCTTTTAATTTCAAGTCCAATCTAAATCAACTTAATCATAAAGCCTTAATGGCCAGGTTCGATGTTATATCCCTCTTCACAGAAGTTCCAACAACAGAAGCCTGCAAGATAGCCTTAGAACTCTATATTCGAGACCCTAACCCGATTATAGACATTCCCAGTAACCAGTTAGCAACCCTCATAGAATTCACCACAATAAAGACAAACTTCATGTTCAACAACCAAAACTATATACAAACAAATGGCCTAAGCATGGGCAACCCAGTATCGCCAGTTCTAGCCAATATTTTTATGACACAAATTGAAACACAAGCAATTAATACAGCATTACATCCACCACTATACTGGTACAGATATGTAGATGACACGGTTGCGGGATTCGAATCTACAGAACACATACTTAACTTTTTCACTCACATTAACTCTATACATCCCAACATTAACTTCACATGTGAACAGGAAGAAAACAATCAAATATCATTTCTTAACCTCAAAATTATAAGAACCGACACACAATTCAAAACAGAAATCCACCGAAAAATCACCCATACTGGACTATACATTCCTTGGGACTCAGCACATGAAACAAAACAAAAACTCAACATACTAAGAAACCAGATAAACACAGCCATAAAACTATGCTCACCAGATAAAATTAACGATGAATTAGATAAAATAAAACAATACTTCATCAACATCAATAAGTTTCCTCCACAAACCGTAGAAAACATTATACGCACACACCTAGACAGAAAGCAAAATCAACCAACAAAAGTAAATATATCTCACGAATCAAAAAATCACGAAACCATATACTGCTGTATACCATATATTCCTGACATCAGCAAACAAATAACCAACATTTGGCAAAAACTAGTAACAAAATATAACATTCCAGTTAACACTAAATTTATTCAAAAACCAGGCACAAAACTAAGGTCTATACTATGTAAGAACTACACTGAGAAACACCACATCAACATTATTTATAAAATACAATGTGATAACTGCCACGACTTCTATATAGGAGAAACAAGTAGAAAAATGGAAACCAGATTCAAAGAACATGAAAAGTCACCTTCACACGTTTTCGAACACTGCAAGTCAAATGGACACAACATAACCATAGAAAACACTAAAATACTAAATAAAGAAACAAACATAAACAAACAAAAAATTAAAGAAGCCTTACTTATACAACAACTTAAACCCAAAATAAACCAATATAAAGGAACACCATTATACCTATATTAATATTATAGATAAAATTATATATTCAAACATCAAACCGCGCCCTCTACATTGCGAAACTCAGTTATACAACCCCTTCCAAACATGTGGTCAGCTTCCGGCCAGTTACCTCTTTCTTTGTGAACCTGACGATGACCGAAGAAGGTCGAAACGTTGTTCGCTCTTCTATTTGAAGTGTTTTCTGAGCCCAAAAGAGCCGTTTTTTGCATATAAAAAGAAGTTTATGCTTGTTAAGAGGTGGGCGTGTACAGTAGTTTAGAATAGATCGAAGTTAACAGAGTAAGGTCTGGGAACAATAGCAGAGAAAGAAAGTATATGCATATGAATTAAGAGAATTAATTTTTTAGAGCTGATATATATCACCGCTAAACTTAATAAAAAATATTACTTGAACTTTAAAGTTCTTCTTCATTGTGTCATATACTGGAAGTCAATTTTCCTTGAATTTTTTATTACTTTCACTAAAGTTGATAGCAATGGACATAGGATACATTTTTTCTTCGGGGGGAGCATATGTGATCACGCCGCGTGAAGGAAGTCTGCTCTCTACTTAGTGTCCCTCTACTTTTATTTTGGTTTTCAAAGTTGCCAATTTTGTAAATTAACACTGTTTTCTGTAGGGTATTCTTTAGAATTTCTTGACATTGTTATCGTTCACAGAACATGTACGTAAAAATATCGTAATACCGCACGACGGCATAGAGTAAAATCATTGTTAACATCCTCTAATAATACCTACCGGTGTAAAACATCTTATTTCTATATTTATTAACTTATCTTGTACCTGGAGTACTCTTCGTTAAACAGAAGTTATATAAATGCATGATTATGTATTTTAGGAGAAAATTTATAAAAACATAAAAAGTTCGTTTGGAATTTCTATGTGTATTTAAGCACAAAGCTACTAATTGGGTTATCTGTGCTCTGTCCATAAAAGGAATCGAAACTTGGTTTCTAGCGTTGTAAATGTGCAGTCATACAGCTGTGCCACTGGATCAGTGTTAATAAATACCTATGTTTACAACAACATGACAGCTATTAACAAATTTGTATGTATTTATTAGTATGCTGAGAAATTTCTCTACTATATTTTGAAAGTTTAGAATATGTTACTTCCTTATGACAGACTAAGACACCTCTTGTACTTTACCTTAGTTTAGTTGAAATTTTAATATTTAACACTGAAATGTACAATATTAAAAAGAGTGTCGTTCGAGTATTGATTTGTTTCATTAAAGTTTATCATAAAACTACACAAATATGTTGTTGCTGTTTTGAATTAAGCACAAAGCTACACAATGGGCTATCTATGCTCTGCCCACCACGGGTATCGAAACCCGGATTTTAGCGTGTAAGTCCGCAGATGTACCGCTGAGCCACTGAAGGGAACTACACAATCAACTATCTATAATATTATCTAATATTTAGCGTTATAACTTCAGACTTGCCACTGTGCCACCGGTAGCATCAGGTATCGATAGCGTCTTTATCTGAGTTGAAGAAAACTTTAAAATCTACTGTACAATACTACGTAATACGAATTATCATTAATTTTAATTACCAGTAAGAATTTCTTTATGACTGTTAAATATGACGAATGATATCAATACTATTTTACTAAGAATAAATGTACTGAAGAAAACTATGATGTGCATCAGTAACACAAAATAATCTACTTATACTTAGTATCTGTAGTAAAATAAATGCTTTATAAACGTGATAAATACATTTATTTTCTATCTTTTACTTACAAAATACGTTATAGAAGAAAATATTGTATAATAGTAGGCAGCTGTATTACAAGTTACCTCCATTTCATAGATTTCCTAGAAAGAAATTACTGAATAAAAAAAAGTTTATATTGGCCTAATACTATTAGCTTAATATCAAGAAAAACTACCACTATGTCAGTTTTAAACAAAACATAAGGAAAAATTAATAAATTTAACATAATTGAAGAAGTTTTAATACACAACAAACCCTATATTAAAAGCAAAGCAGCTTGAAAAAAAATAAAAACATCAACAACTGATATCGGGGCAGATCTTCAGAGTTAAATGTCTATGTTGTGTTTTGTTCTAATTGAATGTGTGTAATTATTTTTTTCGACATTTTTGTTTTTTCTAGATCATTTCATCCTGTAACCAACTACATAAGTGTTATGTTTGTTTGTGCATATGTCTGGGCAGTGAAGACAAAGTCAAGAGATTTGTTTAAGCATAAAAAACTCCAGTGATTCTACTCTTTGAGGTACACTTACTTGAATCTCTGGATGTGTAGAATTTTACCTACTTCTTCTTTAAGATACCTTGATAAAGTCACTTTTTTGAAGAATATAAACAAATAGTCTATATCCTTCTTTTTATATATATTACTGAGCGATGATTATATGACAAAAACACTTATAAACTGAGAGACATGACATATATACTTCCTCTTATTTTATGATTCTCTCTGAGCAAAAGAGTAAACTTCACTCTTCCTGTAACATAACATATGCCAATAGTTTACATCTATTATCGTAGAAGAATACGTTAGTTGTTGATTGTCTATAAATGTTTTGTAATATGCTATTTGTTTTATGGGTTAATTTGTAACTTTGTATGAGAGACATCTTGTTACGATATATATATTTAATTTTTCAAAGAATAGTCTTATAAATTTACTGATGTATTTTGATGCGTTCAGATAAGTTCTCACTGTTGGTTTAAATACTATTAAGGCGCTCAAAAATATTCGAATATAAGAAAAAATAAATCTCCATACGTGATTTAATGTTTTTGTACTGAGAAATTGAAATATTTTACTATTAAGCTTCACAAAATGCCTCAGCAAAGAATAAACATGCATATGCAGATATAATCTATTTATTATAAAACTTCAGATGTACACAAATTCATAAGACAAAAAGTAAATGAAATCTACTGAAGACATAAAAATGATTTCAACTGAGGAAAAAAAATTAAGTTTCCTGAAGATAATTGCTGTTTGTGTTTCCAATATTGAGTCACATCTTATTTTATTATACGCCGCAAACCGAACAAAATAAATAAATGATTACATTATTTAGTTTATTTGTTTTGTCAAGTTGTGTGACAACACGAAATATAATTTAATTCACACATTAACATCCAGCTAGTCTTACCGGAGTAAACAAGTAATCGTGGTCACTTAATGGAAGAGTGCGTTCCATTAATGACAAAATCGATCATTTCTGTGAATCCGATCAGGAATGGGTGATCTTATTCTGTTTAACGAGGCAGGAGCTTTCTTCATGAAAGTCTCAGCTACTTGTCGTGAAATACTGTCTTACGTGCGCTGTGACACATAATGATCAAATTTTAGAAATACTGTGTTGTTATGTACGCTATACGTAGTGTTTTCAAATATTAAAAACACGCATAAAACAATATGATCAGATGATAGTTCTTGTCATACTAGAAACGTATGTTATCACTTTTTCTTGAATAAATTACAAATCATTGCAAGAGCGTAACATTATTTATTCTCTTAGACATTGATGATTGAAAGATGCATTTTCTTTCTTTACATAAATAAACCAAATAACCCTTATTCCAGTTGCCCAAAAGAGTAAAATAAACTTTAGAGCTTTATTTACGATATGCGTATGAAGACATCAACGAATGGAGAATGAAGCCTTTAAAGTTTTTATACATACATTATATGGTTTCGATATTTTGTTGTTTTTTTAATTTCGCGCAAAGCTACTCGAGGGCTATCTGCGCTAGTCGTGCCTAATTTAGCAGTGTAAGACTACAGTGAAGACAGCTAGTCATCACTATATATCGCCAACTCTTGAAACGTGTAAGTGATTTACATTACAGTCGGAAATCTGGAAAAAACTACTCACTTCTAAACATTTTTATATAATTTTAGAATGAGTACATATATATTTTGATTCATACGTTGTTTTATTCAGACCTTATTTAAATTAAAATGTGCAAATTTGCTCTATTTACACAGAAAATAGGTTAATTTCTAAATTTCATTACTCAGTTCACAAAAGCAAAGTTCATAGGGAATAACAGCCTTTTTCTGTACTTTTACAACACAAGTAATTTAGAAATAACACTTACTATCTAGGAACAAAACTTGTGTTACATAGTGTTATCGACACTATATACGCTTGTTATATTGAGGTAGAATAAATAGCACACACAAAATCAGCAAGGTGTAAAACGTTATTCAGTGTTTTGATAATAAATTCATTTAAGGTACTATACCATATATGATATATATTAAAGGTTAAATTAATTATTATTACCTTTTATAAAACGTAGTAAAGTAAATAATGAATTAAAGCTTCTAATAATTTTTAACACTGAGTTTTTATTTCACATATGAAGAAAATAAGCTATTAAATCATATATTGTATTCATAGCAGAAATACATATTAAATACACTACTTTGAATGAGAAAAATTCCTGTCTTCTTCGGTCTACATTTTATATGAAACCAAAATAATGAGCTTGACCAAGTTGGTTCGTAATTATTGCTAGATGAGTCCAGTACCTTCTCCATGACGATAGTGTTATTTGGTGACAATAAAATGATGAGAATCTGGTAACAAATCTATTTATACTTTCACTGATGTTCAATAATACTTAATAATAAACAAGAAATTCTAGCAAAATAATTTATTTAAATGTTTAGTAAAGTTTCAGCATAATATGTATATCTTCTGAGTCTGACTAACATGAAAGTTTGTTTGTTTGTTTTGGAATTTCGCACAAAGCTACTCGAGGGCTATCTGTGCTAGCCGTCCCTAATTTTGCAGTGTAAGACTAGAGGGAAGGCAGCTAGTCATCACCACCCACCGCCAACTCTTGGGCTACTCTTTTACCAACGATAAGTGGGATCGATCGTTACATTATACACCCCCACGGCTGGGAGGGCGAGCATGTTTAGCGCGATGCGGGCGCGAACCCGCGACCCTCGGATTACAAGTGCACGCCCTAACGCGCTCGGCCATGCCAGGCCTCTTAACATGAAAGAATGCATTTATTCGACAATATAAAAGTACTTTACTGAAAACTGCAGATTAAGCAGTTTTAAACGGTGAGCTTTTCTGAGGTACGTATACGACAAGGAGCTTTTACGATCAGTCACAAATATAAATTATTGTACAGCAAGATTTATTTCTTTTTCATAATTCTACGTAAAAGAAAAAAATACCACAAGAAAATGTATCATCGTTGAAGCATATATAATTAAGCGTCTGTCACATTACTCGTCTTTATGCCTTGAAGTAACTTTGATGTTTCTTTTAAAAAGTAATCTAGGGCCAAAAATAATGACTCCAGCATTCTAATCAAACACTGATAATACCACAATACATTTGTCTTTCTACTTATTTTTCTGTTTATGTTTAACAACTGAATAATAGCAATAAATTAATTCTCTGAATCCTATTTGTGTTTAATAGGAAGTGCAAACAGCCAAGAAGTTTACACGGTTAACTTATACGTTTTTATCATTACAATGAAATCTTTGAAAAGCTTGAAACTGAGATAAGAGAATAAATACAGGCAAAATCTGCTTTCTGTTGGATGATGTTCTCTTGTTGACGACACCAAGATGAACGATCGTTAACTTTTAAAATATATATTAAACAGAATGTATGGGCTATTAGATACCACGAATGTAATTTAATGTATTTTTAAACATCATAAATTTACAACGATCATGAAGTATTATGGTCCCGACTTCTTGTAGAATATTTAAGGTGCTTTTCTAAGTAAGTGGTACTTTAGAGTGTTGGTTCATTTTATTGTAGCATTTTAATCTTTTCACTATAATTAACGTTCAGTCTTTTATGAAAATTTTTGGAAGGCGGAGTTATTTCAAGCTTAAATTTCAAAATACAAGAACCCAATAAGGATCATTTTTTAAGGATGTTACAATAACAACTGACAGAAGATGAACTTATGTTTCTTTCCTCCTTACGTACAAAATCGCATATGGTTTATCTTGAAATAAAAGAAGAGGTAGTCAGAACCACTCCCAACGCCACAAGGGATTTATCTCATTTTGAAAGAAATAACAGAATTGACATTAACTCTTATGACGCACATGCTGTGGAAAGAGCAAAAAACGTTCAATGGCATCATGGCTCAATCGACTTAACTTTTAGACAAGGCTTAAGTTAAAGTTCCGATATTTTTGATAGTCTATACCATCTCTGTTAGAAACTGGCGATATGTGAACAAAAATTTATCACAATGATTAAATTTACTGTTTAACGTAATTATTTACTGGGGATATGTAAATTTCCTTTTAAATACTTCAAAACAAATATTATTCAGATTTATAGCAATAACATTTTCTATATAATGCAAAATAAAGTCTTGCACACGAAATGTTACTGAAAACATTTGTACGTTTATTATTGCCCAAACTAACTCTGGCACAACTACATAAAATGTAATTATTGCCTTTTTTATTTATCGAACATCTGTTGAATTAAAAAATAAGACAAGGTAATTTGATGCATAATAGTCTTACCTTATGGTCAAAGAGAGTAAACCTGCTAGGCGTATAACATTAATCATTCCTTTGTCCTGTAGGCATTGGGGATTACAGCGTAGTCGTGCTGAAAAATCCAGTTATTTCCACACAAGCGAGGACCTTCAGTCAATACAAATACTCTCTCCAACAAACCAATGTAACCAGCTGCTGTTTGACGCTTCTGTATAACCTGAAGCTCCATTATTCCACAGAAGGAGAAAGCACCCCAGATCATGATGAAATCTCCTCCACTGTATAGTGTTGAAAATGTCTCCGTTGGGATATCCTTATCGTGCCAGTAATGTTGGAAGCCATTTTAATCTGGACCATCCAGATTAAACTTTTTCTCATAAGAAAAGAAAACTTTCTCAACAACGTTTAACTGAACTGTTTCGCGGTGCGGAAGATGGCGTGGCCTTTCAAGACGTTTACGGTTTTTGAAGCCTTTCTGTCGTAGATGTCATCTTATTGTTCTTGAGCTGCATTTTGCGTCCGTAAGGGCCTTAATCTCGTTCGACGATCGGCTGGTATCTTGCCGGACAACCCATCGAATCCTTCTGCTCAAAGCCTGCGAAATTTGCTTGGGCCAACCACTTCAAATTCTCTTTCAGTATCCCTCAGGGTTTTTTAAGGCACTTGCAACAGCAGTTTTGCGACGTCTAATCTCACAAGGTGTGGCACGTTGAGAGATACCTTGCTCCTGCAGCTTGACAATTCTGACATGTTCAAACTTTCTCAAGTTTTCAGCCTTTGCCATGTTTTTACTCAATGAAACACAAGAGATGTCAGTGGGAGATGTTGACAACGCTAATGCTTGAACACAAATGACTTAATTTTATTTTGTCTTTTCTGATTAACACTTCATTTCAGTATGGTCTTAAACTTTTGATCAGCTAGTATTTAGGCGAATTTCATAGTGTTCAAATTTTCCATAGCATGCAATTTTCAGTTTGATGTTTTTACTTTTTAAAGCAAAAGAATAACAACAACTTTCACATTTCTATCTTTTTTTTCAAGTATCCTCTACATTTGTGCAAATAGTCTTATGCTTATGTTCCACAGATTTTAGTTTTCTGCTTATTACATTGTCAGTTTTATACACTTTAAGCTTTATATTCTTTTAATTCTATACATTTTTAGTTATACCTATTTCACACTTTATTGGGTCGCATTTAACCCGATGGTGAGGATTGGGATTTCGGAGCAGGTCAGCAGGTTCTGAATCCATGCTAGCAATAAAATACTCTATATGCTCTTAGCTGTGAGTATTATATAAATTTGACAATGAAACTAGTAAATAAATAATGGTAATTTCTTGATGAGAGAGAATATAGGAAATTATCCAAAGAAGTTGTTTATCATTGTTGGTTAGTATCCAGGGGACTACGTTTGTACAGCTGAGAACTTTTATTAATTTTTGCTAGATTCTTTTGAATATGACCGTTTCCCTTGTATTCCTGGTAAAAATCTTTAATGTTCCTTTAAAATTTCATGTGTTCTGCTCTTTGCAGTTGTTACTTATGCCTAGCTCCACGAGATGGCCTAATTCTAGGTGTGTTGCTTTCACCTCGTGTCAAACAGACTTATGTTTGTAAGAACCAACTTCATACTCATTAATGGTTGTATTTTGGTCTTTGAGACAACTACGATACTGTTGGATCAAGACCTCCCAGAAGATTAGTTTTTTTATGTCTTCTATTTCTTTTTCATGTGGTTGTTCAGGCACTCGACATGTAATCTGAGCGTGGAGGCTTCGAATCTCCCTCACTCCTAATATGTTCGCCTTTTCTGCTGTGTAGATGTTATGATGTGACGGTCAGTCCCGCTATTCGTTGGTAAAAAATAGCCCACTGCTAAATTAGGGGTGGCTAGTACAGATATCCCTTGTATAGTTTTGTGCAAAATTCCAAAAACAAACAAATATTTTTTCTTTCGATTTTACATTTTTTTTTTAAAGTTGGGGATTTTATGATCCCACTGAAAGTAGTGCATAATACCATCTTTGAAGAGACAGTGTATCTTTGGCTTCCATGAAGTAATGGCGTTTCTTAGTGAAATATATAGCTGACAGGTTTCTTTATCGTTGACGATAGAACTACTGTATATATTTTATGGGTTTGTACAGTTCCTGGGAGATTTGTGGTTAATTAATTTGTTTTAAAAACTCGTATCCTGCAGCTCAGTCATTCTAAGGCCTGATGAGGTGCCTAAGACTAATGACATACAAAAATGGCTTCATTTAATTTTTAAAGAATAAACTCATCTTTTATGCCCATAATCAGGCATAATTCATATTTGCCAACCAACCATCGTAACTTGAAAATATAACAATTTATGCTTCGTTTTTCACACAAGTTTCCACCTCCTTCAGCAGTTTCATTGTTACAACATGAAACTTTGAAATAATTTAAGCCAATGCCTAAATACCTTTGTATAGAGCAAATTATTAACAATGTACCTTAATGTAAATTAAAGAAAGTGTAATTTGTGGTTTATCTAGTAGTAAGCTTGAAAGACTTGAGAAAATATTTCAAACATCAGGAATTTTTTTTATAATTTTAGAGGTGATATTTTAGTTTTTAAAATGTTTTATGTTAAACCATAACTTTTAAAAGATACAGATATTTTTTTCCATAACATAACATCAGATCAGCTTAGATTAGTTTAATAAGTACAGTAGGTAATAAGAAAATGTGTCAATGGCTCTGTCAATAGAAATTGTTATTCATAAAATTCATAAAACTTTAAAAAGACATAAAGGAAGGAGTTTATAAGCCCATCAAGTATGTCCTGTCTACCTCTAAATTACAACAACATTTGACTACTCATGTATTCATCCAATATTTTCTTAATCTTACTTAAATTTTCTACTTCCATTGCTTTTGAAGGCAGATCATTTCAAAATCCAACCATCCTGTTTCAAAAATGAATACTATCTAAACTGCAGACTTCTATGATGACAAAATTCTAATTTATGACCCTCTGTTTTATTTTTCTCACAACTAAACTTAAACTAATTTTATGGATGGATGTTACAATACCGTTTATAATTTTAAACACCTTAATCACATCCACTCTGATACCTCTCTTCTACAGAGAAAACAAGTTTTGATATTTTATTTTCTCCTCATGGGACAATTATATAACCCCATGTATAATCCTAGTGGCTCTTATCTGCATAAGATTCTCCAAATGTGAATGAAAAATAACCAGGGGCGATCAGAAACTACTGTTTCTCTTCACCATACACATGGCAAGAATGAATTAGTCCACTGTTCACAAAAATAATTAAGTGAATTGTAGTGAATTTTATGAGGGTAGCTAACTGGTTACTGGGAATGTCTATAATTGGGTTAGGGTCTCGGATATAGAGTTCTAAGGCTATCTTGCAGGCTTCTGTTGTTGGAACTTCTGTGAAGAGGGATATAACATCGAAACTGGCCATTAAGGCTTTATGATTAAGTTGATTTAGATTAGACTTGAAATTAAAAGAGTCTTTGATGAATGAGTTGGCTGATGTTACATACATTGCGACACTCAGTTACACAACCCCTTCCAAACATGTGGTCAGCTTCCGGTCAGTTACCTCTTTCTTTGTGAACCTGACGATGACCAAAGAAGGTCGAAACGTTATTCGCTCTTTATTTAAAATATTTTCTCAACCCAAACGAGCCGTTTTTGCATAAAAAAAAGAGCGATGGTCACTTATGACCTTGGAGTTGACTGATTTGTGTATCTGAGTGAGGAGCGTCAGGAAACAGCTGAGAAGCAGGCCGGCGAGCCGGATAGAACACGCAGAATGAAGGGAAAAGGCTCAGCACAACATTCACAAGCGTCCGAAGAATTACTTGTTATTTCAGTCAAAGTCAAAGTGAAGGGAGCAGAGAGATGCAATCGCAGTTCGCCGAGATGATTAAAACTCGAGACACTGATTAGCTGGACTTTAAATATTTAAAATTTAGAAACTAATGTGACGGACCTCTTTTCAAAGCTGGGATTTATAGATCCTATGAAACGGAAATTTAGTTGTGAGAGGGACCCCGAGAAAACCTACTTCCACGACTAGAGCGCCGAATAAAGTCCCTGACCGTGCTCGGAAGAAGAGATGTGAGGAAAGAAAAATACAACAATTAATTGTTTGTTTTTGAATTTCGCACAAAGCTACTCGAGGAATATCTGTGCGAGCCGTCCCTAATTTAACAGTGTAAGACTAGAGGGAAGGCAGCTAGTCATTTTTGCTTGAGCGAAGGAGGAGAGAGGCGGAAATTCTCGTTTCTTAATAGAGTTTTTCTAAACTGGATATCTTTTATTGCTAACTTGCTGGATGCTCTTCGATAAATCGTATGTTTTCAGAACACTGGGCTTTTTGATGAATAATGTCCGTCTTTGTTTGAGAAACCGCGTCTGCTGTTTGGATATTTTCGGTCGAAGTTGAAGTTTCACAAATTTTAGACTCTTCAGTGGTGGTTTGTGTGCTCTGTGATATTTTGTTACCTATATCCGTTTGGGTATACTTGTCTGATGATTGATTTTCTGTTTGCGGGATGACTGTAGGATTAGGGGATATTTCGTCAGGTTGTAGGACAGGTACAGGTTGCTTAGGAGTTCTTGGTTTTATTGGGTGGCGTCGGGGGCGTTCGGCACTAAAATGTTTTTTTTTGCTGTAGAAGCCATTCCGTTGAATGGATGATTTCGAATAAATCCGGTGCACGGCGTATATTACTGATTGGGTTTGATATACAACGGCCCTTTTGATTTCACACGGCTGAATGGAGTGGTGTACTCCTCTTAGGAAAACTGTGAACAGGCTAGTAGGGCTTTCAGTAGGTGCACAACTAATTTTAATAGGAGTATTCCATGGCTTTCAAAAGTAGAACAAGTCTTAGGGCGTTGAGTGTTGGAGAAGGATTCCTCCTCGGCGTAGAATACGCGTTCTTGACGGGTCAAGGGAAGCTCCACGCTTAGCCTGAGCAATAAACGTGGCAACTTGAAGAAGCAAACGGTGATCTGGCAGGCCCTCGACGATTACCGGAGGGACCGTTGGCAGAATCGGCACAGCAAGACCAGGAAACGATAGCGTCATTCTGGTATAGCTATGTCTGTGCTCTGCCCATTACCAGTATTCAAACCAGGATTTTAGGGATGGTTCGTAGACATTCCGCTGTTACTCTTTGTGTGTGTGTGTAGGGGGGAGGGGTACAGAATGTAAAAGTTAAGCCCATTAATTTAAAATTTTTGGATACAGTGTGTGTGTTTTGTTTTTAGAAAAAAAATATATAAACAAGAGCGAAGAATTATACAAAATTTTTAGGTTAAAGGAAACTAAAAATAATGGAAAACAAAATTTACGAAAGAAAAAGGAATGTTGCAATAAATATTTGTTAGAAGAATTTTGAGTTCAGAAATTTAATGTTTTTAAAGTTAAAGTCGTTTTATGTCATTTTGTATCAAATTCAACTGATTACTTTCCCGGTTTGCATCTTTAGTAATTCCTTTTTTAGCGCACCCTATTAAAACAACGGTAAGCCTACGGATTTACAACGCTAATATGATTTGTTCGATTTCCCTTAATAGACACATCAAATATTCCGATGTAACTTTTCTATGATAAAAACACGCATACATGTCGAGGGATCTCTACTGCGGAAAGACTTACCAACCTGTGAGATCACTACCAGGTTTATAAGATATATACCTATTCTAACATGCTCGCCCTTTTAGCCATGAGGGCGTTATAATGTCGCGGCCAATCCCAATATTCGTTGGTAGAAGAGTAGTCCAAGAGTTGGCGTTGGGTGGTGATGACAAGCTGCCTTCCCTCTTGTCTTACACTGTTAAATTAGGGACGGTGAGCCCAGATAGCTCCCGAGTAACTTTGCGCGAAATTTTAAAACAAAAAACCTCTTCTATATCTATGTTTCCTACCCATCTCCAAAGTTTTACTATTACCATCTCTACTACATCCTTAACGTTTGTTCTTCTCTTGACCCTTACACGCTAAAATCTGGGTTTCGATACCCGTGGTGGGCAGAGCACAGATAGCCCATTGTGTAGCTGTGTGCTTAATTCAAAACAACAACAACTTCTCTTGACCCAAATGTTTCCAGTTTTGTTACTTCTATTTTTAATTTTAGTTTCATTCTATTTGCCGGTATCTAAGTTTTGCTCCCATATGCAGTTGTTGGTATTATACATTGGTTAAAACATCTTCTCTTGCAGACACATTACAATTATATTTTCACATAAAATATAACCTAATTCTTTAAATACTCTCCAATTGGCTCTTATTCTTGGAATTTTATCTTCTTGATGCTATTAAAAATAATCCCTTGCGTATTACCTTTTTCAAAATATTTTCATCAACAGTTATAGTTTTCGACTTACAATATCAATTAAATTTTACTTTTGCTTTTGAAATATTCGTTGTTATTTCAATCTTACTGCTTTCTATTTTCACTTTTGAACCATTATATCCAGATACTATAGTTGCAACTATCAAAAATAGTTCATTAACGTAAGGAAGGTTACATAATTGTAACTACATTTAAATAAAAACCTCTATCGTATATCAGTTTATTAAGTACTTCTTGCATCACAGTGAACAGTTTATGGAAACAGGAATCCCCCTTGACTCCTGTACATGTTACACGGTTTGTCAATATTTACAACCAGTTAAGCTCAAGCATCATAACAAGTGTATTTTGAAATATATAACGTGTGTTGTATTCATCAAGACATGAGTATATTAGTAGAACTTTCTTTTCGATAACAAAGAAAGTTTTTTTCACAGTTTCTAAAAAAAAACAACAACAACCAAAAACATGAGTACTTGTTAAACATTTGAATTTTCTGTTACCTGATCAGTAGCCCATAGAGATTCAGTAATGAAGTAATGATATTACCAAGTGAGTATGATGGAATCTGTCATTATCATTTATGAAGCTGAAGCCAAGGCTAGTAGCATTAAAGTATGGATAAATAGAGTAATTAGACGGAGTCATTAATGTTACAATTTCGCAGAATTTGGAACTCAACATACTCAAGAAACCATACCATATTTACAGCATTGTCATTTGCTGGGGATAATTCGTGGCTTCAGATTTTTCCCGATTTAATACATTCTTATTTTCTTGTTAAAGTGGATTTTACATCAAATGATCCATTATCAAATGGTCTATTTTCATAAAATTGAACTTATATAACTGTTTTATTTTTACATTGTCTTCGCTATAATGTCAAACATTTTATTAAGTTTTAAACTGTTTCTTTTTCTGTGTGTGCAAATATATATTTACCTTTTCATTACAAATTGTGTGTGCTAAAAGTAGTTTCTTATATTCCTTCCTAAAGATTTTGTTTGCTACTTTTCTGTATACAATACACCTGTGATATGTTCAAACCTTAATGGTACGTTTCATCCACAATAACTAAAATACAAACAAACTAAATAAATATAACGTATTAAGAACAATATAGCACAGATAGCCCATTGTGTAGCTTTGTGCTTAATTCAAAAACAACAACAACAAATAAGAACAATACTAGTTGAGTTTAATACAATTATAACAAGTAATTTATTTAGTGCGAGTGTATCCATACGATTATTTTAGTACCATTATGACAGTAAACTCACTAATGCCTATTCAAGTGAAATTGTTAAAGTTAATCGGTTAATTTAACATATCAAAATCGTTTCAAGATATCTACCTGTTACTTCTTGTTGTTATTCGATTACACAAAACCTTAAAACGAAAACGTTTTAAAATGGAATTTTTCTCTGATATGGGCTCAGAATATATTTTAGCATTACAGGGAAGATTTTAATCTAATTTTTTGATCGGAAATGACTAAAACAAATCTTCTTACTTTGTTTCGCAACAAGACAGTAAAATCATCAGTATGGACTGAGAATCAAATCTTTCTGTTTCAAAAATACTTTAGTTTAAGATTGTTCTCTCAAGGTTTCCTTCAACAAATAAAATCATCTGGTGACTAATTGTAAACGAACACCACTTGATTTTGAGCCCACTCAAATTTCTTCTTTACCTACCCGTTCTTACGAAAAACTATCGGGGCTTGTCCGATAAGGATAGCAAGAAAATAGATCAAACGATTATGATATATAATTATGCATAACATTTTAATGAATAGGCATATTTAGGCTTTTGTAACTATTTTTCTTTTATTTCCTACACTGGAGCTGAAACTTTTGGGTATAGCATGATATATTAAAAATTTGTTTAGGTATTTCAGTAGCGTACACCATTTATCCAGTTTCTACCCTGCTTTAACTAAAATAAAAAAAAATTCGGGTATATAAATATTTACCTTTCTTTAAATGAAACAAAACCGTCATCATAACGTATATTACTTTTGAAAAAGTCCCCGCATGGCCAGGTGGTTAAGGCACTCAACTCGCAATTCCAGGGTCGCGGATTCGAATCCCTGTCATACCAAACATTCTCACCCTTTCAGTCGTGGTGGCGTTATAATGTGATGGTTAATTCCACTATTCTTTGGTAAAAGAGTAACCCAAGAGTTGGCAGTGGGTGGTGATGACTAGCTCCCTTCCATTCAGTTAATATTAAATGTATGGAACACACATTTAAAACTCAATAAAAACCTACAATTAACTGATTCATAATTTACACTAAAAACATGCTTTAGATAACACAACAAGAAATAACACAAAAATCAAGAACCTCAACCCTCTTTCAATGACCGAATTATGTCAGGTTTATTCCCAATCACATACATTGTTCCAAGTGTATTGTAGAGAGTTGAAACACAGAAAATGTTTGGATTACATGGGTTGTTTCTGTTATGTAGAAGTAAGTTTTTCATTAAAGTCCGTGTAGTTTACGTTATAAACTCAAATCAGTATTTACTTCAAAGATTATTTTAAATTTAAATGTAATTTACTTTTTAACTAGAACAAAATAATTATCAATAATATTCAATGTTTAAGACGATTATACCTTAAAATCACGTTTTCTTGTAGAATAAACTTTCACTGGACACATATTTGTAACCATAGTTTTATTTGAGAAAATTTGGACAACGTACATGCTGTTTTAAAAAGTATCACGTAAGATAGTTATAACGCTTTCTATCATTATATACACCATGTTAAGACTATCTCTGAATAAAGCAAGTATTATTTGTTCTGAATAGAGTTTACTGATATCCCCATATCGTGCCTATGGACATGTATAGATACCATATCACCAATCTCGTCTTAATAAAGAAAAGAGAGAGAGAGAGAGAAATGAAGGTAAAACTGTTTTGCGAAAAAGACGATTTTTGAATGCAGTACAATTCGCTTTTTAACACCTGTACTAAAGTCTAAAGTTTCTTCAATAAAACGTATATTTGTAGTGCAAACCTGAGAGTTATATTCATTGTTAACACCTACTGCACGAGCCAGCTTTAGTGCTGAATCTAAGATAGTCAATAGGGGATGGGGTGGATTATCACAAAAACCAGTGATTTAGGATTATTTCGATAAATTGTGATGAACGGAGTTCGACAAAATTTCTTAAACTACAAAAAAATAAAAAATAAACATTATTGGAAATACGGCATGATCAAATCTATATGGTTTGTTCTTGAATTTCGCGCAAAGCTACGTGACGACAATCTTCACTAGTCGTTCGTAATTTAGCAGACTAGTAAGAAGGCAACTCTCAGGCTACTCTTTTTACTAACGAATAGTGAGTGAGCTTGACTGAAAGGGTGATCATGTTTGGTGTGATGCTGATACGAATTCGCTGCTCTGAGGTTAGAAGTCGAGTGCCTTAATCATCTGACCATGCCGGGCCGAAATCTATATGGATTATACTTGGCGTTGTACCAACCTTCTTATTTCACTCTTCATTGCTTAAATGGTATTTATAATATTTGAGAATTGCTTAGAAAATCATCTAGTAATGCATTTTTCATCTGCTTCAACTTCAATACCGTATCTGAAGGCTTTACTCTGCTGTTGGTTTCACAATATAATGAAACTAATGATTTCTTATATGTAATTTCAATCACTTTTTGAAGATAACGATGCTAGTGTGCCTGTTGTTTTGTTTTACTGTAACTCCTGTAAACAATTGACTAATCACCGATTCAGATTATATTCCAAACCAATTGGGAATCTTTGAATAAGTAATTCTCTCATCTTACCTGAACTCACGATTGCTAGATTTATATCATCACATTCACAACCATATCTAGAACAGTTGAAGCATTTTTCATCGTTTTACTTTATATTTCCAAGTGGATCTCACAGTCTCAGGTTAAATCATAAGTCTAGGCTACGAAAATAGTGTAAAATGTGTATTTTGTCTAATCCTTTCTGGAATGACTCGTATCTGCGGAACCACATGAATAAGCTAAGCTAGCTTGTGTGTAGATGTTCAAAAGGTAAATAAAACATAACCTATGACTCCCAAAACATAATTAGTTTTATTAAAGGCAATCTTTGCTGAAGTTATCGGTCATGTTTCATTTTTCTTGTGTTACGTCCTTCAACAGAAACAATTTTTCAATGGTAAACCATCAATGTAAGCAGAATTAATAAAACAGTGAATGTGTACAATATCGCTCGTTTTTAAAAACTTAAGTTTCTTGAAACTTAAATGATAATAATTTACAATAAACTAGTAATATTTTTCAACAGTGGATTTATGAAAATTTTTGTATTACTTAATTAAATTGTATTTTATAAGAGAAATGCATCATTTACAAAGTTAATATTTCCTATTATAGAAACAAGATTCATATGTCTAGTATTGCGTGTTCTACCGCCCCCCAGTGGCTCAGCGGTATGTCTGCGGACTTACATGCTAAAATCCGAGTTTCGATAACCGCGGTGGGCAGAGCACAGATAGCCCATTGTGTAGCTTTGTGCTTAATTCAAAACAACAGCGTGTTCTACCTAAACAACGAAAGATACAATTATTGCTGGTAAAATACTTTTTTTTCAAATTTAAACCAAGTAATAATAACTTTTTGTAGTTCTCATTTCATTGAGTCCCATATTTTAGCAACTATCATGCGAATAATAAGTATCAAAATAACACATCGTTGAAAAAATACTTAAAAATGATTTTGAATAACGTTTCGAAATAATTTTCAAATCTGCAAATACTCGAGAGTTATTTAGTAATCCTTCAAAATGGAATGCTATAAAAATTTACATATGAGCTTCTCTTAGATACGTTTCAACATATTTGATAGCAAACATCAAATTTGTTATCGTCCAACAAGTCTGTAATTGGCACGAATCGTTTTATCTGTCCAATTGAGACAGAAAAAGACTCAAAAGGTACTCATAAACTTGAACATAATAAAGAAGTTTCTCCTAGTAAACAGGTAATCATGAATGTCAACAAGACTAAATAATATGCATAGTTGAAGCAAATTGTAGATGCTGTTACGGAGGTAGATAGTGCTTGTTGACGAGTCGAAACTTCATCAATGTACATTACATTGACAGACGTAAGCGTAGCGCAGAGAATATACGAAGTTCTCCATCACCTTAAGTATCTACAACCGACGGTCAAATATGGGTGTCATTTAGCACATTTCATAGAAATATTTTGAAGTAATACCTTGCCATTTTTCCTCATTATGTGTATCATTTTTAGGTATGCGATTTCCTGATGTCAAAATGTAGGTAGTTATGTGTTAGTTTTGAATTTTGGTAAGCATTGATATTCTTTCTCCTTCTCTTTATATGAGTATTTGCATGTCTAATTGTACTCTTGACTGTTTTAATTGATTTTATAAGTTCCGTATTTTAGTAATTTTTTGTTTGTTTTGTCATTTACGTATCCGTTTAGTGTTTGTTGTCTATATTTATTTATAAAATACGCTTTTATATATTTTAATTCCATAGTTTTGAAAATTCATCTTTCTCCGATATGCTGTGATATCACAAATATCTAGAGCAGTCATAACAATTCAAGACTTGGTCAAATTATTTTAAGTTACTTAACCAAGCTTTCGGGTATCAATATTATTCTCGTATCTTGTTTTTATTCATTTCAAACGATTTATTGCGGGAATCTTCGTTTGCTTTGGTCATTCATCATTAATTTGAAATAAGAAATACTTTATAATTTAATAAAACTAAATAACAATTTGTTATCGAAAATACGTTTTAGGTTTGAAATTATAAATGATAAACTTACACAAAATCAGCTACATATAATTCTTGATTCTTAAATGTAAATGTTGCCTCCACTATTACCTGCACATGTGTAAGGTTAATGGCCCATTAATAGTTATCTTGACAAACTTATATATTATAATATGGGACACATAGGTAATTTCTGAACAGTTTCTTAGAAAATTTTCTTACCTTTATAAGTAATGAAAAATTATGTCTTCGTTGTTGCAACACAACTATTAAAATGGTAAAACTAAAATAAAATTCCAGAAAAGATCTATTTTTAATTACAACATCATTTGTTAAAATCGATCTCTGAAATTTTTCATTCAATTATTTTGCTATATATGCGTGTGAAGTATGCTATAATGCTTGCGCATTTTCATTCTGTTTCCCGCAAAGGGAAGAGTAAGCTTAATTTTGAAAAAAAACAACAACTTTAAAACTTTAAATTATTATAGAATATTTTAGCTACCAAACTACATATCTTTTAAATTGCATTCAATGCTTATGAACATTTATATAATTTTTGGTTCCACCCGTTGACTTGTAACGTATCAAACTCGTTTTTCTTAGCTTTTCGATGTTTTAAACAAGCAGTTTCTTGTTTAAAACTGATCATTTCTCCCTCTATATTGCAACAGGTAGATCATTTGTGTGCGATACGACGAATCCCCATCGCACCAAACACGATCGCTCTTTCACCCATGGAGGCGTTGTAAAGTTACGGTCAATCCCAGTATTCGTTGGTAAAAGAGTAATCCAAGAATTGGCAGTGGGTGGTGATGATTAGCTGCCTTCCATCTAGTCTTGTTGTCCAAAATTAAAGACGACTAGCGTAGATATCCCTCGTATAGCTTTGCACGAAATTCAAAAACAAACAAACAAACGATACGAGTCCATTCACATACCACCCTTATTTACACTGACATGACAATTCTTGAAGTAAACACTATTAATTTACACATCTAATTTTGATTGAAATAGATCTGTCAATCGTATCAGTACTTTTAAACTTTGGTATTAAACGTCAAAAGCTGGTGAAATAACTTAGTAAATAGGCTTAATATGTGCAAAATCAGCCAACACGTTAAGTTGCAAATATCTTATTTTTACATTCCTTCCCATTACTTTATTAAGAATTTTAAAAAGAAAATACGTTTGTTACACCTTGAATTATAACCTACAATGAACAATGGGCTTGATTTTTTTTTAATTTCGCGCAAAGCTACACGAGAGTTATCTGTGCTAGTCGTCTCTAATTTAGCAGTGTAAGATTAGAGGGAAGGCAACTAGTCATCACCAACCATCGCCAACTCTTGGGCTATTCTTTTACCAACGAATGGTAGGATTGACCATAACATTATAACACAACCACGGCTGAAAGAGTGAGCATATTTAGAGCGACTGGGAACAATAGGACTAAACACTTGTATGATTTATTTATTGGATATTGCAACTAATGACAGTAATTCATAAACGGCACTTTTAAAATATGCAGTCTTTTTGTATGTTTACTTTCGGGATAACATTTTCGAATACAAATGTATATTTGTCTTATTTGATTAAGTGAATATGACACTATCTAGACAAAATAACTTACTACATAAGACTTGATCAGTAGCTAATTATTCTGAGGGGTGAAAAAGTTATTCACATTTTATATGTGCATCCAAGAAGTGACTTTATTTAAAATCAATTTGACTTTATTAATAAAGATTAAAACTTGACTTTTTTGTTTAAATAAACAGAAAAATCATCATAAAAAATCGTAACTTTATACTTCAAAACATAATGGATTATAATCATTAAAACATTGAAGCGATAATTAAGCAAAGTATTGTTTCTCAAGTATCATGATAGTTTCTGAATAACGATAAAATATTACGCCTGTATTTCATAAATAAATGTATTTAATACGTAAGACATCTGTCAAACTAATTCTATTGCACTTTTGAGTAACAAGAACAACCAAAGTCACATGCTTAAACTTCTAAAAGCTGTTCCGTTGGAAGAGTTTGTGTAAGGAAGTGCATTATTTTACTCTTCATGTTTAATGTCGTTCACCTTTAACAGCTAGTTAAAGCCATAAAATATGACTATTCTTTCTCATTATATGCCATAAAAATAATAAAATTGGTAAATAAATGTACAACTTGTAATTATGGCAGGTAATTCAATAAGCAAGTAGAAAGAATGTATTTTATTATAAATAGATAGGCCAAAAACGTTTGAAAAGCATAAAGTCTCAAAAAGTAAATATATAATTTTTTTTGAGTTCCTGTTTTTCTTTTCTTCCTGTATTTTGCTTCTAGAGTTATCTAAATACATATAACACTTATAAGTTAAAAGATATGTTGTACATTTGAGTTATTCTCTTGAAAACAATTTAGAGATATTTTTTCAAAAAACTTCTATGCTTTCAATGTTTTCTCATTTTACAGTCCACATATATATATAAAGCACAAAAATCTGTGTATCTGTTTGTCTGTCCTCATCTCAATCAAATTTTTTCAGAATGATAGTTTTGAACAAGAGACATATAAAATAGGGTTCACAACCCTCGTTCTATTATTGCTGTTACTGATCTAATAACTTCGACCCATAAAACTCTTCTTTCAAGACACTTTCGCGGAGGCCCGGCATGGCCAAGTTGGTTAAGGTGTTTGAATTGTAATCTGATGGTCACGAATTCGAATCCCACTTGCACCAAACACGTTCCTACTTTCAGCCGTGGGGGCGTTATAAGTGACGGTCAATTGCACTATTCGTCGGTAAAAGAGTAACCCAAGAGTTGGCGGTGGGTGGTGATAACTACCTGCCTTTTTATCTAGTTTTATACTGCTTCGTGTAGCTTTGCGCAATATCAAAAAACAACAACACTTTTGCAGCCAATTATCGTCAACTAATAAATAACGTAAAACACTGTGAAAGGACGTTAAGTGCTGGGTGTTGAAAGGGGGGGGGGGTAATAGGAAGCACGCCTGCTGACGCTTTCAACAAAGTCACCCTAACCATCGCATACTGAATATCATGTGTTAAGTGTACAAATATTGAATTCTTGAAGCTTTTACAAAACTTTTGATGATGCAATAATGAATACCGTAATAATATATTATATTATACATAAATTGTGTGAAAGTTAGGAGTTTTGTGCTATTTATCACGGCATCCACCCACATATTTTCTTAAGTGCATAGCCCTGAGAAAACAAGGGCACATCAGCTTGTGGTCTATAATTTGATAACTCGCTTAAGTGAAATTATAAGTCTTGAAAATGTTATATTTTTTTACAATAGATTAAAAGGAAAACGATATCAGATATACCTGATAAAATCTTTTTAGCCTTCACATCATACCTGGATCTATAGGTCAAAAACCACCTCCTACTAATAACACAAAATTTGATACAGATAATGTAAAGCAATCATCGCCTGAAATATAAATGAAAAATTGAATTAGTAAATTGTGAACTTAAAACGTAGTTTTAAAAACAAAACCCAGCGACGATGAAGAATAAATAAAAGAGGTACATAGAAAGTCGGAAGAAAACTAGAATTAAGTTAAGTGCTGAAAGTTTTTGCTAATTATATTTGTGGGCATTGGACATACGTGTTTATAACAAGATTCTGAAAATAAAAATAAGTAAAGCTGCTTATTGGAAGATTTCAACCATTATATTGATAAAAAGAGGACATACATAGCATTTTATTTAATTACTGATTCAAATATATATTAACCTGGATATATATATTGTGTTGTTTATAGTTTGTTATTATTTATTCTATACTTAACACCCTTGAGAGCACCTTGTATCCAATAGGGCAGAAATAGAGGAATGGAAACTGAAATCAAGCACCTCATAGCAATACATCAAGAGAGTGACGGAGATTTTGCATCTGGCATTTTAAAATAAAAAAATAACATTTAACATTGTTCTTAAAATATAAAACAAATAGTTTCTTTCTTTCTGAACATCATCGATATTCGTCATCAATTTCTTGAAAACTGCTGATAGATTTCATTGTGGATAGAAAGTTTAAAAAACTAAATATATTCCTTGAAAAATAAACATTGTTTGTTTGTTTTTTTCATCTCTAAAAGTCTGGTATAACCTGGTGGTCAGGGCGCTCGATTCGCAATTTATGGTACGCAAATTCAAATATCCCTAACGGAACTTGCTTGACTTTTCAGCGTTATAATGTGACGGTCAATACGACTAATCGTTGGTGAAAAAATAACCTAAGAGTTCGATACCAGGCCTTCCATCTAAGTATATCACTGTTAAGTTGGGGACAGCTGGCACAGATAGCCCTCTACATTCGAAAAACAAAGAAACAATATTACATCAAAACTTAGGTTTAATTAAAAAATAATTATACAACTACATCACCAAAGATTTATAAACTACCTCTGGATAACGAGTAAGCATCTAAAATTATTCTACAGTGGTGTAATGTGTTATCGCAAAATAAAAATTGAGCATGCTATGAGAAACAAAGTTAATTCACACATGTCATGACATTGTAACCTCTTGGTGTTTATATCGAATACAATTATGAAAAAGAAAATTAAAAAGTATATTTAAGCACTTAAAGTACAGCTTGCCTATGACAACTTCAAATTAGATGGTTATGAATAAAAAATACATCAAATCTTGGAACTGATTAAATCCTTTAATTTAATTTGGTTTAGGTTAAATCTATTAAGTTAATATTTTAATTTACATATTATGTTAATTAATTTCGCAAGATGTTATCATGATTTCAGATGGTTTTGAAAGTCCTCATCAAACTCTTTGTTTTGATATTTCATTGTTTTACTACATACTTTACAAGAAGAGCTAATATAATTAAGTCACTATTGTAACGCACCTGAGTTTCAGATGCTAAAATTTAAAATATGGCATAATATTACTTCATGTGATTTATATAAGAGCTTTTTTTATTTCATAAATTATACTTAATTTATACTTATATATATGAAGTATAAATTATACTTAATTCAATATGTTATTTAAGAAATGCTGTTTAAATCTGGATTATAACTAATGCATAACAACTAGAGCTACATTCGATAAAGGTCTAAAACAATAAATAACCGTCAGAGTTTAATAGTTGCAATGAGTAACTGTGGTAAATTTAAAATACCTATTTATATCGTGCTTTGAGACTCGACGAAAGAAACGATGTTTCTTATTTTGATGTAAAAACTTTGTTAAAATTAATACGTTTTACAATAAAAATATACAGGGTGGTCGCTAGAAAAGCGGAAAATTTGTCAAACAGCTATTTATTTTTACAAAGAATAACTTTTACAAAGTTTTTTAAAGGCATATGTTATATTACACTCATAGATGCTCAAAATGCATTTTATATTAAAATCTTGCATTTTATTCATGATGTAAAGAAATCAAAATAGAAATGAGTAAGCACGCATTTTATTCATGATCTCATCTGACCCTCATATTTTCCGCTTTTCTAGCGACCACCCTGTATATTTAATATATGTGAGTTCAATCGAACATGCTGTGCGTTTTATGTTTGCAGTACAGTCAGTTGCAACTCCACACAACAAAAACAAAGTTATCAATTTTCTTCATAAAAATTTCGTAAAAATTATCAGTTATCAGTTTCTCTGCTTCGTTTTTAAACGATTTTCTTTCCACTCATTTAATTTATTTTTTTGCATTTCTTCCAGGGATGCGTTAAATTGAAAATTTCTCATGCACCTGACAGTGGGTTGTCTGGTTTAATGATTATGTTAAAATTTTCCTGTTTCTTATATCAAACATAAGATCGAAAGTGTAACGTAGAAGGTTAATATGTTATTTGATTTGTTGCACTCCCTGTATTGACTTTATTTTTACCTGTTCATAGCTGATCACCGTAAATTGAGTCAAGAAAATCAAACCAATACATTAAGACTTCTAATAATTGTGGTGTATACATTTCTACGGTTTCAAGTCCTTTTTAACACACCTTAATACAGCTGTATGGAAAATTGTATGGCATATTATTAATTCACATATTATGTTTTC
This sequence comes from Carcinoscorpius rotundicauda, assembly GCA_011833715.1. Lineage (NCBI taxonomy): Eukaryota > Metazoa > Arthropoda > Merostomata > Xiphosura > Limulidae > Carcinoscorpius > Carcinoscorpius rotundicauda. The sequence goes on along the minus strand of CM022396.1, from coordinate 35,428,591 downwards.
AATTGTATCCTTGCTTGAAAAAAGAAAAAGCGGTAATATAATGACTGAGTAATTGGTGAACTATATAATACTGAATCTAAAGCCTTATGAATGTTACATACGTACCAATGTTACAAAAGCTCTTACTGTGTGTCTTTAGTTTGCAGCTTTGATTAATGGACTTTAGTGGCAATTGTGACGACTATATTCAAATATTGTGATGATAAATTACACGTTTATATTATTGTTGTTATTTATTGCTCCTCTAGTTTATTTATTATTTTGTCCAGAGTTTTTAATTTAATTTATATTTGTATTTAACGTATTCGTGTTTGGCTGATATTGCAGTGGTTCATTGCAATATGGCTGAATATGTTCACATATTTTTTTTATAAGAATTTCCTATTTTATGATATTTTCAGTTGGAATGCTTATCCGTTAAACAAATTCTTGCCATCAGTTGATCATTTCTTAAGCTTCTATGTCCCTTCCAGTTGATGTACCTCATCATGTGGATTTTTCAATGCCAAACTTATTCAGCTGTATTGTATCAAGTTAGCTGAATGATTCTTTTCTTTTAAGCTTTTTCAGCTTCTTTTCTCTCTGATACATATAATCTTCATGTCCAACCCATAACATCATTCACACATCTATCTTCGTGTATTGAAAGATCTTCTTACACATTCATTGTATACAATAACTTTTAAGTCTTATTACAGCGGTTGATGGAAGAGAGACTACAATCCTCAAATGTTTCATTAGCCTTAGAGATTGCATTAAATGGCACGAAAAAATTATTTGGTTTTCTGTCCCAAGCTTTACTGATGAACCTTGATTAGGAGAGACTGCAGAGGGTATGACGGTTTAAACAAAAGGCCCGGCATGGCCAAGTGTGTTAAGGTGTTCAACTCGTAATCCGAGGGTTGCGGGTTCGAATCCCGGTCGCACCAAACATGCTCGCCCTTTGAGTCGTGGAGACGTTATAATGTGACGATCAATCCTACTGTTCGTTGGTAAAAAAGTAGCCTAATAGTTGGTGATGGTTGATGACGACAATTTGCTCTCCCTCTAGTCTCACGCTGCAAAATTAGGGACGGCTAGCGTAGATAGCCCTCGAGTAGCTTCACGCGAAATTCAAACAAACGATTTAAACAATATATCAGACCTCTTTCCCAGAAATTATATTTTCAATTTTATCTCTGGTGAAATAAAATAAATCTGTAATATCATCATTAATAATTAATATATATATTAAGCGTTATGTCGTAATATTATTAACACAACTAACTTAATTTAGGTTGCTAACTCGCGAGTTAAAAATATTTGAACGTTCTTTAAATATTACTTTAATGTTTCAGTTTCATTTAATTCTTCGTTCTTTATATTATACAGCTATCTCAGATACAAAATAAATATTATACCAAAAGAACGCTGATCTCCTTGATCGTAGTTAATGCAATCACAGAAGTCTAACTACTAATTAGTTACTAATTCTTTTGTATTTCATTAGGATTGCACTAACTACTCTACGTTTTCACTTCTATGCTATAATCTATATGGGAATCCTAAAAAGGATTGCATGTGGTTGAAAGAGATGAGATTTAATGCTTGGTTATTTTATTAGTTGTTTTATTAACTAATCAGGAGTTTCGTTTCTTTAAGGCTTTATTCAGTTAACGATATAAATATATTCACGAGGGTATCCAGGTTTTATTGTATTGCGTGATAAGTTGTATGATCGTTTTATCAGCTCATTAGATATATCTTATCTCTATTTTCGTGTATTGTTCATATCCTAATATTTTAGCATGATTTCATTTTTAACATATAATATTTTTTTTCTGTCATGATTGCATAACTATTGTGCTACTGATTTGTGATTTTCTGCTTGTTTGTTGTTTTTTGGTTTTCGAATGTAGTTGAGTTCATATTCACAAGAGATATTGTAAAGAGTAGTTTTGCCTTCCATTATCTTTAATTTCTACTTTATCTGGTGTGCATGATATCCATTGTTAAGGAGAGTGATTTTGAACTGTTTGCCCCTCATTTCTCTCAGCACCTTCTGTATCACAAATATTTTTTTCAAACTCTTCTCAGAAATCCATTTATAAAATCAAATGAAACGTAGCGTATAAACTAAGTGGTATTTACTATTCTATTATAATAATAATGGTAATAAAGTAATTGTTAACTAATTACTAAACTGGACTTAGAAAACTGTATAAATTACTAAAAACGGCAACAGTTGATATCTGACCATCATGGCCTTGCTATAAGTACATACAGAAGGATATTTATGAAATATTATTGGCGGAATCTATAATACACCTCATAACGACGTGTTAGGTATGAAATTTACATACTATATATAAACGAGACAAAATACATTGAACGTACAAAAAATGTGTTAAGGTTTACACAAGTTAGTTTTTCCACCACGAAACAATATAAAATGTTGCATAATAACAATAATTAGCATCTATATAAATATAACATTTTTCTCACTGTAACCAAACGAAATATTTAATATGCACACACATTCTGTAAATTTTGGACGTAACATATTCATATATAAACTATTGAAACACAGAACAATAATGTCGTTGAAGAAAAAAATTTAATTTCTTTATTAGCAAGAAATGCATATTATATATACATTTATATACAACATCTTCCGTTGTATGCTTTGTCTTATGGCTCGAAGAAAATTCGCTTTTATGTATATTGATTAATTTATAATCAGTTTGGACAATGGAATGGTTTTGAGTTGAATTTCGATGATTTTCTTTATCTTCAAGTATGGTTCGTATTACTGTATTTTAATATTATTCCATTTTGTTATTTCATATTCTTCTCTGATATAATGGGCTGTGTTACACATAAATCGTATTATAATCTTAAATCAAAATATTCACAGTTTCATTTTATGACACGTAACAGTTGTCGCAGTTTTAATATGTAAAATGTAGCGCATTAACCCACAGTATATATGTATATTGCAAGTCATAATCGTTAAAGTAATTTATCTCCACGTTCACAAGTACACTTAATAAAGGTATCTTTCCATATTTTAAATTTATGAAAGAACTCCAGCTTTCCAACTTGCAATTAGCAAATACCGTCCTGTTTCAGAAATAAGTATATAAATATTCTAAATAAATACAAAATAGTTTTCAATCACAAAGTTAAAAAGTTATGAAAGATGTCTTAATCAAATGATTACCATATTTCATGTTAGATTTTGAGCTTACTCTGACTTCAAGTTCAACAACGATATCTTAGCAGAATTCAATGTGTTGTATGTATCATTTTGTATGCAATGGACAACATGGTCATTTCTACAGCACTTTCGCTTCCTATATGTAGGACGTAACGCATAAAGAACTTTTTATTGTTATGAAGTCTGTTTGCCATGCAAATGCATGCAAAATGTAATGGACAACATAATCATTGCTGTAGGCTGTTCATTATATATATATATATACACTCTGTGACATTAGAGGATTAATACCATGACCGCCCCCGCGTTTCTTTGCTGTACAAAATAAATTTAGTGCAATGAATGATATAATCATTGTTGAAGCTCGTACGTTCACAGTATACAAAATTTAACATTAATGAATGGCATAGTATTAGCTGAAATACATATCTTATGAATTTGATGTGTCGGTTGTCTGTGTTTTGAAATTCGCTTGAAGCTACTCGAAGACTATCTGGTCGAGCTGTTCCTAATTTAGAAATGATAAAAAAGAAAGAAGATAGCTAGTTAACACCGCTTATCTCCAACTCATAGGCTACTCTTTTGCAACTGAAATATGAATTTTACTGTAATATTACAACAACCTATGTCTGAATAGGCAAGCATGAATTCATTAACCTTAAGTTAATGTAAGTTACAATGGGAAACTCGATCACCGACTTTGCTGTATATAACATATATCAAATAATACGAACAATAATCCAAGATGTAATTTATACACTACGTTTGAGATGTAATATACATTATGGCCTTTGCTGAAATCCGTAAAAAAGTAGTTAAGTTGGCAGAACACGATGAATATAAATATTTAAAAATATCCGGTTTTCACTTATATATCATACTTCAACTGGACTTAGAGCATATAATATTGCCAACTTGGTATATTAAATGAAGAACAGTACCATAATATAAATAACCAGTAAAGCAGTTTTCTTTAAATCCCAGACAAGTGCTCCCTTCAAGGACAAATTATTAATCAAGTTAAACTCATTAAAATTCTTAAAGTTAGATGTTTGTTCGAGAGAAAAAAAAACGTTTCAATTTATCACGCACACAAACACTGAAATCTAACATTGAGCTTCCAATAATAAATGTTTCAGCAACTATTCAGCCTATTGTTGTTTCCATTTGAACTTCTTCTGCCGGTACTGGTTAAGTGCGTTTTTTCTATTATGATTACAAACTCTTGTCACAATCACGAAACAAATGAGGAATGCTGGTATCACACTTGCACTAGCCCCTACAGCAACATACAAAGTTGGAAACGAGTATCAATTATCAGGCACTTCATCACATCCAGATGGACAATGAATTACTCCATCACACCAAAGGTCACTACTAATGCACACTTGAAGCTCAGGGAGTTCATTTTGACAATTAATGTTCCTTATTAACTTTCCTGAGCTAGATTTTATATAAGGCTTTAACGCTTCTAGCCAACTAAAGGAAAGATCACCTTCTATGATGAAAACTCCTTCAATAACCAATTGATCGGTTTGAGAATGGTTTAGTAAGTCATATTTCGATTTCCAAAAAGGACTTAACACCTCAATCTTTTCATGAAAATGGCTTGGCTTATCAACGCAAATGATTTTTATTGAATTGTTATGAAATTTACTGTAAATTAAATGCTTGTATCCATAGCAACTTTTTTCATCTGGGCTACCCTTCATGAAAAAATATAAAAACCTGTGTAACTGTGCTACAATAAACCATCTACATCCATATGGTAGAAAATTTAGTAGAAGAACATTGAAAGATACATCTCCAGCAGGCCTATGAAGAGTTTCCTCATTGGCGCAATACTCACGGGTAATGAACTCATACATGCCTGAGAAGTGAAAGTTCTTAAAGTCATCGTCAGTAGACATTCGTTCCACTATAAATAATAGTAGTATCACATTATCTACCGATTCTAATATAAGAGTGGAAGGTATCATAGAACTGGAACCACAAACACAATCTCCTGTTATATCTAGCCCTCCACTTTTCTCTTTTGTGTTAACAAGTCCATACCTAGTAGGAGACCCACTGAATTGGCACGTGTAATGTCTGCTTACAGAATCAAAGTATGTAATGCATCCTTCATTTTCTCTTCCTAACGATATGTTTTAAACGGTAATTCGAACTTTTTCTTGCAGTAGTCCTTCGAAATAGAATGAACATCGCAAGTTGAAATTCCCTCCTTTACCGTAAAAAAACACCGGTGATCGCACTTTTCTGTCGATCACAACGCGCTTCGTTGACAAGATAGCCGTCTTGCTCGGTATCAATAAACTCATACCTGGCAAGAAAAGTACTTGAAATGAACTTAAGTTTTGAGTGTTCATAGATGGTAAATATAATGCTTATCTCAGAGCCAGCTGATAGATAGCTTTTTTTTAGGTACTCGACAAGGACGGAGAAGAACTAGATCAGGTGTATCGCGAGCATGAGTGCACGTGCGAGGATATAATTTTTCATAATAGGTGCTAATAAAACCGCCAAAACCAAATTTTTCTATCTGGTGACCATTATATCGATTATCAGCAAATGGATCGTAAATATGAAGTCTTGCCACATCACACTTTTCTTCTTTTGACCACACTTGAGAATTAGGGGTATAAAATGAAAAAAAAATATAGCGATATTTTTGTATAAGATGTTCTGCCAATAAAATTAAAAGTACAAGTAGTATTTGTGGAAAGAGTGTGATGAAGGTTGTATATGGAACCACTGTTTTTTATTACCATATAGATAGAATTCACACTTTCTCCTCTTCGCCCTAAACTCTGAATTTGGACAAAATCTCACCGAAGCACTAAGTTCAAGAAGGGATCTACGAAGTGGTTGGTATGGATGACTTAGAAGCTGGACCAGAGCCGTAGGGCCACTGGTGACTATTTTTGGAACAGACCCGGTTCCACTGAATTCTATAAGAAAAGGAGCGTATGATTTTCTACTGTCATATACGCGGACAACATCACCTGGGCAGGTGGTGGTCAATTGACGGTTGATCACATTTATCGTACTAGAAAATACACTGCCTATATCAATTTTGAATTCATTCGGTTGTGAAATCTCAATTTGAGTAAATTCACCATAGGGAACATAACTCTAATCTATCCAGCAGTTACATGTAATGTTTTTGAGATAAAATCCCGGAAAATTTGGTGAGCGGATTAAACACTTTTGAGAGTGGCAATCATTGAAAGTTCTATCACAAGTCCTGTTTGAGGGTCTTATACCCTCAGTGAATTCTATTTCTGCATTATCATTCAGTAGGCTAAGAGACTTTTCATGAAACCAATAGGTCAGAAAAACATTGGAAACAGGAAGATAGAGAGACAGAATCTGGGGAAAACAACTTTCAACGCCAAAGTCCCAGTAGTGCTATAAAACGTAGGTTTTCGACCAGACATTTTGCCACAAAACGATCCATATCTGGATTTGTGATCGTGATTAAACGAAAGAGATATATAAGGTAATCTTGGTTTGTTTTTCTCTTGTTCAACAATGTACACGGAACCACATTGACAAGTCCATTTCTTTCTCCTATTAAAAGAAACAAAAGTAAATATTAGGAAATGTGGTTGATGCTTTATTTTTAATTCTAAGAGAATGATATATTATGCTTAGTTAGGTATCAATGAACTGTTTAATACACCATCGTTTTTATTATATAATCGTTTCTGTCCATTAAAATAGAGGGTTTGATTATTTTTCTACGAAGATCATAATGCATACCGTTGAACCTCCTAATTAAAATAACGCTCAAAAGTACCTTATTTAATCCAGTACTATTTAAACAAGATACATAGAGAAAAAATGAGATAGAGAAACTCATAAGTTTTGGCACTCATTAATAATTTGTGAGTGGCAAACTCCACGAATAATCAAAATATTATGCTCTTCTATATACGTACGTATATATTTACACAAAATTATGTTCTGTGTTGGTTAGTGGGTTTTAAATTATATTTTGTTCTCATGCGTTTGCTTTGCAATAATTTGTGTAATAATACTTTTTATCTTTTACTCTAAATAAATATTTTTTCAAGAACTAGTATTAGAAAGTCAAGTTTTAATATAAACCGAACAATAAAATCTCCCTTAATTATTACCTTACAGAAAAGTTTCTGAGAATCTTATTAGTTTGTAAAAGCGTGCAGTTAGTTAATCTTTTTGTCTCTGGTGAAATAAATTAAAACGATTTAAAATATTTTCATTACACTATTTTATAACAATATCATAACTTCCCATTACTCTAAGCTGAAACAATATCAAATATTCCCATAACCCTAAATTAAATTACTGTCAAATCTTCGCAATATATGTCTCTGTATAATAATTATAATTCCTGTTATTATTTTGATTGTCATTATTATATTGTAGTTCTCCCCAAAGTGTTTGGGTATCATATATTTCTGAGTAACACAAATTATCCATAGCATTTAAAAAAAACACGAAACATATTATGCATATATTCTTACAAATATAAAGAGAAAGAAATAGTTTTAATTCTTCGTGTGTTTTTCTTTTCTTAATATTAATGAGATTTATTTTTTCTTCTCTTTCTTTATTTGGATTCATGCTAATAACGAAATCAGATTTCTTGCTGTATTAATTTGTATATTTTCTGGATGTGTATTAAGAAATACTTTCTCAGTAGTATTTAAGAATATTTTAATACGACTTCAATAACTTCCGTACTTCTCGTTGATATGTGTACAATATATCAATTAATAATAATAATGATATGATGAGGCTCGAAATATGCGTTAATCATAGTTTAGCTTTCACGATGATAAATTTTGATAGGAAGATTAACAGGCAGCACAATACATTTAGTTAGTGTACATAATGAGCTAGCAATCAGGTACGTTAACCTGGCCAATACTTTAGTGCAGAATTTAGGATAACAATGTCTAAAAACGTTCAGATACTTGTAGCCTTATGTTTTGAGCGAGATTTGCGCAGAAAACGAATGATATGAAAAATTTATGGACAGATTAATTCCATTCACTGTAGAGTGAAGCGGCAAGACCAGAACTAATAACACGTCATTCATCTTTGTCTTACTGACAGAACAGTTGTGTAATGACGTTAAAATTGCATTGCTTTTTATAATTATTATAAATGTTGCATACATTTATTTGTTTTATCTTGTTGGATATTGCACGAGTGTTATGTATATGTGTAAATATTTTGTAAACGACAACATGTCGTGTTTTGTTTAAATTTTCATTTCTATTATTCGTTTTTCCATATTTATATTATTGTTTCGAAGTTTAAACTAATATTTTGTTATTTATTTAGGGTAACATTTTAGAATTTTCTTGAATTAAGTAGACCAATCATATGTTTGTAAATGAGTGCTGGCGATTTCGTGTCTCGACGTGTAGTCTCGTGCAAGAACGGACACGCACGGATTGCTCTAGAGTTGTATGGAAATTGCAAGATTGTTCGAGAAGTAGACCTATCGGTATAAAAGACGGTGACGCGAGATAGATTCAATCATCAGTTTTTATTCGAAGAATAAGAGTGAGATTCAGGCATCAGTTTTAGTTATTTGAGAAAGATTAAGTGTTTGCTGTGAATATTCAACTTGGATTTGTAATTGAAGTTAGATCTACGGAAGTTGTGATTTTATTTCGTCAATCTCTACGATACATCTGAATTAATGCTTGAGCTGAGAGACGGCGATTTCATTGAACTGTGAACTGTTTCGGAATTTCTTCGTGGGACCAAATTCACACCCTAGACTGGAATTTGAGACTTTAATTTTAGATCATTACATTAGATACAGGCCAGTACCGTTTTGTATTGTGATTTATTTTGAAGTTTGAAACTAATATTATTTTGTTTTGTAATTAATTTCGAATGTTGTAACTTAATATCTGTCACTGTTATTGTATAATTTATGTTATATCTGTTATATTTGTTAATATTTTAGTGTAATAAATTATACAAGCTGTTATCTGTGTTTTTCTGTTGCGTTTAATCTACGAAGAACGTAAAACTTTAAAAAATACGTAACACGAGCTATTTATGTTAGCCTTCCCTAATTTTGGAGTAATAGTCTTCTAGTGAGAAGGAACTACGCCCACTGCCAACTATTAGGCCATTATTTTACTAACTAGTAATAGGACTGAATATCAAATAGCAATGCCCCACAGTTGAAAGAGTATTGAGAATGTTCTATGAAATAATTCGAACCTGCAACATGCATTTTACGTGTCGATCATCCTAGGTCAAGCCTTAATACGTAAGAAATATTTGTATACCAATGGTATATTACCAGTATCAAGGAAGAGGCAATGGAAGCGAGTAAGGACAGAGTGTAAGTAATAAGCCAGAAAACAACAGCTGAAATTCTTCATTAAGATTGTTGACTTCTAGTTGCTCCAAATAATAGGTTTAATCATTAAAATAAAATTTATTGTTATGGAAGTTCCAGTAGTTGCAAGTCCTAATCACACAGGATATTCGCTTACTTTCTAATATTACTATTTTTTTCATGAATAATTCCTCTGAGTATAATATATTTTTTTAAATATATGTTACTAAACAAAATATGTTACATTTTGCAAACGTAACTGGGTATCATGGATGATTGTTATAATATGTTTAAATTGTAAGAAAACATTATCTTAATATCCACAATACTTGTTCTTTGTTATGAAGAAACTATCATTAATGTCTACTAAAATAAGTGTATGTGACATAATATAAATAACACAGAAAACTTTCGATATGTACTTCATCTTCTTTTAGTATCTTTATTTATGTGAATACATTTTGATCATTTTATCTCAAAAGCCAGTGAAATAAAAGTATCATTACACACAGAAACTAATCATACATGTGTGTTTGATTCGTTAATGTAAAACTTTTCTCTGCATATGTCTGCTGTCTGATAATCGACAGCACTTTCTTTATTTGGTCTTGTTTTTATTTTGATAACACTTCTGTTAGCCGATGATAAATAAAGCGCCTCCCTTTTCATGTATCTAATCTCTTTCATAATGACTATTATTTCAGCTTATTTCTTACCGTGAAACTTTCAGTGCTATTTAGATCACTTCACTGCTGCTTTAAACTTGTGACATTTTTCACAGTGTTTATGTTCATTAAAGAGCTTAAGCTGTTTACCTTATTATTCATATTTTTTTCTTTAATTTGACTTCTTCAACTTTAACATCAGGAACGCTAAAGGTCAGGCATAGCCATACCTAATTTAGATCTGATGACCCGAGGAAAGGTAACCAGTGAAGTAGCACTCGCTACTCTTAACCGAGTACTGTGAATTTCTATCCCAATTATCACGCTCCTACAACTTATACGTATCGTGTTCAGCAGCATATCTGGTCTCAAATTTTGAATCTGTGGATCTACAATTCAATACACTAACCTGTAACCTCGTTACTTTGTAACATTTTAATTGCTGTTATCATTGTTAAAGAGATAGATAATTTTTAAGTCTATTCGTGGAATTGTCATAAATAAAGTAGTGTTAAAATAACTTACAGTGCCTCAAAATTTAGAAAAATATATATTTTATGAAATGTTTTTGATAGTTTGTGGTTTTGCACAAAGCTGCACAATAAGCTGTGTGTTCTCTGCCCACCACAGGTATGAAAAACCTGTTTTTAGCATGGTGAGTGTAGGATTTTTATTAGAAAATATTAGGGATACTTAAAATAAATTACTTACGACAAAGTCACATGATTAATTTGTGTTCATGATAATTATATAATGACTTATTTGTTTTTGCTTATTCCATAAATTGCTCAATATTTATTGTAGTTTGAAGATGGATTTTAATTTTATTATCAGCTAATCATCAGCAAAATCTTCAATCATATTCCTCAATATTTTAGGTTCTTTTATAATAATTTCATTATGACACATTCAACACACCTAACAACTCTATTAACGAAACTAAAAGCACCACTGAAGTACCACATCACATACAAAGTATCACTAATAGTTTACTGAGTCTTTGCAATTTCTATAACGAACCATGTATATGTAATCTATGATAATATAATTACTGATTATCACTTTATTAGCACATCCTACCAAATATCCGTTTGGATCACAGTTCTATGTAAAATAGCCTAATTTTCATTTGTACGGTAAGCTTGCAAATTTTGAAACTTTATATTCTGTTAGGACATAGGGCTGTTATAAAAATAAGTCTGTTCAATTGCGTTTTCCTTCCATCAAACACTAGTAGTTGGAGACCACAAGGTGGCATATTTATTACCTTTCGATTCCCACTGGAATTAGACTTCAATGACAGACGCCATTGAAATGTTATTCCTATAACATGTCTTTCATATAAATTCTGTATAAGCCTTAAAAGAAAGTTACAACAATCGGACATTAATCTTATCATGAAGTTTGCAAGAAACACACAAATACTGATGGATACCTCGACTCTATATCATTTTTCCCTCCCCTCAAAAACGTGGGAAGACAGATGTCACAGACTGTTTCCAGAATGAACAAGATTTGTAATAAGGAATGAAAAGAAATAAAAACACATCACTCCAGCCTTACTTAACGTGAATACTTGATAAAGAATAAAATAAAAAATATAAAAATCAAGCGTAAGCAAAAAGGACAACATAAACACAATTATATTCTCCAATGGGTAAGGTCTCTGCGTAAATGTACAGAGAATATATACACAGCATTAAACCAATACAGTATTCAGAATCTAAAACACAGTATGATCGAAGTCAGTTCACAATAAAACAGCTTAAAAACACAGTTTAGAGTAGAAACACTATTTCTAACATCTTTTGTGAATGCGGATTCGAATACGTTGAAGAAAAAATCAGCATTCAGGAGCATAATAAACAGTAGCTCATTATGTTAAAGAAGAAGAAAATACAGTCGAATGAAAAAATGATAAGATGATGGAATATTAACTACACACGAAAAAAAAAGATAAGTTAGAGTAGAAGGTAACAACGCCTGGATATCATCATTGAAAGCAGTCTTTCTAACACGACCCAGTATCTGATCTTAAATCTTGTCAAAACATGCAACCTTTCTCGGAACTTCCCTGAAGAGGACAGCATATCAGCATTTGAAGTGGGGAATATAAATTAATAAGTACAAAGTAATAAAATATTATTAATTAATTAATTTACTTAGAACACTGACTTTTATATGAAAAATGAATACTGCTAAAGATATATCTATCAGGAAGCAATTTTGAAAGCTAGAATTCCTCTTTTTAACCAACTGTTTTATTCATACATGACTAAATTTAGGCTAAAACAGTCTCCTGAAACATCATATCATGCCTATTTTACATAAGCGAATAAATAATTTTCTGTATATGTGGAAATCTTAATAAAATGCTAGTGAATAATAGAAAATAATTCAGTATATAAACGTGGTACTTTAATATAAACAAAAATATCATCGTAAAAAAAGGTTCGAAAATCCGTCACATCGAACATGCTTATAATGTGACAATTAATAAAACTTTGGTTGTTTGTTTTGAATTAAGCACAAACCTACACAATGGGCTATCTGTGCTCTTTCCACCACGGGTATCAAAACCCGGATTTTAGCGTGTAAGTCCGCAGACATACCGCTGAGCCACTGGGGGGCATTAATGAAACAAATATCAGCCTATAACCAAAGTATATGCTTGTGTATATATATATATATATATATATGCTACATAAAGTGTTTTCTGTGACAAGGAAACAACATTATTAATTTCTTTATACAATTAGGCAGCTGAGTCTTAATGTGATCTTAAGTGTCAGTTATTTTTGTTGTTCCATCTACGACATTTAAAGTACATTTGAAAGAGATGGTCTTACCTTTTTAGACCTCTTCAACAATAAATGCAGCCTGGCATTGATGTCGAATGCTTATAAACTGATGTTATAGTATATTTGTAGCTGAACGTACACTGTTATAACGTCCATTTACAAATGCAGGCATCTTATTTGAGCTCGAAACACATAAATGCGATTGCAGTAAATCGTCTGAGAATAATATACTTTTCCTCTATTGGTGAGGCAAGGTGTCACCTAGTGGTTAGCATGCTAGAATTTTAAGTATTTATAGTGTGTGACTTATTGCTGTAAATATATATTGACTATTCAGTCAGACAAAAGTAGTTGAAGAGTTGACAATGGATACCTTTGACCACCTCTATTCTTTCAGGTACACAAGTTCAAATTTTCGAACCCTTATGTTTAGCTTTCCGTGATAATCCTGAAACAAATAAACACTTTCTGCTTAAAACATTTTGAGCTTTATAGTCAGTTGGCTGATGGCCATGGGTTCGATGGCCAGCCACGAAAATGAAATATCTATATCTTAGTCATAATTTATGTGCAAGTTAAACTCTGTTTCATTTCAAAGTGTCTATAAAGAAAATATTGCGCGAGATCGTTAGCTACAGCATAATATAAATAACCAACATGCATTTTATATTTTTTTATTTATTTGTTTGTTTTTACGCAAAAAGTAACACTATAGCTATCCGTGTTGTGCCCACCACGAGTAAGGAAACAACGTATGTGATTTCTTATAGGTTATCTGATGAGTCCACCTAGGGGAATCGAACCTCAGTATGGAAACAACGTTTTTACAGTTTAGGTTTTCATGCTTACTGATTAATCACTGATAGCAGCATTTCTGGTCATATGACTTATCTGCATAATAACGAAATGGAAACGACTGATATTATTTTTATTATTTATTTGTTTGTATTAAACACAAAGATGCACAAAGGGTTATCTGCGCTCTGCCATTCACTGGTATCGAAATTTGGTTTCTAGTGGTATGAGTCCGCAGACATACCGCTGTGCCAATGGGGTTGGGGCGACACTATTTTTTATACTTATCACAAATTTTGATTATCCTTTAATGGTTTAAGCAACGTATTTAGTTTTGGTTAACTTACATACAAAGATATGTAACACACATAGCTGTGTACTGTATTTCTATCTGTAATACATAATTTTCAAACACTGCATTAATAAAATGGTGAAAAACCTGTTGTGAACTTTTCTCAAATTGTACAATTATATATTTTTATGCTTCAATTACAGATATATCAAGTACACATTATTTTAACATAATTTTCTAAAAATAAATTTAAATAAAAGCTCTTTTCATATCTAAACAAATGAAGCTTTAAAAAGAAGAACAGAACCATTTTAATTAACCAACAGTAAACGTTTTATATCGTCAAGGTTTATTTATGTTTGTTTTTCTATTTTTCATGGTAGTCTCAGGATAGTGACAATTAATACTATACTTCATGTTATTATTTTTGTAACAATGAACAGTAACGCAGTTGGATGTAAAAGCCACAGCAGTTTTGTTTAGTTTAATTATTAATCTCATATTATCACAACTGCTATACGGTTGATTCACTAGGGTACTACAATAATCTGCTGTAGCCCATAATTAAGGAAAAGTACTTCCATAAAACAATATCCTACATCATTTTATTCTCAACAATACGTGAAATTGTGTTTGAGGGTGTATTATCTTATAGCGAAGCTACTTCGCGCTATCTGCTCAGTCCACAGAGGGGAATTGCGCCCCTGATTTTAGTAATGTAAATCCGTATACATACCGCTGTACTAGCGAGAGGCAATACATGAAATACATACATTTATATGTGTATTAACGACCATTGTACTTTAAACTAGGTAGATATTAGTAATTTCTTTATTGTAATTTAAAATGATACATAATTGAAATTGAAATTTAAAGCACGGTTGCAAATCGTTCTTACTTCAGCGTAAACTAAAGTTGTAAATGTTTGTTATTACAATGATTTAACCTAAATAACTTGGATATTCACCATTATAAAATAACTATGATCAACACCTTATATTATCATAAAAATAATAACAAAAGAAACCATACTCTTTTTCAAGTTCTATTTAGAAAACTGTTCAAGTAAATAAAAAAATAACTTAGTGTGTGATGAACACCGTTATATTATTTTGTGTGTTTGTGTTTTATTACCAAACCCACAATAGGCTATCGAGAAGAATCACACACCTCATTTTAGCGTTGTAAATCCATAGACTTAAAGCAGTATTAGTGGGTGACCTATTCTAATATAAAAATAATAATAACAGAACAAATCATACTTTTTTCTACTGTTATTTAGAAAAATTGTTAAGTAAATAGAAAATAACTATAACTTGCTGTGTGACAAACACCTTCATATTAGCAAAACAATAATAATAACAAAACATACTATGCTCTTATTCAATCACTATTATGAACGGTAGTTAAATAAACAGAAACTAAATTAATGTGTGATAGAGGCCGTTATATTAGCAAAATAATAATAACAATAAAACAAACCATAATCCTTCTCAATTACTATTTAGAAAGCACTTTAACAAACAGAAAATAATTTAATGTGTGAAAGACAAGTTTATAGTAGCAAAATACTAATAATGATAAAACAAACCATACTCTTTCTCAAGTACTATTTAAAAAGATGGTTAAAAAATCTAATTTAGTGTGTGACAGACACCACTAGAGTAGCAAAATAATACTAATAATAAAACAAACCATATATTTTCTTAATAGCTATACAGAAAGTTGATTAAGTACACAGAAAATAGCTTAGTAAGTGCCAAAGACCGTTATATTAGCAAAATAAAAATAATAACAAAACAAATCAAACTTTTTATCAAGTGTTATTTAGAAATCTGGTTAGGTAAATATAAAACAACTTTAGTGTATGATAAAAGCTGTTGCATTTGCGAAAAATTAACAAAAGAAAACAATTTTTTTCAATCAATATGTAGAAAGCTAATTAAGTAAATAGAATATAACTTAGAATGAGATAAATTATTTTACATTAGTACTCACTTCAGTGAAAAGAAAATAACTTAGTGTGTGATGAACACTTGTTAGCAAAATGATAATAATAATATAACAAAACATAATATTTCTCAATCAATATCCAGAAATCTAGTGAGGTAAATTGGAACTGATTTGGTGTATGATAGACACCGTTATATTAACAAAATTATAATCATAACAAAACAAACTATAGTAGTTTTAAGGACTATTTAGAAAGCTGATTAAGTATATAGAAACTAATTTATTGTGTGATAGACACTTGTATTAGCAAAATAACACAAAACAAGACAAAACGTAATCTTTTTCTATCACTATTCAGAAAGCTGGTTAGGTGTATAAAACTTAATTTTGTGTGTAATAAACAGTGTTATATTCCCAGCATATTAATAATAAGAAAAGAAACCACACTCTTTTTCAAGTACTACTTTGGAAGCTGGTTAAGTAGCTACAAATAACTTAGTGTGTGATAAACACCATTATATCCGCAAAATAATAACAGTAACAAAACAAACCATACTATTTTCAATAACTATTTAAAAAAATTGGTTAAATAATTATGAACCAATTTAGTGTACTATAGACACCATTATATTAGCAAACTAATAATAAGAAGAATATAAACCATACTTTTTTTCAATTACAATTTAGAAAGCGGAGTATGTGATAAACACCGTTATATTTTCAAAATATTAATTATAACATAACAAACCACATTTTTAATCACCATTTAGAAAGCTAATTAGGTAAATAGAATATAACTTAGTGTGTAATAGACACCGTTATATTAGCAAAATAATAGTAATTACAAAATAAGTCAGTCTTTTTCAAGTACTATTTAGAAAGCTTGTTAACTAAATAGAAAATAACTTTATAACGTTATTTTAGTAAGATAATATTAATATTAAAACAAAACATTTTTTCAATCACTATTTAGAAACTTGATTAAGTAAATAGAAAATAATTTAGTGTGTTTGTGACTGTGTGAACGTAAGCATTTGAACTGAAATACTGTAATAATGAAGATAGCTGCAATCATTTTTAACATATTAGTTGTCCTCTGCTGCTTTTTCCTTCATTTGAACCAAAATACATATTAAAAAAACGTAAAACTCTAAAAAACCTATTTGCCTTTACACACAGATTTTAATAGTGTTTTTGTTCATAAGATAAAATGAAATATTTAGTTGTATAGCATAATTCCTAATTTATACCTATTCAGAAACTTCCCTGTTTCTCTTGTACTAAAGCTAATGTTTTAATATTAAAACAAGCCCAATGTTTCCTAGTAATCAGCATTTCGAGTTTTGAATCAAAAGGGCTGAGTTTCTAGCTGTGATATGCGGTTAAACTAGCCACGTACTTAATTTTTATGGAGTTTAAGCCATGCCCCTCGATCACACAATTTTGTAGAGAGTGACCATGCTACAGACAGTTAGTTATCAGCAGCTCTGAATTAGTGATTGTAATGCATAAACCTAAGAATACCTGACTTGGCCGTTTAAACCATGTATGCTGCAAAATGTGTCATTTAGGATGAAAATGACAAGTATCTATTATGTAATTTTATGCTAATAATTAACATATTGTAATAACTTAAATGCTAATTATTTCTTAGTGGTTATTATAAATTATCATTATTTTGGCAAATAGAAAAAGTTAGTACGAATGCTCTATAGATTATTGACAGTTTTTTTTAATAACATATACTTTATAACGATTTTTACCAATTTTATCAAATAATAATTTTTAAAGCACCATTGTCTTTTCTACAATGAAACACACAATACATTTCACATTTTGTTAGTCAAATTTTTCGAAGCATTGTGGAGTGCACAATACATGTTTTGCAGTGAAAAATGTACAAGTGGTTGGTTATGCATCTTATCACAATGTATGTTCCTAATAGAATGTTCCTTGTAATAGAATAGATTTTTGTCATTAAGTGATGACCAGTGTTTGTATAAATTAATTTTGCATGAATTAAACACAAAAATACAATAATTTCATAAAGAACAAGAATTAAAATATAATTTTTAAGTGAAAAGTACTTCAAGCTTAATAAATTGTAGTAAGTTGATTGTGCTATAAACAACTTTAGATGCAATTAGTTTTGCCAAAAATTATTAAACATGTTGCAATTACAATCTGTTACAGTTTTATTTTAAAATGCAATCTCAACAAAAAGACAATATTTGAAAAAATTTACTTGCTCTAAAGTAATGAAAATTTTCAAATTACAAAGCTTATAAAATAAGTTTTTAATCTGATTTAGTTTTATTCAAAATGCTATTAAAATAAAGGTTTCGTCGTTAATTGTACAATTTAATAAAAATAAATTCTGTTTTTGTTATTTTTCTCGTATTTTTAGGTCGTTATGATTAAAAGTGTTTCCGTTTCGTATCATTTTTTTAATAAAACATCTTACTTTATGGTTAGAACTTTTTTTGCTCCTTATTAGCAAATTTATTCAAAATAGTAGAAAAGTACATATCCGATAATTAAAGAATTCAAGCAGGTGTGTAAGAATGTGTTCTTAACTCGATTGTATACGTACACTAGAGAAAATTCGACAACGATTATCCTTAACATTAAGAAAAGTCCCAAATTGACTTTTAAAGTTTTATTTTGGAAATCTTTGAGAGGAAAAAGCACAAACACAACACAGTAAATGAATTCTAAAAGTGACATTTAGAAACTAATTGCTGACCAAGGTTATTAATTTTACTTTCTTAAAGAAGGAAACATTAAAACTTTATCCTTTAAAAGAAACTATTTAATACTAATCTTTCTCTGTAACGAATAAAGAGGAATATGATCAAGGACTGGGGAAACATATGGTTTAAAGGATTTTCAAAGCCCAAAATTTACAATTCACGTCGTTAGTATTTGTTTTTTCCAAAGATAATATTACTGTAATTTATATGCGCTTCATTGTTTTCTTTCTTTGTAAACAAATAATAAAAACAATTAATTTTATGCTTGCAATTATTTTAATTAAAAGCTATTTTGTATATTCCACTATTTAGTTTAAAATTGTATCAATATCTAGAAAAACATGGAAATCGTTTCATTAAGTAGCAGTTTCTTAGTTCAATTATATAGCTTATGGATTGCAATATTCACCAATAATACACTAATGTATCATTATCAAGTATTATCTGTTTTTTTACCTTACGTGTAGTTACACGCTATATAAAAATAAGCGCACCGAAACACATTTTATCACGAGTTTCCATTCCTAAATACTGGATTTCCTTTTGACATATATGCTATTGTTCTATTGTTTTTGCTGTTGACTTATAGAAAAAATACTTCAAATCTTTTCTCCTTTTTGAAATACCACATTTAACACTTCTATAAAAGTATTTGAATTTCAGTTTATTGATATTTGTTTTCTTAGTATACAAACGCTACTGTATTATTTGATTCAAGTTTATTCCGTAGGTTATGGCAGTAAAGCATGTTTTTAGAGAGAAGCTGTAGTTCAAACACTACGTTGTAATTCTAGTTTAAAAGTGTCTTAAAGAAGAAATACTGTTTATTTCCTTACTTTCATCGAACTCTTCATAAAATCCCCAACTACTAGTCTTCTATAAACATTGTTGGACAATTGAAACCAACCTACATTTGTGACTAGTTTCTCTACATTTCATATGGTAGACTTCTATTTTTGTCACCCGAACACGAAGTATTCGAAACACAAAACACTGTATTATCACCGGTATCCTTCGCTGGTGAACGAGCTTTATATCTTGTCGTACATGTAGGCCTTTAAATGCAGCCGTATCTATGGTACATATAATGTATGTATGCTCCACTTATTTTAGGTTACGTATCTTAAAGTTAGGTTGTTGTTCTTTTGAAATAGGAATATCTTAATAAAGAATATATTGTATATATGCAATATATCATCCCACTTATATAGAATTGACCAGCCTAATATTAGTAGAATGAAACGAAAGACCACCACCTGTAAAACCACAGTAAAAAAAAAGCAAACCACTGAGTAGGAAACTGAAAGGGTTTAAGTGTTGTGACAAGAGATTTACTTATCATGCAAGTTAGTCGCAAGGTTTAACTAAATGATTATTATAAAAACAAAGAGGGTTTTTCTGTCGATGATTCTTTCTAATTCAGATATTGTAATCTCAGAAATAGTTGTTTTATGAAATGACGAATTTTGGCTTAAAATCTCTTTAGATAGTTTTGGTTTTTCATGAGCTTTAGTAAAATTTGTAGTGAAATCCAGATTATCCATGTTTTGTGATTCACTGATTAATTGATCTAGTTTTGACTAATAAAAAATAACAGGAAGTATCAAGGATTACAAATTGGGAATTTTTTTAGAGATCTTTTGAGTGTTACCTTTAATTACTTTCACACAAGTGCACTATTTATTACAATACTTTTATTTATTGAATTGTTTTGATGTTAAAATACGGAAGTGATAAGTTTTTTCTACGTTTCGCTTAGTGTGTGAATTTAACAACATCTGACATAGCCTACAAAACCTAGATCCTGACTAATTTAAAAATATTAAATGTTTTTATTCAGTATGCGATACTTCCAAGTGAATGCTTAAGGCGCCACTTTTAAAAATAAATTGTATAAAAATAAAACGCAAAGGTAATGTTAAAAAATAACAACAACTCTAATACGTTCAATATAAACTTTTAATAGCCTATTTGACTTAATAATATAATAACAATATAAGCCTATTTGACTTACCCATCAAACTGGAAAGAACCGAGCTGAAAAGAAAGAAAAGAAATTTCTACAATATCTCCAAACTCTCCCCCTTCTGCTACAAATATAATTGTGAACATGTACGGAAATGATTGTTGTGATTCGCAGTGGAAATTTTGTCCCAACATGCCCATAATATGTTCTGTTGCAGTATGAAAATATGACAATAGAATTGTTGTTATTTTTACATAAGGCAAAGATAATATACAAGTACTGTACGGAAACTATAATTAAGTGTATTAAACAAAAGCTGGGTTTAAAAATTCAGAATAAAATAGTAACAGATTGCTAGACTAATAAAGCACTTCTTTATCAAGTTATGCTGATCAAACGACAAAATGTTGAAAGGGTGAAATTACCCTGAAAGTGTGAAAACACTAAGAAATTTAAATTTAACTTTACAGCTATAATGATGTCGCAAAACATAAAATATAAAAACAGTAAATGTTATCACGATAGTTACTAAGGGGGAAAACTTGTGCTTTGCATGTGAAACATTTTTTGGAAGTTGTCTTTTTTTTATTTGAATGGACAAAGTTTATAAAATATAATGTTAGACTTGTATATTCAAAATAATCAAAGCAATTAAGTGATTTGACCACACCATTCACGAGTGAGGCTAGATACGTAGAATTCTGAACAAATCTTGCAGCCGAGTGAGACGTCTCAATGACTGCGAGGTTAAACCTATTTCGCAACACTTGACACCACGAAATATCTCCAGTACTCCATAAATTTACTATTTTGTGAAAATTTTGTACATATTTCTGGAAGCAGCTACATCCATTTGAAATGAATGTTTTTTTTATCTAAATCTGCTACAAAATACTTAGCTGTTTCTAGTACATTATTATCTTGTGGGTTTCTGCAAGTCAGACCTCAAGTACATGTAGAGTTATCGTTATAGCTTAGCGTTTTAAAAAACGAGTTGCTCTAAAAGTCCTCATGAGAAAAATTAATATAAAAATACATTGTTAATTTTTACATAATAATTGCTATCTTTATCAAAAGATTAGGTGACTTTTTATAATTATTATGTTTCGATAGAGGAGATTACTCGGTTGGAAAATTACAAATAATAATATATGCTTGCCTAATTCAGAAATTCATTATTCACTGTAATCGCATTAGTTCCAGAGATAATTATATACAGTCTTTCAAAAGCTTTTTTCAGACTTATCAGACTATTACTTTTCTCCTTACTTAAGGAACATCCAATTTATCTAAACATTCTTTTCCACACTTTCTCATTTTAGTTTTAAAAAAATCACGCATTAAATCGCTAAAATATTCACATATACTGACTTGTACATCCTGTAGGCTCGTCACTTCCATCACCGCAGTCATCAGTTCCATAAGAGAAACGACTGGAAGCAACACAGTTCCCGTTATTACAGTAGTATTTTGTCACTTTGCTCCCTCTGATCACTGGAATAACAGCTAAACTGGAGCACATTAGGATCAACACAATTTTGAATTTGAGTGTTGTTTTGTATATGCAACTCTTCATCATGTAGTCAGGAAAGGTTGGAAGCGATATTATGGTGTTAATATGTTTTATCATAGAGTTTGAATAGTTTCAGTTTTACCTTCCGTTGTTTCATGCGATTGTTTTGTCTATTATAAATAAAAAAAATATCGTGTTGACTTTCTTAAATAGTTTTAATTTTAACTCATTCCTTTACAAAATCGGGCAATAGCGACTTTTATTTCGATAAAATAGCCTAAATTGCTAAGTCAGTCTTAGTAATTTAGTCGTAAAATCAACAGTAATATCGACTGGGATTTTAACACTTTGATTTTGTTTATGTTGTATACATCTATGATATGCAATGTTTTTAATTTTACCACCTTAAGACTGCTAACAAACACACTCACACACTCCTGTTTATTATATATATATGTGCGTACATCTCTTTTTTTATCCCTATATGATCAATCGTTATAAGTAATTCACAGTTTTTATTATGATGATTTGTCACTCGTTCACATATATTCATAACTATGTTTCGATATGTTATACTAACATATCACCTATTCAGGTGATTACGATAAAAGAAATATTATTTCAATTGATGTTTTACTGTTCATCATCTCTTAATTTAATGTTCTGATGGATAGTTCTCACCATTTTTCCTTTATTTTCGTAGGTAAAATTATAAAAAAAACATAATTATATTGTGTTACGTTTTTTATGTGGACTGAACGCAACAGAAAGACACAGATAACAGCTTATATAATTTATTACAATAAACTATTATATATGTGACAGATATAAAATAAATTATATAATAACAATGACAGATGTTCAGTTTCAATTTTCAAAATTAATTACAATACAAAATGGTACTGGCTTGTGTGCAATAGAATGATCCAGAATGAAAGTCCAAAACTCCAGATCAGAAATCCAAAATTCCAGTCTAGGAGGTGAATTTGGTCCCACGAAAAAATTTCGAAGTTTGAATGTAGAAGTACAGAAACAATTCACAGTCCAATAAATTTGACGAAGTTCTTTTTACGAGGTTTTTGATGTATGTCTCAAATTTGTCGTTTTCCAACTTGCCTCGATCTCCCCTAAACAGTTCTATACGTGTTGACCTTCAGTATAACCAGTAATTCGAATGAATCGTAAAGACTGACGAAGTAAAATCACAGCTTTTGTAGATCTAGCTCCATTCACAAATCTAAGTTGGATAAACACACAGCAAACGTTGAAAAATTCTCAAACGAATATAACATTTCTTGAATCGAATGAAAACGAATGACTGACTGACTCTCCTTGCATTGCCGTCTGTTTATATACTAGTAGGCCTACTGTATTCTCGAATAATCGCGTAACTTCCACAGAATTCCAGAGTAATCTGGATTTGTCTCGTACAGACACCAGACCAAAATACATTCTATTTATAGACAAATGATCGATCTACCTAATTCTAGAAATTTCTACATAAATAACAACATATTTTAATGATTTGAACTTCGAAACAATAATATAAACAACAACAAAAATTTTTTTTTGATCGATAGATATGGAAATCCAAACACAACACGACATGGCATTTCAAACGCTTTATACATAACAAGTGTAAATTTAAATATCAAAAACAGAAATATATATATTCGATTAAACCAACAAGAATTATCTAGGCCTAAAATCCAATAACTTGCTAATAAGCAATTGAAATGTTTGTTTGTTCAGTATGGCTATTCCTTTCAATTTGCCATACGGAAAAAGAAACTATTACGATTAAAAAAAGTAAGTAATAGACGTTTTCATTACCAGGTATTTTAAGACATAACATTATAGTTTTATTTTCCAATTCGAAATCTCTCAGAGATCTTCGTTTTAATGCAGTATACAACTATAAGTATTCCATCAAAGGTTTCAAACTGATCAATTGTTTTTAATTGGTATATAAAAGGCCAGAATTTATAATAATACCTTTCAGTTATATACATTGTATTTCTCTAAATTAACTATTAGACTGTGTGGTAATAATAATAAGCTATTTTAAATAAAATATTTGTTTTTGGTGTTATTATTTTTTAACTAATATCATTTTATCATTACTTTTAAGCGAGACAAGATTAAATGTATCAGATATTAAAAAGATTTGATAATATCGTGTTGCCACTTGTTTTGAGAAATAATAAAATGGCTTTTGGCTTCATCTTTAAAAGGATGACCTAGAAAAGTCGAACGTTGTTCTCTCCTTATTAATAAAAGTGTTAATACTTATACTGGTCATTTTGAGATAGAGATGATATCTATGTTTCCCTTAATAACGAGAAACTACTTGAAGTAAAAATGTATTCTCAATATGGCTGGAATGAGAATTGAAACCCATACTTTAATACCTATACCAGCAGACTTGAAAAAAACAGTCTGTATATTTGCTTGTTCTAATATTTAATTGGAGCTAAAACATTTTGCATAGAAGACTTATTCACTGTTTAACTTTTCAGTTGGATTACTTTAGTTGGGCCTGGCATGGCCTAGCGCGTTAAGACGTGCGCTTCTTGATCTAAGGGTCGTAGGTTCGCGCTTGAGTCGCGCCAAACGTGCTCGCCCTCTCAGCCGTGGGGACGTTATAAGTTGATGTTTCATCCCACTATTCATTGGTAAAAGAGTAGCCCAAGAGTTGGCGGTGGGTGGTGATGACCAGCTGCCTTCCCTCAAGTCTTACGCTGCTAAATTAGGAACGGCTAGCACAGATTGCCCTCGAGTAGCTTTGTGCGTATTTCTAAAAAAACAACATATTTTTGTAAAACATTCTTTGAATGGTTATGGTATTTTGTATAAATATATAACTTCAAAAACATATAATGGTTACAAAAACTCTTTCAGCTTAAATGTCATACTTCCTCTGACGAAAAATGTTTATAATAATAAATAAAAATAAATAATAGACATGTTGAACAGCTTACACTTAGGATTTTGATCCACTGTATCAGTTTCTTTATTAGTCAAAGCTGAAGAAATCAAGTAGTTTGAACAACATAAATAGTTTCTTAATAAGGACATTACTAAGGGCTCACTACTTGTATTATAAAACTTCATTGTTTGTTGAATTTTTCGCAAAGCTTCTCGAGAGCTGTCTCTTTATCCATCCCTAATTCCACAGTGATGGACTGAAAAGACTTTACTGCCAAATGCTTTACTATTCTTTATAAACAAATAGTAGGTATGACTATTACATTATAAAGCGCCCTCGGCTGAAAGGGTGGACATGATTACGAGTCGAGCTCCTCAAACACTAGGTTATACCAGGTCAACTTAAACCATTTTATGTACAATTCTGAGAACCAAACTTAAATATGGAGAATCGTCGATAACTACTAGCCGTCCCTAATTTAGCAGTGTAAGACTAGAGAAAAGGCAGGTAGTCATCACCACCCACCGTCAACTCTTTTACCAACGAAAAGTGCAATTGACTGTCACATCATAACGCCCCCACGGCTGAAAGGGCGAGCATGTTTGGTGCGACTGGGAATCGAACTCGCGACCCTTAAATTACGAGTCGATCGCCTTAACCCACCCGGCCAAGCTGGGCTTATCTTAATATGAGCACCACACTGAGACTTAAATTATTTGAATACCTTAAAATAATTTTATAATGTGAGAAAATACAGAAAGTTACTTATTTTTAAAAAGTTAACACCGATATGAAAGACATAGTGTGGTTGAAATACTATTATTATACATCATTTTAATTCTCAAAAATTGCTAAGAGAATATAATATAAAGAATGCGATATTTAAAATATGATAAATCTAATTCTGATGCCTTATGACAATAGTTTCTTGTTAAGATTTTTTTTTAGTTTCGCACACAGCTACTCGAGAGCTATCTGTACTAGCCGTCCCTAATTTAAGAGTGTAAGACTAGAGAGAAGGGAGCTAGTCATCACCACCCAGCGCCAACTTTTGGGCTACTCTTTTACCAACGAATAGTGGGATTGACCGTTACATTATAACTCCCCTACAGCTAAAAGGGCGAGCATGTTTGATGCAATGGGGATGCGAACTCGCGATCCTCAGATTACAAGTCGCACGCTTGAACATGCCGGGCCTTTTTGTTAAGAACAGGTGTAGAGACCTAAGTATTTTAAATATCTTAAACAGTTTTATAATAGTAAGGAGTATTGGAATTATTTTATTTCACTGTTTCTTAATAACACAATGTAAGGTAAGCTAACAACGTCAAATAACTTAAATACTTTATTATGTGCTGGAGACTAAATATTGTGAACACATCAAACCAACTCAGTAAGCAAAATAAAAATTTACATGGTTGATTTTTGTCAGTAAAATCACTGAAATAAGATAAGCACGTGATTCAAAAATTGTATAAGTACTTTCTAATTATACAGGGTGTTTGGAAAGTCACTGTGCAGTTTTGTAATCATATTTTATTATATTTCAGATTTTGATCCCAATATGATTTTAACAACTGAAGAACACGTATTCCGAAAAGTTGGTAGATACATAGATGTGGTGCGACAGCGATTTGCTGAAAAATTTCCAGATACTTGTGTTCCACATTGCATTACAGCTTGTAACCATGTTGATAAGTTTCGGGAAACAGGATCAGTGGATGATGCCAAACGCTGTGGAAGCCCAGCAAAGCTATCGGAGGAAAAACTGTTAAATATTTCTGACAGTGTAATGCTGAGTCCATCAAAATCATTACGAAAGTTAGCTCAGAAGCATGATATTGGTCTTGGAACTGCTCATAAGACCATTAGAAAGAAATTAAAACTCTTCTAATACAAAAAATGGCAGTACAAGCGACTGATAATGAAAATCGAATACGCTATTGCAGATTGTTTAAGTGATTTATCGAAGAAAATACAACTAAATGTGTTGGATGTGATCTTTTTCACCGAAGAAGCATGGTTCCATCTCTCGTGTTACGTTAATTCCCAAAATTTAAGATTGTGGTCATCCGATAATCCTGACAGTTTGCATGAAACATCTTTACATGATTTCAAGGTTGGTGTGTGGGTTGCGATTTCCAGACGTCGAATTGTTGGCCCTATTTTCTTTACAAACGCAATAAATAACAAGCGCTTTGTTCAGAGATTCTTCACACCTTCATCGATCAGATGACAAGTGATGAAATCAATTCCTCATGGTTTCAACAAGATGGTACCACTTACCACACATCTCAGAGATCTATGTAGTTATTAAAGGAATATTTTGGAGACCGCATTATTTCCAAAGATGTGTGCTCCCCACGCTCACCATATCTTAATCCACCAGACTTTTATTTATGGAGAGTAGCAAAATCTGTAGGGAATCGAGATCGTCCGCGCGCACTGGATGACTTGAAAGCACCAATAACAGTATTCATTCAGTCTATTTCAAGCAAACAACTGATAGCAGTATTTAGAAACAAAATAAGAAGGATCCAAGCTTGTATTGATGCCAAAGAGGGTCACTTTCAACATTGTTTATAATTGTCACTCATATTTATCTCTGGTATTCTTTATTAAAACATGTCTGTTCATAAATATATAAGTGTACAGTGATTTTCCGAACACCCTGTACTATGTATTTTAAGCAAACTACACAAAGCGACGAATAAAAGCTGCAGTATTTTATGGTTTGATTCTACCATATCTATAAAATCAGCTGGTTTGAAAATTATTATGGTCATAACGTGCTCTACAAATTAAACATTACAAACTCTCAACAAGTTTACTATCTCCTTTTATTAACATTATGATAAAATTCATACTATATATATCTACTCGTATGTGTAAAAAACACAAGAAAAACTAAACTTTTAAGTATAAAACTGATATGAATGTTACACAGTAATCTTAATAGCTGCATATATGTTCTCAAGAGCCATAAGTTAATCACAAAACTGAAATGCCAGTTCTTCGACAAAATGTCATATATAGAAATACTTATCTCGTTTTTCTCCTGGGGAAGGTAAAAGGAATAATGCGTACGTTACTCATAAAAACCTTTAACAAAAATTTTGAATATTTACAAACGCCCTCTATAAAACAAAGTTTCATAAACAAACAAAAACAAATTCAGAGAGATTTAATTCTGTTAAGTTTAACCTATTTTATAGAAGCGACGTTGAGAAAGGAAAATATGCAGTAAATGAAGAAAAATACTGTTATTAACAAAAAAAAGTTGTTAATACTCGTCTCACGGAATTATATCTAAGATATTTGTTTCGAAGTGCAGGTAATAAGTTTGGTAAAATATGGGTAATCACATGAGATTAACTTTGTATAGGCAGTGAACTATAATTTCAGAGCAGGAATAGTAATTTTCATAGTTCCTCTAAAAGATCATTTTTATCTCGGATTCAATTTCATATAAATATATTCAGCTTCACATAAGTATGAACCATTTTACTACATTTACTCCAATAGACTACGATCAAACTAAGAAAAAAGTTTGTGTTCGTGTAAAAGGGGAGGAATATCCTACATACATGTATATGTAGGATGCTTTTGTATTTAACCTAAACATAATTTTTATATTTTAACTTTACAGTTTGTCTATTAAACATAGGTTTATACACTTTAATTTCGTAAGCAAGGAATCTATAAAAGTAAATTATAGTGAAAAATTAAGTCAAATAAATTTTGTAGTACATGTACACACCAGTTTCTACAGTTTTCGGGTCAGTTTGTTTGTTTTTTGGAATTTCGCACAAAGCTACTCGAGGGCTATCTGTGCTAGCCGTCCCTAATTTAGCAGCGTAAGACTAGAAGGAAGGCAGCTAGTCATCACCACCCACTGCCAACTCTTGGGTTACTCTTTTACCAACAAATAGTGGGATTGACCGAAACATTATAACGTCCCTACGGCTGGGAGGGCGAGCATGTTTGGCGCGACTCAGGCGCGAACCCGCGACACTCAGATTACGAAGCGCAGCCTTAACACGCTAGGTCATGCCAGGCCCTACATGGTCGGCAAATTTCTTTTTCTTGCACAGGTTAGAAAAATATAACTATATCAGAAGTGAAAGTCCATAGTTGCATTGTATCGATTATATCATTAAGCTGGTAATAAACAAAAAAACACAAAACGACTCAGAGGCGGTAAAAAAAATTGGTCTATACGTAGACAAACAGTACGTTTCTCTTTCTCGACAATTGTTTGATAGTAATTCAACCTCAGTCAACACTGTAGAAACTTATAGTTCTAATATACAATCATGTGAAAATATTAGGATACCCTATAAAAGCCTGTGTATTTTTGTAACATTTTTGGATATATAAATATTTAATCTTAATTTTAACAATACAAAAAGGTTATAGGAGTATAACTAAACAATTAAAACTGAAGAAAAGACTTTTTAAGATCTTCTGCAAGTGTAATACTACAAAAATGCATATTTTATCTGAGGAGAAAGTTAGGATACCCTACCACCTAATAGCTAGTGTTACCGCTTTTGATTGAAATTACTGCAGTGAGACGCTTCTTGTAGCCATCTACCAGTCTCTGACATCAATCTCAAGAAAGATTGCCCCACTCCTCAATGCAGAATTCTTTCAGCTGTGAGATGTTTGAGGAGTTTCTTGCATGTACAGCCCGTTTCAATTCACACAACAGCATCTCAATATGATTAATATCTGGGCTTTTACTCGGCCATTGTTGGACTCTAGATTTCTTAGTTTTCAGCCAGTCCTTGGTGGATTTACTGATATGTTTTGGGTCATTGTCATGTAGCAGGGTTCAATTCTGCTTCAGCTTTAATTTTTGTACAGATGGTCTCATATGATCCTCAAGCACCTTCTGATACACAGTAGAAATCATAGTGTATTCTATAATTGTGAGCTTTCCAGGTCATGCTGGAACAAAGCAGCCCAAAACCATGATACTTCGACCTCCATGTTTCACAGTTGGTATGGGGTTCCTTTCCTAGATTGCTGTATTTGGTTTACGCAAAACACATCCTCTTTTTTGATGTCCAAAAAATTCAATTTTGGATTGATTTATCCAAAGAACATTATTCCAGAAGTCCTGGTCTTTTCCTACATTCTCTCTGGCAAACTTCAGTTTGGCCTTGATATTTCTCTTAGAGAGCAAAGATTTTCTTTTTGCACACCTTTCATGCAAGTTAAACTTGTGCAGTCTCTTTCCGATTTTAGAATCATGCACTTTCACATCAACAGTAGTCAGAGCCTGCTGTAGGTCCGGTTATCACATTTTATAGTTTTTGGGGACCTTTTAAATTCTTTACTTAAATCTCAGACTCATAAGCTGCTACAATTTTCTTTCTGAAAGCACAGACAGCTCTTTTGCTCTCAATTTGAATTAATGTACAACAAATAAAACAGTACAAAAGGCAAGACATGAATTATTTACAAGCGAAAAACATGAATATCTACAAGTGAAAAAACCCATTAAAGATATGCAAACACTAATATATACAAATAAAAACATTAATTCTATGCAAATAGTGATATATACAATTTAAAAAACAAAAAACATTAAAGACGTACAAGAGAAAAAAATAACCCGAAATATGTACAAAAGAAAACAGTAAAAACGTGAACCGAGAGTCGAAGCAGGCCGGCTCAGAATCGAAGCTTCACCCAACCCCCCACCAATGCAAAGATATGAGAGTCCGGCCACCAGAGATAGTAAAATATCCACGAGCCCAAACACTAATAGTCTGCCTCAAGGTGGAGAAACAGCCTACATCTGGCCCTTCCCAGCATCGAAAAGTACGACACCGGCACCTGCTCAAAATCCAACCACCAATGCCAGAGCCTGCACCGAGGGTTCCTCAGAACCCTCAGGAGCTGCAGTGATAGCAGGGGAAGCTAGTGACCCCACAGAGTCCCCATCAATCCCTGCTGACCTATCCAAACAGAGGGCAGGACCCTCTAACAGGGACCCATCCCAACACCTATAGGGGGTCAGGACCCTCCCTAACACTTACAGGGTTAGCAGGATCGTGGGCACCCACACAACACTCAACCCCACACCATTCAAGAAGGAGGTCTGAACCTCCACAAAGACAGGGGACGCCGGAGGGGAACCCAGTTCAACAAGAACCCCCAAAGGAGCCCCATGCAAACCAAGGCCCAAAGGATGGTCCAAAGCATGCTCAGAGACCCCCATCTGAACTTCCCCCAAAACGCTACCCACCACTCCATGGGTCGCAGTCTCAACGACCAGGACAGGCGAGACGTGGCTCCTCTCAGGAGACCGAAACTTTCCCTTCCCTGACACGGCCACCACTGGGACAGGCACCTCTTCGGTGATCCCACCCACATCCGCTGCAGATGACGCTGGAGGAAGAGTTGTCGCACCCGCCCGTTTCATCCTCAACCTTTTGGGCCGCGAAACAAAGGGCGGCCCAACAGCCACAATGGAATACATCGCCACACGCCTCGGGCATTTCAAGGTCGTGTGGCCACCACTACAAATATCATAGGTCACGGTAGAGGAACCGTCCACATGACTGTATCCCAGAAATATCCCACAATGTGAGGTCTTGCACCTAGTCATCAGGTGGTCCTCCAGGCCACAGTGGCAACACAGCCGTCGCATACCCGGGTAATTACACATTACCCAGAAACCATTGACTGAAATGAAGTTCAGAACCTGTGTCCACATTTCCATACCGGTTCCCTCTACACATATTTGGGCGTGACGATTGTGCCTCATGTTCAATTTTTCTCACAGTCCCAGACGCCGACAACAAGTCCTTGAGGACGTCATTAAACATCTCCAATCAAGCCGACTAGAGAATCACCCACTTAATGTTCCTACCCGGTCAGTTCCACAAACACACTCTTATCGCCAAAGGGGTAGTCCCCATTGTCCAGCAGTCGATGAGCGTCTACAGCCGACGCCAACGTGGCAACATAACGACCAGTGTTGATAATGTGAGGTTCTCGTATGTCGTGCACGAAACCCCCGGCATTTCTAGGCCACGCACCAAGACTAAGTGGTACAGATGAAAGAGCAGGCACTCGATGACCAACAGATACAACAGGCAGTCCTGACAAACCCCTGTAAGATGGAAAAGGAAGACGTTAGGTACACGTTAACTAAAAGCCTGTTTGAAGCAGTCGTGTATGAGGCGTGCACTTACCGGACAAAAACTGGAAGGAGGCCACACATCCCCAGAACAAACCACAGAAAGCTATGGCGAACTCAATTAACACTCATTCAAGGAGACTGGTTTCACGAACTGTGTAATGTCATCCCACAACCCCTCGTTCACAGGCGGAGCCGAAAACAAACGGCGATAGTAACCAAGGCATGTGCCCAGAATGTCAGAGAGGTCAGATGACGAAAGATCATTATCCAACAACAGACTGGAGATGTGTCTCGTCTTAGCCATCTCCCGTGCCTTGCACAGCATAACTCTGGTTCTGGGACCGAGTGACTCGATCAGACTAGACAGGCTCACCACATGGAACAACTTGGAATAATCCAAATCGATGTCCTAACGAAGTGTCTCAATGTTCAAGAGGACCCAACGATTCGTTGGTCCGCCACAAAGCAAGGCAGCCAAGGTGTCCTGTTTGTCCTGCAAGGCCAACTTGCCTCAGCAAAGAGACCAGGCCTCCTTGACACCCCCCCACCAAGACTCGATGACAGACTCGGCAGAACGGAGCTCCCGAACAAGGGAAAGCAAAGCGTCTCCAACCTCCTTCTCGGCAAGGAGGGAGACATTAAGCTTCAACACACTGGGGCTCTGAAAAACGGGGAAAAATTTCCAGGATGTGGCGTGAAACGCCCAATGGTCAGACACGAAAAATGGGACATCCCTAACCGAATAAACAGCAGCCCTGCTGAAGTTCTGCCAGAGGCCAGGTGTCACATAAAACTGGTCAAGGTGACAAGAAATGCCATAAAAGCAGACACATGCAGTGCATGCCAGACTTCAGAAAAGGTGAACTCTGACAGCATCGCATGCAGAGACTGCAAACACTGATCACCAGAAAGAGGATCACCCCAATATTGTCAAGAGGAGGATCCAAAACGTAGTTGAAGTCGCCACCAAAAACAATATCAGCTTGTATAACCATAAACCTGTCCAAGCCCGAAAAGAAGGCATCTCGCTCTCCTGGTCCAAACAGGCGCATTGACAAGCCGAATCTTACGACACCCAGTGACAACATCAACGTACACTACCTGCCCCTCAGCATCACTATATGATGCGTGGATGGTCTCAGTAAAATGCGAGTGGATAAGGATCCCAACCCCATGCGAACGTGTAGTGCCAAACAAGAAGAAGGCACGGACAGGTTAACGGGAAGAAAACGAAAAATGGTCCCTCCAAGAAGTAAAATTGGTCTTCTGTAAAAAAATGCGTCAACTGCAAAGTGGTCAAACAGGGAGAATGCGTAGAATTGCTTAACGGATCACCCGGATTTTGAGAGTAAAGCAGGAAAACCCATCAACCAATCAGAAGGGAGGACGCAGTGGCGCTGCAGATTTGACAACATAGACGGAGACAGACCTCTTGAGACTATCCGACCTTACCGCCTCTTTGTAGCAGCAGCCATTCACATTCGACCACCTCCGTTACACACAAAGGGTATCTGGACCAAAGTCCGGTAGCAAAAAACTGGGTTGCTAAGCCCCTACACCTCCACATCGTCTTCACTCAAGCCAGAGAGGCAGGAAAGACTGAGGTAGTCCAGGAACCATGCAAATGAGCTAGGAGACGACAGAGCGTCCATCATCGGGGTCTGAGCCTTGGGGAGTAAGCTGGAGCCAGTTTCTGAGGGTTCCTCAGAATCACCAGCAAAAGAAGCCTCAGGCTCCATTCTCCAACCACCCTCATTGACCCATCCTGAACAGGGATCCAGACCAACACAAACAAAGCGTACAGGATCCTCCACAGAGAGAGCGTACCCAACACTTACAGGGGTGGCTGTATTGTGGGTGCCCACATAGCTCTTAACCTCCACACCACTCAACAAAGAAACCTCAACCTCCAGGGACACACGGTACGATTTGGTGTCACCAGGGCCGTTCAGAACCCCCACAGGGTACTCCTCCAAACTCAGGTCCAAAGGGTGGGCCAAAGCCACCTCAGAGGTTCCACCGCCCACCTCTCCAAAGGATGCAGCTTCCTTGATATGGGCGGGCGAGACGCGGTCCTCCATAGGGGACCAGGACACACCCACCCTAGACGCCACAGCCTCCAGGACTGGCGCCCCCTCAGGAACTAACTCCCAGCCACTGCAGACGACGCAGGAGAATGATCTGCCGCTCAGCCTTCTCGCCCTTACCCTCTTGGGCCGCAAAACCATCAGCAGCTCCTCAGCCACCTTGGCATATGTCCTCAGACGCATCGAGCAACGCAAGATCGTGTGTCCACAACTACACACCTCACACTCGACAGTGCAGGAAGTGTCCACATGTCCATACGCCTAACATATCCCACACCGCAGGATCTGGCATTCAGCCAACAGGTGGCCCTCGATGCCACAGTCGGCGCATGCCGAGGTAACTACACATTACCCAGAATCTGTTGAGAACATTAAAGTTCGGGACTGGCGTCCTCATGTCCATACATACGTGCAGGTTCTTTTTGAACACGTATGGGCGCAACTGCTGCGCCTTGGACTCGATTTTATGCACGGCCCCATATACCATTAACACGTCCTTGATGACGTCATGGGGCATTTCGAAGGGGGCCGACTGGAGGGTGATCCACTTAATGTTTTGCCTGGCCATCTCCATGGTCACACGCTGATTCCCCAAGGGAATGTCTCATTGATCTAGGAGGCAATGCGAGTGTGAGGCCGATGCCAGCATCGCCACATACCGCCCATTGCCAAAATGTTGTAGACATTCAGTTCAGATGCTTCCGACAGCAGCGTTCACGGCGTCAATCACTGCCAAGGGTAGCGTAGCCGCGGGCACCACGAAGTGTTTAGACTGTAGCTTAATAGAGTATAGACATATGGCCGCAGCCATACCGACCTACATATGACAGTACACACACACACACACATGAATCGGCTGCGAAACATCACGGGACCCGCACAACACTCTGCTAAGAAACATGGGAACGGCAGAACACGATATGAAACAAGACAAACACCCATGACAGGCACGGCAAACAACGGTACCGAAACCTCACCGAGAGCCGAAAAAAATTGAAATTTAAAATTTATTTACAATAAGACGTAACAAAACAGTAATATATACAACAGGAAATATAGACAAGTGAAATGAACATTAAATATATACAATAAAAGATTGATACAAATGGAAAAAAACATTAAATATATACAATAAAAAAACACAAAAGATACACAAAGCGAGAATGGAGGCATGGCAGCTCAGAAGTTGATCTCAACCCGACTCTCCACCATCACTCAAAGGGGCGAGACATCCGCCCACCAAAGATTATAAACCATCCTGGAGCATAGGCGCTGATAAATTGTCTCGAACTGGAGTAATAGTCATAAACTGGCCCTACCGAGCATCGAAAAGTACGACATCAGAGCCTGCTCGGAGACCAATTTGTTTCGAGCAAGCTAGATGACGTATTTAAAGACGGTAATGACATACTAAAAGGAAAAGGCCAGGTGGCTGGTACTGGGAATAACGCGTTATACAGGATGGTCTCCGCCGAGAGTGGCCAGACCCGAAAAAGGCCCGAAACTCTTTCCCATATCTATGCCAACGTCGGACAGAGGACCAACCTATGCAAGACAGACTCCACGTAGGTGTGACACATGGGACACAACTCTGAAGTACACGAGTTCCACAGGTAAGTAAGCTCCCTCACCAGCAGGATGTTATGCACCATACGCCAGCTGAAAGCCTAGAGGTAGTGATCAACATGGTGTAGTGCAACGCGGCCCCAAACTACAACCCACAGAAGACCAGAATGGCATTTCTTGATCCAGTGGGTACATGAGGGGACCAGCAAACAGTAGAGAAAACGGGAGTTCGTCAGTACATTGGTAGACACGGTATGACACCGCCGGATCGCAGCAGCGATGTTGACGTACCAGGAAGGAGGATTAAAACACATAGGTGTCCGTAGGCTCAAAGGAATACCAAAGAACCTGCACCCCGTGCCGACCAAGAATCTAAGGGCGTATCAACAGTGGTGACCCTCCAAAGACAGACAACAAAAGGAAACAGAAGAAGGAAAAGACACTGGGTAGAAACATGAGATGCTCAGACTACCCAAGCGAGGCGATAGCAACAAGGAATGCCGAGACACTGCCTCTGGCTTGCTACTCCACAGGAAGGCAAAGACATGGCATTCGATTGCTCGTGCAGAGCAGTCATCGAGAGGAAGGACAGCACCCAGGTACCAGACTAAGAGGAAGACCACCCTCCACACCACTTCCGCCCTGTCAAACAGGTTGACAGGGCAGTAACAGTAGTCGTGCAGAGCCAAACTAACATTCTGAGCCACCCCCACCCAAGCAGTCCCAGAGCCCACGAAAAAAAAGAACCCCAAAGCATGTGATCGGGGAGGGGGCCCAATGCAGACCAAACGGTGAGTCGGCTGAGAGGCCCATTTGCTAAATCCCTGTGCCCGAGACTTGAGAACATTCAGCTGGACAACGCTGGTCCGAGAGTAACGATGGGCGATGGCCAGTGCTGAACCTAAGGATGTGAAATTCTAGAGGAACAGGTTCACATCTTCTGCT
Source organism: Carcinoscorpius rotundicauda (assembly GCA_011833715.1). NCBI lineage: Eukaryota > Metazoa > Arthropoda > Merostomata > Xiphosura > Limulidae > Carcinoscorpius > Carcinoscorpius rotundicauda. The sequence continues at coordinate 35,391,610 of CM022396.1, read as the reverse complement.
TGCGCGACATACGTCAAGCACGAACTCCTTGGGAGCTGGAGGCCACGCACCGAGTGGTACAGATGAGAGTGCAGGAGGCACTCGATAACCAACATGTAAGGTGTTGAGAACAACGGGCAGCCCTGACGAACCCCTTGTAAAATGAGAAAGGAAGACCTCAGGTACCAGTCAACAAAGAGCCTGCTCAAAGCAGTCGCATACAAGGACTTCATATAATGTACAGAAACTGGAAGGAGGCCACACCTCTCCAGAACAAACCACAGAAATCCATGGTGAGCTTGATCGAAAGCTTTGCTGTAATTGAGGGACACAAAAACTGCAGGGATTTCCCGATCCTTGATGTAATGGAACAGGTCCCTGAAAAGCACCAGATTTTGTTGGAGACTTCTGCACTGCACACCACAAGTCTCAGTGCAACAGACCAAGGAAGGCATGATTGCACCCAAACAGGCACGCAGGACCCTAGAAATGATCTTTGCATCCATGTTCAGGATAGAAATGGGCTGCCACGTGAAAAGACTCTTACAGGATTCTTACAGAGAAGTGTCACTAGCTTATACAGCATTCTCGGTGGCAGAGATCCCGCAGCTAGACTGTTGTTAAAATTTGGACGAAGGAAGGTCCGACGACATGCCACACGTGGCTGTACAATTCCACCAGCAGTCCATCCGGCCTAGGACACTTATCAAGCAGCATGGCCCGAATGGCTGATCAACACTCACCCAAGGAGACTGTATGCACTAGCTGTTCGTGAAAATAAAAGTTGAGGAAGGACAAAGACTGAGTAATGGAATCCCACAACTCCTTGTACACGGGCGAAGCCGAAAACAAATGACGATAGTAGCCGAGGCACGCAAATGGTTTGGTATAACCCAAATCGATGTCCTGATGAAGTGTCTCAATGTTTGAGAGGACCTAGCGATCCATTGGTCCGCCAGGAAGCAAGGAAGCCAAGGTGTCCTGCTTGTCCCACAAGGCCAGACAGTACGCCCGCGAAAGCTGCATGGTAGCTTGCCTCAGCAAGAAAGCACATGCCTCCTTGAGGCCTGCCCACCAAAACTCGGTAACAGACTCGACAGAACAGAGCTCCCGAACAAAGGCAAGCAAAGCGTCTCCAATCTCATCCTCGGCAAAAACAGAGACGTTGAGCCTCTACATACCGAGGCCACAAAAAACGGGGACAAAATCCTGGAATGTGGTGAGGAACGCCCAATGGTCAGACATGGAAAATGAGACATCTCAGCCCGATAAACAGCAGCCCTGCCAAGGCTCTGCCATAGGCTAGGTGTCATATAGAACCAGTCAAATCGACAAGAAATGCCCTGATTGGACCAGGTAGCCATAAAAGTAGATCCATGCGGTGCACGCCTGACGTTAGAAAAGGCGAAATCCGGCAGCACCTCTTGCAGAGATAGCGCACACTGATCATCAAAAAGAGGATCACCCCAATCTTGTCGAGGGGAAGATCCAAAACGCAGTTGAAGTCGCCCCAAGGACGATATCGGCCTGTGTAACCATGAGTCTGTCCTAGCCCATAAAGAAGGCATTTCGCTCGCTGTTCCACATGCCTGGGTCACTCAGAACCCGTTCCTTGAAATAAAGTTTGGAACTGGCGTCTTCATATTTAAACACACACGTTGTTTCTCTGTGCACACATGTGGACTTGCCTGATGCACCTCGTGTTTAAATTTTCGCACTGTCCTATACGCCGACAACACGTCCTTGACGACGTCATGAGACAGTTTGTAGAGATCCGACCGGAGGTTGATTCACGTTGTGTTTTGCCCAGCTGGCTCCATGGACATAGGCTGGTCCCCCAAGGGAAAGTCTTCCATGTCCAGAAGGTAAAGGGCGTGGGAGGGCGACACCAACGTCACCACATATCGCTTATTGTCAAAGTGTTGTAGGCATTCAGTTTGGCTACACCCGACAGCAGCGTTCACGTCGTCAATGACTGTCGAGGGTAGCGTGGACGCGGGCACCACGAAACTGATAGACTGCAGCCGAACAGAGTAGAGCCGGATGGCCGTAGCCATACCGACCTACACTAGACTGTTTACATTCACACACACGCGAAACGGCTGCTAAACAGCACAGACACGACACCAAACACGACCAAGAAACACGGTACGGCCGAACACGATACTGTATATGGTAAAGAAGTATACAAACTCCCGAGATGGGCATGGCAAAGAACGGCACAATAAACCACACGGAGCCGAGAAAAAAAATCAAATTATGAAATTTATTTACAACAATAAACTGTACAAAATGGCAAGACAGGAATGATAAACAAGTGAAAAAAACATGCGATAGATACAACATTAAATATAAACAATGAAAAAGGTAACACAGACAACATTAAAGATATACAATAAAAACAGTTAATATATACAACATTAAATATATACAGTGGAAAAAACAATAAATATATTCAAAAAAGAGGAAAAGACAAAAAACAAAGAAACAAAACAAGCGAGAGTGGAGGCAGGGTGGCTCAGAAGCCGACTTCCACCAACTCACAAAGGGGCGAGATGTCCGGCCGCCAGAATGATAAAACGTCCAGGAACCCAGGCGCTGGTAGTCTGCCTCAAGGCAGAGTAACAGCTGATACCTGGCCCTAACCAAAATTGAAAAGTATGACACCGGAGCCTGCTTGAAGACCAATTTGTTTCGAGCAAGCCAAATAACGTAGTTAAAGATGGTAAGCGCATACTGAAAGGAAAAGGCCAAGCGACTGGAAACAGGGACCGACACGTGATAGAGGATGGTCTTTGCCGTAAGTGGCGAAACCCGGTAAAAGCTCGCAACCCTTTCCCAGATCTCTGCCGACGGCAGACAGAGGACCAACCTATGCAAGACAGACTCCACCTGGGTCTGACACACGGGACACAACTCTAGTTTACGCGAGTTCCACAGGTAGATACACTCCCTCACCAGCAGGATATTATGCACCACACCCCAGTTGAAAGCCTGGAAGTAGCGATCAACATGGTGCAGTGCAATGCAGCCAGCACATCCCACAGCAGAGCAGGATGGTGTCGCTCGATTGTGTGGGTACCTGCGAGAACCAGTAGGCGGTAGAGAGAACGGGTGTCCGTCGGCACATTGACAGACACGGTACGACACCCCCGAATCACAGCAGCAACGCCGATGTACCAGGAAGAAGGGTAAAAACACATAGGTGTATGCTAGCTCATAAAAACACCAAAGAGCTTGCGCCCCTTGCCAACAAGGAATTTCACTAGGCAGTAACAGGAGTGACCCTCCAAAGACAGACAGCAAAAGGTGCAGACAGAAGAAGGGAAAGACATTGGGTCCAGATGCATGGGATGCCCAGACCACACCTGCGAGGTTGGAGCATCAAGGAGTGCCGAGACACCGCCTCTGGCTTGCCCACCCACAGGAAGGTAAAGACATGGCATTCGATAGCTCATGCAGTGCAGTCATCCAGAGGCCTGCTCAAAGCAGTCGAATAGAGAGTACGCACGCACGTACCAGACAAAAACTGGAGGGAGGCCACATCTCTCTAGAACAAACCACAGAAATCCATGGTGAACTCGATTGAAAGCTTTGCTCTGATCGAGGGTCACAAAGACAGCATGGATATCCCGATCCGTGATGTAATGGAACAGGTTTCTGAAAAGCACCATATTTTGTTGGATACTTCTGCCCTGCACGCCACAAGTCTCAGTGCAGCGGACCAATGAAGGCACAACCATACCAAAACAGGCACACAGGGCCTTAGAAATAATCTTCGCATTCACATTCAGAAGAGAAATTGGTCACCACGAGGAAATATCTTCAGACTGGCTGGGATCCTTAAAAATAAGTGTAATTAGCCCATCCATCGTTTTCGGTGGCAGAGACACCTCAGCCAGACAGCTATTAAAAAGTCTGCACCATACCTCATATCTAAAATGAAGGGGGATGTATACCCCATCCCTCAGGATCCATGGCCCTGTTCGCACATATACAAATATCGGAACAATAAGTCACTCAGGAAACGTCAATATATCAACGGTAGTACTATGATAAAACATCATGCAATTAAGAATACAATAAATTAGATGAAAAAGTGTTTATGTTTAGATTTCAATATTGTAACATAATTCAAGAAACGAAAGTTTAGGTCTATGTAGGGCTTTTTGCTTTCAAAGATAAATCAGAAACATTTAATTTAAGACCAACGTTAGGTGAACGTAAAGCATAAACTAATGAAAGTATGTAAAACATACAGTGGCTACGATACATTATCTAATCACCTTATTTTATTCTCTGTTAATATTTCTGTCCACTATCTCAATAACTACTTATGAGGTTAGATGATTAGGGATAAAACAAAAACCATCTTAAGATAGATTATTTACTACTATTAAATGAACATAATTTTATATACAAGTGTTATGTATGTGTGTAAATATTTTGTAAACGACAACATGTCGTATTGTGTTTGAATTTTCATTTGTATTATTCATTTTTTTTCCATATTGATATTATTGTTTCGAAGTTTAAACTAAAATATGTTATTTATTTAGGGTAACGTTTTAGAACTTTCTCGAATTAAGTAGACCAATCACTTGTTTGTAAATGAGTGCTGGTGACTTCCGTCTAGACGTGTAGTCTCGTGCAAGAACGGATATGCGTGTATAGCTCTGGAGTTGTATGGAAATTGCGAGATTGTTCGAGAAATAGGCCTATCGGTATAAAAAAGACGGTGACGTGAGAGTCATCAGTCATTAGTTTTATTCGAAGACAAAGAGTGAGATTCAGACACCAGTTTCATTTCAAAAGAAGAGAGTTAGTTATTTGAGAAAGATTAAGTGTTTGCTGTGAATATTCAACTTGGATTTGTGATTGAAATTAGATCTACGGAAGCTGTAATTTTATTTCGTCAATCTCTACGATACATCTGAATTACTGTTTGAGCTGAGAAACGGCGATTTCATTGACCTGTGAACTGTTTCGGAATCTCTTCGTGGGACCAAATTCACACCCTAGACTGGAATTTGAGACTTTAATTTTAGATCATTACATTAGATACAGGCCAGTACCGTTTTGTATTGTGATTTAATTTTGAAGTTTGAAACTAATATTTTTTGTTTTGTAATTAATTTCGAATGTCGTAACTTAATATCTGTCACTAGATATAATTTTTTTTATCACAATGTTGTTGTTTTCTCGAACCTCATTCTTCAGTTTCTCAAAATCTGACAAACAGTTACTGCTACCACAAGTCTTCTGTACTGTCTTAACAAAGCTACTCAAAGACTTGTGGTAGCAGTAACAGTTTGTCAGATTTTGAGAAACTGAAGAATGAGGTTCGAGAAAACAACAACATTGTGATAAAAAAAATTATATCTAGTGACAGATATTAAGTTACGACATTCGAAATTAATTACAAAACAAAAAATATTAGTTTCAAACTTCAAAATTAAATCACAATACAAAACGGTACTGGCCTGTATCTAATGTAATGATCTAAAATTAAAGTCTCAAATTCCAGTCTAGGGTGTGAATTTGGTCCCACGAAGAGATTCCGAAACAGTTCACAGGTCAATGAAATCGCCGTCTCTCAGCTCAAACAGTAATTCAGATGTATCGTAGAGATTGACGAAATAAAATTACAGCTTCCGTAGATCTAATTTCAATCACAAATCCAAGTTGAATATTCACAGCAAACACTTAATCTTTCTCAAATAACTAACTCTCTTCTTTTGAAATGAAACTGGTGTCTGAATCTCACTCTTTGTCTTCGAATAAAACTAATGACTGATGACTCTCACGTCACCGTCTTTTTTATACCGATAGGCCTATTTCTCGAACAATCTCGCAATTTCCATACAACTCCAGAGCTATACACGCATATCCGTTCTTGCACGAGACTACACGTCTAGACGGAAGTCACCAGCACTCATTTACAAACAAGTGATTGGTCTACTTAATTCGAGAAAGTTCTAAAACGTTACCCTAAATAAATAACATATTTTAGTTTAAACTTCGAAACAATAATATCAATATGGAAAAAAAATGAATAATACAAATGAAAATTCAAACACAATACGACATGTTGTCGTTTACAAAATATTTACACACATAACAACAAGCAGCATTCTAATATACAAAACAAGGCATTTTCAGCTCCTTACCGGGTAATTTCAACAATCCATGTCACAAGCTATATAGATCAGCGGCGTAAAAGAAACATTTTTACATCAGTCTTGTGATATTTTCTCCGGAAGAGCTACACAGCTGTTAAGATGAAAATACTTCCTAATTTGTTTAAGAATAGTCACTGTTGTGTCCTCCGACTTTTTCATTAAAGTACTCAAATATTATCATATAAATGTATAAGATTAGTGTTTATAATAAACAAAGGCTAAATATAGTGGCAATATTTATTTATGTGCCTTAGCTTTCTGAATATTTACATAAATAGAAAACACATAATACCAGACAGAAGTTTCTGTAAGTTCTCATAGCCTCCTATCATCAGTCTTGAATAACAAGTTTTAAATTATGATAATCAAGAAGTTATTCTGCTAAAATCTTGATTGCAAGAAAAACATTCTCCTTGTCGCTTTTTACAATTCTGCTGAACTAATTAACAGAATAGCACATAGATATTGTCTTTATAGATAACTTGATTTTATAAAAGTTTGGGTTCCTGAGCATGAAATAAAAACTAGGAAATATTGCACACAAACAGTACCTTAAGGAAAGTTTCTATTACTTGGGCAAACTATTAAAAATTATTTTAAAATATAATTTAAATTATATGAACTGAATAAGGTTGGAGTAAAAATAACGACAATGCCAATATGAGATAATAATTCCTGTTAGAAATAAGATTTTTTACATTCTGTTCTATTTCACTTTAGTTCTTATTCCCACAGTTTTAAAGTGAACAAAATCTAGTTACTGAGTGTGTTTTGTTAAGTCGTTCTGCCTTTCCTATTGTAGCTGATAGGCGTGGCTCATACAACGATTACAACGATTTCTGGACCGTATGTGGCCTGATAGCTATCGTTGTATCGCCGATAAAATGTGCTTCTCACACTGGTGTTGTAGACACGCAAATAATAAATGTAGTCAAATCCTACCATTCAGTCAAACAAAAGTGACCCAAAGTACCAAATCATGTCATACAAATTTTCTCCATTAATTATTCTGTAGTGTATCGCAAATCAGTAATAATAAATGAATAACTTACTGTTTATCCACATATATTGTATTAAGAGTTCACAAAACATGGAAACTTTTTTCACATTCATACACTTATGCAATGAACGAAGAAATTAAAATATGATATAGACATGTAGAATTTATTATTGCACTTATTGTGTTTAGATCAATAAAGATTATAATTTTGGTACAATTAAATGCATTTAGCGATGTTTAAAGTAAATATTAATTTTTTTATAGAGTTTACTATTAATTTGTACATTGATTATAATAGCTGATGATCTTTTACTTATAATATATAATAATATGTGACAACACTTATTTGTATCATTCATGTTACCAGAAACTTTAATCAACTGGCTTCATTTCAAGTCCTCAGACTAGCTAGTCCATTGTAGAGAAGGTGATAATGGCTACAAAGTCATTCATTTATAACATTTCTTTGTTGCAAATTCTATTAGTACAGATGCTATAATATTGAAAATAATAGTTTTAGCACAATTATATCTAGACATTGATTCTATGGGGAAGTATTGTCACAGTATGTTTGTTAAAATTCTATGAAAAATTGTTACAATGATAGTAATTAAGTAAGTGAAAGTTAATTTAAAAAAAAGAGAAAAATGGCATGCGTGAATTATTTTGTTGTATAAAGACAAATTAGTAAACGTGTTATTGCAAAGTAAATGTTTTATTAAAGATGTAAATTGTTGTATAAAATCACATTAATGAAATCGTAAGTTTAATTAACACATTATAATGCTTTCTTGTGGTAATGTAAATCTATGTTATTTATCGTATGCATCAGATTGAGTAATATACAGTCCTTTTAGAACAGAAAATGTAATAATTTAGTGTTGAAAATCTTTAACCAATACATTTTAATTATTGTATTAACCTTTTATGTTGAATTAATTATAAATGCATTATTTTTAAATGTATTTTTATTACGCTTAAATTATAAATGATTTAATTAATTGATTCTAGAGATGAATATACATGTATTCTCTTCTTTGTGGTGCTATTATGTAATCATAAATTATGACGGTCGGGGCCTGGCATGTCCTAGCGCGTTAAGGCGTGCGCTTCATGATCTGAGGGTCGCGGGTTCGCTCCCGAGTCGTGCCAAACATGCTCGCCCTCCCAGCTGTGGGGGCGTTATAATGTGCCGGTCAATCCCACTATTCGTTGGTAAAAGAGTAGCCCAAGAGTTGGCGGTGGGTGGTGATGACTAGCTGCCTTCCCTCTAGTCTTACACTGCTAAATTAGGGACGGCTAGCACAGATAGCCCTCGAGTAGCTTTGTGCGAAATTCCAAAAAAACAAAACAAAATTATGACGGTCTAACAACATCTTTGATGACATCACTCTTCTTTCCACCCTAATCTAAGGCACTCAATTAGATTGTGTGTCCTGAATGGAAATCTAACTACTGATGTAGGAAAAAACTGGTAAATAAAGTTTTCATTAGCATATGTGACAGACACATATGAACATGGTAAGCTTGTGGACTATGTTAGCTAGTCTCAAACCATTATGACATAACAGATACATTTTAACCTTAACAAATGAACCCATAAACTGCTACGTATTGGGATGGACAGGTTGTATTGTATTATAGTCACTAATAAGCTTATTATTAAATTATCATTACTTATGATGACTGTGAAGTAATTTACTAATTGACTTTGAACTGGATATTTATAGAATCGTCTACAAAAACATGAATTTATTATAACTGTATGTAAACATTTTATATTCACCATTATCTTCATTCTTAATCCTTTGCATTTGTTTACACGTACCACAAAAGCTTGACTTCATTCATTCATGACCTTACGCGTGTATGTGTTTTTCGTATAGCAAAGCCACAAAGGGCTATCTGCTCACCCCACCGAAAGGAATCGAACCCTTGATTTTAGCGTTCTAAATCCGGAGACATACCGCTGTACCAGCGGGGGTAGTGACTTTAGGCTCTCAATTGCAAGCAATCAAGGCTGATACTTTTATAGAGCTTACCTTGTGTGACAGCTATAGTAGTCCAATAAATAATTCACTTTTGTTGCTGTAATGTACATTTGAAAAAAATGTAAAAGAAGAACAAGTTTGTTAATAAGTTTATTACCACTTAAAGCAACAAATCAATGTTAATAATATAATCTGAAACTGCACATATATTAAAATTAGTGCTCACTTTTGCAGTTTGTTACACCCTCGAGGATGTTAATTGGAAACAATAGGGTGTTTGTTTCTTTGAAAAAAGAAACTTGATATGAGTGTGTATAATAATATCTTCTCATTTCTTCCTTGTCCAAACGAATAGATACGTTTACTTCACATATAATAAATTTGATGAAAATATTTACCTTCTTCATTGCAATTCTTATTATTGGTCCCATTGTCAAAATTCATACCAAAATGCACATTCGTAAGTTACATATTCTTGCATACATATATTTAAACTTACACGTTAAATCATGCTTTGTCACATTGGTAGCACAACTGAGCTCACAAAATTCCTTAAAATTGTTAAATTTTTAGACACTATTTACTATTTTTATGACATGTGATTGACTATCATAGTCAACCCCTTTAAAATAAAGTTAAATACTGCTTTTGTATTGACAAAAACAATATCTAAAAGAAAGATTTAGTGAAAAGAAATAAAAACCTCATACTTTTAAAACAATTTTATGTAATAACTAACTTCTTACACAAAATAATCATATGTAATATGAGAATAGTGTAGCCGAATACAAAAAATAACACCTCAAAAAACTTCGCTTGATAATCATATTTTACACTGCTCAGTGTTTGCTATCTCTTAATTATGGCCAACATGGCCAGATTATTAAGGCACATAACTAGTAATCTAAGAGTCGCGGATTCGAATTTGTTTCACACCAAACTTGCTCGCCCTTCAGCCGTGGGGGCGTTATAATGCGACAGTCACTCTCACTACTATTTGTAAAAAGAGTAGCCCAAGAGTAGGCTATGGATGGTGGTGACTAGCTGCCTTCTCTCTTATACTTTTCAGTTTTAATGATTAAATAATTGTGAACTGATGTTACACTTTTTTAAAATTATTCTACACTGTTGGTTTAGCTTATAGACTTATGACTATTCTACATCTTCTAGGCTAGTTGAGCCTCATAGAATGTCAAAAGAAACTCTGGTAGAAACCGCATTACCTTAATAAAAATTATAGATTTCTGATGTATAACATTTCAGTAGTATTCCTAATCAGTTTGTTATCTAAGATGGTATTCAGCAATTTATAATTTAGTTCTGATACATACTTATTTTACTCTTGATGAGTAATTTTTATTAATACAACTTAACTATGGAAATGCAATCTAATTTTTTTAATTTAAAAACTGAGAATGTTGGTGTTTTGATTTAAGCTATCAATGGGCTATCTGTGCTCTTCCCACCACAGGTATCGAAACCCAGTTTGTAGCGTTGTAATTCCGCAGACATACCGCTAAGCCACTGGGGACAAAAAAAATGGAAATGATAAATAAAATAAAACAAGGTATATACGGAAATCACAGAAATTACGTTGTATTCAGCAACATTTGTCAGTAAAAGTAAATTAACTTTTATCAAAAGACATATCAAAAGAAAACTAAAACATGAACTGAACGGTAATGATACACTAAGAATGCTTTTATTTATACTTCTGAAGAAGAGCTGTTATAAATATGAAGTATTAAGCTTAATAACAATGTTATTAATTTATCGTAAATCAAGACACGCGATATCTGACATTTCCAATGATGAGAAAAGCTTCTAAAGAACTGTTATGATGTTCTAAAAAGGAAAACACTTCCATAAACTATTTAAGCTTTTAATATTTTGAAAAAAAACATAATGTCTGTTCTATATACCAAAATTGTATGCAGGAAAGTATCTCTGTGCCAAATGTTACGTTTTTTTTATGTTTTATGTTTATCGTAGACTAAACGCAACAGAAAGACACAGATAACAGCTTATGTAATTTATTACACTAAACTATTAAGAGATATAACAGATATAACATAAATTATATAATAACAATAACAGATATTAAGTTTAAAACTTCAAAATTAATTACAAAACAAAATGATACTAGTTTCAACCTTCAAAATTAATCACAATACAAAATGGTACTGGCCTGTATCTAATATAATGATCTAAAATGAAAGTCTCAAATTCCAGTCTAGGGTGTGAATTTGGTCCCACGAAGAAATTCCGAAGTTTAAATGAAGAAGTTCAGAAACAATTCACAGTTCAATAAATTCGACGAAGATCTTTTCACGATGCCTCCGACGAACGTCACAAACTTGTCGCCTATATTTTTCGATCCCCCCCTGGCTAGTCCCGTACGTGTCGACTCTCAGCACAACCAGTAATTCGAATGAGTCGTAGAGATTGACGAAATAAAATCGTAGCTTCCGTAGATCTAACTTCAGTCACAAATCACAGCAAACACTTAAACCTTCTCAAACGAATGACTGACTCTCTTCTTTTGAATAAAACTAATGTCAGACTCTTTCCTTTTTCTCCGGTCACCGTCCTTTTATACCAGTAGGCGTACTACTCGAACAATCGCGAAACTTCCATAGAACTCCAGAGCAATCCACGCATGTCCGTTCTTGCACGAGACTCAACGTTTTGACACGAGGCCGCCAACATTTCATTTACATAATCAGTGATGTCGAGAAACCCACTTGTTGAGAACTTTTATATGCAAAAACGGCTGTTCTGGGCCCAGAAAACACTTCAAATAGAAGAGCGAACAACGTTTCGACCTTCTATTTGAAGTGTTTTCTGGGCCCAGAACAGCCGTTTTTGCATATAAAAATTTCATTTACATACATATGATTGGTCTACTTATTTCTAGAAAATTCTAAATGTTACCCTAAATGAATAACATCATATTTTATTAGTTTAAACTTCGAAACAATAATATAAATATGGAAATATAAATAATAGAAATGAAAATCCAAACACAACACGACATGTTGTCGTTTACAAAATATTTACACGACATTTACATAACACAAAGTAATATCTTATTTTATCATCTACACTGGTACTAGTGTATATGATAAAAAAATATTTGTGTAAATTTACACACATTTAAGACGAATGAACTCCGAAACTAATTGAACTTGTTATTAATTTGACGGGAGTCCATGTTACAAAGGTACGTGCATTGTTAAAAAAATTAAAACACCACACGTAAAATACTGTTGTGTTGTTTACAGTTACCTCTTCTATTTTAAGACAGCTTTCATTAATTTATAGATTCTATATATTTTTACTACTTCGTTTTTTATTTTATTTTCCACAAATGTCGTTTGAAAATTTTTAAAAGATACTCTTTACACCAGATTCTCATAATTTTCTAATACACAGTAACTATTAGGGCATATTGTGCTAAACACACAGTTTCAAAACCCGTGGTGGGCACATCAGAGATAGCCTATTGTGTAGTTTTGTGTTTAACAATAATTTAACTATAAATAGATCAAATATTATAGATTAAAGTTGATAATAGTTTTTACTAATATTGAAATACCTATAAAATAATTTTAAAAAACGTGAAGTTCACCTGTTTCTTAATGAAAACCATTTATAATCGAAATATCATTAATTCGATCGAACATGGTCTGTTGGTTAACGTGTAGGACAATAAATAAATATATATATATATATATATATCTGCTCGTCAGTCTTTTACGCTTTGTTATTGAAATAAAAATTTTGCTCCACGCTTTAGATAGCCATAAGTGCGTTAAATTGGTTGCAGTCAAACCCTACTGTTCAATCAGATAAAAATAACTCACGAGTTGTGGGTTGATGTTCACTATCTCTCTTCCCTCTAATCTATTAGTTCGAAATTAGGAATGGCTAGTGCAAATAACGCTTAAGTAGCTAATACTAAAGGTTAAATAAGTTGAAAACTTATGTAATCGTACTTGACTCCGAACTGTGTGTAAAAATATTTAAAAATATAACCATTTCTGGATAGTTTGACATATAAACACTAACCATACGATGTAATAAATCTGTACATGTTACAAATATACCTTTAGTTTATATCCGATTCGTCGTATCAATTGCTTCGTGGTGCCGAAATGTTAATCTTTTTAGCACACTGTTTCGATAAAAAAATTCTGCCTATTTGCAGAACTATATTTTATGTTGCTCTATCAAGGTAACATGAGCAGTCGCTCTGCCTGGCATGGCCGAGCGCGTTAAGGCGTGCGCTCGTAATCCGAGGGTCGCGGGTTCGCGCCCGCGTCGCGCTAAACATACTCGCCCTCCCAGCCGTGGGGGTGTATAATGTGGCGATCAATCCCACTATTCGTTGGTAAAAGAGTAGCCCAAGAGTTGGAGGTGGGTGGTGATGACTAGCTGCCTTCCCTATAGTCTTACACTGCTAAATTAGGGACGGCTAGCACAGATAGCCCTCGAGTAGCTTTGTGCGAAATTCCAAAAACAAACAAACAGCAGTCAATCTGTCTGTTTTGTTCAAAGCCGCATACGGTCATTTTGGCGGCGGATACTGCAGTTTTTAGGAGGCTGTTTTCTCTCTGCTCAATAGTTAAGAATTAGAGATAACTAAACCTGTACGAAGAGTGTCTCTGAGTTGGAAACTTAGCTCCTATGAGCATAGGATACTTACCGGTCTGAACATATTAGAAATTTTGTTAATCAGAGATTTTTGTTATCACTTATCTTTTTAAATGAGTTATTATGCTTAGACTATATATTTAGTTTTCAATTAAATATAATAAATATGCACTATAAACTGTTGTATATGCTATTTTAAAGAACTAGAAAACGTATTTAATTTAATTTCTACGATTTGAGTTACATTTTAACCTACATTTCAGTCTTATTTGTTGTTTTTTTTTGTTTTAATATAGCACAAAGCTATATAATGAGCTATCCGTGCTCTGCCCATCGTGGGTATCGAAACACAATTTTAAATATTATTTACCACTGAGCCATTAAGGCAGTTTAATTTGATAGCCACACACATTGGCATGTAATTGTAGTTGGTAAGCAATGAAAATATTAAGATAGTTTCTTAACATTTTAGTTTTTTTAAAGATATAATACGTTTATTGTTGTATCCCAGTGGCTTAGCGGTAAGTCTGAAGGCTTATAACGTCACATTTCTTGTTTTCAATATCTGCGCTAGATAGAGTATTGGTTATCTTTGTGCATAACAACAAATAAACGAAACTTGTATTGTGTGTCATAATTTCAATAAACCAGTATTTTTTTTTCAATCACTTTATACCAAGTATATATTGGTTTTGTTGCGGATTATTTATTCTAAGTTAAATTATAAAATTCAAACTTTTGAGGATTAAAAACAGGAATGTTTGTAGGTTCACTAAATGCTAAAAATAATTACTTGTTTAGTGTCATTCTATTAGTAGAGTGGGAAATTTCACACTGTAAAAAAACACACTAATGACGACAGCAAGAATTGGGGACAGAAGTATGAATACTATTTTAAGAATTATGTCGTTTATAGTTTTCATGTTAGGAGTAAATAATAAACTCGTTTAGTCATTAAAAATAACAAGGTATAATGCTTCCTTTTTATCATTATTAGGTCCTATACAAATAAATCATAGATTATTTCTCACTAAAGAGGTTGTTCGTGAATTTGAAAATGTTGCCAAAAGCACTTCAAACATTGTGAACAAGACGAGAATATTTGTGATAAAATACTTTTACACATGTTAATTATAAAGAAAACATACGTGTACCTAAAACACTTACCTCGATCTTTACAAATAGTAGGAAAGAACTTCACTCAGAGAGTATCAACGTTTTATTTAAATATGGTGGTTAGCGAATATTAATATTATTATATGATACAGCTTCTATTGAACTCTCACAGAACCAAGAACTGCATTTAGAAAAAACACGAAATAAACTCAAACTATATTTATGTTATGTAAATGTGTAAATATTTTGTAAGCGACAACATGTCGTGTTGTGTTTAAATTTTCATTTCTATTATTCATTTTTCATATTGATATTATTGTTTCGAAGTTTAAACTAATATTTTGTTATTCATTCAGGGAAACATTTAGAATTTTCTTGAATTAAGTAGACCAATCATATGTTTGTAAATGAGGTGCTGGTGACTTCGCGTCTAGACGTATAGTCTCGTGCAAGAACGGACATGCGCGGATTGCTCTGGAGACCTGTAGAACTTTCGCGGTCTTTCGAGGTGTTTAGGCCTACAATATATAAACAGACGAAGATGCGAGAGACAAAAGAGAGATTCAGACGTCAGTTTTTATTCGAAGAAAAAGAAGAGAGTTATTTGAGAAAGATTAAGTGTTTGCTGTGATTATTCAACTTGGATTTGTGACTGAAGTTAGATCTACGGAAGCTGTGATTTTATTTCGTCAATCTCTACGATTCATCTGAATTACTGCTTGTGCTGAGAGTCGGCGAATTTATTGAACTGTGAATGAACTCTGTTTCTGAACTTCTTCATTTAAGCTTCGGAATTTCTTCGTGGGACCAAATTCACACCCTAGACTGAAATTTGAGACTTTCATTTTAGATCATTATATTAGATACAGGCCAGTACCGTTTTGTATTGTGATTAATTGTGAAGTTTGAAACTAGTATTATTGTGTTTTGTAATTAACTTCGAATGTTGTAACTTAATATCTGTCACTGTTATTATATAATTTATGTTATATCTGTTATATTTGTTAACAGTTTAATGTAATAAATTATACAAGCTGTTATCTGCGTTTTTCTGTTGCGTTTAGTCTACGAAGAACTTAAAACATTAAAAATACGTAACAGAAAATTGGGGGCTCGTCCGGGATATCGAACAACAATTTAATTTTATTCTAAAATAAGATTTATATTCTATACAGATAGACAGCTTGTATATTTAAAATGGCATTCGAACTTTTATAAACGAATTTAATCAGAATCCCTCTTTCGAATTAATCAGTGAATTAAAAAAATCTCAATTGGTTGATGTTGGTAAACATTTTAATTTAGAAGTGAAGCAAGCAATGAAGAAAGCAGATATTAAACAAATTATTGTTGAACATTTGGTCAGCCAAAAAGTTTTACCTCAAAAAGTTGCACAACAATTGCCTGTCGTTCATTTTGACCCAGATTTCGAATTAAAAAAAAATGGAAATGGAAATGAAATTTCGTTTAGAAATTGAAAGTAAACGTATTGAGGCAGAAGAAGAAAACAAACGCCTTGTTCTTGATGCCAAAATACAAAAAGAACGCATTAAAGATGATAAAGAAATCAGTATGAGAAAGGCACAGACAGAAGAAAAGGTTGTCCAAATGCGGTTGGATAATTTTGATGCTTCCAAACAAATTCGTTTAGTACCTCCATTCAATGAAAAAGCTGTAGATAAATATTTTCAGCAATTTGAAAAAATTGGCCCTTAGGCTAAAATGGCCTACCAAATATTGGACAGTATTACTTCAGAGTGTTCTCAAGGGTAAAGCTCAGGAAGTATTTTCCAAACTCACAGCCGAGCAAAGTTATGATTATGAGCACGTTAAAAAATGCATTTTGAATGCTCATGAATTGGTGCCAGAGGCATAGAGACAAAAATTTCGTGGTTACAAAAAGTTTGACAGCCAAACTTATGTCGAATTTGCTCGTGAAAAAGAAACTCTGTTCGACAGGTGGTGTGATTCCAGAGAAATTAAAGAGGATTATACAAAACTCAGAGAACTCATGTTAGTTGAAGAATTTAAAAGATGTATTCCCGTAGAGCTAAAAACTTATATTGATGAACAAAAAGCTTCCAAAATTCATGATGCTGCTGTCTTGGCAGACGAGTATGCTTTGACTCACAAAGATTTCACATATAAAAGCAAAACAAATCACACAGGAACGAAACCCAATGACTCATTCAAATATTGTGCAAATGTCGACAGAGACAAAAAAGAGCAAACTTCTAATTCTCGAACGAAGACTCCTTCTTATTATATAAGCTCATCATCTACTAAAAACGTGTCATTCTCATCCAAAACGTGTGCTTATTGTAAGAAACCTGGCCATCTGATTTCTGAGTGCTATAAGCTCAAAAACAAGCCATCACCCAATAGTTTCATTTCGCCCTTGTTGGATATATCATTGGTTTCCAATGATTTTGACCCTGTCCAGTCCACTGTGGATTCTAAGCCCAATATTATTGATGTACCTGAAAATATTGTTGAGGACAAATGTAAGCCTTTCATGACGGAAGGTTTTGTTTCTTTTGTTGGCAATTCACATCTACAACCAATTAAAATCCTGCGGGAAACTGTAGCTTTTCAGAGTTTGATTTTGGAAAGTGTACTTCCGTTTTCTGAAAAGTCATCCGTTGGGGCCAGTGTGCTCATTTCTGGTGTAGAAGGTGGCGTCGTTTCTATTCCTCTTCATAGATTAGATTTACATTCGGACTTAGTCTCAGGCCCACTGACTGTGGGTATTAAAGCTTCATTGCCTGTTGAAGGTGTGTCTATGCTTTTGGGGAATGATTTGGCTGGTAATAAGGTGTAACCAGAGGTTCGTGTTGTTGAAGCACCTGTTATTAGCCCCAGTACAGAGCAACTCGTTGAAGAGTTTCCTGATGCTTTTTCCGCCTGTGCTGTTACTCGTTCTCAGGAGTCCAAAAAGGATTTCTCTTTATCTGATATGTTCATGTCTCACATCGATGAGATTTCTGACTCAACTTTAAGTTCTACTGATGACTCTAAGACATTTTTCGACTCTCTTCATCGAAACAAACTTATTGAGGAATAGGGCAATGATCCTGAGACTCGTTCTCTTCTACAACTGGCTGTTGATGAAAATGAAATAGGAACTGTCCCTATTTGTTACTACCAGAAGTCAGGTGTGCTAATGAGAAAATACAGACCTCCTGACGTTGCTGCTGATGAAAAGTGGAATGTTATTCACCAAATCGTCATTCCAAAATGCTATCGGAATGATGTTCTTAGTCTTGCTCATGACCATGTATTGTCGGGACACTTAGGTGTAAGAAAGACCCTAGATCGTATCCGACGACATTTCTATTGGCCAAAGATGCGCCAAGATGTTGACTTTTGTAAGACATGCCATTCTTGCCAAATGACAGGAAAACCAAACCAGGAGATTCCAAAAGCAGCACTGCAGCCTATTCCTGCCTTTGAAGAACCGTTCTCAAGGGTCATTATCGACTGTGTTGGCCCAATGCCAAAAAGCAAAGCAGGAAATGAATACCTCTCGACGATCATGTGTGCTTCTACACGGTTCCCTGAGGCAACCCCTTTGAGGAAAATCACTGCTCCCAACATCGTCAAGGCTCTTGTCAAATTCTTTACCATGTTCGGGATTCCAAAAGTTGTGCAATCAGAACCATGCTTAAATTTTATGTACAAGCTATTTCAACAAGCCATGCATGATCTAAACCCCCATCAAGTTTCATCCAGTGCATACCATCTTGAGTCACAAGGTATTTTTTATCTTTTCCACCAAATTACTGCCACAAACACTCAAAGAACTGGGTTGAGGGCGTTCTCTTGTTATTGTTTGAAGTTCGTGAGGTTATTTCAGAATCTACTGGATTTAACCCTTTTAAGTTGGTTTAAAAAACAAATTAACAAAACAAAAAAGAAGTTTTCACAAGTTTAAACTTTTTTTTTATTTTTAAGGGGGAGAGTGTTATGTAAATGTGTAAATATTTTGTAAGCAACAACCTGTCGTGTTATGTTTAAATTTTCATTTCTATTATTCATTTTTCTATATTGATATTATTGTTTCGAAGTTTAAACTAATATTTTGTTATTCATTTAGGGTAACATTTAGAATTTTCTTGAATTAAGTAGACCAATCATATGTTTGTAAATGAGGTGCTGGTGACTTCGTGTCTATACGTGTAGTCTTGTGCAAGAACGGACATGCGCGGATTGCTGTGGAGATTTATAGAATTTTCGCGGTCTTTCGAGGTGTTTAGGCCTACAATATATAAACAGACGAAGATGCGAGAGACAAAAGAGAGATTCAGACGTCAGTTTTTATTCGAAGAAAAAGAAGAGTGTTATTTGAGAAAGATTAAGAGTTTGCTGTGATTATTTAACTTGGATTTGTGACTGAAGTTAGATCTACGGAAGCTGTGATTTTATTTCGTCAATCTCTACGATTCATCTGAATTACTGCTTGTGCTGAGAGTCGGCGAATTTATTGAACTGTGAATGAACTCTGTTTCTGAACTTCTTCATTTAAGCTTCGGAATTTCTTCGTGGGACCAAATTCACACCCTAGACTGAAATTTGAGACTTTCATTTTAGATCATTATATTAGATACAGGCCAGTACCGTTTTGTATTGTGATTAATTGTGAAGTTTGAAACTAGTATTATTGTGTTTTGTAATTAACTTCGAATGTTGTAACTTAATATCTGTCACTGTTATTATATAATTTATGTTATATCTGTTATATTTGTTAACAGTTTAGTGTAATAAATTATACAAGCTGTTATCTGCGTTTTTCTGTTGCGTTTAGTCTACGAAGAACATAAAACATAAAAAATATGTAACATTTAGCATAATGCGAAACAAGAGTATAGAATGTCAGCTAAAACATGGAAATTATCACACAAGCCATAAAGGATACTATTAGTTTTAACATGGTCTTGTGAATAGAGCATATGACTCGTAATCTGCTGTTCATGTGTACGAATTCCGTCATCGAATGTGCCTTTTATTATGATATGAAACTCATCTTTAGTCAGTAAAAGAGTACCCCAGGAGTTGTTTTCCCTTTTATTTATCACATCTAACTTCGGGACAGCTAGCCTATACAGCTGTTTAATAGCTTAGTGCCAAACAAACAAGAATATATTTGTAGTACCTAATTTTCCTGCAACATATTCTATATGAATTAGAAAATCATGATAAAGACATATCAATTATAAAATAATATGATATTTATTAAGCAATACACGTTAACCAGCACGGTATTACGTATTATACTACTGGCTTGTGAAAAATTAAATGACCAACGAGGATCTATGTGTTATACATTACGACTAATAAAGTTAGTTACATTACATATGCTATTGTATATACATTGAGCAATATAGTTCTATGCTTTACGCATAATGAGAAAAAAAATGAAACGTTCTATATATACATGATGAGATACAATAAACTGTGCCTTTTAATAATTAAGGAGCCTTACTAGTCAGCTTTTATAACATGTATAGCTTAAGTATGGTTCATGTGTAATACACTTGTGATATTATTATTCACCCTGCACAGGACTAAATACATGATTAAATATGTGGGACTGCTAATGTAAATAACACTTGGCATTTCAAACATGCATACTAGTGCGAATACCACTGAACAACACGAAGTCTCAATAGTGAGTGGTAATAATAGCTGCATCCACAGAATAACGAAAATAACCTCTCTGACACGCATTATTCAATTTTCGTGGTATGAGCATCCAGCGTGTTTAAACGCTTAAATGAAAACATGTACTGATATATAGGGAAAAAACAGCTTTCAGATTACAAACTGATATTATCAAATTGTATAAGTATAGTCTCGTTTTCAGGTATGAGTTGCTAGTTTTTCAGGAATTTTCAGCTGCTTTGGATCCCTGGCTCGATTAACTACCACAGAATTATCATTATAGTAATAGCTCTTGCTACACTTAGCTGGTACAGGTCGTGCAGTGTTTTATTACATTAAGTGAATCGAAAGCACAAGAACACTAGAAAACTGTATTCATCAAACATCGCACAACATGTATCAATTAAGTGTTGTACCGCTATCACTAAAATAAACCTGTCATGAATAGCTTGCTGGTCGATCTCAAGTTGCAAAATTTGTGAGCATCAAACAGTTGCAAACCTGAAGTGTAACTCAGTTTAAATGATTTGGTTGTACTACTTCTTTTTAAATGTAAGCTAATTCTTTATATATATATATATTTACGTACAACATTGAATTAATTGTAGACACAAATTTTCCTAGATAATAACCTCTTCCAAACGAATCATTTGAATGTGCCGGGTACTGTCATCTTTAATCTTTACTTTTAACAACTACGCTTCTTTTTGACTATCTAACAAGTCTATCATCTGTAATTTTTATAAATGGCACAAACTACATTTCTATTATAAACAATAATATTTTCTAGGTGTATTTCAGTTTCCTAGGAAATACCGGTGCATTGTAAGAGAGTAAGCACAAAACTTGCACACACTTAACTGTTTGCATTTGAGTGCAATATATGTTTTAACCAGTATTTCTAACATTTTAGATATTATCTTGCATCTGCAATGGAAAATAAAAGAGTGTTCAATGCTACAAAACGAAAATTACCACGTCGAGCTTAAAAATAGGTACATTCAATTTCCTATAATAACAACAATCAACTACTTCAACTCTTTAAAACATATTCTACTAAACATAATTGTGCTCAAACATATGGTAGTCTTAACCACATAAACTTGAGAATAGCCATATTACAACGTGTAGATGATACCTTGTTTAACATAAAGTTGTCTGCAGAAAAAAAAGAAATAGCGATACTCATTTATATATTTCCTTAATAAAATTATTTTAAGAAACTAAACCTGGTTATAAATTATAAAACTGAGTAAATGTACAATAAACTAAATGTTAATAATTAATTTAGTAAAAAGTGAAATCAAATTTCCAGGCAACGAAAATAACGGATTTAAATAATGTTCCTTTTCAGAGAATTCCCCCTCTCGTAAAAAAAAAAAAATTAGTAAAATATTTTCTTGCTTTTATATCATTAGAAGAGCTGTCAAATATATATTCCTAAACTAGTTATTATCTTGAGAAAAATCACAAATTTTGCGTTAAAAACCTACTTCCTACCTCACTTAGCTCAACAAACCATCTACAAAGTTTATTATCGGTTACCTGTTTAATAAAAGCAGTTATGTAAGTAATCTCTTCCTTAACGCCTCATCTTCTTTATATTCTCAGAAAATTTAACAAAATACTATGTGGTAATGCAAACGTTTGGTTTTCAGTTTTCATGGATTTAAATAATAGATATAAATATTTATTACTGTGGAATCTTCTCCTGATGTCTGTATAGCAAAACAGGACATAAATGCAAAATACTAAACATTTAGTCGCAAAGATTAGCAGCAGCACAACCCAACATCATGTTTCATCAGAGGTTCGTCTGTCACTCTCTAACACTGTGAATCAAAGCAACTGTTAGTTGGTGCCTTCCATCTGCTCGATATAATCCGCCTGTGGATCGAAGAATTAAATAGATAGCCATGTGTTAAAAGGTGGCGCCATCTGACAAGGTTACAAATTTCCAAACATTTCTTGCAACACTGTAAGATTAAGTGTCAGTGAATATAAATTTATACTAAAGAACAGGGCTATTATCTTAGCTTAAGAGGTATTTTTCTAACGAATTTGTATTACATATTTAAATATTGCAGTATGTATTGCATCAGTGTTTCAGAAATATTGGCAGACAAGACAAAAATTATTGTATCTAACTAAACATAATTTGAAAATAACGAAAAATACTTTTAACCACAAATACATTTTGAATTGTTATTCATATTTTAAAATTACTTATTCGTTAAGAACCTCATTATTTATTAACAATACATGTGTAAATGGTATGTAAAAATAATTAAATACTAGCGCAGCACTTTTGATTTGACACATTATTTAAAAATATTCCATGTTACTTACTTCAACAGAGAGTTAGGAGAGATGTGAAACTTATTTCTATTCTAATTCATCTCAGTGCAATTTTACGAAAATGTATGATTTATCTCTAAGGTTTTTATTTAATGAAAGTCTAAGAAATTAAATTGAAATAATTTTTCTGAACATCAAAATATGTTACACGTGTATCTATTCTTAGACAATTTCTAACGAGATATATTTCCCAGTTATAAGAAGTGAACTTCATTTAGTGTCTGTCAGTTTGTGTAGGGCTCTAATGATTTACGTTGAGATGCAAGAAATGTTATAATTTAAGAGCTGACTAGTTTTGCTTGTTTTTTCTCACCCAATACATACAAACACGTTTCTTTATTAGTAATCGACTTGAGGAATGATTTGTGATATAACCTATATCTTAAACAATGATACTGAATAAAACTGTACTATGCAGTTACATTGCTTTACTTTCGACGAATTTTGCACAAGCATCACGTGTGGTTTCCTTTTCTTACACTTCATTCTGGTTTGTTAATCTTGCCATACGATGTTTCTGAAGATTAATTATTTACTTCTAATACTTAACAATGTTAATATGTATTATATTTAAAGTTATAAAAATATTTTAAAAATCTCAAATAGTAATGAAACTTCGCAAGAGTTGATATTTTTATAAGTTTCTATGACGTTAAAATCTACATTATACTTCGTAAACTATTGCAAATTTTATATTATTTATAGTTAGTGTTTAATTCATTTTATTCACAAATAACAATAAATACAAAATGTGAGAGAACTATATTAATTCTTACTTGAACAGTAGATGAAAAGAATCTCATGTAAGAATTATTCTATAAATGATTATTTTTTACGTTAACAAAAACATTTCCTAACATGTTTCATTTCGTTTTTGTGATTTAAAAAATTACAAAGGCACTTGATTACCTCTACGTTTTTGTACAGTTCCTTAAAATCTATACTTTTTGATATATTCCAGGAAAATTAAGTATATTATACTTTTTAACATTATATTTTATTGAGAGTGCATTTGTTGCTGTAAAAACGAAAAATAGTTATTGCATTCGTGAAATTATTGCAATGTTACTACAGGGATAAGCGTATTAGTACTATAAATAATATTGGCCTTCATTCTTCAACATATCATACATTCCAGATAACCGCGTAATACAAATGCAGTTAATACTAATCATAGCTTTCTGTTAGTACATTAACTTATATTTCTTTATTTAATAGTGCTTTATTATTATAAGTATGAGTTTGCACTGTTATTATATAAATGGATTTAGGAGTTCGAACTTGGTGAGATAACATTAGAATTACAGACTAAAATATCGCTAACAACGGAGATGCCCGTGAGATAAAAATGCATTGCAATCATTATAAGTAAAACACGATATTTAATTATCTATACTAATAACGGGATTGATGCTTAGTTTCACTAAAAGTAAATGCTTGCTCTAAACGAAAGTTAATATTCGTCACTGAAGTAGATTTCGATTAACGTATTGGTAAACTACTCCGATTTGAGAAAGACTAGCTAGGTCTTTATGTACCTCTTACGCTTTATGAATCGGAGAATATATAAGTTAACGCCGGCTCAGATAAACACCCCAAAAAGGCCAACCCCAGTAAGTTTAGGTATTGTGATGACCGTAAAACGACTGTATTTCAAGCCGGAGCAACCGGAGTTGTCGATTAAGAAATTGTACAACTGCTGGAGTTCTAGCAATAAATCGCTACTGTATAACATGAGTATCCTAATTAAGACAAATGCAAGTAAGTGTCCCAGGACACTAAAATGATAAAAACCCTACCGTTAAACGGAAATGGACTTATTTATATAGAACAATGTTACCTAAGGTAATGAAAAATAAAAATAAAAGTTAAATCACGAATGCTAAACAATGCCCCATGCTGTCAAGTACTAAAACAGAAACATAGTTGTCCCAGTAACAAATATCATGAGTAATAATGATTTAATGTCTAAATGTAGTAGTAACAATTTAATATCTTTCTAAAAACCCGAAGAAAAATTTAAAAAGTCTTATATTTTTCATTGATTCCTAAATAAATATTTAAATGGCTTTGTTAAAAAAAAAAAAGTAACAAAACATTATTTGACTTTTCATTGTTTGTTTTGGAATTTCGCACAGAGTTGCTCGAGGGCTATCTGTGCTATCCCTCCCTCATTTAGCAGCATGAGACGAGAAGAAAGGAGGATAGTCATCACCACCCACCGCCAACTCTTCGGCTACTCTTTTACCAACGATAGGTGGGATTGACCGTAATATTATAACGCCCACAAGGCTGAGAGGGCGAGCATGTTTGGCGCGACTGTGATGCGAACCCGCGACCCTCAGATTACGAGTCACACGCTTTAACACGCTTGGCCATGCCGGGCCATTGAATTTTCATATAATCGTAGACAAATATAAAACTTCAAAACATTCTAACTTATTATCAGTCAAGAATTCATTTCCAAATACATCCAATATAATTCAGTTGCCTATAATTTGATAGCGAAAAGAAACACCAAAGGCATAGCAAACATCTGTTTGTCAACAGGTTTATTCACACAGAATGAACTTCTCGGAATCAACAAATTTCATCATTAGTATACACTAAAATATGAAACAATAGCAAATCAGGGTCCTTAATTATAGTATAGTATTAAGAAAAGGAATAAACGATAATGGTTTTATTCCAAGTTTCAGTTTTTACACAGTTCGATTAAGCTATGAAATGTTTTATATTTAAAATAACCCTCTCATAACACTACTTTAGGATCGTTTTAATGCGATATATTTAAATAAAATAAAAAAAAACTTTTTATTTTGAACTTTGAAATTGTGAGAAATATGCATATATTTAATCAAAAATTGTCTTATGTTGAACAATTTAAATAAATTGATCGCGGTACTGTAGATATGTCGCTATCATATCATTTAATCCTCTGTAGTCAACTGTCGCTTCTTATAAAATCTACAAAATAAAGGTTTGAAAAATCCATAAACTAGACATACTCTGTGTAGACTGAAATTTAAGAAAAGTTAGAGGTGAAACTAAATTACGAATGTTGTTACATTATATATATACCGAGACTCGCTGTGTAATTTTATTTAAAATTTGCGATTAATTTGTAAAGGAACTTACACAATCCCGTAATTCAATATTATTGTTACTTAAAGGTAACTCAAGCCGGCCAACACATCAGCTGTAAATACATTTTGTCACAAATGACAAATTTAACTTGTATTTTTGTATACCTACGTTATTTACAAATACATTAAACTAGTAGAAGAACAAACCACTGTTTTTTTATTCACAAATGAAATGTATGCGATATATTTCACATCGCTAAAATCCGAAGTTCAGTATTCGTGATAGCAGAGCGCAGGAGATACATTCGAAACAATATTTAGAATATAGCTATTAACTTTAATTCCATCTCTTTGTATCTGTAATAAATAGTAAAAAGATAACCAAACTGCATCAGTAAATGCTTCAGGTCATTTATTTAATGATTCAATCTATTAATTGATTCAGATATTGAGCGATAAAGTCTGTCGTCCTTGAATGAAGATATTTGTTCATAATTCTCAGGAAACAAACTACTTACTTAATCTGAACATTTTAAAATATGTCAGTCATGGGACAGTATTTCATCCAAGTTGTTAAGATACAGTGATATATCGTCCCTTCTATCACCATATCTTCGCAGCCGAGATTTCACGACCTTATTAAAGTGGCTGCAACGAAACGAAATTTGGAGAAATGGCAAAAATTGATGATATGCTATTGCATATTCCATGTTCCCTATCAATCACAATTGATATTTTTAAATATTTCAAACATTTAATTCTACTTTAACTATGTTTGAAAATGTTTCTTAATGCCTTTGCAATTTTCTTTGGCTTGTTAAAAATGCTAAAGCATAATAGTATTTTCTTCAAATAACATATGACGAAAAATATAACCTGAAACATACAAATATCCTTATCCAAATGTAGTATTACAAGAAAACAATGGAACTTCATCAGAATTTAATTTAGTAATTTCAATAAAATGCTCAAACATATATTATAAACCTGCTATTGCAGTTAAGCTATTATGTGTTTGAAAATTTTGGCTGATAAATTATTACTTACTAATTATATAAATCATCCTTATGTTATTGACATTCTTTACCTTGACGATTTTTGACTTGTTCTAAATTCCTTGATAAGCAGGTGATACAAGAGAAACAATGGTTTTATAACAAAAATGACTACCTTTTTCAAATATAATTTTCTTTGTAGATTCAATAACTAAAGGATATGTTTTAGATGAATAATTATATAATTTGACTCTGTTTATGAATAATATAAGATTTCAAATGATTATTAAATTTGTTATTAATAATCAAAGGCGGAACGGTTTTTATTTGATAAGAAACGTAAATGTTACATAAAGCACTTTTTCAGTTACGTAAACTAAATTTTTGAAAATGTATCTCAGAAAGTGTTAATACCCATGTCAGACGTTTTGAGATACATTTTTATTTCAAGTGGGTTTCTTGTCATCAAGAATTAAATATTTAAATGTTACACCTATGAGAAAATAACGTAATATTCTATAAAGCCTAATCTATCCTAATAAATACGCTCATCAGTGACTCAGGAGCAAATCTGAAGGTATACAATGCTAAAAGCTGGTTTTCGAAACCCGTGGCTCTTAAAGCACAAGTAGCAAATTGTGTAGCTTTATGTTGTTTAACTAAAAATGATAAACAAATTAATAAATATTATTTGAAACATGAAAATAGTGATGAATCTGTATCTAAATCTTAGCAAAGTAAGAAACACTAAAATTATGTCAAACTGATACAGAAATAATAATGTCTAATTTGTTTATATTTTTACATAACGTAGAATAATCGTAGCCTACCTTTTACCTTGAATCTCACCCTTTTACTATTTTTACATTTTAACATTATGTTATCATATATCTTTTCAAATCCTATTTTGTAAAATCGAAGTAGTCGGCCTTCAGAAGAAGGCGTATTGGACACTTGAACTTTTAAAACAGTTACAACAAAATTAAAATTTTTATGCAAGACAGAGCAAAATTGTACTTAAAAACAATTCTGGAAAACTATAACTCGGATTTCCAATTACATTGGGATTAAATGTTTAAAATACTATTTTATTTGCCACTTTTTTACACAATAGATTCGTCATCATTATCACTGGTAAAGTTGCTAATAACTTTGTTTTCATTTGTAAAAAAAAATATCTTAACTTCATGTAAAATATAAATGTTAATTTAAGAACACCAAAACCAACAAAGTACTATAGAACAAAAAACATTCTGTAAAACCTTAAGATGTAATGCCCAAATTACGGTCAATTTCCCAACATCATACAAATACAAGTTATCTATGTAAGTAGGTAAATTTCTGAAGTGTGTTTAAACAAACACACTTATACTTTCAAAGAAATATCTCTTATTGACTGGTTTACAGGGTTTGATGTGAAACGTTTATTGGTAACTCATAAACTAAAATACTTTATGCAGATATTAAGTTTAAACCTTCAAAATTAATTACAAAACAAAATGATACTAGTTTCAACCTTCAAAATTAATCACAATACAAAATGGTACTGGCCTGTATCTACTATAATGATCTAAAATGAAAGTCTCAAATTCCAGTCTAGGGTGTGAATTTGGTCCCACGAAGAAATTCCGAAGCTTAAATGAAGAAGTTCAGAAACAATTCACAGTTCAATAAATTCGACGAAGTTCTTTTCACGATGCCTCCGATGAACGTCACAAAATTGTCGCCTTTAATTTTTCCGATATCCCGTAAATAGTTCCACACGTGTTGACTTTCAGTATAACCACTAATTCGAAAGAATCGTAGAGATTGACGAAATAAAATCACAGCTTCTGTAGATCTAACTTCAGTCACAAATCACAGCAAACACTTAAACCTTCTCAAATGACTGGCTCTCTTCTTTTGAATAAAACTACTTTCTGACTCTCCTTTCTTCCTCGCATCTTCGTCTGTTTATATATTGTAGGCCTAGACTCCTCGAACCACCGCGAAACTTCTACAAAACTCCAGAGCAATCCGCTCATGCCAGTTCTTGCACGAGACTCAACGTTTAGACACGAGGTCGCCAGCATTTCATTTAAATACATGTGATTGGTCTACCTAATTATAGAAAATTCTAAATGTTATTTTAAATGAAAAACAACGTATTTTATTAGTTTACACTTTGAAACAATAATATAAATATGGAAATATAAATAATAATAATGAAAATTTAAACATAACACGACATGTTGTTGTTTACAAAATATTTACACGACATTTACATAACAGTCACAGATAATTATTCATAATTATTGAACATAACAATGAATCAAAGAATAACTTAGGTCCCACGTCATTTACGAATTCTTCTTTTTTTTAACTTCACTGAAAGTACATATTTTATAGATTAAATAAAATCATACTATTAAGTTGGTTATTAGTATCATCATAATTTTTAACAATCAATCTCACTTTTAAGTACGTTAATAATATTCAGTCGGAATTGTAATAATATTAAATATGTTCTTTAACATGATCAGTATTTCTTTTGACACTGTGAAACAAATTCATCCACCTAAATTTGCTATTAAAATGTTGTCGCTAAAAGTAAAATGTGTTTATTCGATATAAATATCAGCGTTCGTAATCAAAAATGTAAGTTCAAAGTTTCCAATCCAACAAAGACATTTAATTTGGTAGTTGGAAATATTAAATTTCTGAATAAACTAATTCAATCCGAGCTACATTAAGGTGCTAAAGACTCACAGAATTTGTTCAACGTTACATGTTTTTGTGGACCAAGCAGAACCTATGAACGCAAAGTAATTATTCAATAAAAAAGTTTCTTCTACCTATTTTAAATACCAATTCATTTAGTTTTAAAGAAAACCCAGTAACATTTTTCTACCTATTATTGGATTAACATTTTTAAAGAGCATCAAATCTGTTTTTCAAAATTTCCACTTTAATGAATTCCTCAATGAACAATAGTAGGTCTACGCGCTTTGAAAGCAAAGAAAACCTAAGTTGGATACTTCACAATGGACATATTAGATAGGCATTGTCAAATCTTTGCTATAAAACACCCAAACCAATTTTAAAATACTTGAAAACAGTAAATGTAATAGTGATAACAAAATCACTGCGTCTACCCTTAATTTTACAACCTGTTTCTGTAGTACAGTATAACAGTTCCATATTCAACATAATTAGTTAAATTACATTACTTTTTGCAAATTACTTTAATTGTCATGTCTTTCTTATTATTGCGAACTTTTTCATTTCATATTATATATATGCAAAAGAGTTTCATTACTTGGTATAATTTGGGAACCACTGAGATAATTCAAACACTAAACAACAGCCTCGAGGTATACATAATAACAAATAAGAAAGCTGACAACAATAAGAAAAAGATTAAAAAGAAAATTGAAAAAATGGTGAGCAGGACAAATAAAGTAATTTGCAAAAAGTAATGTAATTTGACCAATGATTTTATATTACATAGGCAACTATTATACCATTCTGCAGTTGCAGGCTGTAAAATATATATATCGTCATTATGTTGTAGAATTATTCTAAACAGTAGGTAATAAACAAGTATGATTAATTCAAGGCTATAAAGAAAGAATGACACGTACTTTTGTCATTAGAAATGGTGAGCTTGCTTTCCTTCATAGATGTTGACTGGTTTCCCTTTATAGAGGAGGATTTATTACATTTAAAATGGACGCTGTTCATTGTAATGGGCATCAAAACGCTAATTACTTACTATGCCTCAGTATGCGTTGTAAATTGAAAGAGACTGGTTAATATATTTTTATATATTACATTTAACTTGGTTGTATTTCAATTAGAATATCAATATTCTTATTGTTCATTATAGGATTTTGTTATTAGTTTAATTTATAACTTATTATTATTGTTCTTCATAATCATTATCTTTTTGTTGTGTCATTTATATTAAAGAAATCATTTTTATTTACAATAAAATAAAAATATTCAATTAGTAAATTTAATTTATACTATTAATTATCATAAAAAATTAAGTTAAGAAATTTATTACTTAAATCAACATTTTAACCGTTTATTGTGACTAGAGAGAATTTTAGTGCTTTTTCTATTCCTAAAGGAGCAAACATGGCTACCAAAATATTTAATTTTATATTGTATTTAAAGAAATTAGACAGATTATTATATTTCTTTCTTTACACTTATATTTCTTTGAAAATTAATTTCAACTCAATTCCCTTGATAGTTAATTTTCTCACGTGAAAATCATATGTTTTGGTAACAGTTATCGATTAAAGATTATCTACGCTTCATAGCTCAAACACTTATTGATTACTATTGAATTCAGAAAACATCATTTTACAAATGGTAATAGATATTTTTTCTAATATTTAATGTTATTATGTGAGCTGATATGTTTACAACAGCTGATTTTTCTCACAAATGTTTTACACACATTAACAAAAATATTAACATTTGTTAAACATTTGTAATTAATGATACCAGTAAATGTTTTTGCTGTTAATGACGTCAGCAAACAAATGGAAATTTTCTTTACTAACTGCATAGATCTAACATAATAATGCTCATTTAAACACAATTTGAAAACGATTTTCTAAAAAAAGCAGATAATGAAACTGACAAAATAAAACGCAATAATTAAGTTTTGTTTTTGAATTTTGCGCAAAGCTAACGAGGATTATCTGCGCTAACTGTCCATAATTTAGCAGTGTAAGACTTGAGAGAAGGTAGTTAGTCATCACCACCCACCGAATAGTAGGATTGATCGTCACACTATAACACTCCACACGGCTAAAAGAGCGAGCATGTAGGGTGTGACGGAGATTCAAATCCTCGACCAACAGATTGCAAGTCAAGCGCCCTAACCACCAGGCCCATAAGATTATTTTTCTGTTTTTGCTACTTTTTTTCATAATGTAAAATTTAAACGATTTTTTTTCACTAGCTCAAACTGTTTTAACACTTTCAAGTAATGTGTTTTATTTATTTCACAATTGCTCACTTAAACTTGATATCTATAAAACTGTTGTAAATCGGATTATAACAATACTTTCATTGGATAACGGGTCATATTATCCAATAACAAATGAAATGTCACTGTCCTAACTTATTTCAGTATAATTAACTGAAGCATAACACAGGCAATAAAAAGAAAAAAAACACATTAAAATTGCCGTGCTTTATTACCGTTTCTTTACTAAAGAGTAAATGATTAATATCTCTTTTTGATGTAATATTTTTTCTGTATTAGTTTAGCTATAACGAAACATGAACCCTGGGTTCACTGCGCTACAGTAACCATTGTTCATGATTCGCCTAACTAACCGTTAATTAGACTTACAAAATCGTTCAGATTTCTAAGCATAACAAACAACTGAAAGTATATTCTTTCAATGTTTCATTACTGAAAAGTTTGTTTTAGAATACTAGCCTTAAATGCCATTAGCGCATAACTGTATCTAACCATTTGCTAATACACTAAAGAGATAATAGCTAATCAAATACACCCTTCATCAAGTTTCAGGCTAATCTTTCTTTACTGACCTGGAAATGACAACTAAGTGTGATAATGTTCAGATTAACAGTCTCGTCACGCTAGACAATAAGTCATGCACAGCCCGAAATTCACAAAGCTGTGCGTACCACGAGTACTGAAACCCGGTGTTTAGCTGTATAAGCCCCCAAGATTTAGTGCTGAGCCACTAGTGGACGAAATGTTCTGTTAACGCATATTATCCTTGCCTTGTTTTAATATTAAATTTCACGATGTTTCCAAGCATAAAATATGGCTGATAATTTAAACTTATTCATTGGAAATGAAGGTTCATGCAATGGTTACGTTACCTATCCCGTCCTCCGCTAGTACAGCGATAAGTCTACGGATTTACAACTCTAAAATAAGGGGTTTGATTCCCCTCGGTGGGCTGAGCAGATAGCCCGCTGTGTCTTTGGTATGAGAAAAAAACAAAGTTGCCTACGCTGGTAATTTTTTTAGTTTTAAAACTTACCTTGAAACTGTTTGTCATTACCTTTACTTGAAATATTCTAATTTCACATATATGTGTTCTTTTAATTTCTAGAAATTCAAATAAAAAGTATACAAAAATTTAAATACCGTCTACATAAAAAATACGCGTTTTTAGTTTATTTTGCAATAAAAATTATATTTTTGACTAATTTTTGACAACTATCACTTTCCGGTTGTTCGTGACATTTCACACACTTCGTTTGTTGCTTTCACTGGTTTCATTGTGGCATATTTCGTGTATAGTTAGCTGAATGTAATGGCATTTATTTTTTTAAGTTTTATTATTATGTTAAATAATCCTTATTCATATCATCAATCGTCTCTCCTCAGTATATTAACTTTTACTTGCTCACCAACAACATAATTATTTTAGAAAGTGTCAAAAAGCGAATATTCCACGTATAGATTTCTATCTTAGCTATTTACATAATCCAATATTACTCTCTTGTTCCGTTTCTGCATATACTAACAGTCCTCGTTCCCCTGATGGTTTTGCCACTCGTAATTTATAGTTTCCCTCGAAGCTGTATTCTACATATTCCAGAGTAAAGTAAGAGAGCAGAATGCTTGCCAGTTTTCTCTCTATTTGAGAACCATCTTGCTATATGTCAGTAACATGTTCTTTTCAATGAGGCTCGAAAGGAATTTCATGGTTTGCAACCCTCCAGACAAACGGTATAAGAGAGCCTCTTGAATGTCTCATTTACTTTTCCGACTTCCTAAAGTGACACTGATCATCTAAGGCAGTGGTTCCAAAACTGGGGGTAATTTAACAATTTATCGGGGGTAATGGAGGGGTGACAGAAAAAAAGTTAAAATTCTGAAAATCAAGAAAACATTGAGATAGCTGGTATTAGGATTAATGTTAACTTAGTCTTAGGATGTAAAGTTGTAAATTAAACCTATTTTAAGTATGTAATAAAGTTAAATCAAATAACAATAAACATTAAAAACTAATATACAGTAGTAGAAAAGAAAAAAAATATGTTTCCAAGTGTGTGGTAAAAGTATTTTGACAAGTTTGCTTCAGAACACAAGTCACTTAGTAACCCTGATGACTCATCGACGTGTCCAGTACACGTCACTCACTGCCTGAGGTTGCCTCTATTTTACTGTCAGTTTCTATGTGAGCATCAGCCGAGGTAGACAAAACCTGGTATGTATGTGTACTGCCCTGTGCAGTATAGTTAGTATTTACCTACTATTACATAATTCCTATGTTGAATGAGCTCTTTTAATGCTATCTAGAATGCCATGAAAAAATAAATAATAAGTTCACGTTGTTCACACTTTTATGCAGTTTTTCTTTTCTTTTTCTGCAGATTAAACAATGAAATGTCTAAAAAGCGCACGTACTCTGACACCTTTCTTCGCTATGGCTTTGTGAATTTAACTTCTGGTGGAGAGGATCGGCCACAATGTGTAGTAAGTCACAAAGTGTTGACAAATGAAAGCCTCAAGCCATCAAAACTCTCAGCTCACCTCCAGAAGAGCCATCGAAATCTTCAAAATGAGGATCAGGCTTATTTTCAGCGCCAGGCTGTAGCACTGAAGAATATCCAGTTCGGTTCATCTGGAATTCAAGCCCAAAAGCTTCAAGCTGCGGTCGAAGCATCTTACTTTGTTGCAAATAAAGTTGCCGAACAACAAAAATCCCATTGCAGAGAATCTGATCATGCCTTGTGCATACGAGATTGTAAGCAAGGTATGTGGGGACCATTAAGCGAAGAAACTGAGTGTCATATCTCTATCAAACAACACAATCCGCCGACAAGTCGATGATATGGCATCAGATATTCTATCCCAAGTTATAAGAGAGATCAAGGAAAGTTCACATAGCAAATTCTCCTTGCAATTTGATGAATCGTGTGACGTAGCCAGTTGTGCTGTTCTCCTTGAGTTCGTTCGTTATGTCCACCAGGACAAGATCAAAGAAGAATTCCTATTATGCGAAGATCTGGTGACAACCACAAAGGGAGAAGATATCTCAATATCATCAACAGTTTCTTAACCACGAATGGATTGGATTGGAACAGCGTTCAAAAGGTAGGGAGAGATGTTTATATAAAGTCTAGATTAGTATAAATACAATGAATTACATGGCATGTAGTCATATAGTCTTATTTATTGTACAAGTAGCTGTAGTGTAGCTAATATTTTACACATAATTAAAAAAAAATATCGTGCCTGTCGTACTGAAATACTAAAATATCAAAATAAATTAAATCAAATTAAAACCATATAATTATAACGCAAAAGATAAGTAAGAATGACTAACTGACGCAATTTATACTAGTTTTTCTTTTTTAATCTAGGTCTCCGTCGGTGGAGCACCTCCGATGATGGATCGTAATCGTGGATTACGGGGCCTCATACAAGCTGTGAATCCAGAAATTTCTGTAGATCATTGCATCATTCATCGGTACTCTCATGGATCAAAAAGCCTGCCTGGTAATCTGAAATTAGTGTTTGAAGATGTCTTGAAAATCGTCAATTTCATCAAGTCCAGGGATGTGAATTCGCGCATATTCAGGGAGCTATGCAAGGAAATGGGAGAGCAGTATCAAGTTCTGCTCTACCACACCGATGTTCGCTGGTTGTCACGAGGCAAGGTTGTACGTCGAATCATTGAGCTCCGAATGGCTCTTCAGGAATTTCTGAAACAAGAAGAATCTTCTTTTGCTACCAAGTTCACTGATAAGAAGTGGCTTGCTCGACTTTGTTACTTGGCTGACATATTTGCAGAGCTGAACAGTGATAATCTGCAACACCAGGGCCAAAACACGACTGTCATTGATGCCCATCACACTAGTGACTGCATTTCTGGGAAACTGAAACCCTGGATTCGACGGTTGGAGAAAGGAGTGATCGCTCAGTTTCCCACCCTAGAGCAGTTTCTTGAGGAGAATAGTTATGATACTGGATCACTTTTACAGACCATCAACAAAGAGATGAGCGACCATTTGAAGGGGCTTAAAACAAGCATGCAGCACTACTTTCCAGAGAGTGACCTAAAAACAGCCAGTCTTCAGTGGATCATTCATCCCTTTTCTGTACCTGATGAGGCCATTCATGATGATGATTTCCCTGCAAAGGAGGAGTGGATCACAATGCGAGCAAATGAAGCCTTGAAAGTCAAATTCCAAAACCAAAATGCAGATTCCTTTTGGATTTCACAACTAGCTGACTCGCCAACTCTGTCCAAGAGAGCCTTGAAGTTGTTGGTATCATTCTCAACAACGTATCTAGCGAGAAGGGGTTCTCAACCGTGCTGGGGATGAAAACAAAAAAGAGGACTCGCTTGAATGTTGCAAACGATGCCAGGCTGGCACTTTCAACCACAAAGCCAAGAATTCCTAAACTAGCTTCAAGTGTGCAACTCCATTCATCCCACTGATGTTCTTGACATCTTTGGCAATATTCATTAGAAATGCACAATGATCAAATACAATAATTAAAAGTGTAATTCAGTGTAAATAAATTATATAAATAAATTTTAAAGAAATAAATTGTAATAAATAAAGTGCAATATATCTCTAGTTAAATTTAGCCATATATATCAATGTTGAAAACATTTTGTGAAAGGGGTAACATGCTTAATGTGATGCCCCCCAGTGGCTCAGCGGTATGTCTGCGGACTTACACGCTAAAATCCGGGTTTCGATACCCGTGGTGGGCAGAGCACAGATAGCCCATTGTGTAGCTTTATGCTTAATTCAAAAACAACAACAACAGCTTAATGTGACATGTTAAATTGGGTAACAAGATGAAAAAGTTTGAAAACTACTGAACTAAGGACTTAACTTCAATCTAGTTTAGTTCGACAACTATTGCAAATAAAAACACAATTTTAATAAAGTGTATTAAAGAGAAAGTGAATATGAATTTAGCCATTTAGCAAAAATTTGATAAAACATTGCAACCGTTATTACAACCAATTGCATATTATTTAATTTTCAATAAGTATACCGTTTAGCTTGGTGCAACAAATAAACAAACCTTTAAAAAAATAAAAATGAACTATTGTTCAGGAAAATTTAAAATATAAAGAGTGGAAGTATAAATCTGCACTACTAGGCCTGAATTTGCCACTTTAAGCGTTACTGTACCTACAATAATACACCTCGAAATTTAAAAGTATGAAATTTTATTAAAAATATCGTGAGCTAACTGCCCCAAATTTAAAGAATCAAATAAATTAAATACTTATCCATGTACTGTTGTGAGTTACATAATCATTACTTTATTAGTAGTAAAATAAATAAATAAATTAATAAACTACAATTGTGTTCTAGTATTCCTTTTACTTCACACTTAACAAACAATATTACAGCTCAGATAGTTTTCATACATCATTAACGCACATTTTAGTATGTTTAATCGCGGTGATAACAGGCAATGATTGAAGACCGAAAATCTATGGGCCTTAATACTATTAAGTCATATATTAAAGTTATATTCTTTGACTATTCAGAAGTTTTTCGAAGTAATGTAATATGTGCAATGTAATTTAAACGACTGGAGACATTAATCTGTGTTTTTGAAAGATTATGTTACGTTCTTTTATGTGTAATGTTTTTCGTAGACTAAACGCAACAGAAAAACACAGATAACAGCTTGTATAATTTATTACAATAAGCTATTATATATACGACAGATATAACATAAATTATATAATAACAATGACAGATATTCAGTTTCAATATTCAAAATTAATTACAATACAAAATAGTACTGGTTTCAACCTTCAAAGTTAATTACAATACAAAATGGTACTAGTTTCAACCTTCAAAATTAATTACGATACAAAATGGTACCGGCCTGTGTCCAATATAATGGTCTAGAATGAAAGTCCAAAAGTTCAGATCAGAAATGCAAAATTCCGGTCTAGGGTGTGAATTTGGTCCCACGAAGAAATACCGAAGTTTGGATGGAGAAGTTTAGAAACAATTCACAGTTCAATAAATTCGACGAAGTTCCCTTCACGATGCCTCCGATGAACGTCTCAAACTTATCTATCGCCTTCCAATTTTCCCGGTCTCCCCTAAACAGTTCCACACGTGTTGACCTTCAGTATAGCTAGTAATTCGAACGAATCGTAGAGATTGACGAAATAAAATCACAGCTTCAGTCACAAATTCAAGTTGAGTAAACACACAGCAAACGTTTAAAATTTCTCGTAACAAAGCCACTATTTCTTGAATCAAATACAAACAAATGACTGACTCTTCTTCTCTCTCACATTTTCGTCTGTTTATATATTAGTAGGCCTACATTTCTTGAACCATCGCGTAACATCTGCGCATGTCTGTTTTTGCACGAGACTTGTCGTCTAGACACTAGGCCGCCAACATTCCATTTATAGTCAATTGATTGATCTACCTAATTCTAGAAATTTCTAAATGTTATTTTAAATGAATAACAACATATTTTATTGGTTTAAACTTTGAAACAGTAATATAAATATGGAAATATAAATAATAGATATGAAAATCCAAACACAACACGACATGTTGTCGTTTACAAAAACATTTACACGACATTTACATAACAATTAATATACCAAAAATATTATCTGGGCTGCAGGAAACGTATATCCATTTTGTCCGTAAAATTAACATTTTCCTTAAAAAGCGTGGGTTTGATGTTTGCTAGTTGCAAGTGATAAGACTAGCTGGTATTACGTCTTAGGTAAATTAATGAGATAGAACTTTATTTACCTAATGCTTTGTTTGGCAATGATATGGCATATTTTGTGCATAAAAGTTATTAGTGGAACAAAGTTTTCTCTGAATAAGTTATGTCAGAAGTTGACCTGAAGAAAATTCTGTATGAAACATTTTGATGTTTTTTCCAATTTAATTTGGTTCTCTGGTTCATTGAATTAAATGATAATATTTTAAATAGAAACCTCTCAATGGTTCAGCAGTAGATTTGAAAATTCATAGAGATAAAATCTGTATTTTGGCAACCGTTGTGAGCACATTACAAATAGCCCAATGAGTAGCTTTATGTTTAACTACAAAAGAATGAAGAAACAGATAGAATTTTAACAAAAATATATGTTAGCATGGTATTGTTGTGTGGAGAAATTAACACAAAAAAGTCTTTTTTCAGTAATAAATGTCTGGATGATGTTACGTACATGTAAGTCTTAAAAGAAACAACACGTAAAAATAGTGATACTTTAATCTTAGTCTTACCAGATGAAAAACCATTCAAATGCCCAATGAGGAAACAAGATTTATTCGTCCATAATTAACTGGAAATGGTATACTTTATTCGAAAATTTTGGTGGTTAGTACCAATAAAACAACAACAACAACATTGAGGAGAGTGTCAATTAAACCATGTAACAAAATTTTTACTTTTTCTTGTTCATGGGCAGAACGAGCTATTTCCCAATTGCTTATGCCTAAAGTAAATTGAAAAGACCTTTTTTTTTCTCTTCAAACTTTGGTTTTGTGATTTGGATAATGAAATTTTCAAATTTACCCATTTTCCAGAACATTCCAAGTAGATTCGGTGCTGAGTAGCTCATAGAGAATTTTTCGAAGTTACAAGAATTTCAAGAACTTTCTAGAATGTTGTAGAAGTCAGAGGATCCATCACCGACATTTTTCAAGCTTTCTCACTCGTCAAGATAGGCTCTGCTTCAACCACAATGTATCCGATCTGTGCGAGATAATTTGAATTGCTTGTAATCCGAAAAAGTGGCGCCTCTTCATTGATAGCTCATCCAGAAGCCTCAATGCTGTGCTGCTCCATAATGGGAAAAAGTATCCCTCTCTTCCCCTGGCTCATTCGGTGCACCTCAAAGTGGAATACAACAGCGTCAAGATCTTGCTGGAAGCATTGAAGTATGATGAGTATGGCTGAGAGGCTATCGGAGACTTCAAAATTGTCGCATTCCTGATGGATCTTTAAAGATACTTTATTTACCCTGTTATCTTTACCTTTGGGATAGCAGAGACACCGCAGCGCATTAGAACAGGAAGCGTTGGCCACAATGGACCGAGTTCTATGTGGGGAGGTACAATGTCAAATGTGAGCCTCTAGTTGACTTCCAGAAGGTTTTGTTCCCACCATTGCATAAAATTGGCTTTTATGAAACAATTTGTCGCAGCTCTTGATAAGGAATGTGCAGCCTTCAAGTACCTCCGAGGCTTCTTCCTTAAGCTGTCTTAAACAAAGGTCAAAGTTGGTGTCTTTGTTGGGCCACAAATAAAGAAGATCCTGGAGTGCACACAATTCCCCAAGGAGTTCAGTAGGAAGGAAAAATGTTTGAGGCAGCTTTGTTGCAGTGGTTTGGGGCTTCTTGAGCAATCACAAAGCTGAAATTTATGTGGAACTGTTTGAAGCTCTGGTAAAAAATTATGGCTAAATGAGCTGCAGGATGTCCCTGAAAGTCCATATCCTTGACGCTCATTTTGATAAATTCAAAAACATGGGAGCATACTCAAAGGAGCAAGGTGAATGCTTCCCCCAAGATATACCGGACATTGAACGCCGTTACTAAGGAGCGTATAACAAAACATGATGGAAGAATATATTTGGGGGCTGATACGTGAAAGTAGTTTACAGTCACAAGTCTCGAAAATTACGCACTTCTAAACATTTTTGTATATCTTTAGTGTAAATACGTGTAAATCTTGATTCATATGTCGTTTCATTCAGACTTTATGTAAATGAAAATGTGCAAATTTGCCCGTTTTTACACAGAAAATATGTTAATTTTTAAATTTCTTTATCCAGGTCACAAAGGGAAGGATTGAAGGGAATAATGGCCATTTTGTGTACTTTTACAAAATAAGCAATTAAGAAATAGCACACACTATCCAAGAACAAAATTTGTGTCACATAATGTTATTATTACATTATGCATGGTGCTAACTGAAATTAAAAAAGTGTTTAAATGAGAGATGAATCATCATCAATATCTTTTTGGACATAGACACTACCGACACTTTGCATTATTTAATCATTTCTGTGAAATTTCATAACAGACTCTCTTTCTTTTTAAATCTTATCTAGAGCATAGCCTCCATTTAAATTCTATGTGAATTATAATTTACCCAATTCTGAACTTATGCTTTTCCATTAGCGTTTATTTAAACACCAGGTATGTTAATCTAATTCTAAATTTATTACATTAGTTATACATTTTCAAATATACAGTTAACACAGAAAGTGTTCGTAAGTAGTTTCCCTCATAACTTAAAAAGTATCATGATTAGGATAATGAAAGTAGAGTATATTATAAATATTATGCTAACACATATTTACATAAAATTTGATGTAAATTGAATGACAAATAAATTGTTTATAAACAAATAACCAAACATAGGAGGGTCAGAAAGTGTTCGTGCGTCTACTTTAATTATCAGTTGTGTAGTCTTTCAGGTAAATTACTTGGCGCAATCTCTCCTAATAACCCTCTATGATCGTTTGACAGTACTCGACTGGTATTTTCTTCCATTCTTCTTTACAGAAGGCCTCCAACTTTTGCAAGTGTTTTTCGGATGACGCTGATGAACCCTGATCTTCAACTCATGCCAAACGTTTGCAATTAAGTTGAGATCGGTTGATTGCGATGGCCACTCCAGAACGCTTATATATGGTTCCTCTGCAACCAGGATTGCATATATTTCGTTGTGTGCTTTGGGTCATTGTCGTGCTGGAAGATCCAACGACGTCCAAGCCTAAAGTTTCGAGCATCATTCTTGATATAAATGCCTAATATATCAACGTACTCTTTTTTTTTCATGATTCCGTTGACGCAGTGAAGGCTACCCACACCAGAAGAGTTGAAGGAACACCATAGCATGATCGAGCCACCTCCGTCCTTAACTGTAGGGACGGTGTTCTTTGGAAGATTTCGAACATCATTGTGGCCGAAAAGCTCGATTTTAGTCTCGTCTGACCAAAGAATACTCTTCCAATATGTAAAAGTTTATCTACATGCTTTCTTGCATACTTCAGTCGTGTTTTTAAATGAACAGGCTTTAAATACAGAGTTTTACGAGGACGGCATGCCTTGAACCCAGAAGAAATTAACATGTTCGTAACTGTAGGGATGCTTACTTCAACCCTAGTTTCTGTATGTCATTACGTGTTAAACGAGTGTTCCAACTAACTTCTCTGAGAACCTTCCTCTTGGTTCTTTCTGGAATTTTGGGGCAGCGTCCAGAACGAGGGAGATTAGCAGTTGATTTTGTAAGCTTAAACTTGGTAATTTTGCTTTGAATAGTATATTTCGGCACATTAAGTTGTGTAGCAATACCAGAAAGAGACACAGAAACTTGTGTTTTACAATAATTCGGA
Source organism: Carcinoscorpius rotundicauda (assembly GCA_011833715.1). Lineage (NCBI taxonomy): Eukaryota > Metazoa > Arthropoda > Merostomata > Xiphosura > Limulidae > Carcinoscorpius > Carcinoscorpius rotundicauda. Next base: position 35,349,219 of record CM022396.1, on the reverse strand, counting down.
TTTTTAAATCACTAGACGGTTGTTTCCTGTTCACCATGATAACCAAGCAGATAATGACGGAGACGGAGCGAAATTGCCGGAAGTACACTTTTTGCTGGCTAAATTTCAATAATAATGAGCTTATTGTTGTTACGTTTTTTATGTTTTATGTAGACTAAACGCAACAGAAAGACACAGATAACAGCTTGTATAATTTATTACACTAAACTATTAACAGATATAACATAAATTATATAATAACAATGACAGATATTAAGTTTAAACCTTCAAAATTAATTACAAAACAAAATGATACTAGTTTCAACCTTCAAAATTAATCACTATACAAAATGGTACTGGCCTGTATCTAATATAATGATCTAAAATGAAAGTCTCAAATTCCAGTCTAGGGTGTGAATTTGGTCCCACGAAGAAATTCCGAAGTCTAAATGAAGAAGTTCAGAAACAATTCACAGTTCAATAAATTCGACGAAGTTTTTTCACGATGCCTCAATTTTTCCGATCTCCCGTAAATAGTTCCACACGCGTTGACTTTTAGTCTAACCTCTAATTCGAAAGAATCGTAGAGATTGACGAAATAAAATCACAGCTTCTGTAGATCTAACTTCAGTCACAAATCACAGCAAACACTTAAACCTTCTCAAATGACTGACTCTCTTCTTTTGAATAAAACTAATGTCTGACTCTCCTTTCTTCCTCGCATCTTCGTCTGTTCATATATTGTAGGACTAGACTCCTCGAACCACCGCGAAACTTCTACAGAACTACAGAGCAATCCGCGCATGTCCGTTCTTGCACGAGACTAAACGTTTAAACTCGAGGTCGCCAGCATTTCATTTAAATACATATGATTGGTCTACCTTATTCTAGAAAATTCTAAATGTTATTGTAAATGAAATACAACGTATTTTATTAGTTTAAACTTTGAAACAATAATATAAATAATAGAAATGAAAATTTAAACACAACACGACATGTTGTCGCTTACAAAACATCTACACGACATTTACATAACATTGTTTACTTCTGGAATGGTATAATATATGTAGTTTATTCGCCAAACTAAACAAACTTTTAACAAAAATATCAGTTTTCTCACAAGTTCTGAGCTGTACGAACTCTTTCCGCTGCTCCTATTTGTTGTTATTTATTTATAAACAGTTTATTTGTCGTTTGATTTACATAAAAATTTAGGTAGATTTGTGTTAGTATAATATATATAATACGTAATACTTTTATTACCCTAATCTTAAGACTTTTTGCCCCCAGTAGCTCAGAGGTATGTCTGCGGACTTACACGCTAAAATCCGGGTTTCGATACCCGTGGTGGGCAGAGTACAGATAGCCCATTGTGTAGCTTTGTGGTTAATTCAAAACATTAACAACAACTTAAGACTTTTTAAGTTATGAACAAAACACCACTCGAGACTCAGGGGTACGAACACTTTCTGTCGTATCTGTAAAACTATTTTGCAATAGTTTATTTGATAAAACCTTTTCGTTAGTAAGACGTATTTAAAATACAGTTTTAGCTTTTATGAATACTAGTAGTGTAAATGATAGTTAAATTGTGCACTATGCAATAAAACTTTTGTATTTAAGGTAAGAAATTTATTTAATAAAGAATCTTTGTAAATGGTTAGACTTTCATAACATAAGTAGCTGAAAGCCTATGATATGTGTTTACGATGCGCCAAAACAATTTATTTCAATGCAAATCCTGGAGCCTTTTCTTAACCCCAAAAACTTAAAATACAAAGACAAAAGAAATATCCACAAATTTAGTACTCTTGATTTAGACCTTAATCTCAGCTTAAATTCTTATATTTAATATTAATATTTTTACATCTATGGAAAAAGGATAGTTTATTGGGACTGTATTAAAGTAAACATAATGACAAATAGAAAATTATCGGTACCGTCACATTGTAACGAACCTCACGGGTGAACGAGCGAGCATGTTTTGTATAGCGGAAATCCTAACCTCTCTACTGTTAGATTACGAGTCTAATGGTGAGCATAATTTATATACTTTCAGTTCTTCTCCTGGCATCTAGTCACAAGTCATTCGTATTAGTTCTTCTTCTGGCATCTAGTCACAAGTCATTCGTATCAGTTCTTCTCCTGGGATCTAGTCGAAAGTCATTTTTATTTCCTTTTAATTTTCCTCTAACTTGTAGTTTGTCTCTTACTGTTACTAACTTCAAAACGACAGGTCACTAGACATGTTAAAATAATTATCCTTATAATATGTTTCAACTTTATCAAATAACATGGACGCGCACATCACTCCAAGTTTCGCGAAATTTTGAAACATTGAAATCTAAATACTTTTATTCTAGACAGATAACAACACGTTATTACAAACGTCAACATTAAATAGGAAATACATAGAAAAATATTTAACATGGTACAGAAAATTACAGGTAAATGCAATGATTCTATTTTTTTCACGTGACCTGCTTTGAGAACGCATAGAAATTTCAACATATATATTCGTTCTGAAAAGACAATATCCCTGTTTTTACTATTGCAAGTAGTTCCGGTCGAACGGCGTGTAAGCCATCCATTCTGTTTATACACGGAGGACATTTGGGATTTTTTTTAATATATTGTAAGTAATGAATGAATTGACGTTTTCGGAAAATAGCACGTGACCTTTTGTATCCAATGTCTCAGAGGTAAGTCTACAGGTTTACGACCACGGAATTATCTGTTCATAATCATGGTGGACTGAACACATAGATCCAATTGTGTAGTTTTTTGCTTAACAACAATTAATCAAAATCGAACATGTTATTATATTTACAAATGTGAAAACTTACGTACGTATTTGTAGTTTATAAGCAACCCTGGTTTCAATATGTTAAACTAAGGAAATTGGTTTATTAATTCTTGTTAAATAGAGTTTTATTCATTACTGCAAATATAAATTATGTTAGCTTTTATAAAACCATACTGGGGGTGCAGCTTCTCTGAACTGAAAATATGTTGGAAATCGGATAAATGCAGATCTAGTTCTATTGTAATAAAGTTGTGTAAGCTATATAACCTGGTCTGTAAACTAGATAGCCTAATCATTGACTAGATCAACTACGTAATATAATAATTGCTATTTGTATGACATGGCTATTTAAGAATTGTTAGCTAATTTCCCATTTAATCAATATGGACTTCAAGACTGTAATTACAATGATCATCAGTTACCAAACTGCAAGAAACAGGCATCATTCCTTGCTTTAATCCTACAGTAAACAATTGGGACTTTTTTTTAAATCACCAGGAATGACATGAAATAATCCTACGTCTGGTCTATACACAGGTGTGTTAATGCTACATGCCCCTTCCAATGTTCAATCAATAAGTTAGTGTCTAAAGAATATTGAGCAATATGTTCAGTAAAAGATTGTTAAGCGTGGCTTAATAATGCTTCAGTTACGATCTAAGGAATGGGCTTTCAGAACTTACTCCATTTCTATGGGACAGATTTACTACTCGACGATATATTGAGATGGTATTGACCCGAGTTTTACGACTGCTCGTGATATAGTCAAGTCAGAGTTTGTTTTTATACAAGGTAATATTTGGTGATGTACTGCCAGAAAACTGACCACGTTAATACAGGTTTCTAGCTTGACATATACTGACTGAGAAAAGGCGTAGCATCCTTTGTACTATAACCTTAATGACTGATAAATACTTAACTCAAATAAGGCTTTCAATATACTAATGTATAACAAGGTCACACAATTGGAAAAACCTTGGTGGCACAACTAGTCAGTTCCTTAGTGATTACTAAAATTGAAAAGCTAATTGTCCACATATTTCGTTACACAAACAATTTCATACCTTCCCTTAGCAAAGAATAAAATATTGTAATCTGTGGCTTCTACATAGGTCGCGAATTTTATATTAAAACAGCTTTGGAGTGTAGTTTTCTTTGCATATGGATCAATCGTAAGGTTGTCATGTTTAAATTAAACTACTACTCCTTTCAGACTTTCCATAACAGATGTAGTGTACGAGAAACACAATTTTTTAAAGCTCGTTTTAGCTGTTTAATCCCACATATATCTACATATGCTGTGTTAGGCAGCTTGGCTGGTATGTCTCGGTATGGAATACTATAATTACACGTTTTATTCTTCAGCTACTTAAGATATGTGAGTGCTAAACAGATAACGTGGAAGTATTTTGTATATACGTAACTTTTGTCGTGTTTATAGACAGCTATTATTCTTGATTATGTGTCTGGAACACACAAACGGCTATTTCAACTGAACTTTCTGTTCGCGGACTCTCATCTGCCACGAGATACTCTCGCTTTAGTTACCAAAGTTTTAATACGACTTGTTATGTGTCCCTTTCTTGACATTTTAATAGAGTAAATTAATATGTCACATGGTTATTAATTGAAAGACCGACACCCTTTACTATAAGGTCAACTACTTTTCTAGCATAAACGCATGTAATCTGGAAAGGTACTGGGAGCCGAGGGTGTGAAATCTCTCTGATTACTCTTTCTTGTCTTGCTTTTAACAGAAAATGTGTGCCTGTTTTAATACTCTCAACTTCCGCATTTGAATTGCATTAAAGTGTTTGTTTTTTATGTAGTTTCTAAAAAGTAATTGATGCACAAAATACCCACCAATGTTTCTTCTACTTAAGAAAAATACGTTGTTTCTTTACAAAAACGCAATAAACATTAACTGTCTTCAGAGCACCTTGTCAAAGTATAAATACAAAGTTTTTATCATCAAAAGTGGACGAATATGGTTAATGGAAAGGAAAGATGGTCTGTGCCTGTCAAAACATTATTATTATGTTTTATACTTAAAATCAACAATTCTGATTACTGCTGTCTGTTTGTTTATTTTTGAATTTCGCACAAAGCTAACTTTCGTAATGATTTTGATGGACTTTACATCACACTGTCAGAAATATCCAACAGTTTGTTTTGTTTTTGTTTTTGAATTTCGCACAAAGCTACTCGAGGGCTATCTGCGCTAGCCGTCCCAAATTTAGCAGTGTAAGACTAGAGGGAAGGTACCTAGTCATCACCACACATCGCCATCTCTTGGGCCACTTTTTTACCAACGAATAGTGGGATTGACCGTCATATCATAATGACCCCACGGCTGAAAGAGCGAGTATGTTTGGTACGACGGGTATTCGAACTCGCCACCCTCAGATTACGAGTGGAACGCCTTAACCACCTGGTCATGCCGGGCTCTATTGCTATCAGTATGAATGATTGTGAGGGAGAAAAAAATGTCTTAAAGATAATGTTTTTTTTTTCAACTATATGTTACATTCTGGATATGTTTATTTTTTTAAATTAATAGAAAAGAGCATTACATAAAAATTAAAACATTAACTCAGTGGTATGTAATAATTTTCAACTTTTCCTACGTGTTATTTTAATTAATTATATAAGCGTGTATTTGAAAATGTTTAGTGACCAAAAAAAAATTAAAAGTTTTAAAATAAATTGTTTGAAGTTAAGCACAAAGTAACACAATAGGCTACCTATCAAAACTCGAATTCTAGCGTTGTAAGTCCGCACTAACAACTAACTGAAATGGGCTTTTATCATTTACATTTATTTCCCAGTAAAATAGTTTAATACACAACTTTTATTGTAATAATTTCACGTGGTAATTAAACTCGTTAGAAAGGACTTGAATCAGTCTGTGGAGCACCATTTAGAAAACCAGTCTATTCTATAGAAAATTACAAGAAAACTACCGTAACAAAAGGCATTAGAGTGGAAGTCACCAAGATCAAGACATGTTCAACCATAACAGTAAAAAGGTAAATCGCATTATACAATATGAGTAAATAAGAAATGTCCAGTAGCAGCAGAATTAGCCCGAGCAGTTGTAAACTGCTCATACTAAGGAATAGAAACAAAGGTTGTGGCAATAGCAGGCATCCCTTAGAGCTGGAAATGATTTAAAACTAAATTTTGCCTTAAATCAGTCAGCCAAAGTGTTTGTTTTTGACTCTATCATATATGTAGCAAGAAGTTACAAAGGATTCAGGTAGTAACTACACGGAATGTTGACTCTGTTAAGCTTCTCTAAAGATTTATAAACCTGTAATTTTTATAACTTACTATAACAAAACAATAAACACGTAAATACTGAAGTAAGTTCGCATATTTCTGTAGGTATAGTCCACTAAGTAGCGTCTTATTCTTATTGCTTATTTGAATATCTTAGGAAACACCATTAAACTCTTAAAATTTGAATAAAATTCAGTCTGCAGCTATGTTTCAGGATTAATGAATAATTATCATTCACGAATTTAAAATTATAGAATTCTTGGACATGAAGCAAATCAGCAAAATGTGGTTTCATGAGAAATTCTTAATTACATTACGACTTTTGCTCTTGATTCACTTTTAAAGAGATATTTCACTGTAAAGAAACCTAGATAAAAAGTGCTGTGTCACTTTTGTTTCCCAAATGTATTTTGTCAGATATACGAAGTGCGTTACTGTGTAACAGAAGTAACAGACAGAGAAATTTTTTGTACAATCTCAGTTACATAAATTTAAAAAAATGTTTCAAATGAATAACATAATTATATTTTTTCTTATTCCAGGCATTAATAAATGTTACAAATTAGTTTTGTATTCAAATAAAACACCCGAAACTCTTGTTTTATCTTCTTAGAAATAGTTTCATTAAAAGCTGTTAAGCTAGTAATCAAATTTACAGGCACCGGATTTTCAACGCGAAAATGATACTTCATATATTAATGTTTTACACTAGTAGTATTATTTTATTGGGGAAATAAGCTGTGTATCGGAATCATTAAAATACACAAATATATAATTTGTTTAAAAAAAAAAAGTTTATTTACTGTAGACCGGTATAACAAAAACATTTATTAATAATGTTGAAGTCATAACATAGTCCTTGTTATGCATAATGACTTTACGTTATTGTTCCATAAACTTCTTTATGAGATAGGTAAAATGCAGACTTCGTATAACAAACCAACTCTTAGTTTTATTAAGAATATGTAGCTGTCTGTAAGTGTTATCCATGTAGATTCCCTTGAAAGAACGAAGAAGCTAAAAGTTTGTGATTTGAGGGTCGCGGGTTCGCGCCCGAGTCGCGCCAAACATGCTCGCCCTCCTAGCCGTGGGGTCGTATAATGTGACGGTCAATCCCACTTTTCGTTGGTATAAGAGTAGCCCAAAAGTTGGCGGTGGGTGGTGATGACTAGCTCCCTTCCCTCTAGTCTTACACTGCTAAATTAGGGACGGCTAGCAAAGATAGCCCTCGAGTAGCTTTGTGCGAAATTCCAAAACAAACAAACAAGCTAAAAGTTAAGTGGTTCTTGGTCAGGTTTATATCGGAGATGGGGAATCACTACTGAACTACTGAATTATAGTCGTTACCATAAAAGCTATACAAGGCTGGACATTACTATTTTGTAGGAAGGTAAATTAAATTTTAATACCAACACACATGACGAATAAAGTGCGAGCAAGCTTCTCTAGCATACGGTAGAGTATGCTCACAAAATCTTTTACTTTTCTTCCTTAAATACTTGATTACAGGACGTTCTTCAAAACGATATCACTTACAATTTTAACCGGGTTGTTAGACGCTTATCGTAAAAACAAAAAAGTTATGGCGCCGGTGGTAGCGGACAGATATTGATATATTTAATACGACTATTCCTAGCAGCAATTTCAGTCATAACTGGAATATGAAAAATAAAATTAATTTTTTTTCTGGAGTGTTCTTTTTTAATCCAACTACAAATCTATCTTCGTGCATTTGGCTATATGCTAATTCTTTCATGTATTATTTATTACAAACAAAATAATCACTCTGAAACCCACGGATATCACATTAAATGATTAGTTTAATTAAATTTCAATTATATAATAAGATTGATAAAATCAGTGATTCAGAAACTTATTTCTTAATCATGAAGGAGTAATAATAAGTATATATATTTTCAGAAGTATGTTTTAACTACAACCACGATATAAAAAATGTTAGGGTATTGTAGTGTTTACAAATAAGCAGCAATCCGTTTTCTTTCGTAGCAGGTAACGCGTATAACTACGTGGAAGACGATTTTATGCTAACTATATTAAGGTACTGTTATAATACGTTTTAAACATTTCCACTTAGTTACATCTAATCCAAGACTGGAATTTGTGTTTAAATGTCTAAGTCTATTATATAAGATACCAAAACTGTTAAGTAAATTATTTCCTAAGCACCTGGATTAATAATTTTCAATTAATCGTGAGTGTCAATTTTTGTAAGATAGTCAGATACGATTGATTATATGTTTAGAAGACTAACGTTTGTTGAGTGGGTAAAGAAAATGCATTTATCTCGTTAATTCTATTTTCTACATTTGACTCCAGTCCTATAATATTCCTACTCAAACATTAAGCTTTCAACTTAATTTTCTGTAGAAGAACGTTTGCTAAAATATCAAACATTTATTCAAAAGTCTGGAACAAACCATCGATTACAAAAATCGAGATCAATAAAACAATTCTAGACACCTTTTTAAGAACATCTTCGAAGAATTTTGTTAGTAATGTGTTATAGAATATCAATGATTTTATTTACTTTTTGAGTTTTGTCTACAGTTGCAGTTCCACTTATATTTCGAAAACAACCACTTTGCAGTGCTAAAAAATTATAATTTTAATCACGAATGGTTCTATAGTCTGAGCTTCCTAGTGACACAGCGATGTATGTCTGCGTAGTTACAATTCGGGTTTTGATACCCGTGGTGAGCAGATCACAGATAATCCATTGTGTTGCTTTGTGCTTAATTTCAAACAAACAAAGAAATATATTGTTTGAAGAGAAATATTCATAATCCAGTTTAGTATTTGACAGGTTTGGACAGAAGCATCCTTTTATCAAGCAAATGAGTCGTGTTAGAAAATATGAAAATTACTTGAAGCATCTTAAAAACAGCTTAAGCTCCATTGGCTCAGAGGTAAAACTGAGGACTTATAACGCTTTGGGTGAAATACAGATAACAAATTTTATAGTTTTACGCTTAACAATTAGCAAATAATATTCATAATTTTTAGACCTATTACTACATTAGGAGAAGTCATTCACAGCACACAAACAAATATTCTATTCGTTATTATATAGTTTCATGAAGACGTGGTAATACTGTTTTTCGTATTGAAGTTTTCTAGGTATCGACTACGACAGAAAATAACTGATTAAATTATACCTTGAGAAGATGGTTTTAAGATTTTAAGATTTCATGCGGTAAAAGTTTCATTATAAAATATGGTAGTCAGAAAAACGCTGTTTTAAAATATACCTTTCAAGATGATTTAAACAAATCTTCTTGGTGTTCAACGTACTTTTACTAACAAAGAACCTATACATAAGTAGTGCACATTCTCACTTATGCTACAACCACATATAATAATCAACTTATCAGCCAACTAAAGCGTCTGTTTCAGTTTTTACTTAACAAACACTTTTTTAAGTAGAGGAAGGTAGAAAGATAACACCGGTCAACAATATTTTTTCGAAATCTCAGTTGCACAAGATTTTTTATTCATTCTTACCCTTTGTGACCTGCTAAATTCAATTATGAAAACGGTTCAGCTCTACATGCTTTAGTTTTAATGCAATTTTAAGTTTTTCATTCTAGCCGTTTGTGGTCAAATTAACACGTTTCCTGCGATGCCTATATTGGCAAACCGGCAACTGCTGCGATGCTCTTGTACATCTGACAGCTTCAGTGCTGCATGAGCTACGATAACGTGAGGTTGTCGTTACACTTGTCTCTAGCCTCTGGCGTTCCTTCTTATGAGACCCCACAGTCATTAACTCCTCAACAGTTTAGCCAGCCAGAGTTGAATGACCTTGTGCGTGATTTGGGTCTCTCCAAAAATGCAGCTGAAGTGTTAACTTCCAGGATGCAAGAAAAGTGTCATAGTTCCGAAATCGGGAGCAGGCTTTTGTGCCATTTTTTTACAGAGGAGAATATGTTTATTTACTGTCGTAATATCTCAGGTCTTTTCCAGGAATTAGGGATGCCAGTATACCATCCAAATGACTGGCATTATTTCTAGATTGTCCTAAGCAAAGTTTGAAGTGTGTTCTACTTCATAATGGCAATGTCTATGCAGCTGTTCCAATTGGACACTCTGTGTATTTACGAGAGGAATATAATGATATTAAGACTATGATTGACCTACTAAAATACCACGAGCACAACTGGAAAATTTGTGTGGACCTCAAAATGGTTAATTTCTTCCTAGGTCAACAAAGAGGATTTACAAAGTACCCCTGCTATCTTTGCATGTGGGACAGCCAAGCTCGAGAAAAGCTCTGGAACCAGAAGAAGTGGCCCATACGTGAGACTCTGAAGGCAGGTATGCCAAATATTGTCAATGATCCAATTGTCAGTCGAGAAAAGATCATACTTCCTCCTCTCCATATCAAGCTGGGCTTGATGAAACAGTTTATGAAGGGGTTGAATACTGACGGTGAATGCTTCCAACACATTTTCTGTGCTCCCTGGTTTGTCCTTCGAGAAGATCAAGGCAGGTGTTTTTGATGGACCATAGATTCGTGCACTATTGCGTGATCAAGAATTTGCCAGAAAGATGAACGACAAGGAAAGGACTGCATGGATTTTATTTGTGGCGGTGATGGCAAACTTTCTCGGTAATAAAAAAGCTGACAACTATGAAATCTTTGTAGCCATTTTTTACATAGTTTTTCGCTTTTCGCGATCTTGGATGTAAGATGAGTGTCAAACTCCATTACCTGTACAGTCATCTTGATAGATTCCCTGAGAACTCAGGAGCTGTAAGTGACGAGCAAGACGAGCGGTTCCATCAGGACCTCAAGACCATGGAAGAACGTTACAAAGGGAGATGGGACAAACATATGATGGCAGATTACTGCTGGAACATTAAACGAGAATGCCCTGAGACAATCCACAAACGCAAGAGCTACAAGCGGAAATTCATGCCTGAGTAGACTGCAATTGAGCTTTGCCTCCTCATAGTAGCAAATGCCTTATCTACTAATCAGTTTTATATAAATAAATTTAATTATAACTTGATATAAAATTGAATTTACATAAATAACTTGAATACATTTATACTATATTGCATTTTTCTTTTTTTATTACCCAGCTATATTAAAGAGTTTTATAACATATTTTATCACATATTTTTCATGGTAGATTACGACGTCAATGTGATGATGACGAAATTTTGAGATTTTCAAATACCTTGATTGCAAAAAAAGTAGAGCACTGAGAAAAAAAAACTAACTTCAGATCTGAAATCAGGGAAAGAAATTATATAATACCAAATGTTTGATATAAATGCAACAAAAACTTTGTTGACCTGTGTAATCTAGATTGCAGGTTTAGCAGAGACATTACTAAAAGTTACATATTTATCAAGATGGTTACATACTCATCAAAAAGGTCATATAATTAGTACAGTCAATGCATATGTGATATATAGGGTGTATACCTCCAACTCAGAAAGTTCTTATCTCTCACGTGATTCAGAGGTTACACATCTAGCAGAGACCACTTTCTTTTTAATCTAACGACAACAGTAAGTGAAACACAGCAATGGTTTCTAAAGGAATTTAATGATCTATTAAGTAATGCACAAAACTTGAGGAAAAAATGAACTTTCAGCAATATTTTTATTTCTTGTTTCTACTGTGTAGGTTTACAGAACAATTTCATTTTGAATCACTTTTATTAAACATAGGTAGTTAAATCGCATTAATATGAACGATGAATCCATGATATTCACGTGAGATCTTTTCAATATTATAATTTATTCAAATTAAAGAAAGTTTCTAATCTACAATAACGGTGAGTCTACACATACATCAATGTCATTTAATTCTTTCTCGCAGCCAATAGCATTACATTAGTTTATTATAACTCTCTGCACGTGTGAGATGTTCCATAGAGCTTTATTTGATCCATATTAGAATCTATAAGACAAGTGGAGTACAATATTGACGGACTCTTACGAAGCTATGCTATTATAATGTACAACTCTCCATTAATATCAAAACATGCAACAAGATTAATACGTAACAAACAAATCCTGTTTAAATTATTATTTGTCTCAAAGCAATATATTTGCTTTCTTTTGTGTGTATATGTAAGTTTTAAACTCGTACTAATTTTAAATAATCGCCCATAATTTAAACGTTGAGTCAGTTGTGTAAACGTTATGTCATTGATCAAAGCTAAAAGTTACTCAAGGGCTATCTGTCCCTAATTTAGTAGTTTAAGACTAGAGGAAGGCAGCTAGTCATCACCACTCACCGCCAACTCTTGGGCTACTCTTTTACCAACGATTAGTGGGATGGACCATCACATTACAACGACCTTACGGCTGGGAGGGTGAGTATGTTTGGCGCGACGCAGGCGCGAACGCGCGACACTCGGATTACGAGTCTCACGCCTTACGCGCTCGGCCATGCCGGTCCGTTTTCTTAGTAATCTAAGAACAGTTGTAACGAATACAATTTTTGCTAAGCAAGTAATATTTACTATATTTAGATAACTAAGTTTAATTCAAAAATCTGACAAAACTGGTTCTAAAGCAGGTAATAAAATACATTTTGTAAAGGTAAAATTATGAAGGTATGGCAGTGCTAACAGAGAATGAAACATAAATATATAGATTATACAAAATGGTAACTAGTATTTGTGTATGTTTTTCGTATGGCAAAGCAAAAATAACACCAGCTTCCCTAACGATGAAGCATAGATAATATTAATTGTTACGTATTTTCTTATGTTTTATGTTTTTCGTAGACTAAACGCAACAGAAAAACACAGATAACAGCTTGTATAATTTATTACACTAAACTAAGTATAGATATAACAGATATAACATAAATTATATAATAACAATGACAGATATTAAGTATAAACCATTAAACATAATTACAAAACAAAATGATACTAGTTTCAACCTTCAAAATTAATCACAATACAAAATGGTACTGGCCTGTATCTAATATAATGATCTAAAATGAAAGTCTCAAATTCCAGTCTAGGGTGTGAATTTGGTCCCACGAAGAAATTCCGAAGTTTAAATGAAGAAGTTCAGAAACAATTCACAGTTCAATAAATTCGACGAAGTTCTTTTCACGATGCCTCCGATGAACGTCACAAACTTGTCGCCCTCAATTTTTCCGATCTCCCGTAATTAGTTCCGCACATGTTGACTTACAGTATAACCACTAATTCAAAAGAATCGTAGAGATTGACGAAATAAAATCACAGCTTCTGTAGATCTAACTTCAGTCACAAACCACAGCAAACACTTAATCCTTCTCAAACGAATGACTGACTCTTCTTTTCTAATGACTCTTCTCTTGAATAAAACTAATGTCTGACTCTTTTTTCTTCCTCGCATCTTCGTCTGTTTATATATTGTAGACCTAGACTCCTCGAACCACCGCGAAACTTCTACAGAACTCCAGAGCAATCCGCGCATATCCGTTCTTGTACGAGACTAAAGGTCTAGACACGAGGTCGCCAGCATTTCATTTAAATACATATGATTGGTCTACCTAATTCTAGAAAATTCTAAATGTTATTTTAAATGAAAAACAACGTATTTTATTAGTTTAAACTTTGAAACACTAATATAAATATGGAAATATAAATAATAGAAATGAAAATTTACACACAACACGACATGTTGTCATTTACAAAATATTTACACTACATTTACATAACATTAATGTAGCAATAGAGTTTGTAAATTTAAAATAATATGAGGTTGTGCTGTCATGATATACTCCGTGAATAAAAGCTCTGTCAGAAGCTTATCCAAGAGAGAAAGAGAGTCATGAATATTTATTGAAGGGTATAATTATGATTGTTTGTCACTTGATATTGGGCTTCTCATGACGTAATAATTAGGGCACTCGACTCACAGTATAAAGAACACCGGTTCGAATCCCTGTCTCACCAAACGTACTCGTCCTTTTAGCCCTGGGAGCGTTATAATGTCACTATCAATCCCACTATTTATTGGTAAAAAAAAGTGCAAGAGTTAACGGTGGGTGATGATGTCGTCCTTCTAGCCTTACATTAATGACGGCTAATACAGGATGCTTTTGTATAGTTTAATGCGAAATTTAGAACCAACCAAATTCCTCATTATCAAAATTGTAAGGTACTGTTTAAATATTGTAATTACCGTATATTTTTGTAATTATACTTTTCTTTCTAATATCATTATTATTGACTTATTAATATTTATGATAAAGTATTTATTAATATTGATGTAAAATTCTGACCTGGCATTTGTTTATTAACTTTGTTGAATTTATTTCTAAATGATGTTATTGTAAATAAACACAACTGTGTTTTTATAGCTGAACCTTCATTTTGGATTGGTACAATAATATATCCATGGATTGTTTTTGTTTTACTACAACATGATCATTTCAACACATTAAATTACTATTAATACGGTATAAAGAACAGTATAAAGTATTATGATATAGCATTATATACTCCCTCACAATGAAAAACATGTTGAGGATGTTTAGCTTCAAAGTTTATGTGTCATCGTTGCTAATGCTAATGACGAGGCCCTAGTGACAAGAAAGACAGTAGCGTTGCTGTAAATCGAATCATTGTACTTTAATGGTCTTTACCGCGGGAGGAAGTTGGTTCCAACAATTATCATAATAGTGTGTTTTCTTATAGCAAAGCCACATCGGACCACTGCTGAGCCCGATGGGGGGTATCGAACCCCTGATTTTAGCGTTGTAAATACGTAGACACACCAGACACACCACTGTACTATCGGGGTCCATTATAATAGTAATACGGACATTAAAAAGATAGAGTATTTAATGTATGAAACTTTTCTACTTAGTTCATTCTGTTAAAAAACACACGAAGGATTTGATAATAAATTTGGTATAGTGAAACTTCCTGATCAACTCTACAACTTGCATGGAATCAAGTTGTCGGATGAGTTGTTTTGTTTGTTGTTTTTTGTATTTTTTTTCTAAAGGTCATTTTCTAGTATGGCGGTTATCTTAATCATGATTTCACGTACCTGACCATAACTTCTATTGTAGATGAAAATTATATGTAATTTTAAACTCTAATTAATTGCATTTGACTTCGGAATCTCTTAAGTCTGCAAGACTGAATGCAAAAGATTGAAAATATGCATATTCTATTTGAAAATGGCCACTATCTGTGTTTTTGGTTTTTGTATCGAGTTGGCCCGTAATGGCCAGGTGGGTTAAAACGTTCGACTCGTATTCCGAGGGCCGCGGTTTGGAATCCCCGTCGTACCAAACATACCCTCTAGTAGCTTTGCGCGAAATTAAGAAAACAAAGAAACACTGATAGCAACATGGAAGCTAATCTTTTGGTTTCATTACTTTTACATTTGTTTATAGCTAATAAGTTCAGAGTTGGTTATTTGTTTACAATCTTTAATAAGCAGTAATGCCAAATGTTTAAAATATGTTCATGTCTATTAATTTTAAAGCAAAGGAAGACAGCTATAGAATTAAATACAGAAAGCTATAGTTACGGCAGGAATTAACCCCAGTGTTAGTATTGACTATATTTTAATGTCTTTATTACCTTCGAACTTTATCCTAGTTGTGACTGCCTTGTGTGTAATTCATCGAATTATCTAGAAATAAAATGAGTGGATAAAACTAAACATTTTAGAGAACGTTTAGATGTGCTAGCAATTCAAATCCTAACACGGTTCCATATTTACTTTCAATAATAGACAAAGTAAAAGACTATATATGTAAAAACGGCTGGTTTGGGTTGAGAAAAAATTTATGTAGAGGAGCGAACAACGTTTAGACCTTTCTCGGTTCCTTCAAACAGCTAAATATATTTCATCTGAATGGTTGGAGCTTCGTAACGGTAGCTCAGTTAAATTACACGGACTTTTAACGCGAATAGGTTTCTCGTCATCAGTAAAAGTAAAAGACAACAATGTGACATTCTTTTGCACATGAAGTTAACTGCGATGCATTTGTCTATATATTTTTTATACTTTTCTTATTTGCTTTAAGTAATTCAACTTTTATCTATCTAGTACTTATATTTCTACTTTCATTATTTTATTGTCAATACATCAGTCCTTTATTTTTCAAAATTGTATTTCAAGAAACTTTCGTTTTGTAAAACTTTAAATATGAACCTGGAGACTTACTCATTATAATAACGATTCATATGAGTGCTTAGGATCCTTGAAGAACAAAAAATACTTCTTGCAAAAACTTTTGAGTCTTTCTTTATCACAAATAACCAAAACACATTTTAAACGTTGTTGCTGTTTGCCATTATAGATCTTATTTTGTAAAGATAAATCTTTTCACATACTTTACTTCAAACGCTTCAATATATTCTCATTACATAAGTCTTTTAGCTTACAATGATAAAAAGGAAGTCAAATTTTATTTCATTTAACTATTTATTCATGATAATAATATATATAAACTTTAGTAAGATTTCTCTAACTTTCATTTTTGCCAGAAAAGAGCTAAAAATACAAAAATAAATTAATAAGAGCAAATTTTAAGACAATCATCGAAAATGAAATGAAATGTTAACGGAAAATTAATAAGAAACAAGATTACAGAGCGCAAATAACTGGATCATTATAATCAACGACACAGCAACTAATTTTGTAAAATGTATATGGTAGTAGGATAATTGAAATTAGTGTACATTTTCATGGGGTTACTGTGTAATGAGACCATTTAAATTCCATACCAATACTGATTGTATTATGTATTTGTATCTGGTACTGATATGTGTGATGCAGCTAAACATATATTTAAAAATTCACGAAACTTATATGCATAACTGTTAAATGTATGTTGTAAAATTCCAGCCTGTTCTCTAAATTTGTAGAAAATTATTACCGTGTTTGCAAGAAAAATATTGTTGCCAACTGAACTTTCGAGAACCTCGCCTAAGTTTATAAATCGACGTCTCAAGACACAATTTTCATAATATTGTTGGTTTGCAGCACTTGGTATACATCAGAAGCTATATGTGTGATACATGCTTATTAATCAGAAAACTACAGATATTTGACCAGAAACCTCTATAGGTTCTGGACATTTTAAACTGTTCAACTTCGATGAATTAACTTCGGACGATGACATTAGGTATATTTTCATTACGTGTGAAGAAGTTAACTATCTTTCCGTAAGGTTAAGTATACTTTTGAATCAATATAGAATTACTCGCTCATTGTGAACGGTCTATTAAATATTAAGTTACAGATCACAAAGAAATATCATATTGTTTGTTACTTAATAAACCTTTTGCATATAAATCGTTAATTATAATAATTGTTTGTAATAACCGTTATTATAAATTGTATTGTTATTTTTATATTAAAATATATTTATGTGAAGAAAAAATCGCGTATCTCAGTCTTCAGGCAAGTATTATAAATTTGAAACAGATCGACATTAAGTTCACTTCTAAATTAAAATTAAACATGATCTACATAATGACTAAACGTTGGACAAGCGTTGGCTCTTTAGTAGAGCTCTAGATATAATATTTAACGCTTAAGGTTCAAATCCATATGATAGCATAGAATTCCCTACCTTAAAGCTGTATTATGTTATAAGAGTGACAGTCAACCCCTTGGCGTGAATAGTAGGTGTTAGTACGCTACTGACTAACTTCTTTCTTTCTATTCATTAATTTAAAATTAGGGGATGTTGCAAATTTTCCATGATTACAAAATAATATACGACTATGCATTATAAAAGAATTGTTTCTTCAATCGTGTTGGTACATTTTATTTGTAGTAAGAAAGAGTTTTTTTATGGATATTGTATGCTTTATTACATTGTATACAAAAATAGCAATTTCTGTGCAATTTATTTTTAGCATTCTAAATATTTACTGTTGAAAAGTTTATATTATTTCAAACGTTTAAGACCAGTGCTCTTTATTCAAGTTAATATAAAGTATTGTCATTGAATTATCCAGTTCATTATTCTTAATCCTTTACAAGACCTAGAGTTTAACATGAAGTAAGAAAGTATTCATATTAATTACAGGTGAGTAGAATACACGTATGTTGCATTTATATTGGAATATAAGAACATTTAACATTGTATAATGTAACTACAGTGGGACTTTCTTTGCTTCAATAGATTGTGTATTTTTCATATTTTCTCGTAAGCCTTATGGTTTAAAAATTAACACCATTGAAATATTAATGGATTATTTTGTATCATAAGCAATACTTTCATTTTTACCTTATCATAAAATTAACGCACTTCTATTGTTTCATGTTTACTCTGGAAGTCTTGTAAAAGCGATTATAAGTTATCTAATTGTCACTATTCTACACTGTCGATGCTTTCTTTTTAATTGCTTGGACTTTAATAACCAACAAGCTGACATTTTGAAGTTTACCACTCAACAGTCATGTAACAGGTGAGCTCAGTGAAGTAAAACGTCGTTTTAGATCGATTAAATTATTTATAATGTAGAAAGACAGTCGTATGTGAAGATGAATGAGTCACAGGTTACAAGAATTTACACGTGGAAGTAAGAAACTGACGCAGGGTCTGATAACACAGCAAAAAACAATACTTTATTCAATATCCATATCCAAAATATCTGTACATCCATTGACCTGAAAAGCACTGCAATTGTTTTGGAATACATGTATATCAAACCTATCATATTCTTTGTTTTTGTCATGTAGTTACTCGTTAATTAAATCTTCTATTAAGATTAATTAATTGTGACACTACAATGAATAAATTATCCAATAACTATTGAATGAAGTAAGTTCAGACATAATTCAATTTAAACATCTTACTTAAATCTGCACGTCAGTGAATTCTCCTTTAACATCATAGTATTTCATACATCGAACATTATGTGTTGTACATTTTTAGACTAGAGATGGTATCATTCGATATTTACAGAGCTGAAAATGATGAAATGATTGTAAAATGTTCGTCTTGTTATTCTATCTGGCGTAAAGTCGTCTATCTTTTCGATTCTTTGGAAAGAACTGGTTCAAATATGTCCGAACATAGGAAACGCGGCGAAGTACTCATTTTAAACCCAAAAGCATGTTTTTTTTAAATATTTTTACCTCGTGGTCTTACGACACCTCAAGTATTTTTGATGTCTGATTTACAAGTCCTTCGTCTAATTGAGTTAATTTGGTTAATTCATTTAATCCAAACCGAAACTGGACACTGGATATGGTTAGAAGCTGTTCAGAGGATGACAATTTAGACATATCTTATTTTTCTTTATCAGTTCACTTTCGGCCCGGCATGGCCTTGCGCGTTAAGGCGTGCGCTTCGTAATCTGAGGTTCGCGGGTTCGCGCCCGAGTCGCTCCAAACATGCTCGCCCTACCAGCCGTGGGGGTGTATAATGTGACGGTCAATCCCACATTTCGTTGGTAAAAGAGTAGCCTAAGAGTTGACGGTGGGTAGTGATGACTAGCTGCCTTCCATCTAGTCTTACACTGCTAAATTAGGGACGGCTAGCACAGATAGCCCTCGAGTAGCTTTGTGCGAAATTCCAAAAAACAAACAAACAAACAGTTCACTTTCCGTAGCATTTCTCTCTACTACGATCTGTTCTGTTTGTACAAACAAGACGAAACCAATGGTATCTAGTTATTATGTCGCAATTGGTAAACACATCTCATTCAACTTGTGAATTTAAATATAACATAAACATATCCTAATTCGAATGATCGTTAATATATAGCACACATAGGATTGCCAGTTTTCACTTCTAAAATATTTTCACCTTAGAGAAAATTTTTCAAATGTTTCAGTCACAGGATTCAGTTAATTGTGATCGCTTCAATTAGCAGAAGAAATAATAGTATTCAAGTTAGTCCAAACCGGCACATTTGAGCAAGATCATAAAACTGTGTCTAATTTGGCATGCGCTCTTGCTGTTGTACATAGTTTGTAAATGCCATTAACCCTTTGCTTGCAGCTGATGTAAAGTTAACTACCACCCCATGCGTAAAGATTTCTGAAGTTTTGCAGCGGGCCATTCAAAATTTTGCGAGTAAAATGATTGCATTATATGATCAACCGCAGTCACCTACGCTAACATCATATTATGTCAACCGTAGTTGAAAGATTAAGGCGAAGATAGGTTTCTCGAGTTTTATATACAGTTGCCTATTCACAATTTTGTTTTATTTTCCTCTTCTTCTTCTGTTCATCATGTTATGAGTAAAATCGTATTTGTATTAATTGCTAGACCTCTGCCCCCAGTGGCTCAGCGGTATGTCTGCGGACTTACACGCTAAAATCCGGGTTTCGATACCCGTGGTGGGCAGAGCACAGATAGCCCATTGTGTAGCTTTGTGCTTAATTCAAAACAACAACAACAACAGCTAAACCTCTTATACGTCTGGGTGGCTTTCGCGACATTTTACGACTTAAGAATTCATTGATCAAAACTTGCAAATCTCCTGTTAATGAAAAAATTGCCTTGCTTTCGTACAATATATCTACAGTTACTAAAGTAACCGGACTTTCTCAAATTTATCAGATTTCTTCCCGATCTAATACTTCCTCACAGAGCCTGATCTGATAAAACATAAGAAATACTTTAGTCAGATTACAGACCAAAAAAAAAGGCCTTTCACGGTTGTTCATTGATAAAGCAGTGCATTAGATGTTACGCCTCCATTTATATAATAAACAAATCTGTTGTTTATTTTCAAACATTTTGCTATTCTTTTTTTACCTTTTTGACAATTTAATTTTAGGTGTTTCATAGAATCTATCTAAAGTTTCGTTAAAGACCTTTGGTTAATAACTGTATTATGTTGTTCTATTTAATTTAAGAAAATTATATCAACTATATATATATTGTCAACATTTTTGTAAAGGAATATTTTATGATTTATTTTTAAACCCAAATATCAACAATTAACTACCTTCTCTGAATCTCTCAGAAAGATCAAACTCCAATATTAAACTTACAAGCCTTAAAATTTATCATGGAGCCACTTGAGAGTTTAATGTAACGTTTTTATATTATTTATCCTTTTTTTTCAGGAAAACTTATTAATTTGTACAAAGTAATGTACCTTTTAGAAATATACATGATGTTTTAAACACCTATGCTTAAGGCATAATTCTACTTTAGATTCTCGATAATTTATATAAAAATAAATTGGTACGGTTTAAACTGTTTAACTGTTGCAAGGATTATCATGAATACGAAACTAAATTTGTTGTTCTTATTCACTGCTTGTTTTTAATCAAACTTTGTTTACAAAATCAACTTCGTCCAATGGTTGTTCATACATGTTAACTTAAAGTGCAGAGAACCTTGTAATAAAAGAGTGTGTATTTGACACTTGATTTCAGAGATACATATATCTGGAAAGAGAAATACTTGAAGCTAAAAAAACATTTTCAAATTTTCGTTAAAGCTTTTCTTATCATTACAAAATATTCATTGATAATACTATGTGATCTTTCAAAATAGCAACTTCCAAACAAATCAAAAATCCTATTTCATTAGTTTATTTATAGCGTCAGTATTAATACATTAACTAAGTGTTATTTCCAAAATTACTTAATTAGATACAATGGCATGTCAGTGGACTTCAATTTGGTTTTGTCATAATTAGGGAGCAGAGGACAAATATTCCTTTGTGTAGTTTTTCCTAAACTGCAAAAAAAAATACAAAAACATTCGTAAAACATGGCAAGCAAGTTTATGTATTTTTGATATTGAACTATTTAGTCTATTTAAAAGTTTACTATAACTAAAAAAAGCATTTTCACAACATTTTAAGTTTATGTTAACATAAAGTTACACAATTTACTATATGCACTGGCCCCTCAGTGGCACACCGGTATGTTTGCCAATTTGCAACGCTAAAATCCAAGTTTCGATATCCGTCGTGGCAGAGCACAGATAGCCTATCGTGCTTAATTACAAACAACAAAACAAAACAAACTATATGTACTATGTCCGCTTGAAGGATCTAACTCCAACTTTTAGTATTATATTCTCAAAAGTGACGAATTTCGGATAAAACAATTATACTTAATGGTTTTATTGTTCTAAATTTAACTATATATGTAACATTTTTAGATATGATGGAAACAACAAATTCCGTATTTATAGTTTATACCTCCATTCTCAAAATAAAAATAAAGTCTTAATATATGGAATTACTTTAGAACACTCAGTAATGGAAGAAGTATTTAAGAATCCAAAGAAGTTGGATTTATCGTTTTTGAGGTTAAGTTTGTATCACAAGACAATTAATAATTGTTAATTAAAAAGGAAATGTAAATCGTTAAAAAAACAAGGTGAAAACTAGGCTGAAAACAGTGTCTAGATTAGTTTTCTAGTTACAAATCCTTTGAGAAAATAATGTAGACGCTATTTCTGCCTGGTTTGTTTACTGTTTCTAGATGTAGATTTAAAGATATAATCTTCGCATTTTATTTAACTTGTTAACGACTTTTAAGATGATCCCTATTATTTTTTATCGATTTATAGAAAAAAATTAAATACTTACGTGCTTAGCGTTCAGTTGATGGTTAGTTGTTTTTTAGCAGTTTACTGCTGCATTGGCTTTTTTCCAATCCAATCACCGCACTCAACTTATTCAAAATAAATAAATATATAGAAAAAATAATAAACAAATATGCTGGTGCAACTACAACAAACTGTATTTAAAGTTGTTCTCAAAGAACAATCTTGAAGGCAAAGATTGTGTCGTTGCCATATTGAATAATCGGCTGCCATTAATGTCACATTGTGAATTAACAAAATGAGCAGCAACAAAGCAATTTCATCATAACGAAATAATGTTTTATTATAAATAACAGAACACAAATCAACGTAGTGTAAACAGACTCAGTAACATGTTTATCTTGTTAGGTTTGCCTGAAACATATATATATATATGTTCTTCAACTGCCTGCTGTAATAAGTCTGGAATAAGACGACTCGAATAATGCAAGCAAAACAGACAACAGTGGAACACTTAAGAGTAAATCGCTAATTATCGACAACATATACAAATGCTACCTTAATTCCAACTATTTAAAAGTAGCAACATCTATACAAAAGAGTGATAATAAATTTTCAATATTCACTCACTATTTCATTTAAATATAAGAAACGGTGGAAAAAATCATAACTGTCGTCAAAGTAGGGAAATCTACTATGACAGTCATTCACTTTGAAACACTTGCTGAAATATAGTCGCGGAAATCTATGCAGGTACAGCAAACTCGAGTAACTATGAACAGTAGTAAATCAAGTGACGATATCCAACAACAAAAATAGCCTTTCGCAAGGTAGTTTCCAATTAATGCATTATAAAATGCACAAGTTATAGTTTCCAACTAAAGTGCACTCTAGAAAAAATCATCGGATTTTTTGATGGAGAAATGTGAACAATTTAAACTATTTTTCAGCACGTCAAAATTAAGAATATCAAATTAAGATTAAACTACTCTCTCAGTTCTTTTTTTTATTACAAAATGTGTGTGCAACCCTAAATGACAGTAGATATTATTTGCAATACAGTGGAGTCATTATAGGGATTTGTGATTTAAGCAAACTGACAACAGTATATATCCAGCATTGTCTGCTTACCTTTTGCAATCCCTATTTGTAGATAGTTCCATTTCTTACGTGCTAGGTATTTTTCATACAGCTTTACCAGCACACTATCCAAGGAGCGGATTGTGTACTGGTGGTTTAAACTTTGTAAAATGTCTCACATACAGTTTATTGAGATACGTTGAACTGGTTTCTGGAAAGATGGATAGTTTCGCGAACAATCAATCTCTCATAATTACAATGATAGGTGCATTTGTGAAATGCTGTTTTAATACCTATTAATGTGAATGAGTTTACTCTTGCTAATGTTTATTGAAATGGAATAGCATTGAGACCTACATATTTTCTGTTTAGCTACGTGAGAATTGTCCTTAAAGCCTCTGAGATATGTATGAACGATATGAACGATCAATAATTAGCCTAAAACAAATATATAGGTGTCGCTATTATTTATCTTTTGTGGTCCGGTATTTGTGATGACTACCATTGCATTAACATATGTAAATTATTCTTATAAAAAATAAGTATTACAGTCTACAGCAACATGTGGGCTAAACTGTAGTTTGATAATTGCTTCTGGCGATGTTTTGTTCATTAATTACATTTTGAAAATCATGTGTATGTGTTTTAAGTCTATCATCCAAAGTTGGCAGGCTTGAGTAAGAGTCAATTATATATGTTTTACATTGTTGCCAACTGAACATAATAAATCAGAGATTCGTCCAGGATAAATTATAATACAAAACATGGGGAACAAATAAAAAAAAAACGATATGGAGCACATTTTCATTATTTTATAGATCTTCCATAACCCACAGTTGGCTGACTCGATTAGTGTAAAATTTTTGTGTGGTAACTAGAAAGTACCAGACAGAATGGATGGGCTATTTTCTTAATAACGAGAAACCCACTTGAAATAAGAATGTATCTCAGAACGGCTGGTATGGGTATTAACACTTTTATTAATAAGGAGAGAACAACCTTTCGACCTTCCTAGGTCATCTTCAGGTTAAGAAAAAGAGAGTTTGAATGGAACCGAAGACGGACACATGTCTTAGGGACGAAAGTATAAACAGGCACCGAATTAGGACGTTGCAGGTGGATGCTAGGTTATTAATCAGTATAGTTATAAAAGTGTTTTTATAGATTGATTTAAATTTGGTTTCAGTTGCTCTATAAGTATGGCTTCTTTGATTTTGTATTTATTTATATTTGTTTCCCTACCTAATATCTGGGTGTTTTCTATGGTTATATTGTGTTTATTTCATACATGTATTCGCATACTACACGTGTATATACATATATATCGACCTGTCCTACAGAGCAGACGCATTAATATATTTTGTTCTTCCCATAAATATGTCTCTTTGGAGAGATATATTGTTTTGTACACGTCTTTAATACAGTTTTAAACTTTACTCTTCAGTCTTTTCGCTTTTACTCCTTTGTCTACCTTTGTGGAATTTGTAAGATAACTCTCATTTCTAAGAATATAGATACTGTTCGCAATTGTATTTCTTTTTGGATGATTCTCAGTACGATCTTTTAAATAATTCTCTTTGTACTAGATATAAATGCATATTCTAAATTATACAGTTCAGCAAGAGAGCCCCAAGTGTATAATCAAATTGAATCAAAGCAGAGTGTTTAAACATAGATTTCAGGAAACATAAGAAGCAATATTATGTTCTTTTGAAATATAATCTACTTTACAAACTCTTATTGTTAAAATAAATTAACCATTCTAAACATTTGTTCTGAAATATGAATCAAACATAGTCCACAGAAACATAATTTCATAACACATTTACTTATTAGGTTTAACTTTAGAAATCTACAAAAGTACAAAAAGATGTGAATTTTCACAAAATTTCTTGTCAAACAAATTATATCTTTGATTTATGGGATTCATTTTAATAAATTTTGAGAATTACTTGTAGTCTCTAAGCATGCAAAATTTTTCATTGAAATTCTGGCGTGACGACTCTTAGGAATTACCAATTTTTTAAAACTTTTGACGTTGAAGAACACAGTTAAATTCATAATTATTTAATATGAGGTATAATAATACAAGTGTTTTCGATGTTGTTAAATAGTTTTGTTTTTACTTCTTCAGTATTGTTAAAGTGAGGTAAGACAATAACGATCATTTTTTATTTAAATACTGTGTATATGTGTTTTCATATAGGAAAGCCACATCAAGATATCTGCTGAGCCCATCAAGGGGAATCCAACCCCTGATTTTAGCGTTGTAATCCCGTAGACATACCTCTGTACCAGCGAAGATCGTTTAAACAGTAGTAACGTATATCAAAGATAATCGGTTTGTTTGGTTTGTTTTGAATTTTGCGCAAATCTATTCGAGGGCTATCTGCACTAGCCCTCCCTAATTTAGCAGTGCAAGATTAGATTAAGGGCAGCTAAATATCACCACCCACCGCCAACTCTTGGGCTACTCTTTTATCAACGAATAGTGGGATTGGCCGTCACATTATAACGTCTTTACGGCTGAAAGGGCAAGCATGTTTGGTGTGACGGGCCCTATCAATATGGGTTTTATTAATAAGGACGTTTTTATCTTGATGAAAATAATCATAACGGAGATGATAAAGTAAGCTCAGCAATTCAACATTTAAAATATACTCTGTTATCTTACCCAATGATGGAGATAATTATCCTTTAATATAGGAAAACAAATTGTAAAATAAAATAGAGAAATAAAATAAATCATACTCAAGAACAAATTAAAGAAACATATTATTGAAGTCCAATCAAAACTTTCCGTTTATGCTACCCAATGAACGATGTTATCAGCGTCATTGCATGATTTGTTACAAAATGTTGTTGCTTTCAATTTGTATAAAATCGGTATCAAAACCCAATAAACTACCTGATGTTTTAGCTTTAAAAAGTTAGATACCCAAAACGCGAGTGTTTTCCAACAAGTAGCTATTTTTCTCCAGGAGAAAAAAGGGTAATAATTAGTGAATGTAATGTGATATGTAAGTTCCTATATATTACACTCGCTGATCGCATCTACACTTATACGTTAACTTACACATTATACTTATCAATGCACTATATAGCACTCACTAATCATCACCCTTTATTCCTGTTATGTAAATATCATGTAAATGTTGTCGAGAGTGTTATGTAAATGTCATGTAAATATCATGTAATGTCGTGTTTGAATTCCCATATTTATTATTTATAATTCTATATTTATATTATTGTTTCGAGGTTTAAACCGGAGAAATTTAAAATAACATTTTAGAATTAATTAAAATTCATTTAGAAATTTTTAAAACTAAATAGATTGATCACTTATATTGGCCTGGTGTTTGTACTGTGGAATTCTGGGAAGTTACGCGATATAGTATATAAACAGACGGCGATGCGAGGGAGATCATCCATTTTTACTCGGGTCAAGAAGTGAATCATCCATTTTTACTCGGATCAAGAAGTTTGTCTCGTTTGAGAAAGTTTAAACTGAATTTGTGAATAGAGCTAGATCGACTAAAGCGGTGAAATTTTTATTCCGTCAATCTTTACAATTCAGTCGGATTACGGATTATACCGAAAGTCAATACGAATTGGACTGTGAATTTTTGTTTGAAATTACCCATTCAAACTTCGAAAATTTCTCCGTGGGACTGAATTCAACGCCTAGATTAGAACTTTGGATTTCGGATTTGGACACTTATTTTGGATCATATTATTAAGCACAGGCCAGTACCTTTTTCGTATTGTAAGTTGTTTTGATGGTTGAAATTGCATATCTGTTATTGCCATTAGATAATATATTTTGTGTCTATCACATAAGTAGATAAATATAATAAATTAAACAAGCTGCTATCTGTGTCTTTCTGTTGCGTTCAGTCCGCAATAAAAAAACGTAACAATTCCCTTGAAGAATAGTAATTAACTATTCAAAAGCACTCGAGTTGGGGTCTTTTATTTTTAAATTCACTTAACATTTTTTGTGGGAATAACTGACAATATTCTCAGTTATGATAAAAAGAGCTAGACCACACAAAAATGTTAAGTGATTTTTTTTAAAAAAAGACTTCATACAATATCTTGTAAAAACTGTTTAAAACTGCAGTGCTAGTTATCTGACATTAATGATGTATAGCTCATATTCGTTGATCTATCGATCTTTATGTAGTCGTACCTTTATCTTTACTTAATCTTGTGGTCTAAAAGAAAGTTGCAAAATATTTGTCATTCGTTTGTTATCATTTCCAGAATCGATTTTTGAGAATCCTACCGCTAGTACGAATGTTGCTTAATTTATCTTCACAACAGTCTTAAAAACAATCTCAGTTACCAATTACCTGGCACGGCATGAACAGGTGGACAAGGCGCTCAACTTCTAATGTGAAGGTCGTGGGTTCGAATCCCTCTCACACCAAATATGATATCCCTTTCAGCTGTGGGAGTGTTATAATGTGATGGTCAAGCTCACTATTCTTTGGTAAAAGAGTAACCCAAGAATTGGGCTTACACTGCTAAATTAGGGACAGTTAGTATAGATAGCCCTCGTGTAGCTTCGCTCGAAATTCAAACTAAACTTTTCTTACCCAGTTATTTAACTTGGAGCCAAAAAAAAAGTTGTGAAATATTTTTCTTTAAATTTACACTTAATATATTTTATGTCACATGCTTATATAAGAAACACATGAAGGTATAGCTATTTCAGGATTCTAAATATGATTTTAATATATTTATTTGAATTTTTGCTCGCTCGTATAGTGCTTTTTAAATGTGTTCGTATTACATTTATCAGAATGGTTGTTAGCACACATGATGCTCTTTCAGGTGAATCCACGACGACTTTTTTGTTGTTGTTGTTGATTCATCCTTAATGTCGTATGATTTATCACACTAAAATAACCTTCACCACAGTTTATATTTATAAAAACCTCAATAACACAGCGACATGTCTGCAGAGTCCTACCACTGGAAACCTGTTTTCGATACCCAGAGCCCAAATTAGCCCATTGTGTAGCTTTGTGCTTAATTTTAACATTTTACAAAAGACATAATACATTTCTAGAAAATAAATTTAATTAATTATCAATTAAAAATAAGATATATTTATTTTTTCATAGTTTTAATATAATATAAATTACATAATGTACTTTTATTTTTTCACGACGGCAAATACATTTCCTATAAATATCTTTTCAAGATTATTCGTTAATCTACAAGAATTTTATAGTTGTATTTTGTGTGTTTGTTGTTGGTTTTTAAGCACAAAACTACACAATGGGTTATACGTGCCATGCACACTTTGAGGCTGTCATATTAATAAAATCATATTATCATCCTTGGAAAAATCTCTCAGTTTTATCAATTATTTATTTTAACTATGTATTAACAACTCAAATATCAGTATCAATATTCGGACAATGAGTTACTAACAAAAGGTATAATCTATATGTAAAAACGGCTGGTATGGGTTGAGAAAATATTTTCTGTGAAGGAGCGAACAACGTTTCAACCATACCAGCCGTTTTTATATACATATTATTCTCTAAAAGTAGGTTTTATCGTCATCACGGAATGAAAGGTATAATTTTTTTTTAGTTTTATTAATTTCTTTTTCAAAATGTTTTTTATAAAAAGTTATTTTAAGCAATGTCAAAACATTGTAACATTTTAAGCATCCGAATTTTTGTATTTATACAGATGACTTAGAAACTTTTTAAATAAAATATATACATTTATGATATATATATTCTGTGCCAAAATGTTTGCATGTTTTCATTTTGATGTTATTGTCTACATGCATGGAATAACTGTTGAGTAAATGTCAGAGTAGTAACATAGAAGATAACAAATGATCGAACAAATATGCCAGAAGTTATAGGGCGCAGAAATCCTTCGATTGTCCAGAAACAGTATCAAGCAAACAGACATTACCAGAACAGTAGGGTATTTATCCCAATGTACTGTATCCAAAATTCTGAAATATCATCAAACTACAGAAAACGTTTATCGAAGAAAGTGTAATAGAGACGACGAATAATTACTGCACGAGATAACTGTTTTTATCAGATTAACCTGTCAAGGTCAAGGTGAAAAATAAGTCTTGCAATGCTCTACGTCAGGAGTGACATGAACATATCAATTCTCGAATATCCAAGAAAAAGATTGGTTAGAAGACTAACAAAACAAGGTTATCTTGCAAAAAGGACTATCTGCAAGTCGATATTAACCGGAATTCATGGTCATTATCGCATTATTTGGGCTTGGCAACATCCCAACACTCAGTTAGAACACTGACAATATGTCATCGTTTCAAATGAGTCATGTCGATAGAATTCGTGTTTGTTATTTGCATGGAGAAAAGATGAGAGAAGATTGTCTTTCCCATAGGAAACATGCAGGAGGTGGTGCAGTACATGTTCAGTAGATATTCATCATGGTCAAAGAACTTCTCTTCATATTCTGTATGGTAACATCAATTGTACCTTGGAGAAACTATTTGTGTCACATGCTAAGGCAAGGTTTGACAATAACTTCGTGTTCCACGATAACAATGCCACTTCACACAGTGCACGTATTCTACATAATTAGCTCAACCAGAAGAACGTTATAAGATTAAAATAGCCAGCAAAGTCTCCAGATTGTAATCGAATTGGGAAGTGTTGAGCAGAATTGAGCCAGAAAATTGCTAACCATGACCCTTAATTAGCTGTCAAAGTTGAGTTGCAGCAACCTCTATTGACAAGTCGGAAAGAAATCATACTGTATTACATCAACAACATGTCACGCAACTTTATCGAAGTCATTAGAGCACGAAAAAGACCAACCAAATACTGAATATTTAACGTGAACTGATATAAGGTTACGGACGCTATTTACAGTAATTTGATGTTATACTTGTCATTATAAAATGTATTGTAATAGGTGAACTGTTGAATTACACATCTTTCTACAGGTGTCTAATAAAATTGTCATCTGTTCTAAGAAATCATTTATGATATCCATAGAAATTGTCTCATTATACAAATTCCATATTTTGATGTTTGATATAACATGCATTTCTCAGCTTGACATCTCTAAGTGTCTTTGTATTCCATCTTAATAATCATGGTGTTAGTTACTACAAAATATGCAAACATATCTTGCCTTAGATATTATATATAAACTATCCTTAAACAAGCTCAGTCTTTAGCTAGTACATGTACCATAAACTTTTCACTTCTACCTGACACACACGAATAACCAACATTGTAAACAATAAATACAGCAATATTCATCTTGAAAACTGCATTTGAAATTCATTCAACTATCGTCAATGTGACAAACAGATCAGTACATTTTCAAGGTGGATTTTTATTGAAACAACTCAAGTGCCCAAAAATATAGATAAAAAATAATCACTTAACTAAAATATAGTAAAATAATGGTGGAAATCAAAATTTTAACTTTGGCAAAGCTTAGGCAGAATATCTTTAAATCCATAAGATAATAAATACAATATTATCTCATGGCGTCTTATTTTAAGTAGTAAAATTATGATACAGAGAAATAATGTAAACAAATATAATAGTTATTTATAGGTTGCGTATTTCTAAGTTTGACACCTCCTAATATTATTCCTCGTGTGGAAAACTACTCTTTCAGCTTATTCGTTTTATAAAGTGATATCTTCGAAAATGTACTTCATCCAGAATAAGAGCTTTGTATTAAAACTATTGAGCCTAGCTGAGTGATTTTCGAACTATCAAATGCGAAAACAGTGATTCATGTAAGTACTAATCTATATAAATTATATTTCTCCAATGTTTACTTAATTCAAATATAGAGATAAGCCTCATACTCTCTCTGTAGATTTGTCTTAAAGTCTCTTGAACTAATTACATTAAAATAACATCATTCCCATATTTTCTGTCTATTCACAAGACTAATAAGGTTGCTGTTTTCGTTACGTTTCTATTTCAATATAAAATGGTGGTATTCATACACCAAAATAAAAATTGCAAAATGTATAGAGTAAATAAAACAGCAAATTATGTAAATATATTTAAACTTTATTTTTTACTTCATTACTTCGTGTGTTTTGATATACGTTTTTACATTTAAGAAATGGTAATTAGAATTTCAATCTGCAAAGAGTTTACCTTACGAATACTTGCAAAGCGTAAATAAACGTTAGGTACTGGCGCAAGAAAACGCAAATAAAGCACTAGCTTTTTTGTTTGTTTTCTAATTTCGCACAAAGCTACAAGAGAGCTATCAACGCTAGTCGTCCCTAATTTTATAGTGTAAGACTAGAGAGAAGGCAGATAGTCATTATCACCCACCGCCAACTTTTGGACTAATTTCTACCAACGAATAGTTGGATTGACAGACACACTATAACGCCCCCACGGATGAAAGGGTGAACTTGTTTGGTGCGAAGGTAATTCGAAATCGCGACCCTGAGATCACGAGTCGAACGCCTTAGCTCACCTAGCCTTCCCGAGCCGGTCGAGCTCCAATTATAATGTTATGTTAACCATGTTCACCGATTTAAGCTAGCACCACACATTAAAATTAATTATGCCCTATTTGTTTGTTATGATTTTTTTCTTATTTTAATTATGTTTTCTTCCACTGATATCTCTCATACCACAGATACCTAGGAAACATTGTAAATTATGACAACTTTCAACTTATATCAACCAATTTTAATTCGTAACAGTTTTAATCAAAAAAGTTTGCCTAGCTCAAACGAACCAATTTTTATCCTTGAATGCATCATACTATTTTAAGCCTTTTTATTACTTGTTTGTCTTCCTCTATTAACTTTAAACGAACATCAGAAGTGTTTTCTCTTCCTTTTGGCCAATGAACATAATTTTAACACATTTCAAAGATTAAAAATGACTTCGTTAGATGGTGTTAAAAACTTTAACTTATCATACAGTTTCATTATTGCTCTTATTCTTGGTCTTTTTATGAAGCAGACCGATAATATATTATTTCGAATATAATTTTGTTTCTAGCCCTAACTAGTGAATGAGTTAATTTGTTGAAAGTCAATACTACCTTATACAAAATAAAGTAAATTAAAAACTTTTTTTCTTTTCTTGTAAAGAAGAAAGGTATCAAAGCAGGAGGTTTAAAATTGAAACATTGTTAACAACAAAAACAAAAATTTATCATTGACGTTTTTCAGTAAAATCAGCTTCTCAACTGGTCGAATGTATTGTCATAAATTCCATAAACTTTCAAATGGAATCGATAAAACTAGCAATACCTTTACCTAGCTACTCAATCTTTGTCTAATTTATGTATTGAACCATTTGAAAATAACAGCATAGCAAATAAACTCGAACCAAAAAGCTGATTTTTCAACTGCTCGCAAAGTTCTGTGTTATGAAGGTCTCAACCACACATTTATCCTTGTGCTGCCTGGTTGTTATGTATATCTGTAAATATTTTGTAAACGACAACATGTCGTGTTGTGTTTGAATTTTCATTTGTATTATTCATTTTTCCATATTGATATTATTGTTTCGAAGTTTAAACTAAAATATGTTATTTATTTAGGGTAACATTTTAGAACTTTCTCGAATTAAGTAGACCAATCACATGTTTGTAAATGAGTGCTGGTGACTTCCTGTCTAGACGTATAGTCTCGAGCAAGAACGGACACGCGCGGATTGCTTTAGAGTTGTATGGAAATCGCAAGATTGTTCGAGAAATAAACCTACCGGTATAAAAGACGGTGACGAGAGATAGATTCAGTCATCAGTTTTTATTCGAAAAAAGAAGATAGATTCAGTCATTAGTTTTATTCGAAGAATAAGAGTGAGATTCAGGCATCAGCTTTAGTTATTTGAGAAAGATTAAGTGTTTGCTGTGATTATTCAACTTGGATTTGTGATTGAAGTTAGATCTACGGAAGTTGTGATTTTATTTCGTCAATCTCTACGATACATCTGAATTACTGCTTGAGCTGAAAGACGGCGATTTCATTGAACTGTGAACTGTTTCGGAATTTCTTCGTGGGACCAAATTCACACCCTAGACTGGAATTTGAGACTTTAATTTTAGATCATTACATTAGATACAGGCCAGTACCGTTTTCTATTGTGATTTATTTTGAAGTTTGAAACTAATATTATTTTGTTTTGTAATTAATTTCGAATGTTATAACTTAATATCTGTCACTGTTATTATACACTTTATGTCAATTCTGTTATATTTGTTAATAGTTTAGCGTAATAAATTATACAAGCTGTTATCTGTGTTTTTCTGTTGCGTTTAATCTACGAAGAACATAAAACATCAAAAAATACGTAACAGAAAATTGGGGGCTCGTCCGGGATTTCGAACAAACAATTTAATTTTATTATAAAATAAGATTTATATTCTATACAGATAGACAGCTTGTATATTTAAAATGGCATTCGAACATGAAGATTTTATAAACGAATTTAATCCGAATCCCTCTTTTGAATTAATCAGTGAATTAAAAAAATCTGAATTACTTGATGTTGGTAAACATTTTAATTTGGAAGTGAAGCAATCAATGAAGAAAGCAGATATTAAACAAATTATTGTTGAACATTTGGTCAGCCAAAACGTATTACCTCAAACAGTTGCACAACAATTGCCTGTCGCTCATTTTGACCCAGATTTTGAATTAAAAAAAATGGAAATAGAAATGAAATTTCGTTTACAAATAGAAACTAAACGACTTGAGGCAGAACAAAAACGTATTGAGGTAGAACAGGAAAACAGACGCCTTGTTCTTGAGGCAGAACAAGAAAACAAACGCCTTGATGCCGAAATACAAATGGAACGCATTAAAGCTGATAAAGAAATCAATATGAGAAAGGCACAGACAGAAGAAAAGGTTGTCCAAATGCAGTTGGATAATTTTGATGCTTCCAAACAAATTCGTTTAGTACCTCCATTCAATGAAAAAGCTGTAGATAAATATTTTCAGCAATTTGAAAAAATGGCCCTTAGGCTAAAATGGCCTACCGAATATTGGAATGTATTACTTCAGAGTGTTCTCAAGGGTAAAGCTCAGGAAGTATTTTCCAAACTCACGGCCGAGCAAAGTTATGATTACGAGCATGTCAAAAAATGTATTTTGAATGCATATGAATTGGTGCCAGAGGCATACAGACAAAAATTTCGTGGTTACAAAAAGTTTGACAGCCAAACTTATGTCGAATTTGCTGGTGAAAAAGAAACTCTGTTCGACAGGTGGTGTGATTCCAGAGAAATTAAAGATGATTATACAAAACTCAGAGAACTCATGTTAGTCGAAGAGTTTAAAAGATGTATTCCCGTACAGCTAAAAACTTATATTGATGAACAAAAAGCTTCCAAAATTCATGATGCTGCTGTCTTGGCAGACGAGTATGCTTTGACTCACAGAGATTTCTCATATAAAAGCAAAACATCTCACACAGCAAAGAAACCCAATGACTCATTCAAATATTATGCAAATGTCGACAGAGACAAAAAAGAGCAAACTTCTAATTCTCAAACGAAGACTCCATCTTATTCTATAAGCTCATCATCTACTAAAAACGTGTCATTCTCATCCAAAACGTGTGCTTATTGTAAGAAACCTGGCCATCTGATTTCTGAGTGCTATAAACTCAAAAACAAGCCATCACCCAATAGTTTCATTTCGCCCTTGTTGGATATATCATTGGTTTCCAATGATTTTGACCCTGTCCAGTCCACTGTGGATTCTAAGCCCAATATTACTGATGTACCTGAAAATATTGTTGAGGACAAATTTAAGCCTTTCATGACGGAAGGTTTTCTTTCTTTTGTTGGCAATTCACATCTACAACCAATTAAAATCCTGCGGGAAACTGTAGCTTTTCAGAGTTTGATTTTGGAAAGTGTACTTCAGTTTTCTGAAAAGTCATCCGTTGGGGCCAGTGTGCTCATTTCTGGTGTAGAAGGTGGCGTCGTTTCTATTCCTCTTCATAGATTAGATTTACATTCGGACTTAGTCTCAGGCCCACTGACTGTGGGTATTAAAGCTTCATTGCCTGTTGAAGGTGTGTCTATGCTTTTGGGAAATGATTTGGCTGGTAGTAAGGTGGTACCAGAGGTTCGTGTTGTTGAAGTACCTGTTATTAGCCACAGTACAGAGCAACTCGTTGAAAAGTTTCCTGATGTTTTTCCCGCCTGTGCTGTTACTCGTTCT
This sequence comes from Carcinoscorpius rotundicauda, assembly GCA_011833715.1. Classification (NCBI taxonomy): domain Eukaryota; kingdom Metazoa; phylum Arthropoda; class Merostomata; order Xiphosura; family Limulidae; genus Carcinoscorpius; species Carcinoscorpius rotundicauda. The sequence continues at coordinate 35,313,378 of CM022396.1, read as the reverse complement.
CAGACACGTTCTCAGGAGTCCAAAGAGGATTTCTCTTTGTCTGATACGTTCATGTCTCACATCGATGAGATTTCGGACTCAACTTTAAGTTCTACTGATGACTCTAAGACATTTTTCGACTCTCTTCATCGAAACAAACTTATTGAGGAACAGGACAATGATCCTGAAACTCGTTGTCTTCTACAACTGGCTGTTGATGAAAATGAAATAGGAACTGTCCCTATTTGTTACTACCAGAAGTCAGGTGTGCTAATGAGAAAATACAGAGCTCCTGACGTTGCTGCTGACGAAGAGTGGAATGTTATTCACCAAATCGTCATTCCAAAATGTTATCGGAATGATATTCTTAGTCTTGCTCATGACCATGTATTATCGGGACACTTAGGTGTAAGAAAGACCCTAGATCGTATCCGACGACATTTCTATTGGCCAAAGATGCGCCAAGATGTTGTTGACTTTTGTAAGACATGCCATTCTTGCCAAATGACAGGAAAACCAAATCAGGGCATTCCCAAAGCACCACTTCACCCTATTCCTGCCTTTGAAGAACCATTCTCAAAGGTCATTATCGACTGTGTTGGCCCAATGCCAAAAAGCAAAGTAGGAAATGAATACCTCTCGACGATCATGTGTGCTTCTACACGTTTCTCTGAGGCAATCCCTTTGAGAAAAATCACTGCTCCCAACATCGTCAAGGCTCTTGTCAAATCATTTACCATGTTCGGAATTCTAAAAGTTGTGCAATCAGATCAAGACACAAATTTTATGTCCAAGCTATTTGAACAAGCCATACATGAATTAAGAGTCCATCAAATTTCATTCAGTGCCTACCATCCTGAGTCACAAGGTGTTCTTGATCGTTTCAACCAAATTACTGCCAAAAACACTCAAAGAACTGAGTTGAGGGTGTTCCCTTGTTATTGTTTGAAGTTCGTGAGGTTATTTCAGAATCAACTGGAATTAACCCTTTTAAGTTGGTTTAAAAAACAAATAAGCTAAAAAAAAGTTTTCACAAGCTCAAACTTTTTTTTTTTACTTTTAAGGGGGAGAGTGTTATGTATATGTGTAAATATTTTGTAAACGACAACCTGTCGTGTTGTGTTTGAATTTTCATTTGTATTATTCATTTTTTCCATATTGATATTATTGTTTCGAAGTTTAAACTAAAATATGTTATTTATTTAGGGTAACATTTTAGAACTTTATCGAATTAAGTAGACCAATCACATGTTTGTAAATGAGTGCTGGTGACTACGTGTCTAGACGTGTAGTCTCGTGCAAGAACGGACACGCGCGGATTGCTCTAGAGTTGTATGGAAATTGAAAGATTGTTCGAGAAATAGGCCTACCGGTATAAAAAACGGTGACGAGAGATAGATTCAGTCATGAGTTTTTATTCGAAAAAAGAAGATAGATTCAGTCATTAGTTTTATTCGAAGAATAAAAGTGAGATTGAGGCATCACTTTTAGTTATTTGAGAAAGATTTAGTGTTTGCTGTGATTATTCAACTTGGATTTATAATTGAAGTTAGATCTATGGAAGTTGTGATTTTATTTCGTCAATCTCTACGATACATCTGAATTACTGCTTGTGCTGAGAGACGGCGAATTTTTTGAACTGTGAACTGTTTCGGAATCTCTTCGTGGGACCAAATTCACACCCTAGACTGGAATTTGAGACTTTAATTTTAGATCATTACATTAGATACAGGCCAGTACCGTTTTGTATTGTGATTTATTCTGAAGTTTGAAACTAATATTATTTTGTTTTGTAATTAATTTCGAATGTTGTAAATTAATATCTGTCACTGTCATTATACACTTTATGTCAATTCTGTTATATTTGTTAATAGTTTAGCGTAATAAATTATACAAGCTGTTATCTGTGTTTTTCTGTTGCGTTTAATCTACGAAGAACATAAAACATCAAAAAATACGTAACACTGGTACAACAGACCACGAGCCATGTCGCGTCTCACTACCTAATCAAAATCTTTTCAATCTCACGTCTAAAACACAGACACGAAAATGTTAACTGTATGAAACTTATATAACATCTGAGCTTGTTACCTGGATGAAAAGTGCTTAAGAATTCTGAAAATTGAAGATTGTATTGCGTGAACATAAAAAAAGAATGAGAAGAGTAATAACATATTTCACTCTTTCCCATCATTACATTTAATTGAATAATACGTATATATATATATATAGTTCAAAAAAGTTTAGCTTGTTTATATTGCTCTTTCCTGCTACTTTAATATTGTTTTGAGATTAAAACACTATGAGAAGTTAAACTTACCATAGACTTCAAACAGCAACTTGTATAGTTTTCAGAGTCCAAAAGGTATGGAATAACGAAATATGGATTTTTTTTTCTAGATAAACAACAATTTGTTACAACGCTACTAGGAAAATTCACTTTTCATAGGTGATATGCTTTCTTCACTGATGGCTGAAGAGCTCGTGTCAGGAGAGCCACAAGTAAATTTTATGTTTTATGTGACATCATTAAACATGACAATTTTGGTGCTTTTTCATTTCTGGAATGACATTAATATAACTCCATTGGCGTAGAGATTTCAAGACACTTTGGAGAGGAGTTGAGTTACTTTTTAATGATTCTTCAACTTAGAACACTCTAGAGCTTCTGTAAACGAATAATACATCAACGTTTAAAAAAGCCAGACGACATCACTGAACGTTACACCTCAGTGACTGAGTATTAGTATCTCTCTAAGTTTATAGAAAATATATTAATGTAACGTAGGCCCTTACTTGTTAATGAATGTATTTCTTTGTCAAAGGTGGCACATGTTTATTCAGTCACACTTTAATTTTGACCACTTTTAATTTTAAAATTATTTGTGTACTCAGAGCTGTAGCTGGTGATATGTTGTAAATTTAACTGATTCATTGACTACTTTCAGAGTATCTGTATCTGTATAGTGCTACTAAGGTCTAATCTGGATTTAGGGTATATTTCTTTATTTGTTTCAAGAATAATTTAACTATAAGATCGTATCTCAAACATTCTGGGCTGATTTATGTTTTAACAGATTTATCATCATGTGTTTATTTTAACATCTAAATTTGTTTTAGTTTGATGCATGTGACGTATTCTGTTGGACGTGTATTGCGCTAGTCCCTTCTGTTCTCTAAATTTGTAGAAGAATTTCGAGAGCAGAAATCAAAATTTGTTTTACGAAAACACTAGCGTGACTTCAAACGTTTTATTGAAAATTCGAAAATCTGGCCTTAAACTATATCAACAGATGCGCCAGGAAACCAAAGAGAATATTATTGGTCATCTGTAGTCAGTATAATATAGGCTTCGGAAGCTATAATTGTGGTGAACAGTTACTACTCGGAACACTGCAGAATTTAAGAAGAAAAGTTTATATATTTCGAACATTACCAACCGTTCTACTTCAGGAAATTATCTTCGGCCGTTAATATTTGCATAAGAACATTAGATTAAATGTTTAACATACTTTTCGTTTGAATAAGCATATTGAAAACAATTGCGTGTACAAATATAGTTTTGGTGAGACTTTGAGAATTTAATCAGTAATTACGGTTAAATATTAGTATACTGGTTTACCTAACCGAAGTTGTCTCCGCAATTTTCATCATACCTTGGTCTATTCTGAGTTTATAATGTATAAGAAATACATAATTTCAACCTGTTTTCAAATATTGCTCGTTATATTTTGTTGGCTGGTCATGACCAGGTGGTTAAGGCACTCAACTTGTAGTCTGAGGGCTGCAGGTTCAAATTCCCGTCACACCAAACATACTCGCCCTTTCAGCCGTGGGGGCGTTATAATGTGCAATCAATCCCATTATTCGTTGGTAAAAGAGTAGTCCAAGAGTTGGCGGTGGGTGATGATGACTACCTACCTTCCCTCTAGTCTTATACTACTAAATTAGGGACGGCTAGTGCAGATATCTCTCGTGTGACTTTGCGCGAAATTCAAAAACATAAAAGTTTATTTTGTTTCTTAAGACTGCAGTTAAAAGGGGTTTTAAAAAGATTTGTATTTTATATTTTTTTAAGTTTGTGTAATAGTTTGTCTGGCTTACCACTTGCATTGACTTTTCTACAGTAACATAATTAGACTACTATAATTAAGTGAAGTTACTTTGAACATAGAGCAATAAAATGCATTTGTGTAATCATACATCATCAATTTATACTATTTTTACGTAATAAGAGTAAATAACATTTGTTTGGTTCAAAAACTTTACATTTTTTGTTACAGCGAGTTTTAAATGCCAGTAATGATGTTTCTAGATTTACCTATTTAGTCTAAAAGTTATTTTTGGAAGATCAGTTCTACTACTTCGTAAGTTGAAAGATTATTTTTAATTACCCGTGGCGCCAGTGCGTTAGATCCGCGTGCAATGTATTCTTGATGCCTTATCTGCACCATATATCATCACACTGTGCTATTCAATCAAACTAACTTAAATGCTTAATTACCTTCGAATCAGTTTGCTTAGTATCCTGTAAAAATATTTAATTCTTCTTTAATCAGTTTATACACTTCATAAAAGAAATTACTTATATTTAAAGTTTCATTTTAACAGTTAGTCAACTTACATTCTTAAATTTGTCGACAACCCTTTACATTGGTTTGTGTATCAGGTTTTGATTTCTGTTCTCTTATATTTGTGTTCAACATTTTTCTTGGTTTTTGTTTTCTTTGAAACAAATACCTAGCGGTCCAGTTCCCGAGTCTTAAGAACTATTATTATCAGATTTCTTAAAATAAAGCAGAACCAGTTTTGTGTATCGTCACGCGTTTCCATCTTTTCTACTTCTGGCTGAGGTTTTAATTATTGTCACCATCAAATGAACTCATTCATAAGTGATAAAACTCTGTGTCAAAAATGAGAAGCTACATTAGAAAACGTACTGTTTTCAAACCTCTGAATTTGAGATAAAAATGGAAACGATTGTTTGTTGTTATGCGCAAATTTACATGTTAATTGTAGACTTGCTGCTGGAGGGCCTATGAGAACGTTTACTTCAACATTATTTTGCATCTGTTAAAGTTGAAAGCTTGTTTCGTTTTTCCTGTTTTTTTCTTTCACCAATATTTTATTATCGTGTAATTAATGCTTGGTTTACACCTATACACTATCTATCGAATATACAATGAAAAATACCAGTAGCAATCTTTAGCTCGACTTTATAATCCTTGAGTTGTCTTTTCAAAGAGTAGCCCAAGAGTTAGCAGCAGATGATGATCAGAAGCTGCCTTCCCTCTCGTCTTTCGCTACTAAATAAGGGATGGCTAGCGCAATATAAAAACTGAAGTAAACACAGCGAAATAAAATATTTCCCCCTACCCTAGTGTAATATTATGTAAATAATGATATAGCCTCTCTCAGAAAAGTTGAACATTTATTATTCTGGTATTTCAAAATTAATAAATTTTTCAGTAAAAAACACAGACATCAAAGACGAAAATAGTTTTCTGTGTAGAGGCGCACAAAAAAAAACCCCGTTAATAGTAGCTAGCTTAGCTTACCTGCGTTTTTATACGGTAAAAATAACTGATGACTTGATAGCCTGATAACGATGGTATTATTACATTTCTCAAATAAAAGTCCAATTGTGTCAATATTTTCTGTGATTCTTTGCAAGGGTAAAATTTTAATATATCGACAATAACCTGAAACTCCATATAAATCGTTATAAATTATAACAAATAACGATTGACTTTTGAAATAAAACATCTATTTTTTTACTACGATAACTAAACCCCCTATCGAAATAAAAAAAAATTCAAATGTGATATATTTATATACATATATATTTTACTAAACCATCGATATGTGTTGTTACCTACGAGCATTATGGTACACTAATTCTTATTTTAGATTGTACATACACACCATAGGGTTTAACTATGTGACAAGATAATGTGTTTATCAAGTGTTACTGCATCATACGTGTTTTGAATTACTAAAAATGATTTTTAATTTTTTCCCATGTATTTTAGTAATTATCGTTACTGTCTGCAGAAAAGGGGTTTAAATCTAGTATTATTTATGGTTGTGTATATAAAGTGAAAATATCGACATGCCATCGACTCTAATTCAACGAGCGTCAAGTTTCCCTTAATATCATATCTTTCAGACACGTGAAAAAAGAGGTATAAACATGTAAAATATGTCCTATTCTTCACAAGCTGCCATATTTCTTTCATTCGAATTCCCCTTACTTTCCAACATCAACAGGAAGAAGCAGAAGAGAAGACACGACCGTGATGAGTTGTAGCCGGAACGGAAAATGTTTGTGAGAACTGAGGTGGCTGTCGTCGAGCGGTCTGTCTGACGAATAACCAAAGTAGTTGACTAAAAATAGCTCATTTTTGGAACCCTTACTCATCGTAATGGCTATTTAGGAACTGTTGCTCGTTAGATCATTCCGAATCGTTTTTCATGGTCTCTACCAATTTAATCTGTGTTTGCCAGTTTTCCCAATGACACACGTAATTAAGAAGAGTTGCAAATGTCAGATTTATACACGTGTTTATTTTCTAGTTCTGAAGTTATTAATACGCAAAGCAGGCTGTCTTTAAGCAAAGACAAACGTCTGGAAAAAAAAGAAATCACTTATTGAACTTTAGTTGTTATCATTTATATTAACCTAAACTTTCTAAGTAATCTGGTATAAACACAGCCTACTACATGATCTTGAGAAACATCATATCTTAAATCTGTCATAAACTAAGTATCTTTATTCTAGGATGAGCATAATTCGTGTAAAGTTTATTACCTTCATTTGCCCTTAAATCAAACAAAATTGAAATATTTTGTTTAAAGTTAAGCACAAAGCTATACAATGGGCTCTCTGTGTTCTGCCTACCACGGATATCGAAACTTGATGTATCTAACAGCAAAACTACGTAACTTCATGCAGTTAACAATAGTTATTGAAATATTAAATAATATCGATACATTGTATTATTCATAGCATACTCAACAATTAAAATAACTTTATTAATAAAACACGAAAACAACGTTTCTAGAAACATCTCATCTCACCAGAAACCTGATGAAGGGCTATTGCCCGAAACAGTATTTACGTGTTTGATTAATAAAGTTATTTTAATATAGCGAGTTTTTCACCGCTACTTTATATTTTATTTTGCGATTCGTCATTTCCTCGCCTGCAGAATTATTTTAGTAATACTGAACAATTTACCCACTTTGTTCATGTTGTTTTTTTTTCTAGAATTTTGATAACTCTTTTCCCACAGAAATATTACCAGATTGTGCAGTAACCGAACTACTTTGTCTGTTATGTGTTTTAGATAGTAGTTCATATATGTTTATACTGTTTCAATCTTAGTTAGTTCTTTGCATGATTTGTATTACACTTCTCCTGGAATTCAATTAACGGTCGTTTAAATCTTGGATGTTCTTATAGCATTTATATTTGTGAAAGTTTACAATAAAAATAATATAAATATGGACTTCTTATAGGTAGAAGTATAGCAATTACATAAGTGAGGTAATTTTCACTATGTCCGTGTTTAGCATACTTTTCACATATAAAAGGCAAGATAACTAATTTCTTAACTTATTGCAATTTGAATCTAAAAATTTACTCACTATACTCTGATAACGTACATTGTTTATAACAACGAAGTATTAAAAATATTTTCAATATTTCAGCTACGAAAATACCAAGTCACTGTTATAGAATTAAGTCAATCACCACCACCCCCAGTTAATTTACAGGTCAGGCATTTAATCATTAATCATTTGAACTGAAACACAAATGATTAGTCACTCAGTCTACGATTGCAAATGAATAATTTATTTCCAACTAAAGTGCTCTTGGTAACGTTGCTGACTAACTGTTTCGTACATTTGCTTATGTATCACATAAGCGATAGACCATATATACATGCCCGTAGGTAAATCAGCATTTTTTAACCAAAAGAAGTATCGACAGAGATAAACCAATATTCCCTAAACAAAAAGAGCACTGTCAGAAATAAATTAGCGTTCCTTTACCTAAAAAATATCGTCATACATAATTTCCGAAGCAAAACACATTTCCAAACTATGCTATTGGCGTATATATATATATATATATATATACGTGTAGTGTAGAAACTGACCTGTTACCTTTTTATTCTGTACTAATACATTCACACTTATAACATCAGTTGTCCAACTTTGAAGGTTTGGTACCAGAGAAAAATCATATTCAGATTTTGTTGAAAAATTACTGTGTTCTTAACTGGGTCAGTGGGAAGTGTTTCGAATTACCATCCTCAAATCAGGGGTTCGATTCCCCTCAATGAACACAGCAAATAGAGCGATATGGTTATACTTTAAGAAAACAAAATCACATACAGAATTGTAGCTTTATAAAATTACTTTTCTGAAAAACAATGATTTATAAAATGTTTTCTGAAAGTGCAGATCAAATAATACGATATGCGTGTTATTTATCGTAATACTACAATACTATAATACTATGAGATTTTCTGTACAACACAATAAAAATATCATTGTAAAGAATTAAATTTACAAAAACACTGTGAATAAAGAATGAAAATAAAACCAATATACAAAAAAATAATGTCGTCGTTATATCAGTTGCCCAAAAACACTAACTGTATTTTAAAATTAGATACAAAAACTAAATATAAAAAATATGCATTAAAGCCTCACCTGCTCGCTAAATCTTACTAAAATTGTATCCACAATCAATACTAAGTTTAGCCTTTGATGTGTTGACTGCAAAGTAGAAGAATTAAGATATTTCTGAAGTATGTTTCAGTTTATTTAGTGTGTGGGAAAGCACAACAGATTTACAGTTGTTCAAATGACAATGTAAGGTGCAAGGCTCTCGTCTCAGCTGAGAAGCAGTTAGATCTCACTACATTACAGTTATGTCGATGTGTTACCTTGCTCTTTGAAGGCTGCTGGATCTCTAATAAACATTGAGAGCTTTCTTTGACGCAGCACAACAAAAAAAGAGTAATGCATGAAGTAATACTCTCTCTCTATCTAGTTTTGATTCGTAGTTGGATGAAATTTTGTAGTAAGAGAAAATTCTACTTCTAATACGTCACAAAATTCAAACTGTTTAAATAAATAGCCTAGGTTATCACGATTCTACTTTTAAAATGTTTTATGAAATTTAGTTTCCACAGTAAATTTTCTTCAATATTTCAGTCAATTTTGCTCATTTTATTTTGCATCTTTTAAAAATTTTCTTCACTGCTTTGGTTACAGATTCTACGTATTTTCTATAAATAATTTTTATTTATTTTCTTAGAATTTTTCGTAAGGCTGCATAATGGCTATATACTTTTAAACTGATAAGTTAGAGGACAGAATGCTATTCAACAACAATCACCATAAGACTATTTTTATCTTTTCGAGTAATGTGTCTGTTTTTTTTTATTTATATATGGGCAGGATTCTTTGCCGTAGGTGTCTGTGACTTGTTTGGGATAAATTTCAACAGTAAACAAACAGCACATAGTTAACTGATTTTAAAATAACATAGTAAAAGAAACAAAATGAATATGCGTGGTACTTAATTAACTATCAAAGTTGTATCCAGAGCTCTAAATAGTCGTATTTTTGTTAAAGTTCACACAGACTGGTTCAGTAACTCTAGAACAAAACTGAGAAAAAAGTTGTTATCTTCAACTCTGTTATTACAATACAGTCAGTGGTAATTTCACTACGTTACATCATCGGTTACTATAGTTGTATTCACCTTAAAATAATTGTTTCTTTTTGTCAGAGTCTGCACTGATTGATTCTGCTGCTTTAGAACACAAATGTAAAGTGATAATTTCACTTCAGAATTCGAGACTATATGCTCTTTATGGTTAAATTCACAATCATAATGTAGAGGTATAACTATCTATATAACTAACTTTGTGTACTCTATGTCCTGAACAACATTTTGTATGCATATTTATAGTCTGATCGAGGCCTTGAACTTTATACGTTCTCTGAAATATTATGATGCAATAATACTTAATAAAAACAGCGAGAAAACTTAGAATGATATGATAAAATGACGCAATAATAGAAATTCACATCAAAGTTTTCTACATGATGTATGATCCGTACACAGTTACGCAAACAAACCTGCGATAAACTATTGGTTCCAAACATAATCATATTTCACACTTACATCGAAGTTAAATCAAAATAATTTTGTACATCTAACATAGTGCAAATTGACCGTCACGTTTACAGCGCACCCACGTTCTCAAAGTCGAGAATCATATGCTTGGATTCAGAGTCCAGACACATTAACCACAATGTAATGCTTATCTCGAAGCTTTATAAACGACTTACATTTTTACATATAAGAAGAATAAAGATCAAAAGTTGATTATTTTTGTTCGTAAAAATATTAAAATGTTATTTACAGAATTTAGTGATACTTCATTTCTTTCTACAGGTGCTGGTGCACACTTTATTTCTAATTTCACTTACAATTTCTAAACATACATATAATATAAATAATCGTATATTTGGTCTTAGAGCAATCGTATTTAGCAAGAACTAAAATTTTAGAGATTGTACTATTAATAATAAGTTGTTATCTTATAAGAATATGAATTTTTTTATGCAAAAACGGCTCGTTTGGATTGAGAAAATATTTTACATAGAAGAGCGAACAACGTTTTATATTTATATTTTGAAATGTACATAACTTTCACAATTAAACCTGCATTGCAAAATTCTTGTGCGGGCTGAAATCTCTAGAAACTTTCCTCAAACTTATAAAAATGACAAACAGAACTAGCCAAGCTGGTTTGCTGCAGCTGATATAATATAAACCGCGGAAACTATAATTGTGAATAATGCTTATTAGTCGGAAAGTTTAGATATTTGATTAAAAACGTTAAATAAATTTCGAACAATACAAACCATTAAGTGAATTCACATTGGACATTCATATTTTTCTAAGAATTTATATAGCTTCAGCGCGAAAACCTCGATATACAATCAGCGAACAATGAAAAACATGAAGTAAGCTAGTTCCCTATTAAGTTAATTGCATACATATTAACTCAACATGAATTTACTAATATGAACCATCAAAAAGGTTCCTAAAAGTTCCAGACCAGATAAAAGAATCAATATGCTTTCTAAGTTTGTAAAACTCTTATACATAAATTATTATTTATTATTATTATTTGTAATCACCATTAGCGTAAACTGTTTTATGGTTTCTGTATTGTAGTATATTTGTGTAGAAACTGTCTATCAATCTTTGGGGTAAGTATCATAAATTGGATACATATCAACATTTATTTAATTTCTAAATTTAAATTGCAATTTAACTCAGTGTCAGGTTCTTGGAAATTGTATATACATAACATAATAAATTGGAGACTCATGTCAATGACTTGAATTATGGATGAAATTTGATCGAAATTTATATTATAATTCAATTTATATTTATCAGCGTCAACAAGATTTGATTATTTCTGATAATAGAGATTTCTTGACTCACTCTTTCTCAAAAACTAGAAAAGAATTACAAAAGTGAATTGCTCCAAGCTGACAAAGTTAGAACTAGAGGGTCACAAATTGATACGAAAAATGAACTGAAAAACATATTATAAAAATATTGATCGACAATGACTTGTCGTCTGAAGAAGCATCAAAGAAATACTATGGTGTCTCCACTAATCAATCGAGGTTAAGTGATAAAGATAAGTTAGAGATACAGCTAAATCTAAAAAAAAAACTAAGCAGAAAAAGCTCGTTATCGAAGCCAAAAAAGAACAAGCTTGTATACAAGCCGAAAAAAGTAAGAACAGGCTCGCATCAAAGCAGAATGAGACCAAAAAAGCTCGCATTGAAGCCGTCAATAAAACTGAAACAAATATAAATTAGACTTAACACTGATCGACCAAGAGAGAATGACAAATTTGGACTTAATACATTTATTATACCACAAAGAAGTTGATAAATATTTCCAACTTATTGAGAAAGTTGCCTATAACATGGAATGGCCTGACGAAAAACACTTTGTAATAAAACACAAGAACACTTTTCTGCTATCTCTCTTTCTTTAGAAGATTGTACGAATTATGATAAGGTTAAAGCAGCTGTTATGAAAGCATACAAGCTATAACTAGAAGCTTATTGCCTAAACTTTCGAGGTTATCGCAAGCACGATCTTATATGAAATTTACCAACAAAAAAGAAGTTTATTTTGATTGATGGTGTAATTCTATGCATATGTCTACAAACTAAGATAATTAAATCTAATTGAGAAGCTTAAACACTGTGAACCTGATGACCTCAAAACTTGTACAAAATGAAAGTTGAAACACTACAGGAAGCAGTTGCGCTTTCCGATGATTACGCTTTAACACAAAACCAATTTTTCACAAAAAAGAAATTACAACTTTTTCAACAAAAACCTGCATCTTTTGAATCTGAAAAAATTAAGGATATTTTTAAAACTTCAAACTCCTCTGACACAAAATCATCAGACAGTCAGGATAAACAAGTACCAAAACATTAAAGCCCGTCTGGCCATGTTTTGTAAAACTCTGGTTATTTATGTCCGATTATTTATGTTTGGAAAAGGCAACGTACAATATGTTCGTACCCACATAGAGACGTAATTTCACCAGATCACCCGAAATTGTTGACTTGGTCACTGACATAAAGACTGATATAATCAAAGAGAAATATAAATTTCTTGCATCTATTGGTTCTATATTATTGACAAATGATACTGCCATTCCCATACCCATACTGTGACACCGGTCAGACTAAAACATGTTGTTAGAAGGTATATTGCTTTTACATTCGAATTCTGCCACATCTGAGTCTGTTATTATTCAGGGTATTGACGTTGGATTTGTCAATATGCTTTATTATAACACTTATTTGTGCATCATACCTAGTTTGGTGACCAGTTATGGCGTGTCATTATTGTTGGAAAAAGATCTGACTGGAATAAAAGTTGTGTCAAACCCCGAAATGGTTTGCGAGCCGAGCATTGTTTAATCTAAGATTGAAGTTGTCGTTTAGGGCAATCCCAACGTGTTTCCCCAGTGTACTGCGACTCAAGCTCAAACTAAGAAATTAAGCCAAAATCAAATAAGTGTCTATTCAATGGACGATATTATAGGTTTATTTCTAAAATTTTTGGATCTGGCAGGGATAATTGCAAGACTATCGTAATCATGATTTTTCTATGAGTCACAATTATGGACGTGAAGGATTTGGTTCACCTATGTAGTTTTGCTTGCTTAAAGTAAACTTATCGCTGAGCAAAAAAGTGAAACACAAATCTCTTCACTATTCAACTATCTTCTGCCAAAATATGAAGTGAAAAAAATCCAAATAATTATTTTTTTTTAGAATAGTGTGCTTGTGAAGAAATAGAGACTGGCAAATATGACTACTTCAGAGGACTGGGCTGTAACTTTTCATATCCTTGTTCCAAAACCATATAATCCTAAATATTGAAAGCTACTCTTGAACTCCCCATGGAATGCCTTTTAGATGTAACAAAATATGTAACAAATTATGAGAAATTTCTTTCAGTCAAAAATAAGGCAAAATATTTCTCAGTTTCATAAAACTTGTCACACCTCTCAAAAGGTTGAGAAAACTAATTAGAAAATTCCTGTTGCTCCTTTAAAACTTGTTTCAGCATTCGAATAACTTTCAGCTTTGTAATTTTTGCTTGTTTTGGATCTTTACCAAAATCTTGATCAGGAAACCACTATTTGTTTACTATCACGTGAGCATTCAGTTGATTCCCTTTGAAAAACGTTTCAGTTTAAAAAGAATTTCTAATGCTTTGATTAATTATTTTTGTTTTCATTGGCTTGCTCAAGGAAATTTAGCCTGATTATGAAACAAATTGTATGTCTGGGTTGTTTCAACAGGTTGTATATCAACTCGTGCTGAACACATAAAATCTCAAAGCGCTCTTGAAAGATTCTATCCTACCTTGAAATATGTGATACAAACTTACTCTCTCGATAACTGGAAGGACTGAGATGAAGAAATTAATTTATTTTTTTTATATTTGAGAGTCGGTTTAAGAGTCGTGTGGGTTTAGCAAATTTGAGTTGAAGCTTGGCCAGTCAGTGCGTGTCCTTTGAATCTAATGAAGGATCAATTGTTGGAAGATTGTCCAAAAGAAATTCATTTACTAGATTTCGTTTCTAAGTTTTAGTTCAGAATCTATCACCCTTGTGATTTGACTCGAGAAAATTTGAGGTCATCCCAAGTTAAAATGAAAAACTATTGTGACCTCAAGGCTGAAGAGAGTAAGATCCATCCTGGTAATATGGCCTAAGACCTGTTATCCACTATGTGGCAGCCACTAAAATCTTGGTGTCATGTTTTCTGTGAGATTGTTAGAAAACTTTTAAAGGGTTTACGTTCTCATTTCTTGATTTTTGGTTTTTCTTTAAAACCGAAAACGAAACCTAAAAGAAAAATTAATAATGAAGCAATTAGAAAGCAAAACAGTGTAAATATTAATTTTTTAGGTTTCAGTTTCGGTTTAAACCGATGTTTTTGTATTTTGCAATCGAAACTGAAACCTGAAGCAAAAAAGTGTGGGTAAATCCGAAAATAAAACCAAAAAATGAACTTTAAAAAAGTTTTACGTTCAAATTTCTTCATTTTTGGTTTATCGTTAAAACCGAAACTGAAACTTAATGAAAAATTAATAATGTAGTAGTAGGAAAGCAAAACCGTGTAAATAATATTTTTTTTAGGTTTCAGTTTCGGTTTGAACCGTTGTTTTCATTTTCTTGCAATCAAAAATTAAAAGTATGGGTAAAACCGAAACTGAAACCAACAAAATGAACTTCTAAAGGGTTTTACGTCCTACTTTCTTGATATTTGGTTTTTCTTCAAAACCAAAACTAAAACCTGAAAGAAAAATTTATAATGAAATAATTCGAAAGAAAAACAGTGTAAATATTAATTTTTTAAGGTTTCAGTTTCGGTTTAAACCGTTGTTTAAGTGTTTTTGCAATCGAAACCGAAACTGAAACCAAAAAATGAGATTTAAAAAGGATTCACGTTCTAATTTCTTGATTTTGGTTTTTCTTTAAAACCGAATCTTAAACATAAAAGAAAAATTAATAATGAAATAATTGGAAAGCAAAACAGTGTGTGTATTAATTTTAAGTTTCAATTTCGGTTCGAACCGTTGTTTTTGTTTTTTCCAATCAAAACTGAAACATAAATATAAAAATTGTGAATAAAACTGCAACTGAAAGGAAAAAAAATAAACTTTTAAAGTGTTTTACGTTCTAATTTCTTAATTTTGTTTTTTTCTTTAAAACCAAAACTGAAAACCCCCAAAAAATTCATAATGAATTAATTGGAAACCAAAACAGTGTAAATATTATTTTTTTAATATTCAATTTCGGTTTGAACCGTTGTTTTTTTTTCCAATCGAAACTGAAACCTAAAGAGAAAAAGTGTGGGTAAAACCGAAACCTAAAAAAATACTATTTACACTGTTTTGCTTTCCAATTAGTAGATTATTAGTTTTTTTTTAGGTTTCAGTTTCGGTTCTAAAGAAAAACCATAAATCAAGAAATTAGAACGTAAACCCTATTAAAAGTTTATTTTTTGGGTTTTGGTTTTACTCCATCTTTTTATCTTTAGGTTTCAATTTCGATTGAAAAAAACAAAACAAAGGTCCAAACCGAAACTGATACCTAAAAAAAATTACTATTTACACTGTTCTGCTTTCCATTTACTTCATTATTCGTTTTTCTTTTAGGTTTCAGTTTCGGTTCTAAAGAAAAACAAAAAATCAAGAAATTATAACGTGAACTCCTTTAATAGTTCATTTTTTGGTTTTGGTTTCACCCACACTTTTTTTCTTTAGGTTTCAATTTCGATTAAAAAAAAGAAAAAGAACGTTTCAAACCGAAACTGATTCCTAAAAACTACTATTTACACTGGTTTGCTTTCCAATTACTTCATTATTCGTTTTTCTTTTAGGTTTCAGTTTCAGTTCTAAAGAAAAACAAAAAGGAAAGAAATTAGAACGTAAACCCCTTTAAAAGTTCATTTTTTTGGTTTTTGTTTTACCCACACTTTTTCTCTTTAGATTTCAATTTCGATTGAAAAAACAAAAACAACGGTTCAAACTGAAACTGTTACCTAAAAAATTACTATTTACACTGTTTTGCTTTCCGATTACTTCAATATTTGTTTTTCTTTTCGGTTTCAGTTTCGGTTCTAAAGAAAAACCAAAAATCAAGAAATTAGAAAGTAAACCTATTTAAAAATTATTTTTTTTTATTTTAGTTTGACCCTCACTTTCTCTCTTTAGGTTTCAAATTCGATTAAAAAAAAATAACAGTTCAAACCGAAATTGATAGCTTAAAAATTACTATTTACACTGTTTTCCTTTCCAATTACTTATTTATTCGTTTTTCTCTTAAGTTTCAATTCCGGTTCTAAAGAAAAATAAAAATTAAAGAAATTAGAACGTAAAACCGTTTAAAACTTAATTTTTTTTGGTTTTGGTTTTACCCACTGTTTTTCTCTGTAGGTTTCAATTTCGATTGAAAAAACAAAAACAACGGTTTAAACCTAAACTGATACCTGAAAAAAATAATATTTACACTGTTTTCCTTACCATTTGCTTCATTATTCATTTTTCTTTAAGTTTTAAGTTTCGGTTCTAAAGAAAAACCAGAAATCAATAAATTAGAACGTAAACACTATGAAAAGTTAATTTATGGGTTTTGGTTTTACACGATCTTTTTTTCTTTAGGTTTCAATTTCGATTGAAAAAAACAAAACAACGGTCCAAACCGAAAGTGATACCTAAAAAAAATTACTATTTACACTGTTTTGCTTTCCAATTACTTCATTTTTCGTTTTTCTTTTAGGTTTCAGTTTCAGTTCTAAAGAAATACCATACATCAAGATATTAGAACGTAAACCCCTTTAAAAATTCATTTTTTTGGTGTTCGTTTAAGCCACACTTTTTCTTTTTAGGTTTCAATTTTGTTTGTATAAAACAAAAACAACGGTTCCAACCGAAACTGATACCTAAAAAATTACTATTTACACTGTTTTGCTTTCCAATTACTTCTTAATTCGTTTTTCTTTTTGTTTTCAGTTTCGGTTCTAAAGAAAAACCAAAAATCAAGAAATTAGAACGCAAAACTCTTAAAAGTTAATTTTTTTGGTATTTGTTTTACCAGACTTTTTATCTTTAGGTTTCAACTTCGATTAAAAAAAAAAAAAAACAACGGTTCAAACCGACTCTGATACTTAAAAAAATACTATTTACATTGTGTTGCTTTCCAATTACTTCATTATTCGTTTTTGTTTTAGGTTTTAGTTTTCGTTCTAAAGAAATACTAAAAATCAAGAAATTAAAACGTGAAACCATTTAAAAGGTCATTTTTTTGTTTTGGTTTTCGCCACACTTTTTCTCTTTAGGGTTCAATTTCGAAAAAAGACAAAAACAATGGTTGAAACCGAAACTGATACGTAAAAAAATTACTATTTACACAGTTTTGCTTTCCAATTACTTCAATATTCGTTTTTCTTTTTCGTTTCATTTTCGGTTCTGAAGAAAAACCAAAAATGAAGAAATTAGATCGTAAACCCTTTTAAAAATTATTTTTTTTTGGTTTTGGTTTTACCCTCACTTTTTCTCTTTAGGTTTAAAGTCGATTAAAAAAACTAAAAACAACGGTTCAAACCCAAACTGATACCTAAAAAAAATCACTATTTATTCTGTTTTGCATACCATTTATTTCATTATTCATTTTTCTTTTAGGTTTCAGTTTCGGTTCTAAATAAAAACCAAAAATCAAGAAATTAGAAGGTAAACCCTTTCAAAAGATCATTTTTTTGGTTTTTGATTTAGTCACACTTTTTCTCTTTAGGTTTCATTTCGATTGAAAAAAAACAAAACAACGGTCCAAACCGAAACTGATACCTGAAAAAATTACTCTTTAAACTATTTTGCTTTCCAATTACTTCACTATTGGTTTTATTTTATGTTTCAGTTTTAGGTTTAAAAAGGAACCAAAAATTAAGAAATTAGAACGTAAAACCCTTTAAAAGTTCAATTTTTTGTTTTCAGTTTCGGTTTTACCCACACTTTTAATTTTAAGTTTCAGTTTCGAGTGGTAAAAACAAAAACAACTGTTCGAACCGAAACTGAAAACTAAAAAAATTAACACTTACACTGTTTTGCTTTCCAATTAATCTTTATTAATTTTTCTTTAAGGATTCAGTTTCGGTTCTAAAGAAAAACGAAAAATTTTAGAAATTAGACTGTAAAACCCTTTAGAAGTTCATTTTAATGGTTACAGTTTCGGTTTTGCCCACACTGTTTCTTTTTAGGTTTTAGTTTAAATTGGAAAAAACAAAAACAAAGGTTCAAACCGAAACTGAAACGTGAAAAAATTAATATTTACACTATTTTTCTTTCGAGTTATTTCATTATTGGTTTTTCTTTATGGTTTGATTTCGGTTTTAAAGGAAAACTAAAAATCAAGAAATTAGAACTTAAAACCCTTTAAAAGCTCAATTTATTTGTTTCTGTTTCGGATTTACCCTAATTTTATCTCTTTAGATTTCAGTTTCGATTCAAAAAACAAAAACAACTATTCAAACCGAAACTGAAACCTAAAAAAATATTAATTACACTGTTTTGCTTTTCAATTACTTCATTATTTGTTTTTCTTCTAGGTTTCAGTTTCGGTTTTAAAGAAAAACAAAAATCAAGAAATTAGCACATAAATTCCTTTAAAAGTACATTTTTTCGGTTTCAGTTTCGGTTTTACCCACACTTTTTCTATTTAGGTTTCAGTTTCGATTCGAAAAACAAGAACGATTCAAAACGAAACTAAAACCAAAAAAAAATATTAATTACACTGTTTTGCTTTTCAATTACTTCATTGTTTTTTTTTCTAGGTTTCAGTTTCGGTTTTAAAGAAAAAACAAAAATCAAGAAATTAGCACATAAATTCCTTTAAAAGTACATTTTTTCGGTTTCAGTTTCGGTTTTACCCACACTTTTTCTATTTAGGTTTCGATTACAACAAACAAAAACAACGGTTTAAACCGAAACTGAAACCTGAAAAAAATAATATTTAAACTGTTTTGCTTTCCAATTACTTCATTATTGGTTTTTATTTTAGGTTTCAGTTTCGGTTCTAAAGAAAAACCAAAAATCAAGAAATTAGAACGTAAAACCCTTTAAAAGTTAATATTTTTGTTTTTGTTTTACCCACACTTTTTCTCCTTAAGGTTTCATTTTTGATTGAAAAAAAGAAAAAGAACGGTTTAAGCGAAAGTGAAACCTAAAAAAATTACTATTTACACCATTTTGCTTTCCAATTACTTTATTATTATTATTTTTTTCTCTTTCGGTTCTAAAGAAAAATAAAAAATCAATAAATTAGATCGTGAACCCTTTTAAAAGTTCATTTTTTAGGTTTTGATTTTACCACACTTTTTCTCTTTAGGTTTCGATTTGGAATGAAAAAAAGAAAAACAACGGTTGAAACTGAAACTGATACCTAAATGAATTACTATTTACACTGTTTTGGTTTCTGATTACTTCATTATTCGCTTTTCTTTTTGGTTTCAGTTTATCTTCTAAAGAAAAACCAAAAATCAAGAAATTAGAACGTAAAACACTTTAAAGTTAATTTTTTTGGTTTTGGTTTTACCCTCACTTTCTCTCTTTAAGTTCCAAATTCGATTGAAAAAACAAAAACAACGGTTTAAACCGATACTGATACCGAAAAAAATTACTATTTACACTCTTTTAATTTCCAATTACTTCATTATTCGTTTTTCTTTTAGGTTTGAGTTTTGGTTCTAAAAAAAAACCAAAAATCAAGAAATTAGAACGTAAACCTATTTAAAAATTATTATTTTTTTGTTTTGGTTCGACACTCATTTTCTCTCTTTAGGTTTCAAATTCGATTGAAAAAAAGAAAAAGAACGGTTTAAGCGAAACTGAAACCTAAAAAAATTACTATTTACACCATTTTGTTCTCCAATTTCTTCCTTTTTCGTTTTTCTTTTAGGTTTCAGTTTTGGTTCTAAAGAAATACCAAACATCAAGAAATTAGAATGTAAACCCCTTTAAAAGTTCATTTTTTTGGTTTTGGTTTACCTACACTTTTTCTATTTAGGTTTTAATTTCGATTGAAAAAGACTATAGCAACGGTTAAAACAGAAACTGATACCTAGAAAATTACTATTTACACTGTTTTGCTTTCCAATTACTTCATTTTTCGTTTTTCTTTTAGGTTTCAGTTTCGCTTCTAAAGAAAAACCAAAAATCAAGAAATTAGTACGTAAAACCCATTAAAAAATAATTTTTTGGTTTTGGTTTTATCCATACTTTTTCTCTTGAGGGTTTCAATTTCCATTGAAAAACAAATACAACCGTTGAAACCGAAACTAAAACGTAAAAAAATTACTATTTACACTGTTTTTCTTTGCAATTACCTTATTATGCGTTTTTCTTTTATGTTTCAGTTTCGGTTCTAAAGAAAACCAAAAATCAAGAAATTAGAACGTAAACACCTTTAAAAGTTTATTTTTTTGGTTTTGGTTTTACCCACACTTTTTCACTTTAGCTTTCGATGTCGATTGAAAAAACAGAAACAAAGGTTCAAACCTAAAATGATACCTAAAAAATAACTATTTACACTGTTTTGCTCTCCAATTCCTTCATTATTCGTTTTTCTCTTTTTGCTTTCAGTTTCGGTTCAAAAGAAAAACAAAAAATCAAGAAAATAGAACGTGAACTTCTTTAATAGTTCATTTTTTGGTTTTGGTTTCACCCACACTTTTTCTCTTTAGGTTTCAATTTCGATTGAGAAAAAGAAAAATAACGGTTTAACCGAAACTGAAACCTAAAAAAATTACTATTTACACTGTTTTGCTTTTCAATTACTTCATTATTTGGTTTTCTTTAAGGTTCCTGTTTCGGTTTTAAAGAAAAACAAAAAATCAAGAAATTAGCACGTAAATTCCTTTAAAAGATCATTTTTTTGGTTTCATTTTCGGTTTTCCCAACACTTTTTCTCTTTAGGTTTGAGTTTCGATTGAAAAAACAAAAACATCGGTTCAAACCGAAACTCAAACCTGAAAAAAATTAACATTCACATTTTTTTGCTTTCCAATTCATCTTTATTGATTTTTCTTTAAGGTTTCACCTTCGGTTCTAAAGAAAAACCAAAAATTTTAGAAATTAGACTATAAAACACTTTACAAGTTCATTTTATTGGTTACAGTTTCGGTTTTACCCACCCTTTTTCTCGTTAGGTTTTACTTTCGATTGCAAAAAAAACAAAAACACATTTCAAACCGAAACTGAAAAGTAAAAAAATTAACATTTACACTCTTTTGCTTTCCAATTCTTCTTTATTTGTTTTTCTTAAGGTTTCAGTTTCGGTTTTAAAGAAAAACAAAAAATCAAGAAATTAAAACGTAAAACCCTTTGAAAATTCATATTTTTAGTTGCAGTTTCGTTTTAAAGAAAGACCAAAAATCAAGAAATTATCACGTAAAACACTTTAAAAGTTCATTTTTTTAGGTTTATGTTTTGGTTTTACCCACCCTTTTTCTTTTTAGGTTTCAGTTTCGATTGCAAAAAACAAAAACAACGGCTCAAACCGAAACTGAAACCTGAAAAAATTAATATTTAAACTGTTTTGCTTTCCAATTACTTCATTATTCGTTTTTCTTTTATGTTTTAGTTTCGGTTTAAAAAAAACAACAAAAAATCAAAAAATTAGAACGTAAAACCCTATAAAAGCACATTTATTTTGTTTTGGTTTTTTTTTTTTAATAATAATAATAAATTTATTAATTAACTAAAATACAAAATATAATAACGAAAGAGCCAAACACTGAGTTCAAGGACTCGTACTGTAAGGCTCAACAATTCATTTCAAAATTGACTTAAAAAATAAAATAAAACACAAGTTAATACAAAAGAAGATAAAAATAAATCAAGGACACAAAAAATACAAAATCAGAAGAAAAACAAAAATATTTACAAAAAATAATCTAACGAACAATACAAATCAGAAACAACAAAATTATTAGGCTGCTCAGAAGTAAATAGCCAATTTTTCAGCAATAACTTCTGCTTGGCATGACATGATTCCTTAATCAAATCAGTGGGAAGGTAATTTAAAAAATATGCAACTATTACCAAAAATTGATGAAACATAAAAGTGTATTTAGTTGTAGGAATGCGAAACTTAACATGACAAGAACTTCTTGTGTTATAATCGAAATTAACAGTTGGAAAATCACGTATATATTTCAAACCATAACAACCAAGTTTAAATAAATACAACTTGTGCAAAGTAAAAATATTTAAATTAGAAAAATTAATTTCATTAATAAAAAGCATATGCAAAAATCGATTATGAAAAATTTGTAAATGGTTAATGTGAGACTTATAAGCTCCAACCCAAAAAATTAAACCATATTGTAAAACAGACTGATAAAGGCCAATATATGTAGTTTTCAAAAACTTAAAAGGTAAAATAAATATTAAAGGTTGCAGCATGATACCAATATATCTCAATTTCTGAGTTACAGAAACAATATGAGGAGCCCAGCTTAAATGATTGTCTAGTAAAATTCCCAAGTATTTATATTTAGCAACAAAATTAAAAACAGGACAACTACAATTATCAAACAGACAAGAAAAATTATGAAACTTAATAGGTTGCATATTACATTTTGAAAATCCAAATCTCATACACACAGTTTTTTTAATATTAACAGTCAATAAATTAGTTTGAAACCATTTCTTAAGGATTTTAAGGTCATGTATAGCGTCATTATAATTTTGGGAATCAGAATTTGAGAAAACAAGAGCCAAGTCATCAGCATAACCAATCAAAGTACCCTTCAAAGGCAAACTAAAAACATCATTGACATAAATCAAAAATAAAATTGGGCCTAAGATAGAACCTTGTGGAACCCCACATTTAATAACAATATTTGAGGACTTTGAACCTTTCACATCAACAAATTGTTCTCTGTTTTGCAAATAAGATTTAAACCACTTTAGAGCAGTACCTCTAATACCATAATGTTCAAGTTTTTTAATTAAAACAAAATGAGAAATTGAATCAAAAGCTTTCTTAAAATAAAAAAGAATAACCAAAGGACAATAATGAGCATTCATTAAGTTAATTACAAGAGTTAAAAGCTTAAAGATTGCATGTTCAGTACTTTTACCCGACTGAAATCCAAATTGGTTAGGATGTAAAATTTTAAACTTATTTAAAAAGGACATTAGACGAATTTTCATAATGCCTTCAAAAACTTTTGAGAAAGTAGTCAACAGAGAGATTGGTCTATAGTTTCCCACATCTTCCTTATTACCAGACTTAAAAATAGGTATTACTCTGGCTATTTTAAGCATAGATGGAACATGTCCATGAGCAAAAGAATTTGCAATTAAAGCAGTCAAAACAAAACAAAAGAAATCCAAATTCTGTTTAACAAAAGAAGATCTAATGTTGTCCCAACCAGGACTGCACTGTTTGAGAGCTAAAATGCAGGAACAAACCTCATTATAACAAGGTGGAAGCAAGATAAAACTAGAAGGATTAGGATTACTGAGGCACTGGAAAGAAGAGGTGCCAAGAATTGAAGAAGAGATAGTACAACAATTTCCAAAATAATTAATAAAAGTAATAGCCAGATTTGTACAGGAAGGCAAAACAAACGGTTTATTTCTAAACCCAGTAATCTCGTTTACTAAAGACCATTGATCTCTCAAATTTTTCTTATTTAAAAATTGAAAAGAGAAATAGTTTAATTTTTGTTTACGTATTTTACCAACGACAAAATTTCGAAATCGCCTATATGAACGCTGAAGAGAAAAATCTAAAGGATTTTTGCGAGCTTTATAGGCCATTTTATCACGTCTATTGATTAAATGAATTAAATCAGTGCTAATCTATGGCTTCAACTTTCTAGTCTTTTTCACAGAAGAAATTAAGGTAGAAGATTCATCAATAACATACAAGACAGAACTTAAAAAAACATTAAAAGAAAATTCAACAGATAGATCAAGATCCAAATAAGATAAGTCCAGATTGCTTACAAGGTTCGAGGCCAGAGTATTGTTAATTACAGTCTTACAAGGCTGCTGATCAATATTGAAATCCGAACAATTTACAAAGTAACTAACAAACAATGGAAATTGGTCAGTAACATTGGCTTCAAGTACAAAAGCTTGAAAATTATAACGACTATTAAAGGGAACAATGACATGATCAATACACGTTGAAAAACTCAGGTCAACATGAGAAGGAACATTCACTAACTGTATCAATCTATGCCTGAACAAAATATGTAAATACTCCAATGTTGCATCAGTAGGACTTAAAGATAACAAATCAAAATTAAAATCTCCAAATAACAATACATCTTTATCATTATACAAATTTAGCTCATCATTAAATTGAAGAAGAAAGGAATCATCAGAAAACGCAGGTGATCTATATATAGCAATGACAACTAGGCTTGTTTGACAAGACAAGTTACATTCAATAATAAAAGAATCACAAGTAAGATAAACAGGTGCAACAGTTACAGTTTTAACAGCAGCAAAAGTAAAAATAACAATCCCACTAGCTCTATTCAAACGACAACTAGAGGCATGCATATCATAACCAGGAAGTGATATCTGTAACAACTTGTCATTTGCAAGCCAGGCTTCAGTAAGAACAATAACATGAATAGGAACCTGATAAGTTTGCAAATGCACGACCAATTGGTCAAATTTTTTTCAAAACACTTCGTATATTCAAATGCAAAATATTAAAAGAAGAATTACCAATTAGTGTATTCAACTTTTCAGGCCCAGGAATACTATGCACCATGAACTCACTCGACGGAATCAAAATCAAAATCCAAAGCCATCAGAATTACAGGGAGTTCAGGTCACTTTCCCCTCTAATTACAATAGGTCGAGCACCATCATCCTTTCTCATATAGATCACCCCATTAGAAGTCCAAATGTACTTAAACTGTTTAGTCTTTCTCAAAATACGAGCCTTCCAAAACAATTGACTATAATAAGGAGACAGATGGTCATTCAAGTATATTTGGTATGACTCATTACAAATACCCACATTGTTCGTAAATAATTGACGAAAGTGCTTTCGCTTCTGGGACAGAAGGTCTGCCTTAACTTGCTTCCGAAGAAATTTCACAACAATAGGTCTTGTCTTCTTACTAGCAGCAGTTTTAGATCCAATTCGATGAACAATGGAAATATCCTGTTTAGCAACTGGAACCTCCAGTTTGTCCGAAATCTTCTGCACAATAGCATACAAATCTTCACCAGAGACTTCAGGAATACCATCTATAATCACATTTGAACTGTAAGAGTACTGTTCTGCTTGATACATCTGCTGCTGAACCAAAGAAATTTGTCTTCTAAGATCAACATTTTCTTTTTTCAATTGGTTATTTTCCATCATACAGGCATTAACTTCTTTACCAAATTGAGAAAGTTTATCTTCAAAAATAGCAAATTTTTTCAAGACATCATCCAAAGAGCTTGAAAAGTGTTCTATTGAATTTTTTAATTCAATAACCTCATCTTTAACAGGAGCCAATTCCTTCAACTGACTTAAAATAACTACCAACTTACTATTAATTTTATCCATGTCTGGAGTTGAAATATTTACTTCCAGTTGACCATCCAAGTTCACCTTCTCACCCTCAGATCCGGAATGTACTCTTCCCAATGGCGAATCGCTACTTCTATTTTGCTTGAGATTTGAGATACATGATTTGCATTTAAAAGGCTGATTGTTAACAGTAAGATATTCAAAATCAATCTCATTAAGACCAGCGCACTTCAAATGATAAAGTTTGCCACATCCAGCTGAACAAATAACATTATTTTTTCTTCTACTTTGATGTAAACTCTACAGAGCCCACACTTAGGTGCACTCATTCTAGGCAGCCATATTTAAAAAAAAAAACAAAAAAAAAAAAAAACTTTTTGTCTTTAGGTTTCAATTTCGATTGAAAAAAAAAACAAAAAGAACGGTTCAACCAGAAATTAGAATGTAAACCCGTTTAAAAGATGATTTTTTTTGTTTTCGTTTTAGTCACACTTTTCTTTTTAGGTTTCAATTTTCATTGCATAAAACAAAAACAACGGTTGAAACCGGAACTGATACCTAAAAAAATTACTATTTACCTTTTTTTTCTTTCCATCTACTTCATTATTCGTTTTCTTTTAGGTTTTAGTTTCGGTTCTAAAGAAAAACCAAAAATCAAGAAATTAATACGTAAAACCCATTAAAAATATTTTTTTTTGGTTTTGGTTTACCCACACTTTTTCTATTTAGGTTTTAATTTCGATTGAAAAAGACTATAGCAACGGTTAAAACAGAAACTGATACCTAGAAAATTACTATTTACACTTTTTCTCTTTAAGGTTTCAATTTCGATTGAGAAAAAGAAAAAGAACGGTTTAAACGAAACTGAAACCTAAAAAAATTACTATTTACACTGTTTTGCTTTCCAATTACTTTATTATTCCTTTTTTCTTTTAGGTTTCAGTTGAGGTTGTAAAGAAAAACCAACAATCCAGAAATTAGAACGTAAATCCCTTCAAAACTTATTTTTTTTGGTTTTTGTTTTAACCACACTTTTTATCTTTAGGTTTCAATTTCGATTCAAAAAACAAATACAACGGTTCAAACCGAAACTGAAACCTAAAAAAATTACTATATACACTGTTTTGCTTTCCAATTACATTATTATTCCTTTTTTTGGTTTTAGTTAAGGTTCTAAGAAAAAACCAAAAATCGAGAAATTAGTACGTAAATCCCTTCAAAAGTTATTTTTTTAGGTTTTGGTTTTACCACACATTTTATCTTTATTTTTCAATTTCGATTGAAAACAACAAATACAACGGTTCAAACCGAAACTGATACCTAAAAAAATTACTATTTACACTGTTTTGCTTTCCGATTACTTCATTATTCGTTTTTCTTTTCGGTTTCAGTTTCAGTTCTAAAGAAAAACCAAAAATCAAGAAATTTGAACGTAAACCTATTTAATAATTATTTTTTTTATTTTTGGTTTGACCCTCACTTTCTCTCTTTAGGTTTCAAATTCGATTGAAAAAACAAAAATAACGGTTCAAACCGAAACTGATACCTAAAAAAATTACTATTTACACTGTTTTCCTTTGCAATTACTTATTTATTCGTTTTTCTTTTAGGTTTCAGTTTCGGTTCTAAAGAAAAATAAAAAATAAAGAAATTAGAACGTAAAACCGTTTAAAAGTTAATTTTTTTTGGTTTTGGTTTTACCCACTGTTTTTCTCTTTAGGTTTCAATTTCGATTGAAAAAACAAAAACAACGGTTCAAACCTAAACTGATACCTAAAAAAAATACTATTTACACAGTTTTGCTTTCCAATTACTTCATTTTTCGTTTTTCTGTTAGGTTTCAGTTTTAGTTATAAAGAAAAACCAAAAATCAAGAAATTGGAGTGTATACGTTATGAAAAGCTCATTTTATTGGTTTTGGTTTTACCCACTCTTTTTCTCTTTAGGTTTCATTTTCGATTGAAAAAAACAAAACAACGGTCCAAACCGAAACTGATACCTGAAAAAATTAATATTTAAACTGTTTTGCTTTCCAATTACTTCATTATTGGTTTTTATTTTAGGTTTCAGTTTCGGTTTTAAAGAAAAACAAAAAAATCAAGAAATTAGATCTTAAAACTCTTTAAAAGCTCATTTTTTTGGTTTCTGTTTCGGAATTACCCTTTTTTTCTCTTTAGATTTCAGTTTAGATTACAAAAAAACGCTAACAACGATACAAACAGAAACTGAAACATCAAAAAATATTAATTGCACTGTTTTACTTTCCAATTACTACATTATTGTTTTTTCTTTTAAGTTTTAGTTTTGGTTTCAAAGAAAAACTAAAAACAAAGAAATAAAAACGTAAAAGTCCTTAAAAGTTCATTTTTTTATGTTTCAGTTTGGGTTTTGACCACACATTTTTTTTCTAGGTTTCGTTTACAACGAGCAAAAACAACAGTTCAATCCGAAACTGAAACCTGAAAAAAATAATATATAAACTGTTTTGTATTCCAATTACTTCATTATTGGTTTTTCTTTTAAGGTATCAGTTTCGGTTTTAAAGGAAAACAAAAAATCAAGAAATTAGAACTTAAAAGTCTTTAAAAGCTCATTGTTTTGGTTTCAGGTTTCGATTTACCCTTACTTTTTCTCTTTAGATTTTAGTTTCGATTGGAAAAAACAAAAAAACTATTCAAACCGAAACTGAAATCTCAAAAAAATATTAAGTACACTGTTATGTTTTTCAATTACTTCATTATTTGTTGTTCTTTTAGGTTTCAATTTCGGTTTTAAAGAAAAACCAAAAATTTAAGAAATAGATTTTAAAACCCTTTAAAAGTTCATTTTTTTGTTTCAGTTTCGGTTTTGCCCACTATTTTTCTTTTTATGTTTCAGTTTCGATTGGAAAAAAACAACAACAGTTCAAACCGAAACTGAAACCTCACAAAATTATTATTTACATTGTTTTGCTTTCCAATTACTTCATTATTGGTTTTTCTTTGAGAATTCATTTCGGTTTAAAAAAAAACTAAAAATCAAAAAATTAGAAGTTAAAACCCTTTTAAAGCTCATTTTTGTTGATTTAGTTTCGTATTTACCCTATTTTTTTTTTCTTTAGATTTCAGTTTCGATTGCAAAAAAAACAACGATTCAAACCGTAACTGAAACCTAAAAAAATATTAATTACACTGTTTTGCTTTTCAATTACTTCATTAATTGGTTTTCTTTAAGGTTCCTGTTTCGGTTTTAAAGAAAAACAAAAAATCAAGAAATTAACACGTAAATTCCTTTAAAAGATCATTTTTTTTGGTTTTATTTTCAATTTTCCCAACACTTTTTCTCTTTAGGTTTGAGTTTTGATTGAAAAAAACAAAAACATCGGTTCAAACCGAAACTGAAACCTGAAAAAAATTAACATTCACATTTTTTGCTTTCCAATTCATCTTTATTGATTTTTCTTTAAGGATTCAGTTTCGGTTCTAAAGAAAAACCAAAAATTTTAGAAATTAGACTATAAAACACTTTACAAGTTTATTTTATTGGTTACAGTTTCGGTTTTGCCCACACTGTTTCTTTTTTGGTTTTAGTTTCGATTGGAAAAAACAAAAACAACGGTTCAAACCTAAACTGATACCTAAAAGAAATACTATTTACACAGTTTTGCTTTCCAATAACTTAATTTTTCGTTTTTCTTTTAGGTTTCAGTTTTGGTTCTAAAGAAAAACCAAAAATCGAGAAATTAGAAGGTAAAACCCTATAAAATTTCATTTTTTTGGTTTTGGTTTTACCCACTGTTTTTCTCTTTAGGTTTCAATTTCGATTGAAAAAACAAAAACAACGGTTCAAACCGAAACTGATATTTAAAAAAATTACTATTTACCTTATTTTTCCTTCCAACTACTTCATTATTCGTTTTCTTTTAGGTTTCAGTTTCGGTTCTAAAGAAAAAACAAAAATTAAGAAATTAGAACGTAAACCCCTTTAAAAGTTATTTTTTTTTGGTTTTGGTTTTACCCACACTTTTTCTCTTTAGGTTTCAATTTCGATTCACAAAAACAAAAAGAACGGTTCAAACAGAAACTGAAACCTAACAAAAATATTAATTACACTGTTTTGTTTCCAATTACTTCATTATTCGTTTTTCATTTAGGTTTCGGTTTCCGTTCTAAAGAAATACCAAAATCAAGAAATTAGAATGTAAACCCCTTAAAAAGTTCATTTTTTTGGTTTTGGTTTTAGCCACTTTTTTCGTTTTTAATTTCATTTCATCCCATACTTTTAATTTTAAGTTTCAGTTTTGATTAAAAAAAAAACAACAACGTTTCGAACCGAAACTAAAACCTAAAAAAAATAATATTATAACTATTTTGCTTTCAAATTACTTCATTATTCGTTTTACTTTTAGGTTTCAGATTCGGTTTTAAAGAAAACCCGAAAATCAAGAAAAAATTGCACGTAAATTCCTAAAAGTTCATTTTTTCTCAGTTTCGGTTTTATCCACACTTTTTCTCTTTAGGTTTCAGTTTCGATTGCAAAAAATAAGAACAACGGTTTAAACCGAAGCTAAAACCTAAAAAAAATTATATGAAAACTGTTTTGCTTTCCAATTACTTCATTATTGGTTTTACTTTGAGGTTTGAGTTTCGGTTTTCAAAAAGAATCAAAAATCAAAAAATTAGAACGTAAAATCTTTTGAAAATTCATTTTTTGGGTTTCAGATTCGGTTTTACCCACCCTTTTTCTCTTTAGGATTTACTTTCGATTGCAAAAATAACAAAACACATATCAAACCGAAACTGAAAAGTAAAAAAAATAACATTTACACTGTTTTGCTTTCCAATTCTTCTTTATTTCTTTTTCTTAAGGTTTCAGTTTCGGTTTTCAAGAAAAACAAAAAAATTTAGAAATTAAAACGTAAAACCCTTTGAAAATTCATATTTTTAGTTTCAGTTTCGTTTTAAAGAAAGACCAAAAATCAAGAAATTATCACGTAAAACGCTTTAAAAGTTCATTTTTTTTGGTTTAAGTTTCGGTTTAACCACCCTTTTTCTCTTTAGGTTTCAGTTTCGATTGCAAAAAACAAAAAACAACGGCTCAAACCGAAACTGAAACCTGAAAAAAATAATATTTAAACTGTTTTGCTTTCCAATTACTTCATTATTCGTTTTTCTTTTAGGTTTCAGTTTCGGTTTTAAAGAAAAACAAAAAATCAAGAAATTAGAACGTAAAACCCTTTGAAAGTTCATATTTTAGGTTTCAGTTTCCGTTTTAACCACACTTTTTATTCTTTGGTTTCAGTTTCGATTGCACAAAAAGAAAAACAACAGTTAAAATCGAATCTCAAACCTAATAAAATTTAAAATTTACACTGTTATGCTTTCCAATTCTTCTTTATTGGTTTTTCTTTGAAGTTTCATTTCGGTTTTAAAGAAATACTAAAAATCAAGAAATTAGAATTCAAAACCCTTTCAAAGCTCATTTTTTGTTTCAGTTTCGAATTTACCCTCCCTTTTGCTTTTTAGATTTCAATTTCGATTCACAAAAACAAAAACAACGATTCAAAAGAAACTGAAACGTAAAAAAAATATTAATTACACTATTTTGCTTTTCAATTACTTGTTTGTATTTTAGGTTTCAGATTCGATTTTAAAGAAAAACCAAAAATTTTAGAAATTAGAATGTAAAACCCTTTGAAAATTCATTTTTTTGGTTTCAGTTTCGGTTTTGCCCACACTTTTTCTTTTTAGGTTTCAGTTTCGATCACAAAAAAACAACGGTTCAAATCGAAACTGAAACCTGAAAAAATTAATATCTAAACTGTTTGCTTTTCAATTACTTCATTATTAGTTTTACTTTTAGGTTTTAATTTCGGTTTTCAAAAAGAACCAAAAATCAAGAAATTAGAACGTAAAACCCTTTAAAAGTTAATATTTTTGGTTTTGTTTTACCCACACTTTTTCTCTTTAAGGTTTCAATTTCGATTGAAAACAAAACAAAACGGTTTAATCGAAACTGAAACCTAAAAAAATTACTATTTACACAATTTTCCTT